>OX465502.1:1277500-2527500 GCA_950022335.1 Eurois occulta
GCGAAATGGTGACGGAACGTACGCGCCGAGCGACCGAGCGTGCCAAGAATAAGGCGGCGTCCATACTGCAGAAAACAAGCGACAGTTCGGAAAACGCTCAGATAGTATTGGAGGATAACGTTGCTTCCGAAGAATGGAAAGTAGTAAGTGGTAGTAAAAGACGACCAAAAATTATTACTAATACTATTCAGAAAGGGGGAAACACTCAAATTGTTACGCTCCAAGCTATCCAGAGGAAGAAGTTTTTGCATGTGTGGTCACTACATCCGGACACAACGGAGAAGGCGATAAGTGAGCATGTGACGGGAATATGTGGATCTGCAGATATTAAAGTCGAAAAAATTATTCCTAAGACTGCAAGAGATTATGCGTCATTTATAGTTGGAGTTCCGGAATCCCTTTTTGAGAAAGTTAATAACGTTGACAGTTGGCCATTAAATGCGCAATTTAATCAATGGGTGTGGTTTCGTGGCAATCAAAGCCAGCTATAAGTGTATTCAAATGTATTATCAGAATGTTCGAGGATTACGCACGAAAACAAGCACATTTTATAATAATTTATTGGCATCGACGTATGATCTCTTTGCAATTACGGAGTCAGGTCTTAATGAAGGGATTCATGACGGAGAAATAATGCCAACTGAATACAACATATTGCGATGTGATCGAACAGACGGACGTAAACAAGGAGGAGTATTTTTGGCGGCTTCACCGCGTTTTAGTTTGAATCGCGTTTCTGTTGACAATGTAGACAGCGCCTTATTTGAGATTGTGTGCGCGACGGTACACAAACAAAATCATTTTTTGTTTTTCTGTTGTGTTGTTTACATTCCGCCAAAATGTGATGCTAATGAATATATGCATTTATTTCATATATTAGAGAATGTTTGTGTTAAGTACAACAAAGTTTTAGTGTTGGGTGATTTTAACATGCCTTCTACGACAGTAGAAATTCAAAGTTACTTGGAGTATTTTATTGCCTACGGTGGATTTCGGCAGGTAAATACCGTTGTTAATATTAATAATCGTGCCTTAGATTTAGTATTGTCAACGTTTGAGGTGAGGGAGGTAGCGGTTCAACTGTCTGAGGAACCTTTAGTTAATGTTGATGCACAACATCCGCCACTGGTCATAAGCGCGAAGCTTTGTCATCGGGAGGCAGAGTGTAACCCTCCGCCTTCTCAGAATAAATGTGTTTCGTCACTCAATAGACGAAGGTGGAATTTTAATAAAGCAGATTTTCTAGGTTTGTATAATTCATTTAAGTTGGTAAATTGGGAGTCATTGCTTACTATTCATAACTCGGAGGCGGCTTTAAAGTATTTTTATAAAATAGTGAATGAGGTTATTGACGGTTTTGTTCCTCAGAAAAAGGTTCTACCAAATAAGCATGGGTCTAGATTTTGCTATCCAGTATGGTACACTTCTGATTTGATAACAGATATCAAACATAAGTGGCGTTATCACAAATCGTATAAATCTACTGGTTCCCAGAGTGATTATGAAATGTTTTCTTGTTTACGTACTAGGATCAAATTAAAGATAGTTTCAAACTATGAGGAGTACCAAAACAGGCTTCAGAAGAACCTACAAGTAGATCCAAAATCGTTCTGGAACTTTATTAGGGCTAAGCAATCTCGGCGCAATAAACCCCAAGTGACTAGGGACGGCTTATTGCTAAAAGAGGAGGAGTGTGCGGAATGTTTTGCCTCGTATTTCCACTCGGTATACAGCGAGAAGCAGCCGGCGCTAGAATCGGTAGCCGCGGAGCGCGCGGGTGGCGGCGCTGCGGGGGCGGCACGCGTGCATGTTGACGGGCTCAGCGCGCGAGACCTGCGAGCGGCGCTCCTGCGTCTGAAGCCCAAACGCTCAGTACGTCCAGACGGCATACCACCTTATATTGTCAAAGATTGTCGCATGGTTTTTGAAGCGCCCTTATTGCACATTTTTAGCTTGTGTTTGCGAGAGGGTCATTACCCGGACGAGTGGAAAGTCACTCGCGTTATCCCAGTCCCGAAAGGGGGAGTAGGCACCGACGTGAGTGGATACCGACCAGTGGCAGTGCTGTCGGCGTTCGCTAAGGTATTTGAATCGGTGTTGCATAAAAGTATTTATACACAAGTGAGCTCACAACTGTCTGACGCTCAACACGGCTTTCGACCGGGTCACAGTACGGGAGGCAACTTGCTGTCATTTGTTAACTACCTGTCACCTGTCATTGACGCTGGGGGACAGGTGGATGTGGCGTATTTTGACTTCCGGAAAGCTTTTGATACCGTGGATAACGATGTGCTTTTGTGCAAACTCTCTGCGATGGGATTCACACCGCAATTACTTAAGTTTTTCGCTAGCTGCCTTGGCGAGCGCCGGCAGTACGTCGAGTACGCGGGACATGAATCTACTCCATACTACACGTTTTCCGGGGTGAGTCAAGGCAGTAATATTGGGCCATTAGAATTTATCCTATTTGTTAATGACCTCCCCACAGTCGTGAAAGAGGCGAAGTGTCTACTGTTTGCAGATGACTTGAAGTTGTACCTAAATGTTAAGGAGACGGCTGACTGTAATAGACTCCAGTCTGATATCGACAATGTGGTACAATGGAGTAAGTCAAACAAGCTGCATTTTAATGTTGGTAAGTGTTGTCTAATGAGCTACACTCGCGCGCGGGCTCCTTTACAGCATCAGTACGACATGGACCATGTGGTCATACCGCGTGTCAGGCATGTACGAGATCTGGGTGTGCAGATGGTGTCTGAGCTGACGTTCCGCAAACACATAGTGGAGGTGTGCGGTAGGGCTTTCAAAAATCTTGGTTTCATCTTAAGACAGTGTAAGGATTTTACCGATACTGCTACTGTTAAGGTTTTATATAATGCACTTGTTAGAAGTCACCTAGAAACAAGTGCATTCATTTGGAATCCGCATGAAAGAAAATACAACCTCATGTTGGAAAAAATGCAGAATAAATTCTGTAGATTCCTATACCTTAAACAGTATGGAGTTTATCCCTTTTATCCCCTGATGTACCCAAGTCTGTTCGTCCTGGGCATGGTTGGGTACACCAGGCTGGCAGTAAGAAGGGACGTGGCGCTAGTGAAGTACGTGGCGAGCGTACTGCTAGGGCTGCTGCACCACCCCGAGGTGCTAGCTGCGCTGCGGTTGCGCGCGCCTGACGGGTGCGTGGGAGCGCGCCGCCGCCCCGCACTGTTAGAAGTGCCAGCGGCTAGGACTAACCTACTCAAGTTTGCCCCTATGTCGCGAGCTGCACGTATTATTAATATTATACGGTATTTAATGAAGCAACCAGAATAACAGCAACTTCAGCTTCATGCATAGATAATGTATTTACTAATTGTAAAGTAAAAGATTCGTCCTTAATTAGTGGTGTTAGGTCAGACCATACTGGTCAACTTGTATCTTTTGAGTTAGACAAAAAGTTAACCTTAGCCAAAACAATTCGATTAAGACCTCTTACTAAAAATAAATTAAAATCGTTTAAAAAAAATGTTCTTTGCAATCTATCTAACGCTAGTTTTGATTCAAATGACCCCAATATAAATTACGGTACATTATTTTCTACAGTTTGTCAAGAATTTAATAAAACGTGTCCTGTAAAAACAGTTAAAGTTAATTCCAAATCTAAATTTAGTGAATGGGCCACTACGGGAATAAGGATAAGCAGAGATATTCTATATAATTTATACCACGAAAAATCTCTGACTTCAGATCAAGCTTTTCACACTTATGTTAGAAGCTATTCAAAAATATTCAAAAGTGTCTGCGCTCAAGCAAAATCTCAATTAATAGTCAACAAAATTGGTACCTCTAATAATAAAATAAAAACCGTGTGGCAGGTGATTAATAGAGAAACCGGAAAGACACAACAACGAGATCAGAATGAATTATCTTTGAAAATAAATAATCAAACTATTTCTGATAAGCTAGAAGTCGCTGAGACTCTAGAAAATTTCTTTACCAATATTCCGTTAGAGGTTACGAAATCTCTCCCCTCTTCATCTAAATTAGCTGAAGCACTTCTTAAAGAAAACTTTACTAAGGACATTCCAAACTTTAAATTTAAACCAATATGTATTGATACAATTATAAATGCATTCAAAAGTCTAAACATAAAAAATACTGAAGACTTATGGGGGATATCCGTCAAAGTTCTTGGGGATATTATTGACTCTATTGCTCCTCTCCTAACTGGCATATTCAATCAATGTTTGGATAGCGGCAAGTTTCCTGACTTAATGAAACATAGTAAAGTAATACCAATATTCAAATCGGGTTGTAAGGGTGACCCCTCTAATTATAGACCTATATCTGTGCTTCCAGCATTGAGTAAAATCTATGAAAAAATAATGCTGGACCAGATGCTGTCTCACTTCAACTCAAATGGGATTCTGCATAGTCAACAGTTTGGTTTCACGAAGGGTAGGTCGACAACAGACGCGGGAGTAAAACTCATCAGTCACATTCTGGAATCCTGGGAGAAGTCCCAGGATGCCATTGGTATTTTCTGTGACCTCTCAAAAGCGTTTGACTGCGTCGACCACAACACACTGATCTGTAAATTACACCACTACGGAATTCGTGGACAAGCTGCTGATCTTGTTCTCTCATATTTATCAAACAGGCAGCAAAAAGTAAATGTAAATGGGGCGACGTCCTCCGGGTCTCTAGTAAAGATGGGCGTGCCCCAAGGTTCAATTCTCGGGCCTTTCCTATTTCTTGTTTACATTAATGATCTCCCTTACATGATGGCCAAATTATCGGATATAATTCTATTTGCTGATGACACTTCGCTAATTTTTAAAATAGATAGAAAGGATACGGATGTCTTACATGCCAACGAAAGTCTAACTGTTCTCTCGAAATGGTTCGCAGCTAACAATCTTTTACTGAATGCGAACAAAACAAAATGTCTAAAATTCTCTTTACCAAATGTACCTCAACGGGATATAAATTTAAATCTTGACGGCAAAAAACTTGATGTTATAGCGGAAACTGTATTCCTAGGGATTACTATCGATTCGAAATTGCAGTGGGGACCGCACATTAGAACTCTTTCGGGTAGGTTAAGCTCAGCTGCATATGCAGTAAGGAAAATAAGGCAGTTAACTGATGCAGCTACAGCTAGGTTAATATACTATGCTTATTTCCACAGTATTATGTCTTATGGCATTCTGCTGTGGGGATCGGCGGCAGACGTTGACTCAATTTTCATTTTACAAAAGCGGGCAGTCCGCGCGATCTATAAAATGGGTCCTCGCGAGTCCCTCAGAGAAAAATTTAAAGAGATCGATGTACTGACTCTGCCTTCCCTTTATATCCTAGAATGTATTTTATATGTCCGCAAAAACCGAGGGCTTTTCAAAATTAGAAGCGACTTCCACAATATTAATACACGCAGTAAACACGAAATTGTAATACCCAAATTCAGGTTAACAAAAACTAGTAAGTCTTTTCTTATTAACAGTATACGTTTTTATAACAAATTACCTAAGTCAGTTATAGAACTGACCGATGGAAAGTTCAAAAATTACATTAAACGTGTCCTTATTAAAAAAGCATATTACAAAATCAAGGACTACGTTGAAGATAAAGAGGTTTGGCTTTAGTTCCTTCTGCGCATGCGGCTTCCCTGGTAGCTCATAAACAGCACAAATATGTGGATGTCTCTAACTATTCTCAATCAATTTTTTTTCTTTTCATTTTAATTTACAATGGTTTTTTTTTTCTTTTTTTACAATGGTTATCACATCACTTAAACACCCTTTGTTCAGAATAGTTGCAGCACTGATGACAATATTTTTGTCACTTGTTTAATTTAGTCTTTTATAATATTTTCCTGCCTTTGTATAGATTCTTTTTAACGATTGTTTGTGAATGTGTGAACAGTGTAGGCCTTGTAGATTCCTAGATGTGTGTTAACTTTTGTTAACCTCTTATCTTGCTTTCCGTTTTTCTTGTGTAGTAAGCAACGACTTATTGTCGGGCCTATGCTGTCCCCCCATACTTGAGTACTAATGCTGTAACATGATAATATTGTAAAACTAATCATTTTAAAAGAGTAACCATGGAGTTTCTTGCCGGTTCTTCTCCATAGGAAACGACCAACCCGAACCGTGCACCTTTTTGTCGACGTTTCATAAGTGCCCATGTAGGCCTATGTGAAATAAAAATATTTTGATTTTTTGATTTTTTGATTTTTTGATTTTTTTTGATATATTTGGGCAAGACCTGCCGAGATTTGTCCAGAGGGCACAAATCATTATTGAAAGAGGTGTGCAACTCTAAACTTTGTCATATTATTCAATTAATTTAGGTTTTATTGTTTTTAATGGGTGTAATCTTTTTTATTTTATATTGTATTTTTTTTTTCTATTTTGTGTGTTTATATTGTATGATTTTCTATATTTTATGTATTATAGCATCGTATTGGACAAGTCTGTAATGATGTTATAATTGGTGGTAAATAAATAAAAATAAATAAATAAATAAATAAATCTCGAACACGATGCGAGTATGGAGCCCCCCCAGATTTTCCACATCGTCTCTTCTGCCCGTCCTGCACAACTAACTGCACCCTCCAGGACTTGAATGAGGCAAACGACAGAGCTATTCAGGTCGCTACATACTGGTTGGACAAAATTTGAGTTATCGATTCGAGAAGAAGGAGAACGGAATGAATATTCAAAAGCCTTCCTCAGTAACCTTAACTTTACTCTGACTCTGGTCCCAGCGGTTTAGGGTGCGTTGTCTGTCAGTATATGAAAGATTTATTTACTTACCAGTCCATATTCGTCATAGTTCTTGATGCCGATGCGAGCACAGATGTCCATCATCAGCTCGCCGACTGTCTTGGCCTCATCTACCGGCAGGGTCTTCACCGTGTCTGAGGGAAATTGTTGGATGCTGTAGTGGTTTGACAAGGCTGACGAGCTTGTCACAACATAATATTGCCTGTTCCCACTAACACTAAGGCCAAGATCTATAGATGATACTTAGCACACGATGCTATTGGCAGCGTTATTCCTGTCAGTGTCGCACAACTGTCCAAATAGTAGTGCGAAATATAGACGGGACGGGAGCATGTCTACGCAACAGGAGTTAGACGTTACAACACCACCTACATGTATGCCTTAGTATTGCGTGTTTTTATTTGGGCATAAGTTTCACCCAAGTAAGAAGTAAGTTTAGATACTATTAATGTCGTAAGCACTACATTTCCAAAGGATAATTTTCTAACAGAAACCACATTAATTTACAACACAATATAACGATATCAGATCGTCGTGCAGTTATATTTTAGTAAAATTCAAACAAAGCAGAAGATTCTGAGTAGTAAATGATAAAAATCCTCACCATCCAACAGCCTGACTCTCAGGTTCCTCATCCTACAGATATAATCCAGAGAGTCCCCATCTCTGAGCAGATAGTAGTCCAGCGTCCTGTCGTCCTCCAGCCATACTCCAGTCATGTCATCGTCAGCCGAGCGGAGGAACAGCGCGTATTCTGTGGGAGATAGGGCCTTTAGGTTTGAAACATAGATGGAGGATGTGTTTAAAGTTGTTCTATAAATAAAACTAAAGTAAAAGTTGTATTGTTTGGTAACAAAAAAATGTAGGTTGGGGTAGGTACTGTTAGTAGTGATGACCTGGTGACTGCCACAAGAATTCGCTCGATGAAGGAAGCATCTTGGCTGAATCATTCGTTGTGGCGATGCTTAGGGGAAGCTTATGTCTAACAGTGAACGTGTTTAGCATGGATAGAGCATTCACGACCATTGACGAACACAATAAAATTTATTAAATTTTATTTCTGAATAATGAGATTGGTAAAAAGAAAGATTGGTGAGGGTCTGTTTGTGTGGGCTGCGGGACTGTTCGAACGAGATACCGAGGCCCTGGAACACAAAGGGCAAAAGAAGGAACATGGATGGGTTTTAGTCAGTAAAAGTCTGACACTCCCTTCCGCTCCGCCCAGAGCGGGAGGGGTCATTTGATGATTTCACATCCGACAAAAAAAAGGTCTGTTTGTGCCATGCCTAGGGTGCAGCACTGGACAATGTGGCACTCGTTACACTTGATCGTTTTAAAATTGGACAGTGTAGGGGATTCAATATTCATTCGCTGTTAGGTTAGCTTCAACAGTTTTCTGCATGGTCCTATTTACGGAGCTATAATAGTCATCTATATCTTACCTTGTCCCTTGTTGGCAACGTTGACCTTATCCTTGACGACCTTGTGAGCCTCCTTCACGGTCATGTGCGAGTCCAACTTGACCTTCTTGGTCACCGCGCCTTCATCCTGCACTATCTTCAGCGATAGTGACGGCATGTTGAACTAGTCCTGGTTTTCGGAAAAATGAGTTAGTTTGTTGGTTAAAGGAATTGAAATCTGTCTCTAAAACACTTTAGGTAGGTACTTAAGTAAAAATACCGTGACGGACTGGATTCTCTTTTTTAAATTGGAGAATATCTATAACCGCTAAAGTGTTCGCCAGTGGAAATCTGAATACTTTTAAATTGAAAATATGTAGGTATCTACACCCCGGATAGTTACTTCTATATCATACATATCTAATACACTTCCAAAGAGCAGAATATTAGGTAGGTACCTAATAATAACAGTAATTATTTGAATCAGTTTGTATCTTGGAATTCCTAAAGATAACTCAGATTTTCCGACAGGAATCGTTTCAATAGATTTCTGTGTTTTACCAAACATATTATTTTGTGCCATAACTGCAGAACTATTTTAAACAAATGTCATTGTTTAACTTAAGGCAACGAACGAACAAATGTAAACACGCGTTGATTATTATAATATCCCGACACAATACTACGGCGGTTCCATGTTTTCCTGGTACATCAGACGGGATTATTAATAATATAGAACACCTACTTATCATTGAATGTGTTTAATTTTAGATTTTTGCATAGCATAGAATTTGCTTTGGAATTCACCTGACAAAAAAATAATTTTAAGCACGTTTATGGTTTTTATGTTACCTTTAGTTTTGCAAAAATGGTAGTTAGAATCCTGGATACGACACAGGTACTCGCTAAAGGATGCTAACATTATAATACCACCCAACCGTGTAAAGAAAAAGACTAAGAATGATCATCTTCTTCACAGTTTTTTGAAACTACAGTCAGAGTCAGAGAGACAGTTACTATGCCCGTGGCTGGACTGTAGGTAGCTTAGTTTTGACTACCTATGCAAAAGTGCCTGTCACGGGTCCATTTGAAATAAATGCTTTAAGTTTGAATGTGATTCTACTGAATTGTAAATTGTAACGCAAAACACGTATTTAAGTGATCATCACTATATGTAATTGTAAAGCTAGACTAGAGTTTTACAAGTTCAATTCAACTTCTAATTCAGAAATCACAAACCGGGGTGGTTAGTTGCGCTATGATCGGGCTCTATTAATAGCCAACCTACTAGCATAGAGTAGGCTTCTAAAAAGTACGGACCCAAAGATATACTACAAAATGATAGGACAGAAGCGACAGAAGAGTCGGAAGCCGGCTGTCGAGGCCAACCGGGAAGCATCACATAGCATCGGTTTACCCAAGAAAGGCATAGCATTTTGGAAAGGTCTGTGACGAATGGTATAATCGAGGCCTTCTTCTTCGCGTGTGATGACAATTTAAATTGAGTCTGCCCAACATTTGGCGATGAGTTTGGCAGTTTCAGTAGCGTCAATCAGCTCCTGCGATGTGCAAGCAACAGGACAGGCAGGACACGATATCAAGTGTCCCATCGTTTGTGGAGCAACACCACATTTACACAGGGCAGAGTCATCGATGAATCTCCACCTAAATAGGTTTTCCTTGCATTGAGGTGTGCAGAGAAGGGAACTTACATTCCCCCTTGGGCTGGGTTGGAAATAACGAAGTTTGATACCGGACGATAATGGCCGACGCCGAACTAAATGCAAACTAGGTAGGTATCTATCATTTCCTGCGTCCTTTATTCAACCTTTAAAAATCCGTTGCTATATTTTAAATCAAACGATAAGTTATTTACAAGCTTTACGACACACTTTTCCTCTCCGAAACACACATTTCCGGTAACGCCCCTTGCAAAGTTTCTTTAACTCACAAAAAAGAATGCCTATCTGCACTAATTAAATCCGTACTTACAGTTAATTTTAACCGACGTATTCACAAAGTAAACTGTCCACACTTCCACAGCGATCCACTCGCTGTAATGAACTGTTTACCTCATCTCCCGGATAACTATAACCAGGCTATGATTTCATCGGTTGGTCATCCGACAACGACAATATTTTCCTTAATTCATGTATTTTGATTGTTAATATATGTTTCGATTTCATTAAATAAAATAACCTACTTATCATGTCTTGAAAGGGAGTTTATTTAAATGCGAGCTATCTCATCATCTTCCTGGCCTTATCCTATGTTACTTACTTGCGGTCGGCGAAACTACGTTTTTCTTCCGTTCTCCCTTTCAGCTATCACTATACCATCATCATCTGCCTAGCCTTTTCCCAACTATGTTGGGATCGGCTTCCAGTCTAACCCGATGCAGCTGAATACCAGTATTTTACATGGAGTGACTACCTATCTGACCTCCACAACCCGGTTAGTACTGGGTAATACGCAGCTGCCACTATACCATTCACTCTTTTTTCTTTCATACCATTCACACAATCAATTTATCTTTTCTTTGGTCTTCATCTTCCTCTCCATCCATAAACATTTATATATATATATTTTAATATTAAATGGGCAGGCCCATTTAAAAGGTCAAGAGGTCAAGAGTAGGCCTACTCTTGACCTCATTCTAGTCCTGAGGACAGAAAGAAGCCTTTAGTCATACTTTTCATCCCTCCTCATCCTAGGTATACACGATTCCCTTTCAACTGTTATGTAACTGTCCTCACTTTACACAGGTCCACTTATAACATCACCTATCTGTCAGTAAAAATCCCGTCGGTATCAGTAAAAATCGGACCAGCCGTTTCGGAGATTAGCCGGAACAAACAGACAGACAAAATTTGAAAAATATGTGTTTTTGTTATAAGTGCCGCATAAAGTTTTAAATTCAAATGCATTCAGCAAAAAGCTGTTATTTTGATATTACAAACAGACACTTCAATTTTTTTTATTTGTATAGATGTATAGATTATTCGTGGCTAAATAATAACAGCCGCTCGGGTCGATCTTTAGGTTAAGCCGCGCTTGCCTAGGTTGGTCCGTGGATGGGTGACCACCCATTACATACCGAGTTTCTTCCGTGCCCAGGAAAGCACGTTAAGCCGTTGGCCCCGCAGGCTGTCATTTGTAGATCTTTGACAGTCGTTAAGGTAGTTGGTGGCTCGAAATTCTGATAACCAGTCTTACCAAAGGGTATCATGTTAACCAGTGCTAGCTGGGTTGTGGAAATCAGATACGTAGTCGCTCCATGTAAAATACTGGTATTCAGCTGCATCCGGTTAGACTGGAAGCCGACCCCAACATAGTTGGGAAAAGGCTAGGCAGATGATGATGATGATATAGATTATGTGGTTAATCCAAGTTATAAACTATCTGTGTGCCTAATTTCATCTAAATCCATTGATCTATCCATCGTCACAAAGTTTCGCATTTATATTAAGAACTGGCTGCAGTTGTCCGCGACCTTCGTTCGCGTGAAATTATTATAAAAAAAACAATGACTTATCAGTAAAAGTCCCGTCAAAATCGGTCCAGCCGTTTCTGATATTAGCCGCAACAAACAGACAGACAGACAGACAAAGCTGCTCCCAGTCATAATTAGAAGGTCGTCGTTCCACTTAGACCGAAGATATCCTACCGATTCCTACCTTATGTTTGACAAATCCAGGTCTCCACTTAAGAACACTTTAAATAAAATCACAAAAAAACACAATTAAATCCAGGTTATCTATGACACAGAACTTCACGGAACTAAATAGCGATGTTTTAAGAGCTCTTGAATGAACGAGGTTCCGACTTAGACTAAGTCACTTCTGAGGGAAATGACGGCTGTGTTAACAATAATCATAACAAATGAATGACACACGGTTACTTTCAACACGTGTTACCGCAGTGCATAAGAAGCCCTTGACTGACTCAGTCGTTTACAAAGATGGACTGTTTAGTTTTGATATAACAAGACATACTTTCGCGCATCGCACGTGCTAGAATCTAGGGCTACTTAGGAACGATGTGTGTCATCTAATGGGCGTGGTTAGAAGCGGTGCAGGCGCATATGTGGTTATAAATGCATCCGGTCAGTGATGCAACGTCTAAGCTAGGGGTCCAGCTTTATACAGGGTGTAACAGAATAAGCGCAATACTCGTGGGGCGTCACGTAATGTGCAGTGTTTAACGCACCTTCGATTAAGTAGCGTCGTAGGTATGTATAATAATAATATATAATAATAATATCCCTGGACATTTCACACAGCACCATCTAGTCCCAAGCTAAGCAACCTAATGCTTGTGTTATGGTAGCTAGATGGCTGATAAACTACATATACCTATACATTTTTTTTTGTAAATACATACATATTATAGATAGAAAAACACCCAGACCCGGAACAACTACTTGTAGGTATTTTTTGAAAGCCATCCGCTATATTTTTTGTTTAGTTGCCACGTCAAGTTTCAGTCCCGGCAGCTTCCCATATCGTCCCTCTTTAGCTTGTCGATCGCCGCGAGACCCGCATCTTTTTGTTGTTACACGCTATTATTTGACAGTTATATAAGATAGTTACTTATATCCTTGTAGTTTATCGTAGTATTCATTATAATTATTTTCAGATATACACCTACCACTGCTTGTCTCTGCATCACCCAAACGTTGACTGGTAGAAAATGCCTATGGCATTAAGTCCGCCTCTGTACTTTGTGCTTGAAGTGTTAAATAAATAAATAAATACTTACGTTTTACAGCAAGTTAGACCTTCAATTCCGCTCGTTATCAACAACCTCTTCTTCAAGACGCGTAAAAGGAGACACACCTTGGGTGTTACACCTTCTACTAGGTGGCTTCATAACCTCTTAGGTGATTCAGACCACCGAGTAGAGATGTGGTCGGGAATCCAGATTATCGTCTCCAGTGAACGCAGGTTCGGTTCTCAGGCGACGTGGAGCTCAAAGACATCTTGTTCAGAGAATCCCCTTACTTTAGTTAGCTAATGAAATTAGTTCCTATCTAGGGAATTAAAATAAACAGATATGGTGTACCAAGGCTAAACTAATGACTAAGAAACATAAGGTGGCAGCACTACCATGCAAGGTCTAATGAATCATCAGAATGACCATTAACATGAAACAGTGCTAATAAAAATCTTAAAGTCTCTTCATTTCTACTTAATCTATGCATCATCAATAGGTAGGTACACATAAAATACATACCCAAGGAAGAACATGGTCATCGATATGAATCATATTCGGCCGCTGTGACTTTGCAGGTATTAGTATTCAGTTACGTCATCAGCATCACACTCATAGCATCACAAAAATGTTCTCATATAATATATCATACTGACCTTGTAGTAGTTGTAGTAAGTACATTTGGATGAAAATAATAACTTGTGTGAGTTCGTAGGTTTGATACCTAGGTCGCACAAACTGTTACCTAATTGAGTTTTTCCATGCCATCAGGATTTTGTCAGAAACAGCCACGGAGTTGTAGAGTGTAAATGTGTAAAAAAAAACATATATACGGTCGAATTGAGAAACCTCCTCCTTTTTTGAAGTCGGTTTAAAAAGTGATGGCAATAGGCTCGCCTAGAAATATTTCTGATCCCGATTTTTATGAAATCGAGGTGTACATTTAGGTGCAATAAATATGTAGAAGCCGCGTGATCATAGTGGGTTTCAAAATCAATTGGATGTAAATCTCCAATGGCTAGAATCAAACTAATACATCATCATGAACAGGTTTTTTATAGGCCAAGTTTGTGTGTCAAATCCGCGTGGAACGAACATCATTCAACATTCGTATTACTCTGACATAGCTACTCAAATTATTATTTCTTTCTGACTTAATAACGTCAGTAGCTCTGATCCTACGACACGAGCGTTGACCATACCATATAAGGATACAGTTTAAAATATCAATCTATATTTAAATGCATCTTATTCCATTGTGATTGGAATGTTGATTGGCAACACTGGTTGAGTGACTTGTCAAATCTTTATTCCGTATTTTAAAACTAGTTTTAATTAATTTTTAAGTGTAAAAACTTGTATTAGTGTAATTAAATATCAAATAAGGGTATAAATACCCAGGATTACTGTTTTCATGCAAAAATACAGTGTAAAACAGCTGTGTTTGGTTGCCTACCTCTACCGGTAACCTATAAAGAACAGCTGTTGTTCCAGCGGATCTATCTGGGGAGTATAATTGTTCCTTTTAATGTATAAGTAGCGCACATTAGTCAATTTAAGCCTTCATGTGGCACTAAGTTCCTTGTTATAATTAATTTTTTAGTCAGTTAAGTCAAATAATTTTAAGCCTAGTGTCCTACCCACTTAAGAAAAAAATAAAAAATAAGACAAGGAATTACTTAATGTAAATTTATACTTAATTTAATTTAATCATCTAATTGAAACATTTTGTGTAAATTTCATAAGCCTATCTCAGTTACCTGTTTAGTAATCACATATTCCAAGCTATTCTCATTTTCTCCTTTCATTTCTAGCTTTCCTAATTTTGTCCATCCAATTAGTCTCACCGTTCTTTGTACTTCTACTTTCAGTTCTATTTACTGAAACCATGCCTGTGATGACCCGTAAGGCTACTACTCAGGACTTGCAGGCTAAGTTGAGAACGGCTCTTGATGAACTAAAGGAATCAAACAGCAAATGTCAACAGCTGTTATTGGATAGAGACGAACACGAGGTTGAAATCGAGAAGGTCGTTTTCAAAAACACAGGCTTGAAACGGGAGCTAGTGGACCTACACCAACGATACATGGATGTTGTTGATGAACGGGACAAACTGCGGGTGGTCACAGATGGTTTCAGCAACTGCAGTAACATATATGAGGAGGCTTTATGTAAGGTTAGGGACTTAGAAGATGAACTACTTCATGCTAATAAGCAAATTATTAAGTTTCAAAAAGAAAGAGAATGTACTCAGGTTAGGGAAACAGATCACCTGTATAATCAATTATTAAATTCAAATTGTAACCCACATTCTTTCACAACAATGGATCTTACTGAAGATTCTATTCTGAAATATAATTGTAGCAGTTATAAAGTAAGCCAAAATAAAATTAAAAAATATGCTAAACTAAATAGAATTATAAAAAAATGTAATAAATTTAAGAAACAACAAAAACATAGTTCCAATAATATTCAACTAAGAAAAGAACGTGTTTTTCTTATAAAAAAGTTAAATAATTATCAAATTAAATTAGAGGACAGTAAGAAATTTTATGAAATAGATACTCAAAACTTACAGTCTGAAATTCAAGTATTAGAGTGTCAACTAAAAACATGTTATTCTAAGTATGTGAACTCTCAAAAACAAATTAAGGAACATATCCTTGCTGCAAACGAGTTAGTCAATAGGTGTAACAGTAATGCAGACTGTGTAGACATGATGTCCTTTAATGACACTCAGTGTGTTTCACAAAGGGAATCCAGCCCTGACACTCTCCTGTCTGTGGAAACGGAGAACCCGACCCGGTTGGAGAGTGCTCGGGGCTGTATACCCATTCAAAATTCACCAGACATTATACAAGGTTCATCACAGGTAGGACAAACAGAAAGTAGTTCTCCCCGTTGTTGTAGTACAAATGGTTGCTGCTCAATTATGTTTTCGGATAGTTTAGGAAAAGGGTTAGGAAAATTAATTAGCAACAATCTGAGTCATTCTTCTCAAAATTACTGTACACCTCACGCTTCTTACAACCAGATAATGTCATCCATAATTCGGAAAGAATTAAATCCTAATGCCATCATAACTGTATTTGTTGGTAATAGTTCGAACGTCAAAATTGATGATATCACTGACAATGTCACTCAATTGTTAAAACTTAATTGTAAGAAAATTATTCTGTGTGCCTTTCCATATTTTGAGAAGTTGTCAAGCAGACAAAATCATTTTATACATAACCTTAACGATCGCATGCATTTATTAACAAGTCACTATAGTGACAAGTTCGTATTTTTCGACACCAACAGTTTCGTTCAGAAATTGAAGTCAAAGAGAAATAATGCGTATCTGCCTCTTAGTTTTAGACGTCAAATAGCACGGCTATTAGCTTTTAATTTATACTCAGACATAAGTGGTATGTCGCAGTTTTTTGTAAATAGGTCTACTAAAATTAGTAATTTTACTAATTGCAATTATACAAATATTAACTTAGATTTAAACTAGTCAATAAGACAATAGAAGGTACGAATGACAACTTAGTTAAACTGAGCAACTTTAGGGTATCTTCTAGCTCTCAATCAATTAATTCTAAAAGAGGGGTTGAGCAGAATTCCTTGAAATTGCTTCATCAGAATATTCAAGGTTTTTCTTCCAAACAATTAGAAATAGAATTATTTTTAGAAAAAACCAAATTTGATATTATTTGTATTACTGAACATTGGATGAAAGATTATGAAATGCAAATTAATTATGAGAATTATAGCGTGGGCAGTTGCTTTAACCGAAAATCAATGCTGCGTGGAGGTTCATTAATTTTAATTAAAAATTGTTTTAAATCAAAACCACGTAACGACATAGTTGAACTCTCAGTTGAGCATAGCATTGAATTGTCATGTGTTGAGCTGGATAAGCATGTCATAGTGTGCGTATACAGACCCCCTAATTATCAAAACTACTCTATTTTTGAGTCAGTTATGGAAGATGTTTTGGGTAAACTTTCAAGTGGTAATAAATCAGTAATTATCTGCGGTGACTTTAATATTAATATTTTAGAAAATAACTCTAACAGCAGTAGACTATTAAGCCTTTTTAAATCTTTCAATCTGTCGAATGTGTTTTTAGAACCAACCAGAATAACTACAACTACTTCTACTTGTATTGATAACGTTTTCTGTGGCTGCGACTATTTGGAGAAAGCTATTGTAAATTACCTCCCCTCTGATCACTGTGGTCAAACTGTGTCTTTTGAATTTAACACACCACTGCAAAAAGTACAGATACAAACTAGACCAATAACCTCTAGTGCCTTGATCAAATTTAATAGCACTTTAATTGACAAGTTAGCTGTGCAGGGCCTAAATATTATGAATGTTAATACTATATATGAAGAATTCTTTTCATTAGTGCAAACTGAGTTCAATAATACTTTTAAGAAGAAAACTAAAACTATCTGCCCGAAGTTTTTATTCAGTGACTGGGCAACTAAAGGCATCAGGAAAAGTCGGGAAAGACTTTTTGAGTTGTATGGCCTTAAGCCTTATATTAATACGGAAACTTTTAATAAGTATGTTGCTACTTATTCTAAAATTTTCAAAAATACCTGCAAGACAGCTAAAGCCTTATTCATTAGCAACAAGCTGAAATCTGCAGAAAACAAGATTAAGACTGTTTGGAAAATTATAAATAATGAAACAAATAGAAACAAAAGACACAACACTGATTACACACTGGACTCTTCCCGAGGGCTCATTAGCGCAAATGTCGATGTTGCTCAGGAATTCGCAACGTTCTTTACCAGTATTCCAATTAAAACCACAGAAACGCTAAATTCTTCGCCATCCCTTGCCATTAATTTATTAAGAGAGAATGTTTCAGCCTGTAATGTTGAATTTAAATTTAAACATATAAACCCTGTGGTCGTTATGAAGGCTTTTAAGCAACTTAAAATAAAAAGTACTGAAGACCTTTGGGGTATGTCTACTAAAGTCTGTCAATCAATTGTTGAGACAGTAGCTCCCTATTTAGCCTTAATATTTAATTTATGTGTAGACCAAGGGGTATTTCCGGATTTAATGAAGTATAGTAAAGTTATACCACTTTTTAAATCTGGAGACGGCAAAGACACAAATAATTATAGACCTGTATCTATTTTGCCGGTTTTCAGCAAGATATTTGAAAAAGTAATGTTAAATCAAATGCTCTATCATTTTAATCGGAATAACATCCTACATGATCAACAATATGGTTTCACCAAAGGTCGTTGCACTACTGACGCCGGTGTCACCTTACTAAAGCACATCTTTAATGCATGGGAAGAGGCAAAAGATGCAATAGGCATCTTTTGCGATCTATCCAAGGCATTTGATTGCGTGAATCACGACACACTGTTGCTAAAACTTGAGCATTACGGACTGGGAAAACAAGCACTTAGTTTAGTAAAATCGTATTTAAATGATCGAATGCAGCATGTACAAATAAATGGCGTAAATTCATTAGGATTAAAAGTAAAAATGGGGGTACCGCAAGGCTCAATTTTGGGTCCTTTCCTTTTTCTAGTATACATAAATGATTTACCTCAGTTGCTGAAAAGTCAACCTCAAATGGTGTTATTTGCTGACGACACATCACTGATTTTTAAGGTAGACAGACGTGCACAAGAGATTGACGACGTAAATAACGCTATGCTTAAGATTCATAACTGGTTTACTGTAAATAATTTGGTGTTAAATGAGAAGAAAACTAAATGTATAAGATTCGCGTTACCAAATGTAAAAAGTAACGAATGTAACGTTGTATTGAACAAGGAAATACTAGAATTCGTCGATAAGACGGTTTTCTTGGGGATTACGCTTGACTCGAAACTGCAATGGAGTCCTCACTTAACAGCACTTGCAGGGCGGCTAAGTTCAGCCGCTTACGCTGTCCTTAAAATACGGCAATTAACAGACGTGGATACCGCGAGACTGGTCTATTTTAGTTACTTCCATAGCATCATGTCTTACGGTATTCTGCTGTGGGGACGGGCTGCAGATATTGACTCAATATTTATTCTGCAGAAAAGGGCTGTAAGAGCCATCTATAACCTACGCAGACGCGAGTCTCTAAGAGAATTGTTTAAAAAAATTAACATCATGACGGTACCTTGTCAATATATTTATGAAAACATTATGTATGTTCGGAAAAATAGACATCTTTTTAGTAAAATAAGCGACAGGCATAATTTCAATACTAGAAATAAGGACAAATTAGATCAGCCACGTTTCAGATTGTCAAAAGTACGCACTTCTTTTATGGGGTACTGTGTAAAATTTTACAATAAAATACCACTTGACATTCTACAACTTAATGAGAAGAAATTTAAAACATGCATAAAACGCACACTATGTAAACGAGCATATTATAAGTTGGAAGACTATCTCGTAGATAAAAATGCATGGCTCAATGCTGGTCCTGCTCCACAGCCACTTGGGCTCACGAACTAAGATTTTATTGTTTGGAAGAGATGCTCCCCCTTTAATTCTTTAATTATACTTTTCTTTTTTTTTTTTCTCTTTCTCGTTTCTCTTTTGGAAACTTAGGGTGTGAATTGTATATTTTATATCAACATTGTGAGTGCAAACTAATTGATTATGAAGTGTGAAGTTATTGTGGAAGCTGCAGAAGATTGTAAAATATCTTTGCATTGTATAGATTCCATCTCTTAGTATTATATAATTGCATAGCACATGTGTGAGTACTATGTACTGTAAAGATTCCATTTATATTTTGTTATCTTTCATTGACTGGAATGTGTCCTGGTGGCTGAGAGAATGTCATGCTCACTCAAATGTCTCGCTGATGGTGGCGGGTGTGTCGGGTCATTTAGTTCCCTTCAATATGGTTGAGTTGAATGGCGCTGATCCATGCGTCATGTTCGTGAACGGGCGCTGTCAGTTGGGACTGGTCATCTCTTAGCTGCCACGATTTATTTTAATTACTTTATTTTTAAATTTTTGGCTTAATCTTTTACTCTGGACGCTCTTAATGTGCACGTCTTTGTACATCGTTCTCACATATATGTATAATCTCAACATGAATGATGTAACCAAGATTTTGTAACAATATTTTGATTTAAAAGAGTGTCCATGGAGTTTCTTGCCCATTCTTCTCCATAGAGATCTACGATTTGGAATGTGCAACTACAGTACTTTCGCAAGTTATTATGCCTTGTGTCTGTGACTGTAGCTTAGCTTTTTTATTTTTGACTTTCAAAAGTGCCTGTAATGGTCTAATTGAAATAAATGCTTTGACTTTGACTTTGACTTTGTGTTCAATGAGTCGTTTACCTCAATAATTATTATTATGAACGCGCTGATACAGTTAGGCAAAATGTTAAACAAATAGGAAAACTATATCTAACATTCATTACACACGTTATTGTAGCATGAAAATAGGCTCAAAGTTAGTGGCATATCCCTATAGTACCTAATTAAGTATTAGGTTGACCGAAGCCAGGAAAACCTGTTCAGGTGGAGAATTCATTGATGATTCTGCCTGGAGTGTACCTAAATGTGGTGTTGTTCTACAAACGATGGGGGCACTAAATATTGTCTCCTGCGTGTCCTGTTGCTTGTTCATTACAGGTACTGATAGACGCTACTGGAGGCTTGAAACTCGTAGCCCAGTTCGGCCTACCGGTATTACCGTTATTCAACTCTACGTGTTATTTTGATTCTAGACATTGGAGATTTACATCATGCCCTGGTAACTTAGAACATTTTTTTTTATTGTGAAAAGTGCCATCTATCCGCCAGTCCCGGAACTTTTTATAGCAGTGTTACCACTTTTTTTTGCTTGAAATATTTGATACTTTCACTAACTGTTAATTCTGCATTTTTTTTAAAATCAGTGTCCAGTTGCACCAAATGTATGATTTAACAACTTAGTTGAATTTATTTATAAAATATTTTGTTAAAAGTTTGTATTTTAAGTGTTTTTTTTACAAGAATAGAAACTTAGGAGTAGTTTTCTAATAGGTACCAAAGTTAGCAACACTAACTCTGAACGTCACAATAATTTTTCCACTGGTGTGATTACATGCTCGTGCGCATTTTTCTTGTAATTTTTGGTTATTTTGTGTTATAACGTTGAGTTATAGACTAATATATGTGTGAGTTGAGATTTAGTTCCTCCGTATATTCCAGAAATACTGAAATTCCAGTATAGACTACTTTGTAAAAGTGTTGTGTTCTTCATTATGAATTGGTACAGAGAAGTCAGCAATGTTCTCACTGGCAAGAGCTTTTATAATTTTACTGAAGCAGATTGTAATCAGATGGACTGCATTATCCTACAGGCTCAAGAGCATTTTAATAAAAGAAAGGGTAGGAAACGAAAACGGCAAACTGGAGTGTTATTGAATGTTTAAGAAAATAAATAAATTAAATATCATAATTTTGTATTATTTCCTGACTGTTTATCTCAACTTATTCCTAATTAAATATTAATTTGACGAATAGTTCTGGAAATGTCAAAATTAAATGTACTCATTCGACCTATTTGCAATAAAAGATTAAATACTTTATCATAGAAAATAAAGTATTTAATATTTTGTTGTAAATCGGTCGAATCAGTACATTTGACATTTCGAGAACTAGCTGAGAATCTATCTTTACGTAGGTATTGATATATTTTATTTAGTTCTCGGGTCTGGCGTCCAGATGTCGCTCAATGCCAAGAAATAATCAAACTGACAGTTGCCAGTCTATCTCATATTATAATATATTAGTCTATGATTTACATACCAATGGATTTTGAAACCCAGCATGATCAGGCGGCTTCCACATATTTATTGCGCCTAAACGTAAACCTCGATTTCATACAAATTGGGCTGACAAACTCTCGGGTAAGGTTACCAAATCTATGATTTTTATTTCCGTAGAAAATTCTGGACATTTTTCTTTTAAATGGTGTAGTCTAATTTAACCAAATTTATTCATAATAAGGTCAGTGGGTAGCCTTAGGGGTAATTTTATTTTGGTATCAACCGTTTGTTATTATACCATTCCGGACGTTTTAGAATTCCCCCTACATTCCGGACATTGAGCTAAAACTCCGGACATGTCCGGAAACTTCCGGACGTATGGCAACCCTACCCTTGAGAATATAATTAACCGACCTAACGTATAGTACACTCACATTAAGGTAATGCTCCAACCAACCCGCGAAATTCAAATTTTCTTATTTTCTTTTCTTGTTTTTTTTTGTTCCTACGCGTTTACGAACTTGGAGGGTTGTATTGGTGATTTTGATGATTATAATTCTGTAACTACATATGTCTTACAGCCGCGAATAGTATTTTAATCAACATACAACCTAGCACTGGCCTGCAAATTGCAAAAAACGTAAGAAAATTTGAATTTCGCGGGTTGGTTGGAGCATTCACCTTAACCAAATTATGCGTAAGCCCCATGTAATAGAGGGCGAGCCTATTGCCATAAACTGGGCGCGAATCCAGACTCCGTCGTTGTAATTGAGAAATTTCTGATGCAAGTTCTAACGTAACCATATTTTTAGGAAAATGTAATGAAATAACTATCAGGACAACAAATATATTCTAATAAGACACAAGTTAACAGTTAAACACAAAAGTTATAAGTTTAAGTAACAAATTACAACAATATTCGAGTGAACAAATCAAGGGGAATAATTAGTAAGTGGCGCCGCCGATTAAGGGAATGAGCCCTTCGCCACGATGCGCGTTGACTTATATAGGCTCGTTCATATGGTCCGGGCTCTCTGGAGGGGTGTAGGTCGGGGACGCAGCTATTGGAGGCGCAGCTAACACGGCCTCTCCTGACGTGCCGGCGTCCTCGCAGGCCTCGGCAACCAACGGAGCGTCGTCAGCGGGAGCTACCTCCGACTCGGCATTTCTGAGTGTCGCCGACGAGGTGCTCTGCTGTTGAGCTGCTTCATTCTGCTCATCATCAGAACCTGCACATCATAAACCAAGATTGAGCATCAAAATGTTAGATATGATAGCAGATATCTTCCTTTTTTTTAATTTGTTTTTCACGTATGTGCTGGATGAAAGAGTTTAGTCGATCAAATGCTAATGAGATATGAATTGCTTCTTAATACTAATTTAGGTAATATCAAATTCACCATGATAACAAAAACCATAGCCACATGAACTCAAAAGCCTCATATAGGCTACCAAAGAGCTCACGTGCCATTCACCAAACAAAACCTTATGCAATTGCGCAGTTGCAATGGGCTTACATGGTCCAAATGACAAAGCTTGTCCTCGGGCTTTACACAGTACTTTGCCATTCACGCCCCGATGTCTCTCACACGGGTACTTCCTGGGTCACGACTGTTACCAACTGGTAGGAGCAAAGCTACAGGCATAGGTTAAAGCTCACAAAGAACCCGTTATTTAGGCGATTTAATTCACGTCCCAGAAACATCAACAAAGATCTTACACTCAAGCACTCGAGCACAGTTCGTGATCTTGGATCAAGTACCAATAACAATAAATCGGTTCATAAGCTTAACAAAAGTTTCACACGGGTGAGTTGTGAATTTATGAAGAGCACACTTTAGACTCAAGTGCATTTTGACGGTTGTCGCATAGCCATAAGTGCCGTGCGCTTATGCGTCGTCGTATAACGCTGTAAGTGGTGCCACTCACATAACAATTCAATCTAACACAAGTCAGATAAGCATAAATGCAACGATAATATAATCAGTGAATGTTTATGCGAACATAAATTAATGTCAGCAAAGTGGCTAAACGTCGTAGGTACGACAAAAGTGGATGAAAAGATCAGCACATGAACAGTTTTAATTTAGAATACTCTAAAACTTACTTTCGAACAATGCAACACAGCACTCAGGTGTCCATTAAGTTGACCAGCAGGACATACCTACACCATTCGTATATCCAAAGACAATCTCAGGTTTGTCTTATTTAAATGTCCTGGCAGAGCTACGCTCAATGCCACATAAGTAATACAGACAGAGGCACCCAGTTCGCATGTCCTGGCAGAGCTACGCTCAATGCCACACAAGTAACACAGACAGAGGCACCCAGTTCGCATGTCTTACATGGACAGAGGCACCCAGTTCGCATGTCCTGGCAGAGACACATCTCAATGCCACACAAGTAGAACAAAACATCGTTTAGCATTAAACAGTTACATAAAGTCTACTTACTATCAAAACATAGCACAGGACTCGGGAGTCCACTCTCCTCGCCATGCAACCATATGCTCGGCCTAACCTGACCATTGCTTATGGTTCTCCCAAAGTACTTGTCACCGTAATATTATTCACACGCATGGTCGGCGCAGATACGCTGGCAATTGCCGGTACGAATGTATGCAATGCCACTGCGATTCAAAACATCGGTATCTATTATCACCGGTATACTCAAATAACCTCCGGGTACTGGATGAAAGTCTGCCTCTAAAGTCAAATTATCGAACTCAATTGGCAAAGTGACGTAGCTATCCGATCTTAACTCATGACCACCTAATCCGCGCAACATCTGAGCATTAGGGTTTAGGCGGCAAGAAAAATGTTTAAGAAGTTCGTTCGATATGAGGGATACAGACGAGCCGCTGTCAATTAAGACGTCCGTAGGTACACCACACAGCACTGCGGGTGTCACGTCACGGTTCGCCGTATCACCCTTA
The DNA here is from genome assembly GCA_950022335.1 of Eurois occulta. Lineage (NCBI taxonomy): Eukaryota > Metazoa > Arthropoda > Insecta > Lepidoptera > Noctuidae > Eurois > Eurois occulta. Next base: position 1,302,057 of record OX465502.1, read on the forward strand.
ATTTCACGACAAAAATTTATATTTGATTTATTGCGCGACTCGATCGCTGTTTAATAAAACACTCTTCTTCCCTATGCCCCGTTTTGTTACAAAAGTTACATTTAGAGTTTCTCATGTTCGCGGAATTTGAGTTGGAAACGGTGTTCTGATTATCACTTACGGCTTTGCTAGAGTTTGAACTCTTACTATTTTTAAATCGCTTGAGACAAGCGTTGCCCTTACTGGTGTGGCCATGAGCGCCACACGAAAAACACTTAAGAGTTTTTTTATCCAACACTGTAGCACTACGGTTCCTATTACTACCGTTATCGCGACAGCTATTATTTCGATTAAAATGGGACTCTACATTGTTTCTGTTCGTATTTGCGGTTTCACTTGGCTTAACATAAATTGATAAAAAGTCCACAATGGTTTTGGTAGTACATTTTGCATTAATAGCTGGAGCACGAATCTACGGATCCTTAATAATTCGCACAATGATTGCACACAAAAGACCATTACTTAGTCCTTTAACGATACGCAAACGCAACAAGGATTTACGCGCGTATTCCGCGTATGTGGAATATTTATCTGACTCAGTGCACATGACGTCTTAAAGGATATTAGCAACATCGACACGTTGTGGACAAAGTTATTTTAACTGTGATTTAAAGGTAGACCAAGTACGATCCGTTTCGGTCCAATCGCGTAACCAAGAGCGAGATTCACTCTTCAGACACAAACCGATACGGGCCTGACATTCTTTGTCGTCCCATCTATTTTGTGTCTTAGCGCGGGCAACTTCGTCACATCATGCTATGACGTCATGAACATTAGGGTCGAAGTTAGAGACGTAATAATGGTTTGATCTCACCGGGTTTAAGCTCCTTAGCGCTTCGATGAGGCGCTCAGCGACGTCCCCTGCAGCCGAAGTTGAAGGCGAGACCGACAGCATCGGCTCCGGTGCCAGTGGCGTCGGGACAGGTCACGTGACGGCGGAAGGGCTGGCCGTGCCCGTGATGGTAGGGCGCTGCTGCTCCACGCTCGATCGTGGTTCTGAAACTGAGCTTCTCTCCAAGGCAGAGACCCTTTTGAGTATTGCGTCTAAGATGAGTAAGGTCGGGCGGCGGAGGCGAGCACTCACGTTTACGTCTTTTTCTGGGACCAGTATTATTCGAAATTTTATTTATTTATTTAAATTTTGTGGAAAACGAGAGACGATCTCACTTCTGATTTTAGGAAAATGTAATGAAATAACTATCAGGACAACAAATATATTCTAATAAGACACAAGTTAACAGTTAAACACAAAAGTTATAAGTTTAAGTAACAAATTACAACAATATTCGAGTGAACAAATCAAGGGGAATAATTAGTAAGTGGCGCCGCCGATTAAGGGAATGAGCCCTTCGCCACGATGCGCGTTGACTTATATAGGCTCGTTCATATGGTCCGGGCTCTCTGGAGGGGTGTAGGTCGGGGACGCAGCTATTGGAGGCGCAGCTAACAATATAATATAAACCGTTCTATACGTAAGTATATCAGGATACTTAGGTTAGGTACTTAATATAAAACAAATAGTCCATCCGTGTAGTTTATCCTTGTTTTAATATTAGGCTTAAATAATTACTTGTAATTCCTTCTTAGGTACTTAACTTAATTAGAAGCCTAGACTAACGGCACAAATATTTACGCGAACTAATTATATTTATTTCGTCAGTCAGAATCAGTCAGAAAACTACAAATAACTTTGACATTACTATTGCCCAGGACCTTCGTTCTTGTGAAATTGTTATAAAAAAAATACTTCCCTATTTAAATCGGATTTTGTTAACAATTTCATGTTTTTAGGGTTCCGTACCTCAAAAGGTAAAAACGGAACCCTTATAGGATCACTTTGTTGTCCGTCTGTCTGTCTGTCAAGACCTTTTTTCTCAGGAACGCGTGGAGGTATCAAGCTGCAATTCATATCAAATACTCAAGTCTATGGTCTCTTGGAGCTGTGAAAAAATCAAACTTCTAAGTCAACGCGATCAAAAGATACTCCCGTTTATGCCGCAAATTTTCGACACTCGCAAGGGAATCAAAACCTACAGGGTACTTCCCGTGAACTCAGAATCTTGAAATTTGGTATGAAGCAACGTCTTATAGCAGAGATATAGGAAAAATTGCGAAAAGTATACATTTTTAGTTATATCATATAATAAAAATATTTTTAATAATTTTACGGAACCCTCGGTGCGCGAGTCTGACTCGCACTTGGCCGGTTTTTTTTTGCACGGAACCCTATGCCTTTTTCTAAAATAAAAGTTGCCTTAGTTACTCTTTTTAACAGCAGCAGCAGCAGCACGTAAAAATCCCGTCCAAATCGGTCCAGCCGTTTCGGAGATTAGTCGGAACAAGCAGGCCGACAGCCACACAAACTTTTTTTTTTTAAATATAAATATACATAAAAGCTGTTATTTTGAAATTACAAACAGACACTTAAATTTTATTTACATATTTGTATAGATTTTAAGTTAGCTCCAGGATAATACTTACCAAGCTTGTTAGGGTAAAACAATATCACCTAGCACAGGATATGGTATTTTTAAGCTTTTCCTTTCCGGGCTTCAGTCCATCTGGGTTCGCGCTTCGACTAGTAACAGCTGCACAGACAATGGCTCACCTTCCATCTCGCACCGCATGTCCTCTCGCCACCTGTATACTTGGTGACTTTATGACTGCAGCAGTGAGTGGAGTTCGTGTTACTGTCGCTTGGGCCAAAGATATTCGAACTCCTAAGAAGCTGCTTCAGACTTGAAGCCCCTTAAATCACTATGAGTAAAACACGTCCATAAGGGCCTAAGTGAGCTCTTCGTGCCCTAAGGCGCAGGCCAGACAGAAAGCACGTAAGTCATGGACGGGGCGCGGACGTGGTGCCTTTTAAATGGACTTTCATACAAATTACAAGACAGTCTCGCGATGCAAAACATATAGAATGGACGGAGCACAGACTCAACACTTCAACGTCTTTGATCTATTGGAAAAAACGTAGAAGCGACGAGGCCTAGACGCCGCGAGGACAGGGTACAGACGAACCTGGGGTGTGGATAGTGCGCGGGGCGGGTGGGTACCGACCGCTGAGATTTTGTCTGTCTATAGTCAAATGTCACCTATCGTGTCCGCATCTCGTCTCTTCTATATAGTTTGAAAAGTCGCGTGCGCCCAGTCTGCGACGCGTCCTCGTCTGACTTCTCTACTGTCTAGCTTGCGCCTTATGAATCATCTGAAGAGCATGGAGCCTGTAGGCATGCCTGTAAAACTTCATTTTGATTTTTGGTCAATTGTGGGCAATAATTTTCACACTCACATAATTATCGTGTATGTCGTATGTTAAAGGTATAAATGAAACTATGTACTGGATATAAGAATACATTTATTTCTATAGGAAAATAGTTCTGTCTATTTATTGTTAGCTACGGCATAAATATTTAAATACTTCTGGTTAATTTAAACCTTACATAATACATATATATTATGCGTATGCGGGAATTTCTATAGTTATCTTTTTTACTTATAATTAGATATCTTAAAATAGAGATAGTATGTTTCTAGCTATTACTCATTTAGGCCAGGTGGAAACTTGCTCATTGTGTATGTTATAAAATTATTTTTAGACACCTTTTTACATTTCATTATTATTCAAATTTAATTATAAACAAAATTAGGATAAGATCATTAATATCTACTTACTTAAAATCTTAAATAGTAAATCGATACACAGATAGAAGCATGATTTTTTTACGGAAGCATTTTGGTATAGATTTTTATTTTACACGATGTACAGTACAAGCACCAATATGTAAACACTTGACAACTTTTAAAAGTGTTTTTCTCCTACTGTTCTGATTAAAATTTCATGTTGTTACGAACATAGTATGCTGGAACTCATATTTTTATGAAAAAGATCCTATCTCCAAGTTACAATCGTAATTTCTTGCGAAAATTGCTTTTAAATGTAGGAAAGTGCATATAGATTGGTGCTCGTGATTGTAAGCTTGCGTTTGGCCGACACCCGCTTGATGTAAAACGATGATGCGGCCTAGGGAGAACGCTCACCTAGAAGACACCCGGTTCACCTCAGAGGCTTGAGCAAATCGGCGATTGGCGGCGGCGACCTCTCGCGTCCGGCCCTGGTCCAAGCCATGGTCCGGGGCGAGAGGGAATGGGAAGCCGTCACCTCCTTCTGCGAAGCAGTCATGCTAGCGAAGGAGGTGGCGTAACGTGAGAGGGAGAGAACCTCACGTCCCAGCCGCCGCGGGAGAAGCACCGGGCGTCGGAGGCCACGCCGTGATGGCTCTCGGTCACCGTAGGCGCGGGCCTGTGGACGGTGAGTAATGGGCTACTCGCCGTCCGTCCGTCTTGTGACGACAGGCCGTGTCGACGGCGCGTTCGTGTTCCACGCGCGCCTCAAAGAGATGTCAGCAAAAAAGAGGGGCCCGCAAGGGCCGATGCCTGCCAGGGCTGCGGGACTGTTCGAAAGAGATACCGCGGCCCTACTACGCGGCTACTGAGAAATTCCTAATGGAAAAACCCAATAACACTTAGCCTGACCCGGGAATATGCTCAGCAATCGCACTTGTGTCCACTAGACCAACGAGGTCCTCTTAGTAGGTGTGTAAAGTATAGTGCTCGGGTTTAAAGGTGCCTTCATCTTGGGCGAGCTTAAATCCCTCGCTGCTCTCAGGATTCTAGTACTGATGGAACACAGGAGGAATTCTCTTTGTCCACCAAGTTTGTTACTTTGACTCCGAATTGTTTGTTCTAAGACACGCCGATTTCCTCATTGGACTGACTCCGTAATACATAAATAATCTTTTGGTAAGAGGTAAGAATTTTCAGAAGAGGAGGAACATTATTTTTACTATGTTCTTTTTGTTGCATTCGTCTACAGATACTAAAGCATGCAGGCTTTTCATATATTTTACATCACCGTTAAACGTTTTAGAAAATAATAACTACATTCTAGCATCGGAATTTTAGACTTAGTAAAACCAAGAATTATTAGCACATTTTCACTAACATAGACTTATTACTAGATAATTAATAACCTTCGAAAACCAGCGACTCGACACATTGAACGAAAAGCGCCAAATACGGAAAGAGAGCCCTAAGCCATCCTACACCTACACCTATAACTGTACCGGTCAACTGTACTGCTTTAGTTGTGACTGGGTATTTAAGAGCAAATTCGGTTTGGCCAGTCATAAGCACACGCAAGGAAATAAATAGCATTAAAGTGTCGCCGTTACCGAATCGGTAAGGAGGACTATTCTATGCTAGATAATTGTGACTCTTAACAAACCACATTTTAAAGTAAATCTACAATTAACTAAGGAAGCAAAGAAAACAAAAATCTAAATAAAAAAATCTTTATTAGAATAAATAAAATATTAATAACAAAAAAAATTGTAAATTGTACAGATACTTAATAAATATAATATGAAGCACGCAATTTAGTAAAAATAATTAAATACTATTAAAATGTATTCGATAAACTTGCTAGCTATTTAAAATAACATCACGCCGATCATCTCCGAAGCGTTAGGCAGTGGTGTAGGTACTCAATAGTACATCTACATTTAACCAGTTATGTTTAAGTCCCATGTAATAGGAGTGGGAGGGAGTGAGCCTATTGCCATCAACGGGAAACAAATCCAGACTCAATGCGACCGAGTTATTTCTAATGAAAATACCCAAAAGCATCGCTGGGACATGCATCCAGGATCCCACGATTAGCAGCAGCGCTTACTACAGCGGCGATTGTTGACCCCATCGCAATATATCACAAGTGAGTTTTGCAAGTTAATTCTTGACTGCTAATTTTAAATCAGAATTTCTAGCAAGTATATAGAACACACCATGGGACCTACAATATGTTATTTACTACACTATACTTGTTATGGAGCGTAGGATCTTGGGTGTAAAATTAATAGATCATGTTCGAAACACTACACTGCGCTCCAAAACGCAAATCGTTGACGTGAGTCAAAATGCTGTCCAACTTAAATGGGACTAGGCAGGACGTGTCTGTCGCATGCCGAACGAACTGTGGGCCCGTAAAGCTCAGGATTGGTGCCCTGAATCAGTGACACTTGCCGCGGCAGACCACCAAGGAGATGGCGGGACGAACTGGATGTCTTCCTTAAGAATTGGAAAGTAGTAGCACAGAATCGTGACCGTTGGAAGGAATGGAGGGAGGCCTTTGCCCAGCAATGGGACGATATGGGCTATATATAATAAAAAAAGTTATTTACAGACAGTATACATTACTTACACAATACTTTAGCATAATTACATACCATATTAGTTATTACTGAATTACACTCTCGTTCGCATACAAAAATATTGCTATCACTCCGCTTAGGTCCTTCGTTTATTCTGATAAGAGTTTTAAGTGTAACCACACTTGTCGACGTGGAATCGGCATGAACCGATCAGAAAGCACCTTACGTCTATGTAATAAAAGCGAATAGTCCGGCGAGGTGTAGAACCAGGTGAATAACGATTATTTCGTTCTTAGTGTACAGACACACTACAAACACACATCAAGCTACTAAAATCTGTCAAATTTCTTTAATAGATTTTCACCTTTATCGCTAAAGCATTAGATTCAAGGTTGATTGATATAAATTTTGACAGTGTCGGGTAGCTTGATATGCTGGCGTCTGTACATAGCTGTCTGTTTCCGCGTCTAAAAGTGTGGTCACTTCTTTCAGAAAGGGATAAGAACTTTTAAACTACAGTTTAAGCTGCAATTCTAAGGCCACTGGATTTTTAGGTGTAAAATTGTCCTTAACGAAGCCGAAATCTACTTGGTTCAACCATAATACCTTGTTGGTTCCCAGTCTTACCAAAGGGTACCGTATTACCCAGTACTAACTGGGTTGTGGAGGTCAGACAGGCAGTCGCTCCATGTTAAATACTAATATTCAGCTGCATACTTTAAGACCGGAACTTGGGTTCCCAATATAGTTGGGAAAAGGCTAGGCAGATGATGATGATAACTTAGTTGATACTCAGCGCAAAGACGGATAGAATATGCCGTTTTCGATTTCATTAAGGTATTTCCACACCCATTATAGGCCTCTATTGTGGTCACCACCATCCAAAACTACATACAAGTTAGAAGTAAGTATATAAGACATAGTAAATAGCACTAGATATATATGTTAGCTACCATTAGTTACAGAAAACGTCGGACCTACCCTACTACTATTATAAAGCACAAAGATGGCACTTACGTTCAGAATCACACTTGTTATCACTATATCATTAAATATTCGGACAAATCGATACGGAGAGATTGCAGACCGGTTTCCGGACACTTCATTTTGACGGATAATTTATTGAAGTATCTTTCAACTAGAAATCTATCCGTAACGGTTTGAAATACCCTAATTTATTACTTTTTAAAAAAGAATTCGTTGTTCAAAACATAAAATGTACTGTAAATCATAATTAATAATTTCATTTGAAATATGAAAATAATTGTCGACGGTAAAATCATTATTTCTATGTTTCGGCACATTTAGTTAATAATTGTAACTGAAATCTCAGATATTGGTACTATCTATAAAACAGGGTTTTACACTAAATTTTAATTCTGAGTAAATTCAATAACTTGCTTAAAGATTTACTGTTTATGAGTTGATGTCAATAAATGTAAAGTTTTTTGTATATTTCATTATTAAGAGCTGCCGGAAATTCACATACCTTGATAAAATGATGTCACAGACTAAACAGCCAGGAATCATAGGTTAACAGCGCATGCGCAAGGTCAGTTACGCGCAGTTTTGAAAGTGGCCGGGTTAAAATGACCAACCTTTTATAATCGCAGATATATTCTCGCCCGTGCAATGCTGAAATTATTTTTACCGACAGAAAAATAGCAGAATGTTGTTCAATTATAAATGTTTCATGATACATATGTTTTATAACATGCAAACATATCTTCCTGGCTGCCTAATGCGTTTATTAATTAGTATTAATATAATATTGTGATCAAATGAACCTCAATTGTGGTTTTTGTACCAAAAATAAAGATATACAGCTCTTAGGTACATTACACAAGGAAGCTCAATACTATCATAAAATATATAATATCATCTACAAAATACACTTTAAATCAATATTAATATAACATAACTAACTAGTTTAATTACAATCACATATAAATAATTACACACAACAGTATATATTTTGTATAGATTAACTTAGATAGTGTAAATAATAATTAATATTCATTAATATCAATGTACTTCTACAATATTTTCTCTCCGGTGTACTTAAAATATTATTATGATGCTTGTGCGCAAAGTTAAAGGACTGAGTCCATTAGAGTGTAACGATACATAATTATGTATTCTTCATAGAGAACAGCTGTCAGAAAGTCCCAACATTTAATAAAAAGTACAAATGTTTTTGTCAAATATTCAGGCTACTCAAACTCAACAGTGACCAGACTGTTGCAGTCAAAAAGACATCAAGTGCACAGGTGACCATGCCGGCCATATATATTCCAACTAAAAGTTCCGTTATAAGAGAAAGTTTAAGGAGATCAGTAAGAATACAACCCATTTGAGGTACAGGGATGAAAAGGCAGTCTAGGTATGATACTGTCACTATTAAAATATTCACAGATAAATTGTTACCACCTGGTTTTTCTCGTTCCAGAAAAAAAATCTAGGCGTAACTCTTGAGAACAGTCTTCATTTAAAAACAACCATAATTTTACAATATATAGATGCCAGTTTTTAAATCCTATTAAATTATTAGATAAAACAGTATTTCAGATATACCGAATAAAATCCCATGATAAATATTACAATCCAATGTACACAGTCCTTAACCAATCTAACTACATTACAAATACAACTTATTGCTGTTAAATTGCTACAATATTACAATTTCAATAAAATAAACTTTAGTGAGTACTCGACCTACAAACCCCATAGAACACATTGTTACTTTGATTCACCCTTTAACGTAAAGTATATCGCCCATTTTAGAGCTCTATGAGTTACCTTCGGTTTCTTCGCAGGTATAGATATACCTAGATAACGCCAGACCACCTACTCCGCGTGCCCGGCTTAAGCATTTTATGCTTAACGTGGTTACTGACGCAGCAAGCTAATTTGTTTAAAACAACAACTTTACAACTCAAAAACTTAATTCTTGACATTTAAAGAACAAAAACGTTGTCTATTTTGTATACTTAGTAACTTGTTTGTATACTAACTAAATAGTGCTTATGATGTCATAGTAGGTAGTCAAAAATGACATGCTTGGTTTTCATACGGATAGGATCCTTGCGATATCTAGGTATAAATATGTGGGTTTCTCATTTGCAGCGCATATAGTGCTAAATCACATGCCCTTGACTGTTGTTGGTTGAAAAAAATAAATACCTTTCAATCAAAACAACTCAAATTATTTACGACCGCATAATGACTTCTAATTTTGCTCCAAGCCCAAAATATTGTATTTTAAACTTTATTTCGACCGTTCGAAAGTTCTTCATACAACACTGACAGTTTAAGAGCCAGGGTTTAAATTAGTTTTTTTGATGCGAAAAATCTATAGGCGCGCCTTGGCAGTAAAATCGACTCGTATGCCGCAACCGCTCTCCCTTATGTGGGCGCGCGCGTATACTATACAGTTTTCTCTTTATTTTAATCCATATTTCGTTACAGGTTTTTATTAATTATACATTCTAAATTAACATAGATGATTCACCTCTGCGGGGCGTCCTGTGACGACCAACTTTTGTTTTATGAAGAACTTTAATTCGAAATTAAAAAAAGTATCCAAAGAGGTTTAAAAGATTTATACATATTTGAATGTCTTTTGCCGTATCTAAAGATAAGCTTTGTTTTGTTTTGTGCCTGTTTATCCTTGGGCCGCAGGTCGAGTAGCACAATAGCAGATGTACCATCTAACCGGCAGTAGAGCTAGATCTGGTACCAGGGCGAGCGGCGCACCCAGCGCAGACGGTAGCCGCCCTGCTCCGTGCGGATCTTGATGGATGCACCCTCGGCTGCTTTCACTGTTTCCTTTACCTGTTGGTAATATTAAACATAGTGTTGAGGAAATGGCTCTTATCTAAGTCTCTTATATAAGTAGTCTGCTTAGCTGCAGAATACAGCTGAACATAGGTCATTACCAACTAGGGTTCCCATTTTGACATTTGAAAAGTCCTAAAAAACACATTGACATTTATAAAATATCGCACTTTTCACCCGAATGCGCGACGCATAGGAGGGTACTGTGTTTTGTGCTGTAAGCATCTCTTTTCGGAATTAATTTTGCTTAAATCTCCTCTAGTCGTAAATTCCGGACTAATAACAAGCCTGGATGGGGAACTAAAACCGAACAAGTACAGACTACTTCAGACGCATGACCCTACTCCCAAGCCTTGCTCGAACGTCCACTTCTTTGTCTTCCTGCATCTATATTCAACGGCTTCTTTATTAACCATATAGTTCGGTACGGGCCCCTTTGGGGGCTTGACATACAAACCTCCGCTGGCTCGGTATCGGCCCCGAAAGGGGCTAGCATTTAAGTCATACGTCATCCTCATTATTTATGTAAATATTTAATATTCTGATAATCAAATACTATGAGTGTGCGTTAATTAAGAGAGTTGGATAAAAAGCTCATATGTCAACGCCATTAAAACTTCTGTATTTAGCGCGCAAGTTTCTTAATTTTACCTTACAAAATCCAAGTGCGTAAATACGGTCATCGCCATTTTGACAGCAGTGCTGGCCGAGGCTAAAAATCATAAAAATTGTGGTTTTCGGACATCCAAACTCCACTTTATTGATAATTATTAACTTGTCATTTAATTATGTGACGAATTCATCCATAGTTCAATTTAAATAAGCAGTGGTAATGATGAATGTTGGTATCTAAAGTCGAAGTTTCGCGCCAATAGTGCGTGTTTACATTTTTATTTTTCACATTATATCACACAAACGCATAAAGATTCGATAACAAATGTGAGAAATATAATTTCAAATTTTATAAACAACATGAAAATGCCCAGATCTTAGCGTAATTTACTAATTCAGGACCAATAACACGTAATATTCATTACCACTACTCAATTTGTATTCGAAATTGACGACCATTTGTTTTTTTTTAATTTTTGGGATGTGTGAAAGCGATTATTTCAATCGATTCTTGTTTTGTAAATTTCGATTAAATCGAGTAATTAAATGTAAGAATGTAAGAAATCGATAGATAGAAATTAAAATAATTTTGTTTTATGCGTTAAATACAATAAAAAATGTTATAATATTTTTAAAGCTTTTATAATGGTAATCTTAATAGATTTTCGTGCATTGTAGGTATTAAAACCGACCCAACAATAAACAGAACAGATTAATCTATGGCTTAAGTCGCGCCGATTTTGTTTCCATGTCAAAATTTAAATTAGGAATGCACTCGCTGTTCCAATTTATATTGTATTTATAGTTACTAGATAATTTATTGTGATTTTTATTCTATTGGTTGGTTGAATATAGAACGCCAAGGATCTTGGTAGGCCATAGTGTTTGTTTGAACCAAGATAAATTATATTTAGTCTACAAAATTGGGTTATGGTTAGATGGATTGGTTATTAGGTATTCACTATTTACAAATACTTTTTTTTTATCAGACAGTTCTCTCCCACTGCTGGGCAAACCTCCCCTTGGCTTTCCAATTTTCTTTATCTTTTGCCTTCTCCGACCAATACTTTTAATCGTCATTATTTTTTTAAGAAAACTTCTAGAAATGCGAGTAGGACTCTTACCCTGAGGGTTCTGTCTTATAGCTGTTCACGGCCTCACTCAAGTGACACGGCCCACGGCCTATGATGGATAACCTGAACTTTGCAGTTGTAAAAAGAGGTTTTAGAGTGGACAGTGATGGCTTGAGAGGCGCCACGGCGCCCTCACCTTCCGCCTGACGCAGGTCCTCACCGGACACGGATGTTTCGGGAGGTACCTGCACCGAATCGGGGGGGAGGAAACGCCCGGGTGCTTTCATTGCGAGGATCGCCCGGAGGACACGGTGGAGCACACCGTGGAGGTCTGCTCCGCTTGGGCGGAGCACCGCTGTGTCTTCGTAGCGGCGATTGGCGGCGGCGACCTCTCGCGTCCGGCCCTGGTTCAAGCCATGGTCCGGGGCGAGAGAAAATGGGAAGCCGTCGCCTCCTTCTGCGAAGCAGTCATGCTAGCGAAGGAGGCGGCGGAACGTGAGAAGATAGCCTCACGTCCCAGCCGCCGCGGGAGGAGAAGCACCGGGCGTCGGGGGCCACGCCGTGATGGCTCTCGGCCACCGTAGGCGCGGGCCTGTGGACGGTGAGTAATGGGCTAGCTCGCCGTCCGTCCGTCGTATGACGACGGGCAGGCCGTGTCGACGGCGCGTTCGTGTTCCACGCGCGCCTCAAAGAGTTGTCAGCAAACGGGAGGGGCCCGCAAGGGCCGATGCCTGCCAGGGCTGCGGGACTGTTCGAAAGAGATACCGCGGCCCTGGAACATAAAGGGCCAAAGAAGGAACATGGGTGGTTTTTAGTCAGTAAGAGTCTGACACTCCCTTCCGCTCCGGCCAGAGCGGGGGGGGGGTCATTTGATGATTTCAAACCCACGAAAAAAAAAAAAAAAAAGAGTGAACAGTGAACCGCTTTGAAAAAATAAACTAATGTTTATTTAGGATACGGCCTATGCACTGCTGATTGCGAAATATAGGACAATAAGTTTGTCGGTCGTCGTCACCGAGGCAGGCCCAAGAAACACTGGCGTGGCGATCTGGACTCACTCGTTCTTGACTGATTGGCCAAGGGGAGGCCTTTGCCCAGCAGTGAGAAAGAATAATCCTAACAAAACAAAAGTTTGTCCCAACCTAACACAATAACCCAACGGTACTATACACAATTTTGTAGAATAAGTAATATAATGACATTATATTACTTATTCTACAAAATTGTATCTTTGACGGATCAAACTATTTTTTTATTATGCCTACCGAGATCCTGGACATTCCATATCCAACCCCCAGATATTCATCATCATCTGCCTAGCCTTTACCCAACTGTGTTGGGGTCGGCTTCCAGTCCAACCGCCAGATATTAGAAAACCAAATTCACAATAAATGATGTATTAAATTAAAATACTTTAAAATTGTGAATTGAGAGCGTATTCTTAATTCAAATTTTGAAATTGAAAATCGATCCGTTTTCAGATTTTTCTTTGTTTGAACTGTGAGACTTATTTCTTGCCAAATTTCACGCTGCTAGTTCAACGGAAAGAAAGATAATCATCAAAATGATTACATAGAAGCAAGTTTTTACTTTATTTTAATATTTATGAATCTCCTTCTCTTGAAGTCCAAAAACATCGAATAATTACTAAGTGAAATTATTAAAAAAGATAAAATGAAATGATTAATTTATGATTCGAAATTATACCAAGAATTCAGTCTCAACTCTTTTTTTTTTCTAAACTCGATTTCATTGCGAGTATCGATTAGGCTGAATACCACTTTTTAATCGTAATGATAGAACTTGGGTTTACGGTCAGCACTAAGAAGTGTCATTTTGCAACACTTGCAACATAGTTTTTTTAGTAATATTTGTCAAGACTTTGATCGTGTTTTTTTATGAAATTATGTACGAATAATAGCAAAAATAAGAACGCAGATAGAATGTTACTGTATTTATTTTTCCTTTTCGAGTTTTTTAACAAACGAGAAACTTGTCTATGTACATTATTTCCAGCGTATCTAAGTTACCTATTTTTTGGAAGCGTGCCGTAATATGTATTTTACACACATTTGGAAATAGACTGACGCCGTTTTACGAACCTCAACACGGTATTGAAGATATTTAACACAAACTTATCGTGTGAAACAGCTGCCGTGACATATTTATCATCATAAAATCGAATGCTGAATGTTCACGAAAATTCTTGAATTTCATGACAATCCGCATCACCCCCCCCCGATTCAGCTGATGTGTCATGTGTCAAAATCTTGTCGAGCAGAGTGGTTAAGTTGCAGGCTGCACTCAATGACTTGTCTAACCAATAGTGCATCGGCAAACATGATCGGTGTGGGGCCCATTTCAACCTCACAACATGGTTCACAAACCCAGCTACTCGATTGCTGGGTTTGTAAGCCATTTTGTGAAATTCACCCAAATCTATGCAATATCTAGATAATAAAAAGAACTATAGATAAAGTTACTTACGCTCTGCATCAAGTTCTGCGCATTTCCGACCAACATCTCCGTCGCTTCTTGGTCCTCTTCGCTACCTGAAGTTGCGCAAACAAAGATTTATTAAAGAGTGTACATAAATTCATGTAGCCAAAACCAATGAATTTTTGATAATATGTTATGTGGCTATGTCTACGTTTCAACCATCACGTGAACGGAGAGTAAGAATATGTTTTTTAGGCAAAGTAGTTGCCTATTTTTATCATGAAATCAGTACGTAAAAGCCTTTTTTCTGGTGATATCTGACATATTGATCCACAAAATTCAAAACAGCTCCACCAGAATGAAATAAGGCTTCACTGACTTATTTTATGAAAAAAGAATGCCAGAGTTATGCTAGTGCAGAAATTCAAGAGGAATATGTACAAAAGATGTATTACATAAATTAAAGTATGCGTATGTATGTATAGATATAATATTAATCACACATTGACGTCATAACTTTTTACCTTTGTAGTCCGGCATGCCGACTGTTAGAAAAGCGAGAAGCACAGCATTAATATAGAGAAAGCTTTTGATATAATGTACTAAGCTACATAGTAAATAAGGCTTTTAGAAAAATAGTGATTTAGGGAGAATTTCTCCAAAGAAACTGAGCGCTATAGGCATATCTATACTGTTTCAAGAGCGAGAGCTGTCATACAAAATTGCTAAGAAATATGACACTGACAGCTCCTGAACGCCGTTTGAAGATGTTGATCGCGTTCAGTTTATATGGTAAAACGCCCTTATAAGGTCACAATCGAAATGGATCGTTAGGTGCTTTATAAAAACGTTGAAAGGTTATTTTTACTTATTCTCGCTGTTATTTCTGAGTTTCGATTGTTATCAAAGCAATTGTTTTGTACTGATGCAGTATTTCGATGAGCTGATTCTCTCTGAGCTGATAAAATATTGAGTTTTGGTAAAATGCTTCTTTTTTTTCGTGTGGTTAATGCCTAACCTGGTGTCAGGGTTTTTATGCCGCCCATAGGCCTCTGACTTGGCTTTACATGCCGTCGAGAAATATCTGTCAGGCATGCTGCTTTGGTTTCCTCACGATGTTTTCCTTCACCGAACTAGTGATAATTATACAATACGCACATGAATCCGAAATATCAGAGGTGTCGTGTCTCGGGTTCGAACTCGAGATTTATGACTTGGCAGTCCGACGGTTTTAAAAATCAGTGATAGCCTAGTGGGGCTATCACTGCTTTTTAAAATAAAATGATGTAATGGCGCGATGTTTGCCTATCAATATCACTCTTTTATTTAAGCAGAATATTTGTATAAGCTCAGAAAGCTGATATATTATAAAGCCCCATAATTAAAAGTAGAAGAAATAATATATCCAAATATAAAGATTATAATGTAAAGGCATTTCAAATAAAAGAGTTGTAACTACAAGATTATTGTCCTTACCTTGAGCGCCAAGCATGGTCGCCTTGACAGTGGACAAGATCTTGAGCTGCGTGCCGATCGTTGGGATGCGCTCGCAGACTTGTAGCAGGTTCTGTTACAAAAAAAAACATTTTTGTAAATAAAAGTCTAGCTTATCGATTGAATTCCCTCCAAGCTAGAGTAATATTCTTAAAGATTTTAATTTTAATAAAGCGTACTCGAACTTCAGACACAGGATTAGTTCCCGGGTCGGGCAAAGCCATTTTCTATCAGGAACGTTCTCAATAGCAGCCACGGACTCCGAATTTGTACCCGGTTGATGGCAATATATAGGTGTGCTGTAATTAGGTAAACCTCTGCCTAACCCTTCGGAGATTACAGGCGTGATGCCACGTTATGATGAAAATGGTGGTGATGAAAATCGTCTAATTATATTTGCACGCACTATTTCGATACCACTATTTCATTTTCAATTTATTCAGTCCTCGTGCATGGTCCTTCGAGCCGGATATTAGTAGTGAATCAAGATAACTTATCAAATAAACATTTGTATATCAATACGTACCGTCCTGATCCTCTTATCGGTACACTCAAGCGCCAACTTCTTGGCAAGTCTGGTGACCTCCTCGGAAGCCTCTGCGATCGCCTTGGCTGTGGCGATGAGTTCCCTCTTGCTACCTGGTGGTGCGAGGGTTGAAGGTTAGTGTTTGAAGTACAGGCGTGTTGGGGATTGGGGAGGTGGCATGCTCATTCACAAATTATAAACGACCAAGACCAAAGAAAACTACGAAAGACGTTTGGAAATTGTTCCATATAATAAAACAATGAGTCTTAAAATCGCAAAATTCCATATGTATGACAAAAATCACAATAATATTTCCACAGTCGTACAACTTTTTTACTCCATGCGTCTAATTTTTTGATGAGATGCCAAATCATAACAGAAACAATACAATCACGAGCACAAATATGTGTAGCAAATCTAAAAACGATTTACCCGCGGAATAGCGATTGCAACGTAGTGATCTTAATTCATACCTAATAGAACAGATTTCAAAACACCATTACCATAACAGCATAAAATTACAATCGGCAGTAGAAGAAAATCACTTTTAAAACTTGTTACCTGTGAGTGCTCGTAAATGTAGTACTTAAACCTTTTGGAAATCATAAACGCCTGGGGCGTTAATACAAATCTACATAACACTAAAAAGCTCATAGCACTAATGATAGCTACAATCTACAACCATGGTGTGCGACTTACCACTGGGATTTAAATAGACTTCTGTTCCATCGGCGAGTGAGAGACATGTATACAATGGTTACAACATCGAACGTATAGCTTGGTAGGCGCATATTAATATTGTATACAAGCGTTTTAAATCGGTAACGTAAAATACTAAAGTAAGGCACTTTTTAGTGAATATTTTAGGGAAATTCTTGTTCAAATAGTGGTGAAATCATTTATTTCAATTAGGTTAATAAAATGCATGATTCTTCTTATATGGTGAAGAATGGAAGGAGTAACTATGCAGTTTCTCGCCCATTTTTCTCCATACGAAACTACCCTTGTGAATTGGCAGTAGAATCATGTACATTAAAAAAAAAGCTGAAGTTTCGGTAAAGTTTCACGCTCAAAACTGCATTTTTTAATTTCCTAATTATTAGTTTCACTTTGAACTACTATATAATATGTGCCTAGCTATACATACATAGAAGTCAGTGTTAGCATGAATAGTGCATACAAAGAGCATGTTATAGTACACAGCAAGTATACAACAATTTACAAGTTACACATAAATAATAGACACTGAATATTGCACCTTTTACTTTACGATATAAAGCCGTATTTTTGATCCAAAACTAATTAATTTAGTCAATTTCATGAAGTGCAACGTTTGCTAGTGTTGTTATTCAGTAAAAGCACAAACGGTTACCACGTGTTCAGTACATCTAAACCGGGGGGGGTTCAGATGTACTGAACACGTGGTAACCCACATCGACATTTTTCATCTGTACTTTAAAAATCAGCTGTTCCGTACATTTTGACGGTGTAGGTATTGCACTTTTGTAGATAACAATTTTTTTATGAAATGCACCGTGGATAAGAATTATGTCTGAATACTTGTCGGATCCAGTCATTGGTACGGACTTAAAATGCATCGCAAGTACGCCAGTGATGACATCACGCGACCTACTGACAACTCCCACACCACTACGTGCTTCTACAGAGCCCTGATGTTGACCGCTCGTGGCGACGAGGTCATGGAAAGTCAGATCGCAGCGGAGTTGAGACGTCCTGGAACTGTACCGCGATTCATTGTGTCCCGTGTTATTGTGTTAAATTGTAAGGTCAAGTAATTTGTTAGTTTAATAGAAACAGTGTATCGCACCCAGTGTGTTTTCATTGCACGAAACCCACGTGTTCAGCCCACATGGTACCAGCCTAACGGAATAAATCCTGACAATCCGACATAGTGAATACGTGGTGAGCGTTTGTGCGTCGGTGTCATTTCCACCTTGTATAAAGGATGAATGACCACCCATTACATATTGAGACACCTCCGAGTGTCAGAAATGTAAAAATAAATCTGATCTCGTAAATACAAATTTAATTAATTTACTCGTTTTCTATTTATTTGTAACTATTTATTTATATAAGTATATTATGTTTGAAACTGTTGATCCGTCACTTAACCCCCAAAGGTTCATTGGAAAACCAGCGACAGACAGCATCACCTGTCTGGCATGAATGCTCAAATGTACCTTTTTGGCGCAGCTGTGAGGCACACAGCACATAGTATGTATTTTCTGTTTTTTTTTTTTATTGTGTGCTTAATGTACTAACGTCAAATAAACTTTATTCTTCTATTCTTCCTTTGTTTCTATCTTATAACCCAGTACCTGGGTTGTGGTGGTCAGACAGGCAGTCGCTTCATGTAAAAACATGCATTCAGCTGCATCCGGTTACACTGGAAGCCGACTCAACGTAGGGAAAAGGCTAGGCAGATGATAATGAATTGAAGATATATTACCTTTAGAGTCGGAGCGCACGAGCTCAGACAGTCGCGCCATGAGGATGGCCATGCGCTTGGCGGCCGCGATGATCTCGTTGTCCTTGGAGGACCACTCGCGGACTGCCTTGTGCAAGTTGTGGGCCGCGACCTGGGGACGGAAACGAATTTTCGAGTTATTACGAGTGACCAGAATAACATAAGAGGGGAGACCAAAGTATAGATAGATGTAATGAGATAGTTTATAGGTATTTTCAAAACACATCTTGTATTTAAAAAGCAATTATTACATGTACCATTTGCTTCTTCTTGGGAAGCAATTAAAAATAACTCGTATCATCTTTGATCGAAATTAATGGAAGTCATGTGGTCTTTGCCCATGATAAATGATAGCGTGACGGCTGACAATAAATAGAAGAAAAAACGTGTTGCGCCGACACCAAGTAACATGGGACAAGGGCCGGAAAATGATGACGATGTGGTATTTTATCAATATTTTACATTGTTGAAGCCACTTTTCTCTTGACATCATCACCATCCATAGCCCAATTTTAAACACAGCTGGGTATAGGCCTCTCATTTTGTCTATGTATTTTATATATTTTGTTTGGTATTACTCTTGGTTTGTATTAGTATTACTCACCAAAATAGGATGACTAGGATGTGGCTGCCTTCTAAAGATATCCTCTCCCTCGTCATCGGTATCAGCCGGCGGCGGGGGGCGCGGGGGCGGGGCCTGGCCCGACGGGGGCGGGGGGCGGGGCGGGGCGGGGGCGGCGCTGGCGGGCGCCACGTGCAGGCGGGACAGCGCCTCGGGCAGCGCGGGGGGCGGGGGCGGGGGCGCGTAGTGACCGGACAGAGCTGATTCTACTTCTCCTGCGGCGCTGATTATCTGGGGAAATAACTAGGAATTAGTACAAATACTTAGATAAATAACCGTTGCAATTTTGCTACAATGTTGTTACAAATAATAAAACGTCATTTACTATACTAAAATTTTGTATAGACATGTCAAAATTAGGCTATGCTCAATTATAACTTTACCGTTCACGGCCTCAAGCAGCGACTTTGCATCAAAAGCACGCACGTCTCTTGTTCCCTTCTCGATGCAATGCTCGAAACAATTATATCGTGACGTCATTGACTTTTTCCACAGCAGCTATCGCACCTGTGTATAACTGGAGCTTGTAGCCCTGGACCAGACGGTTACATACCTCTGTGTTAGCAGATCGCCAGGCCCCCGCCTGTGCCCGGTCGCCTAGCGCTACGGCCTTAGCGCGGTGCACGGCGGGCGGGATGGCCGCCTGCAAGCGCTGCTGGGCGGATGTGAGCGAGCGCGCGAACTCCGCGTCTTCTGTGTTGTCGCGTTCCGCGCCGCCCACTAGGAGGACGCGGTTGGCTAGCCTGGGGACAGAAAACATATTTATTATCATAGAAAAGTAGATCGTTACTAAATAATAACAGCCCCTCAGGTCGATTTTCAGGTTAAACCGCGCTTGCCTAAGTTGCTCTGTGGATGGGTGACCGCCCATTACATACCGAGTTTCCTCCGTGCCTCGGAAAGCACGTTAAGCCGTTGGTCCCGGCTGTCATTTGTAGATCTTTGACAGTCGTTACAGGTAGTCAGTGGCCATACTGTGAGTCTGACAACAAGTATTACCAAGGAGTATCGTATTACCCAGTACTAACTGTGTTGTGGAGGTCAGATAGGCAGCGCTCCATGTAAAACTGATATTCAGCGGCATCAAAAAATGTCAGCTAATAAGACTTAAAACTTTACGCTCTTCGAAATAAAGTTCAAACCGCAACAATTGGATCGAGAGTTTGGCTTGATTACAATAAAGTGTAAGATCATAGTGTTAACGGTATCAGGTCAAATGATACACAGTCTTCAATTTCCTGAAATGCTTTAATCAGTACCTACTACTTTTTCTTACAATAATATATGTTATGACAGTTAGGCCTAACATTCCAACTGGTAATGCCCGTCGGCGCTGTGCGACAGACTACTTTTTTAAAAATCAGCAAGTCGTTTTTTTATAATTATTTGCTAAAATGTGGGTATCACTAACAGACGGCCATTCTGCAGTAGGAATGCCCCCATTCCTAAATTCCACTCGGCCATTCTATCGTACAGGGTATGGCCTCATACCAAAACAAAAAATACAAATAAAAAGAACTTAAATAAAAAAAAAACACCTAATTTAGTAATCAATAATAAAGTTAAATAGGTCTAATCCATAGCATTGACTATACATTTGATGAAATATAGACATAGTTACTTTTATCTAGACATAATATGAATTTTAACATAGTTATAATAATATATTTCTACATAATATAATTCTATATTGTTTGATCAATCAAACTTATTATATAATGGGTCGAAACAAAAATGGTTATATGAAATATGAAGCACAAACTAATACACAACTATGAAGACATAATGCTGCTAACAATAAAGTCGTTATCTTCATTCTTCATGTGAGGCCAGTTCCTAAGGCCCAAATACCTAGTTAGTAACAACAATTATTAGGAAGCTCCCGTTTAGCCATCCGAAAGCCACGGTCTGCTCCACTTCTTGGGTCATCACACTCATCAGGCCACCCGAGAGCCATTAGCTTGCAATTTAATTAACATTTAGTCAAGAATCTGCCGTTTAGCCACCCGAGAGCCACGGTCTGCCAACAGCTTGTCCGCATCAGCGCTGTCTTATCAGGCTCTCAGTACAAATAACCGGATTGTGCCGATTCTCCGTTATCGACACCAATCTAAGCTGTAAATGACATGGAAATTTGTTTAAGGGCTACCGGCCATTACCACTATAAATCTACTACAATATCCTTATGTATATACAAATACATACATAATATAAAAATGTATATCGCTATTCTATTGTTCGTCAAGCGAATCCGAATCGCTTTTATCACTTTCATCGCTAACTACCGGTGATAAACTGAAATTAACCCACGGTTTTAACTGATCGGCCGGGAAAATATTCCTATAATGTCTTTGAGGAAATCCCTTTATGCTAGATACTTCATACCGGTCCTTTTCCAGCACTGCTGTTACTTTAAATGGACCTTTGAACTTTGAAGCTAACTTTTTGCTTTTGCCCCGGTCTGGATTATTATTAGGAATCATGACTAGATCACCTTCTTGAAACGTCTTAGTTGGAGCCCTCGTTTTATCAAAATGTTCTTTCATCTTTTTCTGTCCCTCTATAATTTTTTCTTCCACCGATTTCCTCAATTTGTCTCTATCAGTATTTGAAATCTGTGCGTCTATCTCTAAAGCCCCTTTTAGAATTCCTTCCGCCTGGCATGTGGTTCTTTGCCCAAATACCACTTCAGCTGGCGATTTTCCAGTACTTTTATTAATTGTATTATTAAGACTCCATTGCAATCTTGCAACATTCGTGTCCCAGTCTCTTTCATCCAAACCATGGTTCATAGCGGCTAGCGAATTTAGAATTGTTCGATTGTAGCGTTCAATTTGTCCATTTGCTCGAGGTGTTGCCACTGCATTTAGGACATGTTTGGCTCCAATCGACATTACAAAACTTTTGAATTCGCCAGACGTAAAACTTGTGCCTTGGTCTGATATAATTATTTTTGGGGATCCAAATATTGCAAAAATATCTTCAAGCGCTTTAATTGTAGTTTTAGATCTAGTATTCTTTACAGGTCTAACAAATATGAACTTGCTGAACCCGTCAATGACCCCGAGAATGTATCCGTTTCCTCTTTTACTTTTAATAAATGGACCCAAATGATCCATGTGTATTGTGTGAAATATTGCGTTTACCTTGGGAATTGGGTTTAAGTATCCCGATTTTTTCCCCGACATTTCTTTATTATAGGCACAATTGATGCAAGCATTAACATACTTCTTGACGAAGCGGTTCATTTTTGGGAACCAATAATCGGCCCCTATTTTTTCAATAGTTTTTTCGGTTGAGAAATGACCCGCTTCGTCATGATTAAGCTGACAAATTCTCCACCGCGCCGAATTAGGTACCACCCATTTTAATTTGGATCCTACACGCCTATATATTTTACCATTTCGCAAAACGTAATTATTAGAGACATCTTTTATATCCTCCTCACTTGTTTCTAAAATAGTTTTAATATGTTTTATCCGCGGATCCGTCATCTGTACCGTGTGAAGCCAGTCTTCAGTCGTAATATTGAAGACATCCAACTCCTCTAGGCTATTTTCCTGTGAGATGGGGTTCCGGCTCAGAGCATCGACATGCTGCATGTTATGACCTGGTCGGTACTCAATAGTAAAGTTATATTCCTGCAGCATCAGCCACCACCTTGCAATCTTAGGAATTAAATCTCGCTTTACCAAGGTGGCGCGTAATGCGTTACAGTCTGTTATAACTTTAAATTCTAGACCGATCAAATATACTCTAAATCTCTTTAAAGTAAGGACCACTGCCATCGTTTCCAGTTCATACGAGTGCCAAAAAGCTTCCTCACGGGTCGTTTGACGACTGAAATAAGCAACTGGCCTAAAAGGGTATTCTTCATTAAGTCTCTGTAGTAAGATACCCCCAATTCCTAATTTACTGGCATCACAATGAACCTCTGTGGTATGATCTGGATTGTACAAAGCTAGCACAGGTCTAACTACCAATTTAGATTTTATTTCTTCGAATGCACTGTCTTGTTCGTCACCCCAATGCCAGGGAACTTCGGCTTTGGTCAGTTTTGTAAGTGGCCTCGCAATGGAAGCGAAATTAAAAACAAAACGCCGAAAGTAACTGGCCAAACCAATAAATTGACGAACTTGATGTACATTTGTCGGTTTTGGGAATTCAGAAACCGCTCTTATTTTTTTACTACCAGGTTTAAGACCAGCCTCGGAAATCTCATAACCGAGATAGTCGATTTCCGATTGGAAAAAGAAACACTTTTGTAGATTAAGTGTAAGATTGGCCTTACGTAAAAGATGTAAGATAGCTTCCAGTTTAGCAATAGCCTCGTCAAATGAATTACCTGTAGATAGTAAATCATCTAAATAAGGGATAGCCAGCTCGAATCGTTGGGCTCCCAGTGCTTTATTGATCATACTCTGAAAGACTGCAGGAGCGTTCACAAGACCAAATGGCATCCTCATATACTCGTAGTGGCCGTCAGGAGTCACGAAAGCTGTTGCATGACGTGACTCTTCAGCCACTGAGATCTGATGATAGCCGGATGCCAAATCTAAGCTTGTGAAGTATGATTTGCCGCTTAGACGATCAAGCTGGTCGTCAATGATTGGCATCGGATAGCTGTCCTTTACTGTCTTTTTATTCAATGCCCGATAGTCTACGCAAAGCCTGTATTCATTGTTCTTTTTCCGAACCAGCACTATAGGGCTGGCATAAGCCGACTGTGATTCTCTTATAATATTATTCGCTAACATATCGCCTATCATTTCCCGTACTTTTGCGCGCTCACTAAAAGGGAGTCTATAAGGTCTATAAATCACAGGCGTATCATCGTTAAGGCGTAATGTCATTTCGGTTATATGAGTTAGTCCAAGCTCCTGCATATTAAATGCAAAACAGTCCCTAAACTTATTCAGGAGGTCTAATAACAGGTTCCCTTCAGTGTTAGTCACTTTGGGGCCAATATTTAACATATCTAAAGTGATAGGTTTCTTTATGGTGCCGGATTTATTACAAGTCTCAGACAACCCAGTATTTAGATCAATAGAATTCACATCCAAAGGTTCATGCTTTGATGTAAATGGACCTTGATTCTTTAGTTTTATTGCTCGTGATAATAATTTAGAATTTGTGAAAGTAATTGGATTTTCCGACAAATTCACAACTATACATCGACTTTTTCCATCATGAAATTGGTAGACACCTTGCAATAGAATGTATTCGTTACCGGGTTTCATGCATGCACTACCTGGCACGAATAATGGTCCTGAAAACGTATCTAGTGTATGTACTTGTATATCCTGTAACCCTTTGATTGAGATGTCATTGGTATTATAAACGTCCATCCTCTCTATATCGGAATCATCACAATAAAGAATTAGTTTAGTGCAAGTCTTATGAACGATAACAGTGGGCAGCTCTGTTAAAGACTGCCCAATAAGAACATCCGTCTTAAGTAAATGATCCGGAACAATAAATGCTTCTATATCTGCTTGAACCGCATCTACTACAACAGTCACAAATATTTTAGCAATTGGTATGACACTTCCAGAACCAAATCCCCGTAAAATGGGAAGTGCCATCTTGTTTGGGACTACATTAAGGTTTTTGACAACCGATTCTCGGATTAAGGTACATTGACTCCCGAAGTCTATATAAGCTGAGGCCGATACGTCATTTACAGAAATAGTTTTAAAATACTTACAATTTGACTTTTCGTTAGTTGTTATTTGTAGAACGCTTTTTGTAGGATTTTGATTCGTGTTTTCTTGTGTTTGATCAGTTTTTGGTCGAGAACCTATCAGCTCACAATTTTGTGTCATATGTCCTAGTCGTGAACACTTATCACATCTTCTTAATGGTTTATTGCAGTTACGCGCCGTATGCCCAGTATCACCGCAATTATAACATTGAAACGACCTAGACTTTGCCCGGCTAGTTGTGGGTATAGCTTTATTTATGCTATTGTTGCGATTATTGTCCGAATTTTTTATATTTTGCGAGTCTTGTTTAAGAGGTAAAGTGTCCCTCTTTGAGATAAGATTTCGTTTTGATATTCGACGTAAATATTTTAGCAAGTCTGATGTCCTCTTAAAACTGGCTCCTTGGGCGTTTAGCCTCACGCCATTATCAAATATACCGCTAATTATGCAATCCACGGCGTTTCTTCCTTTAATGCTGCACATTTTCACCAACCTAGCCTTCTCATGAAAATACTCTTCCATCGATTCCTCTCTCCTACTTCTTCTGCTAAGCATTTCCATCAGACGGTCAGCATAGTTGCGATCGTCTGGAAAAGTTTTTATTATCTTTCTTTGCCATTGCTTCCAGCTCAAGTCAATGGTACTCCTACCTTGGTACCATTTTTTTGCATGGCCAGAAAGTTTTGGTATCGCATAATAGATAATTTGTCTTTCTGTCCAACCATATATTCTTGCTGTTTCGTTCACCTTACGAATCCAGTCTTCTGCTGACTGTGAATGTGCGTCAGGATCGAATTCTGAGATCACATTTTGCGATCCTTCAAAACGATTGCCTGTAATTATTCTAGAGAATCTTTTTAGAAAGTGATTCTCTTTTTGAGCACTGGACAGACTTTTCCGGTGAGTGCGAATTCTCGAACGGGGTCGTTTTCGTTTTGTGAACGAAGAATTATCTGATAGATAGGGCGACTCCCGCTTTCGCTTATATCGATTGTTGTGTTCAGAATCGGTGGAGCTGGTATCATCACTGTCATTACGCGATGAACGAGATTTACGTTTCCGACGCTGGTTGCGTCGGGTAGAACGAGACCTGCGCCTATTACGCGTATGATAATCGGAATAACTGCTTTCTGAATCCGTGCTACTGCTAAAACGCCGATATGATAACGAGGATGAGGAAGCAGATGCCGTTCTGCGACGAGATCTGTTGCGGTATGTATCGCATTTACGTTGTCTTGGATTAAGTCTCGTCGTGGAACGTCTGTTTCTTCTAGGTTCCTGGACTCGCTCAGGATTGCGTGATGATCTACTACTGATATTCGGTTCCAAAGGCGGAGTATAATTAGACCTGCCACTAGAAGCCATTGTTCAGAACTATGTTTTTTTGGCGGAGACTATGATAACCAATTAATATATATTGAAAGTATGTTTATTTATTTATTTTTTAATTTATTGATTCAAATTTTTATTTAGCCCATAGTGGAGTGGATATGTGGTAAGTTAGTATCGTGTGATAGGTATTAGTAAGGAAAGATAAACAAAAAAAATAAAAAAAACAATGATGAGTCCTTTTACCGTATTTAACCCGAATCACGGCAGCTGTTTCGCTATCGTACAGCTATAGAAAAACTGCCCATTCCGTCCCGTAACTGCTAAGTCACAGAATCTTCGAATTAACAAATGCCAATGTGTTCAAACCAAATAATTATCAACATCAACAGCAGCAGTTATGGGATTGGATTTAGGTAAAATTAGAAAGGTTTATGCGTCTTAAATCTTTAAGACGAATAAACCTAAATCACTAATAAAAAGGCACCAAGTCCGTACCTACTGTGCGTAGTATATTAACCCACCTATAAACGGTTAATTAACTCTTTTTTTTTTAAAGTAGGTGCCTTTACAGGTGACACAGGAATAAATAGTCCACGAATATCCAATAGTCTAATGCTTCCAAATTATTGTAAGTTATTAACGATATCCGTGATCAGATTTACAAGTAACATAATCAAATAATCATAAATAAAGAATGTAAACATTAACAACACTGCTTACCGCTTGTGACGAGTGTACATAATTTCCTAATATCATAATCTATGTAGGTACATAGATATTTCATAATTATGCACACGTTTAATTTTGGTAAATAAACAAGCATTTTATTTTTACTTTCGTGGAAACAATGACCTACATAAATGTAGGTATAATATATTTTCAACAGAAGTTAATATCACTGTCTCCATTTATCTTAGACATAAACAAACCGGGCGAACCTGTGACCTAGTTTGGATTTCTACCAATAAAGTGAGGTACCCACCGCCACGCAGATTATCGGATGTCGCGCCGTTGTTAAAAGTAAATCATATACCGCCGCTTCAGCTGCTTCTTTTTACAAGTAAACAAATCACGTACAGTTGTTCATTGAAACGAATACGAATACGAATGCAAATACTTATTTGATGTCAACCATTAAATTACTTGACGTTAACGTTAGCCGTAAGTTGTTCAAAACAATAGATCAAATAAAATAACATACCTGAGAACTTCTCCAACACTCTTAGTTCTTACCACTTCTGACTGTTAACGGTATCAGGTCAAATGATACACAGTCTTCAATTTCCTGAAATGCTTTAATCAGTACCTACTACTTTTTCTTACAATAATATATGTTATGACAGTTAGGCCTAACATTCCAACTGGTAATGCCCGTCGGCGCTGTGCGACAGACTACTTTTTTAAAAATCAGCAAGTCGTTTTTTTATAATTATTTGCTAAAATGTGGGTATCACTAACAATAGTGTTACCTGGCGATAGCCGAAGTATTGTCGACCATCTTCTGTGAGTCGTTGTTACGAATCGCATCCTCACAGAGGTAAGTGTGCTTCTGCATCAGTTCACCTGTAGAGGAAGCAGGAATTAGAATACTGACTAATAAAAAACACCTTTGACCAAAATTTAGAATATTGATTTTTCAACTAGTTGAAAAACGAATTTAATCGGGGATGGATAGTGTACCTATAAATAGTTATGTTATCCATCTAACCGCGCTACCCTCGCAAATCCGCGAGATCGTTTGATGTTGTCTCATCTGTACCCGAAATACGCGATTTTCACTAGGAAATTTTTAAGAATACTAGAGCAGCTCGTGGACCAATAGATTAATAATATAGTTGTAGATCAATTTGTATTGTTTTGTATATCGGGCTGGTGTCCACAACTGATGACCACATCAGTTTATTAAGTAATAGTATTATTAATCTATTGGTCCACGAGCTGCTCTAGTATTATTAAAAATTTCCTAGGTCAGGTCTCATAACAAAAAAAAAAAAAAAAAATTGCTTAATTGCCAAGAGCCTCGACCAACATCTCAGGAGGCTCTCGTTAGGCAGCTGGATCAAGGGCTTAATTCAGAAAGCGGTACTCCTGGACACGGCTCGTATTGTTAGGAGGTTCCTCTCTCTGGAGCCCTGACTGCCGGTAGCTTGGACCCTGTTCCCGATACCGGTGGGCTACTATTTTTTATATTTTTAATTTGTTTTTTTTTATATTGTTTTATATTAAAATATTTAAAAATGTAATTGATGTGTAAGAAAATAAATAAAGGAATAATAATAATGTAAAATGTAATGTGTAATAAATAATAATGTATGTAATGTAATGTAATTGACTTTAAAGGACAATGACCAAAGTTGGTACCAAAAAGTCTCGCGCCTCAAAACCAAAATATTATAGTAATTAGTTTCATATTTTTTTACGGCATTACGCGTCGGGGATTTGATTTTTGAACTGGAAATATACTTTTCGAGTTTAAAAGTACGAATATTGTTTTACTTCCTTTATATGACGTTCCGTTTCAACTGAATATAAATGACGTTCCGTTTCAATTGAACAAACCCTTGTCTGTCGAGCGGACTCTAAAATTAATTACAATTAAGTAAGATCAGTACACCAAATCGATTTAGTTTGGTTTATTGCTATTTGCAACAAAATAGATTTTCTCAGCCTAAAGATTTTGATTTATCGATTACATCCCTAAATCCCGACTAGTTTATAGCACTTACTATACTCTATGGTTTATAGTTATCTTATCTGTGGCATCTGACATTTGTACTGTACTGACTGACTATTGGCAATGTAAAGGTCTAAAATAAAATCGAGTTTCAGTCAAGCATACTGTGGATGTTACTTTAACTCGTAATTCTTACTAATATTAGTGTATTACGCTGTTTTTAGAGCAATAATGTAATGTATGTGTGTTAAAATACGTCGTTGGTAGCGTCGAAAAAATAGACCTACTTTTTAGGTTAGTTTCGATTTTATAAAATAACTCTGAAACGCGGGTTTTTTTTTCAAAAATAATTTTTGTAGGAGTTAATACGATCAGTGTAGTCTATAAAAAACAAGGTTTGATTTTGATGCAGCATGGTACGGGATTCCATACTTCCATGAGCATTCTCTTTTGACATGAAATGAAAATGAAATTGATTTTGAATAATAAAATTTAACTTGTTTGCATATGTTTATACAATCATAATATTATTGGGATGTTCAGTTACATTAATAATTTTATTGTAAACCCACTCTTAGAATCGTTGGTGTTTTTTTTTTGTAATTTGTATGTCCATTGGCAAAACATAGCGCACTACCTGATTTTTAAGATCTTGTTTGTAATTATTACCTATGTTTACGAATAAATGATTCTGTTTCTGATAGGTCTCAAGTTTGAACCCAAGACTTGAACCTCTGTTTTTTCAGATGAATGAGTGTATTCTATAATTAATTATCACTTGCTTGGGTGAAGGAAAAAATCGTGCGAAAACCAGCATGCCTGAGAGATATTTCTCGACGGCATGTAAAGTCACGTCAGAGGCGCATGGGCGGCATATAAACTCTGACACCAGGTTAGGCACTAACCACACGAGAAAGAAGAAAATAATTTCCTTACCAGCAGTCCTGACAAAGTCGAGGGGGTCCACAGCCTGGTCACACAGATCTCTGACGCGAAGCACTGCGTCCGCGTACTGATTCTTGAGGTTGTTGAAATGCTCCTCGGCTACCTATAGGGCATATAATAAGTTTTAAGATAAAAATGAATAAAACTATCAAGAAAATATACGAGAATGCAGACGTTAAGGATACCGTTAGCCTGCATCATATCCTCCATGACTTCCAGTTGTTTCGATCCAAGGCCAACGTGGACCACTGGCTGCTGGTCTCGTCTAGCTCGTCCCGCCATCTTCTACGAAGTCTACCGCGACGCCTTCTGGCTGAGTCAGGGCTCCAGAAAGTGGTTATTTTGCACTACAGCTCATTGGGTATGCGGAAAGAAGTAGCCAGTCCAGTGCCACTTCAGCTTAGCGGCTTTATGAGCAACGTCAGTGATTTGTGTTTTCGAGCGCCGTCTGGAGTTGCATAGTCTGTCGGTTAGTTTGTTACGTTAAAATATCTTACCTTGCTGTCCGGATTGTAGAGCCTGATCTTGCCAGCAGCAATCAATTGCGGTGACAGTTTCTCCACCTGTGAAGACATGAGATTTAGTCTATTTCTTGTATATTCGTCTTTTTACCAATACTCATAGTATCCTGCGGGGCAAAAGTTATATACTTGTATTTGTACATGGCTTTCTATGGTTTTTAAAGAGTTTTGTTTTTTTTTTAACGTTGCCCCACAATAGGAATTTCTCTTGTATCGTGGGAACTCACATACACGACAGCCAGACCCGGAACAACTACTTCTAGGCCATACAAATATTTGTTCCGTGCGGGTATCGAACTCGCGACATGCAGCGCAGAAGCTAAGCACTCACCCACTGCACCAACCGTGCCGTCAATTAAATTATTAGCTTATCTTGTGCGTCTGGTAGGAGGTTTCCCGTGGTTTCACTTTTATCAAGGAATGGATTTTACACCCTATTCTTCCACCGTCTAAATAGTGACTCCTACGGGCTGTTTCTTTCATGTTTTAGAACAGCTCGTAATGGCATAAGGATAAGGCATCCATGTCCAGCAGTGGGCTGTCTCTACCTGCTGCGCGTTGTGTATGAGCTGGTCAGCGAGCCGCTTGTTGTGTCCCGCGCCGGCCGCCACGACGCCGGCCGTGCTGAAGGTATCCATGTCCAGCAGTGGGCTGTCCCTACCTGCTGCGCGTTGTGTATGAGCTGGTCAGCGAGCCGCTTGTTGTGTCCCGCGCCGGCCGCCACGACGCCGGCCGTGCTGAAGGTATCCATGTCCAGCAGTGGGCTGTCCCTACCTGCTGCGCGTTGTGTATGAGCTGGTCAGCGAGCCGCTTGTTGTGTCCCGCGCCGGCCGCCACGACGCCGGCCGTGCTGAAGGTATCCATGTCCAGCAGTGGGCTGTCCCTACCTGCTGCGCGTTGTGTATGAGCTGGTCAGCGAGCCGCTTGTTGTGTCCCGCGCCGGCCGCCACGACGCCGGCCGTGCTGAAGGTATCCATGTCCAGCAGTGGGCTGTCCCTACCTGCTGCGCGTTGTGTATGAGCTGGTCAGCGAGCCGCTTGTTGTGTCCCGCGCCGGCCGCCACGACGCCGGCCGTGCTGAAGGTATCCATGTCCAGCAGTGGGCTGTCCCTACCTGCTGCGCGTTGTGTATGAGCTGGTCAGCGAGCCGCTTGTTGTGTCCCGCGCCGGCCGCCACGACGCCGGCCGTGCTGAAGGTATCCATGTCCAGCAGTGGGCTGTCCCTACCTGCTGCGCGTTGTGTATGAGCTGGTCAGCGAGCCGCTTGTTGTGTCCCGCGCCGGCCGCCACGACGCCGGCCGTGCTGAAGGTATCCATGTCCAGCAGTGGGCTGTCCCTACCTGCTGCGCGTTGTGTATGAGCTGGTCAGCGAGCCGCTTGTTGTGTCCCGCGCCGGCCGCCACGACGCCGGCCGTGCTGAAGGTATCCATGTCCAGCAGTGGGCTGTCCCTACCTGCTGCGCGTTGTGTATGAGCTGGTCAGCGAGCCGCTTGTTGTGTCCCGCGCCGGCCGCCACGACGCCGGCCGTGCTGAAGGTATCCATGTCCAGCAGTGGGCTGTCCCTACCTGCTGCGCGTTGTGTATGAGCTGGTCAGCGAGCCGCTTGTTGTGTCCCGCGCCGGCCGCCACGACGCCGGCCGTGCTGAAGGTATCCATGTCCAGCAGTGGGCTGTCCCTACCTGCTGCGCGTTGTGTATGAGCTGGTCAGCGAGCCGCTTGTTGTGTCCCGCGCCGGCCGCCACGACGCCGGCCGTGCTGAAGGTATCCATGTCCAGCAGTGGGCTGTCCCTACCTGCTGCGCGTTGTGTATGAGCTGGTCAGCGAGCCGCTTGTTGTGTCCCGCGCCGGCCGCCACGACGCCGGCCGTGCTGAAGGTATCCATGTCCAGCAGTGGGCTGTCCCTACCTGCTGCGCGTTGTGTATGAGCTGGTCAGCGAGCCGCTTGTTGTGTCCCGCGCCGGCCGCCACGACGCCGGCCGTGCTGAAGGTATCCATGTCCAGCAGTGGGCTGTCCCTACCTGCTGCGCGTTGTGTATGAGCTGGTCAGCGAGCCGCTTGTTGTGTCCCGCGCCGGCCGCCACGACGCCGGCCGTGCTGAAGGTATCCATGTCCAGCAGTGGGCTGTCCCTACCTGCTGCGCGTTGTGTATGAGCTGGTCAGCGAGCCGCTTGTTGTGTCCCGCGCCGGCCGCCACGACGCCGGCCGTGCTGAAGGTATCCATGTCCAGCAGTGGGCTGTCCCTACCTGCTGCGCGTTGTGTATGAGCTGGTCAGCGAGCCGCTTGTTGTGTCCCGCGCCGGCCGCCACGACGCCGGCCGTGCTGAAGGTATCCATGTCCAGCAGTGGGCTGTCCCTACCTGCTGCGCGTTGTGTATGAGCTGGTCAGCGAGCCGCTTGTTGTGTCCCGCGCCGGCCGCCACGACGCCGGCCGTGCTGAAGGTATCCATGTCCAGCAGTGGGCTGTCCCTACCTGCTGCGCGTTGTGTATGAGCTGGTCAGCGAGCCGCTTGTTGTGTCCCGCGCCGGCCGCCACGACGCCGGCCGTGCTGAAGGTATCCATGTCCAGCAGTGGGCTGTCCCTACCTGCTGCGCGTTGTGTATGAGCTGGTCAGCGAGCCGCTTGTTGTGTCCCGCGCCGGCCGCCACGACGCCGGCCGTGCTGAAGGTATCCATGTCCAGCAGTGGGCTGTCCCTACCTGCTGCGCGTTGTGTATGAGCTGGTCAGCGAGCCGCTTGTTGTGTCCCGCGCCGGCCGCCACGACGCCGGCCGTGCTGAAGGTATCCATGTCCAGCAGTGGGCTGTCCCTACCTGCTGCGCGTTGTGTATGAGCTGGTCAGCGAGCCGCTTGTTGTGTCCCGCGCCGGCCGCCACGACGCCGGCCGTGCTGAAGGTATCCATGTCCAGCAGTGGGCTGTCCCTACCTGCTGCGCGTTGTGTATGAGCTGGTCAGCGAGCCGCTTGTTGTGTCCCGCGCCGGCCGCCACGACGCCGGCCGTGCTGAAGGTATCCATGTCCAGCAGTGGGCTGTCCCTACCTGCTGCGCGTTGTGTATGAGCTGGTCAGCGAGCCGCTTGTTGTGTCCCGCGCCGGCCGCCACGACGCCGGCCGTGCTGAAGGTATCCATGTCCAGCAGTGGGCTGTCCCTACCTGCTGCGCGTTG
Organism: Eurois occulta; assembly: GCA_950022335.1. NCBI lineage: Eukaryota > Metazoa > Arthropoda > Insecta > Lepidoptera > Noctuidae > Eurois > Eurois occulta. The sequence continues at coordinate 1,335,733 of OX465502.1, forward strand.
TGTATGAGCTGGTCAGCGAGCCGCTTGTTGTGTCCCGCGCCGGCCGCCACGACGCCGGCCGCGCCCGCCGCGCGCTGGCTGAAGGCAGCTAGTACTGCGGCCTTGTCGTGGAAGTTGGGCTCGCGACCTGGACTACCTGTGCCAACAATTATACTAATTATTGTAAAGAATAAGAAAACATCTCACTCATAGTTCAGAACCTCGCTATATGTTGGTAATAGCAACGCGGCGCTGGCGTTTGAGTGATGTGCGTAATGAATCACTCACTGCTGGGTATAAGCCTCCCCTTTCTTCTGCTACACTTCCCGGTTCTGTGCGTCCCTTATCCAGGTGTTTCCCGAAACTTTGACGATATCATCGACCCAACGAGCTTTAGGACAGCCCTATCTTCTTTGACCTCACCTTGGCCACTACTCGGTCAAATCCTTGCTCCATCGGCCACCTCTGCGTCTAGCCAGATGTCCTGCCCAGGCCCACTTGAGGCGCACCGCTTACACTATGATGTTGGTAAAATGTTATACAAACTATTGGAATCTTTAGATTCGTGATCTACCCTACTATACACGATTAATTTTACATCGTTCTGGAGCCGAAACACAGTAAGTCCAGTAATAGTTACCATTGGCATTCAATTGTTATTGTTTTTTTAAGACATCAAATAAAGAAGTTAGAAATTTATCACTTTTATTCTGTCATTCGCGTTAAATCTTAGTAGCGCTCAGTGGCGAAGGTTCCATACAACTCGATTCCTACCGGCTTCCATTTGAAAAAATCGCACAGCTAGTATTCTATAGACAAATATATAATCACACTAGCTGTGCCCGGCATGCGTTGCAATGCACTTTTTTTACTATACCCTAGCTACCTACCCTAGCTACCTACCCTTCCTACCTACCCTACCTACCTACCCTACCCTACCTACCTAACCTACTTACCTACCCTACCTACCTACCCCCTTATCACTTAGGGGTATGAAAAATAGATGTTGGCCGATTCTCAGACCTACTCAATATGCTCACAAAATTTCATCAAAATCGGTCAAGCCGTTTCGGAGGAGTATGGCAACGAAAACTGTGACACGAGAATTTTATATATTAGAGAAGATTGAAGATATGTACTCCGGCTTACCTCTTACAAAAATTGACCCTTCGCTACTGGTAGCGCTTCCACTATTTCATTCATAATCGCAAAATCGTACGTGATCCGCTATGACGTAGCACGGCACAGCTGTGCGTGTGCGAGTCAGGTGAGCCGGGCAATGGACGTCGGACGAATTTAATAACCGGCTAGTAAGGTAAGTTCATTTACCTACATCATCTCTCGTTTGTATCAGAAGCACGGCACGGTCGGACGCAGTGCACAGCCACTATCACATCTCTTCGTTATCGAGAGAAATTTCACCACTCTTGCATCACGAAATCGCTAGTAGGTACTAGTACCTACAATAATTACCTATAAAATCTAGACACCGACACGACGGCGACGCGACGAGTACGCTTGGGAGTTAGTCGAGTCTTGAATCGAGTGTTGGTCGACCAATCGAGCTAGTAGGGACTTAATAAGCATACCTACCTACCATATGATTCATAAAATAATACTGCCTAAAACATTTTTTTTGCGGTAATACAAAGGCAGGCAATTCGAACAGAAAAATAAATCGTTTCGCCTTTCGAATAAAGTTCATTATTAGTTGCGAAGTATTAGGAGGTATTGGAGGTATTAGGTTGGAATTAAGAGCGTATCTTTATAAAGTTAACCGTTTAATTCGGTTGTGCATCTGTGTAAAGTAAGTTCGGACACTTGACAATGGGTTTCTCAGAATAATTTTAATAAACCGCGTACTTACCTAGTTTGGTAAAATTTCTAATTTTCACCGTTTACGGTTAAGAAATAAAGTCTGAATTCGTTTTTCGTATTTTATTTGTGTACCAATTTATCTATCGCTGTATTTTATCTTATTTATGGACTTATTAGATTATTTACCTTTCCCTGTATCGAAGATACTGCTCAAAATGGAGTCCACTTTGTTCTAAACAAAAACCGGCACGTTTAAATAATTGTCTTTTAAATTAGCTGATGTGTCTCTGTCACTTTTCACAATATTAAAAACGTCCACTATCGCACTTCTTAACTCATCTCGAGTCGTACGCTCCTCGAAATACACTAGTCTTTTCATTTCGGACCACAAATAAAAATCCAGTGGTGTTAAGTCAGGGCTCCTTGCGGGCCAAGCCACAGGGCCACCACGACCTATCCACTGCTCACCAAACTGACTGTTCAAATACGCACGCACTGAAGTAGCAAAATGAGCATGGCATCCATCATGCTAATAGAACATACCGCGTAAATATGCCAGGGGCACATCCTCTAGCAACTCCAGTATCACAGTTGGTTTGCAGCATATCCAAATAGGAACCGCCAGTCAGGTGACCTTCAATAAAAATAGGCCCTATTAGTTGGGCGTGTGTGGGTGCCCGAAACTGTCCATGATCGAGGAGGCGCTGGGATACAGCCAGGATGATGGAGGAGAAGGAAACTTGAGGGTCGGTGATTCCACGTGTGCACAGTGAGTTCAGATGTTCCGGCTGAGCATACAGTCGTCTATCCTCTTCTCAGGTTATGCTGCATCCCATAAAAATCCACCATTGCCCAATACTCCACGTTGGAGTACACGTATTGCCGACTCATTTTTAGCACGTGATAAGGATGCGCGTGAGTGACCTAATTCAGCGAAACGCGCGACAATACTAGGAAGGAAGGAAGGGAGGGCGGTCGGCGTAGACTGCGTAAGGTGCGCGGGGTGGGGGCGTGGCTTACGATCATGCTGTCTGATCGATGATTGAATTTTTCAATGGGTATTCGCATGTGTTGCCGATCGTGGATACGTTTTTATGCATTTACCGCAAGGAAGCGTTACTTCGAGTTCTCATTATTTCACAAAAAAAACATTAAATTTATTCTTTCGTGTTTTTTTTTGTTATTCGTTGATTGTTTTCGAGTTAATGGTATTCGGTTCCAGAACGACCTAAAAATAACCGTGTATAAGTAGACAATGACTAAGAGCTCCGTTCTAGTTCGAAAGTGGTCGAACAAGCCCGAAAGATACTCGTATGTAATACCTTGTGTCAGCGGCTTTGGCGGGCGGTATTTGTCCCACGAGATCATACTACCGGGATAATAAGTATCCTATGTGATAATCCAGTTTATAAACTATCCGTGTGCCAAATTTAATCCAAATTCGTTCAGTAGTTTTTGCGTGAAAGAGTAACAAACATTCATCCGTCCAGCCATCCTCACAAACTTTCGCATTTATTATAGTAGTAAGATAATCATATACATTAACAGTTGCACAAACATGAAAACAAACAAGTTACCTAAAGGCGCGTTCACAGCATCAGTAAAGTGCCTGAGCGGAGCGGCCACGTCTATGAACTCCTCCACGACGCGGTTCACGACGGCGCGCTCGGTGGCGCGCTTCAACTCGTGCAGTTTGTCTGTCAGCTCCCTGAAACAAAATTACCAGGATATTAAAAAAAATCCGGGAAATGATCAAGTAACTGTACTGAATATATTGTCCTGTTAAGTATCTGTGTGTACATAAATAAATAAATAATGTCTAAATTTTTATAATATATTTTGGGATAATGTCTCGCATGTTGCCATTTGAAACATCAGTTTTAAATGTTATTTTCTTAATGAAGACGCCGTGAACCGAATCGTACCGGCGCGCGCGCACAGGGGAAGAGAGGGGCGCGCGGGGACACCACACACCGCTACGATCTCCGACGTGAGACCACGTTCCGTTAAATAATTCATTACTTAAGAAACTATGCAGAAACATTAAGGGTCATTGTATCACACGTTCTCTTTTAAATGAAGAAGACCCGACCACCTCAACACACAAAGAGCTGCTCGTAAATATCACCGCCGACACTTAACTTTATAGACATAATAATCGACCACTTTTCAACCTTATTACTTAGGGCATAAGGGTTAAAAGTTGCAGACCGTCAGTGAATTTGGTACTACATACGATAAATTAAATATAAATAGAATTTCTCTTCGATAACCGTCACGTCTGCAGAGTTTCTCGAACTAACTTTATTAGACCTCATAAAAACACACTTAAACACACCTGGTAATAGCCCTCGCTTCTTCGCTGTCTCCCTTCCCGCTGGCACACAAGTCGGCCAACTTGTCGGACAGACGCTGTACTTCTGAACACAGTTGAAGAACTTCAGCCTTTTCACGACCCTGGAGGCCATCAGCAATCTGTAACAACACCGAATAGTACGTCAATATAGGAAAAAATATATAAATAACTAGCTGTTGCACGCGACCTTCGTTCACATGAAATTATTATTTAAAAAAAAGTTACTTCCCTTTTTGAATCGGATTTTGTTAACAATTTCAAGGATTTTAATTTTTTGCACAGAACCCTAATTATTTTTCTAAAATAAAAGTAACCTATGTTAGTCCTTATAATATCAGCTATCTGCCAGTAAGAGTCCCGTCAAAATCGGTCAAGCCGTTTCGGAAATTAGCCGGAACAAACGGATCGACAGAAAAAATTATGTTACTGAAAAATTCCTTATGAAAAAACCCAATAACACTTTGCCCGACCTGGGAATCGAACCCGCGTACTGTGTGTAACATATTTATTTTAGTAAGTGTAATTTACCCTTTGTCCTTGAGAGACGATGCTGTTGATGGCCTTCTGACCTTCGATCCTGGTGACTGGATCCGCAGCCGGGTGCAACAGCCATTTGTGAGCTGTCTCCAATCTATTAAAACATAAAAAAATATAAACAAATATTAATTCGAGAGATTTTTATCATTTATCCTTTCTATTGTATGAGAAGTGAGATTTCTCCTAGACTCTTCTTCTACTTTTAAAAAATCGGGCTATGCAGAGGAGTACTTAATATTACACCCACATTTTGCCAGTTATGTTTAAGTACCATGTAACAGGGGAACTTCTACTCTTGAATTGGTATAAAATGTCGTATTCGTTTATGCTTAAGACTTTAAGTCGTAGCAATAAGGGCTATTTTCATAGTTTAATGAAGGGTTCTTACCTGGCCTGCATGGTCTTGCCGCCCTGCTTCTCGGCCGCCCTCACGCCCTCGTTCACGATGACATCCAGCTCGTTGATCTGCTGGCGCAGGTCTGACGCCAAGTTCTGTGCCTAGATGAATAAGAATGTATCGTTTAGTCAGGAAAGTTTTAAGTATGAATTTGGATGGCTATAAGTGTAGAGGAAGACCAAAGAAACAAGGGATGAACTGTGTAAAGGAAGATATGGCTAGAAAGGAGGTGTCTGATGGCATGACGAGTAATAGAAAGAAGAAGACGTGTAGCGCCGACCTCGAATAAATACGCCCAGATAAGGGGAGGTTCTCCTGCCTGCCGCCATGTTGTATGAAATTTGTAAAGAAATAAATAATGGGAAAATGTAAGTGAAGCTCAAAAGCTGCTAGAGTAACGTCGTCAGGAAGGCACATTTGAATAAGAATAAGAATCATTTATTTGTCAAACATGCGTTTACATACACTGATTAATCTATATTTACTCAATACCTTGCATGTCTGATTAATCATGACGATGATCATGATGTTGTTTTTTGGTAAATACTTGTGTATTTGTTTGCGGAAAATTGTATTGAAAACAAAATCAAAATGCGGCGTTGGTTTATAAGTTGGCCTCGCTTTAAAAGATACTATACTCTGAAGAAGTTACCACGTATTCAGTACACTCAAATTCATGGAACAGCTTTTTTTAAAGTTACTGATGATAAGATCTAGTTTGATATTACTCGTACAAGTGGCTTAAGATGTAGTTAGCAATTTTTTTCCGATCGTGTGTATAATTAAATATCTTTCTATCTTTCTTTGATGTTATGTGGTTACCTTGGGTTCTCTGCCGTGTCCATATTGTCGCTCGTCGCAGAGATGGTCTGCGTTAACACCACCAGATCTGAGGAATTCAATAAATTGTTATTCAATTTGATGGTTGACTTAAGAAGGCCGGAGGTTAAACGGACCGCGCCAGTAACTATACCTGTAAGCGCGCTGCTTGTGTAACAATATAACGATACTAGCGTGTTGTTTACTACGCACACCCATTCGTAGCGCAAGTAAATTATTATTCCACGTAAATTTTCATACAACGCGAAATTAAATACAAGTAGCTTAGCCATAAATCAAAATGGAATAACCCCTTTACTGTATATTTGTACTAGGCGCTTCATCAGAAATAGTTTTTACTATTATTATACTTTCACAAAGAGTTCCTACATTAGTTTAGAAAGACGACTGCAGTAGTTCCACAGAATAGTTCGACAGCTCTAATGCATCGCTGTCTGTTCGGAAAGGATACACTCAATTGATTCATGATTCAACTTTATTATACCCATGAGTGTTGATAGTTAATGTCAGGCGTGTAGTAGTACGTACCTAGCGACCCTCCTGGCGGCGTCGGCCGGTAGCGGCGCGAGGTGCTCGCTGGCCGTCTGCGTGTAGTAGTACGTACCTAGCGACCCTCCTGGCGGCGTCGGCCGGTAGCGGCGCGAGGTGCTCGCTGGCCGTCTGCGTGTAGTAGTACGTACCTAGCGACCCTCCTGGCGGCGTCGGCCGGTAGCGGCGCGAGGTGCTCGCTGGCCGTCTGCGTGTAGTAGTACGTACCTAGCGACCCTCCTGGCGGCGTCGGCCGGTAGCGGCGCGAGGTGCTCGCTGGCCGTCTGCGTGTAGTAGTACGTACCTAGCGACCCTCCTGGCGGCGTCGGCCGGTAGCGGCGCGAGGTGCTCGCTGGCCGTCTGCGTGTAGTAGTACGTACCTAGCGACCCTCCTGGCGGCGTCGGCCGGTAGCGGCGCGAGGTGCTCGCTGGCCGTCTGCGTGTAGTAGTACGTACCTAGCGACCCTCCTGGCGGCGTCGGCCGGTAGCGGCGCGAGGTGCTCGCTGGCCGTCTGCGTGTAGTAGTACGTACCTAGCGACCCTCCTGGCGGCGTCGGCCGGTAGCGGCGCGAGGTGCTCGCTGGCCGTCTGCGTGTAGTAGTACGTACCTAGCGACCCTCCTGGCGGCGTCGGCCGGTAGCGGCGCGAGGTGCTCGCTGGCCGTCTGCGTGTAGTAGTACGTACCTAGCGACCCTCCTGGCGGCGTCGGCCGGTAGCGGCGCGAGGTGCTCGCTGGCCGTCTGCGTGTAGTAGTACGTACCTAGCGACCCTCCTGGCGGCGTCGGCCGGTAGCGGCGCGAGGTGCTCGCTGGCCGTCTGCGTGTAGTAGTACGTACCTAGCGACCCTCCTGGCGGCGTCGGCCGGTAGCGGCGCGAGGTGCTCGCTGGCCGTCTGCGTGTAGTAGTACGTACCTAGCGACCCTCCTGGCGGCGTCGGCCGGTAGCGGCGCGAGGTGCTCGCTGGCCGTCTGCGTGTAGTAGTACGTACCTAGCGACCCTCCTGGCGGCGTCGGCCGGTAGCGGCGCGAGGTGCTCGCTGGCCGTCTGCGTGTAGTAGTACGTACCTAGCGACCCTCCTGGCGGCGTCGGCCGGTAGCGGCGCGAGGTGCTCGCTGGCCGTCTGCGTGTAGTAGTACGTACCTAGCGACCCTCCTGGCGGCGTCGGCCGGTAGCGGCGCGAGGTGCTCGCTGGCCGTCTGCGTGTAGTAGTACGTACCTAGCGACCCTCCTGGCGGCGTCGGCCGGTAGCGGCGCGAGGTGCTCGCTGGCCGTCTGCGTGTAGTAGTACGTACCTAGCGACCCTCCTGGCGGCGTCGGCCGGTAGCGGCGCGAGGTGCTCGCTGGCCGTCTGCGTGTAGTAGTACGTACCTAGCGACCCTCCTGGCGGCGTCGGCCGGTAGCGGCGCGAGGTGCTCGCTGGCCGTCTGCGTGTAGTAGTACGTACCTAGCGACCCTCCTGGCGGCGTCGGCCGGTAGCGGCGCGAGGTGCTCGCTGGCCGTCTGCGTGTAGTAGTACGTACCTAGCGACCCTCCTGGCGGCGTCGGCCGGTAGCGGCGCGAGGTGCTCGCTGGCCGTCTGCGTGTAGTAGTACGTACCTAGCGACCCTCCTGGCGGCGTCGGCCGGTAGCGGCGCGAGGTGCTCGCTGGCCGTCTGCGTGTAGTAGTACGTACCTAGCGACCCTCCTGGCGGCGTCGGCCGGTAGCGGCGCGAGGTGCTCGCTGGCCGTCTGCGTGTAGTAGTACGTACCTAGCGACCCTCCTGGCGGCGTCGGCCGGTAGCGGCGCGAGGTGCTCGCTGGCCGTCTGCGTGTAGTAGTACGTACCTAGCGACCCTCCTGGCGGCGTCGGCCGGTAGCGGCGCGAGGTGCTCGCTGGCCGTCTGCGTGTAGTAGTACGTACCTAGCGACCCTCCTGGCGGCGTCGGCCGGTAGCGGCGCGAGGTGCTCGCTGGCCGTCTGCGTGTAGTAGTACGTACCTAGCGACCCTCCTGGCGGCGTCGGCCGGTAGCGGCGCGAGGTGCTCGCTGGCCGTCTGCGTGTAGTAGTACGTACCTAGCGACCCTCCTGGCGGCGTCGGCCGGTAGCGGCGCGAGGTGCTCGCTGGCCGTCTGCGTGTAGTAGTACGTACCTAGCGACCCTCCTGGCGGCGTCGGCCGGTAGCGGCGCGAGGTGCTCGCTGGCCGTCTGCGTGTAGTAGTACGTACCTAGCGACCCTCCTGGCGGCGTCGGCCGGTAGCGGCGCGAGGTGCTCGCTGGCCGTCTGCGTGTAGTAGTACGTACCTAGCGACCCTCCTGGCGGCGTCGGCCGGTAGCGGCGCGAGGTGCTCGCTGGCCGTCTGCGTGTAGTAGTACGTACCTAGCGACCCTCCTGGCGGCGTCGGCCGGTAGCGGCGCGAGGTGCTCGCTGGCCGTCTGCGTGTAGTAGTACGTACCTAGCGACCCTCCTGGCGGCGTCGGCCGGTAGCGGCGCGAGGTGCTCGCTGGCCGTCTGCGTGTAGTAGTACGTACCTAGCGACCCTCCTGGCGGCGTCGGCCGGTAGCGGCGCGAGGTGCTCGCTGGCCGTCTGCGTGTAGTAGTACGTACCTAGCGACCCTCCTGGCGGCGTCGGCCGGTAGCGGCGCGAGGTGCTCGCTGGCCGTCTGCGTGTAGTAGTACGTACCTAGCGACCCTCCTGGCGGCGTCGGCCGGTAGCGGCGCGAGGTGCTCGCTGGCCGTCTGCGTGTAGTAGTACGTACCTAGCGACCCTCCTGGCGGCGTCGGCCGGTAGCGGCGCGAGGTGCTCGCTGGCCGTCTGCGTGTAGTAGTACGTACCTAGCGACCCTCCTGGCGGCGTCGGCCGGTAGCGGCGCGAGGTGCTCGCTGGCCGTCTGCGTGTAGTAGTACGTACCTAGCGACCCTCCTGGCGGCGTCGGCCGGTAGCGGCGCGAGGTGCTCGCTGGCCGTCTGCGTGTAGTAGTACGTACCTAGCGACCCTCCTGGCGGCGTCGGCCGGTAGCGGCGCGAGGTGCTCGCTGGCCGTCTGCGTGTAGTAGTACGTACCTAGCGACCCTCCTGGCGGCGTCGGCCGGTAGCGGCGCGAGGTGCTCGCTGGCCGTCTGCGTGTAGTAGTACGTACCTAGCGACCCTCCTGGCGGCGTCGGCCGGTAGCGGCGCGAGGTGCTCGCTGGCCGTCTGCGTGTAGTAGTACGTACCTAGCGACCCTCCTGGCGGCGTCGGCCGGTAGCGGCGCGAGGTGCTCGCTGGCCGTCTGCGTGTAGTAGTACGTACCTAGCGACCCTCCTGGCGGCGTCGGCCGGTAGCGGCGCGAGGTGCTCGCTGGCCGTCTGCGTGTAGTAGTACGTACCTAGCGACCCTCCTGGCGGCGTCGGCCGGTAGCGGCGCGAGGTGCTCGCTGGCCGTCTGCGTGTAGTAGTACGTACCTAGCGACCCTCCTGGCGGCGTCGGCCGGTAGCGGCGCGAGGTGCTCGCTGGCCGTCTGCGTGTAGTAGTACGTACCTAGCGACCCTCCTGGCGGCGTCGGCCGGTAGCGGCGCGAGGTGCTCGCTGGCCGTCTGCGTGTAGTAGTACGTACCTAGCGACCCTCCTGGCGGCGTCGGCCGGTAGCGGCGCGAGGTGCTCGCTGGCCGTCTGCGTGTAGTAGTACGTACCTAGCGACCCTCCTGGCGGCGTCGGCCGGTAGCGGCGCGAGGTGCTCGCTGGCCGTCTGCGTGTAGTAGTACGTACCTAGCGACCCTCCTGGCGGCGTCGGCCGGTAGCGGCGCGAGGTGCTCGCTGGCCGTCTGCGTGTAGTAGTACGTACCTAGCGACCCTCCTGGCGGCGTCGGCCGGTAGCGGCGCGAGGTGCTCGCTGGCCGTCTGCGTGTAGTAGTACGTACCTAGCGACCCTCCTGGCGGCGTCGGCCGGTAGCGGCGCGAGGTGCTCGCTGGCCGTCTGCGTGTAGTAGTACGTACCTAGCGACCCTCCTGGCGGCGTCGGCCGGTAGCGGCGCGAGGTGCTCGCTGGCCGTCTGCGTGTAGTAGTACGTACCTAGCGACCCTCCTGGCGGCGTCGGCCGGTAGCGGCGCGAGGTGCTCGCTGGCCGTCTGCGTGTAGTAGTACGTACCTAGCGACCCTCCTGGCGGCGTCGGCCGGTAGCGGCGCGAGGTGCTCGCTGGCCGTCTGCGTGTAGTAGTACGTACCTAGCGACCCTCCTGGCGGCGTCGGCCGGTAGCGGCGCGAGGTGCTCGCTGGCCGTCTGCGTGTAGTAGTACGTACCTAGCGACCCTCCTGGCGGCGTCGGCCGGTAGCGGCGCGAGGTGCTCGCTGGCCGTCTGCGTGTAGTAGTACGTACCTAGCGACCCTCCTGGCGGCGTCGGCCGGTAGCGGCGCGAGGTGCTCGCTGGCCGTCTGCGTGTAGTAGTACGTACCTAGCGACCCTCCTGGCGGCGTCGGCCGGTAGCGGCGCGAGGTGCTCGCTGGCCGTCTGCGTGTAGTAGTACGTACCTAGCGACCCTCCTGGCGGCGTCGGCCGGTAGCGGCGCGAGGTGCTCGCTGGCCGTCTGCGTGTAGTAGTACGTACCTAGCGACCCTCCTGGCGGCGTCGGCCGGTAGCGGCGCGAGGTGCTCGCTGGCCGTCTGCGTGTAGTAGTACGTACCTAGCGACCCTCCTGGCGGCGTCGGCCGGTAGCGGCGCGAGGTGCTCGCTGGCCGTCTGCGTGTAGTAGTACGTACCTAGCGACCCTCCTGGCGGCGTCGGCCGGTAGCGGCGCGAGGTGCTCGCTGGCCGTCTGCGTGTAGTAGTACGTACCTAGCGACCCTCCTGGCGGCGTCGGCCGGTAGCGGCGCGAGGTGCTCGCTGGCCGTCTGCGTGTAGTAGTACGTACCTAGCGACCCTCCTGGCGGCGTCGGCCGGTAGCGGCGCGAGGTGCTCGCTGGCCGTCTGCGTGTAGTAGTACGTACCTAGCGACCCTCCTGGCGGCGTCGGCCGGTAGCGGCGCGAGGTGCTCGCTGGCCGTCTGCGTGTAGTAGTACGTACCTAGCGACCCTCCTGGCGGCGTCGGCCGGTAGCGGCGCGAGGTGCTCGCTGGCCGTCTGCGTGTAGTAGTACGTACCTAGCGACCCTCCTGGCGGCGTCGGCCGGTAGCGGCGCGAGGTGCTCGCTGGCCGTCTGCGTGTAGTAGTACGTACCTAGCGACCCTCCTGGCGGCGTCGGCCGGTAGCGGCGCGAGGTGCTCGCTGGCCGTCTGCGTGTAGTAGTACGTACCTAGCGACCCTCCTGGCGGCGTCGGCCGGTAGCGGCGCGAGGTGCTCGCTGGCCGTCTGCGTGTAGTAGTACGTACCTAGCGACCCTCCTGGCGGCGTCGGCCGGTAGCGGCGCGAGGTGCTCGCTGGCCGTCTGCGTGTAGTAGTACGTACCTAGCGACCCTCCTGGCGGCGTCGGCCGGTAGCGGCGCGAGGTGCTCGCTGGCCGTCTGCGTGTAGTAGTACGTACCTAGCGACCCTCCTGGCGGCGTCGGCCGGTAGCGGCGCGAGGTGCTCGCTGGCCGTCTGCGTGTAGTAGTACGTACCTAGCGACCCTCCTGGCGGCGTCGGCCGGTAGCGGCGCGAGGTGCTCGCTGGCCGTCTGCGTGTAGTAGTACGTACCTAGCGACCCTCCTGGCGGCGTCGGCCGGTAGCGGCGCGAGGTGCTCGCTGGCCGTCTGCGTGTAGTAGTACGTACCTAGCGACCCTCCTGGCGGCGTCGGCCGGTAGCGGCGCGAGGTGCTCGCTGGCCGTCTGCGTGTAGTAGTACGTACCTAGCGACCCTCCTGGCGGCGTCGGCCGGTAGCGGCGCGAGGTGCTCGCTGGCCGTCTGCGTGTAGTAGTACGTACCTAGCGACCCTCCTGGCGGCGTCGGCCGGTAGCGGCGCGAGGTGCTCGCTGGCCGTCTGCGTGTAGTAGTACGTACCTAGCGACCCTCCTGGCGGCGTCGGCCGGTAGCGGCGCGAGGTGCTCGCTGGCCGTCTGCGTGTAGTAGTACGTACCTAGCGACCCTCCTGGCGGCGTCGGCCGGTAGCGGCGCGAGGTGCTCGCTGGCCGTCTGCGTGTAGTAGTACGTACCTAGCGACCCTCCTGGCGGCGTCGGCCGGTAGCGGCGCGAGGTGCTCGCTGGCCGTCTGCGTGTAGTAGTACGTACCTAGCGACCCTCCTGGCGGCGTCGGCCGGTAGCGGCGCGAGGTGCTCGCTGGCCGTCTGCGTGTAGTAGTACGTACCTAGCGACCCTCCTGGCGGCGTCGGCCGGTAGCGGCGCGAGGTGCTCGCTGGCCGTCTGCGTGTAGTAGTACGTACCTAGCGACCCTCCTGGCGGCGTCGGCCGGTAGCGGCGCGAGGTGCTCGCTGGCCGTCTGCGTGTAGTAGTACGTACCTAGCGACCCTCCTGGCGGCGTCGGCCGGTAGCGGCGCGAGGTGCTCGCTGGCCGTCTGCGTGTAGTAGTACGTACCTAGCGACCCTCCTGGCGGCGTCGGCCGGTAGCGGCGCGAGGTGCTCGCTGGCCGTCTGCGTGTAGTAGTACGTACCTAGCGACCCTCCTGGCGGCGTCGGCCGGTAGCGGCGCGAGGTGCTCGCTGGCCGTCTGCGTGTAGTAGTACGTACCTAGCGACCCTCCTGGCGGCGTCGGCCGGTAGCGGCGCGAGGTGCTCGCTGGCCGTCTGCGTGTAGTAGTACGTACCTAGCGACCCTCCTGGCGGCGTCGGCCGGTAGCGGCGCGAGGTGCTCGCTGGCCGTCTGCGTGTAGTAGTACGTACCTAGCGACCCTCCTGGCGGCGTCGGCCGGTAGCGGCGCGAGGTGCTCGCTGGCCGTCTGCGTGTAGTAGTACGTACCTAGCGACCCTCCTGGCGGCGTCGGCCGGTAGCGGCGCGAGGTGCTCGCTGGCCGTCTGCGTGTAGTAGTACGTACCTAGCGACCCTCCTGGCGGCGTCGGCCGGTAGCGGCGCGAGGTGCTCGCTGGCCGTCTGCGTGTAGTAGTACGTACCTAGCGACCCTCCTGGCGGCGTCGGCCGGTAGCGGCGCGAGGTGCTCGCTGGCCGTCTGCGTGTAGTAGTACGTACCTAGCGACCCTCCTGGCGGCGTCGGCCGGTAGCGGCGCGAGGTGCTCGCTGGCCGTCTGCGTGTAGTAGTACGTACCTAGCGACCCTCCTGGCGGCGTCGGCCGGTAGCGGCGCGAGGTGCTCGCTGGCCGTCTGCGTGTAGTAGTACGTACCTAGCGACCCTCCTGGCGGCGTCGGCCGGTAGCGGCGCGAGGTGCTCGCTGGCCGTCTGCGTGTAGTAGTACGTACCTAGCGACCCTCCTGGCGGCGTCGGCCGGTAGCGGCGCGAGGTGCTCGCTGGCCGTCTGCGTGTAGTAGTACGTACCTAGCGACCCTCCTGGCGGCGTCGGCCGGTAGCGGCGCGAGGTGCTCGCTGGCCGTCTGCGTGTAGTAGTACGTACCTAGCGACCCTCCTGGCGGCGTCGGCCGGTAGCGGCGCGAGGTGCTCGCTGGCCGTCTGCGTGTAGTAGTACGTACCTAGCGACCCTCCTGGCGGCGTCGGCCGGTAGCGGCGCGAGGTGCTCGCTGGCCGTCTGCGTGTAGTAGTACGTACCTAGCGACCCTCCTGGCGGCGTCGGCCGGTAGCGGCGCGAGGTGCTCGCTGGCCGTCTGCGTGTAGTAGTACGTACCTAGCGACCCTCCTGGCGGCGTCGGCCGGTAGCGGCGCGAGGTGCTCGCTGGCCGTCTGCGTGTAGTAGTACGTACCTAGCGACCCTCCTGGCGGCGTCGGCCGGTAGCGGCGCGAGGTGCTCGCTGGCCGTCTGCGTGTAGTAGTACGTACCTAGCGACCCTCCTGGCGGCGTCGGCCGGTAGCGGCGCGAGGTGCTCGCTGGCCGTCTGCGTGTAGTAGTACGTACCTAGCGACCCTCCTGGCGGCGTCGGCCGGTAGCGGCGCGAGGTGCTCGCTGGCCGTCTGCGTGTAGTAGTACGTACCTAGCGACCCTCCTGGCGGCGTCGGCCGGTAGCGGCGCGAGGTGCTCGCTGGCCGTCTGCGTGTAGTAGTACGTACCTAGCGACCCTCCTGGCGGCGTCGGCCGGTAGCGGCGCGAGGTGCTCGCTGGCCGTCTGCGTGTAGTAGTACGTACCTAGCGACCCTCCTGGCGGCGTCGGCCGGTAGCGGCGCGAGGTGCTCGCTGGCCGTCTGCGTGTAGTAGTACGTACCTAGCGACCCTCCTGGCGGCGTCGGCCGGTAGCGGCGCGAGGTGCTCGCTGGCCGTCTGCGTGTAGTAGTACGTACCTAGCGACCCTCCTGGCGGCGTCGGCCGGTAGCGGCGCGAGGTGCTCGCTGGCCGTCTGCGTGTAGTAGTACGTACCTAGCGACCCTCCTGGCGGCGTCGGCCGGTAGCGGCGCGAGGTGCTCGCTGGCCGTCTGCGTGTAGTAGTACGTACCTAGCGACCCTCCTGGCGGCGTCGGCCGGTAGCGGCGCGAGGTGCTCGCTGGCCGTCTGCGTGTAGTAGTACGTACCTAGCGACCCTCCTGGCGGCGTCGGCCGGTAGCGGCGCGAGGTGCTCGCTGGCCGTCTGCGTGTAGTAGTACGTACCTAGCGACCCTCCTGGCGGCGTCGGCCGGTAGCGGCGCGAGGTGCTCGCTGGCCGTCTGCGTGTAGTAGTACGTACCTAGCGACCCTCCTGGCGGCGTCGGCCGGTAGCGGCGCGAGGTGCTCGCTGGCCGTCTGCGTGTAGTAGTACGTACCTAGCGACCCTCCTGGCGGCGTCGGCCGGTAGCGGCGCGAGGTGCTCGCTGGCCGTCTGCGTGTAGTAGTACGTACCTAGCGACCCTCCTGGCGGCGTCGGCCGGTAGCGGCGCGAGGTGCTCGCTGGCCGTCTGCGTGTAGTAGTACGTACCTAGCGACCCTCCTGGCGGCGTCGGCCGGTAGCGGCGCGAGGTGCTCGCTGGCCGTCTGCGTGTAGTAGTACGTACCTAGCGACCCTCCTGGCGGCGTCGGCCGGTAGCGGCGCGAGGTGCTCGCTGGCTGTCTGCGCTGACGTCAGCACGCTGCGCAGCGCGCGCTCGCCGTACCCGTTGCGTTGTGCGCCCGAGTCCTGCGGCAAATACGAACATTTAGGCACAGCAGAAAAGATAAATACCACCCTATTACTAACATTAATATGGAAGTGATTCTCAAATTACCGTGTTCCGCCGCCTCCTTCGCTAGCATGACCGCTTCGCAGAAGGAGGCGACGGCTTCCCATTCCCTCTCGCCCCGGACCATGGCTTGAACCAGGGCCGGACGCGAGAGGTCGCCGCCGCCAATCGCCGCTACGAGGACACGGCGGTGACCTCCACGGAACCACACCCCCCTGCTGTTTCATTGAGGTAACCCCACTTAACGAGGTTGGAGTTACATCCACCCTAGGATTAGGGTTCCGGGATATCTCGTGTCTCGAAGTCCCGGGACTTTTCGTAATTTTAGTTGTCTCGAGTCCCGGGACTTTCGGGTCGAGACTCGAGACGAGACAAGATTGTCGAAATTGTTAGTTTGGAACGACTGTATAAAGCCTTAAACACAAATAAACGGACGTCTGTTAAAACGAGATAGTGTTCTCCTTGTCCGGTGGCATCATTACAAAAATCAGAAACAGATTGTCGAACAAAGCTGTTACGCTCTGATTTTTTTTAAAAGCCCATTTTATTAAATCAGCAAAGAAGTCTAATTAATGTTATAGTTGATTACTTTTAAAGACAAAGTCTGTTTTATTATTTATATTTAGATTATTTAATTATGAAACAAATCTGTGATTATGAGAATTAACAATGTTGTGATTATGACCAACAATTAGATACTAGAATTACTAGATAATAGTAAAGTTATTAAGAAATAGTATGATTTTTAACCAAGTTCGTTTTATAACTATAAGATATTTAAAGCTAAGATACTGAAAAGTGAATCTGTGTATGATTAAAAGAAATAAACAGAACAATTATTAAGACTGAAATTAACGTTGATTTTTACAAAAATCAACGTTAAAAAAAAAGAACTTAAGCCTCGAAGTTCTGGGAATATCCGGGACTTTGATTGTAGGCTGTCTCGTGTCCCGGGACTTTGAAATTGTCGGAAATTACCAAACCCTAATCTACCCACACAAAAACACTAGCAGAAAGCGACGGATAAAAACATTTTTAGATTTACTTATTTCAACACTTACGTTAAGGAACTCGTGCGCAGCGCCCATTTTGGCGTGTATCTGTTGCTGCAACGCCTTCAGCACCGCAACGTTGTCCTTCTCACCACCGTCCTCCACGTATGACGTCAATTGCAGCACTCTGGGAAACAGTAACAACAAAATTTACTAACAGTTCATGTCGGTTTCCAGTCTAACCGGATGCAACTGAATACCAGTATTTTATGAGGAGTGGCTGCTTATCTGACCTCCACAACCTACTTCTTGAGTAACAGAAATCTCCTTGTTTGCGAATGTTTAGACTGGTATACTAACTAATATAGTAAGAGCTCGTGGCTAAATAGTAACAACTGCGTTGGGTTGCCCTTTAACAGCCAATATGGCTTCCGTGTCTGCCTAGAGTATTGTTATGTCAACTAACCGAATGATCTCATGTATTTCATCCGCCATTCTCTGCGCCAGATAGTTTCTGTTTTCCGCTGCTTCTTCCATACCTTTGCCTCCTGCAATCAAAATTTTATAATTTAGAATAAAAGGGTATAAAATATAAATAAAAGGGTATAGGGGAATAAAATGGGCATAAAAAGAGAGGCCTATCTATACCCAGCAATGGGTGAATTCAGGCTGTGGATCATGATGATGAAGAAAAAATTTGTTTAACTTGCATCCTCACTGCTGGTGGCTTCAAAAACGAGGTGATAATGACAATACATTTTCAACACATCACCATCTCAGCTGGCGCGACCAGAGTCGGCTTTGACCAGGCTATCCGTGGAGGTAAACACTTAATGACGATTATTTATCGACCTGTGTTCCATCAGGAAATTCTACCTGGTTGATGACAATAGGCTCGCCCCCATTTATGGGAGTACAACATAACTAGCGAATTTTGGGTGTACTACAGATACTCGTAATGTTATACTTCTTGTGTTACTGGCTATACTTTTATATACTTCTCTTAGTGGCTTACTTGGTGACTGGGTGTTTGCGAGCGGTGGGGGCGGGGGGAGGATGGGTCAGCTCTGGTGGAACAGCTTACCTTCAGTGAGGATGTGGATGTAGATCTTCATGGAGCATATGAGCACCGGCGCCAGCTGTTTGACGCTCTCGAGGCAGCGGTTCAGGGTGTCTGCGTGCGGTGGATGAGTCAGCTCAGCTGCTCTGGCTGCAACCTACAGATGATGACGACGAAGTTAATAAAATCGGTAGAAAAACAGTATGACATTGTCTCTATTACTGCTAAGTCATAAGTCATTTATTCAGTTGTAACATACTCGTAGGTTTTTTTATGTTTAATGGGCCTACTCTTGACCTCAATCTAGTCCTGAGGACAGAGATGAGGTCGACGATGGTACAATAATAATGCTAAAAGGAAGTGGGTACTCATCATCATATATGTCTAGCTTGACGTCAAATGTTTAGGTTGGCTTTCAGTTTAACCAGATCCAGCTGTTTATTGTGCATACATCGCCAGTCTGACCACCCCAACCTAGTTACTGAGTACTCAGACTGGTTGTCAGACTTTTCAGGCTTCTGACTAACAGTAACGACGAAATTCTTCGAACGGCAGTCTGGACCAACGCCTTGGCGTACTTTAACACTACATAGTTGAGCAGTAAGATCATAGAATATATTCATAATCTTTACCTCTCTGGCAGCCCTAGAGAGTGCAGGCGAGATGTCTCTGAGGAACTGCACCAAGTCCTCCATGGTGTCGATGACCTCTGCCACGCCTAGGTAGTCTAGCACCTGAAAAACAACACACGCATAATGTTAAAAGATAAGTTTTTAAAAGAGTAAACATGGAGATTCTGGCCAATTCTTCTCCAAAGGATTCGAACCGTTCACCTAACTTTGACGTTTAAATAAGTATAAATCTACTTGTTGGAAGTTTCATTTAACTTTTAATCGTGATAAAGACTCTCTAATGTAACATAGCGACATGCTACGGTAAAACCAGAGTAGCCTTTCAGGTCTAAGTTAGTATGTTTACTTAAAATAACTTTCTAAACCCCAAGTAACTACCAACTCGAGGCATTTCTAATATCTTCCCATTGTTTTTTTCCTTATAAAACCGCAACATGCAGTACCTACCTATATTTCCCACGGCGCAAACAATGCGTCTCCAGTCATCCACTAGATAGCGAGTTATTATATAAAAACGGATAGAAATTGCTACTTTCATTTTCACACAGAAATATGAAAATAATTGCAATTTGTACAAGTCTGATGTGACAAAGTGTGGGTACACCAATTTAATGCGTTCAATTTATATTTGTAGTTTAATTAATTACTGCCTGTCGTGATGGGCATTTTATTCAGTAAACACGTCTACTTATTTTTGCAAAAGCATTCTGTTGAATGAAAATCCCGGAAATCGCATAATTATGACGTACGAGACACTGTTTTATGAATGAAGATAGCAATCATTACCACTGAAATCTTATTTTACTGAAAAGTTATGATAAAATCTCTGTCTCTTCATATTAACAAAATCCTCACAAAATTACGGTATCTATAGCCACACATATGAGCTATAGAACAACAAGAAACTACATACCTTTTTACACTCCTTCACAATCTTCCGGACCTCAGACTCGTCGAAGCACAGCAGCAAAGCGGAGGTCCCCTGCAGGATTCCTCGGGAGCCTTCAATCAGCTTCTTCCTACAAACAACACTGAGTTTCAGCTCCTTGACACTCGCATTATCTGACTCGAAGGTAAAGAGACTAGCGTCAATAGACATTGACATCATGGCCGTGTATGGAGGAGCCTTCGGGCTCTCCGTACCTAGCATGACGAAAACGGAAAGATCTATACTTACTAATATTATAAATGCGACGGTATCTATCGGTCTATCTGTTCGTCTGTCTGTCAGTTACCATGTCACGCTTTAAGACCGTAATAAGCATGCCAGTAACTTGCATAAGAGCATGCAAGTAGCTGGCTTGCCATTGTAACATTCACCAGTTGTGGCTCAATGGTACGCAAACTTCTTGGATGACATGTGGAAGTTACTAGCATGTGTATTGAGAGCTTTAATGGCTGAACGGATTTGATGACATTTGGCACACAGGTCGACCAAGACCTGGATTCGGACATAATATACGTTCAATCTGCCTCGTTGGTCTAATGGTCGCAGCACGACTTCTGAGCATGACGTCCTGGGTTCGATTCCCAAATCGGGCCATGTGTTATTGAGTTTTTCCATCAGGAATTTCTTAGTTACGGAGTCTGGATTTGTGCCCGGTTGTTGGCAATAGGCTCGCCCTCTTTTACATGGGACTAAAATATAACTGGCTAAATCTGGGTGTACTATTAGGTACACCTCTGCCTAACCCTCCGGGATTACAGGCGGGATGTTCTGTTACACGTTTAACCTGGTAGTACCTTCCCAAAGAATAGTTTCCGATTTCAAAGTGGGTAAAACCGCGGGTAAAGGCTAGCGGTTAAATGTTTTTTTTAAATTTGAACAAATGTTTAAAGTTATAGGTACTGTCATGCAAAAGTGTAGTTGTGAAAGATTTATTTGTGGAGGTAAATGACCTGAACAGCTTTGCAGTATTGATCTTTTGAACTGATATGGGATTGCAACAGCTGCGAAACATTGAGAAGTGCTGATGTTTATTTTAGAGATATATTTAATATTCCACTGTGGAAAATTACAGTATTGGGTCGATTGTTTCGTGGTCATCCCATTTTAATATTATTTTCATAGATGAAAGCTACCTCGTGGGGCTATAAAGCGTGGCGGTAAAAATAGCTACGGTGTTACTACTATGACGATCGAGATCCTTCACAAACAGACTCTCTCATCGCCACTTCGTCCACTGGTCTCTTTCTGGTTGTACCACTCTCATACTGGTTGTTACCAAGATAGTAAGGTCGTCCACATAAATCGCCATCGGAAAATCGACATCGACACTCCAATATTTAGTTCTTGCACGGTCACAAATCTTACTCAACTTGTCAACTCAACTCTATTTGACGGCACGGCTGGCGCAGTGGCTCAGCGATTGACTGCTGCGTTGCGTGTCGCGGGTTCGATCCCCGCACGGAACAAATATTTGTATGACCTACAGATAGGTGTTCCGGGTCTGGCTGTTTGTGTATGTGAGTTTAAATGTTTGTAAATGCACCCACGATACAAGAGAAATACTTAGTGTGAGGCAACGTTTTTAAAAAAAAAAACAATCTTTAATTTATTACTCGTCCCTAATAAAATCACGCTATCAATGCTTTTTTATCAGCACAATGTATTACTCCTACAAGGATGATATTACCTTGCAGGTCCAGAGTACGGGTCAGATCGCAGCATGTCGGAGGCCTGCTGCAGGAGGGTGGCTGCTGTTTCCACGCGGTGTAGGGCGCCTGGCATGTCGTGCCTGAGGACTGAGTCTTCGGAAGACTCGATGGTTTCGTGGCCGACCTGGAAATGTAGACATAGTGAAGGTTTCCACGGGTAGCATAGGAATGTAAGGGGTAATCGTAACTCCAAGATGCTTCAGCATCCAGAGCAGTTGCATTATTGTTTTACGAATACTTCTGGTCTTTTTTTTAAGGTACAATTCTGATGGTGACTACAGAACGAAAACCTTAGCGACATAACTCTGTGAAAACGGCAACAGGCGGCAATTTCGCCATCTGTTGAGTTTGGGCGGCTATGCCGTCGTCTCCAGAATATCCTGACCTTTATAATTTGAGGTCTTTACTTAAAATTGAGCCTTTTGCTCTCGCTAAAAGGTCACTCCAAATTTCCCTAAACAGTATCAAGAGTGTAGAGCTTTTGAGTTTTGAACTACTTTCAAAAGGAAGCTATGACTAAACATTCAAGAAGTGCTGATTCTCACCCTAATTTGTATAGATTAATGACTTTTGATTGATTTTGAATCACTCACCTTGACCAGATTGTTGACGGCAAGGGACACGGCTTGGACCGGCCTCGCCAGGTCTGGCATAGCGTT
This sequence comes from Eurois occulta, assembly GCA_950022335.1. Classification (NCBI taxonomy): domain Eukaryota; kingdom Metazoa; phylum Arthropoda; class Insecta; order Lepidoptera; family Noctuidae; genus Eurois; species Eurois occulta. The sequence goes on from OX465502.1 coordinate 1,357,322, forward strand.
GCCATCTTCGGCTTCTTCATGGAGGATCACCAGACGAGAAACCTGAAGACAATAGTGTAGATTTGAGAAATGATTCAACAGTGTGTGATCACGGTGGCGTTGGCGGTGAGACTGCAAATATAATTCGATAACATCTTCACCGACCTATGAGGTGTGCCCCTTTCGGTTGCTTCAGTAGGGTGATAGATTAAAATACGCAAGTAAGCATTTACTACTATTTGCTCCGGGTCGGATTTCTTGTTAAAAACTGCGACCGAATCAAATGTACCAACTTGAACAAGTGTGTAAAACGCCTAAGCTGGGGCTCAGCTCTTTTGCTATAGTTGCCCTTTTCCTAATATCTCTTCGTACGAACCATAACAAATGAACCATGTATCGTTTTTCATTAGAAAAACTGTTGAAGATCACGGTAGATGACGATTCAAGACATGAACAAGCTTATTTTTGGATTTAAAAGTTAAAAACTTTAATAAATGTAGGTGGGTCAATGACCGATCTTAACTGGTAGCAACTATAGATGCGCGACACCCGAGATATTAAGTTTTACTAGAAGCATTACTAGTTCAGTACTTTGTCTAAGAAATATGAATTTTGCAACTATCCCCAGTCCCGGTTGGCTTATGTTTACCAAACTATCAAGTCCCTGGTCGAGCTACTATAATATGTCTTGACATTTATTCCGCTCCTTGAAGCATCATCAATTTTGAAATGTCACTTCGTTTCGCTCTCATGAAAGAAGACATTAACATGAGCTTGAACTTTAAAGTTTAAGAACATAACATACAAGTATAGGCACAGATGATACATATAGCGATATAGCTTATCGACAGCCTAGGTCAGTCGTTTCTGCTCGTAGGAAGTTCCGCTCTTTAGAGAGCCTGCAGAAAGTTTTTGTTTTCATATTATTTCCCTAAATAGTGGTTGAGGTTTTTTACATTTAAATATCATTGCAAGAGGTAGGAGAGAGAAAGAAAGAAAGAAAAAAATATTTATTTGTCGCAGGGACATGACGTGCATACAAAAAAAAAACAATAATCATAAGGCGCATTAAATATTTTAAATACAACAGGACAGAAACAGAAAAAGAAAAGTCAAAGAGAACAACATGATAATCTACTTGTAATAATCAAATGGTTGGTGTCGGTAAAATATCTAACTTGGTAGTTAAGATCATCTTCATCATCATCATTTCAGCCGAAAGACATCCACTGCTGGACATAGGCCACCCTCAAGTGTCGCCACAACCCGGCAATTAAGATATTTTGCTATAATTATGGTCTCACTAAGACCTGAGATCACTGCAGTTTTTTACGACATTCATTCTGCTAGATCTATTTGTTTACAGCCAACTACAATTACCTTTTATGCTGACTTTATCTTATCCCAACTATGCATAATTACGCAGCACAAAGTCCCGTAGGTGCCGCAGAAAGTTCGAGAGCAAACAATGCATAGTACACGGCAGGCTTATCTGCAACTTTCACTGAGACAACGCCTGTTGTTCGTTCACATTCTCCGGAGATAAGCATGTCTTTGTGCTCAGTATGGTATGCTAGGTAGTTGGCGCTGGACGTGATGATAAAGGGTTTTTGAAAATGTGTTGTCTTGTAATTTTGAAAGTAGGTATATGTGTGTATGTTACACTTGTATTTTGTTAAATATCGCCCAATCCAGCAAGAATTTAGCCTCGTTCTCATCAGCTGCATCCCCAGGTGGCGGAAGTTACTGTAACCCATGATAGACAATTATTTTCACTTACAACACCGCCTCGAAAGTCGAAACATTAATTTATTTGCTGTGGGGCAACGGGCTCTAGGATGCCCAAACCCCAAGACTCTGCCAGAAAAACGAATTCTTTAAATCATCATAGTAATGCTGAAGTGGCTATAAATTCTTGATACCATAGAATGGATAGCCCACGCTTCCATACCTCGAACAATCCCAAATCTTCATCTTTGGACAAATAGACACATCATCTATCTTAACTGATCTTTATCAATTTTCGACAGACTTCCGAATCCATCTAGCTAGCCAATAAATTCGATAGCAAATATGACAAAGTATGTATGTAACTCCTTGAAAGGTATAATAAAGTCGAAGAGGCAATGGTTTCTGCTCATCTATGGAATGGAAAACCCACTCTTTTATTAAAACATTAGCTGTTCCCCCTGACCTTCGTCCTCGTCAATTTGTTATAAAAATATTATTTCCCTTTTTGAATCGGATTTTGTTAACAATTTCAAGGGTTTTAATGTTTTAGCACGGAACGATAATACTTATCACTACATAGTATAAAACAAAGTCGCTTTCTCTGTCCCTATATCCCTATGTATGCTTAAATCTTTAAAACTGCGCAACGGATTTTGATGCGGTTTTTTTTAATAGATAGAGTGATTCAAGAGGAAGGTTTATATGTATAATACATGCACCCGTGCGAAGCCGGGGCGGGTCGCTAGTTCTAAAATAAAAGTAGCCTTAGTTACTCCATAAAACATCAGCTATCTGCCAGTAAAAATCGTCCGTCAATATCGGTCCAGCTGTTTCGGAGATTAGCCGGAACAAACAGACAGACAGACAGACAAAAATTGAAAAAATGTGTTTTTGTAATAAGTGCCGTATATATTTTCATATGCATTTAGAAAGCTATTCAGTCCCGACCACTATTCGACATTTAATTAATCTTAACCGATCCTTACAAACGTCTTCTGAACCAGTGTCCGAAATAAGTTGGGAGAAAATTGATTCGATCCAGACAATAAATTCAATCCAAAAACCGACACGACACATCTCTTTATTAATAACTAATCCTCAATCATTCAAGCCAAACGCAATACCAGCTAAGGCATCGAGCAGATAAGCGTTCGCCATATTAGGTGCGCGCACGCAATCCGTCCGGCCAACGCAGCATTCATTCATAGTTTTTTGTGTACTGACATAGTACGGGTATGTACTTTGTTTTTGTCTGAGCTTTCGATTGTAATCTTGATGTATGTCAGCAGTGTCTAGCGTATTATGAAATTGTATGTTTGTAACTGTATTTAACTGTTTGTCACGTATTTTTGGCTTTAGACTTAATGCTTTATTATGGGAATCACGTGTCTTGTTGTGAGAGGAGTGTTTGTGTCGTTTCTTATTCTACTTTTACGAAATTCAATCTTGCAGCATCTTTAGCCATCTGGCGTGAAACAAAATGACCCAACCAAAGCTCAAATCTTCCAAGTGAAGCTCAAATTCAAATTATTTATTTGCACGTTCAATTTCATGACTTCAAAACCAAAAGTATTAGTGGAACTTCATCATTATCAAACCAGTTAGGTATCTTTACCTAACCCTTCGGGGATTACAGACGTAATGTTATGTTATGTTGTCAAAAACAAATCTTAAGAGTCCGGAAACAAGCTCCAAAAAAGCTTTCAAACACCCTTCTACCCTATCAACCACTTAACAAAATAAAACATCCTTAACAACACACAACATTCCAGAAATGACTCCATATTTTTTTCTCCATTCGTGACTTTTACAAATCACCCTTCTATCTCCCCCATTCATCTGGGGGAGCGGCGGAAAGGGCGCGGCATTTCAACCCCCATGGTCTAGCCTTGGGGACTGATTGTGTTTGTCCAAGATGATTACGAAACGGACGGACGGATGCTAAATGTCTGCAGACTGATATTGGAATGGGGTGTGGACGAGGGTAGGGACTGGAACGAATTTGAGACATTTAAAATGTTTGTGTAACTGGCGAAATGTGGATGCATGATAATAGGTACACCTAACCTTTCGAAATCCTAGTTATGCGAAATGAACCAAAACTTCGAAAAGCCACCAGAAAAACAGATGTGATAATAAGTTTGTTTTTGTAAACATTGGATTTGGCCCTACATTTAAATTTGTTTTAAAGTTCAATGAGTTTGTAGAGGACTTTTCGCAGCAAAGCCATTTTTTGCAGCCACAGTTCGTGCAAAATAGTCTCATTGAGTAAGATTTTTATCTGATTAAAGATTGCTCCCAAGAAAGTATACTAGACTACTGAAAACTAAAGTACTTAACAAGAAGATTTTAGAGCAAAATATTATTTCTACGAACAAAGTACGTACACGCAAACATCTTACCACAATTCCTCAATTAGTCCCAATGTCTCATACAAGGAAAAAAAACAAACTGTGACATTCATGCCTAATTTTGTATACCCAGAACCGTATACAGTCACAACTCCACAAGTATAAAGTATCGACAAACGAGAGCCAGTGGGTCAAGGTGACGCTGAGATGTAACTAGCTAGGCTTAGTTTAGGTCTAGTCTAGCTGATACTGGATTTAAGCGCCAGGGACTGGTCGACAATGTCTAATGTGTGAATACTGTTAAACATTTCAAAGATTCTATAGTTTCTAAAGTTAATTTAACTAATGATGCTGGTACAGTGCTGCAAAAATCTTTTGGCGAGTGGTCTTCAAACAGAAGTAACACAACCATCTTGGTTTAAAAAAAAAATAACATTTGTGTGCGGTACAATATCGTTCAAGTGCCAAAAAAAGATGCAGCACTATATCAAACTCTCTTAAGTCTCCTAGAATCTAGCAATTGGGAAACAGCAAGAAAGAGTTCTTCGAGGTTTATGACAGGTGGAATAAATAGCGGTGGCAAATGGCTGTTCGACTGGACGTCTGATGATGAATGAGTGCGATTGTGAAAACGATGCAACATTGATTGATGCAGCTGTCGCAATATGCGACCGAGCGTTGTCAATACGCGATGAAGCATCGAATTATTAATGCAATTGCGACAATGATAGTCTTGTGAATACAAATATGTGTTGCTTATTGTGTATAAATATAAGTCTAGCAAAAGTTTCGCCTTTAGAACTAATAGGTAACGTAGAACGAAAGTTTCAAATAGCACCGAGAGGAAGTTTTTTAAGAAAAGAGTAAGAGTGGTGTTCCATTATTGGGAAACACGTCCGAAAAAAGAGTATTACAAGAGAGACTTAGCACCATTTTTAACACATCACCTCAAGTCATCACTTGGATGGCTCAGGCATTCACTTGCGATGTAAAATATGAAGTTAAACTACCAAAGACACTTCTCAATGCAAATGAGTAAGTAGTAAGGTCCTCCCACGCAAATTAATATGGCAAATAATAAAATCTAAGTATTTAAGCGGTGTCGTAATATTATCTCCAATAAGTCCACGGCCACTGCCACGCGTGGGATGCGACCATATGGTGAGTTTTAGCGGTGACAGCTTGCCTATTATAAAATTGAGTGGATAAATTCTTCAAGCCAATATTCACTTATTGATTGCGGAGAGTGGAGAGCGATTTCCCGGCAAACTGCCAGTTTGATGCTCGAAGGGTGTTGCGCTTTTTATCAAGAGCTTTATAAGTACTTTTGCTCCAATAAGGATTTTTCTAAATTTGGTTAGGTACATATTAACAGGTCTGAAGTCAGGACAGCCCAGATTCAAGTCACATTTCCGAAAATAATGTTTTTTGCTCCAGTTCAAACTCCAACTTAAAGCATTAATTTCAAAAAGATTTAATGTCCATAACTTAAGAGTTTTAAGTAAGTTGTTGTTTTGTGTTTTGTCTATGAATGTGGACGGGTATAAGAGTAGAGGAAGACCAAATAAACGATGGATGGACAGTGTAAAGGATGATATGACAAGAAAGGTGTCTGATGAGATGGCGAATAAAAGGGAAGTATAGAAAAAGAAGACAAGCTGCGCAGACCCCAAATGAATTGGGATAAGGGCAAGAGAATGATAATGATGACTTTAGAGTTGTCAAAGTATCAGGCAAAAAAACCAAAACAAAAAGATGAAGCTGCCTTCACATCCACAGTGCATAGTAACTGCGTAAGGACTGTAGAATTGCCCATTCGAAAGCGTAAATCTCTATGGAGAACAACGTGCAAGAAACACAATCGACACTCTTTTAAATCAAAATGTTGTTACAAAACCACACTGAAAAACAATGTTATTGGTAGCAGTTTAGAGAAAAGTTTTTCAAAACCTACAATACGCTAGTTTGCACGCTACTCGTATTCCATTTTTTTGATACCCCACTTCATGAGCTTTCTTTCCGATTCACCGAAATCGGTCGTAAGGGTAGATTACCCAACATACAAATGTCTGTATGCACTCATATTGAAGGGTGCAACCTAATACCGAGGCGTCAAATAACTACTAATCCAAAAAGTATTAAGTTCGTGCTTGAAAAAGATGCTAACATCAAACTCGTAATACCTCCATGTCGCTTTCACTGCTAAACAATAGAAGCTCTATATTCCAAAAATATGTATTTAGTCCGAATGTATATCAAATTCATCGATGAAAGTTTATGGCGGGCTGGTAATCCGATTATGTTAAAGTGTTTTGGATTAAAGAATGTCGAAATAACAATAGTGAGGAAAGGTTTAGAGAAAGACTGATTGACGGCGAACAAATTGTACATTGTGGTTAGAAGTGCCCAAACCAGTCAGAAACTTACATGGGTGTTTAAGCGATTGAATACGAAAGCGTATTACCATTAAATTGAATTTAGTAATAAAAACTAATATTTACTTTTTTTTTATTTGGTTGCGGGGAGCCGCTGGATGCGAGACGCACGATACCGGTCAAGGTGGCGATACTTGAGGGAGGCCTATGTATGAAATGATGATGATGATGAATATTTAATATCATCATTCCAACCCGAAATTACCCACTGCTGGGTATACGCCTTAATAGCCGAGTGGTCAAAGATAATGGTCTGATCGCGAATAACGTGTTGAGGAGGCTTGCCTAGCAACAACTTCTTAATCAATACAAATAAATAAAATTAAAGTGCCTGTTTGTCATTAAAAATAATTGTTTTTTACTGAATGCATATAAAATTATAATATACGGTACATATAACAAAAGAACATTTATAATATTTATTTTTGTCTGTCTGTCTATTTGTTCAGGCTAATCTCCGAAACGGCTGGACCGATTTGGACGGAACTTTTACAGGCAGATAGCTGATGTTATAAGGAATAACTTAGGCTACTTTTATTTTAGAAAAAGAATTAGGTTTCCGTGAAAAAAAAATTAAAACCCTTGATAAATGAATTGTTACATAAGAAAATCCGATTTAAATATTGAAGTAATATTTTTATCAAAATTTCACGCGATCGAAGTTCGTGGGCAACGGCTAGTAGCGCATAAAAACTTTAAACTAAGCATCAGGTGCAGTTAATTAGGATACTACTTAGTCCCTCAGTTAACAGCCCTGATGTTTGTTTTTACGAACTAGGTTACACCCAAATAAATGCTTAAATAAAAAGCCAGCAAAACTGGATTTTCAAAGCTCGACTTACCAAAACTTGAAATCGTAATAATTTATATAAATTCTGGTGTTAGTAGAAACGCGTGTGGAGAAACGTGTTCATCTTGCAATTTCTCAAGATCCTTGTACGAGTAACATTACAGACGCCTAGCACAAATCTAAGTATTATCATCATACTCATAAAAGCTTACTGATAAATGAAAAGCCGTAAAGAAACCCTCATTACGAACTGCAACACCAACCGATCACGACTTCGCGCAATTAAGAACGTTCCCCACAATTTCAAACACACTAGTGAAAGAGATTTACTAGCTAAACCAATTAATCAAGCCATAATACAAAGCGGTTTACCACGTGCTATTTGTAACGCTTATTTATAGAGTACTACATGTGTTATTTAACCTACTTACTATAAAGTATACGGACCTACTTTCAATTTGTGGTTATGCAAAATAGTTGGGCCTTCGCCGTAAGAAATATTTCTATTCGTATTAGTCCTCGGAATGCTATGCCGTGAAGAAGTTGGATGAAAAATGATCTCAAGCAGCAGAGATGCGAATGCTGAGATGGAAAAGAAAGACCAGATAAATAATCAGTTTATAAGTGACCCCACACAGAAATACTGAAAGAAAATCGTTTAGTTGGTATGTGATCTGATTAGGAGGGACGAAATGCATGTGACTAAAAAAATGAATATAATATGGATGAAGAGAGAAAGAACAAACAAAATACAGATTTTGTGAAAGAAAATCTGAGTAGATTGACGGTTCGCAGAGAATTGAAGAAGAAAATGTGTTGCGTCGACACCAAGTTACATGAGACGAGCAAGAATGATCAAGAGCAACCGTGGTGCTTAATGTGATTAATGCTCATTTACAGTTACAAGCAGATATTTGTTAGAGCAAACGTCAGGCAGGATACATTCAGCCCAATTCAGAGTAGGAAATCAAGAAACTCCTTCAGCAAATAAGGAAATTGCAGAGCCGGAGATTGTGTCGCTTGGCAAAGGAGCGACAGAATATTGAATTACAGATACAGCTACGTCTAAGAAACATATGCCATAAGTCTGATCAGACCGCAGCCTACAACAGACCGCCCAGGCAATGTTTGCTTGATAGAACTCATAATCATAACACATTCCAAGCAAGCGGGTTCTGGTTGTGGCCCATCTCCCAAGAACATCTTAAGAGAATTTCCGCACGTTCAAGTATTTGATAAAACCTTGATCGTGCGGAAATTTAATTGGCGACGTATCATCATTATCCTCCCCTTATGCCAATATTACTCGTCAACTGAGCAGTCATCTTCTTTCTAGCCATATTGTCATTCCCACAGTCCATTTATAGTTTCTTTGGTCTTCCTTTACTCTTACAGCCATCCACATTCATACTCGAAACTTTCACGATATTTTCCTCATTCGTCCGCATCGCCTGCCCATACCACGACAATCGATTACCCCACAATTTTTCAGCCACCAGCGCCACTTCCAGACTTCCTCTTATATATATATTGCAAGCAAACCTCTTCATACACGTGACGGGTGACAAACCTACGCGATAAACAAAAACAATAGTGTTTGCTTGCTATGTTTTTGTACTTGCGGTCAATAACCGCAGCTGGTGTAGTTAACTAATAAAGGAGCCTATATTTGAGAAATAAGGATAATCACTCAATAAAGCGGTCAACGAGTTTACGAGTATAGATTCTATGGTTAACATAACTATGTGTGACATTATTGCCCAACTCAAAACTGATCTCAGCATTTATAGACGAGTATAAACAAATGGCGTCAAGACTTTTGTGGTATAAGAGCAGCCATAAACGGCGAATCGTTTTCTTATATTTTTATAGCTTTATTGGTGAATCAATCATGATTTCATAGCTCATCTTATGAAGGATGTTGCTGTCTAAACTTTGAACAGCAATTTATTGATCTTTGAAAGTATTGCTTTAGTTTCAAGGCATATCTTATGCCCGTAAGAGGGAAGCGCCACGATAGCCCGCAAAATTAATATTTTCTTACGCAATTAGCAGGTCAGGCTGTATGTTGAACGATACGAACTTTGAATTCGCGGGCTACCCTGGCATGAATATTGCACTATGGTCAAACTATGCCCCACCTGCTGGAGTGTCTTACGTGTATGCTTACCTACACCCTCAACTATCTGAATAACGCCCCTGACGCTGCAATAAACGTGCTGTGGTGGCCACCTACTGGGCCCAACTGCATATAATGGTAATAAAGAAGAAACATCGATAAGAATAGAAGAAGATTGCACTATTAGAATTCCAATTACAAACCGAGCAGAGAGTAGAAAATTAAAAGTGCGCCTTTATTATTATTAGGCATTGCCTTGTGTCACTTTTTGTTAGTGAAAATGGGCATCACCTACTGTAAAGAGCTTTTTAATGGTTCAAAGCCATTAACAGAGTTATATTTTAGACAGAATTTAGAACAAAACACTTTCTTTAAAATTTGTATGAGCTCACAATCTCCATATTTTGAATATGCTTAAGTGAGGTTTTTCTACAATGCCGTTAAAAATAGAGTCATCATATTATCGAATTTACCAATCGGCGCCGCTAAGTAATAAAAAACTAAAGCCTGTCTGGGTAAAATTGTGACGTCATAAACAACACAATCTCAAGTGCTTCATCGCATCACAAGTAGTGAGTAAAGAAGAGTGAACCATTGACCGAATGAGCTCCGTTTCGTATTTCCTATTAAAAAAACAACGTTTGGTTTATTTGACCCAAAAATTCGTTGAATATGATTTTCAGATTCGTCTTTGTAAAACATTAATTATCTACAAAAAAAAAGTATTAATGAGATGAGTACTTTTTCATAAACTTGCTAATTTACAAGTTAATTTCAGATATGGAACAACGAAACGCAACTGTCACTTGAAATGACAGACGGTCAATGTTTTTGTTAGAATGATAAAAATAATGGAAACGAAGAAGCAAATATATACACATCAAGAAAAGAAAAAGTTTTTGGACATATTAAAGACTTACTCGAAAGTAGTGGAGAATAAACATACCCACAGTTCGGCTTTGAAGGCGAAGAACTTAGCTTGGCTGAAAATAACTTCGGAATTCAACTCGAGTCCAGTAACAAACTTGCATGTAAGTATTTAATTTAGTATGTTGATTATAAATACTTGTTGTATTAGTTATAATACTAGAACTTGCGGCGGCTTCCTATGGAAAGTTGCAAGATGTGAAAACCAGGTTGAGTTCTTGATTGTGAATTGAATTTGTCTTGTATGTTGACAGTAACACAGATTTGTATGAACTGTTTAGCCTTCTTATTTAAATATTCTAAGTTATTCGGATTTTCCGTTGGTTATTGCTGATTACTCCTTCAAGAAAAATATTTTGATTGCCAAAACTTGTTACTTACTTACTTTTTTAATTAGTATTTCTCGAATTAGTCTTTTCCCATTTATCTAAAAAGAAATCCTAGCTCCTTACACATATTAAGGAAACTAAAGTAGATTTTTTTTGACAATATGAACTTGCATACACAGGTAAATCAATGAAAAATTAAATCTGTGTATAACAATAATTTATTTCAAGATTAAGATAATAAATATACTAATATTTAATTCTAGAGAACCCCAAAACAACTTCGAAGACTATGGATGAACTTGAAACAACGCCAAAGAGAAGCTGCAGCCAGGATCTTACACCCGATGCCTTCAAGAGTACCTGTAGATGATATTATATCAGGATCTAATATGCTGCAAATTGCCCATGCGCTTATGACTGGGGTTGATAGTTCCATGGAGTCCGATATTGTGTTAGGTACATGATAATTTAAATAATATACAATAATCGCTGTAGATAGACATAGCCTGTCTTAATCATCATATCAGCCCGGAATCACCCACTGCTGGGTATAGGCCTCCTCATTGTTCTGAAACACTTCCCAGTTCTGTGTGTCCCTCGTCCAGGTGTTTACTGTGATTTTGACGATATTGTCAACGCAACAAGCTTTGGGATGGCCCCGGTTTCTTTAGTCTAACCTTGGCCACCACTCGGCCTATTGTTTTAATATCAAGAACTGTTCGTACCGATTGCTTGCAGTCCTGGGAAGCAAGGCTCAAGAGAGGAGTATAGGCCATACTCAACAGTAGGTAAAACAAGGATGCAACTTATGATGATGATCCCTTGTTGCTTAATTAGAAACAGCCTAGTTGGGCTAAGATGCCTTTATTGTTATACATGTCCTTGCTAGATAAAATTCAGTGTGTCTTCCAAATTATATCTACAACAAAGTCTCAGTGTGACGTGAAATGTTTTATTTATTGTCGTTATGTCATGTTTTTTTTTTTTGTAGAAAATTTAACAAATGACCAAGTACAATCAGAAGTCAGTCTGTGTTTAAGTGAAGATTCTCAAAACATCTCCAATCAAGAAAGTCCATTCCTTAACACTGTTAAGATTGAACCAATGTCCCCGATCAATGCTAATCCTGCAGAGCCTATAGAATCTACACCTGTCAATCAAAATCGAGCTTTAACACCAAACAATATAAACAATAAAGCACATATCGCTCAGCATGGAAATCAGGATAGCAAAACCAGACTTCAAAGCAATTTAGAACTTCAGGTTTTGGAAATACAGCTGTTAAAAGAGAAAGTGAGATCTCAAAGAGAAGAGAATAAGACTAGGGAGGTACATACTGCAGCCATACATAACTTGGAAAATTTGATTTTGAAGGAAAAGCTTCGTGAGGCTAAAGCTAAGGCTGACTTAGCTGAATTATATTTACGAAGACAGAATTACTCAGATGGTAGGTAATAATGTTTTTTTTATTATGTGTTCCAACTATTATGGATATCCTTATTACTTCTCCAGATAAGCTAAATAAATAAAGCAAAATTAAAATTCGGGAAGATATCATCATCTCAGATTTCGGACCAAACTCACCTACTTTTCTGTTGAAATTCTATACTACACTCAGTTAAACGGTTAATGTGTTAACACTGTTGTTATTAGTGTGTCAGTTATTTCATCTAGTGTTTAGTTGTAAGTCAAAGATCTTTTGTTTTCTATTTTATATAAAGCTGTTTCCTACAAAAGTGCAATACCTACACGGTGAAAATGTATGGAAAATTACCGATGAAAAATTTCTATGGGGCTTAGAATGATGTACTGAATACATGGTAACCGTTTTCGCGTCGATGTCCTTCCACCCCATATGTTATTTCTATAACTTTATAATGTTATAGCTTTATTTACTTAAGAGAATGTTGTGTACACCGGTAATTGGTACCTACATAAAAACCCTAACCTATATATTTTTATTGTTAAATGTAAAATGAATTCACTGTTGGTATACCTAAGTATTTCAAATAAATACACACTGCGTATGGTTACCTGTACCAGTGTTCAACTTTCTAGTTATTTGGGGTATTATCAATTATATACCCCATACGCGAACAATATAATAACTACACAATTTTTCTTTCAGATTAAACTCTTACAAAGAAGAAACAGCAGTTATTAACAATTTAAGATAAATATACCAAAGCAGTTAAATTTAATATTAAAAATAAAGTGTTTTATTGATGCCAGATTCGTTCAAAGAAGGTACCCCAGCAATAATTAATTATTGAAGCATTTCAAATGGCTAGTTAATCAAAAGGCAATCACATCTTGAAAACAGCTCCATTCTCATCACACTAAAGATTATCGGTTTATATCTGGGGGATTCCAAGACTAAATCTGATAATATAAGATCTTGCAATCCCCTTAAGACAATATCCAGCCGTAGATCTGCTTTACGTCAACCTGGATTGAGGAAAAGATCAATAACATTCAAAGGGCACTAATTGAAACAAAAACAAACATTTTAATGTATCCCATTTACAAATCACCATTTTCTACAACTAGCATAAATCACCATGAAAACGAAAATAAAAACAAAACGGTAACGAAATAGTTGCGGCCGATTCCAAATTTAAATTTAGGCGCGAACACTGCGCGCTAAACCGATAACAAACAGCCAGTAGCGAGTCAACGTTTAAATATAGAATATTTGAATTATATCACCTGGCAACATTATCGTTTGTAGAGAAAAGTTTTTTTACATGTTTACAAGATTCTAGTCATCTGTGAAGTAACGTAACTATTAGGGATTCTGAAAATAGTTGGCATGACTATCGTTTTCTTAGGGAACACCGTCTATTTGTGAGTCAACGGAACGCTGACACGGCGTTTAATAACGCATCAATCAATTACCTTGGCCTATTTCAATCTGTTTAATCGACTTTTAAGTTATTTTTGAACTTTCTTATTGCGCCACATCGTTCCCATCACCGGAAAAAAACAGCGTAAAGAAACTGGCATCGGTACTAGCAAACCGAAAATTCAAACACATGATGTGACATCCACCAACATCCACTGGGCCCGCGTTTTAGATGACGGTCCACTCCCCTCCCTCTCGAGCGGAGGCCTGTATCCCAGCATGGGGAATATTATGGGCTAATGCTATGGTTACACTATCCACATTACCAATTTCGTCGTTTAGAAGAAGGCGTTAGCCAATGCTTCCAGATTCTTTAGACTTGAGAAAAACATTCTTTACCTTCGAGACTCCTACAAAGTAGGCACTAGGCAAGTAAACGATTGAGTTTTCCTCAATCCATAAACATCCATGGAAATGGTGATGGTAACCCCATTTCCATGTTTATGTATTGAGGAAAACTCAATCGTTTACAATTCAATACGAGTCATAGGTTTGCCTTTGGCTTGCGGTGCAAAATACTTTTACTATAAGACACCAACCCGCACCCGCATTGAGAAGGATTACGGCGAGTTCCCCGTAACAGAGAGATCTTTATCCCAGCAGTGGGAACGTTATAAGCTGATATGAGTGTACTTACCCTTATCCCACTTTATTTGGGGTCGCTTCAACATGTCTGTCTTCTTATTCTATACTCTGCTATTACTCGTCATCTCAGCAGTCACCTTCTTTTTAGCCATATCTATCATCTTTCACACAGTCCATACATCGTTTCTTTAGTCTTTCCCTAATTTTATAGCTAACCACATTCATGCTCAAAAGTTTCCTCACGGCATTTTCCTCATAAATTAAAGAATGCAAAGCTTAAGCTTTCAACATTTTATTCGTACATATTTGGTTTGTTACAAACGTCTCATTCACAGCCCACCCGCTTGCCCGCTTGCCTACCTACATAGCTATAGGGAAGTCTGTCTGAACCCAGACGGCGAAAAGTAAAAAGGGTAAAACGACTGGGACTCAGCCTCAGTTTATTTATAGAAACAGGAATGCACTGGATGAATGCTTAATGCCTTGTCCATTTTGCAACTAACTATTGATTTTACTGGTACCTGTACCTCGTTCCTGTTTTTAGTACAGAAGAAGGGTAGACTGTGAAGATTTGCAAAGGAGCATGGCACATAAATGTTACTTCAATGCTCTTTATATTTAGCCGACGCGAATATACAATATGTCTTTTACGAGTATTTGAAAGATACTCTGTTTAGTTTAGTGACGTAGTTTTATTTAAGCCAACAGAAATATACTGTCATGTCCGCGATATGACAAAAAGAGAATGGACTCAAACAGACATAGCGCCTAGTCAGGATATTGATCGTAACTACTCCTGTCTCTGAGTTAGGCAGCTCGGAAAGACTGAATCCGACGGATGATCGATTGTTATACGAAGCAAACGAAAGGGTAAGGCCACTGTCTTATAAAATGTGAATGGTTATAAGAAGAGTTTGTTGAAATCCGTCTCAAAGTTATCAAATTTTAAGTCCTCTTGTTAAAAATATATTTTTCTATCAAGATGCAAATATTCGTTTGAATAATACCAGATATCTTCAACAGCCTTTATAATAATTGGCTCCTTCTACAGTTCCAGGCCAGCGCAGTAATTCATACTGCTCTGGCTTTTACCAACCGAGCTACTCGCATGATTCTAAACAAAGCATAATATACAAGGAGTAAATCGTTCTCGCTCTCAATAGTGCAACAGAGCTCTTAGATCGAATAATTTATTGCCATACTGGCGCCTTTATTTCAAAACTCTTCGCTATTTTTGTAGAATGTAACCTGTTTATGAGGAAACATGCTATCAAGTTTTATAGCCAAATTGTAAATGTACACCTGTGTGAGACTATAATCGGGGAAAAATTAGTTTACGAGGGGAAAATACAGTCTAAGGTTGATAGTAGAAATACTCGTATGTCTGTCTCATTGGAACAACTGAACGCGGAACGGGTTGAAATGATTCGAATTCGCAATATGGCTATTGGAATTCAAATTTATATTTTTTTATTTTCAAAGAATCTCCAAAAATACTGCCAGGCTGAATAAACATCGAAAAACAAAGAAAGACCGTATTTTTAAAAACCATAACAAAACAAAACCCACAAAATTCTATTCTTATGGGACACCTAAGTCAAGTAAACAACCAAGATAACCTTGCCGTGACCATTAGTCCGCTAGGGCCGACTGGCCGAGCCCAGCAGTCCCATGGCAGAAATAGCGGCGGATACAGGCGAGGTTACACACCTGCCCTAATTACTGGCACGTGGGTAGAAATATGATGGATCTACAGTTTAACTTTCTAACTCTCTGACTCTGATAAGAATGGTTTAGCAGAAATTATATAGGGCTTTAGCAGAAATTCAGTTTCGGGAAGTATCGACTTCATTAATGCTGTATCGGGTTTTGGCGATTTTCTGCGTTTGGGCGTGTTTGTAAATTCATACTTTTAAGGGTTGGTTTGATCATAGATCAATGATTCGAGGTTCGCTGCTGCATTGACTTTTGCATATCAAAATTGCGCATGTAATGCAAAATTGCGGGTCGTTGTATCCACTTTTTGAAAAGCGACAAAAGCGCTGAATGCATACTAATACTACTATGTCTGCTGGGTCTTACAATAGTATGTTATTATGGAATATTGAAACCGCGTAGGGACCGTAGCTAGTGCCAAGCCAAACAAACAAGTCGGTATCCAAACGTTTGTATACTCATACTTATTTAATTATTTTTATATGTCAATGTCCACCTGCCCCCAATAGGGTGTTGTGTAAACTTGTGGTAAATTGTTTGAAGAGAGCTTTTGTTAAAGCCGCATGCTAAGCGTCTGAACTGGCATCAAGCCCATAAAGTACATATTTAAAACAATTGTTCAAACAGCAGCTTAAAAAATAAATGATAAAACTGAGCCCAGTAACACGAAAGTGTACTTCACACGCAAATATAATTATTTTATTTTATACTATTATAATATTTTCCTGGTTGATGGCCTTTCGTGTCGTGATAGCCCGGCTTTTAGCCTATTAGGACCCGAGTTTACTGATTGCTACGCCCAGATACAGACTAGGCTATAAATGTCAAAAGATTTATGTGCTGGCTATAATTTGGAACTGAAGTCCTCTGCAAACAGTAACAGCAGATTTGAAATAATGTAACTTCATACGATTGATTACCAAATGGCCGCTTTATGAGCTTCCTGATTTGCCATCGGCCGAAATGACGAACTTCTATACAATTTTTCATCCCCCATTGAATCACTTTGGGGTTTGAATTATCAAAATCTGTTCTCTGTTTCTGTATCAAATTTTTATTAACCGGATTGCCCAAATTCCCTTCTACAAATTCCTTTACTGTTTCTCGTCTGATATTGATTGAACAGTGGGAGGGTTGTCTGTCTCTCTTGACTTGGCTACCATTAGAGTTAGACACAATAGACACCAATGTCTGCTTCTTTAAATCACCTAAAAACTTATTAATTGCTAAAAACCAAAATTTCGATGCCGTCGATATTATGATTACAAGACCCTACTAAGGGGTCCTTTGGGCTAGCCAAAACATCCTGCGTATTTTTCGCTCTCTATCCAATAAAATTGTCCGAAACCCGTAACAAATATGATCTACCAGTCTCTCTGTATCAACAAATCAATATGCAAATATAAGTGTGACAATATGCAAAACCTGTCCAAAGTACAATGTCAGTCATCGAACCCAGGACTTAACGGTTCAAATCTCTTTATGGACCATTGTTTCTATGATGATTTCATTTATACAACTGGTGCAATAAATGACTTCATATTGTAAATAATCGTTACTATGTCCAAAAACACGAGATTTATGACTAACCTTGACATGAAATTACTTAGTCATAAGTTTTTTTTAAACTCTTCGTGTTTTTCTTACACTTGTACGTACTGCCACTACTGCCAGTGTCATGGCCAATTACACGCAAGTACACATTGAAATCATCACGTTTTATTTTTCCGACGATAAACTTGTGCCGCATGCACGATGACCGCTGGGCAAGTCTCCACACGATGGGTGCCCGGAGATGTATAGCGTCACCGCCGAGGCCGGCCCAGAAAGAGGAGGCGAGACAACCTGGACACGTATGGCGAGGGCTGGTTCTCAGAGGCACGGGAAAAAAGCTCATGGAAGGAATTGAGGGAGGCCTTTGCCCAGCAATGGGGCAGCACAGGCTAAAAAAACCTTTTGGGAAGCCTTATCTGTGCTGCTTTAGGAACTTATTGGCCACACCAAGTAATATTGTATCTGTCGGACACTGGCTGAGTACTGACAGAGTGTTGTACCTTGACCTCCACAGTCATTGACTTGGGTTTATGTATAGGCATAGGCTGAACTCCTAACCTACCATCATCGGCTTGCATTAAATACTTGTTTGTTTACCAATAAGTTGATTTACATGGTGTATGAGCGGCTAAAACACGGCGCCGACCCAACAAGTAAGAGTTAGCAGGAAAAATGGCTCTGGTTGCAGACCTACGTCTACGATATGATCATATGAGTGACATGATTCATTCAAGTTTCAATACTGTGTAACCCCACCAGACTCTCCTACTGCGTTGATTGTCGTAGTTATTGCTGTCGTTTGTGGTCTGCAACTAATTACCCGCATTCGGACATTACCAATTGGAATCGTTCGGTATAACCAGTGATGTCCTTAAATGCGATGACTATTGACTACAGAGTCGTCGTAAATCAATTGAATACTTGACAAATGTCCCCTCTATGGTAGGTACGCTATCAGATGGACTACGCTTCTTCGCTTCTTCTTACCAAAAGGACGAAAACGAAACCTTTAGTTCATATAGAGCAAACTGCTTTGCTCTAAAAACACAAAATGCTTCTTTGATTGCATACAGAAGTATTTTGAGAAAAAAAAAAACATTTTTAAAAAGCTCTGTCCAGGAATGTTTTATCATGTTACTGTTAAATTAGACCTGACAAAGTTTTGATGGATCATTGTGATGTAGGAATAACTATGAAAGATGATCTTTTACTTTAAAAATGTTTGTTCCTAAAATATCATGGCAAATAACAATAGACTAAACATAACATAAACTTCATAGGTAATGTACAAAGCAGCTGCATGTTTATTTATTTATTTATTTGGTACACCAACAGCAGTACATACTTAGAATTAATGTGAAACAATAAAAATAACAGAAAAGTGCTGGTATGTATGCCTATTATAGGTATACACAGCATTCACCATAGGACAACAACATAATGTATCAAATCTTAATTATAAAGTAATACAATAATAAAAAATAATGATGGAAGTAATACAATATGGATATTATTTATAAAATTTATTTACGACTAAATGAGATGAAATGAATTATGAAGATATATATGTTATGAGTCTGATATCTGAATTTTTATTTACATTTTTGTTAACTAGCTGCAATTATTGAAAGTATTGAATTGACAGAAATTAATTGTATAAAGGTAAATTGGTGCACTTCCGTACCTCAAAAACGTATCTTCTGAACTTGTTGAGGGAAACACCGAATAAATCGGTTTCCGATGATGTGCAGGAGCTATTGTAGCTTCTACATATTCGTAGCAAGGGAGCGTTGAAACCAAGGTTTGATTTTCGGAAAGGAGTATGGAACAGTCTGGTGATGGGATATCTGGGAGGTTTTGAAGGGACTGAATAAGGAATACGTTCAACTAAATCGCTGCATTTTACGATTCCGTTGACAATTTTGTACAGAAAAATAAGATCACGCGAACGGCGACAGTCTCGCAGCGTCTTTATGTTGAAAAAATGTAGGCGTTGTTCGTACGGACAGCGATGGCTTATTTTTCTAGATAAAAAGGCGAGTTGCTTTGTAAAAGCTCGTTGAATTCTCTCAACTCTTTGCGAATGAACAGCATAGAATGGATTCCATGCAACGCTAGCATATTCTAATCGACTACGCACAAGAGTGTTGAACAAAACTATTCTGGTCTTTGGAAATTGAAAGCCCCGAGTATTGCGTTTAACGAAACCCAGCATCTGTGCTGACTTCTTGACCACGTCGCTGATGTGTGGTTTAAAACTCAGCTCATCGTCGACTAGAACCCCGAGGTCACGTATTTGACGTACCTTCGACAATGTAGAATTGTGCAGTATGTAAGAAGTGGGGAAAGATGACTTTTTTCTGGAAAAACGGATGAAAAAGCATTTTTTGGTATTTAGGGCCATATTGTTTGATAAGCACCATTTTTCAATGTTTTTTAAGTCACTTTGAACAAGCCTGCTGTCAGCCGGTTCCGTGATTTTTCTGTAAATTTTTAAGTCATCAGCGAACAGCAAAGCTTCACAATGTTTAATTTGACTTGTGATGTCGTCTACAAATAACAGAAACAGAACTGGGCCAAGATGGGAGCCTTGTGGGACCCCAGACCGTGTGTGGAATTCATAAGAGATATAGCCATTGACGGCAACGAACTGAGAGCGATTTATGAGATAGGATGCGAACCACCTCAACAGCGACCCGTGGACACCACTGAGCTCGAGTTTCGTTACCATAAGTGTATGGCTCACCTTGTCGAACGCGCTGCTAAAGTCCGTGTATATTGCGTCGACTTCATGTCTGCTATCAAGCGCTTCAGAAATATCAGACAAATATCTGACTAGATTAGTTTCGGTAGATCGCCCAGCTCGAAATCCGTGTTGACTGTCAGAAAGCTCAGCATCTAAGTAATTGGTTAGAATGGGACAAACGAGACATTCAAAAAGCTTCGAGAAACATGATAATATGGAAATCGGCCTGTAGTTTTTGATGTCGCTCGAGTCGCCTTTTTTGAGCACAGGTACAATACGGGCTTTTTTCCATTCATCGGGGAATACTCCCGACTCCAAAGATCGATTAAATAACAGGCACATAGGATTTGCAAGTGCCTTACCACACGACTTCACAAAAACAGGTGGAATTAAATCGGGACCGGCACCCTTAGTGGTATCTAATTTTTTAATTTTTACTAGAACCTCTTCTGACGTAAATTTGATACTACTTAACACTCCATCGGATTCATTGATATCTGTTGTTACATTACCATTTGGGGTGGTATAAATTGAAGAAAAATGAGAAGCAAAAAGATTTGCAATGTCTGTTCCATTACTAGCTACTTCATCGTGTAAGTACATTCTGGCCGGAATCGTTGATTTACTATTACGTTTGTTTTTAATGTAGCGCCAGAATGATTTGGGATCTTTTGATATTTCTGTTTCAATATTCATGTTGTTTGTTTGTGAAGTCTGACTAGTGCAACAATTTTAAATTGGATCCGATTTAAAACAGATTGTTCCCAACAAAGCCAAGGCTACATGAACTATTAAGAAATATGATGAGATTTGTGAAAAAATAATTTTTAACTACAAAAGAAATGCACAATGCACATTGTTAAGGCCCAAATTATTTTAAAAGTAGGATCTCACTGGTGTCACATCTTCAAACATGCAATTAGCAGAATTATTGATAAAACTACCTACATAAATAAGTACTTGAAATGAAACCCACAGTATTTTTATTCATAAAATTAAGTCTACTGTACAATAATATTATGGTATGTATGGTAGTAAGAGTAAATGACATTGTGGTCCAAATTTTTGCCATAGGGAATCATGAACTGAATCCAAGGCCGGGAACAACTACCTGTAGGCCATGCAAATTGTTCCGTGCGGGAATCGATCCCACGACACGCAGTGCAGCAGCTAATCTCTCATCCACTACGCCAACTACGCCGTCAAAGGTAAAAGTAAGTGTCAGACTATTTATACACAGTGTTTAATATTTTCATAGTTGATAAAAACAATATTGTAAAAAAATACTTTTTCAAGTTCAGACAATAATTATGGAATATCAACATCTTTACCTCAATAAAACTGTCCACAAGTAAGAGTATCAAGTTATCAGTTAAACAGTTTGTTTGAATACTTTATAAGTGCGGACCTTGCAGTTTCTACCTTGACTTTTGATAAAATCTGACATATTTACTAGTATTAAATAAACAAAATGATAAGTATGTAAATGCATACTGGCTCGAGGAGAGAATCTGTTATACTAACTTGCTTATTTAACTGTACCTAGACGTACTAGAGAAATCTGGTCAACTGCAAATCAAAGTAGGATACTAAGGAAGTCGGTAAATCTCTATCTATGCATGTTTTGTTATAGTATAATCAGTAGATTTACTGAGTCATTAAAAGAATATTGTAACTGGAACAGTAACCTTTTTGATCATGATTCTAATCTAAAGTTTTTGTCACTTTTACCTCTTTACTAACACTAGTTATTAAGTTATTTTGTTGAAACTAACACTATGGGCTCGTGTCTGAAATAAAGAATTTGAATTTTTGTATAACCCAGAAGCAGTTTGATTTACTCTTATTTACCATTAGCTATAACATGAACTTCCATGGAAACTTTCATCTTTCATCTGTTTTGGATTCTGATTCTGATCTTTTGTTTTGGTGATGAATTTTCAAAAATCCTTCTCTTTTCTAGACTCACTTTCGTTACATAAGGAATTCTGTGCTTTTATGTTTCTGGATCCAGCGGTTTAGGCTGTGTATGAATTTAAAATTGAATTTTGTGGATATTTTATAACAACTTCCTGAGAGAATTTAAAAGGGTGGCTAATCCAACAGGTACCAGCTTATTCAATGACAAATCAACTTGTAGCAGTGATTTAACTCAATAGTGACCTTTAAACCTGCTTTTCTCAGAACAGTTTATTGAAAACAGGTGAGTCAGTGACCATATCCATAATGCTATTTGTTATTAGTTTTTAAAACAAAGACCATATTAATACAGTAATTATAATAAATCAGTTCATGTTCATTCATTAGTTGTTTATGAGTCATAATATTTTCTTTTGGAACTATTGGCTTTCTTAGTAGTGAGAATTTTGTTATTTCAATTGTGTATCTTTCAATTGTGCATGCACAAGACACTTTTTCAGCATCAAAATCAAATACTTTGCCACACTGTCTGCAAACAATTAGAAACTGGTACAGAATTTGTGTAGCAACCCTGAATGTCAGCTGTAGACCAGAACTTCAACGGACAAGGTAATACACACACAAATACTTTAAGTTGGACCATTTTATTTTAATTCTTTAAGGTACTTATAACTTTTGCTGGTACATATGGCAGATTTGGCGGTTATACTTGAAAAGTACTATATTTTATTTATAAAGAATCATAGTGTTGAGATATGTATGATAATATCCTATAAGTAGCAATAGCTAGGACAGAAATCTGGCTTAAACTATCAATTAAAATCTTTATGCCAAGTAGAATCTAACTCAGAATGTTTCATTTGTCTAACTCTATACAAACTTAATTCGTCACACTTTAATTAATTCTAATGACTGACATTACATTCAAAAACAGAACAGCAACAACTGAATCATTTCACACTTCTTACCAGCCAAGGTTAACCAACATACGACACCCTGGTTCGCCCGCTAACCAACCGAAAAGGCCGACACAGCCTCGCGACCAAATAAAGTGATTTCCATCGCATACCTCCTGCGTTAATCACTGCTATGACATAATACACCGATAATATTGTAGTAAACGACCGCTGTAAACAATAATCTACTGATCTTACACCTACATTGGTAAACTAGAACGTTTTTCTATAAATAATATCGTGTTAACTCTCACCTGTTGAGCAACTGGCTCCAAAATACTCTCGATTATCTTCGTATGAAACACCGGCATTTTGTATTTTTAAGTCTGACACTTAATTACATTAGATAATAAACACAAATAACAATGATCTCACAAAATATTCACAAAATAAAAATAACACAACCGAACGAGATACGCGACCGAAAAATACTGACGGAATAGTGTTGTGTTGCGCCAGGCTACTCCTCAACGTGCTCACGAATGTGTTGTCGATTGTAGTGTCAAATAGTGTGGTGAAATAACAGGGAAATGTCACGTTCCTGCTTTTGATAATAATAGTGTCTGGAATTATTTTGTATACATTTTACCTAAATAAGTCACGCAAACTAATGTGAACGAAATAACGGATTAAGTTCTAAATAATTCAGGTTATTATAAAAAATTGTATTCCTTGAAATCATCCAATAAGAATCCTATTGCTTGCGTCTGTTTTTTTTTAAATTTACGCACTGCTTGATATGGTTGGATAGATGGAGCCTCTCATTTTAGGCACTGAGACACCTAAGTATGTTGGCCTGAGTGAGGTTTGCAAAGCCTTTATCTTAGGTTTTATAACGCTAGTAGTACTAAAGTCTGTGAGACCGTGTGTCTGTAGACTCTGATACTCTGCAGCAGGCAGGCACATAGACTAGATTCATTGTCGCGCGCTATAGAATCGAATTAGATTTTCATTGAGGTAAGTAATAGTTAATGTTTAGGAGATCACGGTCACATTTTCCTACGTAAATTATGTGTTGTAGAAGTAATTTAACTCGTGATAGATAGTGACGCTGTTCTGATTTTTAACCGACTTCCAAATGGAGGAGGTTATTAATTCGTCTGATTTTCTTTTTCTTTTATTTGAATAGAGAAATATTGAGGACGCATTTTCATTTGAAAAACAAACACTTCTTTAATCAAAACATTTATTACATTATATTTAATCTTATAATTTATCAAGTCTTTAAAATTACGTGCAAATAGACAAAATTTTCTTTCTTAAATATTAGGAAAAATGATATATATAACAGTCGGTTTGTCATTATACATAACAACTTCGTAAATGAAACATTTGATGGTGTAACCGACTTTCTTGTAAATAGTAATATCTACAAATTAGGTAAAATTTACAAACAATTGAACACATTAGAATCTAATAACTAATTTGACTAGGTTTATCACAAATAAATAGAATCGGGAAGTTTGCCCAACAGTGGGAATTCATAGTTGTGCGTTAACAGATTCTGTGCGATTTTACTAAATCTTTTTACACTTATTCGATGTTAAAAATTTAATACTTTCGATATTTTTTACATTTTACGTTATAGACCCGTGAGCGAACTTGTCGATGATTTTTTTACATCTAAATTATTTACTTAGAATCTTGTACTACCATCTGTCACATCAACTTTACTAATAACTCATAAATTATTAAAACAAATTTTTAAGACCAAATATACAATCAAGATCATCTCTCCTAGACTAGACTTTACATTTTCATTAAATAACAGGTACTAGTATTTTCGCTACCTACCCTGTTCCAAGAACAAAATACTAGGAACAGGCTGTTACTTAACCTCCTCTCGACACACAACGTTGGCGGGAAAAAACAAAAACGTATTTTTCTTTTGATTTTAATAACTACCCCTAGTTTTTCCAGACTCCAGGCTAATGTCTATAAACACCACAAAAAAAAGCTTGGAAAGAAACGTTTTTCCTTCAAAAACAATAATCTTCTGTCCCTTGCACCAATTCTCTTTATCATTTATTAAGTACTACTATAAACTAAAGGTCCTTCAACACCTAATCTTTGACATCTTACAAATACTCAACTATATCGCACTTGATGGATATATTGGGACAGCTGACTCCGTAGCTGAGGTTCAGTCCGTGCGGCTGGCTCTTGTGCCTTTCTGTGAGGAGTTTGTGGAAGATTGGCAAGATGGCGCACTCAAAGAGTTCTGACTCCGAACTGGCGGTGTACATTTTACGGGTGTCTACTGATTCCTGGCGTTTTGAGTCGCTTCTGTAACCTGCTGATTTTCGGTCTTCTCGTTTGTTTGGAGAATCTGGAGAAAGTATAAAAATGTTACCTAACGACGTATAGAAATGTGACTGTATCACTGTACCTACCTACTTACGTAGGTAGGTAGGTACAGTGATACAGTCACGAGAAAGAACGATTGTGATTGTGGAGATAGGATCTTTTTAAAAAAAATACGAGTTCCAAAATACTATATTCGTAACAAATCATGTCATTTTAATCAGAACAATAAGAGAAAAACTCTTTTAAAAGTTGTCATGTGTTTACATATTAGTGCTCGTAACAGTATCTCTTTCTTTGCCTGACTGCGCGAAGCAAGCTCAAGGTTATTGTGGGAACCCTCCCGATAGTATGGATGGACACAATCACTTCATAGGGGGGTTACTATGACGTCTTAAAGCAGGAGTAATTCCAATGTGGGAAAGAGACAGCTATACAGTTCGTCTAGCGCCATCTCTTTCCCACACTGGAATGACTCGTGCTTTAAGACGTCATGGTAGGCCACCTGATCAGGGAAAGGGAAATTATTATGAAGAAACCGTAGTAGTGAAGTAGGAGACCTGTGACTCATGCTTTGCTATTAATACAATTACTGACTAGGGGAAACCAATAAACTTTTGGATTACCTGGCCCATTTAGCCACATTTTACCGTCTTTAATTTAAGTCTCCCATCTGAAAACTATGAAGAGATGAAGAAAATGATCCATGACACTTCTAATGATTGGAAAGAGAAGGTTACATACCCGTTTTATGCCTCGAAGCTACATTAGGGCTGCTCTTATGATGATCAGGTCTTGGCGTGTGACTGGCTTGCGTCAGTCTTGGAGAATCCCCTACTCCCTTCGCCCTCTTTAAAGGCTCTGCTTCCTGCCTCAACCTCTTTGCTGGAGAGTCCTGTGTCTTCACCACCCTGATGGTATCAGGGTCTGGTTTCCAGGTGTCTGCTTCCGGAACAGACTCTGGAAAAGTTTTCCGAGGAATGTCGTCGTGTCTTCTGGGTGTTGACTCTGATTTCGTTTTGGTTCGCTCTTCTATTCTTTCTTCGTGGTATGGTCTAACCTGGAATTAGTAAAGGTTGGTTAAAACCCTGAAGATTATACTCTCTAGACTAGAACTGGAGAATTTGGAGAATCCTCTATGGTATTCAAGTTTTAGTGCTTCTCCCTATTTATTACGTGACTGAAATGTGGCACTGAACCGATGTTGAAAATATACCGAAGGTCTGCTTTCCGTATACCAATCCTTTTTTTTGAGACAGGGAAGATTTTAAAGGTCTTTACCGTTCCGTTACCAAAAAGGAATGACGCTATTCCATTTCTTTCTCGCATGGATTTATAATGATTTCATTGGCAAGGTATAGGTACTAGTTTTCACCCATCGAAGTCTTTCAAACTGACAGTAAAAAGAGTCTTCACTCACTTGGGCTGCAGATTGTCTTCGTTTGGATTGACTTTGCTGTGGAGGTGTGCTGACAGGCTGCGGGAACTCTGACCCTCGACGCTGAAAAATTAAAATTATTTGCAGTTATCAGATCAAAACAATTCTTTATACATATTCAAGGTCTTTTGACCTTCTAACAGTAGATAGATCAAAGAAGAGGATACAGAGAAAACTATACCCTCATTTTGAAACACTCCACAGTAGTATAAAAAGAATCACTTGGTTTTTACCTTTGATATCCTATCGGTCATCCTGAGGGTTTCTGCTTCTCGATAACCTTCAGGAGTGCCTCCTCTGGTACCGGTGCCGGTACCAGTGCCTGCTGAAAATAAGTTTTTAGCGGAGTGTTTAAGGTTCACATTTGAATTGTAACTATAATACGATCACGAGAACTGGTGGGACAAGTCTTACCGTAGTTTATGGAAGCGTTTGATGCTCTTCTTTCTATACTTCTTGTGTCAGTTTCCCTGAAAGCAAAAAGACTTGGTTTTCAAAGAAAACTTAACATCAATATTTATGCAAACTAGATCAGATTTCCAGTTCTATCGATCCAGGGCTAATTATTATGTACAGACCTCTGATCTGATCGTCGAGGTGTATCGCGATGCCTTCTGGCTTTGTCAGAAGTATTATATATACTATAAAAATAATAATATTGGAGTTACCTGTGATGATGAGGTGAAGACTGTGATTGTCTGGTCTTTTCTGAAACACTCCTCTGCATTGGAGAGTGATGGTGACTCGGTACTGCAACCAAACAGGAAAATAATCATTTTGGGAGATGGATTAAATACTGTTACTGCTACCCGCTATGTTATTTTCAGCTACGGCATAGGGGCCGGGGGAGAATCGCGGCGATATTACGTATTTGTATGGGATAATATCGCCGCGATTCTCTCGCTCGTGGAGACGGCCTCTAAGAGAGTGTATAGAAATACGTGGCAACGACGATAATATCGTCGCGATTCTCTCGCTCGTGGAGACAGCCCCATAGGATGCGTGCTTTCTTACAGACAGCAACATCAAACCAACTGCCAAAAATTCAACAAACCATCGGTTACATGACATGTTATAAAAGCCGCGCGTTTTCGAAGTCTTGTTCAGGTTTCCTCTTATCAGGGTCAGGGACAAGACTTTAGAGGACTTAGAAAACGCAGAATGACGCCAAGATTAACGCGGCCACCTCTTCACTACTGGGCCAAGTAGGAAATTTGGTTAGACTTAAACTATCGATACGAAAGAAGAAGCAACAACTCTCTACTTCTAAATACCAAGTCTACCACTACATCTGCTCTACAAGAGAGTGGCTTCGTGATCACCTGGTGTCTCACCTGCTGGCGGAGACTTCTGGCAGGTGTACTGGAACGTGTTGGTGTCCCACAAGTCACTCTGCACCACTATGAACTCTTTCTTTCTCTTCTCCGAGTCTCTTCTTTGACCTGGAAAAGAAATGATAGCAAAGGGTCGAGGCAAAGTAACATTCAGCGATGATAGAAAAATTTATAAAATTGCCTTAAGCTGCCAAAAAGCTTGTTCTAAGTCGTTGTAACATACCACTTCCACTAGTCTAAAAGAAAGGTCTTCTGACAAGTTTAGTGAAGCATTTATATGTGGTGCTGTTCTACAAACAATGGGGCACTTAATATCGTGTCCTGCGTGTCCTGTTGTTTGTTCGCTACAGGAACTGATGGACGCTACAGAAAGTGCCAAACTAGTAGCTCAGTTTTGGGCTGATACAATTTAGATTGCCATCGATACGCTGAGAAGAAGAAGTGAAGCATGTTAGCATAATAACGAAACCTTAGCATACAGGTAATCTAGTGTTTACTTACAAAATATTGCGATTACTTACATGATTTTCTTCTTTCTGTTGAAGAGTAATCATGGTCTACATCCAGGATGTCTTCGGGTTCCACCTTAGGTTTGATTATAGGCACTGGGTCTCTTTCTTGACCTGAAAACATTAAAAAGAGAGAGATATAGTTGTAACTCTACCGTCAACAAAGTCGTTTATCTCCATGTGCA
Source organism: Eurois occulta (assembly GCA_950022335.1). Taxonomy (NCBI): domain Eukaryota; kingdom Metazoa; phylum Arthropoda; class Insecta; order Lepidoptera; family Noctuidae; genus Eurois; species Eurois occulta. Next base: position 1,386,135 of record OX465502.1, read on the forward strand.
ACAGCACAGCAGTGTTAACAGCAGTGATAGTCTAACGGTGTGACCATGGGACTGCCAAGTCATAAGTCTCGAGTTCGAACCCAAGACGCACCTCTTATTTTTTGGATTCATATGAATATTAGATAATTATCACTTGCTTCGGTGACTGAAAACATTGTGAGGAAACCAGCGTGCCTGAGAGATATTCCCCGACGGCATGTAAGGCCAAGTCAGAGGCCCATGGGCGGCATAAAAACTCTGACACCAGGTTATACACTAACTACACGATATAGAAAGATCTCTATGTGCACCGACACCTAAATGAATGTCTTAATATTATTGCACTGTTGGAAATTCAACTGTCGGCCCTTAGGCGAGCGTCCAATCGAAGAAAACCGAAGAACCGAAATCTAATAGTGCCTTCATATTTAGTCTAGTGTTAGTGTAAAGTTTACGGTAAAAGCTGTTTTAAAAAAATCCTGCCTATACGAGAGAACAAAAAATACAATAACCATACCTATAACCTTCCTCTCCATACCAGGAGGTGGTTCCAGGTCATCCTGGTCCACAGACACATGCATCAGATCAGTCAGCAGCGCCGCCTGACTGACGCTGGACATCCGTCTGTGCCCCCTGGAGGAAGGTTTGTGCTCTCGAGACGGCGTGGTTTTTGTGGATAAGGAGTCTTGCCGGTCTTGCGTCTTGATTATCTTCTTTTGAAGTTCTGGCGTCTGTAATGAAGATTTAAATGAATGGATGAAAAAGTGTTTTTCAATATACTTTCTCGAAAACTGGTTCTTATCGCACTACGATTAGGTTCAACATGCAATGTATTTCACGCGTGTGGATTTTTTATATTCTTATATAATATTCGAAAGAGTATTGAAAAACTTCGTTTGAAACGCGTGGGGATTTGTTACTGCAGTTCTCGGCTCCATCGCTTGCAGCTCGGGTGTTAATTTCGCCTCGAATGCAATAACAAAGTTTCCTCACTTATATCAAAACTTATACCAAGAATAATCTTGATTATACTTAATTGAAAATGCTGCAAAAGATGAATAAAACTAAACCTGAATTAAATTTTTACTAGTTTTCAGAATCGGTTCTTAGGACCAGATCATCTTTCATTGCTGGGTATAAGCCCTTTTTGGGACCAAAATCAAGCTTGAATTACTTATTTTCAGTTAGCATTAGCGCAGCTATTAAGACCAAATCAAGCTTCACCTAATGTTTCTTAATTACAGCTCCTGAGTTTCTTAGGACCGAAACTATCGCAATGAAGTAAATATACTCTCAAATTACCTTGTTTACTTTCGGCGTAGCTGCCTTCGTGTACATAGCCTCCTGCACCTTGGCAGGAATAGACTTGACAGTTGGAGTGTCGCTGGTCTTCAGCGCTGGTATTGTCTTTGCTTCTGCTCTCGCGGGCTCTGGTGTCTTAGTAGTTTTTGGTGGTGGCTCTGATGGTTCCTGTGATAAATAAGGGTAACGGTATTCCGGTATTTATTAGCAATTCCCAAATAAATGGGGATAATGTCAGAATAATAATGTTGTTATCATCATCGTGAAGTCGAAAGTCATCCACTGCTTGACAAGAGGCCTCCCCCAATCATCCTCACAACCGTTTTGAAATTGAGTGGAAGGATATATAGAGGAAGTTCTTAGCTAAGTAGTGGGCTAGTTGGGGGGAAATCACTAGCATTTGAATTTAATCGTGGATCGAGCTTGCTTTAAACTAGAAATAATGTGAAACACTGAAAACATATTTTTATAGCAGAGTTCGCTAGTACCTAGTCTTCATCCACTAGGTTCCGAAAATCCGAACTTCCTCCCGAAGCATTCATGCTTACATTATCCCAGATGCTACTTTTGACTAGGGCAAGTTTGCTTTCTATTTATTGCTTACCTCAGCACTCCACCCGCCATAAGGAAGCTTAGCAAGCTGGTCCTTCTCTGGAACAGCCTTGGAAGAAGGTGGACTGGTGTAGTCCAGGTGGTTCTTAAATGACACGTTCTTAGTCTGTTCCTTCTTGGGTTCCTTTGGAGGCGGATCTTTGAGAACTGGCTCTGGTGGTGCTGAAGGCTTTGGTCTGGAGGAGAAAAGGAAAATCAATGTAAGTATACATTTTTAAGATCTTGGGGCACATCCACGAAGAAGATAACGACGGACGAACTGGATAGTTTCCAACAACTGGAAGGAGTACAAGCTGGTTCACAAGAACTGAAAGAACGCCTTTACTCAGGAGTGGAAATGAACAGGCTAGGATACAAAAGGGGCACATCTATGACACCGCCCTGTAAGCAAAACCTCATTGAAATGGATATCAATAAAAATAAAGAGATAAATTTAGATTCAGACATTGAAATAATTGGAAAGTAAGGGAGCTTAACTGGTAGTAAGACTGTCTGTGGTGGGATTTAAGTATTAAATTATAATGTACGTTAAGCTAGTTAACTTACTTCTCAACCGGCAATTGAGTCTGAAGATTGATGTATTCTGCTTCAGCTCCAGCCGACGCACTCAAGCTGCATACCGATGTTATGTCACTGGTTTCTGCAAGTTTTATGTAGGTATTGCTATAACTTAATGACTTTATTGCTTGGAAAAATATTTTCATATTCAACGACTATTAAAATATCATCTCGATAATATTATACTACTGCCATTTTCTGAAGAACAAGTAATTACAATTACCAGGATGACTGATATTATCCTTAGGCACAGGAAGCCTAGTCCTTGAGGGTGCTGGTGACCGGGAGTCACGCGTCGTCGATGACTCTGAGCCGGCATCACTTCCCAGTTTACTGAGCAGCATCTGAAAAAGCCTGTATTAGTATCCATACGTTTTCCAATATATTTTTTAGTAGTTACGTATCATTAAATGAGTTTAAAACCTGCATTGATTAACACAGTAAAAGAAAAACATAAAAGAAAATTTACAATACTTTCATGAATCTCGCTCAGAGTACTATGTATTACTGAAGTTCTAAAATGCCAATAAATTTTCCGTCGATTCATCCGCTAGCAAATCGTTCGATAATGTGTCTGATTTCTTGTCGAATAAACATGAACATCAAAACGTATTTTATGAAATCGTATGATTTGAATAGATTTTAAAAATAGCGATTCTTTATGAATGAAATCCGGATTAGAAATATTAACCGTAACTAATTTCGTAACGAACTTCAAACGTGGAACGTTTATCTATAAAAATCTTTGTTTGATGATTATTCGCTTGGCAGCATTTACAAATTAACATAGGTATTGATAAAAATAGTGTTTAAGTAATAGCAGTAATAGTAGATGCAACATTTGTTTTTCATAATGTTGTGAAAGGTTTCAGTGAATCGCAAAATCAAAAGACCGAATTATTTGGTCTTTTGTGGCGCAACTATTATGAAGTAAATGTTGAAGATCGCATTTGTGGGTGAGTGTGGTGTTATCAATCAAACAGACAGACAAAAATTAAAAAAAAATGGTGGAAAGCGATGGATGAGGTCTATGATGAAACGAGCGTGCCCAGAAGATGCCTATACTTTTTTCATGCCTTCAGTAAAAAGCTGTTGAGGAGCTCGTGACTAAATAATATAATAAAAAACAGCTGCTCAGGTCGATCTTTAGGTTAAGCCGTGATTGCCTAGGTTGGTCTGTGGATGGGTGACCACACATTACATACCGAGTTTCCTCCGTGCTTCGGAAAGCACGTTAAACAGTTGGTCCAGGCTGTCATACCTGCAACTCATTCTCCTTAGCCTGTAGCGTCCTTCGGTAACGGTTGTTGTATTGCCTAAGTTCTTTCATGCGTCGCTCCAGCTCAGGCCCAGGAGACCGACATTCATGCGTAGAGGCGGGCCGCAGGGTCGCTCTGATGCGGCCTGTGCCGGCCGCACCCGGCCCGTTACGACGAAGCTCCAACAACTAGAAGAAGAAAAAACAAAGAATAGAGAGGAGGGACTAGGGAGGAAAACACTCACAAAGAAAAGAAAATAAAAGCAAAAATGTTACCTTTGGTACAAAAACCAAACATAGAGTGCCCGTCGTGCAAAATATAATGAAGATGGCGATGAGGACGAATAACGCATCCTTGTGATCTTGAAGTACCTGAGAAACGAAAGAGAGAGTAAAATGTTAAGCATTGGATGTACAACTGCTTCCCATCCTAAGAGAAAGATAGAGTGAAAAGAGATTTCGTCAATCGAAACATGAAATAAGACTAGACTTTACTTACTAGTGTAATAGCAGCTCCCATAATGCACATGATAAGTACGTTGTACACCGATAGGCCGATGTGTTGCGAGTCATTCAGAGCTGGTATGGATACATGACGCGTCTCCCATGCGAGGAAGGCGCCAAATACCTGATTGAAAACGGATATCTAGTTAAACAAATAAGTCGGGAATAACAAAGGTCTCAACATCGAGCCTTGCGATACACTAAGCTACATAGATGATGTGATTAATCGTGCATGCTTACTATCCAGGGCCGGCAGTCTCGACATAGATACCGACAATGTCGCAAACTTTCGATCGCTTAATAATAACAGAAAAAAACAACGTACATAACGTTGCACGTTGCTTGCGAGAAATGCAAGTCTAAACATCCAAGATGCGTTTCTCGCAAGCAACGTTATTGCAACCGATTTTTTCTGTTATTATTAAGCGATCGAAAGTTTGCGAAAGTGTCGGTATCTATGTCGAGACTGCCGGCCCAGGTAGATAATCAACATCTTTCGTCAATTTGTGATGCGATATTGACAAAGTTCACTAGAACCACGATATAGATGTTTGATTATGGTGAACACAATCAAACGCCTGGCATAAAATAAAATCTGTAGTAGATATCTTTTCTTTCGGATTATTGAAATGAAATATAATGTGAAGGAACAAGTACTATACTACTATGTAATAAGTATGTATGTATGAACACTTACCAACAACAGCCCCTTATATGCATAGATGATTCCAATAAAGATAGTCATCCGTTCTGACTGACAGTACTCATTCTCTTGAACTATCACGATATCCTCACTTGAGGGATGTGGCTGAAACATAAATGACAACCATCAGGTGAAGTAAGTGTAAATACTTTCAGAAATATTCGAACAGCGTTTTGCTTTCTTAAAATGTTGTTCTCTACAGCCATATTTGCTATCTCAACGAAGCACCTAATAGTGTTATCTATCTTCCGTCATGATTTAAATGCAAATAAAGACTCTTACGTAAGGATCCATCTGCTTGGTAGCCCTGTAAAAAGGGTCGGACACTTGCCACGTCGTCATGATAGCCAAGTCGATCGCCAGCAGTACTCCAACTACCATAAATAGCTGATAGTCTTTTATGACCTGCAAAATATTTCTAGAATTAAGCTTTTGTGATAAAGTTAGTTCAACTTAGAGCACCGTCTATTGTGTGTTTTTTTTTGTATTTAGTTTATACTAAGTCCTGCCTTTTTCTTTGTTTTCGTAATTCAATATTTTAAATAGCTTTGCCATTGATCTCAAAAATATAGAACAAGGGAAGGTAGATAATGATGAGCTGAGAAAGACAAAGTACCTTCTTATTCAGCTTGACGTCAGTGAAGATGGAGTGGACCCGCCAGGTCTTGGAGAACATGGCACCAAAGGCGAGGCTGAACCCAGCCATCAGGAGCCAGGCTCTGGCAGTACAGATGTACGGAAACGCCGCTGTGGATTCAGAGGCCACAATATTATAGGCAAGGTGGAGTTTGCTAGTGTATCATAAATGGTGTATTATACAATTTATACATTAGCGAGACTCAGCAAAGTGATTTTAAAGAGAACCTGAAAATTATCTGTACCGTTTCTCGTAAATATTTGTTTGCAGAAATTGTCGAGATGCAAAATTTATTCACGTGTCAATATGTGTGTAAGTATAAATACCAAGATTAATGCTGAGCCTCGTTACAATATTGTAAATCGTCACACAACAACATTTCTAATTAATTTGATTTTAAATTGACACATTTAAATATTGTTATTAACATTTTAGTTGCAGAACTGAATAAAACCTCATGCACTTTGGCAAAAACAATTTAATTAAATAAAAAAAAGTAAAGATAAACTGGTTGATATGATAATGGAAAGTTAGAGAGAATAGATGATGCAGGTGACAAGAAATATGAATTCAACATTCATCAAACAGTCATTCAATGGGAAAGAAAAAACACAATAACCGTAGGAACCAAAAAAGTTACAGACCACAGATATACACGGTCGGAACGAATGGGCGGAACAGACACACACGAAATTCAAACAAGAAAACATGAATAAAAAAGAAGATAATGAGAATGCTTCAATGGTTAATCACAGCACATTTGTGGTCTGTCAATACAAAGCATAACAATATAAAGAAGCTATAAGAGAAAACAGAGACATACGAACCGACAACAAGCATTGCGGATGAAGGAGCAAACAAACCAAAACTTGGAAACATGCGCGACTCCTTGGACCTAGAAAATACCTAGGTCTTTCTCAGAATTAAAATTCTATCAAGGATTTGTGAGAGCTCCCAAAAAACAGTAGCAGGATTGGACGGTTTCCATGCAATCTCAGAGTCGCATTTAGATTTGGTAAAATACTCTCAAACTTTAGATCTAAGTGAAATTAAAATTTAGGGTAATTACAAAATATTTTCATACAATGGGTTTTGCCAGAAAATCGTTGTCTGGTGGCCCAGTTTATACTGGCCTCATGAAAGAACGGTATGGCATTTCAAAAGATGGTAAAGAAAAGTTCCATTACTTCTATCAAGGATGGGTTGAGAGTTCCCAAAATTTGGTTGAGGATCCACATAGCCCAGGATTGAAGCTCAAGCTTTGGGGGGTGGGATCAAGCTTTTACCTCCGTGCGGCGTGTCCTGAGAAAGACCTAAGAACCAATGGCATTGATGAGATCAGATGACTTTGTAGCGTGGTCGATGATTGTGCTAGCGTCATGCGAGTCGAGAGTGCCTGTTTAACAAGTTAATTTAGTTTCGTTTTTAAATTTTGTTGTTAATGGAAGTGGGAGCTAAGCAATGTTAGTTTTTGTTTTGAAGAAATTATTCTAGCTGGAACTATCTCGTTAGGAGTTGAAAGGCGAAGTAGATGGAAGTTAATTACTGCCCCAAATGTATTTTCCATGATAATATTATAAAACCAGATAGACTTACATGGCAAAACCAAAGCCTAGGAAGGTTCCTGAATAAAATATAATTTAAAGGTTTCCAATCATAATAGCCAATGTTTGAGCAACAAAACTTTTAGCATAACAGCACTTGCTTAGCACCAGCACTCCTCAAAATGATGAGCATGATTATGTTACCTTCAGCTCCAAAGTCAGAAAGAACACAAAGATGTTAGTAAGGCAAGTCAGCACAAGATGCGGAGTCCTGAGGTACGTACCGATGCTGCTGAGGCTGGAGTCGAGGCCGAGGAAGATGACGCTCAGATAGGTCAGCATACACCCCACGATGATCAGGTTGTTCAGATGGGGAGATGACATTTTTATGTACCTGGGGGAGAAAGAATTACGTTTTATAAACATCTGACACTGCTCACTAATTGGATTTACTATTCTAGACAAATTGCACTGCTTCACATAGGATAATTTATTTCACACACACTACACACGGCGGCGCATCAAGCTATACATAACCAGTGTAACCTGACTTCACTTTGTATGAGCTTTCCGTGCGATGAGAGATCAGCTTAATGTGGTTTTCATAGCTTGATTGGCCGCCGTGCGTACTACAGTCACAGATAATATAATACTACGCTACAGTGCAGTACAGTCGTGCTCGAAAATTTTGCTAAGATAGCCAGTTTATGAGAAAAAGAAAAATGGAGAAGAATTATAAAACGTATTAGATTTAAGGTTATCAGATTATGCTACCTAGACACCAGCTGTCTCTGAGTGCTATATATATACATAGTTGGTTATATAGACAGACAATAACTACGATGACTTACAAGCAATTCAATCATTTGATAGAAAAGGTTGTACAAGTATCTTTGGTGGCAAGGGTTCAACAAGGGGTATATCCTTGGTTGGTACCCTTCTTACCTTTGGTTCCTGTAGTGTATATTCATGGCGAGGAAGCCGGTGGCGAGCAGGATGCCGAGCACGGAGCAGGACACGAGGATGGAGTAGATCGTGATGTTCACCTGCGTGTGCTCGATCAGGCGGAGCGTGCGGTCTTTTGGAGGGTTCCTGAGGAAAAGGGTATGATCAAAGTTTAATTAATGTAGAGGTTTGATGTGGAGGCAACACATTCATATGCCTTGAAGGTCTGATGAATATTTTACGTCAAGAGTGTATGTCTTATTATTTTTGAGTTGCGAAGATGTAGATCATTGCGCGCATAACGAAAGTTCTGGTGGAGGAGCATTCGCTTTCATTTATTTCGTTTTTATTTTGTTTATCCGTGATAATGGTGCTGGCAACAGCGCCGAAATATCGGGAACTCAAAACAAACGGTAAACATGGTAAATATCCCGTTTCTAGTGTTAATGATAATGTTAGTGACAATGACAGTTTAAAAACTAAAAAAAAAACTGTTGTTTCTAAAATCACAATCCTGACTGTCTCAGTTACATTTTGCTGTAACGTTTGCCATACCTTTAAGCCATTATTATTAAAGTACAAGTATCATCAACAGCAGTTCCACGTACCTGCCAAACCACTTGAAGGGCTCTCCACTGGCCAGGTCCAGGTGATCTCTTTCCGCACAGTACTCCCCGACCTTCACCTCTCCCGTTCCGTCACCCTGGAACTGCTTCAGCAGGATCGAGGCCTTGCGCTCGTTGTCGTAGAAACGAACTGGACCCTGCCATCAAAAGATTAGCTTGAGTATGGACGAAAAACAATAAAATAATCATATATCAAGAATATTTCACATTGAACAGTAGACTATATAGTTTGAGGTCCTACATATTTATTGAAATGTTGTGTTACTAACACTCAGCCCATTTTGAAAATATGAGTTCTGATTATGTATCATAATTTGACTTGAGCTCTTTCTAAGACAAAAGTCTGGATGTCGCCATCGTGCATTATTAAATTAAACTTTAAACGATACTGACCGTAACACCTTCAAAAGTGACATTGCTGAGAGCATCCAAGAACAGCGACTCCCACTCCTTGTCTCTGTACTTGAAGTCCTGGACTGTCTTCTCTTTATACTTCGATCTGACTCGCTGTGCCACCGTTTGTATAGCCAGCGCCATGGCCCATATACCTGGATTACATATTAATATTTTAGTATGCAGTGTTAACAAAACGTAATTTAATGAAAAACGAGAACTTTACCATCATAGGTGTAGCCATGAAATCTGGAATATTCTAGGCCTCTTCGTCGATCGTATTCCACTTGGTAGTCTTTCGCAGTCTGGAAGAAAAATGATGATCAATGAAATGAAAGACAAAACAAGCAATAGACTCCAATTGTTTCGGTCCTCTTTGCTCACGAAAAAGGGCAGAACTACGCGAAAGAACAAAATGCGCAATGCACATGTTGTGCGAATGCACAATGATATGACATAAAAAGGTACTTTCGCAATAAAAAATGCTCCTTAATTTTTTATTTCTTGGTCTTCAAATACAAACAGACGAAGTTGCAAAGTATGCTTACAATGCCCGACACAGTCATCTCGCCAGTAGTGGACAGCGGCAGCAGGTCGGTGAGGATGGTGGTGTCGAGTGCGGCGGTGAGGTTCCGCTTGGAGCAGGGTGCGTGACGCATCCACCACTTGTTGCTGTACGTGCCCAGTAGGAGCCATGTGTAGGCGCGCCCGAACATCTCTAGACTGAGGAGCAAGGAAAGGCTGGTTTTCAGTCATGTGCGAAGAGCCACGAGAAGAAGAAAAGTTGTTTGGTCCATTTCAGACTAGGATATTGGTTAAGTAAATGGAACAGATGGGCCAGAGTCATCACGCGTTGGGTGGCAGAAGTAGGGCATCGCGCGTCATCGTCTAGGTAGGAGAACACGCTGGCATAATGACCTAGAGACATCTGTGGGGGATTTTCCGGAGATTGCACACAGTGAAGATTGAAAAGCTATGAAGAAGACTGACATGATAACGGCAACAATCATTTTAAAATTCAAAATTTTTTAATTTATTTTATTTAAATAAAAAAAATATTTTTTATAAATTAACTAAAAAATTTAAAAAAATAATTACAAAAAACTCGACAATAGACATTACACAAGATTCACTCGTCGCGCGCACAGTCGTACGCGTGTTAGGTACGTCTTTTTCGTTCGTGAGATTCTAAATTACAAACCTAACAACCATGTCGGGTCGCGGTAAAGGTGGCAAGGTGAAGGGAAAGTAAATGTTAAAATTTAGTTTTTTTGTTAGTACTTTTTTAATTCTAGATTTTCAAATAAACATCAATTTCCTTGGGAGCGCATGAAATGCAGGACGCAGGAGGAATGTAGGTAAGTGAGATTGAATTTTATTATTTCCACTATATCTTTATGAGATTGAGCTTGAAGCAGATAACTTACATGAGTTGTTACCGACATGTTGTTTAAGGCGATTCTCACACGAAACCGCTCGACCGCGCGGTCGGGCGGTGAAGCGGATCTCACGACGCATTATTATGCCATACACTCGTACACCGCCCGACCACGCGGCAGTCACCGCCTCTCCGCGCGGCTCAAAAATCTTTGTTAACTCCGCGCGGACCACTGATGTTGTGTGAGAATCGCCTAAAAGCACTTTATCAGGACGAAACTATAAAACAAAAAGCAAAAGACCCACATCAAAAATGCAATAGAGGTCATACTTATAAGCCTCGCAGAATATATGCAACGCCCAGGTCTCGTTGAAGTTTCCCAGGATAATCCTGACATCCTTCTCTTTGAGCTTCGAGAGTGCAGTCTTCACCTCCGTGGCAAAGCTTTGGGTCTCTTCTATGAGAAACCCGTTGGTGTCCAGGTCAGCCAGGAGACGGTTGTGAGCCTAGAGAGAAATAATGTTTTAGGTGGTAGCCTAGTCGAGAGGAATTTATGTAAAACAATCATCATGATGATGTCAATGCTGAAAGTTGTGCATCAGAATAAATGAAACAAACTACTCTTATCATCGATGCGTTGTTACGAAGAACCAAGCATTTGTTTGTCCTTTGCCATTGAAAAAGCTAAAGAGACGATATATACTTCGATTGTTACTCGATCGTGACTGTTCTCGTTCTTATCACATCATAAAATCGTAAAAAATAGGTCATATAACAAAAAAAAACTTACCAAAGCATATCTCGGTTCATTCTGATAGATAGTCCCAACCCTGGTCCAGTTGAAGTGCTGCAGCAGCCGGATCCTGGGCAGGTTGAAGGCGTTCTCCGAGGGCACGATGCGGAAGAAGTTGGGGAATGCTTCCTTCGTAAACATCGGGTGGGTATCCGCGTAGGACAGCTGGAAGATACAGACAAGGAGGACAGCCGAACCAGAGAACACATTCACGACGGACAAGAAGTGTATGTGTACAAAGGACAAACATTTATGGCCTAAGGACCAATAACTGAGAGCATTTATCACCTGCTTAGCCTTTACCCAACTATGCTGGGGTCGGCTTCCAGTCTAACCGGAGGCAGATGAATAATGTCTTAGTGAATTCTCAATCATACTCTCTCACGAGAGACTGGCACGAATACTAGTTATGTTCTACATTACAGTATTCCTGTTAAACCATCTAAGCTTTTGGCCAGGTCAGGTTCCGACTTTTCTGTTTCTCTATTGTGGCTTTTATTTAATTAAGATTGCCAGTTTCTCTCTTTCCTCCACATATCTACCACCACCTGTTCTCTGTCTCATCTCTTCAGTGTGGGAGATAAGGGAGCTATACGGCCTTCAAAATCAAAGCATTTATTTCAAGTAGGCCAGTTACATGTACTTTTGAATTGTCAAAACAAAGACAACAAAGCATAAAACTGAAAGTGCTGTAGTTGCCCATTTCAAAGCGTAGATCTCTATAGAGAAGAACGGGCAAGAAACTCAAGCTCCATGTCTTCAATAACAAATGGTGGCAGGCTCTGATAAGCATAACTACTATCACTAGACTAGGATCTAGTTTACCAATATTATTGTTACAATTCTATTAACAACTAGAATTTATAACATTTTTGTTGGCTCCCGTTGTCCATTAGCCACTATTATTTAACCATCGTAGTAATACCCTAAGCTTATCTATGTACACTAACTTATCCCCCCTACCTGAGTGAGGTGCCAGTGCTTCGACGCCTTGGCGATGGGATCGGTGACGTGGGTGCAGGCGGCGCCGAACAGCATCAGCTTGTGGGGGCCACTGTGCATCATGTCGAAGAATGATTTCACTCCTACTGCAGCATTGCACTGGAGAAAATGAAGCATTTAGGTTAGAACTTCAATGTACATTTTTATTACTTTCTTTATCAAATATCTGGATAACAATATTTATATAATCAGTGGTCATCAAAATTATTTTAAGGGGAAATAAATTGTAATTGATGATTTGATGGTCTGTGCACTTGCCCAGGGACGGCTGCAAATTACTTAACCAACCGGGAATTATTTCTGTTACCAAGCTGTACGGTTCATGAAGGTTGGTTGCCTTTCCATTTGGATCTGCATCAGGACGCTAGGACGTTCTCGGCTTTTTTATTTTCCCTAAACGGAAAGGTTCCTAGTTTCCTACTCACCTCGGTATCGTTCCACCACATGTGGAGCCGGTAGTTCCTGAGCACGGAGTCGTGTTCATTGACGTGGTCCAGAGCTAGCTTCACGCTAGGCATCACCCCTCGACCTACAACAGTGTTTACTGCTCCTTGGTACATTGGATTGGATAGAAACGGTTCTAATTGAATTGGACGGATTAAAGTTTTGAGTATGAATGTTGATGGCCGTAAGAGTAGGGGAAGACCAAAGAAACGATGAATAAACTGTGTGAATGATGATGGGTAGAAAAGAGGTGACTGCTGATATGACCAGTAAAAGAGAAGTAAGAAAACATGCTGCGTCGACTCCAAATTAATATGGGATAAGGGCAGGACTATGACAATAATATTGAATTGGAAAAATCCGTTGCCGTGTCGTGTGTCGTCTTGCCAGTGAGTGTTACATTATGAAATTCATTTTCTACAACTTTTAAATTTTGGCTTTTAGGGATAAATCGATAAAAGGTCATCGAAGTATCAAGGACTCTCTTGGGATTACGAAAGGGGTATGGGTATTGGGTAGGTAATCCATCCTCGTCGCCAGTAGTACCTAAATAAAAGACGTGCTTCCGTATTAGCGTATAATACGAGACTGCCGTTTACAAATTACCCTCCGCGATAGTTACAATATGTAACTTCATCAGCCCCAAAAAAATATTCTGGGTAATTGGTATGGTGAGAATGCGATCTTAAAGAATTGCCTCCAAGTAATGAGTGACCTGGAACTTGGCACAAGCAAAGAGAGGCCTATACACACCAGTTTGTGAAGTCTGGCTGTGGATGATGACGAATGAGTGACCTTTATAAAACTTTACTTTACCAAATGAATAGTAACTATGTATCTCGTCTAAGTGACCAAACAAGGAAACTTCTCCAAACTTTGACATAAACCGTACCTAACTTCGTAGAAACTGCCTGAAGTCATTTCGCTTTCTCAGGTAACTTGTTACTTAAACATAAGAGGCAATTTACTTAGGCAATGTGTTGTTTCGTTTAGTATGTGGATACGTAAAAAGCAAGCCTCGGCAATATCCATTAGTAGACCTGCGATTAATTCGAGAAAGAACTTTCAAAGGCTTTTTTACACGCAAATTTTCCAAGACTGTTAGTGTAATAGCCAATGCGAGATCTTGTAAAGAATTGAATGGCGATTCCATCTTCTTACCTCGTAAAGGTGCAAAATCATACCGAGACGAAAAACTACTTGATTTTTAGGAAAGTATTCAGTGAGATGGTAATGGGTTGACAGTCTCGTGTGCAATAGAGGTCCTCTACACTTAGGTGCGCCACAAATCAAACAATGATTAGCAGCTGTTTTCAATAATTAGGTAATCTTTCAGAGGCCCTAGCACTTTTCTGCTATAGTATTTTAGTTAAATTATTTACAACAAGCTCACTCAGTATCACCCATAGATATGATACATTATAAAAATATTATGTGAAACTAGTAATTTTTAGTAGTGACGTTACGTTTACACAGCGCGATCGTGATAGGGTGTCGTGTTTCTTATTTCAGGCAATCATTTGAAGATGTCAGAGGTGTCAGAGACAGAATGATGTTAAATGGGGTTAGGTCGCACTAAACTGATCTAAGTCGCCTGGAGATTATTTAATTGGTCCTCAACTATGATTAAAAATTAAATAGATACCAGTATTAGAGTTTTCGACGCCCTTCCCAAAGGGGAAGAAGCCCGCGATGTAGACATCGGTTCTTCTGTTCAGGATGGCATCCAGGTTCGGCTTCTGCGGGAAGCCCTGGCTGACAGCGACCAGCGCGAAGAGTAGCAGCAGTTCCATGGCTGGAATAATGGTTCTATTTAGCCTTTGTAGTTGAGCCAAACGTATTTCGTATTAGATCACATTCACACTCAACCCGAGTGTGAATGTGGTCTACGACAAAATACATTTTCTTTAAAAATCCTTTCTACCTTTAGTATAATATTACATTCTTGCAGTATGTTATGGAAGTTAATTACCAAGTACCAGCGCAGATACTTAAATAGTAATTAAGTATCTGCTTTCAAGTCGTTGTGCAAAACAAGGTCTTTATCGCACATAAAATATGAAGCCTACTTGGCTTCATATTTTATGTAATGTATTATATGTAATGTATTATAATAAGGAAAAGGTACATGATTTATAATTCCGAGATGGGAATTATTATTTTGTATTCATACTATTCTGCGGAGAGGTTGCGGTGTGTAACTGCTTAGGAGGCCGGTTGGTACCTCTAACCAATATTGGTAACAGGTGTGTGGAATCTTATTAGACGGCTCTATGTGAAAATTTTTGCAAATATTGCTCTTCGCCAATAATGTAGGCACGGGCAGGAATTATTAATAGAGGACTTATAACGAATACAATTGATAATAATCGTTAGTAAATTACACCTACTTGTAAAGGCCAAGTTGAATTTCAGCATTGAAGATATTTTATTTTCAGAATTCAGTAGTTATTTTTAGTAATGGCGCCCAACTGCGTCTTGTTGGGCGCCACTAATGATGCACATTGTAATTGTACAATGTCCACTAACTATCAATTACAGTACTACCAATTATTCACACTATTTTTCCGAGCTTCACTTTTGATTATTTAAATACTGGTAGTCAGCTGCATCCGGTTAGACTGGAAGCCGACCCCAACATGGGTGGTGATGATGACTTTTGATTAAGTACCTAAAGGAAACTTAGGTGTCTTGTTAATACTTATTTAGCTGAATAATTTCGCGTCTCCACCAATGCCGAGACACAGTTATCGTAAGTCTTGCACTGTACACTGATAAGCTTACAACGCCATCGACAGGCTTATGATCGTACGCCATTACTACAACGCGTTTTGCGTACCTACTTTCTAACACATTAAGAAGCAACCGGTAGCTTATTCATGAAATTATTTTCCTCCTAATTTGACTGATGAAATAATCATGGTATCTGGTCCATAAACTAGGTAGTCGCCTGCCCCTTAAGTTACTAAACCAAAATTCGGCTGTGACTAGAACACACATGGGTGAAAGGACCAACTAAAGAGGTGCAATATCTTAGTTGGTCCTGGGTCAATGGGTGAAAATAAACACGTAGCTCAAAAGTGCCCAAGCCAGGCAACTAACATCCCCTTGAATACTGAAACCTATTCTACCAAAGACAGTATGATTCTATCCACATCCAGGTCGATATAACTAGGCATAGATAAAACCACGCCAAAAGAAGCAGAAATTATTCCAACCTTCAACCTTGGTACTGTGATTGATTTTCCAGACGATTTTATAAATAAATGATTAATTATTCACATCTCAATTACGAAGATTATTACACTACCTACCGTTTAAATCAACCCTTTCGTTCTACACACCTACCTAGATGGTAATTTATATATTACATAGCCGAAGACTTTCTCAGTCATCTCTTCACCACAGAAATCTATCAAAAACTTGAATAAAAGGCGAAAAAACTCACTTTTACCGTCCTTAGAAACACTTTCAATGTTCTAAAATCACACAATTATTGTGTGCTATAAAAAGATCGGCATGAGGTCACCGCGAAATCACCACTTTTACACCAATCACCAATGAAAGTAACCGAAACTATGACCTCTATTGGCTAGAATCACCATTTTTTGATGAATTTTGACTAAGTATCATTGAAAAACGTGAAAACGCAACTAAAATCTACATTTTCACCTGGAGCCAAGCTACCAGACGAAGGCAAGGACTTGAAATGCCGTCTGAACCTTCATGGCATAGGAAACTCAACTTTATTTCAACGCAATAAGATTCAACACTTCTCCGCTCACCTTGCTTCGTACAATTTTTCTTTCAGTAGCTTTAGACGTAAACCGCTTCCGATGTTGAAATCAAAACTGGACTTTACGGCATATGAGGATAAAGTGCAATTTCAGTTGCCATACGAAGCTTGTAAGGGTGTTTAAGCAAGGGTAGGTTTGAGCAAACAGATAAAATTAGGCTTCAGCGGTGGAAATCGATAGAGGGGTGGTTTCAGACGTAGCGTGGGGCAGAATTCAACCCTTGATATCGATGACACCTTATCGTGTGAAGTGAGGGCTACCGGCTAACGGAGTTAAGTAGACCAGAAGAATAGATGGTGTTTGTAAGTTTTACAACACTGAATTTATCATCTTCATCTAGTATTCTATTGGATCTTTACTTTGGGTGGGATCGTGGCAAAACACCAACAGCCACACGGGTTTTCAAGGTTAAATAATGCTGGCCAAGGTTGGTCCGTGGATGGGTACCATTCATTACATACCGGGTTTCCGCCGTGCCTCGGAAAACACGTTAAGCCGTTGATCTTGGCTATCATTTGCAGATCTTTGACATTCGTTACAGGTAGTCTGTGGCCGGAAAGTTTGACAACCAGTCTGACGAATGGGATGGGATGTCGTATTACCCAGCACTAACTGGGTTGTGGAGGTCAGATAAGCAGTCGCTCCATGTAAAAGTACTAGTATTCAGCTGCACCCGGTTAGACTGGAAGCCGACCCCAACATAGTTCTTAAAAGGCTAGGCAGATGATGATGACTTAACCGAAACTGGGCTGAATTACCCTTGCAAATGATTACATGTCGTTTAATAGCAGACCTAGCAGTTGATTAAATTATGATAGCCATGGACCGTGTGAGTAATCTTGTCTGATGCAAGCCGCTTAGGTACTTCAAGCCTTTATATTTAGCTTTAATTACATCGAGCTGAACAGAACTAGCTCTGCGCTTACCTACTACCGAAATTGGGAACGTCCGGAGTACAAAAGCTCCGCGAAGTAAGGTTCTTCTCGTAGCTTATGTCTGGACTAACTTAAATTTGTTTTTTTTTTGAGCATCGACTGCAGAGAAAATGATTAGCGACACATACGAAACACGCGCGCTGTGCCTTTGTTTCTGTCGCGTGAGTGATTTTGCAATTACGTACACTTGGTTGTTTGTACGAATTCGATTTCTTCTGGAATTAGGACAAACAACCAAGTGTAAAAGAACTGGGTCGAGTAGGTCCGTTCAGGCAATATTTTCCGGTTTCATGGTTCGACTCCATTCAAACTCCTCGTAATGTAATAAAGGTATAGGGTGCCTGAATTCGAGTACTTAGTCATTTTATCACCCGAATACAGGTCAAAAACATTTGCTTATAGACATTTCTCCCTATTCTATCGACACCAGACATTGGCTCCCCCATCCCTACGCCCCGCTCATCATAACGCATGCGCGGACCTGGGGGCACGGAGTATCGGGCAAGGGAGGGGTGTGTCGTACGTCTATTTTGTGGTCCAGCTCACTATTACCGGGGAAGCTACGGCTCCCAAATGAATATATCAACACACTTTATTGATATTCTCCATGTTTTTCGTACTCTTCTGATATTTATTTAACGACGTTGAATTTTTTATGTCATTTTCGTTTTAGGCCAAGGTTTTCTTTTCACGCAAGCTTTTTCTTTTTATTTTTTATCTGGTTGTTTTTTAATTGCGTGTGTTCTGATAGTTTGAGATTTAAATCTTCGGGTAATGTGTTAGCGTCATTGCTTGGAGTTCTCATTGCCGTTGGTACCTAGTGTAGGCTACGTGTCACGTAATGTACTTATATACAATGTACGTTACTTAAGTGGTAATAAATGTAATAATAAGTGACCTCTGTATTTTAATAGAGGGAAACTTCGTTTTGAAAATACCTTCTTATTTGTTGGATGATGATTGATGTTTATTTTTCTAATAGGTTTTACAAACACCGTTGTCTCGTACCTGACTACTCCAAAAAGAAGCAGGCGAAACAAACTGAGAGGTCATAGTATCTTTTAAAGTCCAGATAATATAATCTCGGTCAAGTCAAATGAGGAATAAGCAGATTAGTGACATAAGTACCAACCTAAGCATTTATTTTAGTACCTACTTAATTGTATTAAGTAGATACATCTCATCATGATTATGCAATTTCATAAGTGCATAATGTAAGTAGGTACCTATTGTTTCTGTGCCTTGTGAATCATTTAGATAAGCGAACTATCACCAAGTCTTTAGGTATTGATTAATTAATAATAGCAGTAAGGGTCAGCTCACACCGAGACGCGACGCGACGCTGCGCGTACACTTCAGAAGAGCGACTCAAAATACAACTTTATTTTCTACACGAAAAGATACACATTTCATTATGAGAATTTAGAATACGTTGCCCCATGCAGCGCTGCGCCTCGTGATGCCTCGCGGCGTAGAGCGACGCATCGCGACGCAGCGCTGCATCGCCGGTACGCGCCGCGCGGCGCCGCGAGGCGCAGCCGGGGCTGCCGTGGCGACTTGTCTCTACTATTTCCGTCCAAACTTCGTGTAGAATTGATGCAGTTCGGTCGAGTGCTTGAGTGAAATTATAATGACAGACTGGGATCTTGTTATAATCGGACTTCTTGCAGAAGAGGAAGAGGAAGAAGAATACCAAAATAAAATTAAAAAGAAGACATCACACAGGAGTATTTGGGTGCATAATTTATGGAGAAATAGAAGAATTCGTGGTTGGAGTGTAGCCTTAGGGGCGCAAATTTTTCGTTTTTTTTTTTTTTCAAATTGGTTCCATACGCTTATAGGCACCATGAGCCGTGCAAAAAAACAAAAAAAAAAATTAGGTAATAAAAATTTTTGGGACTTAGAAAAATTTCTCCTTACTTTTCACCTTGAGTATGGTTAGGGGCAAACACTTAGAAAATTTTTCAAAAAAAGTTTTTTTGGAAGTTGATGCCATACGCTTATAGGCACCATGAGCCGTGCAGAAAACAAAAAAAAAAAATTTAGGTTAAAAAAATTTTTGGGACAGAAAATTTCTCCTTACTTTTCACCTTGAGTAATTATGGTTAGGGGCAAACACTTAGAAAATTTTTCAAAAAAAGTTTTTTTGGAAGTTGATGCCATACGCTTATAGGCACCATGAGCCGTGCAGAAAACAAAAAAAAAAAATTTAGGTTAAAAAAATTTTTGGGACTTAGAAAATTTCTCCTTACTTTTCACCTTGAGTACGGTTAGGGGCAAACACTTAGAAAATTAGTGACTGATGGACCTGCTGACGGAAACGCTAACCCTAGACGGTCGACGTCAGGGGCGTCAGAGGTTCGGTTAGTTAGGTTCCTGTAAACCCTGCAGACAGAAATAGGAGCCCCGCGCAGCGGGGATCCGTCGACCTGCTGACGGAAACGCTAATCCTAGACGGTCGACGTCAGGGGCACGCCGAGGTTCGGTTAGTTAGGTGCCTGTAAAAAAAAAAAATTTTTTCGAAAAATTTTCTAAGTCCCAAAAATTTTTTTAACCAAAAAATTTTTTTTTTCGTTTTCTTTGCTTCTCATAGCGCCCCTAAGGATATACTCCAACTGAATTCGTGGCGAATGTCTAGTAGACACTTTCCGCTGCGCCGCGCGGCGTCTCGCTGCGCAGCGAGGCATCGTGTTGTCAACGATTTTACTATGCGCGTCGCGACGTTGCGATGCGTCTCGCGGCGGCGCGCGGCGCAGCACGAAATCACTGGCCTCTTCCAGTATCGTCGCGTCGCGTCGCGTCTCGGTGTGAGCTGACCCTAACAGTTATGTATACCTATCCCATATTAGGTACTAGGGGTCGGAGCAGCATTTTTTATATACTTAGGTATTTCTATAAGTTCATCATCATCATCGTCATCCACAGCCCGACTTCGCCCACTGCTGGGTATAGGCTCCTTTTTGGTTGTGCCAAGCTCCACGCTCCTGTGCCAGCCTCATCTATAAGTTACCTAAGCGAAAAAAGAAGTCCACAAATAAGTCGCTCAAACGAGTTATTGTTACCTCTAGAGTTCAAGCTTCGAGTTTCCTTCAAAGATCTTCGCTGAAGAATTTATTACCATTCTGAAAAGAACACTCCAACTCGTGAAGGTACCTATCGAGAACAAAAATCTCGGACATGGAATCTGGATTGACGCCAATAAGTACCTATACATCGTGATCATAAGCGCCGAGGGGAGATTGCAAGGGGTGCACTTATACCGCCCTGGTTTTTACATTTGTAGAGAAATCTGACGTAAAATCATCCAAACATACCGTAATTACTCAACTTAAGACAGTCACGTTATACTCTTATTTCTGTACAAATTAACAAAAAGAACTTAATTTATCCGAGGCTGGGTCCTAACATTTTCTAGCTTGCTTCGCTCGCTGTTGCATTTTCTTGCTTCTGAAAACTTTCTGCATTTGTTAACAAAGTAGCTAGGTACCTACCTATTTAACACTTATTTCTGTACGAATGGTCAAAAAAATCTAACCAGCTTTAGGTGGAGTGCTAAAACTTTCCATAAGGCGACAAGAAGTCAGGGTTGGCACGAAACAAAAACGTATTTTGATAAATCAATAACGTAATTGCCTTTAAGTGAAATCCTGCTCTAAGAAATACACAATTCCAGATATTAATTGCAAATAAGTGAAGTGAATAAAAAATTTGGCCCTCCCATAGTAAATCAATCAGCTGGTAGTCAGTTTTGTCCTAAGGGAGGGCCAAATTTTTTTTTCATATTTTGACCTATGTTCTTTGGGGAAAGTTGTTGCGTTCATGAGCACATTCACCTCCTTCAGGGTTGATACCCCCCTTCCATTACACGCTGTATAAACATCCGAATTGATAACCTCTTCTTTTTTGAAGTCGGTTAAAAACTGTGAATTTCCGTTGAAATTCTTTCACAAATGTAAACCTTTTGATAAACGAATTTCAAATCACTGTGAATACAAATAGAGTTTACTTTTGAATCCACACTTTGAGAGTTTGACATTAAACAAATCGTGATTGCCATACTGGCTAAGAACGTTCCGTTACTTCCATACAGTGTGAGCGTGATGTTTTGTTTAGTTTTTATTTTGCATCAAATAATGATGTAAAAAAAACAGTTTTACATTTAAAAAATTACTAACACCGCTATCTATTTTTTGTTAATACTTAACAAAAAATTATCTCCTTAACCCAAACTTTTTATGTCATTTTTGCGGTCCGTTTTGCATAGCTGCGATGAAAATCAAAAAGTTCCACATAAGCGGTATCCGACTGACAACACTGCCGAATACGTGGCCCCGAAGTTGTGTGATTAGTGTGACTTGTTTATATTTTTTATTGTGTTATTTCTATAAAAATCTCCTCGGAAGCCGTAAGTAATTGAAAGTACATTATTTTCCTTCATCCCCATATATTTTCGTAGGCAAAGTCATTATGGGTCTTTGCGTAAATAATTTACAAAGTTGAGGTTGCAGCTGTCAAAATTGTCCTGCCAAGATTTCGTTGTATTTTTTGTGATTATCTCAATATTTTAACATTATATAACGTAAATCTTTAAAATTATATCGTAGACTATTGCTAAACGACCTTTGTATTCATAAAAAAACTGTAATTTGGTGTAATTATAGTGTTGTGTTAGTTGTCTTGTCAGAGGTATACCATCCAATTAAAAGTCAGGTTTCATCGTCATTACACTCAGGTTTCCGTGTTTGTTTACTGAAAGACGTTGCATTCATGACACATCACTAAATATCAAAGACTACTAAATATCTCCTCGTAATAGCATCGAAACCCCATTCATTGTTAATGTGTGTCACCAAATGTGTTGTGATTCCTTATCGGATTTCGTAACTTACATCTGTGTGAAGTATTCTAAATTACAATTGAGATAGATGCGCCGATTCTAATAAGAATAATTGGCCGTAAATCATTAGAATATTAGGACAGTGCTTGAATGTATGTGCGTTGTGTCAGCTGCTACTTATTGGTTATACAAATTGTTTTAGTGAAAGTGATGACTATAATATTATGTTAAGCTACTCGGACAGGGTCTGTCGTTATTACATTATGAACATCTTTTATAGTTAAGTAACAATCTGTGATGAATGCCTACATTTGAGTGATTCTTATGATCTGAGATAAAGGGTATATTCTATGCATGAGAATGTTTTGGTATCATATTCATTGTCTTTGAGGTTACTTCTTTCAAGTGTCTTTGTCCAAAGAAATCTTAATGACATTGTTCTGTGTTCATTCACATGTTTCTGTCATAGACTATGTTACTGGGGTTTTGTTTTGGGTTTCAAAACTCATTACAATATAAAAAATTAAAATAAAACTTTCTCATACAATTTCAATCTGGCAGGCCAATGATCTGCCACACAGGCCAATGATGTCACACAGCTGACCAAAAAAATAAATAAAAAAATGTGTTATATTTACGTAGTTATATTTTTATTATGCCATGCATAGATCGTGCATGGCATAATAAAAATATAACTACGTAATTATGTCTATCCTTGCATCATTAGAGAGACCCACAATGATAAATATGTCAGATTGTCAGGATTTACTCCGTTAGGCTTGTACATCATGTTGTGTGTGTGATGGGTATCGTGCCATGAAAACACTGGGTGGGATACACCGTTTTTAGCAAACTAACAAATTATTTGGAATTACAACTTAACACAATATCATGGGGCACAATGAATCGGGTACAAGACGTCTCAACTACACATTCAATTAGACTTTGAATGTCACCCTCGCCTCGAGCTGTAAACATCAGGGCTCTGTAGAAGCAATCTGTGGTGTGGGTAGACTTGTAAGTAGGTTGTGTGATGTCACCACTGGCGTAGTTGCGATTTATTTTGTCCGTACCAATGACCGGAACTGACAAATACATAAAAAAAAGAATGTGAACAATGTCCCATATCATGTTAACTTTGTAAAGAGATGTTTGTTATGAAAATTACCAAAGCAAGAGCATTTGTATGTTGACATTATAATATGAACCATTTAAAAATATTGTGTTATAGACCAAGTGATTAATTAATAAATATGAGAGTGCAATTTGATTTTATCTGTTAAAATGATTAAATTGCCCAGCTGATTGGTCAGTGCATGTCACATATTTGTTTCTAATCCTGTCAAAAATATCCAAATTGTCAAACTGCCGCATGATAGCATAGCAATATTCATAATGATGGGGCACTGTGATAAATGTTGATGTTTCGGTGACAGCTAATTAATGTCTAATTTGACTTGGGCATTATGTATAATTCCCCTTAGGGGCCATCAATGAATTAAGTCACATGTTAAAGGGAGGAAAATATGTGATGTCACACTAGGGAGGGGGGAGTCTCATAAATGTGACCAGCTGTAATAAGGACGGGGCGGGGGGTAAAAAAAACATGAAATTCGTGTGACGCTATTTACAGATGGCCCCTTATTTACCACTTGGTACATAACATATTGTATATTGTTTCCATTGAGTGACACCATTACTAAATAGTGCACTAAAACAAGTATTGATAATTATTCTCATTTAAAAAAAAACATTGATATTTGAATTTGATGAATTGTTAATTAATGTCATTATCTTTTTCTGAAATTAATTTCTTTTAAATATATATTTTATGTCTTTGTTTGACAGGATAATCGGCTCCAAGTATAATGATGAATCCTCAATATGCACCACCAGGGCAGAACAATAACGCACCGAACAACCCCATGTTCCCACCAACGTCTCAGGATTACAACGGAGTCCAAAATGCCAACATCTACAGTCAGATGCCACCGAATGGCCCACAGATGCAACAGAAAGCTTTTGATCCCCTGGACATGTCGCAAAAGATGCAGGGTATGAACTTAAATGGACCCCAAGCCTTCCAATCCATCCCACCTACCCAATTACCCCCTGGCCAGGCACCCCCTGGACAGTTTCCCCCTGGAAGTTTTCCCCCATCACCGAACTTTGGTCCTGGGCAGGTCCCTGTTGGTCAGGCACCCCAAGGGATGCCTGGTCGGCCCCCAGTTAGTGGAGCCCCTCAATTCCCTCCAATGGGCCAAAAGCCTCAGATGGCCCCTTCGCCAGCACCAGGACAAGTGCCAACGTCCCTTCCTCCAAGCTATGGTATGCCTCCACAAAGTCAAACTCCAGATCCCCAGAATAGACAGTACCAACCTCCAATTTCCATGCAGCAAAGACCTCCAAGTGCTCAACCTAGTCAACCGCCTATGGGACAACAGCCTGGTTTCCAAGGGCCTGGCCAAATGCCTCCAAATTCTCAACCTGGCATGGGCCGGCCAGGTATGCCGCCCCAAGGTGGTCAGCCAACTCAACAAGGTATGCCTCAGCAACCTCAGATAGGTGGTCCACAAGGTATGCAACCTGGTCAACAAGGAATGCTTCCACAAGGAATGTCTCAGCAGATGAACATGGGCCCACAATCGCAGCAGCAACCTGGCATGCCTCCTCAGTCAAAACCTCCAGGCCCACCTGGTCAACCTCAGCCTGGTCAGATTCAGAGGCAACCAGGGATGTCACAGCCAGCCATGATGTCAGCAACTTTGCCTCCTCAGCCTGGACAACAACAGCAACCAGGTCAAATGCCTGGTCAGATGCCTGGGCAACCTGGAAAAATGCCAGGTCCTCCTCAACCGGGGCCACCTGGGCTACCGCCCGGGCAGCAATTTCCACCACAACCTGGACAGATGGCAGGCCTTCTTCAACAACCTGGAATGCCTCCACAACCTGGCAAAATGGGTCAACCGGGAATGCCTCCTCAACCAGGGCAGATGGGTCAACAGGGAATGCCCCCACAGCCTGGTCAAATGAGTCAACCAGGGTTGCCTCCACAGCCAGGTCAGATGGGCCAACCTGGTATGCCTCCCCAACCTGGGCAACTGACTCAACCTAGGATGCCTCCTCAACCTGGACAGATGGGCCAGCCTGGTATGCCTCCGCAGCCTGGTATGAACCAACCTGGGCTACCCCCACAGCCGGGAATGCCTCCACAACCAGGTCAGATACCGGTTCAACCGGGTCAGATCTCTCAGCCTGGATTACCGCCGCAGCCGGGCCTTCCACCTCAGCCAGGTTTCCCGGGGCAGTTCCAAGCTCAACAGCAGACGATGCCGGGTCTTCCTCATATGCCGCCTCCTTTGACGCAGCAGCAGCAGCAGAGACAGTATCCTGCGCAGCCTAATCAGCCAGGGTATGGACAACCTGGACAGCAGCCTGTGGCTCAGTATCCTAGTAAGTTAACTCTTAAATAATGAGATCTCACAGTTATTGCAATTACCTAGTTGAATCCTAAAGTAGACCGAAAGACGTAAAACCAGCCTTACTAAGGGTAGTCTTATCCATAGTATTATCCAGTATCTGTGTTGTGAAGGTCAGAGAGGCATTCAGTCCATGTAAAATACACAGTCAACTTCTTGGTATTGTTTTGTCTATTATTTGGTTATAGCGAGTTGACCTCTGTTTCTGAGCAAGTATCTAGCACTTCAATTAACGTCCATTCCATTCCATTTATAAGGAAACAGGATTAAATCCACGTGTGATCTGTGTTCCAGTGAGACTATTATACTCGTAATTAAGGGATCTATCCTCCAGTTTGTTTATCCAATATTACGAGTATTTCTTTGATTAATTTCTCTATTCCAAAGTTCTTTGCCACCGAAAATAATGTTAACTATGTCTGTTTGGCAAATCTCTTCTTCTGTTACTCTTATTTTTTTCATTCTATTAAATCTCCAGGTCTACCACCAATGCCTAACCAGATGCCTCCCCAACCGCCCATGCCCGGCCAGCAACAGCGCGGCTTCCAGCAGCCTGCCTCAGGGTACCCGCCGCAGTACCAGCAGCAATACCCCGCACAGCAGCCGTACCCTGGCCAGCAGTACCAACAGCAGCCGGAGCAGAAGAGATTGGACCCTGACCAGATGCCTAGTCCAGTGAGTATTTTAATTTCACAATTATGTGAGTATCTTTGCTTTACAAGCTTCGATTTGGTATATTTGTAATTTTATTTTCAATCTATGAGAACCACGGCACTTTCGCCGTTCACGGTGTGAACCAAAGTATGAAAAGAGGTGAGACGATCCCTCGCCCTCACTCGTTCGCTAGCTGGCGGTGTGGCCTGCGCTTAAGAGGGAAGCCTTTCCCAGCATCAGCGGGACATGACATTAAAGCTTGGTTACGTTTTAGTCCTGCTACTGTCTTGCTCGCTCAGTTGGGAGTACCAGATTTAAAATCGGAATGTACAACATGCGTTTTTTGCAATTTAGTAAGGAAATGTATGAACAAGGCAAAAAGGGATACACATGGCTTTTTATCGTTGCTGCGTAGTTAGCCCTTATTTAAAAAAGCATGGTCTTCTGTAATATTCTCTATACAATCTTTCTGATGTCACGATTTCTTAATTATCCACTCGTATCTTACATTGAATCTACCAGTTCTTATGGAGCATCAACTATACCATCATAACCTCTCTCTCTTCTCCCAGATCCAAGTGATGGCAGATGACCAACAGAACCGCGGCGGTATCTTCGTGACCAACGAGAAGGGGTTGGTGCCTCCGCTAGCCACCACCGACTTTGTAGTCGACGATAAGGGGAATGCCAGTAAGTCGAAATACTTTATTTAGGGACTAATTAACTTAGTAATGGGTGTAAGTGTAAGTACCTTTAACGAAACCGAAAGACACTTGTTCTCACCGTCATTGCGATCATTTTTTTTTTACATATACAGCAAATCTGTCGTGATTGCTTGGATGTTTATTGTTTACACAACACCATACCATAACATCACGCCTTCACGCCTTTACGCCTTCACGCCTGTATGCTCTGAGGGGGTATTCCGATGGGCGTCGGGGGCCACGTCGTGATGGCTCTCGGCCAGCGTAGACGCGGGCCTGTGGACGGTGAGTAATGGGCTAGCTCGCCGTCCGTCCGTCTTATGACGACAGGCCGTGTCGACGGCGCGTTCGTGTTCCACGCGCGCCTCAAAGAGATGTCAGCAAACATGAGGGGCCCGCAAGGGCCGATGCCTGCCAGGGCTGCGGGACTGTTCGAAAGAGATACCGCGGCCCTGGAACATAAAGGGCAAAAGAAGGAACATGGATGGTTTTTAGTCAGTAAAAGTCTGATACTCCCTTCCGCTCCGCCCAGAGCGGGAGGAGTCATTTGATGATTTCCCATCCGAAAAAAAAGGGGGTACGCCGATGTGTACAGTATACCCACATTTCGACAGTAAGGTACTTTAAGTTCCATTTTATTGGGGATAAGCCTATTACTATGACTTGTGTTGTTAACAATGTAAAATAAATGCATAGCAAATATTTGTATAGGATATTACAACTAAAAAAGGAAAACTAAAAACTTTTTTGCAAAAAATAAATCCGAAGTCACCGATTTCTGAAGCTAAAGTATTTTTTTTTGTGTTTATGTAATCGGTTTTTTTTTTCAAAAAAGTTTTTTTTTCATTACTTATAACAATCAATGTTATACTTGTATTTTCTAGGTCCTCGCTACATTCGAAGCTCAATGTACACAGTTCCAGTAACAGCTGATCTGCTCAAACAGACGTCAATGCCCTTCTGTTTAGTTGTAAGTAGAATTTTCATGTTTGCCATTTCAAAGTCCAAGTTAAAATTACTGCAACATTCTTATTTTACATTAGTTAAATTTTAACCGCATGTAGGGGACGAACCTATTGCTATTATTACTTTCAATGTTTTCTAAAAACAAATACGAGGAGTCCGTGGTTCCTTTTTTTCCCAAACCGCAAATTTTTCAAAGCTTTTTGTTGGCACACAAAAACAGAAATTATGTTGGCTTGTTCTCAGGCGTAATATATCGTTGCGTAAATGTATTTTTATCAAACAATAACCCCTCAATTCCCGGTGTCCAGCTGTCTCCCATGGCCGAGCCGCTGGGCACGGAGCAGGAGCCCCCCCTGGTGGACTTCGCGGCGCTGACGGGGTCCCCCGCGCTGGGCCCGGTGCGCTGCTCGCGCTGCAAGGCCTACATGTGTCCCAACATGAAGTTTGTGGACGCGGGCAGGCACTTCAAGTGTGCCTTCTGCAAGGCTACTACTGAAGGTATGTGGATTTGAATTTGTTAAAGATGTCAGCGCAGCATGAATATGCCGCCGGTCGAATATTTCACATCAATATCCCTCGATGTCTCAGAGCAAGTTAAACAGCCTCATCTCAAGTTTGATAACTTATCCAATTAAAGGATTGTCAAATTATTATTATTAAGTATTCAAGCCAAAAAGGATATGCGTTAAGTCAAGTTACTCAACTCAAGAAAGACTGCGCTATCACCTCTCTTGTACTGGAAAAATGACAGTATTAATACTGAACAATAATGAAGCCAAGAATATTTACTCAATATTATTTCTTTGCCGTCTGCAGTTCCAATGGAGTACACGCAGTACATCAACAGCATGCAGCAGTACGGGCGCGTTCCCGCCGAGATGGCGCTCGGGACGTACGAGATCGTCGCTACCAAGGAGTACTGCCGGGTTAGTAATATCTGCAAGACTTATTACTTCAGGTATTCTAAATATGAGCAATTTACTACCGTGGCCTTCTGCTGATGTTTTTATTTTATTTTAAATTAAAACTAGACGAGGTTTCTAATCCCAATACACTGAGAAGAAACACATATAGTGGCCACTGGCCACGTGACTGTAGCTTAGCTTTATTTTTTTGACTTTCAAAAGTGCCTATAATGGTCTAGTTGAAATAAATGCTTTGAGTTTTGAGTTTGAGTTTGTTAAGTCCCTTTTAAAAGGGGCGAGCCTAGTGCTATCAACCGGGCACACATCCAGACTGCGTGGCTGCTACTGACAACTTCCTGATGGAAAAACCCAATAACACTTTGCCCAACCTGGGCATCGAACCCAGGACCACATGCTTAACAGTCGAGCTTGCAACCACTAGACCAATGAGGCAGTCCCAGTCTCTTTTTAATGTCCAAACATAATCATGGTCAGGTCATATAAGGATCAGGCAGATTAATTATTATATGACGGCACGGTTGGCGCAGTGGCTGAGCGATTGACTGCTACGCTGCGTGTCGCGGGTTTGATTCCCGCACGGAACAACCAGGCAGATAGTTGTTCTGGGTTTGGCTGTTTGTGTATGTGAGTTTAAATGTTTGTAAACGCACCCACGACACAGGAGAACTTCTTAGTGGGGGGCAAAGTTACAAAAAAAGTGTATGCACGCATTTACCAGTAACTATCTTTTATCGACACTGCTAAACTACTTCTGTCTACCTAACTTCATGTGCCGTCGCCTCTCCTAGTCTTTCTTCGGCAGACATGGCGTTGCCAACCAAATAATTCACAAACCATTTAACTACGTTTACTAGTAACTAAACTATTGTTTTATTCTCAGAATAATACCCTCCCGAACCCGCCTGCGATAGTGTTCGTGATCGACGTGTCTTATAATGCGATCAAGAACGGACTCGTGCAGACTGTGTGCGACAATATCATGGAGATTATTGATGTAAGTTATCTAATTTTGTTTAACCCTTAGACTACGAAAAAAAAGGCCAAGTGCGAGTCAGACTCGCGCAAGAAGAGTTCCGTACCATCCATCTATAAAAACGGAAAATATAATAATGTCTGTTGTATGCCCCACTTAAATATTTTTTATTCTGTTTTTTTTTAGTATTTGTTGTTATAGCGGCAATAGAAATAATAATATATCATCTGTGAAAATTTCAACTGTCTAACTATCACGGTTCATGAGATACAGCCTAGTTACAGACGGAGGAGGAGTCTGACTAATAGGGTCCCGTTTTACCCCTTGGGTACGGAACCCTACTTAGTAATAAAACGCTTTGGTTGTCTTGTAGTTTTCTATGTAGTTGTCACAGGAAGGAATATGGAAATTCAACTAAGATTACGAGCATCTTTTGCCCAGAAATCCATATCATCATCTGCCTGCCTTTGCCCAACTATGTAGGGGTCGGCTTCCAGTCTAACCGGATACAGCTGATTATGGAGCGACTGCCTGTTTCACATCCACAAATCCATATCAAAAATCGTTCATTCAAATTTGTGAATCAGCATGTCTTGAACGTAAATAATTTCAGACGCGTGCTATGCACAGGAGAGTTATTCAACAAATGGCAAAAAACAACAAACAAACAACCAAATATAACAAACAAACAGCGGCAAAACAGAATGTGTTCAGATTCTGTTTTGCCGCCCAGGCTCAGCCGAATCAACCAGATGGGAAGGAAGTGTCATTGTTTCACATATAAATTGTGTACGGTCTCACACTGTACGTTTTGCTGACGCGGTGCCATGTACTAGACGTGCGTCATTTTGTTACTATAAAACATATTTTAGTTCAGGAGTGAATGCAATTACTGCAAGGCGGTGACTAACATTAGTCAAAGGAATCGTCAACAGATCTACTTGTAAACTTATATGTAATAAATCTAGTGTGAACCAAGTGATCTTTTATCTACACACTTCAAACCAACAACTCTGCAAGTGCACGCACCGTAGAAATTGTTAACATGAACATGTGAACGTTATCTACTTATTTATCGTGGACTCCTAAAGATGTTATAAATGATGTGTGTTGTTGTTTGCAGGCGATGCCGCGTGACGAGCAAACCGGCAAGAGTTGGACCCGAGTCGGTTTCATCACATACAGCTCAACTGTACACTTCTACAATATCAAGGTAAAATGTTACTTATCCTTTACTATTGTAAAATAAGACAGCGCTTAGCGTTAAACGATCGTATTTAGCGTTAAAGTTATAGTGCAAGTGGCTCCAAAAGAACACACTAAACCTGTCTAGTTGTTTAATGTAAAACTCGTTTCCTTGATGTGTTCAGCAAGCCGGCCATCTTAAACCTGTGCTGTATTTAGTAAATTCTGGGAGCAAAAACAATATCACACTATGTTTTTCATCATGAACCCAAATTATAAACGTTACTCTCTCCCCAGGGTTCCCTAGCCCAACCACAGATGATGTCAGTGGGCGACGTGAGTGACATGTTTGTGCCTCTACTGGAAGGCTTCCTGGTGTTGCCAGACGAGAGCGGACCGGTGTTGCAAGCGCTGCTGCAGCAGCTGCCGCTCATGTTCCAGGACAACAAGGAGACTGAGACGATTCTGTTGCCTGCTGTACAGGTATGCCATCATCTATTTGACTAAAAACACCGTAGTAAACAGTTATACAGCGTGTTGTAGCGGCACTATAAAAAGTACTTCAGCAACATTGAACAAAAAGTACTGCAGCGCCATCTATGACGCAGAGGACAAACTAAACATCTAAATCCTGCATCGCGCAAGTAAAGATATTCGCGACTTAAGACTATATAGAAGAACCCGACAACAACGGTTGGGCAGTAGCCCACCAGACATAACACCCGTCTGGTCGGAGGATCCTCCCCTTTCTACGGGGGTTGAAGAGCTTTACACCCTGTTCTCCTACCCCCAAATTGGTGACCCCGAAATGGACGTCAGCGCAGCCTTCGAGCAACGTGACGTCATCAACATCACTTCCTCAAGCTTCCTCAAAACTTCCTCAAGCTTTCGAGCAGCGAGTCATCAGCTAGCCAGCTTCAAATGGGTATTCCTGACCACCAGCATGCAGCAGAAGCATTCCTGGTCAGCACCCTCAGCCTCATCAAGCTACCTTGGCACTGCACTTTCGGCCGGTTGAGTGCTCATCCTCCCGGTCGACGCGAGCAGTCAGCCACATCGCGGCGCTGTACTACGTCCGACGCAACGGAGCACATGCAGCGCCGACCCCGACTCAAGAGCTTCGCACTACCGCCGCAGACAGTTCCGACTCACCGTGAACAATGCGGCAACGACTTTCCACTGGCCTGGCAATCAACGACTCATTCTACTACCGACCCTGGTCTCCGGGGGGGAGTGATGTAGCGGCACTACAAAAAGTACTTCAGCAACATTGAACAAAAAGTACTACAGCGCCATCTATGACGCAGAGGACAAACTAAACATCTAAATCCTGCATCGCGCAAGTAAAGATATTCGCGACTTAAGACTATATAGAAGAACCCGACAACAACTGTCGGGCAGTAGCCCACCAGACATAACACCCGTCTGGTCGGAGGATCCTCCCTTTTCTACGGGGTTTGAAGAGCTTTACACCCTGTTCTTCATACCCCCAAAGTGTAACGGAAGGGGGGTATCAACCCTGAAGGAGGTGAATGTGCTCATGAAACTCAACAACTTTCCCCAAAGAACATAGGTCGAAATATGAAAAAAAAATTTGGCCCTCCCATAGTAAATCAATCAGCTGGTAGTCAGTTTTGTAAGGGAGGGCCAAATTTTTTTTAGCGCGAGGGGCGAAGGGCGAGTGGCGAGGAGTGAGGGGCGCAAGGCGAGGGGCGGGAACACGCCTTTGAGTTCGCTTATATCGATTCTAACGGTCGCAACGATACAAACAAGCTTTCTGCGCGCTTATCACGCACGTTTGTATCGCTTCGGACGTGCATTTAAATCGATAATCGCAACTATTTTCTTTTCGGGCATTTACGGTGCCGATAACGCGCATTCGTGAACCGCAACTCCTCTACCTAACTAACTCACTGTATTCTCCCCAGGCCGGCCTAGAAGCGCTAAAAGCAGCGGACACAGCAGGGCAACTGCTAGTGTTCCACACGTCCCTGCCCACATACAACGCGCCCGGCAAGCTCGCCAACAGGGAAGACAGGAAACTGCTGGGAACTGACAAGGAGAAGCAGATATTGGGTGAGTTTATGTTTAACTTTGGTTCTTTGAATTGTTAAATTATGGACACATTTCCGAACTTAGAATCTCAGTCGATTTCGTGTGCTTATCCAGCTCAGGTCTGCCCAGAAGCATGGTTCTTTCTATTGAAAACACCCAGCATTTGTACTAATTTGGCGTAATTTTTGTCCCGGCCAGCCCCGCAGAGCACGGCGTACAACGAGCTGGGCCAGTCGTGCTGCGCGGCCGGCGTGTGCGTGGAGCTGTTCGTGTGCAACAACTCGTACGTGGACGCCGCCACCATCGGCCAGCTGCCGCGCCTCACGGGCGGACAGATACACAAGTATACTTACTTCCAGGTACTGTGTGACTGGTTTTACTAGAGACTGTCTCAAATAATGATCCCATTTCGTTCGTCATCTTTTGCAGCGCATTTATTTGAATACGAATTTTCGCTCGCGGGAATTACTATGTCTTCAGGGACTGTGCTGTTCTTGCAAAATAATTATAAACTCTTTCTTTAGCAAGTATTGGTTCTCCAGCATTTGTAAATATGGGGAAATCCATTCCACATTTTTACCGCGCGCCAACCGAGCTTAGGCTGCGCAATTATGTTTCACAGAAAAACTAAGATATTGTCATCATCTGCCTAAATTTTCCCTACTATGTTAAGGTCGGTTTTGAGTCTAACAGGAAGCAGCTGAATACCAGTATTTTACATGGATGGACTGTCTATCTGACCTCCACAACCCAGTTAGTACTGAGATGTTAGAACTAAAATGTTGTCTTCTGCTTAGTTATAGCGCGCGTAAGAGTTTTATTTAGTCATCCACGCTCAGTTGAAAAATTCACCCTGTATGAAGTGGACGACGCAAAAAAACGTTTGTAAGGATTGTAGCAAGTGGCGATCCGTATAAGTTTCGGCCTATCAATGTAACCATTGCCCTCCTTCCAGTCGGAGATGGACGGTCCGCGCCTGGTGCTGGACGTGCAGCGCGTAGTGTCGCGGCCCACCGCGCACGACGCCGTCATGCGCGTGCGCACGTCTACTGGAGTCAGGCCTACGGACTTCTTCGGTCACTTCTTTATGTCCAACACTACGGATGTTGAGCTGGCGGCTATTGGTGAGTTAAAAATGATTTTGAGTTAAAGTTATAAATTATATCTTTATCTGTAAATTCGTTGAAAAAACAATACACACGCTTCAATAAATTATGTTTCAAAACGAGATGACGTCTAAATTTTTTGTGTGTGAATTAAAATACTGTTTTTGTCACAAAAAACAAATGCTAGAAGCTTAATAGTATGTGAATTGTATTTAGAAACAATTTTTATTGGCAGACGAATCGCATTTAACAAAACAGATTCTTAGTAAGCAGGCCTTAAGTTTTAATGTTGTCTGAAAATCATTTTAAATCATTTTTCATCAAAGACTGGGCCACGTAAAATATAAAATATTCCAATTTATTGATAACTGATCCAATATTGCTAAACTACGATATATAAAATGTCAACAATAAGTACTCGCCGTTGCGCATACGCTATATATTGTAATTTTTTGTATATCTTTTAATTTTGTGTGCAATACAGAATAAAAATACTCGAAATCACACCATTTCTGACCATTCACCGAACCGAGTCTCACGGTTCAATCCTGTAAACCGTTCGATCTTAAAATTAACCATCCGCTTCTTCACAGACGCCGACAAAGCCATAGGCATCGAGGTCAAACATGACGACAAACTGACAGCAGAGGACGGAGTCTACATCCAAGCTGCCTTACTCTACACTCACCGATCCGGACAGAGGAGGCTGCGAGTCCTGAACCTGGCCCTCAATGTGGCACATCAGCTCGCTGATGTATACCGGAGTATGGAGCTGGATACCTGCGTAAACTTCCTCACTAAGCAAGGTAAGATGCAAAGGAACCTGGCTCTAACTCCTCAGGGTACAGGGGAACCTGGTGCCCAGTGCCCAGTTCAAAATTAGGGCAAGCTCGAAGCACAACAAATTCTTTAAATTACAAAAGTAGTAGGACAAGTGCAAGCCAAGCGTATACGAAGGCGCCGCTACTTTTATTTAATATTTTGGGGACAGCCTCTCAGGGGTCCTACACACATCCTTGTCCTGACCTGCTTTATTGTTACTTACAATACTAATCTTCTCTCTCTTCCAGCTGTGTGGGCCCTGCGCGAGCACTCTCCCCGCCAGGTGCGCGAGACGCTGTCGACCCGCTGCGCGCGCTCCCTGGCAGCATACCGACGTCACTGTGCGTCACCGTCGTCGGCGGGACAGCTGGTGCTGCCGGAGCCTATGAAGCTACTGCCACTGTACACCAACTGCATTCTGCGATCTGATGCTGTGGCTGGAGGTCAGTATATCATCTACAGTGAGATCCGACAGCCTCCCGTTTGCATCGACGCAGAAGCGATGTTTAATCAATATTTCGCTTCTGTCCCGCTTTGCAAATGTAACAAAAGGCCAACAATAGTGACGTAGACACGCGTTAAAGAAGCACGTTACTGAATCGCTGCCAAAAGTCGCGATAGCCGCAAGGGTGCATGATGGTGATTTCGACGTCAAACTTCGGTTCAGCCGTAGGCGGCGCTAGACACATATGCAGCGTAGATGCGTAAACCCAACGGATAGTTGTGTCATCGCGACGAATAATCACCAACGCTAGCGCAGTTTTTGCATTGATGCACTATATTTGCGTGGTCCATGTTGACGTTGGTCAATCATAATAAATACGTGAGTTGGCAAAAGATAAAATGAGTGTTGTAGTAATAGTGGTCGTTCTCCGCAGGCCCCGACCTGACGTGCGACGACCGCTCGTGCGCGATGTACCGCGCGCTGGCGGCCGACGTGGAGACGTCCATCGTGTACACGTACCCGCGCCTGCTGCCGCTGCACCGCCTGCCCGAGCAGCCCGCCAGCACGCTGCAGCCGCTCAGAGCCTCCGTCGACAAGATGAACGAGCAGGGCGTCTACTTACTCGGTGAGTTCACGCAAGGGGATATATAGAACACTGTTACAAATAGAATTAGGATGATGAAAAGACCCTGGTCAATATTATGATGCTAAAAAGAGCGTACCGATTCCACTGTCTGACTTGTTCTGATTCTAGAGCTCCGTCTGAAAATTAGTTTTACTGAATTTGAATATAAAATAGAAATATCCTTCTTTGATATTTGAAATAAAGGCGGCTGCTCCTCGTAAAATACTGGTTTTCAGCTGCATCCTGACCCCACCATTGTTGGGCAAAATTTGGTCACAAGAGTCTACCTACCGTTTAGCACGAAATTTTGGGTTCGATTCCCAGATTGAAGTTTCTTAGTAGTAACCTGGAAAATGATTTTCTGCCCGGTTGATGGTGATCCATCAACCGGGCAGCAAATCATTTTCATAATGTGTATGACTTTAGGTACATCTCTGCCTAAACCTTCCAGGATTTTAGAAGCGATAAAGTTACCAGGGCTATTTCATAAAAACCATTGACCATTTTAATGTGGAAGTACAGGTAAAATATCT
The DNA here is from genome assembly GCA_950022335.1 of Eurois occulta. Classification (NCBI taxonomy): domain Eukaryota; kingdom Metazoa; phylum Arthropoda; class Insecta; order Lepidoptera; family Noctuidae; genus Eurois; species Eurois occulta. Next base: position 1,422,855 of record OX465502.1, read on the forward strand.
TCTACTAGCTGTTGCCCGCGGTTTCACCTGCGTGAAGTTCGGTAACTGTCCCACGGGATCATACTACCGAGATAAAAAGTATCCTTTAAGTTAATTCAGGTTATAAACTATCCATATACCAATTTTCATCTAAATCCGTTCAGTAGTTTTCGCGTGAAAGAGTAACAAACATCCATCCATCCATCCACACAAACTTTCGCATTTATAAAATTAGTAAGATAAGATAAGAGAGAGACTTTCTAACCAAGCTCTCTCCGACAGAAAACGGCGTCCACATGCTCCTATGGGTGGGATCCCAAGCGAACGCAGACTTCGTGCAGGACGTGTTCGGTGTGCCGTCCGCGACGCAAGTGGACACGCAAGTGTGCGAGCTGCCCGTGCTCGACACGCCGGCCAACGCGGCCGTGCGCGCACTCATAGACGACGCCAGGACCAGGAGGCGCACTGCTATGAGGGTGAGTACACAGCACGGTTGATGAGATTTAGGTACTAAATAAGTAATTTATCTGTATGTGAGAAGTTTTTTTTTAACTTGAGGCCGTGGTTTGGATTTAAGAGCACAGAGCAATGTAAGTGAATATGCGAATGTATACGAATATGAACTGTACTCGAGTTTATAAATATTCATATTCGTATGATCGAAAATATACATTCTTAGAACTGCCAGCCCAATAACGTTTGTATTGGCCTCGGCAGGAATGTACAAACGTCAGCACATCAAGCTGTTACAAACTGTCAAATTTTGTTAATAGATTTTCAATTTTATCGCTAAAGCATTAGGTTCAAGGTTGATTGGGAAAAATTTGACAGTTTCAGATAGCTTGATGTGGCGACTGTACATTAAAATAATACAAATAAGGTTTCACACACACACACACACACATCGTGAGGAACCTAGCATGCCTGAGAGATATTTCTCAACGGCATGTAAAGCCAAGTCAGAGGCCCATGGATGGCATAAAAACATGACACTAACCATACGATAAAGAAAGAAGAAGAAGAGAAGAATAAGGTTTATTTTCAATGTTACTTAGTTTACAGAAAGATTAAATTTACACCCTGTATATATGAAGACACATGGGTACAGGAACACAAGTATTTTTTACCAACTATTGTAAACGGGTTTTGTGTGACACCTTTTTACTTAGAACAGGCATGCAATTTTGAACTTTTTTTACACTGCCAAATGCTTACTGAACAATATATCGAAATGGCGCTTGTGTCTGATGTAGATACTCTGCATGTGTTTTGCAATCTTTCCTTTTTCTTGAACTTTTAAGTAATGTAGATATTTTTTGATCAATTTTATTTTACGCATGTAGTTGAAGTGTTTTGTTTCTTGTATCTTTTTCTTTTATTTTATAATTTTCGGCCTATCGTGTGTCACTATTCTATCGCTAAATACAACAAGACACTTCCCGTATCTGTGAAAGTACGTAAAAAGGCGTATTTAGGCGCTTTGAAAGCCAGTGCACTTAGACTAGCGATATACCCGAAAATATTTACCACTAAGCATGGTCTACGCATGGCCTACCATCCTGACCTTTCGGGCTCTTGTTCACGGCCGGTTTTCACCCGGGCTGGCGCCACCCTGCTCGACTGTCATGTAGCACAATCTGTGAGCGCTTGTTCACGACGCCCCGGTACAACTTCGCCCGGTTTAGCCCAGGCTAAGACAAGTATGACAAGAAGCCGGAAATATGCACTGCGCATGCAAACAAAATCGCGTATCTTCCCGGCTAAAAACCGGGTTACAAGGCCAACCCGGCGCCGCGTGGCTAGAAACCGGTCGTGAACTAGATCACTCCCTTTCCTCCCAGCTGACCGTAGCGCACCAGCTGGCGGCCACCGCGCCGCAGGTCCGTCGCCTCCTGGTGGAGGACCGCGGGCTGGACGGCGCCGATGCCTACATGGAATACCTCATGTCCGTGCACAAGGCTGTGCAGAAGATGATGTATGTGACGACGGGTTTTTGATGGCTGCTTATGGTTTCTTTGGGTTTCTCATGGGTTCATGTGATTTCTTACGGATTTCAGGGGTTACCGTGGTTCATCATGGGTAGCTCATAGTTTCTGGGGGGTTAATCATGACTTTCTGGGGGCTTTTTGTGGATTTCTGGGGCCTGCTTATGGTTTCTGGGCTCTGGTCGAGTTGGGGCAACTGGGGTCATGGCTTACCCCCCTGACTGTCCCCGTTTCTCCTAGCTGACGCTAGCGCACCAGTTGTCAGCCACCGCGCCGCAGGTCCGTCGCCTCCTGGTGGAGGACCGCGGGCTGGACGGCGCCGACGCCTACATGGAATACCTCATGTCCGTGCAGACGGCTGTGCAGAAGATGATGTATGTCTCACGAGATTCTGATGGGTTTCTCATGGTTTTCTGAGGGTTTTGGGGTTGTCTTCGAGAGAAGCTGGGTTTTGGTGTGGCGTGGAATTGAAAGAGTCACTTTGTCGTCCCCTTCCTACTTATTGAACCGAATTTATATATAAAAATAAATTCTGTAATTTAGAAAAATGGAAACAAATTTTATCTCATCCGGGAAACTCATAAGCATCTATACTAGTATTATAAAGAGGTAAAATTTGTTTGTAAGTTTGTATGTAGGGGGTTATTTATATAAAATCAAGGAAGGGATGAACTTTCAATTCTACTGCCTTTTTTTTACAAAATATGTTGCGCTTTAGGACGCATGTATCGGAGATTTTCTGGTGATATATCCTGCGATGATGTAGCGGTTTTTGCATTCTTCGGGTATCGTGTGTTGCTTTTCTTTAATTTTTGCCAGATTGTTTATTGCACGTTTTTGTATTTATGGTTTTATATTTTTTAATATATTTTCGCTTTTTAGTCTAAAACAATGTGAATACTTCAGGTTTATTGAACACGATATCATTACTCTTTTGGTTACATATTTATGTAAATAACTTATGTTTATATTTCTATAATAGCATTATAAGTTATTTTATAACAAGTCACGTCACATTTTATTACTATATCCACTGCACACTACATCATAGTGTTTTTGTTCTCAATACATTTTAGTTCAGATAACAACATAACATCATTACATGACATTCGACGGATGATATACTACAAATTGATCATGCATCCAAAACCCGACCGTAGATATGACCCATCGTGTTTTACGTCGTCTCAAGGATCTCGTGCACTACAAGGCCACGACGCAGAAGCGACGAAACCAGGAAGAAAGTTTGGTCACACGGTCGCGGCCGGTCCTGCGACAAGTCGTGGCCGCGTACTGCGCGAGGTCCCATAATGTTGTATCCACACCGAAGTTGCTACAACGGGTAGCAAAAACTTGTAACAAAGTTACTTAATGCTATCATGTTGTTCTACAAGAAGTTCCTACGCTCGGATGCACTTTAAAACACGATGTGCCGTATTAAAACTCGGGTACCATTCCTGTCGTCTCCTTCTAAAATCCCCCCTATTGTTTCAGCTAACCACAATGCGCCAACACGACAAACTCGAGGCCGTGCTCCGTCACTTCCTGGTGGAGGACCGCGGCGTGGACGGCAGCTCGTCCTACGTTGACTACCTGTGCCACATACACAAGGAGATCCGGGCGCTGCTATAGCAGATGTACGGCTACTATTAAGCGTAGCCGTATGCTGGACGAAATTGTGCGACGAAAGTTTGGCGTGGCTACATTACTTATGCCTTAGGACATTGTCTTGCATTCAGAATCTTAGGTAATTATTTACATTCGTTGCTATTAGGTTTATGAAGTTTAGCGCTATGAAGTCAAGTTGATTTTTGATTGACTGTAAAGCTAAACAAATGACTAAATAATTGTGGGTTGCAATGCAATTTGAATTTGACTCAAACACTTATTTAAGTAATGCTGCATACATATTCAGCTCGGCTTCAATCGGCGTAGCTGAGTGGCAACGTCGAATATTATATTCTGCTCGGCTTAATTCGGGCTGTGCCGAGTCGGCCCGAACACGGCTCAGCGAGGATAGATGCTAAACAGAGTTTGGCGATCTGTATGAGCAGAATTTTCGTTCAGCTCGTATGAATATGTATGTAGTAAGCTTCGTGCCAAGTCAAATGTGTGTTCTAAGATTCTGAATTCAAGATTACGTATTATAGCATAGCAGACGAACTTTCGGTCGCGTATTTTCCGCCGGTACACCTACGCTGTGGTATCGCCGCCCGGTCCATACAATGTGGGACACTTTTACATGGAGTGTTTGCTTTCCAATTGGTTACAGTCATCGTTGCAAGTTTCTTATAAGTTATAAAAAGAGGTTCTGAAGTATTGGTGTGTATCTTGCTTCAAAAATGTAGTACCCGAAGTTTTATTAATAGAAGTGTAAGGGTATGAGAATGTGTATTATAGATTTATAACATTCAGGAAAAAAAAATATGTATCGTCCTGCAATTATGTGTTTTAGTTTTGTTTTCGATGTGAAGTATTCATGCATAGTTTGTCTCCACTAGGATATTTTCAGCCCGAAACGTCTTTATTTAAATTGTGCGCGCTTGTATATTTCTATATATTATAATTGGTGTCAAAAAGATTCAGACGCAATAACTTGTAAATAAATTACGTAGATGTGTTTGAAATAGCACATTTTTATAAGTATGTAAAAAGTAAAACTAAATGTAAAAGTTTTCCACATTCCAAATTTGTATAGTTGTGAAATAAATGACTTTTGTTTTGCACTAATTAGTATCAATGCTATTTTTAAAGGACTATTTGAGATTTCTACCAAAAACTACCAAGCAGGGTTGCTAGTAGTGAAAAATTGTTGAGATGTACATTGTCTGGCTCGTATTGTGCAGACCCGAAAACGCTGAAAATAATGGTAGGTCGGATCTGAGCTTGACGACAGCCACGGGCTGAATATGATTCGTTCGGGTTGGATTTGCTGTTCAACAAATGCTGAACCGAACAACTGTGTAGCGCCTCTGACAGCCTAAAGGTCAGTTCAAACGAAACGGAAAAATGCGCGAGCAATTTACTAGCTGCATTGAAAATGAAACCGTATTACCATTGTTTAAGGGCGTGCGACCGAGTCGCGAGCTGCGCGAGGCAACGCTTGATGTCCGCGTCGATATTCACATAATTTTCTACTTTAAGCAATGGTAATACGGTCCTATTTTAATACAATGAAGCCATTAAATTGCGAGAGCACTTCTCCGATCTGTCTGTATTGACCGTAAGTTGTATCTTATAACGTTCTTAATGTATCTGTTACGTCCAAGATCTACGCGTGAAGATCAGCATTTAATAAAGACTAGTTAATTCATCGAATAAAACGTGTTTGTCCCCTTATTCATAAAAAAACATGTAAATACATCACCTTCACCCTTAGAAACTTATTGGGGGTAGACAGATGTGTACTATAACACAGGTAGCTTTTGTCAAACACTTTGGGTAAAGAAGCCGCGAACTCGGCTTCCAGCCAAAAGGACTTTTTGATTCCCAGACGGTGTATTTTTGTTAGGAAATTCTTAGTAATAGGAAATGTGACTGTTAAATGGAGATAAGCTTGCCCTAAAGCTGTAGTACACATTTGCCTACTCAAATAAATTTGGCAACAAATATGAATAAGAAATTAGCACATGAATAAAGGGAATTTAATAAATATAATATAATTGTTAACGATTGCCACAAAGTTATTATTGAGGCTAATGCCACACAGCACGGTATAAAGTTTACAACTGACCACATTAAGGTCCTTAGGCCTTTAGACCCTGAGGTCTTACAGTATGGGGGCTTGAACCTTACGGTATTGAGGTCATAGGTCTAAAGCCTCAAGGTCGGTAAGGTGTTAAGAAAAGTCTTGAGGTCTTACGATAATAAGGTCTTAAAGACTAAAGCTCTTAAGTTCCAAGGTCTTAGGGTTAATTTAGACCTATAATCTTAACAAGGCAAATGACATGTACGTTAAACTAATATAAGACTTATCTTGTACAGAATAAAAATGTTACGAAAAGCATTTTGTATGAAGACTCCTAAATTGATAAGTACTACACTGTATGACGTTTTTTTATACTCCATACGCTGTAACATGGTGCGTATGACAGTTTCAGTAACATTTCATTTCACTCTTGAAAGTTGCCGCGATTTACAAATTATGACTTAGTATTTCAGCTGTACCACATTCGTAATATATTAAGTCATTAATAACTGTAGTAAATTAATTTAAACCCAACCAGAATGTTCTAGTCCACAAATAAAATCAAATTGAATGAAAAATTAAGCCAAGTGTTATTCGTATAACGTAACGCCATAGACGTATTTAGTGATGGGATGTACTGCTACGATGGAAAGTCGATATTTTATATAATAAAAAACGTATATTGTGTGTAGGTCATTTTTTTATTGTTAAAAGCTATAGACCTTCCAGATATGAGTTTAGATGAATGCGCCATAGAGCAAAAATGTTGTGACAAAAAAAACATAAACCCGATTTTGATTATTTTATAAAGGTACAAAGATACTTATGTAGCCATAATACATTTATCTTGACAAGTTTATACACGTAGTTACACTGCACAACTGAATAACACACTAATTTTCGTAACAATATTAAAGAGAACTAGATCTAAGCTGCGAGTATCGTTATCGAAAAAATGAATTGCATAATGTCACATCCCTAGTCATGTGGTACTGACAGACGTCAACGTCATACAGGCACCTGTCATACGCACCATGCTATAACGCACGGAGTATAGATTTTCTTTTTTTTTTCTACTTAAAAATAGGATGTTACAAGACCTACTTTGTTTAAACGTACAAAGTAGCTGACCAAGACAATTTTATTTGACAACAGGTAATGTGATATCCTTTATATTTAAATTTATTGATCATCATCTGCCTAACCCTTTTCCCAACTATGTTAGGGTCGGCTTTTAGTCTTATCGGATGCAGCTATACCAGTATTTTACATGGAGCGACTGCCTATCTGACCTCCACAACCCAGTTAGTACTAGGTAATGCGGTACCCCTTGGTAAGACTGGTTTGTCAGACTTTCTGGACACTGACTACCTATTTATTGATGAGGAAATTAATTATTTTTATGATATATTTAGTATATTCTGTCAATTGCCTATTTAACTTCGTCGATTAGTGAGTTTGGATCCGAACCCAAGACTTTTTGTAAGTAAGAACAATAATCAATATATCTTCCATTCGCAGTTTTTTTATTGAACCTCACTTGCAAGTATTATAATAATGTTTTTTTTTTTTAAATAAAATTTTTTTAAGACTAACCGTGGTATCTACAGGGTGTAAACATTCGCTTCACGAAGCCGATTCGCGTCACCAAGCATTATGTACATAAGCCTTAAAAAGTAACTCTACGCAAAAATGATTGCTGGGAAATTACTTTTTTTTGGGGGGAAAAAATCACATTTTACGGTAGGACTCAATGTAACGGACTTAAGACATTGTGCTGACGGATGCATTGTATAGTACGGGGGTCGTAGAAGTATTTAAAGTAAAGTTACAACATTAAAAAAAGCTTCCCAGGTATGGTCTAGAACAAAAAAAAAATCCCAATGACGGGGAAAATAAGTGCCTTTCGGCTTCGTTAAGGGTCTTGTTACATCCTATATAGTCAAGTTAAAGTAACTACAGTAGTAGTACTTGTGTTTAAGTAACTAATGCAACAATTTTTTATGCAATGGACTAGAATTTGAATGAAGTAAGAACCGTCCATGAAACAAAGCTCTTTTGACAGTTCTAACTTCAAGGAATTACTAAACTATAGAATAAAAAGTTATTACTTTTACTCAAGTAATCAATTTGAATGAAGTAAGAACCGTCCATGAAACAAAGCTCTTTTGACAGTTCTAACTTCAAGGAATTACTAAACTATAGAATAAAAAGTTATTACTTTTACTCAAGTAATCACTTTAACTTGTTTATAAATACGGGAGAGTTCAGCTTCGTATAGCATCGTCTCTCTCACTTATACCTATGTAACTGTCTCTTTCTAAACCCCGATGTGTGGAAACACAGGGTGGAAGAGATACTGACGCACAAACGGCTACCACGGCCACGTATTCATTGCATCATTTGGAACCTTCACACATAGAAATTTATAGATAGAATATTTAAAAAAATTGCTGTTTGCTACAAAAGTGCAATACTTACACGGTCTAAATGTTTGGAACAGTTGACTTTTTTATTTGAATTACCCATGAAAAATTTCTATGTGGGGGGTTTCAGAATAATGTACTGAATACGTGGTAACCGTTTTAGCGTCGGTGTCCCTTCCAACTTGCCAGCATGTATCAGATTGGTGTGGTCATATTTAAGGATGTCGTACAGAATATCAAAATGAACAACTTCCCGCATGGGGTCACATGGAGATAATTGTTCAGTTTGATGGTAGTAACACATCCTTACATGTGATGCCTGGCCAGTTTGGCCCGTATAGGACCGACAGGGATGTCTATTGAGGGCCTAGAAAGAAGATAAAATAAGCTTTTATAAAACAAAAGCCAAGAGTTTTTTTATATTGACATGTAAAACAATATTTACAATCATTAGAATTGTCCAATAAAATTGCTGCCTAAAACAGTGTTGCTACACGAATGAAAATTATTAACTTTTAGTAGAAAATTCCAATTAGTGAATATATTATCAAAATATAAGTTTGTTTTGTTAACAATTGGATTAGTTTTGTTGTTTCCTACGATATTAAAACTAGATATATATTTTTATCTTATATTGGATTGTATTGTAAATGTAAATAAAATATGGCATTATTTAATTTTATTTGTTCTTATTTTTAGATTAGTGATAATTTTAGTTGATTTTCGGTAGTAGCAATATTTCTTACTTATTTCTATACAAGGTGCAATTATTTTAGGTGACATTGCCGAACACCTTTCGCATAAAGACGAGCTTCTTCTTTCGAGTTCGAAACCAATGCCGAATAGCACTAGGAAAAGCTATACTTTAGCCAAAAATCAACTAAAATTATTAAAAACAATCATACATAGTCTATTTTTTTATCTAGAACTTTCAACCTAGAAGCGAACGAGGTGTTCCCACTATATCATCAATATAATGTCAGAATAGTGCTAATACATAAGTTAGATACCTAATAGTTATGTTCCCTAGGCACTGTCACCACATTTGACAAAGTTATAGTAGCAATTAGCATCTTCTGCACAGGAAAACTTAATGTACAAGGTGTAAACGGACCCTTCATGAAGCCGTCAACCAAGCATTCTGTACATCAAACTAAGAAAACTATACGATCAAATTATTGCTGGGAAACGACTTCAAAAAAAAACGAAGTGAAACTTGAAACTTTAACCACCAATATCTCCGTAACTACAAGGTTCCCAGGTATGGTTTAGAACAAAAAATGATCGTAATGATGGGGAGGACAAGTGCCTTTCGGCTTCTTTAAGGGTACTTTTACACCCATTATAGCTTCATTGTGACTGCCACATTGTCTTCTTTACGTTGTTGTGTTGCTGCCACTGAGTCTGTCTAAATCACATGACAAATACATACACTAAGATTGTTTTTGTTACCATCACGAGGTAAAATAAATGAAAGCTCTGTTTGAGCATCGTCTGCACAGGACAGCATACAAGGATTGGTAGAAAATCTTGATAGCTTGAAAATCTTAGCATCAACAACGTTATGTTACTATAGGCCTACCGGTTAACTACGACGGTGGCTCCGGTAGCTGCTCGATGCGGGAGCAAGCAAAAGACTGATCTGAGCGATAGATTACCACACCGGGCCACACCCCTCACGTAATGCTTAGCCATTGTTCTGTTCAAACTTCATGGCGGCTCGGAAGTTAGCTGCGAGTGATGGTCTGTGCGTTATTCAGTCAAGACGATGCGTACTCTGCGCCCCGCTGATACCCAAAATTGGGATCTTCCGGCATAAACTTTGAATAGAAATACCTTAGGTCCCGTCTGAGTTAACTGGTAGGATTGTACTTCTCTATTCTTTTCAATCGTCAATTTTAGTAAAATAAGGTATTTTTAGTACATTTCTGATCAACGAAATGGGTAAAGTGACTGATCAAAATGTGGTGACAAGGCCCTCTACACCCCCGGCAGTATGCAGCCAAACTCGTGAGTAAGATGCAGTTAAACTTCCGTTAATAGTAGTTTAGTCAGTTAACTTCAGTAAGGCGAGGAGATTATTGTTAAATAGTGTATAATCCAGAACTGTATTGAGCGTGTAAGTTTTTAATAGTTAATAAATTCTTTTGTATAAAAGATGGTTTTTGTTTCATTTTTTTTTAATCAAGAGTGTTCTAGTTTTCTTCAGTTAAGGGTCCTGTGTCTCAGGTGTGGGAACTAAAGTGTGCTGATTATTTTAAATTATAAATAAAACGTGACCTCTTTTAAATTATTTTTTTTCCATAATTAAGTTACATTCATAATAAAATATAAAATTAAACAAAAAATAAATTGATTGATTTCAACAGACCAGTGATTTTCGCAGTTGCATCGCATTTCTTCCGAAAAAGGGCGTCATTTTGACTGGAAAGAAAATAAATATTAGAATAAATTAATATATTTATATATATAAACACGGACAAGGGCAGGAACATGATGAGTGTAAACGTCATTCCATTTAAAAAAAGTTTGGATACTTTTGCGATCTGACTTACACAACAATCGTTAATCATATTATATGATTGACGATCAATATTGATCGCGATCAAATAATCAAGAATAAAACAGATCATTGTAACTTAATCGATTATATGTCGTTTCATAAATAAAATTTATTAATTGGTGGCAATACTGTTCAGGAAGAGCAGTGCTGGCCCAATGGTAACAGCTCCGACTTAGTTTGTGAGTTCGAATCCAGCCCGATGCATACTTTGTTGTTTAATTTATCTCAACACCACTGCTCTCAAAACAGTGAAAGAAAACATCGTGAGGAAACCGGGATGGGGTCGTCCTTTAATCACGTGAGGTTTGGTGAGGAGGGACTGGTCAGAAAAAAATCATAATGAGGGGGGGAGGGAATAATGCGACAATCACGTATGTATTTTTTTCGTTGTACGAAAAAAAATGTGTGACGTGTAATATTTACCAGTAATAATAATACTAAAAACACAAGGAAGCGAAAAATCCGATAAAAACATTTTTCTATTAAAACAGAAAGGATGGCCTCCATGACCTAGAACCAGAATTACCCTGCACTGGGCCCGCGTGGTGATTACAGTTACAGCCCACTCCCACTCATACAGAGGAGGCCTTCGTCCCAGCAGTGGGAATATCACAAAAAAGATAAATGTTAAAATTAAGTTAAGATTAGCTAGAATAAGTGTGATAATCACCAGCTTATCGTGTATCGTCACTTAAAGGTTATAACAATGCGCGGCTCAGGGTTGGAGCAGGGTGCGCAATTGATTTTAGGGCAGGGCTCGAGCTTGCGCTTGCACCCGGCCGCTTGCAGGACCACCAGAAGCAGCGCTACTAGGAGTTGTGCTAGCCCCATTCTGGAACACTATGTCATCATCTGCCTAGCCTTTTTCCAACTATGTTTGGGGTCGGATTCCAGTCTAACCGGTTGCAGCTGAATATCACATGGAGAGAAACTGCCTCGTTGGTCCAGTGGTCGTAAGCGCGAGTGGGTTTGATTCCCGGGTCGGGCAAATTGTCATTGGATTTAGCCATCAGGAATTTCTGCAGCCACGGAGTTTGGATTTGTACCCAGTTGATGGCAATAGGCTCGCCTTCTATTAATGTGGGTGTTTGCCTTACCCTTCGGGGAGAGGAGCATTCTAAACCTCAAGCTAAGAGACAAAGTTAAACTTAAAAATATAAGAAGCAAGACAAAAGCCATGGATGTCACTTACACAGTGAAAAAGCTTAAATGGAACTGGGTAGGCCATATGATAAGAAACAATAAGGGAAAATGGACAAAAGATGTTACTGAATGGTATCCTCGGGATGGGAAAAGAAGGAAAGGAAGGCAAAAAACAAGATGGGAGGATGATATTAGGAAGGTAGCTGGAACAACATGGCAAAGAGAAGCCACAAATAGAGATAGATGGAGAAGCCTAGGGGAGGCCTATGCCAAACGGCAAACCGATAATGATATTACCAATGTCTAAACACTAATCTAATTTAAATGTATTATCTGTAATTTATATATTAATACAATTTAATTAATTAAAGTTATTATAATAATATATAAATGCAATCATAATATATTTAATTACAATTATTTGTGCATGAAATATCTTATTATAATATTAATGAAATACAATTACTGAAAGTGCATGGAATTTCTTATGTTAAGATTGATTGGAATTTATTGTAATGCATTGTAAGATTATATCGAGAAAGAATCACAGAAATGACTGTAATGAGATCCAATGTATGTAATAATATTATCAGTAATAAAAGCTATTTTGATTTTTTTGAGATTCCATGTCACTCCCTAACAATTATAGATCATTTGTAAAAATAATTATGTGATACGCACTAGCTCATCCTGATTTGTCGTCACATATCTTGATGATAATGATGGGATCGCCGCAGGGGCTGGGTACGCAGTTGCTCCTCGAGCCGCTGGTACGACTATTGCACGCGGTGCCGGACCCCGGTTGCGCGGGCTTGCGCTTGCATGCGGCCGCTTGCAGGACCAGTATCAGCAGCGACGCGAGGATCTGTGTCGCCTGTGCTAGCCCCATCCTGAAAACCACATGGGTTATAGAGAAAGTGTAGTAAAAGTGCGTAGAATGTAGATAATTTATAATATTGTCAACGCGCCTTTCGCGCGGTCGCGCTTGCATCCACCGACCATCGAGGCAGGCTGTTCTTACCCAGTGCTAAGCAAGCATTGGATAAGAACGTGTCTAGTGGTTGCAAGCGCGACCGCTGAGCAAAAGGTCCTGGACTTGATTCCCAGGTCAGGGTTAGTGTTATATGATTTTTTCAATCAGGAATTTCTGTGATAGCTAGTGTCTGGATTTGTGCCCGGTTATTGATATGGATGAGAACAGCATTGCCTCGTCGGCTCACCATTTTCTAGCGACTCTGATCCCGTGTAGTGCATAATTATAACTGTCATTGACCTTGTAACTACATTCAGTCCTTTGATCGCCAAGGCCTGCCAGCATTTTGATAATTTGTCCACACATGTGCACCATGTACTTATGCATACCTACACAATCTTAGTTTTTGTTTACCAAACTCCATAGGAGGTCTTTAAATGGGACGAATCCTAAATCTCGACAGTTACAGGTGGTATTATTCTCCCTACTCCTAAAAAAACAGAGTAAATATGGTTTTATAAACTTATTCTGTCCCTTACGCGATATCTCGCGTGTAATGAACAATCACGGAAGATATCCTGTAAGTTGACAGTACAAGTTTAAACCGTGAAAGTTAAAACAGTGTTATATTTATACATATATGTGCATACTTTCACTTGTAGGATAACTTTGTTATGCAATGTTACGTCTCCTGTGTCCTGGGAGGCAGCTGTCCCGCATCGCCTTCCGTCTCTTAAGAACAACACTGATCAGCATCGCGCTGATCGGAAGCAGAGCAATCAACACGTTGCCTAGTCTCATGGTTTCGGCTGCCGACAAACATGTGAAGTTAGTAATAAGAGAATCAGTCTACACGCACTAAAAAGGGACAGAACACTCTGTCCCTTTTTAGTACCTGTTCTCTCTTTCCTCACTCTTATGGTGGCTGTCGACTCTCGCCGATACACTCCGAGGCAGGGCGAGGGCTTGAGGGTATATAGTAGCGCTAGTCTAGCCTTGCTTGCCCTCCCTCCCGTCTCGGTTTTTTGCAAGACGTCCCGCGATCTTTAGAGAGACACATAAATTAACTCTCGGTCGAGAATGTACAGCCACCATTTTAATCCGAACCGATGGGACAGTAATTCGACACGGCGGGAGAGAGATAAGGCCGCAGGACTAACGGCTTAACGTGATTTCCGATATAGGTAGAAACCAAAGACTATATAACCATATTCTCTATGGTAGAAACCAATCGCAGCACTTCGGTCAATTGAGCGTCTTTGCCGCTGTTTTTTTTTGGCTCTGTGTTGCGGTCGCCGAATTGTATCTACAAATTTTGTCTACAAAAGTAATTATAATAATAAAAAACAAGCAAAACAAAGTATTCAAACATGGAATCAGTCGGGTTTTTTAGTTATTATAATTAGTTTTATTATTTCCAGCTTTTCAGTTTAATCATATGGAAGATTTCACAGCAGATGAAGACATGCTGCACCGACCCCAAATAAATATAAGGGTAGGTGAATGATGATGATGAATATGACACAGACGATTTACCTTGTTGATTTTTTCACTTTCATTGTAAATCCTAAATGACCATTCGAAATGGACACTTATTTGAAAAACCTAAAGATGACTTTCAAATACCTATTCAATGATACTCCACATACCTAGTTCGTAAACTCATTTTATTTTAAATTTTATTTAAAAAAGTCATCAAAAGCGGCCCATGCGTTTGTTTCTAGTCTAGAGTAGGTACCACAAAGCAACAAACATACATTTTGCTGTTAAACACATCACCCTCCGCCAGTTGGGTAAAAAGGAAATCAGGGACAAAATCTCTCACCGGTTCGGGTTTAGGATAGATAACTTCAATAATAGGTCCCTTATAAGTGCAGGGGTCTATATCAAGCGAGTCTCTTGGACGATGGGCGGGCTTCCTTCGCTTGCAGCCGACGACGCGAATGATCACCGCACTAAACTGCAGCAGAACTGCCAGCAGCTTCACAAACTTCATCATGGCTGGAATAAACAACATGTCTGTATTTTCCAAAGACTTTTTCGTTTGTCTCGTAGTCGGGCAAAAATGATAATGAGTTTGTCCATTAGAAATTTCTCAATGGAAGTCTGGAGTTTGGAAGTTGGCGGTGTGATATTCTGTGCCTCGGAGCGCACGTTAAGCGGTTGGTTCTGCCCCTGATCTTTCTCCGGTCGTGTTGGATTGCCGTCCCATCGGACTATGAAAGTAAAGGAGCAGAGTGTGCATCTGGGTCTGCCGCACACAGTGTGTGCACTAATAATATCTACTGCGTAAAAAAAGATTGACCATGTTGGTACTCACGGTTTTACTTTGCTAACTTTTTCTTCTTGCAAGCCAACACAATCATTTAGAACTGATGTCAGCATGTATAGAAATATCGTCAGGATTATGTTCTCTGAAAATTTTCAAAATCAGACGTAACAAAATACGGGACTGGTGTTCTACACAGTTTTGCTTATTGGTTCGGGGTATATTAGCGTGATGTACAGTCGGTTTCAGATTAGCGTTTTTCGGCGCGTATAAGCTCGTTTTTTGAAGCGCGTGTAGGGGAGAGTGCACGCGGCTTTTAATAAGCGCGTTCATGCATTTGGTTTTTCGAAGTGCAAAATGGGGCGCGTGTGTAAGGGTGTAGGCCGATACGAGCTTATACGCTCAAAACAAAAACTTGCCTGAAACCGCTCTATTTAATATTACTCAACGACGGACGTTATTTGAAAAACTTGATGTAGGTAGGTATTGAATGCACGCGAGATTTCTACAAGATAAGTTGCCAAAGCCCTTGCCTCGTGATTCAAGCACTGAGCTGACGATGGACTATTCGTCTACAAGACAGACGCGGACAATTTGCACCAGTCAATGGACGTCAACCATCACCAACATTCTCCTGAGCTCATCCCAATTTGTTTGGGGTCGACGTAACATGTCTCCTTCTTCCATACTTCTCTATTACTCGTCATCTTGTGATACTCGCCGTCTTAAATAAGTCCTAAATATCCACATTTCTTTCTTTTGCTGTGTCCGACAGGGACCTCTTTTTGTTAATGTTTAATGGGCCTACTTTTGACCTCAATCTAGTCCCCTGAGGACAGAGATGAGGTCGACGATGGAACGAGCTAACCCAAAAGAAGCCTATTAACTCGCGACTTAAATAGATTGGGGTCATATGAACTTGGGAACACCGACTAAGGCAGGGAATTCCACCTGCTGCGGGACTGTTCGAAAGAGATACCGGGTTTTAGTCAGTAAAAGTCTGACACTCCCTTCCGCTCCGCCCTGAGCGGGAGGAGTCATTTGATGATTTTCCCTCCGAAAAAAAAAGCCAGGGAATTCCACTTCGATCGTTTCTTTTGGAAACACGTTTACCACCTAAGCCTATATTGGAATACAATACACAGAATTGAGTATTGAGTAGACACTCAATACGGTAGGACGATATGGTTAAAAGAGGTGTCTGATGAGATCATCAGACACCTCTTTTAACCATATCGTCCTTCACACAGTCCATCCATTATTTCTTTGGTATTCCTCTACTCATAGACCCATCCACACACATATTCAAAACGACGTCAACCATCATCAACATCATTCTCTTGCCATTATCCCAATTCATTTGGGGTCGGCGCAGCATGTCTTCTTCTTTCATACTTCTCTGTTACTCGTCATCTCATCAGACACCTCCGTTCTTTTCATAATTCAAAATCAAAATCATCCTTTACACAGTCCATCCATCGGTTCTTGGGTCGTCAAAACGACGTAAACCAATGGCTGAAAAACCAATGCGTACGCGACAACCAATCGACAGGATGCATTTCAGCGGTTATTTCTGTCCGGCGGACAAACAGTCCATCGTACTCAATAGAATAAAAGCGGGTCTCTCTAAAGTTATTAGGAACCTGAAACTTAGTACTCGACAATCGGCCGGCCAGACTCCAACCTATTGGATGGATACCCTGGGCACTTTAGGATAATGGGGCCCGTGTTAGATGTAAGGGTGAGCGAAGTGAGATCGTTTTCTTTTCGTTCATTCATAAGTTATCAGAAAATTATCAGTTTTACATCTTGAACTGCGTAGGTTTTTTTGCAATCAGCAGTTTATGTTGGAGAGGTGGAGAATTTCCAAAAAACTTTAAAAGTTCGATTTCTCCAAAACAACTCAGATTGGACCCTAAGATGTCGGAGTCAAAATTGTTGCAAATTAGGTCTTATATTACCCATTTCAAGGAATGCACCCAATTACCAATCACCCTGTATACGTAACCCTAACTATTGACTCATGCAGAAAAGCTATAGAAATCACAAAATTATAGGATGCAAAAGCGGTTGTAGCTTTGAAATTCTCCCCTCGCATAAATGAATTTTCTTTTGAAACCCTGCATGATATTTACCGGAACTCGCCCCCCCCCCCTCAAGGATTGCGGAGCCCTAAGCAACTGGCCCAGAGTAGTCAATAGAGAAGACGGTCTTAAGGTGCAACAGCCAGAAGAAAGAACCAAGACTAGCACCACCTATGATAGTAGTAATAAATTTTATGTACTTCAGTGTGGATAAGAAATGAATCTAATACATTATGTGTAAAGGTAACAATAACAAAATTAATAGTCTCTTAATAAATAAATATAATATCATATGATAATATCAAAGGTACCCTTAACGAAGCCGAAAGGCACTTGTTCTCCCTGTCATTGCGATATTTTTTTTGTTCTAGACCATACCTGGGAGCATTCTAGTTACGCAGATATTAGGGGCCAAAGTTCCAACTTTTTCACATTTTTTAAATGCTTTAAATACCTCCACGACCCCCATACTATTCAATGCATCCATCAGCACAATGTTTTGAGTCCTACCGTAAAACATGATTTTTCACCCCCAAAAAAAGGCGTTTCCCAGCAATATTTTTGCGTAGAGTTGCTTAGTTAGATAAATGTACGGAATGCTTGGTTGACCGATTCGTGAAGGGTCCATATTTACACCTTGTATTTAAGACGGAGATATAGCTTCATCTATTTACCTCACTGAAGTAAAATATCCCCCTTAATATACAAAATAACACATAAACTACATTTAAAAGATTTCCTACCCTCATTCCTCCTTTGATCACTTTGACTCCTGTGCTTACGTAAGTTATGTTTTTCTGAATACTCTGATTTTTCATAAAATCCGCATTTCTCTGAATTGCCGCATTTCTCAAACATTCCGCATTTTTCTGACAACTCTTCGTCGTCTGTGTATTGCTTCTCCGTTCTGTTTTGCAACCCTGGATCACCTCGAGAAAGGCCACCACCAGGTGCAGGAGAATCAGCAGGATATCGTTTAAGTGCATTGTTATTTAGACTTCTGAAGCTTTTATAATTTATGGTTGGCTAGTGCCTGTTGGATAACGTAGTTTTTTGTTACAAAGAAAATGCTTTATTGGCAACTAAAAAATAAACAAAAATGGCAACACCTGCCATTTCAGCTGCAGCCCATGACATAGTGTAAGCAAGATCATCACCGTCCTGTCTGCCTTTTCCCAACTATGTCGGGGTCAGTTCCAGATTTCCAGTCGAACCGGATGCAGCTGAACACCAGAATTTTACATTAAGTGATTTCCTTTCTGACCTCCACCATCCTTTTGACAGCTCATATAAAGATGTCCATCGATTTGTGGTGTCAACTACCCTAAACTATCGGGTGCATACGGTTTGAAGTGTGTAAGGGAGGGATAACCTATAAACATTTATATTGACTAGTTAGGTACTCACAGAATCCCTTTGGTCTTAAGCAGCAAGGGGGGTCGCCTGTACGAATAAGGTGACCGGAGCGGTCCTGAGACTTCTTTTTGCA
The DNA here is from genome assembly GCA_950022335.1 of Eurois occulta. Classification (NCBI taxonomy): domain Eukaryota; kingdom Metazoa; phylum Arthropoda; class Insecta; order Lepidoptera; family Noctuidae; genus Eurois; species Eurois occulta. Next base: position 1,441,454 of record OX465502.1, read on the forward strand.
AGCCAACACGTTTAGTACTAGCATCAGTATATAAAAGAATATCACTTTTATCATTATGTTTTCTGAAAATGAAAATCAGCTGTACCTAAACCTAAAAAATACATAACTGATGTTCTACACATCACTTCGGGATTCATTTGCGTGATCTTGATGTGTTTGTATTTAAAGTACTTGCAATCTTGATAAATTACTCAAAGGGTAGCTGTACACACGGCAGCACATAAAGCAGTACATTTCCAGTATAACTTGACCTCGATTTTTCTTTAATTTTTTTTTGAGTCAATCGACCCAGAGAATATAACGTTTCACAGAAAATTCAACCCCCCATTTCACTCTCTAATGGGTTGAATTTCGAAAAATCGATTTTTGCGTAGAGTTGCTTAGTTTGATGTACAGAATGCTTGGTTGACGGCTTTGTGAAGGGTCTGTTTACACCTTGTATTTAAGACGTAGATATAGCTTCATCTATTTACCTCACTGAAGTAAAATATCCCCCGTAAGATACAAAATAACACACAAACTACATTTAAAAGATTTCCTACCCTTATTCCTCCGACTCCAGTGCTTACGTAACTTATGTTTTTCTGAATACTCTGATTTTTCATAATTTCCGCATTTTTCTGACAACTCTTCGTCGTCTGTGTATTGCTTCTCCGTTCCGTTTTGCAACCCTGGATCACCTCGAGAAAGGCCACCACTATGTGCAGGAGAATCAGCAGGATATCGTTTAAGTGCATTGTTATATAGACTTCTGAAGCTTTTATATTTTAGGGTTGGCTATTGCCTGTTGGATAACGTAGTTTTTTGTTACAATGAAAATACTTTATTGGCAACTAAAAATAAACAAATATGGCAACACCTGCCATTTCAGCTGCAGCCCATGAAATAGTGTAAGTAACATCAGACTCAGATCAGCACTGTTATGTCTGCCTTTTCCCAACTATGTCGGGGTCGGTTCCAGATTTCCAGTCAAACCGGATGCAGCTGAATACCAGTATTTTACATTAAGCGATTTCCTATCTGATCTCCACGATCCTTTTGACAGCTCATATAAAGTATGTCAATCGATTTGTGGTGTCATCTATCCTATTATCGGGTGCATACGTTTTGAAGTGTGTAAGGGAGGGATAACCTCTAAACATTTATATTGACTAGTTAGGTACTCACAGCCTCTTGGTGTTAAGCAGCAAGGGGGGTCACCTGTACGAATAATGTGACCGGAGCGGTCCTGCGACTTCTTTTTGCAAGCCAACACGTTTAGTACTAACATCAGTATATTTAAGAATATCACTTTTAGCATTATGTTTTCTGAAAATGAAAATAAGCTGTACCTAAACCTAAAAAATACTTAACTGGTGTTCTACACACTTCTGCGTACCACTTCGGGATTTATTTGCGTGGTCTTGTGTGTTTGTATTTAATATTACTCAAAGGGTAGCTGTACACACGGCGACACATGAAGCAGTACCATTTCCAGTATTACTTGACCTCGATTTTTCGAAATTCAATCCATAAGAGAGTGAAATGGGGGGTTGAATTTTCTGTGAAACGTTATATTCTCTGGGTCGATTGACTCAAAAATTTGTGTACAGACTTAAATTATAATGATGTAAATCATTGACTAACGGGATATAGTTAAGCCACTGCTGTCCGTCTGTCCGTCTGCCTGTTACAAGTTACTACTTTCACAAGTTATTATGCCTTGTGTCTGTGACTGTAGCTCGAGTTTTAATTTGAGTTTTGAGTTTGTTAGCGGGCTGTATCTAATGATCCATAATAGGTAGACAGTTGAAACTTTCACAGAATGTGTATTTCTGTTGCCGCTTTAACAAAAAATTTAATAATATTATAAATGCGAAAGCTTGTGAGGATAGATGGATATATGAATGATTGTTACTCTTTCACGCAAAAACTACAGCACGGATTTGGATGGAATTTAGCACACATAGTTAACAACTTGGATTAACACATATAATACTTTTTATCCCAGTAGTATTATCCCGTGGAACAATTATAACGGCCCGTGGCTGCCGGACTGTGGCGCCGCATACGGAGCGGGCTTGCAAACCACGTGGGTGCTTTGCCAACCCACTGTTGCACGATCAAATCAAATCAATCAATCAAAATATTTTTATTTCACATAAGCCTACATGGGCACTTATGAAACGTCGACAAAAAGGTGCACGGTTCGGGTTGGTCGTTTCCTATGGAGAAAAACCGGCAAGAAACTCCATGGTTACTCTTTTAAAATGATTAGTTTTACAATATTATCATGTTACAGCATTAGTACTCAAGTATGGGGGGACAGCATAGGCCCGACAATAAGTCGTTGCTTACTACACAAGAAAAACGGAAAACAAGATAAGAGGTTAACAAAAGTTAACACACATCTAGGAATCTACAAGGCCTACACTGTTCACACATTCACAAACAATCGTTAAAAAAAATCTATACAAAGGCAAGAAAATATTATAAAAGACTAAATTAAACAAGTGACAAAAATATTGTCATCAGTGCTGCAACTATTCTGAACAAAGGGTGTTTAAGTGATGTGATAACCATTGTAAAAAAAAAGAGAAAAAAAAAAACCATTGTAAATTAAAATGAAAAGAAAAAAAAAAATTGTTTGAGAATAGTTAGAGACATCTACATATTTGTGCTGTTTATGAGCTACCAGGGAAGCCGCATGCGCAGAAGGAACTAAAGCCAAACCTCTTTATCTTCAACGTAGTCTTTGATTTTGTAATATGCTTTTTTAATAAGGACACGTTTAATGTAATTTTTTACGGTACGATAGTAATGAGACAGCGCGGTGTCACGCATCTAACCGCTGCGCTGCCGCGCTGATAGGTAAATGCCGCGCGCGCGCAATTTCATACGGCTGTTGTATTTTTGTGATAAAAGTGAATAAGTAATAAAAAGAAATATTTCTCTGGGAAAGTTGTTTGTTATCATGAGGACAATCATGTGTATAAGTATCGGTCACTAATTACCAGTCACCCTATATAGACTTCTGAAGCTTTTATATTTTAAGGTCATAAATTGGCTATTCCCTGTGTCCAACAGGCAATAGCCAATTTTTTTAACGTAGTTTTTTTGTTACAAAGAAAATACTTTATTGGCAACTAAAAAATAAACAAAAATGGCAACACCCGCCATTTCAGCTGCAGCCCATGAAATAGTGTAAGTAAGATCATCACCGTCCTGTCTGCCTTTTCCCAACTATGTCGGGGTCGGTTCCAGATTTCCAGTCGAACCGGATGCAGCTGAACACCAGTATTTTACATTAAGCGATTTCCTATCTGACCTCCACGATCCTTTTGACAGCTCATATATAGTATGTCAATCGATTTGTGGTGTCACTACCCTATTATCGGATGCATACGGTTTGAAGCGTGTAAAGGAGGGATATCCTCTAAAGATTAATATTGACTAGTTAGGTACTCACAGCGTCACTTCGGTTTCATGCAAGTGGGGAGATCGCCTGAAGGAATATTGTGAACGGAGTGGACTTCCTGAGGTTTCTTTTTGCAAGCCAATACATTTTATACTAACATCAGTATATATAAGAATATCACGTTTAGTATTATGTTTTCTGAAAATGAAAATCAGCTGTACATAAACCCAAAAAATACATGACTGGTGTTCTACACACTTCTGCTTACCACTTCGGGATTTATTTGCGTGATCTTGTGTGTTTGTATTTAAAGTACTGTTTAAAACTTTATAAATTACTCAAAGGGGAGCTGTATTGTATGCGCAGTTTATTACAAGATATGTTTGTACGGCGACAAAACGTCTCTCGTCTGCTCAGGGCTTTATGTTAGAACGGTCTTTCTGAAGCCCCGAACTCAAACCTAGCATTCGACAAACTGCTAGAAGAAGAAATAACGATTTTTTTTTGTGGATGGAATCTCGCATGTCAACCGGGGGATGTCGTCGTCTTAACCGGGCTCTCCTGTGGGTGCCTTGAGTGTAAGGCCCCTAGCCAGGACATACAAATAAAAACTAAGCGACCACAGTCTAAGGGCCTCGGCTTAGGGCATCCCGGGGGGAGGACAGCAAGGGATAGGCTGAATCGGATCAAAAGTCCAATACCACCTCTTACAGCAGTATTTTTTAGTCGTTCTTCACCCAATTGCAACTAATTACGCCCTCCAGGACTTGCAAACGACAGAGCTGTCCAGGTCGGACCAAATCTGAGTCATCGATTCGAGAAGAAGAAGATCGTACTTAAGAGTGGGAAAGAGAAGTATCTATGTCTTATGTTTAGCTCAGTCTCTTTCTCACACTCAAGTAATATATCTCCCAAATACAAAATACACATTTTTATGGTGTCCTACCCTTATCCCTGTGATAATTTTAACTCCTGTTTTCTCATAACCTATATTTTTCTCATCCAGCGGTTTCCGGACCCGAATCGTTTTTCGTTTCGACTTGCAACCCTGGGTCACTTCGAAAATGGCCACCACTAGATGCAGGAAGATTAGCAGGATATCGTTTATTAGCATCGTTATAGGTTTCTTGAAGTTCTGCAGCCTTTTTATCTTGAGGCCGGAAATTTGCTTTCACCTGGTGGATAACATGAAGACTTTAGTTAGAAAGGTCGTCTTCATCTGCGGGGTGGGTATAATTTAGTCCGTCTGATCCGTGTGTTTACACCCCTCATCAGTTGTTTTTGGATTAGACCGAGGCATACGCATGCCAATAAGTTGAGCATATAGCATTATCAGCCTTTAATGCTCCCAGTGCTGGGAGATATAGGCATCCTCTTCGAGTTTTCGATTCTAGGACATGTAGTGGTCATGAAATAAATTACACGCGGGTTCTCCACGACCTACAACTCCGAAATTTCGCTAACCAAGTTAATTTGACTCCGTAGAAGGTGGATGAGTTATGAGATGACGACTAATAGACACGAAGTCGGGGCCGTTTACTACTGAGGCATCGTCAACATGTTTAAAGAAACCAATATTCAAACCTGAAATCCCTGGAAGCATCAGTTCTCACTTTCTGTTATCTGATTTACAATGCTGGTAGGCTTCGGTACAGTCCGTGTACGTGGTTCGGACGCAGCCCAGACAGGTCTCAAGGTATGACAGCAGCAAGGTCACTATTAGTACTACTACCTCTTGGAAGAACGCTTTATCCATCGCCAGTAGCCAATGGATCTGTGATTGGTAATAATTGGCTGTTGGAGAAATTAATTGTTAACAAATTAACACACATATACATAAACTCACGGATTTTTCCCATGGGGGTAGGCAGAAACCACAGAGCGCCACCTGCTACGATCCTTACATACTCCTTTTGCCTCGTCCACATTCATAATCTGGTCAGGCACGCACGCCGTTTGCGAGTACTATGCACCTGACCTTTCTGAAGAACTTTAAACAAATGGTCAGTGTATGTTATTCGAAGGCGCCCCCTCCCGGCGGCGTTGGCACTCTGCCTTGTATCTGTCTGTGATATTTGTTAGTCGCCTTTCACTCGTCCTCTCCACATGACTAAACCATCTAAGATTATAAGCATACCTTTTTAATTTTTTGTCACTCCATCTTCTTTTAAACCGCAACGATCTCGTGTAACCTCATTTCTAGTATGATAGCGTACTTATACAGGGTGGGTATTAAATCGTGGATCACACGAAACGGCGATAGTTGGGGTTATCGGGGTATTTTTATATCTCAGATGCATCGTATCTTAGGTCTTCCCCTACACTAGTTTTTTTTTTTTTTTTTTTCGGGTGGGAAATCATCAAATGACTCCTCCCGCTCTGGGCGGAGCGGAAGGGAGTGTCAGACTTTTACTGACTACAAACCACCCATGTTCCTTCTTTTGCCCTTTGTGTTCCAGGGCCACGGTATCTCTTTCGAACAGTCCCGCAGCCCTGGCAGGCTCCACTTTCATAACTTATGTAGTTATAGCAATAATTACCAATGGTTATTTCCTACAAGGTGTATTATTGTCGGAGCAAGTGACGGTTTTTTTGCCGCAGCCTGCGACTTCGAGCAGCAAGGTAGCTATCAGGCAGACGAAGAATGCTACGCGCCCCCAGTGAACTGACATCATACTCTGAAACAAAGGGGACATATTTAACATCACGTCTGTAATCCACGAAGGGTTAGGCAGAGGTGTACTAATGTTCACCCATATTTCGCCAGTTATGATTATTAAGTCCCATAACAATAGCGATGATATTGCCATTAACCGGGCAGAAATCCAGACGCCCTGGCTGCTACTGAAATATTCCTAAACCCAATAAAACTTTGCCCAACCCGGGAAGCGAACCCAGTAGTACCTCATGCTCAACAGTTGCGCATGCGACCACTGGACCAACAAGGCAGTGAATATTTTGTGAGAGTAATGGTGAGTATGACTATATAAAGACTGTGATGATGGATCGCCTGTGTGAAAGATGATATGGCTAGAAAGGGGGTGACTAATAAGACTAATAGAGAACTATGGAAGGAGAATACCGACAAAAGCGCTAACTCACGGGAGCACTCGCCTGGTGTGTAACAATCCAAGATTCGATTTTATACAGAAAAAAGTGATTGTTACAAATTGTATTGTTACTGGTTGCACACTGCAGTGCTCGGTTCTCATCCATCTCTGATGTAATGCTCGAATCTGAACTGTCACATTATAGGCGAATGCTCCTAGTGATCCCGAGCGCCAAAGTTGCAAGAAACTAACAAATTAAAAGGCAGATACTTACAAAAATAGTGTTGGCTTACTTCTCGAGATATTATATGTTATTCGCCATTTCATGTCAAGCGGCCATCTTCCCTCTGCAAACGAAAAATAATCGATTTGAGTCGTTCCACCGAAATACATACATTCACAAACTAACTAACGCTAAAATAACAGCTCAATAATAAACTAAAATGAAGTAAGTTCTAATTCAAACTACAAGGTGGAATTTGACCCAAATCAATACTTTACGTTTGCAATGGAAAAGATAATCAATCAGAGATAGAAAAGTATTTTATAGGATTTATTCTTTTTTTTTGCGTGTCCTTACAGTTTACAAGTTGTGGAATGAGAAAGATTACTGTCATTTTTAAACATAATTTCATTAGATCGTTTTAAAACTGGGTATTTGTCCAATTTGTGACCTAATACTTCAGAAACCTGGTGAGATTGTAACACGTCAATGTTGCTGTTTCTTTCCATTTTTCTGAATTGGTTCCAACAGTAATAATTTTCCCAGCACCTTTTTGCTACCCATAAGTTTCGCTTTCTGTATCCAGCTTCTATTCTCTAGTTGTTCGTGGTGTGCTGGTGTCGCTAGAACCGGTAGGGACCTCGTCTACAGGGTGCTTTACCCGAGCACGGGATCTTTTTCTTGCACGTCGATGTGCCCACGATTAATAAAGCGAATATAGCAAATAGGACTGCATACAGACGACTCAAGAATTGACCCATTCTCGGTTACTGAAACAAAGCAAAAAACAAAATTCAATTATTCAAATAAGGCCGAGAATGAGCACTTAAAATTACATGAGATAGTCGCTCAAAACGTTCTGGTGATTGAAGCTGGTAAAAAGTGGCGGAACTAACTCGCCAGCAAAACATTTGAGTTACGTACGTGAGTTAGGTTTGAAAGACGAGACACTTCCTGAATGGCTAAACAGCGAGAATAGTTAAACGGAAATAGATCTGTGTGCCATATGGGTAAATAGCTGATGATAAAAGTAACTCGCAAGTCCTATAAACTGTGGGGCTCGAGCCCTATTCATCAAATCCAAGCTGCGTTTTACAGTGACCAGAGGAAGAAATAGGCGATTCTGTAATACACGTTGAAAAATCGACCGATTTTATTCATTACCGCAATGGCCCGAGTACACAATCAGTCATCGTCACTTGCAAAGCTACAAAATGAAGCTCAAAAAACTAGATCAACCAAACAATATTTCAGACATTGAGTAACCAGACAAGCAGACAGTAAGGCCCTTTGTTATCCATTTTATAAGCATCGTGTCATCGCTTGGCTCAGTGCGCGGGCGCCGCCGGTCAAAAATAAACAACGCGTTGAATCAAACGCAAATGATTGGTATTCATCATATGGCTTGAACTAATTACAAGCTTTGAACGCCGTGGAAAAAACCGGCCAAGCACGAGCCGGTCGCACACGAAGGGTTCCATAACACCGTTCAATATTTAACACTACTAACTACGTATAATGAAGATCGAGCAAAAAATCGGCGAAAAAAACACGGAACCCCTGCTTACTCACTGAGTGAGTACTCTTTAGTTATATTAATTTCATCGCTACAACTCCAACATAATATCCGTATTACACACAAGAGAAAATTCAAGTGTCCATCTCTATTACGGTTCGAAAGATACACCTCTGTGGCAGACGGACGGACGAACAGTCAGCGGAACCTCAGTAATAGGGTCTCGTTGGCAACCATTGGGTACGGAACCCTAAAAATATAAGCGGAAAACCAATGCGATGATTTTGATGAAGCCGAGGTCTCGTCGAATATATTGGCCAAGGTTATCCTTAATGGATTACAATTTATTGATAAAGAAACATTTGTTTAGGCTGTTGTAAAATATTGATGTTTAGTTGCTTCTGTGTGGAGTGGGAGCCGACCAATCAGAGCTGAGAAAGAGGTTAATGATGTTGATGAAGTATTTGTTTAGACTCCATGGTAAAATGATTTACAAGAAGTTATACATGATTCACATAAACAGACGTTTCAAAAATCTTGTGGAATATGATCCGAGAGGCAAGTGGCTGTGTAAAGACCGTGGTCGATCTTCAACGTCAAGCAATGCTTGTCAAGGTAGGTCCGAAAATGGATGTAGTCCAGCAGTTATGTTACTTTTTACCTGGAAAGTATTCCGAAGTTAGTGGAACTTTAACAGGTTGTTTGGGGGTACACTGAGAACTAAGTGCTAACTTGAGGGGGGGGGGGGGCAAAAACAAAATTTTCAGCCTTTTTTTCAGTTTTTCACTTATATCTCTTACACTAAGCAAAAATTGGGTTCCATCTTGTATGACAAAGTTGAAGAACAATAAATTTCCTAAGAGTTCGTTGGTGAATCAGATTACCAGGCCTAATATTAACGGAGATACACCCGATCACAGTTAGACAAAGTTTCTCAAAAAAATGCTGTTTTCGACATGTCGATTGCATTAGTGACCATCGCATAGAGTATTACCTAGTGACAGGGTTGTAGAGGTCAGATAGTCCTCATCTGCGGTGCCTTTTCTCAACTATGTTGGAGTCGGCTTCCAGTCTAATCGGATCCAGCTGAGTATCAGTATTTTACATGGAACGCCTGCCTATCTGACCTCTACAACCCAGTTTGTACTGGGTAATACGATACCTCTTGGTAAGACTGATTGTCAGAGCTTCGGGTCACTGACTATATGTAACGACTGTCAAAGATCTACAAATGTCAGCCGGGACCAACGGGTTAACGTGCTTTCCGAGGCACGGAGGAAACTGGGTATATAATGGGTGGTCATCCATCCACGGACCAACCTACGTAAGCACGGCTTAAGCTAAAGCTGGACCCGAGCGGCTGTTATTGTTTAGCCACGAGCTCCTGTTGTAAAACACATAAGAACAAAACAGATCAGAACATAATCTTACCGATTATTCCTTGGTACAAGGCGCGGGTTGTCTGCAAGCGATGTAGATTTTCCTGGTGCAAGCGTTAGCAAGTCCGAGGAGTGACAGGATCCCAGTGAGTAAGAACAACACGGCTTTCTGAACGCCCATGGTCTAGCGCTTCATGGCTGCGTCGGCGGCCAGGAACCTGCAAGCGTGAGCGGCCATGGCTCGGCCTTACAGCGTATAAAGAATGGGTGTAGGCAGGGGAATAGAACGGGCAAAACCAGCCCCGAAAGACATTGACCAAAATGTGTGAAGCAACATAAAAATCTACCTTTTTGAACCGATTTTAGTTCGGTCCAGGCTGAGTTTTAAGCTGTACTGCCATACAAAATTTCGTTTGCGTTATTTTTTCCTACATGCATACATTTTCAGTACTGGCTGCCGAAAAACAGGACGACACCTATTCTGGTCATTGGCTTTTGCTTAACACACTTTCTGTTACAATCAGAAGGATTTTGAAGTAAATTTGTAACCCATAACTTATATATATGATATATAATATATAAGTAAAAATAATAAATGGAATAAATGTGATATTATAAATACGAAAGTCATTTTGTTTGTTTGTTTGTTACCTTTTCACGCCTAAACCACTGAACCGATCACCCTGAAATTTTGCATATGCGATGTCAGGTGTACAGAAATGGACATACACAGTATTTTTTAGTATTTCGGGGTACCCACCTTTCATCCCGAAAAAAAGTACTGTTTCTGAGGAAAACAACAATAACGTTCTTATGACAGTAGATGGCGCCACGTGTCTTTTGAATCATGATAGAACTATATTATTACAAGCAGAGTACAAACCGAATTGATTGTTAAATTCTAAATTAACGCGACCAAAGCCGCGAGCAAAAGCTAGTAGCTTCATATGTTTGAAGCATTCGTCTCCTCAACAACGTTAATAAAAATATGAGTCGTCAAATTGAAGAGTATTGCTATTATAAGTGTAATATGCAATCAAACCGCGTCATAAAATATCTCCAGAATGATGTCCTCACTCGTGGGTGCGAGATGAAACGCATGGTCAATGAATTTAGATGCACGGTTTAGGATATAATTATGCGTATCCATTTAAATTACAACACACATTGTGGGGAAAAAGAAATTACTTATGTCACAAGGTTATACTTTGATTCTCTCACGACTGTGCAATTGTAGTTTCAGCGGCCAAGAGTTCCATAGGAAACGTTTATATTTTTAGCAGTTTGCGTTGACAATGTGAAAGGGCACTTCTGTACACACCATTAAGGTTCATTTTTATCCAGTTGAGGTCACCAGGTATTTACAAACTTGAATGGGGACGAACTTACCAATTCGGTGCTTTAAAAAGCTTGTTAACATAGAAGACAAGAGTGATTCTACTGTTTCTTTCAAAGTCTCTAAAAGTTCGTTTAGCCACGTACAAATGGTAGAATTTACACGCTGCAAGCCGGCAATATGAGGCGCTTTTTCTAGATACGTAGAAGTATAAACGTCGGTTAGTGCCTCATTCCATTTAAAGTTGCAAACGGGGGTCTGCGAGTTGGCTTCGGAGCCTCGTACACAAGTTCCAAAGTCCAAGACGTCAGGGTCCCGAGATATATCATAGACATTTAAATAACATTGATAATACCTGCCTATTACTGTCCCACCGATTTGAACTGTGATTTTGCATACAGAAGTATGGATTTGGGTCAATTTCTTAAAATCTACGCAAACTATAGAAACACTATGTTTTTGTTAAGAAGGATAGGCTCACCTGTTTTATATTAGTTGCGTTGGGTGATAAAGTTTAAATTTTATTATTACTGTGAATTTGGGTTTGTGATTTTTTTCCTGAAGTTTGATTTGGTTGCAGTTTTGATTAGTATGCCAGATGGAACTGGTCATTTTGAAATTAATGACAGCTAAGACTGGCCGGCCATCGCTGCTAGAAAAAAGGTTGGTAGCTTAGGAAAAAGATCTTCATTCGTCATGATTCTGTGCCCTATGATTCTATAACATGCTAGCCCGCGAAATTCAAATTTTCTTACGTTTCTTTGCAATTTGCAGGTCAGTGTCCGGTTGTATGTTAAACAAAATTTGATGAAATGGCAAAACATAGGGAGAACTGTAAAGAAAAAATAATAATTAAGAAAAGGAGGAATGATAGCTTGACGATTGATTATGTTATGCTAATTTGTATTTGATACCTAGATCCGTTCTTGAGAAAAAGTGTCTTGAGAGGCGGACAGCACTTTGATCTTGATTTGAAAGGTTTAACCACTTAATGGGTCCCAAACAGCAGCAATCAGCAACGCGGCGAGCCCAGAAGAAGATAGCGGGATAAACTGAACACTTTTCTAAAAGATTGGCCATTATCAATAATGGATAGGGTTATATGGAAGACTCGGTATGGATATACCGAGTTTCCTCCGTGCTTCGGAAAGCGAGTTAAGCTGTTGGTCCCGGCCATCATTTGTAGATCTTTCACAGTCGTTACTGGTAGTCAGTGGCCCGAAAGTCTGACAACCATTCTCACCAAAAGGTTATCGTATTACCCAGTACTAACTGGGTCGTGGGAGGTCAGACTGGCAGTCGCTCCTTGTATTCGATGGGAAGCCGACCTCACCATAATGGTTGGGAAATGGCTAGGCAGATGTGATGATGTGTCTGTGAATAACTAGCTTTTGTCCGCGGCTTCGCTCGCGTTAATTTACAATTTGACAATTAAACTCATAACACACTACTAAAGTTTCTATAATAATATGATTAAATCATCATTCGAAAGACCCGTGGTGTGCTGCCATCTATTATCATTAGAACATAACGTTCTAATGATGTTGTTTTCCTCGGGAACAGTACTTTTTTTCGGGATGAAAGGTACCTTATATCCGTTTCTGTACACCTGACAACGTATACGCTCGGTTCAGCGGTTTAGTTGTGAAAGGTAACAAACAAACTTACTTTCGCATTTATAATATTAGTTAAGAAGTTAGGATTTCTCGTCACTCTGTTACCTAGAAAAGTGATAGAGATAACGTCCATTTCATTTCAATTCAAGTGAACTTTTAGCGTAAAACAGTTTGTAGAAAACCGATAAGTAGAACCGGGATGTGTTGTATACCAATCCCGTATTGAATATTTAATGCTAATACATTTCCTACTCGTGTCTTTTCGATTATGTAAAGTTATGTGTAGGTAGGGATTCAAAACCCCGGTCACAACCTCAGGTAATGCGAGTAGCTACTTGCGTTTCCTACGCGTCAGTACTTTCCAGGCATGCTGTAATGCTAGGGCCACATTATCGGACCAATATTAGTGTCGGTTGTCGCGATAAAAACTTCGTGTTCGGGCATCGGCGATGTTCTTGTCCATAGTAAGACCCATCATCATCATCATCATCATCAGCCTATAGCAGTCCACTGCTGGACATAGGCCTCCTCAATCGCACGCCATTCAACTCGATTAAGACCCAAGCAAATCGCAATTCGCGCATGTCATGTTTGGGCGATAATTTTGGCATAATAAAATGGAAGAAACGGTTGCGTTGTAGTATATGTGTAGCCTCGTGTGAGAAGTTTGTAGGGACAAATTCTTTTGATGCGGGTCAATTTACCGAGAGCGCCGCGACAGGTAGACAGAACTTATAGGCTAGACGTATCCCTCCAGTGATGGGGCCTTACCATCAAACTCTCTGTATGACCGTTAAATCGGGTACGAAATCGCAAACCAGGCGCGAAATATGTGTGTAATTTCTACTGTAACAGTTTTGATTTATTTTTACGGTTTATGCTCTCCTACATAGAGTCTGCTAACTTTAGTATGAACAAGACACGAAGAATGGAACAGTGAACAGAACTTGCAATCCCCGCGGCGAACCTAGATGCACAGTTCCTTGCAAATGTCACATCAAAAAGTGTCGTCGCTAAATCAAACTAAAAAATAAAACGCAATAAAATCTCAAGTTCTGATTGACTAACCACAAAATCGAACTTACACCGAACATAAAGTTGTTTTTAAACTCGAGCAACGCACATTATTTCATATTTCAAATCCAATTACCGAGAAACAACGGCTGTTATAAGCAGTGAAAAGTGCGCACTTTTTCTGGGGACGTTTTTGAGACGCTCTGAGTGTGTATCTTGGATTTCTGTCGTAACAGGCTGCTTTATCGCGTAGGTTGTGGCCAGGCCGAACTCAGTATTCGTTCCACGTTTTGCATAGCACTATTTCTGCTTATCCCCGACATTTCTACAACAGTTTTAAAGATTTTGGTCTCAAAGGATGGAGACGAGAGTTAGATTTTAAGTTCAAGCTTTTAGTACGTACAAAAATGTTGGAGCCACAGATGTCGTTAAATTTTCTCTAAAATAGGAGATTACTAGAAAATACGACAAACTTATATTCTTTGAAAGGGTAGGCAGAGGTACACCTACTTATAAAAATTTCGCCGGTGTTATACCTAGTCCTAGTTCTTAATAGTAGTAAACCTATCAAATTCAGACTTTTACTGAGCTATAGAGAAATTCCTAATTAAACAGCCCAAAGACACTTTGCCCACCCAGAGGAGGCAAGCTTGACCACAGACTAACGAAATGAAAAGATAACAAATAAATGGACTAGTGTTCGCAAGCACAACTACTGAACATGAGGTCCTGGGTTCAATTCCAAGGTGAAGCAGTGTTATTGGGTTTTTGATTAGGAATTTCTCAGTAGACCGTCTGAAATAGTGCCTGGTTGATGGCAAAAGGCTTGGAAATAAACATAACTAGCGACATAAGGTGTATTATGTGTGGCGAAATTAGGTACACCTCTGCCTAAACCTTCGGGCATCATAGACAAAACAAATACTTAAATGCCAGATTTTTTCTTTGCCTTCCCATTCAGTCACAATTTCTTAGATCAATCTGTACATTAGTCGGTAGGTAATCTACTATCTACAAACATTCATTAAATCACCATTGGATGTTTTGAAATTGACTTATTATTTTTATCACCGGAAACCGTATGGCATAACATTCAGCATTTCATATCGACCGAGGTGTTGCCAGTGTAATAAATGTTAAAAATAAACATTCCGTTCGCTCTTACATTCATAAAAAAAGCTTTGGATAAAAAACTGGTGTAATTAATTATAGAACACATTACTATCGCATTGTTTATGGTTGTTAATTTAAATAACGACATATTTTTAAACAGAGAATGTTAATTAATTACTAGTTCCTTTATTTATGAAACTGTTGGCCTAACGCGAAGAATGGACGTCAACCAATAGATGAAAAAACAACACAACAACCAATGAACAGGAACGGTCGGTTTCTATCCGGATCTGGCGGTCGAAAGTCCCTCGTCTGGGCAGGCCCTTAATGTAACGTGAATTGTAGCGATTTTTTTAATTGAAAGAACTCCTTTTTGTACCTACATATCGCATCGCTTTTAGTTCATTTTATAAGGGTGGCTAATCGTTTTTTGCCAAATTTAATAAGAGTGCTGCAGCACGCACATCTTCATAAGCTTTTATTGAACTTGCCCTGTTAGTTTCTTAGTATTTGTATTGGTAAAATCTTGCAACTGAATTTTAAACCAGTTCCCCCCAACCGATTGAACTGAAATTTTGCGAACACCTTTGGTTCTGGTGACAGTACATTTTTAAGATAGAGATGACTTGATCCTGCAGCCAGGTTCGTCTCCTCACAAGAAAACTCCTCAACGGTTAATAGCGGGGACATTGTACACGCATACAATTAAGGAGTCAACTATAACTATCCTAAATAATATTATAGTTGTCATCCACAGTATCGTATTAAGTTAAAACGGATTAGAGTTAAAAGCAATTAATTGTAAAAAAAATAAAATCGAAAATACACTCTGTATTTTTACAATTTACGTCGTACTATTAAATAATGTCGCGCCAACTTTCGAGTCTTGACATAAACTTGGTGTGGCTTTGCTCGGGAAGCGGGTTGATCGGCTTTCTACCTGCGGGAAATGGATGGAACTATGTTTTTCAAAACACTTTCTTGAAAACTGGTTCTTATCGGACTACGATTAGGTTCAACATGCAAGGTATTTCACACGCGTGGATTTTTAATATTTTTCTGCACACGTGCGGAAATAAAAATTTCCACAGATAACTACTAAGTACAAATGGGTTCAATGACTATAGTCGGCAGTGATTGTTTTTTTTTAAATCTCGCAAAGAGATATGCGTCTTTACGGCGTAAATATTTTTTGAGTATTTAAATTGTGTTTCTAAATACATAGAATATCATAGATAAACATGATTATTTAAAATAATTATTTACTTGAACAAGTTAACATTTATTTATTTTCTAAATTCAGAAATATTTGCATCGGCATCATACCTTTGCTTCTTCTTCAACCTGGCGAAAGCAAAGCGTGGAAAAAAAAGCAAATTAAATCATAGTTTCCAAATAATTACTGACAAAAATACTTTCCGTTCTAATATTTTATTGCTTCGAAAGTGTATTGAAAAACGTCGTTTGATACGCGTGGGGATTTGTAACTGCACTTCTCGACTCCATAACACCCTCGCCTGCAGCTCGGGTGTTAATTCCGCCTCGAATGCAATAACAAAGTTTCCCCACTTATAACAAAATGTACTATTTCACTACATTTTAGAGATATATCTTCGTTTATTAACGAGTACGGTACTTAATTTTCAGATCATTTTACTTATATTTTAGAGAAAGGTAAAACGGATCGTTTGTTTTGAATATTTTATTTCCAAACCTAGGCTTTCTTATAAACACTGACAATATGGCTGTATCATTAAATTTTGCGATTAGAGTAGAGTAACAGTTTGTGTTTCCAATCTCCCATTGGTAAACTGCAGATAGATTTGTGTGAAAACATTGGCGTGAATCAGAAATAATGATGTGGCTTTGGTAACGATCCTGGGGAAGTAGGGTGGTCGTCTTGACATCTGTGTAGTAGATGGAAACCACCTATTCTCTACTTCATGGAGATAGCAATTCATCACTCGCCTAATGTTTTCCCAACTATGTTGGGGACGGCTTCCAGTCCAACCAGATGCAGCTGAATACCAGCATTTAACAAAAAGCGACGGCCTATATAACGGCTTCATTTTGTCCGACTAATTAACAAGTAGTTAACAGTTTCCGATCGATAAGCTAAATTAATTAAACAAGAAATGAAATTAGCCGAAAGTGTGCAATTAACATAATTTTGATGTTGATTGTATCGTGAATTTTAATCAGATGAGGCACTACAGTCAAATCGCGTGAGAGGCCGTAGTGATGTGAAAATTTATCGATACGAAAGTTATAGCGAATGTAATGGTCGGAAATGGTATTGGAAATGGCAGTTTACGTAGGATGTTTGATGAGATTGCAATTGTAGTGGTGTGTCTAGCTAATGACAGAACAAATAACTTGTAGGGAACAAACTGTAGTAGGAATATCTGTGACCAAAGTTATCGAATAGCTGTTGTAGCTTTAGTAAGGACTAGGCGATAGTCAGTACACGTAGGTACACTGATCTGCTTAACAACCTTTTTCGATAGCATTTACACTGGTAAAATATTTTTTTAATGCTATATAGGATTGCGTTTGGCCGGAAAGAGGAATATCTGTGACCAAAGTTATCGAATAGCTGTTGTAGCTTTAGTAAGGACTAGGCGATAGTCAGTACACGTAGGTACACTGATCTGCTTAACAACCTTTTTCGATAGCATTTACACTGGTAAAATATTTTTTTAATGCTATATAGGATTGCGTTCGGCCTGATGTGTAGCGATGACGCGGCCTAGGGTGGAGCACACTTGCCTAGAAGAAACCGATTCACTCGAACTTTGAAGAGATCTAGATTATAATGATCGGGAAACAGAGAAGCCTCAGACTGGCGGTTTGTGAACATGTTCTGGGTGCTCTAGGATATGTTTAATCCTGATATAATGTTCCAGTGGATGGATTGCCATTACCAATTTCCAATCGCGTGAAAAAGGTAGTTACGTATCAAGCCCTTCAGTGCCCTAGTTTTCAACATCATCATCATATGGACATAGGCCTCGTCGCCATATTGACCGGTCCCCTACGTCTCGCATCCAGCGGATCCCCGCAACCTTCAACCTGTCTTAGTTTATTTCCAGATAAAAGATACAGGTTTGGATGCAGGATGTAACACCGCTCTTGTTTCCAAAAAAATCATCATCATCTTCCTGCCCTTGTCCCATGTTACTTGGGGTCGCCGCAATACATTTCTTCCACTCTCCTCTGTCAACCGTCACGCTATCATTTACTCCTTTTTCTTTCATTAATATCATTCCTCGCAAAATCCATCCATCGGCATCGTTTTCTTGGTCTTCCTTCTCCCTCCATCCATCAACACACAAAAAATATGCACCGGAAATTCAAAAAATTGCATGACTTGACGTCTTGATGTTTTATAGGTATACCTACCTTACCCTTCGGGGATTATAGGCGTGATGGTTCAGGATCCCGATTTTAAGAGTCGACTGCTCAACTTGG
Organism: Eurois occulta; assembly: GCA_950022335.1. Classification (NCBI taxonomy): domain Eukaryota; kingdom Metazoa; phylum Arthropoda; class Insecta; order Lepidoptera; family Noctuidae; genus Eurois; species Eurois occulta. The sequence continues at coordinate 1,459,569 of OX465502.1, forward strand.
CAAACCGGCTAGTAGTGCCTACTGGTCATGAAAGTCAACCGAAGGTGAACGGAACCATAAAACATGGATCGTTTGCTCTCTTTTATTATCTTTTGAGTAAACAGTGTCTAACTATCTAGTTATTTTTAGAAGCATCTTATCTTTAAAGTTAACGGTCTTTCTATCATGATCCTTCAAAATTAGTACTTTTAGGACATGTCACCATCGGTCTACTCTTTCCACAGTGGAGTTTTTTTTTGAGTTTAACCGGATGCTGTTAAATACCAGTATTTTGAATGGAGCGACTTGCTTACTGATCTCTATAATCCAGTTAGGAATCATCAGAATACCAGCGCTGTGACATTTGTTTTAAATGTTACAGCACCATGCTGAGATAAAGGCCTTTTGATCTCGTACAGGACCAGTTTTAGTTTAATGTATGTCTTATCCTTAAGTTTTTCATATGTTTACTTTTATATAATTTTGTTTTATTGTTACTTGTAATCATTTTAGTTTAATGTATGTCTTATCCTTAAGTTTTTCATATGTTTACTTTTATATAATTTTGTTTTATTGTTAATTGTAATCATTTTAGTTTAATGTATGTATGTCTTATTCTTAAGTTTTTCATATGTTTACTTTTATATAACTTTTTTTATTGTTACTTAATTGTAATAATTTTTTTTTTCCTGTGCGAGACAAATAAATATTCTTTATTTCTTTCTTTCTTAGGTGCTGGTAAATACAATACCTCTTGGTATGACGGGTTGTAAGACTTTCGGGATTCTGATTACCGTCAAAGATCTGCATTAATGGCAGCCGAGACCAACGGGTCCTTCCTCCCTTTCAAGTCCAGAATAAATTCCAAAAGTCCATAAAGTCATTATATGACGTACTAACCATTTCCGTCTTCCATTCAATTCGTCACGTTCCAGTTCCAGAAATTCCAGGAAGTTCCGGCTAACCGATTTTTCCATCGATACTTGCATCGTTACCGTCCCGGCGCATGAGATCACCACTAATGCACGATCTCAGGCGGCATGCGCCCGCGTCGCTACGCGCCTCTATTTATAACGAAAACTTCCGATCGACCAAACGAATTCATTTTTAAATCAGTAAAAATAGAATTTCTATATTCAAATCTCCATACTTAACATTAAAATGCACTCATTTAGTTAGTCAGTGACAAACTTCGAAAATATGTGTGTGTGATTTTTTTATGACGAATCCTGTGAGTATTCCCTTAATGCAATTTCAGAGATTTTTGTTGAGTGAGTGATGGATATTTTTGCCGAAATTTCTCTGAAATATGGGTGAGTGTTTCGGAATACGGCATCATCGGTTCTCTTAACTTTCCTCTCAGTGCTAAACCGTCATTGCATACGGTCTGTGATGTGTTGAAGTGAATTGAAAGTGCGTTTTCTGAGAAAGTTTTTCCACCTTAGCGAAATTTTCTTGGTAAGTTTATGGACCCTTACTTATCGTTTTTTTATGTAGTTGTTTGTTAGTTAAAGAATGAGATTTAGAACTATAAAATCATGTTCACAGTTGTGAATATAAACTCGTACTCTATGCATTAAAACTCAAAGTCAAAAACAAAAAAAATGAAGCTAGATGGTTGCCCATTCCGAAGCATATATTTTATGGAGATGAACGAGCAAGTTCTCAATGCATCCTCTTTATTCAAATGAAAATATTGACTCTACATTGGTTAGGCCTATATTCTACATAATATATCCCACTAATATTATAAATTTGAAAGTTGGTATGTTCAAATCTAATCAAATCAAATCGCTATTTATTTGCAAACATGGGTAATTGGTATCTAGATATTTTTTTACAATAAAGTTCTCCATATTTTGCCGTCACATGGGCATGCAAGTAGTAGGTTTACAATTATAAATTTAAAATAGGTGGCACGTCATTGGAATTAAAATAAAATAATTTCAGCCTGGTGAAAGTAATAAAAATACTATCAAAAATAACAAACGGAATAAAATTATGCCAATGTTTCAAAAACGGCTGAACGAATTTAGATGTTAGGCACACAAGTAGTAGCTGGATACTTTTTATCCCGGTAAATGACATGGATTAAAACTAGCATAGCAATGGACCCAATTCTGAAGTTCAGGCAGACGCTAGCAGAAGCTAGTGCACAAAAAATCACTTGGTTCGGTATTTTCTGATCACTTTTATACCACGTTGCGAAACACACGTCACAGACGTGATGTCGGCAGATTCCGAACGTCAAATAACTTTAAAAAGTCTAGTCAGCTGACGTTTTGTACCTATGGCAGCATCGAACAAATAACAACCTTATACCAACGGAAATAAGAAAGGTCACTGAGATTTTGACAGATTTGGAGTGGCAGCCAACTAAATGCAATCTTATTTCAACGGAGTTAGAGATCACTGTGGTTTAACAGAGATGCCAAAACAGAGGTAAATTAACTAAGAAAGGACTGTACAGAATAAATTTCTGTATATTTTTCATATTAGTGATGTACTCGTAATTGATGTGTATGATTTGTTTCACCTTGATTCAGATTTATTCATCTTTTTTACAGTGCCGACAATTTGTCAGAATGTCGTGAAAAATTAAACGAACGATATAAATTAATGTAGTTCCAGAATAATATAATTATAGATTTAAATATTTTTAGATCTTAAATTATATCTTCGTTACTGCGTGGATGCCCTGAAAAGTTAAGCCTCTTACGCTAGTTATGTTTAAGTCCCATGTAATAGGGAACAAGCCTATTGCTATCAACCGTCCACAAATCCAGGTTGAGACTGAAAAAATACTGGTGAAAACCCTAACGCTTTTCTCTTTCCGATAATCGAAACCAGAACCTTATGCTCAACAGTAACGGTTGTGGCTAATAGACCAACGTCATTACTTTATATTTTAGTTTATTAAATGTCATAAGAAACAAACTAACTACGAAAATAAACGCTGTATCCTAACCCCGTTTCACTGAGTCAGGCGGTCATTGCCCAGGATAAGTAAATATTTTAAAGTATTCTGCAATAAAAAGATAGGTACTTATTTAAATCACGGCCAACATCTCGCTTATTTATTTTGCTAATGCGCTTTACTGTTTCTCGTAATTTCGGTAAAGACTTTACCACACTTTTACTCCTGTTGATGTCGCAAAAGGCACACGGCTATGGAACCAGCGCACCCTGAGGTTACCTGAGGGCCTAGAAGTAGCAATGGCTTCCAAAGCTTTCGTATTTAAACGAAATTCGACAGGATCGACCTTTCGCCAGATTATTTTAATCTTACTACTTATTTTATAAATGTGAAAGTTTGGATGGATGGATGTTTGTTACTCAATCACGCCAGAACGGCTGAAAAGATCTGGATGAAATTTAGCACAAAGATAGATTATAGTCTGGAATAGCACTTATGCTATTTACTGTCGCGCTAATAACTTAGGGGGATGAGCAATATTGCATTCTGTCCATGTTCTTCAACTGTTTGACAACTGACAACTGTCATAACATGCATTAGAATAGAACGATATTACTATTTTAGACCATTTGTCACCAGAGTAAGTAGCCTTACGGCTCACTGACCTCCCTGTAAACCAGGGTTTGCAAGTTCGAATCGCAGTCAGTATTCACTTTTTGTGAAACACGACTTTAAGTTCAAAGGTGGAAGAGAATAATGCTTAGTTACACTTTTTACTAGTGCGTCCAATGCATTAGTTACACGGTCAGTTCAGAGCAATGGCAGTATGGATTTCCTGAAAAGTCCATAGACAAGAAATTTATGCTCTATATCTGCTGGAAGTTCCGCGGTACTAACCTACAGTTTGCACATTACATACTCAATGTTGTGCCTGACATTTCACACATTTTGTCACACTTGCTTAGACAAATGGGTTAACTGTCTTCTTAGGTGGTTTGTCAGAGTCGTCACACAATTCCAATAAAAGTGAACTTTCATGCTCTGGGGGACTAGTGGAAGTTTTTCTAATGTTGACCTTATTGTAATGAGTGCAATGTTCGTATTTGATTCTCAGTGTTTCGTCAGGTATGAGCTGGTACTAAGCAGTATGTTCTTTCAAATTGGAGGCATTATTCATGCTTTGTTTTCACATAATGTCCGTATTGCATGTAGGACACATCGATTCGGTTTTGTGTGTTATCATTATCACTTTGATGGCGTGTCGCTGAATTGTCCAGTTTATAGAATTTATAATGTCTTATTAAGTGCTTTGTTTTTTTTTAGAGAAGCTCGCGGCGAGTCGACGCTCGTGGCCAAATAGTAACAGCCGCTCGGGCCGATTTTCAGGTTAAGCCGCGCTTGCCTAGATTAGTCCGTGGATGGGTGACCACCCATCACATACCGAGTTTCGTCCGTGCCTCAGAAAGCACGTAAAGCCGTTGGTCCCGGCTGCCATTTGTAGATCATTGACAGTCGTTACAGGTAGGCACTGGCCCAAAAGTCTGACAACCAGTCTTACCAACGGGTATCGTATTGCTCAGTACTAACTGGGTTGTGGCCGTTAGATAGGTAGTCGCTCCGTGTAACTACTGGTATTCAGCTGCATCCGGTTAGACTGGAAGCCGATCCCAATAAATGCATGTAGTTGAGAAAAGCAGGCAGATGATGATGATGATGTGTAATTGCTTTGCAATTCTAAAATCTACAGGTACTTATCTAAATAAATGCAACCTAACTTAGTTTAAAAGTACCTATAGCTTTTGAATCCAAAAACACCTCCACTCCTCCACAATACTCATTTAGAAACTAGTACATATCTAAATGGGTCTAAAAAACTCTTATGTAGACGTTTACATAGATGAAACCATCGATCTTTCACTATACTTTAAGAAGCTCAGCTCCAAAAACGCACAAAATTCCCCACCTATAACCTGCACTGGCCTCATAACCTCTTATAGTGAGCCTAGCTCCCAGCAGCGGGCACGTTATAGGCAGAATATATTTTCTGTACTGATAAAAGAGCCTGCCCACTACACCGTATCATACCATGACCGTAGTATGAACGTAACAGACACGGAGAGAAACATTACACGGACTACTATGCCCACTAGAACGTGTCAACAGCCTATCGTTCCCGTTTATACCGGGTTAAGAACGGTTATCATATCCGGTTGTAACGGGTTTTAACTGTCATCATAAGGGGTTAAACCCCTACATTCTTTGTTTAGAAAAGTATGAGACTATGCCTACCAGACCGTCCCGTCACCGTCGCGTGCCATGCACGGAGCGTCAACAATTGTCAGTGAGAATATTTTGCCGGTGCCGCTACGCTATAGGTACTACTCTATGTGCATGGCACGCAACGGTGTTGGTCGGCGACGGAACGAAAATATATTATAATATATTTTTACCTGATACGTAGCATGATACGCGTCATGATGCATATGATATGCATCATAGCACGGTCATGGTATGATACGGTGATAGTGGGTAGAATCCTTAAATCGATATCTTTTCTATTTCATTTACATAACATAACATCACGCCAGTAATCCACGAAGGGTTAGGCAGAGGTGTACCTAATTGTACACCCATATTTCGCCAGTTATGTTGAAGTCCCATGTAATACTGAGCGAAATTTCACTTACATGACTGTAAATCCAAGTCCAAATATTAATAGCAACTGTACCAAACTAACCAGGTCAAAGAGTTAATAAAATAAAAAATGTCGTCCTCTCTCAGCCCATAAGATATGTGGCGAACTGTCACTTCCTGCTTCAAAATGAAATATATAACTTTTATGTGCGTGTTGATGTGCATGATTGAAAAATACCGTTTAAAAATATCATAAATCTGTAAAAATACTAAAGTAAATCTGTATTTTCTGACTGTATTTTTTTTTTAACTCGTAAATGTATATGTAGGTACTTTATGATTAGATATGATTTACGGTGAAGAATTATTTGTGAGGATAACTAGACTTTTTATAAAATGTTCTGAAAGAAAATAAAACTAGGTACCTATTTGTTTTTATTGCCTAACTATACTTACTAACTAAACATAGTTTTGCTGACATTTCGCTACATAACCAAAAGTGTCATGAAATAGGGTGCAAGTCTATATCATAGCAATCAGGCCCGAAGGCACCTAAGAAGCCGATTCCTGCCGGCTTCCCTTCAGAAACAAGGCACTCTACGTAGTGTCTAGGTGTCTACTGTAGGAGGCGAGCCTATTGCCATCAACCGGACTCCGTGGCTGCTACTGAGAAATTCCTGATTGAAAAACCCAACAGCAATTTGCCCGACCCCCAAAACAAACCCAGGACCTCATGCTCAGCAGTCTCGCTTACGACTACTCGACCAACGAAGCAGTGCTGAAGAATTCCTTTAAGGAAAAGTCACCTTATCGCGAACATCGCTACCATTGCTAACTACAAAGCTATGCGATCACTACACCTTGCGAGACTTTTTTATACCACCTCTGTATATCACTGTAGGAGATACAGGTGTGATGATATACATACCTTTACACACATGTACGTAAACTCATGCCTTTTCCTTTAAGGCAGGCAGAAAAGACAGAACGCTACGATTCTGACATAGAGACATCTTTTTGCTTCGTCCATGTTCATATGTCTGCTCATGCACGCACGCCGGATGATATGATACATGTTATTATACATAACTAACTTAATATTATAAATGCGAAAGTAAGTTTGTTTGTTACCTTTTCATGCCTAAACCACTGAACCGATCTTCCTGATTTTTTGCATTTATTGTACGTTGTCAGGTGTACAGAAACGGACATAGGATACGTTTCATCCCAAAAACAGTACTGTTCATGAGGAAAACAACAATAACGTTCTTATGATAATAGATGGCGCCACGTGTCTTTCGAATATCAAGCAGAGAATTGATTGTCAAATTCTAAATTAACGCGAGCGAAGCCACGGGCAAAAGCTAGTACATAATACATGTAGGTATAGCTAAGAAGAATGATACACAGTTTATTTTTATTTTTACTTTTACAACCAATCCATATACTCAGTCACTCGGCAGCTAGTTTCAGGCAATCACCTTAAATCTTCCCGAAAATTCCCGTTTTAACACAAATCACATTAAAAATGTTCAAATTAATCACCTTTTCTGACGTTTTACATTCATTTGTAATCGTTAAAGTCACTCCTAAGAAAAAACAATTTATGAGTAAACTGAAATGGCAGTGACATTCAATTTTCAACCTTAGATGACAGGTATAAAGTTAACTTTAGTAGATTTAATAATGTTGGAAGAACAAAAATAAAATTAAAAAGTGCCACTTGTTACAATTGTTAAGGTAAATTGAGCTTTTTCTGTGAAAAAGACGAAATTAAGATAAAAATAAAACATCTCTTTCGAACAGGAAAAAAAGAAAATTACCAAATAAAATTAGAAAACTAAAGTTTATATGCAAAACTTGAGTAAATATTTTTATGTTTCATGAATTTATTATAAATGCATGTGGATACTGGGTACAGTGTAGTACAGCCAGAAAATAATAATATCGAACTGACATTCAAGTACGTCAACATTCCGTATTTTAGCTATTTCAAATATCTTTGAAATGTATGAAATGCGCGTTGTCATTTGAGTATACGATCTGGTGGGCTACCAGGACGTCTCAAAGCAGGAGTATTTCCAGTGTGAGAAAGAGATGGCACTAGACGACCTGTATAGCTCTGTCTCTTTCCCGGACTGGAATTACTTCTGCATTATGTCATAGTAACCATTAATTTCACTGCTATACTCAGTTAGGCATTTTTAAAAATCACTGAAAACAGAACACATGATAAAACATGTGTCGGAAGTAGATCATCAATCATAGTTAACACTTTGTTAAAAATACCTATATATATAATACTTTTAGATTAAACTGCCAATCCATCTTCTGTAATTCCCTACATCACGACATTACGGTAGTCTAATAATATCCAGGCGTTGAAAACCAACTTATTACGCGCGCTAACAGATTTGACAGCTCGCTGACACAATATACGCGCTGTCAAAGATGACATCCTATTTCTGACGGAAAGGTTTCAACTAAATATTGTCCATCCTTGCTAAGATTGATATGGTAGAATGTACCTGCGCCGTACTTTAGGTCCAAACACTGAAGAGTGAGCATGAAAAGATAGATACGATTTACAGTGTGAGTGAGCGAGACAATACTATTCAAATGTCAAGCTGATCAGTAGAGACCAGATTTATGCAAATGCATATTTTATTATGGCTGTTTAATGAAGATAATGCATATTTTAGCTAAAATCGGCATATCCTGCTTTTAGGGTATTTTTCCTTTCTTTTTAACTGTAACTAATTGGAAAAATACTGGTATTTAGCTGCATCCAGTCAGCCTGGAAGCCAACCCCACCATAGTTGGGAGAAGGTTAGGCAGATGATGATGAGCTAACTGGAAAAATCAAAAATATGCCAGAGGTGAAACCCGCCGAAAGCACTTTAATTAAAATATTTATTTAAAAGAAGGTTCAATTTGTACTATTGATATTCGAAACAGTATTCAGTTTTCAAGAAAAAAAAAAGATAATATCTCGTTGAAAATGTAGTAAATTAAACAAAAACATTATTTTGTACTACTTATTTCAATTTTATGTAGCATGTTTTGGCACTTTTTTGCATATTTCGAGCATTTATGGCGCATATTTCGAGCATTTATGGTGCATATCTCGAGCATTTATGGTTCATATTTCAACGATATTAAGTTGCATAATCCGGTATACAATGATCAGTTTATGACGCAGTAAGGTGAAATTTTTCCATCCATGTGGCTGAGAACTGAGATTCCAGATAAAATTAGAGCTAGGTCAAAGACATTTCAGATTTTCCTGGAGAGATGTCATAAGACTATTATGATATAAATAAATTGATGGCATAGTTGGCGCAGTGGTTGGGCAAATGATTACTATGCTATGCGTCGCGGGTTATATTCACGCAATGATATACTATATACGTATGCCAATTTCCAGGCATTCATTAATTTAGGTGTTGTTTGGTAAGTCGGACGACCAGTCTTACCAAGGGGTATCGTATTACCCAGTACTAACTAGGTTGTGGAGGTCAGATATGCAGTCGCTCCATGTAAAATACTGGTATTCAGCCGCATCCGGTTAGACTGGAAGCCGAACCTGACATAGGGTTAGTTGCTTAAATAATGTAAAGCGCAAAATAAGGATTCCTGTCAGCACTAAGACCTAAAAAGTTGGTCAGGTCGTCAAACAATTAAGGACAGCCCAGCCCTGGCCATTCCCAGCCAGCACCCAGGCTCCAGGTATGCTGAATTAATTTCCAGCAACATGAACGCTTCTTGCTACATTTCATAATCAAAGTGCACTTTCCGATATGAAAGTAGCAAAAAGATACTTTGTTTTTTTTTAGGGTTCTGTAGTGAAATGACAAAGACGGAATATATTACTAAGGAATGAAAATGAAAATCGAAGAAAATAAGCGTTTAGTTTTTGTTGGATCCCATTATCTTAAAGACTTTTCCAAATGATTTTGCAATATAAGTCAAAGCAAAAATCACTTTCGTATATTCTTGGAGAAATACCATGAAACAATAAACTTTCTTATAGGCTTGATAAAATCAACATTTTTTTTTATTGTATTTATTTGCACCCTTAACTAATTATTGCAACTACGGAACCCCTCAGTGTGTTGTCCGACACACTACTGCCACTGTTAGCCTGTGTCATCCCACTGCTGGGCAAAGGCCTCTCCCCATGACATCTAAATTCTTCGATCCAGGGCCAATGTGGACCTATGGTTGTTGGTTTTGTCCAGCTCGTCCCGCCATCTCCTGCGAGGTCTACCGCGTCACCTTCTGACTGTGTCAGGGCTCCACATCGTGGTTATTTTGGCCCACAGCTCGTTGGGCATACGGCGGACATGGCCAGCCCAGTCCCACTTTAGCTTAGCGGTTTTTTGAGCAACGTCAGTAATTTGCGTTTTGGAGCGCAGTTAGGTGTTGCGTACATGGTCGGTAAGTTTGACGCCTAGAATACTGCGCTCCATTGCACGTTGGCAAAACTTGAGCTTGGACTTTTGAATGTTTGTCAAAGACCAAGTCTGGGATCCAAAGGTCAAAATGGGAAGAATGACAAAGGAAGATTTCCTTTCATTAGCTCTTTCATGGACCAGTAGCTCTTCCAGGCATTTTCGGTTCGTCTTATGACTCCCTTATCCGACACACTATGTGCTGGTTTTTTCCTTTTTTTACTGGATTGGTTCTGGTTAATGTAACTAGACTAACTAGGCTTCAAAGGGTCTGTTTATTCCCAGTGCTTGTTGGCTGGCTTATTTCAATTGTTATTTATAATCAACTTTACTGGGGACGAAGTATAGACAGAAAGATACTGAGAGCCTTAACAAGTGAGCCTCATTTACGGAGCGTTTCTTATTGCAATTTGAACTACAAATACTCAACTAGATGGACAAAACCTACCCAGAACGTCGCCAGATGGTCCTAATTAAAAATTAAAAAAACTCGTAGAAATTACATGGCCGATAGTGACAAATCGACATAATAATATAATGTTTAACGGCACGGTTGGCGCAGTGGCTGAGAGAATGGCTGCTGCGCTGCGTGTCGTGGGTTCGATCCCCGCACGGAGATAATATTTGTATAGCCTACAGGTAGTTGTTCCGGGTCTGGCTGTTTGTGTAATGTGTATTACAAAAATAGTTTAAATGTTTGTAAACGCACCCACGATACAGGAGAAATTCCTAGTGCGGGGAAATATAAAAAAAAATAGTGTGTGTGTTCTATGTATGTGGAACTACGCTGCGCTGTTTTCACTAAAGCAGACTGCCACGTTGGTCTAGTGGTCGCAAGTGCGACTGCCGAGCATGAGGTCATGGGTTCGATTCCAGGGTCGGGCAAGATGATTTTGGGATTTTTTATCAGGAATTTTTCAGTAGCAGCCACGGAGTCTTGATATGTCCCCGGGTGATGGCAATAGGCTCGCCCCCTATTACGTGGGACTTAACATACATAGCTGGCGAAACGTGAGTGGACTATAAGGTATATCTCTGCCTAACCCTTCTGGGATTACAGGCGCAGTGTTACGTTAAAAATCTTAATAGCGCTAATTTGAATTAATAATAATATCTTTTTGAAGACAAACCTTATAGGTAGTGATAAAAGTGAGGAATTCGTAATTTACCTAGTAACAAATGAATTGAATTCTAAATCAAACAACACACATTGGTTTCGTCACAAACCTTATTTCACGTAACAGACCATAGACGTATCATATCAGCATACAACGTTCAATTCAATGTACAGTCGCGCACGGTATTAACAAAGCCTATAACAGTCGCAAACAAAAGTAGTTCGGTAGCGTACAGTCGTGTGGTGTGACGTTATCTTTGCGGAACGGGTGGGGCTAGAGAACTAGCGTTGATAGCATGTGAAGAAATGCTAGATTTTTAAATGGTCTTATAGTGTCATAGCGTGGAGAGCAGTGGTGGCCCAGTGGCCACTTACGAACAGTAAGTCGTGGGTTCGAACCCAGGCAGGCGCATTACTTTGTGTAATTAATATGATCACCACTGCCCTCAAAAACGGTGAAGGTAAACATCGTGAGGAAACCGGCATGTCCTAGAACCAAAAGTTCCAAGACAAAACATCACCATCTAGCAACCCGCACTGTGCCCGCGTGGTAGACTGTAGCCCATTGCCTCTCATAGATAGGACGCCGTGTGTCTCAGAACTGGGAACATTATAGGCTGATTACGCTATAATGTCATACTCTTGTAGATTTATGGACATTGTGTTAAGGTCAATTATGTGATATTTCCAGATAACCGAGCAAAAACAAATAGTATTTACCAGGGGGTTTAATTTTTTGAATGATTTCTAATGTTAAAGTTAACATAAAACACGAATTTACCATTTCACTGAGACGGTGTCTGATGTAGCAACGCGTTGAAGGACGAGTGCTAACGCCCGTCAATGGACGAAAGGCAGAGCTCTCACGATACCTGACCATACCCGTCCCAGATTGCTCCAGCTACCTCAGACAATCTCATATACGCTATGCCTATAAATAAAAGCCTATTTATTTACCTACTGCGTTACTATATGCAAACCTTTAGAAAGGGCTGCAAAGATCTAACTCAATTGAATAAAAACCCAATATTATTTCTGTTCATTTTTCTCCTAGAATAAACAGGGGAAAACCGTCATTAATACTAATATTTGTATGATTCTGGAGAAACAAAAATTTTATCAGCCTAGGGAAAAATTATAATTCACGAAACTTCACAACAAAATGGTGTATTATTTCCATTGTCTTCTTCCCCTTTATCACGCCCGCCGTTTTCCTAGCCCAACATGACGTGTCAGACAGCTGTCACATCGCGCTCATCGTGACTGAATAATGTAGCACTTTTGTCGGCGATAGTACCCCCGGGACGAGCGCTACCTGTTTATTTAAACGTTATAATAACTGCGCGCGAGTGTACCGCCAATGACAGTAAAGTATGACGGTTTGGTAATTACCCTACTGTGGGGAAAAATGGGTTATGGTGGATTGAATTTATGTCACTTAAACTGGTGGTGTTAAAATTGTGTGACCCCTTAAGTTGCGCGATACTTTTATGATGGTGTTTAAATTGTTGGTCGGCTAGTTATTATAGTGAATTTTGATGCCTCGAGCATTTGTAAGCTATAATAAGGAAATGGGGCATTCTTATTCTGCATTACAATATTTTAAACTATCTTGACCTTTAATTACTTTGCCACTGATGCGTCGTTGGTCACACACCTGTGATGCCTTTCAGCCTTTCACCTGGACTTTCGCTTTGGAAGTCGAACAGCTGATGACCAATAAGTAGCAGTGGATAAAGAGTATCAATACAATGAAAAAGATTTCATATCTTACCACTGCTTGAGCGCAGACGCAATGCTAATTTGGCATACTTATTTAAAATCGCAAAGGTACTATAGATTGCCCTGAGCTGTTAGGTAGTTTAGGATTAGTTACACACTGCAGAATGTTTTGCAAACCTAGTTTGTTGTATGTCCCTCATTTCAAGTCCGCGTACAGGCGGAATTCGTTTCTGATCCACGCGAGCAGAAGTTTCAATAAACTGACTAGTGAACATGATTGGACATTTTCAATACCAGTGTTTCTCGGCTTAAGAATTTGTTGGTGAAAAGGTTTTTTACGGAAAAGTAATTGTTTGTGTCTGACTGATTTTTAGTTTGTATTAATCGATCATGTTATTTTGTTTCCTAATTGATGTTATTGTATTTGGTACGTACCATTTTCTGCTGTCTTTTTTGTTTCTAGTGCTTATCTGTAGAAACTTGTAAATGGCCTGCAAATCGTATTGTTTATGAACATCGTTTATGTTTGCTGTAAGTTTCCCTATTAGTATAAAATACAATGGTGGCATATCACGATGCTTGCTAGGTTATATCAAAACAAATAAATAAAATTGAAGTGTCTGTTCAGTGTGTAATTTCAAGATAACAGCTTTTTTACTGAATGCATATGAAAGTATATACGGTACTTATATAACAAAACAATCTTTTTTTTTTAGTTTTTTCTGTTTGTTTCGGCTAATCTTCGAAACGGCTCAACCGATTTTGACGCGCTTTAGCAGATAGCTGATGTTATAAGCGTAGCTAAGGCTACTTTTATTTTAGAAAATGGATTAGGGTTCAGTGCAAAAAAATTAAAAACCTTGAAATTGTTAACAAAATTTGATTCAAATATGGAAGTAATATTTTTGTAATAATTTCCCGCGAACAGCTAGTAAATTATAATGATTATGATTAATAATAATGTGAGGAAGCAGATATGTCCTAGAGCCAATAATAATAACAGCTAAGGATTTTATTAAGAAAACATCCCTTTTTTCTCAATATTATATTTCACCAATTTGTCGTGTGACTAATATGTATACCCATGACAAATTACAGCTTTCTAGTAATAAGTCTCACGGCTGAGTCGAGAACAGACAGTGTTTAAGGGTTCGTTACCTGTTGACTACGGGACCCTAAAAGTTTTAAGGCATGGAACCTACCTCAGCAACCGAAAAAATACTGGTTGAATAAGCTAAATCAATACTGGGTTTTTTCCTGAAACCGTTATTTTAACTTTTCTGTTTCCAAATCCAATTCACACTTCATTCCGTATGTGTTCATGACTCAAACTCTGTAATACAATTTCAGAGATTTATTTGATCAAATAAACATGTAAGTATTGAACATTCGGCAACGTAAATAAATATTTACTCAGCGGTAAAATGAGGCATCGCTAACAATAGGATTTGTTCGGAGATTCCATTCAGCAATATTGTAAAGTTGCGTCCTTGGGTATAAGCGGAGTGAGAAAGAGACTTCTCTCTCTATTCTTTAATTCTTTCTAAGGTTGTGTCTTATTTTTCCATCAGGAATTTCTCACTAGCAGCCACGGAGTCTAGATTTGTGTCCGGTTGCAGGCAATAGGCTCGCCCCCTATTACATGGGACTTAAACATAACTGGCGAACTGTGGGTGTACACTCTGTATAAGGTACAATCCTTTAGGAATTACAGTCGTTATGTTATGTTATGACTGAACACGGCTGGTAGTCGCTGCATGACCAATTACTCACGTACACCTGGTTTCTGAGGTTTCTAATCGGGTGTTTAAGTAATCGATAGAGCTATTGGTTAGGTATCTTGTATCTGAACCCTCAATTAAGCAAGCCCTAAGTAAATTGATATTGAGGGTGTATCGAGGACCGGGCCTGAGGACGGTGAGTAATGGGCTAGCTCACCGTCCGTCCTTCATAAGACGACAGGCCGTGTCGACGGCGCGTTCGTGTTCAATGCGCGCCTCAAAGAGATGTCAGCAAACAGGAAGGGCCGATGTTTGTCGGGGCTGCGGAACTGTTCGAAAGAGATATTGAGGCCCTGGAACACAAAGGGCAAAGAAGGAACATGGATGGGTTTTAGACAGTACAAGTCTGACACTCCCTTCCGCTCCGCTCAGAGCGGGAGGCGTCATTTGATGATTTCCATACGAAAAAAAGGGTGTATCGAGGACCTCGGAAACCTATTAATTGTTTCTTAGTGAAAAAGCGCATTGGTGGTTTAGTTGTTAACAAGATTAGAGACGTATATAAGTTTTCGAACATGCCATGTTATGTGTCCAACAAAAGTTTGTCGTAAAGCTTTTTGTACACAAAAATGTAATCTAATGGGAAACTTAATAATACTCGCCTAACAAAAGGCACACTTGCTTCCTTATTAGTATGAGTTGGACTCAACTACAGTAGCCGACTGTACATCTTTTCAAGTTAATTGTCAGCACAACATGAAACTAATGACGGTCTGAAACATTGTTGCTCGTGGTGTGGCCCCAGCACTACCGCGCAGAGCAACGAAATGCAAAATTCTACGATTTTTTTAAAATACTGGTGTCGCATGTTGTCTAAGAGCTCGTGGCTAAACAATAACAACCGCTCGGAGCAATCTTCAGGATGGGTGACCACCCGTTACATACCGAGTTTCAGAAAGAAAACAGAGAAAGCACGTTAAGCCGTTGGTCGCGGCTGTCATTAAAATTTGTAGATCCTTGATAGTCGTTACAGGTAGTCAGTGGCTCGAAAGTCTGACAACCAGTCTTACCAAGGGGTATCGTATTAAACAGTATTAACTGAGTCGTGGAGGTCAGATAGGCAGTCGCTCCATGTAAAATACATTTCGCAAAAGAAAATACTACAGGATGGTCGTGTTTTAATTTTAAACCCGTTTAAATTTACGTTGCACTAATGTCGCGCAATCATTCTAAGGCTTCTGCTGAACCCACGCTCGAGTAATACGGACATAACATTTCAAGGCTATGGGAGTTCGTTAAATAAGGTATCTGGACGCAACCCTTTCATGTCCATGGGGATTCGAGAAATAAGAGGGTTTATTTCTTCACATCTTTTATATTTATAACAGTGACATTTCATCCTTATCCATAAGATTGGATATTCATGAACCTTTGGTACAGCAGTATGCGGGGTGGAAGGGACACCGACGCACGGTCTCCACGTATTCAGTACATCATTCTGAGCATAGACATTTTTCATGGGTAATTTAAAAAAAACAGCTGTTTCCTACAAAAGTTCAATACCTACACGGTCAAAATGTATAGAACGGCAGATTTTTTTAAAAATTATTCTTGAAAAATTTGTAGGTCCAGTGTTCAGAATGATGTACTGGACACGTGGCAAGACTCATTGTTCTAGTGGTTGCAAAGCGCTATTGCTGAGCGTGAGTTTCGATACCAAGGTCGAACAAAGTGACATTGAATTTTCCCACCAAGAATTTCTCAGTTGTAACCCTTTTTTTTGGGATGGGAAATCATCAAATAACCTCCCGCTTTGGGCGGAGCGGAATGGAGTATCAGACTTTTACTGACTAAAACCCATCCATGTTCCTTCTTTTGCCCTTTGTGTTCCAGGGCCACGGTATCTCTTTCGAACAGTCCCGCAGCCCTGAACAGTCCCGCAGCTGTCATTTGGAACCCTGAGTCTGTATTTCGGTCAGATCTAAGCAATATGCTCGCCCTCTGTAACGTGGGACTCCAACACTAGCACTATAAGTGCCTCTGCCTAACCCTTCTAGGGTCACAAAGGTAATTTTATGTATGTACACATAATCAGTACACCTATGCCACATAACACCACGCCTATAGTCCCTGACGGTAAGGCAGAGGTGAACCTAGTAGAACTCCCACATTTCGCCAGTTATTTTGAAGTCCCATGTAATAGGGGGCGAGCTTATTACCATCAACTGGGCACAAATTCAGATTCCGTGGCTGTGTACTTAGAAATTCCTTGTGTAAAAACACAATAACACTTTATCCGACCCGCGAATCGCAACCAGGACCTCATGCTCAGCAGTCGCACTTGCTACCACTAGACCAACGAGGCAGTAACACCAATGTATGTGCAATTGCACACATAATCTTAAACAGTAGGTACAAAAACAAGAAAAATCATCTTCTTTAATATTTTCTAAGCGTTTTTAAACAACAGAAAGTTAAAATAGTAGTCCACTGTTAGACTCAAGCGTCGCCAAAGTCCGTACAATACTTTGTCATATCAGTTTCAGGCAGCTAACTTAGTTTTACCTAAATATTAACACAATATTACAAAGTTCTCCCTGAGGTCCCGTAGCATCGTAGCACCGTAGCACCGTAGCACCGCAGTTATTTGCTACGACGCTACGCCGTAGTATCACAATGTTACTAACTTAGCATAATTTTATAAGAGCGCAATTTTTTTACGAAAGTTTATTTCAAATTGGTGTTAACTTGTGCGCGTATTAAGTATGAAAGTGAGAAGAACGTAGCTAAATAATAACAGCCACTCGGATTGATTTTCTTGTTAAGTCGTGCTTGCGTAGGTTGGTCCGTGGATGGGTGACCCATTACATACCCAGTTGGTCGTTAGTCGTTACAGTTAAAAAAAAATGAATTTTGACAATTTAGCCCTCAAAATTCAATTTTTTTTTAAGTTTTTTGCTATTTGCCGGTCAGTATCAGGTTTTATGTTTAACAACATATGATTCGCGACCGTAAAACGTGTGTACTTACAGAATTGTAATCATTAAAAACATCAATACAACCCCTTTATGTAAAAAGTTAAATGATGATAACTTGGTAAATCCTCAGCTCAGTATTTGTTACGGTCGCAAAGCATATTTTAATCAACATACAACCTGAAATTGACCTGGAAATTGCAAAAAACTAAAGAAAATTTGAATTTCACGGATGGATAAAAGCGATACACGTTCTGCGCCGAACCTAAATAAATAGGGATAACAACGGAATTATTACAAAATTTTACCCTGAGGTCTCGTAGCACCGTAGCGGGTTGCTACGGAGACAGAATGCTACGCCGTAGCTTGTATTTCTTAACTTAATTTGAATAATTTTACAGAAATTAATTTTGCGTCATTAGAATATTGGTTGGTGATCATCTTACGAACTAGAGGAGCCCATGGGTAAATTATAACAACTGCTAGGGTTGACCTTCTGGTAAAGCCACGTTTGCCTAGGTTGGTCCGTGGATGGGTGACCACACATTACATACCGAGTTTCCTCCGTGCCTCAGAAAGCGTTGGTCCCGGGTATTAATTGTAGATCCTTGACAGTCGTTGAGTAGTCAGTGGCCCGAAAGTCTGACAACTAGTCTTACCAAGGGGTATTACCCAGTACTAACTGGGTTGTGGACGTCAGATAGGCAGTCGCTCCATATAAAATACTGGTATTCAGCTGCATTCGGTTAGACTGGAAGCCAACCCCAACATAGTTGGGAAAAGGCAGGCAGATGATGATCATCTTACGAACTAGACATCTTTGAGGGACCTCGTCCGGGGTACCATCTTACTTACTAAAGAAGATTTTGAGGATGGATGAATGGACGAATGGATGTTTGCTGCAAAGTTCTTTTGCAATAGGTAGTTTTTTTATCAGGGTACTTTTTTAGGGTTCCGTACCCAAAGGGTAAAACGGGACCCTAGTACTAAGACTCCGCTGTACGTCCATCTGTCCGTCTGTCACCAGGCTGTATCTTATGAACCGTGATAGTTAGACAGTTGAAAAAAAAATACATTAAAAATTAAAGGTGGCTCCTCTACTACGATGGTACGGAACCCTTCATGTGCGAGTCTGACTTGCACTTGGACGTTTTTTTTTAAATGAGCGTGTTCAGTCCCATTGCTGGGCAAAGGCCTCTCTCATTCCTTTCCAACTCTCCAGGTGTTTGCCTTCTCTGGCCAATCAGTCAGAAACGAGTCCAAATCCAAAGGAAAATAAGCATCACCTTCATATGTAAACCTTTGCATACCTTAAACAGGCAAAGTATGGTTTGTGCACACATCGCAAACTTTTATACACCTGTATTTTATGCAAATAATTTGATTATTATTTTATTCTACTCTGCACGCAAAAACTACTGAGCGAATTGTAGAGAGTGACCATTGGGCATCTACCATTACAAAACTTCGGACATCATCTACCAATTCTCAAGTTTAGTAACGCCAGGAGCGCAGGCAAGTCTAGTTCTACGGAACATTCAGGTTCAGTACCCGCAACCAGCTTCGGGTATGACCAGATCTATGAACGTGGAAGAGGCAAAAGGGGTATGTAAGGAGGCGTTCTCTAGTTCCTGCTTACCCCATGGGAAAATAATGAGAGTTTAAGTGTATGTAAGTATCAGTATATGTGACGGCGCGGTTGGCGCAGTGACTGAGCGATTGACTGCTGCGCTGCGTGTCGGAACAAATATTTGAATGACTTACAGCCTAGATTGTTGTTCTGGGTCAGGCAGTTTGTGTATGTGAGTTGATATTTAAACGCACCCACGATACAGGAGAAATTCCTAACGTGGGGCAACGTGTAAAAAAAAAGTATTACCTGTACATATTATTTACATTTTGTTGAGAGCGCAATTCCCTGGAAACAGCTAGTTTAATATCAAGCTTGACAAAGGTATTCTACGTATTTGTAAGAAGGGGAATCGTACCAATTTCGAGCAGCTGCCTCTAATATCACGTTATAAGGGAATCGCACATATTACATAATCTTTTAGCCAGGAAATAAGAAAATGCAGCAGAAGTATTCCATTTTAAGACTATTTTGCTGGACTAATGATCGTAAGCGCGACTGCTGAGAACGAGGTCTGGGGTTCCATTTCCAGGTCGAATAAAGTGTTACTAGGTTTTTCTTTTAGGAATTTCTCTGTAGCAGCCACACATTCTGAATTTGTGTCCCGTTCATGGCAATAGGTTCGCCCCCTATTACATGGGACTTAACATAACTGGCGAAATATGGGTGTACTATTAGGGTATACTTCTGCCTAACCCTTCGGGGATGACATTGACAGGCGTGTTGTTATATAAGTTTCACTTAAATGTGGCGTCTGGAATCAGAACATTAAAGTTAATTTTTGAAGATGTCTTTCAATTTACGACAATTGGTGTAAATCGAGAGCGGCGGTGGCCCAGTGGTGGCGGCCCCGACTTACGAACAGTTAGTCGTGGTTCGAACCCGCAGGCGCATTACTTTGTGTAATTTATTTGATTACCACTGCTCTCAAAATGGTGAGGGAAAACATCGTGAGGAAACCGGCATGTCCTAGAACCAAACATTCGAAGACATGTGACATCTACCAACCCGCACTGAGCCTGCGTGGTGGATTATAGTCCATTCCCGCTCATAGAGCGGAGGCCGTGTGTCCCAGCAGTGGGAACATTATAGGCTGATTATGCATTATGCATGGTGTAAATCACTCAGCCTCCCAAACACGAGGATGTTGATTTAATTCACGTATACTTTCTTAAATTTAGAAAGTTTGTCGGCTCTCATTGACATTAGTGTAGAAAAATAGTGAGACCTAGATTATTTTTCTTTATCTTGCGGTTAGTGCCTAACCTGGTGTCAGAGTTTTTATGCCGCCCATGGGTCTCTTACTTGGCTTTACATGCCGTCGAGAAATACCCCTCAGCCATGCTGGTTTACTCACGATGTTTTCCTTCACCGAAGCAACTGATTATTACACAATACGCACATGAATCCGAAAAAATCGGAGGTGCGTGTCTTTTTTTTTTTTTTGGTGGGTGGGAAATCATCAAATGGCGGAGCGGAAGGGAGTGTCAGACTCTTACTGACTAAAAACCACCCATGTTCCTTCTTTGGCCCTTTATGTTCCAGGGCCGCGGTATCTCTTTCGAACAGTCCTAGAGGTGCGTGTCTTGGATTCGAACTTGAGGCCTATGAAACCTGGAGACCTGGATTGAAAATGAATAACAGACTAAAATCGCCGTGAGCAAGCGTGGTGCAATGTTCATTGCCGTCGCTATTTGAGAAGATGCCCTTTGCTCTGCAGTCGAACAGTAACTGGCTAGTTAGTAAATACATTTACAATCCAATTTTACTTTTATCAAAAAATAATCGATATGAATTAAAAATAATCGTTAGGGTGCAGACTATACCAATTATTATGTAGACATTTATGTAAAGAATTGTAATTATTTTTTTAACTGTATCTATGAAGGCTATGAAATTATTACTTTTAACATAGTTCTTAAGCATTTCTAACCCATATGGACTTGGTTGTTCGAAATAAAATAGTTTAATTTGAATTGAAATAAGTTAGATTCTCTCCATCTTTTTGCTTCTATTACATAAAAATATTGAGTTTGACGTAACTCTCAAAAGCAACACGGGTGTACAATCTCTTCTTAACAAAATTCTGGTGAACTTAAAAAGCTAGACAACAGAATTTCCAAACACAAATTCATTTCATTTCATTCAGATAAATCAACATAAAGTATCAAAAAAATAAGTAGGTAATTCTTACAAACACTAACAGAAACGAAATGACATCAAACGTCTTATATAGACCTTGAAGCCCCAGCGAGCTTCCTGATTGGCCTACTGACCTCTCTCCTGAGCCCTGATAAAATATATCTCCTTTACAATAACTATCATTTCATTTGTACTTATTAAGAAGAGAGAAAATAGCTACATATAAATCGAACTAGATGTATGAAGATGTTAGTCTGATTACATAATCAAAATGTTACACAATTATAATTTAGAATAACAATAAAAATAATACGAGTGCAAGTGCGTTGCCATTTCAAAAATAATTCATCGCGTCTCTGAAACCAGGTCAGGTTATTGCCGCGAAGTTGTCCGCCCGCCCTGCGCCGCGCATCCTCCCGAAGTGAGGCGCAGTGCGCGCGCCGCCCATCGTCACAACCGCCCAAGTCTTCACCTGCCATCAAAACCTTTGCATCTTTAAAAAAATAATAATTAAAAAATAACGTACGAGGCGTGTACTGGATTGGAAAATTAAAGTTCGAATACATCAATCAAAGATGGCGGTCATTCGGTGTGTGTCGAAAAGAGGTGCGGACGTGTGATACGTACAATATGTTACGCACGGTATACGGGACCTAGGTTGTACAACTGTGGTGTGTGTAGTACAGTGTTGTGTGTGGCTTACATTGCTTTCTCAGCAGCTGTCGACCCCTGTGAGTATTCTTCTTGTTATTATTGAGGGGTGTAGCTCATCAATTCAACCCCCAGGAATAACCCTACTTGTTCACAAAACATCTCGAATGACTACGCCGAAGCCAATTTTAGGGTTAACAAAGTAATTTTTGTCTCCAATTATACGTGAAATTCTACCTTTAAATTATCTTTGTGTAAATGCAACTTGATGTTTAAAACGTTTACCTTTTAATTCCCCTTTCAATCAAGTATAAAGCGACCATTTTATTAATTAAATTAAATTATGACGAGTACAATGTTACTGTAACATTTCGCTGTTACTTTTCATAATTAAAAGCGGAGTACTTGACATACAATTTCATGATAACAATGACATCATTCGTAGTATTACTAGTTACTCATAGATCAGTATTAAAATGATTGAATGAGCGTAATAATGAATTATGATGATTGTCTACATGACTATTATAAGGTTGAAAATGGTTTTTGAATACGAATTTTGCCACGAAAATTAACTCTATATTGAGATAGATAACCATGCACATAACATAAATCACCAAACTTGGCGTTTGGCTTGTGATCACCATTCATTTATCACCAGAGTACACATACAACGTGTAAACGGACCCTTCACCAACAGTCCTCAACCAAGTAACTGTACTCAAATTTTTTTTTGGGTGTGAAAAATCACGTTTTACGGTAGGATTCAATGTAACGCAATCAAAACATTGTGCTGATGAATGCATTGAATAGTACGGGGGTCGTGGAGGTATTTATAGTAAAGTTATAACATTAAAGAGGTGTTTTTGAAAAGAAAACTTGTGAAAAAGTTTGAACTTTGACCCCCAATAACTCCTTCTAGAAGGTATGGTCTAGAACAAAAAAAATCGCAATGACGGAGAATAAAAGTCTTTCGGCTTCGTTAAGGGTATTTTATGATACCCTTTATACTGGTGATAAGTCCATGTGATTATGCTCAAGCTGATATTGATGCTTGATGTACTCTCGGGGACATTAATTGGGTTTCTTAAAAACCCATCTTTCATAGCACTAATGAACTAAACTAATTGAATATCCTCTTTGCTATCGTTTCCATCCCACGCAACTTGGAAAAGCTAAGATAAATAATCGTTTTACTAATGATGATATCATACTGCTTCGTTGGTCTAGTGGGCGCGATCGCGACTGCTGTGCATGAGGTCCTGGGTTCGATTCACGGGTCAGGCAAATTGTTATTGGGTTTTTCCATCAGGAATTTCTGAGTAGTAGGCACGGAGTTTGGATTTGTGCCCGGTTGATGGCAATAAGGTCACTCCCTATCATGGGACTTAAACATAACTGGCGAAATGTGGGTGTCCTTTGCCTAACTATTCGGGGATTACGGCGTGGTGTTATGTTATGTTATGATAACATAATGCCTAAATATTATTTCGCCATTAGTTTTTAATACCGGACTCGGTGTCGATTGTTGACGCTTCGTGTCAGTGTAAACAGCCATGGTTCCGCTAGACCAGGGGTTCTCAAACTTTTTTAGTTCGCGGTGCACTTACCCGTTTAATATTTTGTGCCGGCGCGGCGGCCTAGCCAGTCTAAAAAGCTGAGTTTTTATAAATCCGACTTCACATAAGCATCTTAAGTTGCAAAGGGAATGAGAATTTTAGAGGTTTTAAATTTAAAGGTTGATAGGTATTTTTTGGACCGCTATTCAAAACTCCATCAAATCGGAACACGTGAATCTTTTTTAAGGCTGCTTACGCAAGATGGTTCAATGAGACTCTCTTCTTGCGAAGTGAATTCTGGTGGATCTTGTGCATGCAAAGGATATTGGATTCTCGAAAAAATAGCGACATCGTCTTCGGCAAAGTAGGTACTTATTTATGAGTTTGTGTGGGCATCAACATAAATGAAAAAAATGTGTATATGTGTGTAGTACACATACATTTTATTCATTTGAATAAATAAATAAAAGTGTACCGTGAAAAGTTGCAAAATGTCTTGTGAGACAACAAGCTCATTTTTTAAAGAATACCTAAGTTTAGTTTCCGGAGAATAGTAAACAGGAGCACCTCACAGCACCCCCTTTACTCCCTACGGCGCACCAGGGCGCCGCGGCGCACTCTTTGGGAACCCCTGCACTAGACTGTGATATGATTACAAGCGCGGTGATAATGGTTAGTTGTGAATAGGAATAGAAAACCATTCTGACGCGTTGATGATGTCCTGTCACCACGATGAGCGAAGGTGTGTTCTGGCATTCGTAACAATAACTTCAGTCACTTTTATTAATCTGCGAGTGTTCCACTGAAAATCAAAACCAAAAGTTTTTTTTCAAGTCAAAATATGTATGGTACTAAATAAGTTATCAGTTCACCTCTATTCTCCTCCACTGACCTAAATAAATATGAGAGATCTCCTCTTCTCTCTGCTCAATTGTTTTCACTAACGCTAAACGGAGACGAGAAGTGTAAATAACGAAAATCAATTGGTGGTTCTACACATCTCACGTCTCGTCCTCACTTCGGTGGAGTCCGGCCCTTACTACTCGTAAAGATTTTAAGATCCGGTTCGTGACCAATCAGGGCGTTAAGCAAATTGATTGTCTGCTATGTCAGAAGGATGCTCTGATATGCTGTCTAAGAAAATTGTCAGATAGGACAGGTGACCACTAAAAAATCATAATAACAGCCATAAATAACACAGCATCATTCCTCCAGGTCCTACAAACGCCAACAAAGCCATACTTCCCACTAACTCGTGCGTGCGATAACCATAACACGAGTATTTATCGTGTTTACATTCCTGAACAAATGAAGATGAAAACAAAAGATTTTGGAATGTTTGCTTCATGAACGTCAATAGGAAATTATGTCTTAACTGAAGCTGCAAATCGTAGGAGAGTTTTTGTGTTAGTAGTAGTTCATTTTTGAAGATTAATTTCATCATTTGCCTAGCATTTACTTAACAACGTCAAGGTCAGCTTCCAGTGAAACCAAATGCAATTGAACACCAGTGCTTTATATGGACCTTGTTACTGGGAAAACACTATACCTGTAAAAGATCTACGAATTCCAACTGGAACAGACCCCTAAATGTGACGTCACCAGGCATAACATCGAACCACCGAAATCAAACCGGGTACTACCCTCGTCAACGAGGCACCTTACCCTATCTTCTTTTGTTTGTGTTCATCTAGGAAAGTCACGTCTTCAACGGACATGCTCTGAGTTTTATTGCATTGCACTAAACACCCTAGAAACAAATTAAGTTAGCGTTTCTTAAGGGAGTAGCTTAGCAGCTCAGTTTCAGGCGGTATGTTGAACAAAATATGATTCGCGGCCTTAATATGCATGTATAATAGTTCCCATGAAGTCATTCAATGGGATTAAATGAACTTAAAGGCGTTGTAATGATAATTTTAATGATTATAATCCAGTAAGGCCATCAGGCTGTTATTATTTAGCCGAGGAGCTCGTGGCTAAATAATAACAGCCGCTCGGGTCGATCTTTAGGTTAAGCCGCGCTTGCCTAGGTGCCGTGGATGGGTGACCACCCATAACATACCGCGTTTCCTCCGTGCTTCGGAAAGCACGTTAAGCCGTTGGTCCCGGCTGTCATTTGTAGATCTTTGATAGTCGTTATGGTAGTCAGTGGCTCGAAAGTCTGACAACCAGTCTTACCAAAGGGTAATGTGTTACCCAGTGTTAGCTGGGTTGTGGACGTCAGATTTCAGTCGCTCCATGTAAAATACTGGTATTCAGCTGCATCCGGTGAGACTGGAAGCCGACCCCAACATAGTTGGGAAAAGGCTAGGCAAATGATGAATTCAGTAAGGCCATATTGGTTACGGCCGCGAATCATATTTTAATCAACATACAACCTGGCCTGCCAATTGCAAAAAACGAAATTTGAAATTCCCGGGCTACCCTGGTGCTTCCATCTTAAAACTAGAACACAGCATGCTGCTTATCTGCTTCGAGTGTGAGAAAAATACTAAAGTAGTACCTATACTTCCAAACGAGCGCAGCCAGCAGTGACACGACTGGTTGCTTTGTTTTTCTATAGAAACCATTACGTTGATGGTGATACTATCACCTGGCCGCAGACCGCTAACCAGCAGTGCCGTCACTGTCTATCACCAGCGGAGCAACAAGATGTATTTTTTCGTTCGAGAAATGAATTTCACGACTGAAGAAGATAACTGCCGCTGCCGTTAGAATGTGACGTCACGTTCAGTGTTAAAACTGCAACCGCATGTCGCTTGCGTTTATTGTCAACCGCAACGGCGCGTTTGAAAGTGTAATTTGAGGCTTGGTTTCCGCCACAGTGGAGACACGCGAAGCCGACAAGAGACGCGCGGTTGAAATGTACATCGCGTCGCTCATTTCTGTGATTGGGCTAATCTTCCACGTCTCCTCTACTCTTTGGTTAAAACTGGGCTATGGTGATACTACCAGCAATTTTCAATAGTGTTACAAAAAATACTTTCACCCTTTGTCCTCCTACCCTATACCTCTGCCTAACCCATCAAGTGAAGCGATACAATCCCTCTGTATTATGGGATAAAAGTCTACTATTGTTGTACGACCCGAATCAATCAGACTGGGGCCACGTGACAAAAGGTTTAGACTTACAACCTAGAGATTATCTGGCTGTGTTTGCAAAGATAGCTTGAGTTTATTCATGCTGTTTTTACTGGGTATATAGTTAGATTATTAAGGGAGCTTTGTATTTGGGGAAAGAAAAGGTATAATCCATCGAAATCATTAGTTTATTACGATCGAAGTTACGTCCACGATCCCAGGGGATTCCTCAAGAAATATGTCCTGGTTTCCTCCGCGTGATTACCGTCGCGTCGAGTCGCCAGATTGGCATTGGCTACACGTGGCTTGCTCTATAAGTTTCTCCGGTCTTAAATATTTTTTAATAAGGTTACACATCTTATAATACGGTCAAGTATACTTGCATAACAAACGCCAATCTCTCTAGCAAATGAAAGTTTCAATAAATTATAAAATCAATATGTATTTCTTTTATAATGCAAAATCGAAGTCTTTGATTAAGGTATTCATAGTTGCTTAACTTTACACTAGCTACTATAATAATTGTGAATCATAATAATTATTACTGTACATTTATTTTAATCAAACACTACGTGGGAATATAATTAATGTCATAGCTGCCAATGCCATTATTGATAATTACGGAAAAATAGCTGTTGCCCGCGACTTCGTTCGCGTGGAAATTTTGACGTGAGACATAAAAAGGAGCATAATTATTTGCTATTCCAGACTATAATTCATCTCTGTGCCAAATTTCATTCAGATCTGTTCCCTCATTTTGGCGTGATCGAGTAACAAAGTCCTACCCATCCAAATTTTTACATTTATAATAGTAGGTAAGATTGACACTAACAGCTCTCACAGCTCAGACAACAACATGAAAACGGAACATTTTTTTCGATAAATTACGGAATTTCTAAAGCAACGTCTTTCCTATAAAGATACCTACACAAGTTGCAATGGAATTAGAAGCGTGGGATTTACTTCGCTGGTAGCGTAGTACATGACATTATGTGTTGCGTGGAAGGCATACTGATACGATTAGCATATACCGGGGAGCGCAGGGAAAGAATTTATTCATTCACTTGCATGTTTGTTGCGGAAAATGTTGCAAGAAATTGAATAAATAGGTAAGGGCACTATCATAACATAACATGAATTTTTTCTCAGCAACTTTGGCCCATAGATACAAAGCGGACGCTTCACGGAGCCGCCAACCATGCATTCTGTACATTAAACTAAGTAACTCTACGCAAAAAATATTGCTGGGAATCGACTTTTTTTGGGGTGAAAACTCACGTTTTACGGTAGGACTCAATGTAACGCACTCAAAACATTGTGCTGATAGATGTATTGTATAGTACGCGTGTCGTGGACGTATTTAAAGGAAAGTTACTACTCTAAAAACTTTTGTTAAAAAAAAAACTTGTGAAAAAGTTGGAACTTTGATCCCCAATATCTCCGTAACTAGAAGGTTCCGGAATACATTTCGAAACCTCGAGGAAAAATAAAAATAATCGCAATGACGGGAGAACAAATGTCTTCCGGCTTCGTTAAGGGGCTTGTTACACCCTTTATGTACGTTCTCGAACTTTAAGCCAACTTACGTAAATGCTCTCCGTACTCCGTAGGTTCCATTCATATTAGATCAATGTTTATAGGACCCGATGTTTGTAGACTGCGCGGAGAGACAGTGTTGCCCTATTTTATACGAAGGTTGCTGTCGTATATTGTGTTGCTCCTTTTTCGTATGTACTATGCATTATTGTTGTTTCGTTATCTTTTCAAAGCTTGTTTAGTTTTATTGAGTTTTTTTATAAGGAAGTTTTCAGTAGCAGTGATAAGTGGTGACTGCCAATAGGTCTCGACTTCGAACCCAAGACACGCACCTCTGATTTTTCTGAAACATGGGCGTATTGTATAAATTATCACTTGCTTCGATGAAGGAAAACATCGTGAGGAAACCAGCATGCGTGAGAGATAATTATCTACGGCATGTAAAGCTAAGTCAGAGGCCTTTCGGCAGCATAAAAACTCTGACACCAGGTCAGGCACTAAAAAAACCAGAAAGAAGAAGAAGTAACTCTCTCGAAGTGGATCTCTTTAAGGTTCGAGTGAATCGTATTCTTCTAGGCGAGCGCGCTCCAGCCTGGTTCCATCATCGCTTCACATCGGGTGAATTGTGGCGGTGAATCTCTAGGGGACTATAGGCGTGATTGTTATGTTGTATGCCGTTGTGAGTAACCTAATCTTTTGATAACTTATATTCCATCATTTGTATTGGTCCCGAAAGACAGACAAGCAGTCTTAACAAGGGATATTGTGTCGTGGCGTTCACATAATATAGTAGAGATTGATTTACATGCAAGTAGATTTCACCAAGACCCAATGATCTAAATTTAAAAAAATCTCATGTGGGAATTGAACCCGCTACTGCTCTTCAGCTGACCTCTAAACGAAGTAGATAAGCAATAGGAATTGCTAAAGAAATTGTATACTTTACACTGGAGGTGGGTTTGAAACACGCCGAGACAGTACAATGAAAAATGCTGCCGCGAAGCAAACGACGGTTTTCAACACACTTGCGAGGGTAAAATAAATAAAACATAAACTTGTTATATTTTACTAGCAACCTGCCCCGGCTTTGCACGGGTGTAACTTACTAACAACTATAGAGTCCAAAACTATATGTATGGACATGTTTTTTCTATATATGTAACCCTATATGTATGGTTGGTTCCAGCTAGTGTCCTACCGTTCAAGCTGGAACCAACCATTCGCATTCACAAAATTTCATTGAAATCGGCTGGTGGTGTCCGAAATTAGCGTATGAACATACTGACACATGATTTTTATATATTTAGCCAATTAAACTCAATTTCACACTTTACACTCAGATCAAAATGTAGTACCTATTCCTCATAGATATCGATGGGCGATCTCACTTCTTATTTTATCTTAGCTTACTTCTTACTTTATTGTATAGAGTGACTGATAATTAGTGACCGATACTTAAACACGTGATTGTACTCATGATAATAAACAACTTTTCCAAAGAAACATTTTTTTTATACTCATTCAATCTTATCACAATAATGCAACAGCCGTATGAAATTCGCGCGCGCGCGCCTGTGACCTATCAGCTGTTAGATCCATGTGTTTCACACAAATTTTTGTGTGAAACACAAAACGGATTTGAATGAAATTTGGCACACAGATAGTTTATAACCTGGATTAACACATAGGATACTTTTTATCCCGGTAGTATGATCCCGTGGGACAATCACCGAACTCCACGCGGGCGAAGCCGTAGACATAAGCTATGTAGTATAGTACTACAGAGAGTGAGGGACATCCCTCCGCAAACTGATTGGTGCATTCAGCTCCTTATTTTGAATCATATTCTTAACATATTTTTCTCAAAAAAAAAAATGCAATACTCCATTTATGTAATGTAAAGTACGGCTAAAATCAAAAAACTAACAATGAATGTATAAAATACTCTGACGAACGACGATGACGTGAAATCAGCTGTCAACTTCCTGCCCACAGAGTTCACCGAGCTCGTCGTCGCGCTTGCCGTTCGCTATTCACCACGGTAACGATACATTGCATATGAAGTAATAAAACAAATCAAATTTATTGGATTCCCATAACGTTCCTGCAATAATTTCTTGTACCGGTCATCTTAGTATGATATACTGAATTCACCCCATCGGTCTGCGGAGGGCTGTCCCTTACACCCTGTATATCCCTGCTAACAAGCCGTGTTTCAGTTCTATTCCGGTTTACCCATGTTTTTGATCGATGTACCTAGTATAGGTATCTTCCCTTCCCTATGTCCCTGTCCCTTATATATAGTGTAGACGTATGTACACATGTGGTATATTGCCTCCACTCTGTTTCATGTATGCGCACAAAATCCACTGTTTGTGACCGGACGACCTCGGCCACGATTGATTGGGTTTCTATATCAAAGCTCGCCGTTGTTTTCTTGATGATAATAAAACAATGTTTTTTATCACATAAAGGCCCGTTTTACTGTCTGTCCTTTTAGGCTTCAAATGATTGTATTTTGAATTGTTAAAGTGCCAAATGGTTTCACTAGCTATATATTTTCTATACAAATGAATAAAATTCAATTTTCTGTTTGTAATTTCAAAATAACTGCTTTTTATTGAAGCATATGAAAGTATATATACTACTAGCTTTTGCCCGCGGCTTCGCCCGCGTGCAGTTCGGCAATTGCCCACGGGATCTTGCCTACTTCTGGGATAATAAGTAATCTACATCTATTTGTATCAGACTATAATCTATCTCTGTGCCAAGTTTCATCCAAATCTAATCAGCCGTTCTGGCGTGATTGAGTAACAAAGATCCATTCATCCAAACTTTCGCATTAATAAATAGTTTATGTAAGATATATATGTAATATTAGTATTTAGGGTTCCGCACCTCAAAGGGAAAAACGGAACCCTTATAGGATCACTCGCGTGTCTGTCTGTCTGCCTGTCCGTCTGTCACAGCCAATTTACTCTGAAACTACCGGACCGATGGAGTTGATATATGTAAGTCATTGATTCAAAGACGGACGTATAAATTAATTTTAAACAGGGGAGCCACTTTTGGATCGTAAATTAAAAAATGAAAATAAAAATATTTCTAAACTACATCGTGTTATATCAAAAACTGTGATACACGTGTCTCATAATTTTAATTGAAGAGTGATGTGTACATTAAGTTTTGAGTCAACCGACCCAGAGAATATTAAGTTTCACAGAAAATTCAACCCCCATTTCAAAACAAAGAATTACATCCTTCAAATTTCATGTCATTAAGACCAGTGGTTGATATATCAGTCAGTCAGTCAGGACTTTGATTTTATATTGCGGGATGATTTTGGAAAAACTGTAAGTAGAGTATGTAGACTTTCAAGTCTATCGACACCTAGAATAGAAAGTTTCACAGAAAACTCAGCACCCCATTTTGTCCTCTTAAGGATGGAATTTCGGTGCTATCATTGCGAGGATCGCCCGGAGGACACGGTGGAGCACACCGTGGAGGTCTGCTCCGCTTGGGCGGAGCACCGCCGTATCCTCGTAGCGGCGATTGGCGGCGACGACCTCTCGCGTCCGGCCCTGGTTCAAGCCATGGTCCGGGGCGAGAGGGAATGGAAAGCCGTCGCCTCCTCCTGCGAAGCAGTCATGCTAGCGAAGGAGGCGGCGGAACGTGAGAGGGAGAGAGCCTCACGTCCCAGCCGCCGCGGGAGGAGAAGCACCGGGCGTCGGGGGCCACGCCGTGATGGGTCTCGGCCACCGTAGGCGCGGGCCTGTGGACGGTGAGTAATGGGCTAGCTCGCCGTCCGTCCGTCGTATGACGACAGGCCGTGTCGACGGCGCGTTCGTGTTCCACGCGCGCCTCAAAGAGATGTCAGCAAACGGGAGGGGCCCGCAAGGGCCGATGCCTGCCAGGGCTGCGAGACTGTTCGAAAGAGATACCGCGGCCCTGGAACATAAAGGGCCAAAGAAGGAACATGGGTGGTTTTTAGTCAGTAAGAGTCGGACACTCCCTTCCGCTCCGCCCAGAGCGGGAGGGGTCATTTGATGATTTCCCACCCTCCAAAAAAACAAAAAAAAGGGGTGGAATTTCGAAAAACCCTTTCTAAGTGGACCCTTTGCCACTGGTAGGTACCAGTGGCGAAGAGTGAAAATTGAGTCAGGGGAAACCGAAGAAAAAAATGAGAATTGTTTTTTTTTCCTATGTTTATTTGGACCTCATTTTCGTTATCAGTGACCTCAAAAACTATGAAAATGATAACCCTGATGAAAAATCTAAAAAAAATGGTTGGTGCCATTTAGAATTTTCATTTTGACCTAATTTTCGATATCAGCGACCCTGAAAACCATGAAAATGACATCCATGACGAAAAAACCAAATATTTTCGTCCGCACCATCTTGGATTTTCATTTTGACCACATTTTCGTTATCAGCGACCCCAAAAACCACGAAAATGACATTCATGAAGAAAAACCAAAAATTTTCATCGGCGCCATCCTGAATTTCATTTTGACCTAATTTTCGTTATCAGCGACCCCAAAAACCACGAAAATGACACTCATGACGAAATAACTGAATTTTTTTGCTGGCGCCATCATCGATTTACATTTTGGCCACATTTTCGTTATCAGCGACCCCAAAAGCCATTAAAATGACACCCATGACGAAAAAACCTAAAATCTTCATGGGCGTCGTCTTGAATTTTTATAGTTTGACCTCATTTTCGTCATTGGCGACCCCAAAAACCACGAAAATGACACCCATGACGAAAAAACCGAAAAAAACAGGACTGAATTTCATACTGGGGGATGATTTTGGAAAAACTGTGATACATGTTTCTCATAATTAATCTCTTCTTAACTGAAGAGTATGTACACTTCAATTCAATCGACCTCGAGAATAAAAAGTTTCATAGAAAACTCAACACCCATTTTTACCCTCTTAGGGGTAGAATTTCGAAAAACCTTTTCATAGTGGATACCTACTCTTCACAAAGAATACGCCCTCCAAATTTCATTTCTCTAGGACCAGCGGTTTGGGCTCTGCGTTGATATATCAGTCAGCCAGGACTTTGAATTTTATATTGGGGGATGATTTTGGAAAAACTGTGATACACATCTCTCACAATTTTAACTGCAGAGTATGTACACAAACTTTCAAGTCAATCGACCCCGAGAATAAAAAGTTTCACAGAAAATTCAACACCCCAATTTACCCTCTTAGGGGTGGAATTTCGAAGAACCTTTTCTTATTAGATATCTACTCTTCACAAAGAATACACCCTCCAAATTTCATTTCTCTAGGGCCAGTGGTTTGGGCTGTGCGTTGATATATCAGTCAGTCAGGACTTTGAATTTTATATTGGGGGATGATTTTGGAAAAACTGTGATATACATTTCTCATAGTTTTAACTGAAGGGTATGTAGACTTTTAAGTCAATCGACCCGAGAATAAAAAGTTTTACCGAAAATTCAACACCCCATTTCTCCCCTTTAGGGGTGGAATTTCGAAAAACCCTTTTCATAGTGGATACCTACTCTTCACAAAGAATACACCCTTTAAATTTCATGTCTTTAACACCAACAGCTTAGGCTGTAAGTTGATATATCAGTCAGTCAGTCAGGACTTTGAATTTCATATTGAGGGATGATTTTGGAAAAACTTTGATACACGTTTCGCATAATTGTAACTGCAGAGTAGGTACACAAATTTTCAAATCCATCGACCGCGAGAATAAAAAGTTTCATAGAAAACTCAACACCCCATTTTACCCTCGTAGGGGTAGAATTTCGAAAAACCCTTTCTTAGTGGATACCTACTCTTCACAAAGAATACACACTCCAAATTTCATTGCTCTAGGACCAGCGGTTTGGGCTGTGCGTTGATATCTCTGTCAGTCAGTCAGGACTTTGAATTTTATAAATATAGATTTTGTTTTTGTCTGTTTGTCTGCCTATCTGTCTGTCTGTTAGTTCCGGTTAATCTCCGAAACGGCTGGACCGATTTCGACGGGACTTTTACTGGCAGATAACTGAAGTTAGAAAGAGTAACTTGGGCTTTATTTTAGAAAAAGGATTAAGATTTCGTGAAGAAATTAAAACCCTTGAAATAGTTCACAAAATCCGATTCAAATACGGAAGTAATATTTTTGTAATAATTTCAAGTGGAGGAAAATCGCGGTACAGCTAGTATCAAATAAAATTATATCCCAGTGCCAACGGAATTCACCTGCATCCGGTTAGACTGGAGGCTGACTCCAAAATAGTTGGGAAAAGGCAGGCAGATTATGTACGAAAAAATCGAGTATCAGTAGTGTTTTAAAAGACCAATATCGTTATGAGCAAATTGTTTGTCGATTGCTATTGGAGGCCAATGAAACAGTTATTTTTTAGTTTTTTTTTAAATTTGTCCCGCACTTGGTATTTCTCAAGTATCGTACCCACGATACTTGAGAAATTCCAAGTGCGGGCAACGTTTTTAACGTTTTTTTTTTTTTAAATGTTTGTAAATACCCGTGTTTACAAACATTTAAACTCACATACACAAACAGCCAGACCCGGAACAACTATCTGTAGATTATACAAATATTCGATCCGTACGCGAATCGAACCCGCCACACGCAGCGCTGCAGCCAATCGCTCAGCCACTGCGCCAACGGTGTCGTCAAGTATATTAAACGAGTAATAGAGATCAGAAGACGTAAAGGGCTGAATTTGCTTTTCAAATTAAAATTGTTTTTTTTTTGTTCCTTTTTCGGCTGATTCATTTCCCTTTCAAGCCTCGCCGTCGGGAAAAACGGAAATTCAAGTTAACTTCTGAACGAAAAGCCAAGTTCATTGCCCCCAAGTGTTTTGGGAATTTCATAAATTACCAGTGAGTTATGAATCGCCTACTTTTTCTTAATTAACTTTGGATAAGCTGTTAAAGTCGTGGGCGAATTGGCTAGTAGCACGTGAGTCTATTGTCTGCTAGTGGGTATTTATGTTTTTTAATGATAACTGCCTCGGTGGTCTAGCAGTAACAAGCTTTATTGCTGAGCACAAGGTCCTGGCCCGGGTCAGGCAGTGTTATCAGGATTCACCTTCACAAACTCAGTAGTAGCCCACAGCATGGATTTGTGTCCAGTTGATGACAATAGGCTCACCCCCTATTACATGGAACTTAAACATAACTGGCGAAATGTAGATGATCTTTTATTTCATGTACATCTCTGTCTGGCCCTTCGGGGATAATTGGCGCGATGTTATTAAAAATGTTATTGGGTTCTTCCATTAGGATTTTCACAGTAGCAGCCACGGATTCTGGAATTAAAAACCCCCTATTACATGGAAACAACTATGAACTTCAACGACGTCTGATGATAGAATGGAGTAATAAAATTGTTTAAATTCAAAGCACACTCTCCGAAATGAAACCGATAGGCTGGCAATCTTGCGGCGACGTTCAAGGCTCTGGAGCTAATGAGAGATAATGCAGATATTTTGCAACGTAAAAAAATCGTGAATTGTCACGGTGTAAATAACATAAACATAAAATAAAAATCAAGCTTCAAAAACGTAAAGCAAAACTATCTCAACTACATCTGAACATCGCTACTGTACTCGTCCGTCATTAGGAGCTACTTGTGTAAATGCAAGCGATGATGACGTCACTAGACCTCCCTCCCGACCCCGCTATGTTTGCATAAAAAGTGCAATAAAGCGGTCCATTCAGTGTAACCACATAATGTAACAGCGCTGTAACCGGGTCATGGGGAGGAGGCTGTACACGGACGATGCTGTGGTTAGCTTCAAAGTTAATACTGATAAATAGAACTTTGATTCGTGGTCATTTTCATGCCCTTGTGCCTATATGTCTTCTCCTTCCTCACGACCTTGATTTTATTAAGCTAGTCATGGTATTTCTGCTTCAGCGTTATCAAGTTTTGTCCGCGGAGGAGCTCGTGGTTTAATAATAACAGGTGCTCGGGTCGATCTTTAGGTTTACCCGTGCTTGCCTAGGTTGGTCTGTGGATGAGTGACCGTATTACATACCGAGTTTCCTCCGTGCCTCGGAAAGCAAGTTAAGCCGTTGGTCCCGGCTGTCATTTATAGATCTTTGACAGTCGTTACAGGTAGTCAGTGGCCCGAAAGTCTGACAACGAGTCTTACCAAGGATATCGTGTTACCCAGTGTGTTGTGGAGGTCAGTTAGGCAGTCGCTCCATGTAAAATATTGGTATTCAGCTGCATCCAGTTAGACTGGGAGCCGACCCTAAGATAGTTGGGAAAAAGCTAGGCAAATGATAGTTACCAAGTTTTCTCCAAATTGCCTTCCATCACGCCTGTAATACCCGAAGGATTAGACAGAGGTGGTAATAGTATACCCACATTGCGCCAGTTACGTTTAAGTCCCATGTAATAGGGGGCGAGCTTATTGCCATCGACCGGGCGCAAATCCAGCCTCCGTGGCTGCTAGTGAAAAAAATTCCTGATGGAAAAATCCAAACACACTTAGCCCGACCCGGGAATCGAACCCAGGACCTCATGCTCAACAGTCGCGCTTGCAACCACTAGACCAACGAAGCAGTCTCTTATTAAATGAGGAGTTATTAAGTGTTTGGCAATGTCTCAAAGGGAATCTACGACCGTTTTGAGGTCAACCGTTGAATTGCTTTGTTTTACAAATTATTTTTACTACTATTATAAATGCGAAAGTTTGTTACGGCGCGGTGGATGGATGTTTGTTACTCTTTCACGCAAAAACTACTAAACGGATTCGGATATTTGATACACAGATAGTTTATAACCTTGGGTAACACATACGATACTTTTTATCCCGGAAAAACGACCCCATGGGAGAATAATCTCACTCCGCGCGGGCGAAGCCGCTGGCATAAGCCGTTCAAAAATAATTCTGATTAAGGTTGCCGAAGTGCAATATTTATTCTACACAGAATGATTGAGCTAGCAACAAAAATAATGGTGTCAGTGAAACAGATATAATGTTTTTATTTAATTCTGAACATCTGCAACTAATCGCTATGTTATTTTAATAAACAAGCAACCGTTGTTCTCTGAATTGATAGCAAGCCTCTTGTTGCACGGTCGTTTGATTCTCATGTATGATATTTTTATATTATTTGTACAATTCAAGCGCCTGTATACACAACATTATTTTGAGATCTTATTAGTAACTAGCTGTTGCCCGCGACTTCATTCGTGTGAAAAATTTTATGAGTAAGAGTGAGAAATAAAACCCTATGTCCTTCCCCAGGATATAATCTACCTCCGTGCCAAATTTCATGACGATCGAGCAGTCGTTTAGTCGCGAAAAAGTAATACACAAACAGAGTTACTTTCGCATTTATAATATTACTAGCGACCCGCCCCGACTTCGCATGCTGATACTAAATATACTACCCCCGGCCAGTACCGCCGCTACCGCTATGTCCCTACATTTCAAATCTGTTATATCTTCGAAAATATTCATTTAAATTACATGCTGTAAAGGACCATATTGATCTATATCAAATGCACAATGTATGCTTAAAATCGCTTCGTAAATAAGCCATTATTTCTCGGAAAAAGTAAAGGATAAAAAAATGGTTATTGTGTTATCCCTAAGAGATAGACATATACCATCGCGGACTTTTTTGTAGACCTTTTTAAGGTGTACTATACTGTAGTACATTATTTTGATCTATCTCGTAGGATTCAGCCAGCGTTTGCAATGTAACCACAAAAAAAAATTGTTTATTTACGACATCACATTAGAAACCTCTAAAATGATCAGTGTTTCTCTTCTATATTATGCATGTATTATACATATAAACCTTCCTTTTGAATCACTATATCTATTAAAAAAACCGCATCAAAATTGGTTGCGAAGTTTTAAAGATCTAAGCATACATAGGGACAGACAGCGGGAAGCGACTTTGTTTTATACTATGTTGTAGTGATCGTGATATGGATGGACTGACGCAGTAGCACAATTTACTGATCATGAATGTGTATTTTTTTGTTCGTGGTCGCCCATGGCCATATATGCTCGATAGAAACCCTCGATATAATAGCATTGATATATATCGACTGCAACTTGTGATTTTATTCAGCGTCACTTCTAACGTGCGACTATTTCGGGCAACATCGGGTAAACAACGGCTATATCGCAGCCGAATCGCGTCTGTATCGCGATAGTAGCGAGTCGTGGTTAAATCGAAACTGCATCGCGGTCTTTTTGGGATTGTATCACTGCAAAAAGTTGCCAAGAGCGATAGTCATACTGTCCCAGGATGAGGCGAAGGAGGCCAAAGAATGTGTGAATTGTTTGAAAGACTGAGATTACGGAAGATAGAGAGAGAATAGAAGAAGACAAATGATGAGCAGGATACAATAAAATTGAGATAAAGCGTATGATCTTCTCTCTTTATCGTGTGGTTAGTGCCTAACCTGGTGTCAGAATTTTTATGCCGCCCGAGGGCCTCTGGCTTGTCTTTACATATCGTCGTGAAATATTACATCTCTCAGGCATGCT
The DNA here is from genome assembly GCA_950022335.1 of Eurois occulta. NCBI lineage: Eukaryota > Metazoa > Arthropoda > Insecta > Lepidoptera > Noctuidae > Eurois > Eurois occulta. The sequence continues at coordinate 1,498,201 of OX465502.1, forward strand.
GGTTTCCTACACCGCAAGAGATAACTTATACAATACGCACATGAATCCGAAAAATCAGAGGTGTGTCTTGGGTTTGAATTCGAGACCTATGACTTGGTATATGTAATGGCGGTGTTTGTTCGACGAAAATCGTAGCACGTAGTGTATAATTGCGAGTATCCCGGAATAAAACACACAAGTATGTTACCTGCGCATTCCATAAAGTTAGACGCGCGTTCTCACACAAACTCCGTCCCTTGTGTTTCTCTGATAGTTGCATCCGTGCTCAACGATGCGATCTTCAATACTGATAATCGAGTACACACACATAACTATGTTTGTACGTCACTAACTATCTGGAGATATTGATTTCTGACAGATAATAGTATTCAAAGGTGAAAAGTTCCTTTGCACGAGTATCAACGATGACTGATTAATATTTTTATAATAATTTTTCGCGTACCCGGACGAAGGTTGCGGGCAAAAGCTAGTATGCAATTAAATAAAAAACTTTTTGAGGAGAATGTTTTAAAAGGCCACTTTGATAACTTGACCTACTTAGGTAATAATTATTTTTATTTCTTATGAAGTACATACCGATAAGTAGCGAAGGGTAAATTTTTGTAAGAGGTAAGCCGGAGCACATATCTTTAATGAGATTATATTATTTGTCTATAGAATACTGACGGTACCATTTATCAAAGGGAAGCCGGTAGGAATCGAGTTGTACGGTACCTTCGCCACTGATACCGATATGAGAAAGCAAAACTGACCGTCATCGGGCCACGCCACAGTCTTGATATTAATACTAGTCAATAGTAAATACCTAATAACAGTAGATCCTAATGCTGCTATAATTACAGAATATAGGAATGCATTCTTAGGAATCCACCCTTTTTGCCTCCCTCATATTTTATCTTCCCACTCGATAACAAAGAACTCAACACAATTTTCCCAACATAATAGAAGAAATTCCCACCACAGCGCACTCCGACCAGTAAATAACGTTCATCAGTTTACCTAATCGCTACGCTAAAGAACGCTGCAGCTGCGTACTAGATGGGAAAATTCCCATTTACTACGACAAATGGATACTATTAATAAAGGACTTGACTTTTGTCTTCGTTGGATTATCTTGAGGATAATTGGGCCTCAAGCTTAGACACCTTAAGGCATTGGGGTCGGGTAGGGGTTCTTGTCTTGGTAATTTTTAGGTCGTGTTTGTTTTTAATTTTGCCTGATGTACTGCTGCAGGAGCGCGTGGATAAAATAATAACAGCCGCACGGGTCGATCTTCAAGGTTAAGCCGCACTTGCCTAGGTCGGTCCGTGGATGGGTAACCATCCATTACATACCGAGTTTCCTCCGTGCCTCGGAAAGCCCTTTAAGCCGTTGGTCCCGGCTGTCATCTATGGATGTTTGACAGTCGTTACAGTAGTGTAGTAGAAAATTCTTGTATTCAGCTGCATCCGGTTAGACTGGATGCCGACCCCATCATAATTGGGAAAAGGCAGGCAGATGATTTACTGCTGCAGAAGCCGCTTAGCTACTAGCTAGCCAGTTTGTCACTAAGTATTAAAGTTACAAACCGACGTACTTATGTACCTACTTAGGTCGAATTTCACTAATGAACTGCTCAAAAGCTGTCTGCGTCATCATGAGTCTTGAACGCGGTGTAGATTTGCTGTCACGTTCAGATTCTTTGGAGAATTTCTACTTCAGGTAGGTAGTCAGTATTATTCAGTCTTGAGTAACTAAAATATGAATTCGTAAACGTATATTCCGATCTTCATGTTTGAAAAATGCCTGTAAATTGTAATTCAGAAATATTCAACTAACAACCACTACCCTACCAGCCAAATTAAAAGAAAAAAAAAATGTAAAAACATTGAAATAAAAGAAAATGAAATGCAAATATATTCTTTATATCCGAGTTTAGTAAATTCCGGTGCGATTTAGCTAAATCCCCAAGATTTAGCTGAAGTCACGCCGGGATCATAGGCTGAATTGAAAAAGATGGCGCACGCTATCTCCTGGCAAGCATTTATGTAAAATATATTATGAATATACAGCTTGCTTGTAGAATTACAGTAGAGGATTAGCCAGCCGTTTATATGAATGAATTCTGCTAGAATTGAAAAGAATATATTTACTTTATTGTTGACCAAAGTTGAAACACAACTGTTTTACAATATCGCTAAGTATATGTTCACAATGACGGTCTTAGCGATATCAAACTCAAACTCAAAGCATTTATTTCAATTAGACCATTACAGGCACTTTTGAATATTAAAAACAAAAGGATGAAGCTACGGTCCCAGTCACAAGGCATAATAATTTGTGAAAGTACTGTTGTTGCTCATTCCAAAGCGTAGATCTCTATGGAGAAGAATGGGCAAGACACTCCATGGACACTCTTACAAAATCAAAATATTTTTACAAGAATGTGTTCCAGACCACTTGCCGACGTGCCTTCCTTTTGTAGAGAAAAGACCTATATGCCAGCAGTTTGCACAAAACAGGCCCTTTATGGCCTGTAATTGTGAGGCTATTTTATCATAAAACCAACAATATCTCATTCGAATAAAAACTGGGTTCCAAATAGCTTTCCTTTTTTTGAAAATAACTAAACTTACATGTCAACAAAGCGTTTAAAATTAATCTCCACAAACATACTTAACAAGCGTTTAAAACGCGTAAAATTTTAACACACGATTACATCGCTAAACCGTTGATTAACAACGATTAAGTTCAGGTTAACACGTGGTTAATTTAGATAAGAGAATATTTATGTTCCTTATTAACTAAATGGGCTGCCTTATAGGCTACGGTCACGGACAGCCCGACATATGGTATATGTTGGAATAGTCAACATGATACAGGGATTATTTAGCGAAGGTAATGAACGGAGAAATTAATCTATTTGCTCCAAAAAAAGAAACTCGTTGTCTGACCGTATGTGGCATCGTAATCTCAAACCGGATGAATCAATTGCAATTTATCTAGTTTCTCCCTTTTCCTCTAATCCATCCAAAGGTTTTCTTGAAAAGATCGCTTTTAGTGATAAGACCGCCCATTGTATCACGCTATGTGAAATGTTTTATTTTATGTTAATTGGAATTTGTATAGTGTACACAATAAAGAATATTCCAACTATCTAATTATCCATCTAGTTAAATCGGCGCGTATCAGTACTCTCACTACACTGTGTTAAAGTAAGTAGTTACAGTTAACTGGCGAACATGTTCTTTGACTGAACTTTGCGACTACGGCTATCGCAAACTTCTCGGCGAGACGAAAACACGATCATAGGATCTTTTCTAGTGACTACAATAAGGATTATCTGCTTCAGCAACATCGTGAGGTTTTAGCTAGTAGGTTAAATGAGAGTGGTTGTCTTATTAACACCCGACTAGATTAAAACCTTGTTGGTATTTTCACCAGGGTTCCAGGTGACAATCATCATTGAAAATTATCTTGATAATCATCTTGATAATTATCTTGATAATTATCTTGATAATTATCTTGATAATGATATCTTGATAATTATCTTGTTAATTATTTTGATAATTATCTTGATAATTATCTTGTTAATTATTTTGATAATTGTCTTGATAATTATCTTGATAACTAGCTTCTACCCGCGGCTTCGCCTGCGTGGCCTACATGAAACAAATGACTTTTTTTTCAGAAACATACATTACAAGCGCTATTACTCCCTCTCATTGAATATACGAAATGAATTTTCGAGTCAATCGAACCAGAGAATATAAAGTTTCACAGAAAATTCAACCCTCATTTCACCCTCTTAGGGGAGGAATTCCGAATAAACCTTTCCTAGTGTTCACAAAAATACACCCTCCAAACTCCATGTCTCCAAGACCAGCGGTTTGGGCTGTGCGTTGATATATCAGTCAGTCAGAACTTTGAATTTTATATTTATAGATTCATCATCATCTCGCTGTTGTACTATTCTACTTGGGGTCGGCGCAACACGACCATTCATTCATTCATTCATTTATTTATTTTTTTCATTCTTCCATTCTCCACCGTCAGCCGTCACGGCATCATTTACTCCTTATCTTGACAATAGGTTAGTTGACACACCAATCAATTGACATACTTTTTATGATCTGTCAAAACGCGATTCCCCCTTACATTTTGTATGGCAATAGCACATGCTGCTGTGACGTCACTATTTCGTCAACTCAATGGCTCAATTATTTATTGATTTCAAAGCAACTAAAAATCTAATTTAGCAATTAACTGAAAATAAACCGCGTTTTCAGGTCTAAAATAAAGTGTTTTTTTTTTAGAGAAGCTGACTTGGAATTATTGTGGGTTATTATTAATGGTGTCAACACCCCTATTATCTTTATAAATCATAAAACTATTATTAACAAGCTTCACGTGTATCAGAAATTTTCCGCTTACACGCGTAAAGAGACAGCTTCAAAAAAATCGTCACAAACATTGTGTTTAATTAATCAACTAACAGAATTATTAGTTCAATAGCATTTCACCCGCGACTTCGTCCGCAAAAATTGTGGTAGCTCGGCTAATTTGCATGTTATCAATATAATTTATGCCTATGTTACTTCCTGATAATTTAGCTTTCTATTAGTGGATAAATAGTTAAAATCGGTTCCGAAACTACTTTTCGGAGCTTATTCGTTACAAACAAACAACCAAAAAAAATATTTCCTCTTTAAAATATTAGTATTAAATATAGATTTAGAAGTATAGATATAGATTTGTGTTAATACTGGCCTTTTATACATCAAATTTTTTTAGTGAAATTATTACTTGTAATTTAGAAATAATAATTATAGAGTTCAAGTTACTTATATGTTAGTTATCTTGATTGAGAAATAATCATCTTGATAACTAAGAACCCTGATTTTCACTAGACACGGAAGAAGACTTCAATTTACTTACATTTCCGGTATGTTCAAGTAGGATCTCTCCCAAAACAACATCAAACTGAATATCAAAGAAGCTGTCATCGCGGAAAGTTTCCACCATCATAAGTTATTCGTCTGCTGTCGGATGGACGTAAACTGGCACAGTTAACATTAATTGCAGACGTAACGCCGCCAAGGTGACGGACAACGTAAAAAACCTAATAAATCGCGACTACTATCACATTATCACGCCTGTAATCCCTGAAGGGTTAGACAGAAACGTATGTTATAGTACCACATTTTATCATTATGTTTAATTTTCATTATGTTTATCAAGTATGGGACTTAATGTACTAGAGAGTGAGTCTATTGCCATCAACCGGGCACAAATCCAGAATCCGTGGCTGCTACTGAGAAATTCCGGAACTGGCAATCGAACCCAGGACCTCATGCTTAACAATCGCACTTGTGACCACTAAACCGTAGAGGCAAAAAAAAATTTTTTTTTTGTAAATAAATATAAATCGCGACTAGTTCTCAGGAATTATTAGTGTCTTGCACTAAATTACGGTATGGGTATGTAATTATGGTTACCCATCCCCGGACCGACCTAGGCAAGCACTGCTTAACCTTGGATATTGACCTATGCGGCTGTTATTACTTAGACACAAGCTCCGAATAATGAACTTGTTAATTAGTAAATAATTTGTATTTGAACGTGGCAATCTGGCAGCCTTCTAGGCACTTAAAGACAATTAAATAGAAAAAAAAAAAAACTTTTTATTTCTTAGACTTATGTAAATAACAATCAAGTGATAGGAAGTACCTTTTAAGCAAAGAATTGCTTGTATTAGGTACCTCTGCTCTTCCGGTTTACATTTTCAATACATAAGTGAGAAATGTTACAATAAAATCAAATTCAAAATTGGATAAAAATTCAATAAAAATTAATATAAAAAATAAATTAAATTATAATGGAAAGACAGAGTTCATAATTGAAATAAGAATCAAAATTCAAACTTAAATACAAATCAAAATTAAAATCAAAATTAAAATTTAATATCAATCAATATCAAAATAGAAGATAAATTATTTTTATTATTATTTTCTCTGTCTGTTTATAGTATGTGAGCGATGTATTTATCTCATTTAATAAATAAGATTTCTAAATTATTTGTAATCAAAGCCGAAAACACATAAATAAAGCCATTCATTCATTCGCAAAATGAAATGTAACATACAAGACGTAACAAAGTCGACCCACGTTCTAACTGACATACCTACATCAAACGTTGACCCGCATTTTAACATATTTCCCTCTGAAAGCACTCTGAAACCCCTGAAATTCAGTACCATAACATTTAAAAAGTTCTCAGGCTTCAGTACCATTGTTTTTAATTTGTCGTTACAAAAGTTTGTTAGCAACATTTCATCATACATAAAAAAACCGGCCAAGAGCGAATCGGACTCGAACACGAAGGGTTCTAGGATTCCATACCAGCGTAAAATATTAAACACTATATTTTTTATAAATGGTTTAGTAAAATGACCCTGAAATAAACACTTTTCCTGTTTCCACATATCTATACTATATATATTATATATTAATATTATAAAGCTGAAGAGTTTGTTTGTTTGCTTGAACGCGCTAATCTCAGGAACTGCTGGTTCGAATTGAAAAATTCTTTTTGACGACACGGTTGGCGCAGTGGTCAAGCGATTGACTGCTGCGCTGCATGTCGCGGGTTCGATTCCCGTACGGGACAAATATTTGTATGACCTACAAGTAGTTGTTCCGGGTCTGGGTGTTTTTCTATCTATAATATGTATGTATTTACAAAAAAAAAAATGTATATATATGTAGTTTATCAGCCATCTAGCTACCATAACACAAGCATTAAGTTGCTTAGCTTGGGACTAGATGGTGCTGTGTGAAAATGTCCAGGGATATTTATTTATTTATTTATTTTTGTGTTGGATAGTCCATTTATCGAGGAAGGCTATAGGCTATATAACATTACGCTAGGACCCTTAGGTGCCGCGCAGCGTGTGACACCGCGGGGAACAGCTAGTCCGCTATAATTTTCAACTATGCTTTTAACCCACTATTTTTTTGTTATGTATGTTCCCTTATTCGAAGACGCCTGGATCGATTTGGAAAATTCTTTTTTGTTTGAAAGGGTATACTTCCCACTTGGTCCCTTGGTCATCAGGTCAGGATCTGATAATGGGATCCTGGAGAAATCGACCGAACTCTTTTTCGTCTACGTGGACGAAAAATGTTCTTATAACTTCTAGTTACAATATAAAATTGATACTTGATAAGAATTTGTGTGAGATACGACAACTCAAAAGGGCAAAATGAAAACTTTTTTGCAAAAAATAACCGACTCGACAAACTGTCCAATTTCAAGTGTCCACGTAAGTATTACGATTCTATAGATACAGCACTGTGACAGACGGACAGACAACGGAGACGTAATAATAGCGTCGCGTTGGCACCAGGGGTACGGAACCCTAAAAATACGAGAAACACAATGGAGAATGAAGGGACTAAGTTCACAACTTTTTTTCGTGGGATTGAACGGTATCCATGTTGATTGTTCTCTGAACGAATGAGTGAATGGTACCGGTATGATCGAATGAGAGATGAAAGGTGGTTGGAATGTTTTGTTGGTTGGAGTTTATTGTGTTTTTGTTTAGACCGGGATTCCATTATCGAGATAAATGAGAAGAGAGAGATATTGTTTTATGCAAGTTTATTGAAATGTTTGCTGTTAGTGTTAACGTTTGCCTTTTGCATAGTTCTTTTGTTAGTGATGTATTTAAAGTGTATTTTTGTAAGTTTATAAATTTGTTGTTTGCCATTCTAATATTTTGACTTTAACTCACACATTAATATGGTTAATGTTCACTCCTGTGTTTAAAAAAAAACAGCCAAGTGCGAGTCGGACTCGCGCACGAAGGGTTCCGTACCATTATCTATAAAAACGGCAAAGAAAATCATATCTGTTGTATGGGAGCCCCCCTTAATATTTTTTAAATTTTTGTATTTGTTGTTATAGCGGCAATAGTAATACATCATTTGTGAAAATTTAGCTATCACGGTTTATGAGATACAGCCTGGAGACAGACAGACAGACAGACAGACAGCGAAGTCTTAGTAATAGGGTCCCGTTTTACCCTATGGGTACGGAACCCTAAAAAGAAGATTTTTGTCAAAAACTCCTGCTGATTGTTTAGATTTTTATTTAGCTCTGCTATTAAATCTTCTTAGCTGGACTAAGAAGATAATATTTAACCAAGAGGTAGGATTTCTCTTTGTTTTGTAATAAGTGATAGCGTGACAGTTGACAGGGGAGAATGGAAGTAAAAGTGTGTCGCCTGAGTAACATGGGACAAGGGCAGGAAGATGATGGATTTCAGAAAGACTTCAAAACCATATACCTATTAAGTAAAGCGAGATAATCCACACATAAACTTTTAATAGATGGATTTCTCCACGTCCCCGTTAAGTTGCAATTAACATGCAAATCCGCATCATTATTCGTATCACCGCGCTAAAGCAGTTAGAGGGTGGGATGATGTCATAGACTTATTATGGGCAGTCATTCACATTCATTGTGTTTAAATGAAGGATTCTACAATATCTACATAAAGAAATTATGAGACTAAAGACTGTGTTTGCGGAAGCTTTGGTTTCCCTGTTGATCTCGTGATCACAAGCGCAGTTGCTGAGCATGGGGTTCTGGGTTTGAGGATTTTCCATTAGGGATTTCTCAGTAGTTGACGATTATACCAGATCATTTTCATCATCTGAGGCTCCTTTTCCCAACTATGTTGGGATCGACTTCCACGACGTCTATCCGGATACAGCTGAATACCAGTATTTCACTTGAAGCGACTGCCTATCTGACCTCCACATAAGCAACATGTTATACCTACGAAAAAAATCAATATGGCGGATGCTACATCCAAAAAATTGGGGATCTCAGTTTTTTTTTGGTCATGTGAAAGATGATAGAATTTTGAGTAATGAGCTCAAAATATTATCTTCTTTATACGAATACCGAAAACAAAATACATAAATATCTTGTTGAGAAGATGCTCATAACAAATGGCATTGAGAAAATCAAATTACTGCGTTTTTCTCTCAAAGCAGAATGAGCAAGGATATTGCGTTCACAATAAAAATGAAGGCAACATTTTTAAAATACTGCTTGCTCCTTGAAAATAAAGCTTTGAAACGAATAGTTATCAAAATCCTAATACTTCTTTCGATAGCATTATTTACGATTGAACCAAGCAGTTTGTCTGATTGTAAAATAAATTGAGTTTTGACCTCGCAATGCAACCAGTCGTTCAGGGAAAAGTAAAGTATGTGGTATACACGCCAAAGCTACACTATAGCAGTGCGATTGTGGTATGGACTAACTAAAATAAACGTGAGCAATATTTTTCGGAATACTTTTAAAGAAAGAACTACCTCGACGGTCTATTAAGGTTGAAACTCATCTGGCAGCTCGGAATAATACCGGTCAAGTGCTAGTCGGACTCGCGCATGAAGGGTTCCGAAGGTACCAGCGTAGTAGCCCTCTTTAATTTATTTTTATTATTTGTTGTTATAGCGGCAACAGAAATACTAATTCCGTGAAAATTTCAACTGTCTATACCTATTACGGATCATTGGATACAGCCCGCTGACAGACAGAGAGACGGTTGGACAGCGGAGGCTTAGTAAGAGGGTCCCGTAGGTTACCCTTCGGGTACGGGACCCTAATGAACGTGAGCAATATCTTTCCGCACACCTTTAAAGAAAGAACTATCTTGTTGGTCTATTAAGGTTGAAACTCATCTGGTAGCACGGAAAAAATAGAGCAGGAATGCTATCGTGCGTGGCAGCATCGCCGCGTCATACCGTGCGATCGGCAGCACGCTCTGTTTCTCGCTCTAGCAAATAATGGTTCTGAGAGACAGACAAGGATAGGAGCATCGAAAAGTGCGAATCCTTGCTACCAGATAAGGTTCAACCTTTACTTGTAAGTCCGACTGACCCACGAAGTTACGCATGAGGTTCGATTCGCATGTCGGGCTATGTCATTCGGATTTCCTATAAAAAATTCAGTATCAGTCACAGAGTCTGAATTCGTGCCCCGTTGACAGTAACAGGCTGGCCCCTATTACATGGGACTTAAACATAAATAAGAGACTTTGTATTCTTTAAGTACCTACACCAGTACCTATAGCTGTTGCTTTGCACGCAATACAATAAATCCGTGTAAAACACACTGACGTTTAAAACGTCAAATAGTTCGACAGGTCAAAACTATCACTGTCCCTTTCTAATTCCTACTGTTAGCAAAAGACAGCAATACACCTATTTTGTGAACAAGAGAAAACCAGCAAAGTCTTCAATATTGTATTTACTGTTGCTTGTATTGTAATTACGGATCAAGCCCGCAATTTCCCGCGGGCGTATTTGAGACAAATAGGAAAAAATACGGAGGAAATTGACTTCCACGGTGACATAGGAAAAAAGGATGCCCTTTGCCTTCTGTAATACGTGATTAAAGGGTCTGTCAAACCGGTACGGACAGCTTGCGGACTGGCTGCGGACACTGACAGATACTTCAGTACATTATATATCTGCATGTCGTGCCTCCGAAAGCACGTTAAGCCATTGGTCCTGGCTGTCATTTGTAGATCTTTGACAGTCGTTACAGGTAGTCAGTAGCCCAAAAGTCTGACAACCAGTCTTACCAAGGGGTATCGTATTACCCAGGACTAAATGGGGTGTGGAGGTCAGATAGGCATTCGCGCCATGTAAAATAATGGTATTCAGCTGCATCCGGTTATACTGGAAGCCGACCCCAACATAATTAGGAAAGAGTTAGGCAGATGATGAGTTTGGTGTTAGGAGCCGCGCAGGAGTTTGTCCGGACCGGTTTCACCTGCACCTAGGTACTGCTGGGGAAATTAATACAAACAAGGCATAAACGGTCCCTTCACGAAGCCGTAAACCAAGCATTCTGTACATCAAACTAAGTAACTCTACGTAAAAATTATTGCTGGGAAATGCCTTTAGTTTTTGGGTGAAAAATCTCGTTGTCAGTAGGACTCCATGTTAGCAAAACATTGTGCTGATGAATAGTACGGGGATCGTGGACGTAAAAGTAAAGTTATAACATAATAACTTGTATTAAAAAACACTTATGTTAATGTTGTAACTTTGACCCCCAATATCTCCGTAACTAGAAGATTTACAGGTGGTATGACGGAGAACAATTGCCTTTCGACACCCATTATACTACGCCAATTTGCCCTGTTGCATAATCAGCCTATAATGTTCCCACTGCTGGGACACACGGCCTCCTCTCTATGAGAGGGAATGGGCTTAATCCACCACGCGGGCCCAATGCGGGTTGGTAGATGTCACATGTGTCCGAATTTTTGGTACATGCCGGTTTCCTCACGATGTTTCCTTCACCGTTTTTGAGAGCAGTGGTGATGAAATAAATTACACAAAGTAATGCGCCAGACTGGGTTCGAACCCACGACTTACTGTTGGTAAGTCGGGGCCGCCACCACTGGGCCACCGCTGCTCTCTATTTGCCCAGTTATGGTCATCTAATACAACTGCGAAAGAATTATATTTAATCAACTTGGTGAACATTTTATTTCCCCAACTTTACATAGACGTTTGGCATAGCAATGAATGACTGAATGAATGATACTTTATAATCTTTTAGAATTAAAAGAAATGTTTGACATAGACACATTTATTTTTAAAAACTGCTTCGCCATAGTCTAGCTATGTCTCATTTGAACACGAACTTTATTATTAGTAGGGGTCATTGCCACTCCAGGACAGTAATGACAAACTCTGAATAAATTCGTCTGGATCTGTGGAGACTGCAAAGTAAATGTCTATTGAATTTTATATATACTACTGTTTTTCTTTGTATAATTATTGAAAAAGGTTCATACATACTTAAAACATACATCACGCCTGTAAACCCCAAAGGGTTAGGCAGAGCTGTACCTAATAATACACCCACATTTTGCCAGTCATGTTTAGGTCCCATGTAATAGCAGGCGAGCCTATTGCCATCAACCGAGCACAAATTTCAGACTCCGTGGCTGCTACTGAGAAATTCCTGATGGAAAACCTAATAACACTTTGCCCGACCCGGGAATCGAACCCACAACCTCATGGTCAGCAGTCGCACTTGCAATCACTAGACCAACAAGGCAGTCCGTGAAATAGTTACTTAAGTAATAATTCTGAGTAGTACAGAGCGAGCTTATTGGCGTTTATCGGTCACAAAATTGGGAAATTCCTAATAAATAACGCAACAAAAACATATTATGAATAATAGATAAACCTAGAAAAGCCTAGCTAACTTATCAGCCATGCCCTTCAAAACGCTGATGTGCGTACTTGCGTAGTACTCGCAGCCGCTCCACGTGTAAGAACAAGGACGAACAAAATGAGTATACGCGGTGTTCTCGAGTTCTCTGCTGAGCCACTCAGAGGATTGGCGCGAGTTTAAATCCACCTTAATTAGTGATTAATTGTTTTGAACAAAGCTAGCCAGGGAATTAGGAATTCTTAAGAGAGTGGTTAGTGTCTAATAACGCTTGAGCCCCATATTTTAGAAGGTTAAAGGATACCGGGGTTCAAAATTTTCAAGATAATTATTTTCTTTGATAGGTATCGGATAATTATCCACGCTGATTCTTAGCTTGATCTCTTTTAACATATTTTTGCTTACGAATAATAATTTAAGTACAAATAATTACACATTGTAATTACAATTGACATATAATTACTAATTGATTTTATTCTGTAGTTTTAAAGAAAATGTACAAAAAATTCTGTTTGTTGAATAATAAAAATAAAACACAATGCTTATGACGGTTTTTTTTAAGTTGACACTCATAAGTGTTTGGATTCACGTTTAAGCTGAAAATCGTGTTTTAGGTACCGATAGACACAGCTACCTATTTTCTTTAACCGAAGAAGTTTACTACCAAAAAAAAAACAAACAACAAAAAGTTAAAAGCCTAACATTTTTATTTCTCTAACCAGTTTAAAAAGAATTTGATTCTAAACAATGTTTTGCGTTCAACGAAATTGAACGAAAAAAATCACGAAAAAACCCGGGTTAAAAATGTTCGGAGCGCTTCGTAAGTGAATGAATGAAAGAGTGATTGATTGAATGATGGCCGCTCGCTCGGCTGAACGAACTTACCGTCGCTCACACGGTGTTTTGATCAGGTTTTTTCTGGTGTTTCGTAAAAAAGGTGGTTTATAGGAGAAGATATTATAAGGTTGGTAGGGAAAATGTTGTAGGGGAGAAAAATTAGATATTTCTATGTTATTGCGTTTTCGGGTGTGAAAGCGTAGCGTCTTAATAATAGTTATTCGGAACAATCAGTCTTTTTGTCTTCTTAATCTTGTGTTTAGTGCATAACCTGGTGTCAGAGTTTTTATGCCCCCCATGGGCCTCTGACTTGGCTTTACGTGCCGTCGAGGAATATCTCTCAGACATGCTGCGTGAGGAAACCCTCACGATGTTTTCCTTAATCCGAAAAATCAGAGGTGCGTGTCTTGGGTTCGAACTCGAAACCTATGACTGGGCAGTTCGATGGTCACACCACTAGGCTATCACTGCTATGGAACAATCAGTTAGGTAAGTTTACAGGTCAGAAATAAACGAAGGTTTATAATATATTTAAATTCTAGCAGCTTTTGCCCGTCACCCGCGTGAAGGTCTAAAATTATCCCTTGGGAACATTCTACCGGGAAAAGAAATATCCGATGCTTTATCTCAGGATACGCTCCTCTCCGTCAGTGTGCCTGCTTAGCCGTTTAAGTATAAAAAGTGTGGTTACTATCTAATAACGCTGGAGCCCGCATTGTATAGAAGGTTATTTATTTATTGAATACCAGGGTTCGAAATTATAAAGGTAATTATTTTCTTTGATAATTATCGGACAATTATCCACGCTGGTTCTTAACAAGATCTTTTAAAAAAAATGATTTACAAATGATAATTTCATCACTAAAGTTACTAAAAATAGCACTAAAATACAAAAAAGAAAGTCTGTAAAAAATGAAAACCTCCGTTTTTTTGTCACCGACTTCTGAAGCTAAAGTTATTTTTCACTTTTTTGTGTTTTTGAAGTGGGTTTTAATTTTAGCAAAACCGTTTTTTATTTTCCATTTTTAGTTGTAATATCCTATACAAATATTTGCTATGCATTTATTTTACATTGTAAACAATGATAATAGGCTTATCCCCAATAAAATGAAACTTGTCGAAATGTGGGTGTAATGTACAAAGCGTGCCTCAGAGCATACAGGCGTTATGTTATGTTATGTATGATGTTGTGTAAACATTAAACATCCAAGCGATTGCAGCAATCACGACAGACTTGCTGTCTACTTTTGAAGAGTTCTTACATATCTCCGAATTCCATGATCAGATCATGACAATATTTGTATGGGACCAACTTGGAAGAATATTCTTTCAAACAAAAATAGAAAAAAAATCCAAATCGGTTCAGGCGTCTTCGAGTAATCGGTGATCTTAAACATAAAAAATATAGAGTGGAACATAGAACCTCCTCCGTTTTTGAAGTCGGTTAAATACGGTGTAAAGAAAAACATTTTTTAATTACTTTTTAGTGTTTATTGATTAACAAAAGTAAAACACAATGCTAATGACGGTTTTTTAAGTATTTATTAAATTAAGCATGGAAATTAAAGTATGAATAATTATTGTAAAGTTTAATAAACATTTCAGAGAATAACTAACCCAGACTAAAATCACCAACTACGGTGATAAAGCCACCACACTAATCACCACCCAGTCTTGTTTCTACAATTCAATAACTACCAGTCCAGTTACACTGCCATTAAAGTTTTTATCTGAGCATTCAACTGTATTGTAAACACATAAACGCAGGTTTTAGATCATGCAATCAAAATGTATTACAGTTTATGAGTGGTATAAATCATGGAGTTTTATCGTTTTCCATAAATTAATGTTCTGTTATATTGTTGTTGCCTTATGGATTTTCAACCTTTTGATAACTGAAAATATCATTTTTTTAAACCAGGTACATACTAGTAGTAAATATTTGGTATAATTTACAATCACATACTTTTGAACCACTTCGACGTCACACAGTTCTGACGCGAACTCCGTTCATTAGTGTTGAATTTCTGATTTTGATCATCTACTTTTGCTGTTGACTGTACATACCTGCTGAGGACAAGCTTGTGGCTAAATAATAAAGCCACTCGGTTCGATCTCCAGGTTAAGCCGCGCTTGCCTAGGTTAGTCCGTGGATGGTTGACCACCCTTAACATACTGAGTTTCCTCCGCAAATCCAGACTCCGTGGCTGCTACTGAGACATTAATGATGGAAAAACCCAGTAATACTTTGCCTGATGAGTGCGGGTTGCGGTTTGTTGATGTTACATTTATTCGAATTTTAGTCTCCAAAATATGCCAGCTAGGTCATCGTTTTCAGAACAGAGAAAGTAAAGAGCTTGGCTGAGTTCGGACCCATAACCCACCATAGCCATTTTTCTTTTCATGAAGTAATTATCGTAATTCTTGAGTAATTTTCCTCAGCAATTGATTCCGAGTCAGACTGATAATTCAAATTCATTTAATTCAATCCATTTCAGATCAAAGTATACATTTTAAATTAAAATTAACAATTATAAAATTAAAATCTCAGTCACAACCAGCACAAAAGTAATCAATTAAATAATATAAATTAAAATTCTAAAATTACAATGGCAATGACTAACACGACATAAATTAAAACTTTAATCACATTATGTAAAAATTAATTAAATAATACAAATCATAAACATAATCACTATTAACGAAAATAAGCGATCAGTAAGCCTCCGTTCTTTCGTTTCATGAAGTACTTAATCACCACATAATTTTCCAACCTGATGATGATCATGCCATCTTGCCGATTTCAGTCACAGCGACTGCAATCAATGGCTTTCTAGGGTGGCAGTCGAGAGCTTTGGTGTGCATATGCCACTTGTCTTGTGAGTGACTAATATATCCAACCTCACCAATTATACACTAGATAAAATACAAGAGACATTTAATTTACAACAGTACCTCCACACCAGCGGATCGATAATGTTAATAGCCCTACGTGCGTCTAGCGTGACCTTTTAAACGGACTAGACAAAAACTTTTAGTTTTTAATATAGTGAGGGTGTTTCTCTGCTTCACTACTTTTTGGTGAGCGTGATAAGAAGTAGGAGTAGTGAAACTGAACGGAACAACACTAACCGACGAAAACGAAAGATGTGTGGTTCCACGTGCACTTTGAGGGACCTGTCCGAGGCTACCACCAACGCCGTCGAGGTGGCAGAGTTCTGGTCAAAACTAATTTAATTAAAAAAAAGGGATTTCATCGACACGACGAAGAAGAATCCATGCTTCGGGGAAACAATTTAATGTCGTTCCCGGTTAATTGTCGATAGTCCGACTACGGTGTACCTTAACCTAACCTAACCTTTGGGATAATCGATATTACCATGTAATTGAATAACAGAGGTCGGGGAAGCAAACCTGTGCTAAATGCTGATATAATCACGAAAAGATGTAGTTATTTTATGTGGAAAGGAGAAGATCTAAAATATCCAACCAATATCCAAGAATATTTTAAATAATAAATGATTTTAGTATGGAAATAAGTTTTTACAAACACTTTTACACGTCATTTTTTAGGGTTCCGTACCTAAAGGGTAAAACGGGACCCTATTACTAAGACTCCGCTGTCTGTCTGTCTGTCCGTCTGTCACAAGGCTGTATCTCATGTACCTTGATAGTTAGAGAGTTGTAATTTTCACAGTTGATTTATTTATGTTGCCGCTATAACAACAAATACTAAAAAACGGAATAAAATAAATATTTAAGTGGGGCTTTCATACAACAGACATGATTTTTTTGCCGGTTTTTATAGATAATGGTACGGAACCCTTCATGCGCGAGTACGACTCGCACTCGGCCGGTTTTTTAAAGATAAGATGGGCCGGTGTTTCGTACCTGACTACTCTGAGAAGAAACAGCCGAAACAAACTCAGAGGTCATAGTCTCTGTTAAGGTCCAAACATAATCCTGGTCAACTCACATAAAGACTATGCAGATAGTGTCTGAGATGGTCTTTTGCAGGAAGAATCACACAGAAATACAGAAGTAACACGTCTGTCTGTCAGTCTGTTACACGGATTGCAATGACATATGGCACACAGGTACCTTGACTTTTTTTCGGGATGGGAAATCATCAAATGACTCCTCCCGCTCTGGGCGGAGCGGAAGGGAGTGTCAGACTTTTACTGACTAAAACCCATCCATGTTCCTTCTTTTGCCCATTGTGTTCCAGGTCCGCGGTATCTTTCGAACAGTCCCGCAGTAGGTGCCTTGACTTGGATTAAAACATAGGATACATAGTTTATATGTTTCTATTTACTAACACTATTTGTATTTTTACAATATATAGGCCAAAGTTAGCTGAAAATAAATGAATGTTATGTTTTGTTATGGGATACTTTTTATGCCAGTAGTAAATTCCCGTGGAATAATCTACACTCACGCGGGCGAAGGCGCGGGCAAACGCTAAAACAAACGCCATTTATCTTTAAGTTCCAAGTAATAAAGGGCGAGCTTATTGCCGTCAATCGGTACCAAATCTAGACTCCGTCGCTAATAGTGCGAAATTCTTGATTAAAAACTAAATGATACTTTGCCCTACCGTGACAGACATGTAGTTAACAATAGTGCTTGCGCCGCAATTAATGTGTTTAATTTCTTCTTCGCCTTTCTAACATGAAAGACCAGCTCGCTGATAAGACCAGAGTTCTCGTGTAAACTAATAAAACATTTTATTAGCATTCTGCAGCGAAAGTAATATCTTTTACGATACAAGTTTGGTTTTAATTCGGACCCTCTTCATAATGTACGAGGCTGCAGTGTTTAGGTCGGCTCGCGGCTCTCTGTAATATATTCATGAGCCACATGAACTTTAGGAAAGCAAGGCATTGTCTTTATTAAGAATTGTTGGGATTCTTTTTGCGTTTTGGCCGACTGTGGGCCTAGCATTGATGAGGAGAGTCAATAAACATTTCGCGCATAATAATTATTTGGCTCTAACTAAGACTTTATTCAAAACCATTGTGATACTAATGGTACTTAGCATAATCAGCCCATAATGTTCCCACTGCTTCGACACACGGCCCCCTATCATGAGAGGGAATGGGCTATAATCCACCACGCGGGCCCAGTCTACACTTGCACTGGTACGTTGGTAGATGTCACATGTCTTCGAATGATTGGTTCTAGGACATGCCGGTTTCCTCACGATGTTTTCTTTCACCGTTTTGAGAGCAGTGGTATGAAATAAATTACACAAAGTAATACGCCTGCCTGGGTTCAAACCCACGACCCGCATCCCGCTCGTAAGTCGGGGCCACCACCACTGGGCCACCGCTGCTCCTGCTAATGGTACTCCCCACATGTTAAACAAAATGCTTTTAAATATTTGTATTTTCGATTCGAACCTGCTTTTACTATAGAATCGAAACCAGGTGCCACAAGCCCTAGTCAGGACAGATGATTTGAATGTAAAAAAATTCTATGACCAAGTATGTATACTTTATAAAATAAAGTATCATAAAAGAAAAAAAAAGAAAAAATGTAAAGAAAGAAAACAAAAAGAAAGACGAAAGAAAAAATAAAAAGAACAAGAAGAAAGAAGAAAGTATCGTAAAGTATAATTGTAATTTTGCATGCATGCAATTATCGGAAACACTTTAACCAAACAAGCCAACACCATCTTTAAACTAAGTCAAGACACCACTAAACTTAACTTAAACCTTAACGAGAGTTTAACATCAAATCGTTAACTGTCGTTACCCATTGTCAAGCGTTGATAAGGGGTAGAACAGTTAACTATGGCGCAATCATCCCTTAAGGCTGTTAGCACTTGAGAGTTAAAACGTTAAAGTCCCGTTCACAACCTCGGGCGATACGATTTGTAACGTTCTTAAGGCGAGGTATTCCTGCAAAAGTAGGCATTTAGCGCTGTAGGCTGCGCGCAAAATACTTCTCGTGGACACAGCGCGTTCGTGAACTCGCATGACCTTGCCTAGCGACACAGCATAGAAATATGCAGTTGGATAAGTAATATTACTTGACTTTTATGAAATATTTTTTCTATGATCAAAAGGAGAAGGGAACTACTCCATACATTCCTGGGCCCAGGTGTTAACTGAATCAAACTGGCCTTATTTGTAAGAGAATATAATAACAAGGCCTCACTGAAAATTTGGTGAAATTTGGCTATCCAGGAATCAAGTTATATGAAATATAGTAAAAGTGAGGTTATAAGTATTATAACATTACAGTTTTATATGTTTTTTTACGAAATACTTTTGAATGGCTTTGGTTGTGTTATGGTTTTATGCATGGAGCGTGCGTAAAGAGTCAAAGATCTGACACGTTTGGCTCTCTCGCGCCCCAGACACTCGCTACAGTCGAAGACAAGTTTCTTCTTTCAATATCTTGCACTTCTAAGTGCAAGATATTGAAAGATTGATTGCAGTAGGCACCTACCTTTTAAAAACTAAATAAGGGACAGGAGGATATAAAATAAAACACAAATATATGACTAAAATATGTATTATTCATCTTCAATAATTAGGAGAATATCGTCTAAGAAATTGTGCAGGGGGTACAATATTTTCTTGCGACCAGTCGCAATCATACAGTTTACACAGCGATCCATGTCGTCAATATCCGGTCGATAGGCGTAAACAGTTGTCCAAAATAGAGAGCCAGGTAATTTAGAAATGCAAGATCCTATTTAAAGCCGAGGTCGTGGGGTTAAACCATAATACAAGGAAAATACGTACACACTCAGAACGAAAAACAACGAACGAGTGCCATCTGTCAATCGGTGACAGACTGATGTCAGACAGGAATGTTGTCAGCAGAGAAATTATAGGAAATCGATTCGCTATGAATCAATTCCACAAAAAACTACTCGTTACTCGATTTTCATACATTTTCTGAGATTTTACCGATTTATTCGTAATCGATTACTAACATTTCAGGCATTGTTTAATCGATTATTTAGAACTTAATTAAAGTTTTCTCGCTTCCTAGATAGAAACCAGGTACCATATTTTGTGATTTTCCTTAGAAAAATATGACGGTTTTTTTAATACACATTTCAACTAGTTAACTGCTGGGCCCAGAAGTCCCCTTCTCCTTTGTTACTATCTAGTAGCGATAAATTAGAGCTTTGTTAATAAATGAAATAATTGTCTATACAATATAAGAATATAAAATAATCATAATTGGGCAGTTTGAGTAACTAATTGAAAATAAACAGCCAGTTCGCTATTAGTAGGTTCGAGAACTGTAAAGATAAAATTTTGATTTGTTTATGTGTTTTTGTGTAAATTGCAATAAGTGTATTTTTATTGAACCTTCCAATTTCATTCAAACAAATTTCATTTTTTATAAAAATATAATATTAACAATCACAAAACTAGAAAGAAACTCAACTAAGTAGATGAAATTAAAATATTTACTATAGGCCCGGCGCAGCCCTATCGCGTACGTACCACCCGGCTGTAGGTAATTATTTCAAAGACAGGGCCGAGTCACAATACTGTATATATTTGTACTGTGACATATCTTTGGAGTGCATTCTTTTTATTTGTTACTTTTATTGCTTTACACGACTTTTTTCGCTTGCGTTGTTTATTGCCCATTATAACTTGCAACAATTATAATAAACTTGGTCAAAAACAGACGGTATGGTACGCGAAATTGTCGCGGAAAAAACTGACACAGGTCCGTCGTCGGTAAGCGCCAGCGCGCGACTAATCGGGCCTGTCCGAGCCGCCGCGAACGCTTTTAATTCATTTTAAAACATAGTAATTAAGAAAATAATGTTATCAAGTCAAACTCTGCCACTTTGTCTAGAACTAATTAGTTTCTTTAATTTAGTATAAAAATTAAATGTAAAACATCAGTAATTTAGTCATAATATTGAAAAAAAGTTACAAAAAGGGGTAACTTTGCGATTTTTTTCTATCGAGTGAAGTTCATCAGATCTTGCAACTGAATGCGACTGTGACTAGATAAGATCCTTAACTATAACATATATTTTTTTTAAATTTTTAAACACTATATTCTTTGTCTCAGATGGTTTTAAAAAACTCAAATGTGCGCCCACCTCGCCTTAAGACAAAACACAAGCGCGTGCGTCTTTAGTTTCCTGTGTTTTAGTGTGAGTACTATAAGAATCGGCTTAAATGAAAGTGTTTTGACCCCCCGACCATTGCTCGAGCCAGCCCGCGAGGCTGAGCCAGTAGTTTTAAATCAGTCCTTAAATAATGGTCTCACTCATATCCAGCCTGTCCCTTTGCTGCCCTCCCCAGCGACGCCGTAACCCGAGGTTCATATTCCATAGTGGGTGAGCGCTGTCGCTTAGTTTATAAGTTTTTTCCCTGGTTGTAGACCTTACACTTAAGGCACCCACAGGATAGTCCAGTTAAGTAGAAGCCAGCCTAATAGGTTGACCCGAGAGATGCCATTAAAAAAAAGCGTTTCGACTTTCAATTGAAATAATGATTGCCATTAAAATCACTTTTTACTTCTTGACGCGCACCCCTCCGGACTTCATCTGTGGACACATCTTAGATATTATCAATATTACCATTTATCTGCTTATAACACAGCATGTATCAGAAGACTGCCATCTTGGTCGAGTGGTCGCAAGCGTGACTACTGAACATGAGATCCTGGATTCGATTCTCGGATCGAGCAAAGTGTTATTGGATTATTCTATCAGGAATTTCACAATAGCAGCCACGGAGTCTGGATTTGTGCTCGGTATGGCAATGGGTTCACCCCTATTACATGGGACTTAAAACATAACTGGCGAAATGTGGTAAACTATCAGGTACACCTCTGCCTAACCCTTCGGGGATTACAGTCGTGATGGTACGTTATTTTTCTCTGAAGTCGCCGTCGCAACACGCGCGTGCTCGTGCGCTCCAATGTCCCGACCTAACAATTTCCCCGAAAGGCACGCGCTGTCAATATACCAATATTAAATGGATGTTTTAGAATCTATTAATAGTTAGGTAAATATTTGTGTAAGAGGTGGCCGAAGATCAACCGGGGGACTAACACGCGATGTAAACTTACCGTAAATTTGAACCGTTTTTAATCGAAAAGAAAACCATCATATAGAATTTTGGTTTGATTTTTGTGGTAACTTCAATAAGTATTAACTCATTAATTTGAATGTTCTTAAAATAAATATTATGTCACAAACGAGTGTTATTTCCAAAGTTTTGAATTTTTCCTACGTTTTCTTCACACCTTGCTATCGTCATCATTTTCCTGGCCTTGGCCCATGTTACCGACACGTTTTTCCTTCATTCTTCTTCACCGGTCAATCGTCACGCTATCATAACATAATATAACGCCTGTTATCCCCGGAGGATTAGGCAGAGGTGTACCTAATAGTACACCCACATTTCACCAGTTATGTTTAAGTCCCATGTAACAGGGGGCGAGCCTATTGTCATCAACCGGGCACAAATCCAGCCTCCGTGGCTGCTACTGAGAAATTCCTGATGGAAAAACCCGATAACACTTAGCACGGCCCGGGAATTCATCCCTGGACCGCATGCGCAGCAGTCTCGCTTGACCACGGCATTCAGGCAGTTTTTTTGATTTTTCTCTTCCTCTTCATTCAACATCATTGCACGTTCACAGAAAATGGTCCAACGTTATCAATGTCCCAAATTGGTTGTTACAGAATATATTAATAGTTTCGTAAATATTTGCCTGTGGTGGCCAAGGATCAACTGATTTTCGACCGTGTCCTGTTTACATAGAACCCCTTTCTGGTTCAAGGGTTCCGATTAGTTAAATTGAAAACCAATCAAAGTTTAGTGAAAGCAATTTTAAATTGAGAAGTTGAAGTTATTGGAGCTGCGTTGCTGTGTCCCGATTTAAATGGTTTGGCTGTGAAGTTATTGGTACAGGGTACTTGTGTGTTTTGGGGTTGAGTCAATGATTTATTTTGTTTTAACGATTAAACCCTTAATGAAGTTGAAGGGCGTGTGTTTTTGAGGTCTGGTGTAGTTTTGGTGTTCAAAAAGTGCTGATTTTTAGTCTTATTTTATCAAATGATTTATCAACTTCAGATATAAATTTTACGAAATACCTAATATCAATGTAGTGAATAAATGGGTCATATTCAAAATAATTGTATATTTACTACTGTCTTAATGTCCAACCCAATTATTTTTATAACGAGATACAACTGACTAGAATTTCATAAACAAACAGATTAAATGTTTATTTGAGCTTAATAAAAAACAACGAAACATTTGATACAGCTAAACAATTCATTAAAAAAAAAGAAACCAAACATTGCGTAGATTCCGTTTCATACAAGTATTCAATGTCCACGTCTTTGACGGTAAACTAAAAAAATAATTTAACAAATAACCATTACACAAAAGTTAAAAAAAAAATATATTCAGAGAATAATGTTTAAACTTTCAACACTTCACTAAACAAAATATAAAATACTATTTATTGTTCTTCAAATTTAATTTATTAATGAGTCTCCTGATTTTACACATATCTGTTATTCTTCTCTGTTATGCTATTTTAATATTATTTCCATGGTAATAAATAAATTTGATATACTGGCAACATTAGTCCACTACCTGTCACTACACGACGCCGTAAGAATAAATGATCGGCCATTTTGTTCAACATAGTTTCTCAGGTCTTTTCGTTGTCGAAGAAAATTAGACTTTTAAAAGTAAATATTCAATGTGAGACTTTTAAAATAGCGGTAAGTAAGTTTACTGTTTTATTACTCATACTAGGAAATGTCTGTATTGTGCTAATTGTTTTGAATATAAAATATTCGTATAACATTTAAATTAGTGTAGAAATAAATAGATTTGTAGGTTAGACACGTGCAATTAATTCATATACGTTATTTTCTCCGTCCCTTCTTTCTGTTACGTAACAGATATGAATGATTAGGCGTTATTCACATGGTGTTACATATGCATTAATGATAATTGATTGACAAATTAAGGATATTTGTTATTAATTTGAAAATTTTGGATATTTGTTTTTTTTTTCTTATTAATTTTTCATTGTAACAAATTAAACTTTTCTTGCATGAAAATTGTATTTTTTGAGAGTATTTTTTAAATTATTTTTTCATTAAAAAACTCAATTGTTAATACCTACTGTAAGTGCTTAGTAGTCAGCTAACAAAAAAGTAGCATCCACACAGAACTCTAATTTTAAAATCATGCAGTTTCATATAGATATCCGTGTGCAGTTTAAACTGCTTTACGAATTGTTCATTGATTTATAGCAATTATACCTACTAAAATACGATCACCAAAATGTTGTTTCATTATGTACCCACCTAGCGACCCGCCCCGGCTTCGCACTCGTTATCCTGTTATACCTAATTTAAGTAGGTGGACTGTAATAGGTATGTATAGGTAGTGATAGTGATGATGGTATTCTACTATCCCAGGTGTTTTAATTAGCTCAATGTTAATTATTTATTTTACAAATGTGTGCTATTTAAACTTGCCCTAATAATTCCTTTCTGTTATTTTTCTGTTACAATCAAATAATATTCATATCTGTTTCCTATCCGTAACTTACAATTATTTTGAATATGACCCAAATACATCAATGAATTAAAGCTACTTTTAGAATAATTAAAACTAAATATGTACAACAAAAAGGACTAATTTATATAAAATAAACTTACTAAATAAACAACAGGACGCTTAGGCGTCTAAGTACTCCTCCACTTCGCTGTCATCTGGAAACGTGCCCAGAATACTGCATTTCCACGTTGAATGGCAATGCTAATTCTTTGGCCAAAGAAATAGCCAGCCTTCTAGTCACGCGAAGTGTCAACCAGTCGACGAAAATTTTTTTTAAATCTTAGTTTTGAAATAAAGCATGGTTCGTTAGGAAGTCCGGAAAACTAGGAAGAAATGCGAGATCTATTCATTCGGCACTGTCATCATCACATTCCTGGCCTTGTCTCTTTGACTTCGCTCTCAGGCTCTGAAGGACTAACTGAATAACTCTTGTAAATTCATTGTTTACCAAAGCTAGATGGCAAGCTCTTTTCCACCTCTAGATCTTTGACGCAATATTTTAGTGTAGTAGATGAACATGCATTTGTCATATTTGCACTACCTACTCTAATAGATTGAGCTGAGTCCCTGAGGTTATTTGAGTGTACGTATGACAGTATTCAGTTCTTCATAGTACTTGCCCAGTAGCCAGTAGCTTAGAAGAACAGGTAGGTTGACGTATCTACATACAGTAGATAACTAGCTATTACTAACACCAGTTTGTAATGTCGCAATTCTTCCAAATATGGATGTAATGAATCTGAAATAAATGATTATTTATTTATTACTTTTGGATGCCAAAATGAAAAAAAACACGGGATATTTACCATGTTTACTGTTTGTTTTGAGTTCCTGATATTTCGGCGCTGTTGACAGACAGTTTAAAATTTTGAAAAAAAAAACCCGGCCACGTGCGATTCGGACTAGCGCACGAAGGGTTCCGTACCATTATCTATAAAAACGGCAAAAAAATCATGTCTGTTGTATGGGAGCACCACTTAAAGTTTTTTTTTCTGTTTTTTTTTAGTATCTGTTGTTATAGCGGCTATAGAAAGAAATCTTGAAATCAGCTGTGAAAATTTTAACTAACTATCACGGTTCATGAGATACATACAGCCTGGTGACAGACGGACAGACAGACAGTCAGCAGTCTTAGTAATAGGGTCCCGTTTTACCCTTTGGGTACAGAACCCTAAAAAAAAATGTTTATTTGTCCCAAAAACAGTTACATGGATTATAAATGCGACATCCCCTGTAAGTAATTGATAATACTTGTGTTGCGGCTATCTACTCCATAACCACTATCTCTATTACAATAACATCGGAATCGCGAAAAAATAATTAAGTATCTGTTCCCATTTGGATCGAGTAGGTATTGAACCACACCGAGTAAGTTTGAAAGTTGCGCCAATGACATGGATGCGAAAGGTTGAAAGGAAATCATTTGTCTTGATATAGCCATGTGATGAAACGCACGTGACTAAAATAGAGATGAATGAATATTAATGATGAATATTATATTAATACTAGCGTACCATTCAAACAGTTTTTCGAATCAGCGCGTTCGCGACAACGTCATTCAATATAGCGGTTTTCGACTTAATGTGTTTTCAAACTGGCGTACCACTCTTATTTTTTTTTCGAAATAGTGTGCGTCGCAATAACGTCATTCGAATCTTCATATCACTCCCGTTTTTGCCCGCAGCTTCGCTCGCGTTAATTTAGAATTTGATAATCAATTCGGGTTGTACTGTGCTTGTAATAATATAATTCAATCATGTTTCGAAAAACACGTGGCGCCATCTATTACCATAAGAACGTTATTGTTATTTCCTTGGAAACAGCTCTTTTTTTCGGGATGCAAGATACCCTATGTCCGTTTCTATACACCTGACAACATACATGCAAATTTTCAGGCTGATCGGTTCAGTGGTTTAGGCGTGAAAAGGTAACAAACAAACTTACTTTCGTATTTATATTAGTAAGGAAAGGATAAGGAAGTAATGATTTTATTTTATTTTATTTTATAGAAAAGAATAGAGCGACTCATCTGATGAAAGGTGGTCTTGTATCTGCAATATGTACAAATAAAAGGTCTCTAATTCTGTAGTTGACACCATAAACCAATAATTCCAATTCACAACTACTTTAAAACAACACTTTATATTAGGCCTGAAAGCCCGATTAAGTTTCAATTAACAGTAAATTAATTAATTGTGCTGGCGATTGGGCGCTCCTTGTGGGGCTCCACATCGCTGTCAATGTGGTGAAGCAGTCGACTGCCTCGGACCCATGGCCTTTCATGCAGTAAGAGTGCAGGTCGGATTGCGCGGCACGCTAGCATTAATGATCTCATCCGTCGTGCTCTTGCCACCGCCTGCCGGGGTGCCAGCTGTCTTAGAACCCAATGGCTTGGCACGCGTCGATGGGAAGAGACCAGATGGTTTGACCATAATGCCATGGAAGTTGGATAGGCCTTTGGTGTGGGACGCAACTTGCGTCGGCACCCTTGCGCCATCCCATCTTCCTAGCACAGTGGGCTGCGCTGGGGCGGCTGCTGCAGGTGCTGAAAACCTCAAACAACGCAAATACCTACAATAATTTAATTGGTAGTTATGTGTTTGAGCCGTTTGGGGTTGAAACACTAGGGCCATGGGGTCCGAGTGCCCACCTAGTTTTTCGGGAAATCGCCAAGCGGTTGTCGACTCTTCACGTGACCAGAGGGCGGGCCTATTTTTTGGCCAAAGAATCAGCATTGCCATCCAACGTGGTAATGCTGCCAGCTTTCTGGGAACTTTTCCTGTTGACAGCGATGCGGACGAATTTTTGGACGCCCTGTAACCCTTTTATACTAAGTACATATTTATTCTATTATAGTTTAGTAGTTTGTAAATAATTAATATGTGAAAAAATGAATTAATATATATATCTATTAACAGTTAAATTAGATTTTTATTTACTTTGAAATCAATAAATAGTAGAATCATTGAGTTGCTAGATTAATGACGTCACAGATTGTTATTAACTGTCCCACTGTTTGGCAATACAAAATCTATAGGGAATCGAAAGTATATCAATTGAATGCTTGTGTCCACTACCCAATTCTGCACCTTCCTTCAGAATTACCTTTTCCAATAACGCACAGGTAAGATGAATGCGAATACAATCGCACGCGCCTGCGCTGCGTCTATGACCTAGTTGCGGTACAAAAATAGTGCGCACACGCTTGACGCCGATCTATAATTGTGATGCTTTACAATTGCGATTGTGCGCGGTAAAGGGCGGCGGGGGCGATTAGGGCCAAAATTATTGAGATGACCGGCTACGTCGATTTATATTCACATCATTATTTTGATTTCAAACTAACGTGTGCTTACTTTTGACAATATGAACACTATCTACGCAACTCTTCTTTAATTTGAATTGCAACTGCAAGTGATTCAAATTAATGTCTATCGAATTACACAGTGAAGAGAAACTTCTCTTGTATTCCGGTATGAACATACCTAACTACTCGTGGGTTTAGTTGTTACGTTGGCTTGGAGACTCGCGACCCAGGTTCAATTTGAAGAATCTGAAGTTGACTAACCCGGAGAGCGTCCGTTCCTTCTCTAGCCTTTTCAAGAACAAAGACGTAATCATTAACTCCGGCCTAGTGTTCATATTTTAACTGTAGTTGATTGAGTGCATTTCGCTCTTTAGGTCCTCTACCTACCCGAGTCTCCATAATATGCACTTCATTGTATCCGCAACACGCGGCGATAAGACAAGGCGCGGGAAATGCGTCCACAATTAAAGCACTATTACTGGGAGGAAATGTTACTGAGACACACTTTCATCTTTGCGTTATTGTGGAGAAGGTATTTCCGTGCCGTTTTTAGTTAAATTCATTACCAAACTGCAGAGTTCTGGAGCTCAGAAGCTCGAGGCAAAATAATAACAGCCGCTCGGATCAATCTTTAGGTTAAGCCGCGCTTGCCTAGGTTGGTTCGTGGATGGGTGACCACCCATTACATACCGAGTTCCCTCTGTGCCTCGTAAAGCACGTTCAGCCATTGGTCCGGGCTGTCATTTATAGATCTTTGACGGTCGTTACAGGTAGACTGGTTGTCAGACTTTCGGGCCAGTGACCCGAAAATCTGACAACCAGTCTTACTGTGCTAGTGCTAACTGGGTTGTGGAGGTCAGATAGGCAGTAGCTGCATGTAAAGTACTGGTATTCAGCTGGAACCTGTTAGACTGGATGCCGACCTCAAAATAGTTGGGAACAATCTAGGCAGATGAACATGATGTTGATTCAAGACCAAAACACCGAAGTTTTGTGAACTAGAAACAAATCGTTTCGTCAAACTTCGAAAAAACAGTTTGTTTCTAAGTAGAAGTAAGCTGTTTTTGAGAAAAGATGTTTATAATAAGCATTTGGGATCCAACGGAAATAGGTTTTGGGATTCAACGATAATGAATAAAACGTAATTTTCTTGCGTTTTTTAAAATTTGGGATCCAAAAAAATACATAATAATATTTTGTGGGATCCAACGTCAAAAACATTAAACTGGGATTCAAAACTTTCCAACGAAAATAAATCCCAAATCCATGCCGTAAAGGTTTCAGCTACTAAGCATGGTTTCTTCAGCAAGGAAACATTGCTTTAAATATGCGATAATTTTAACAGTTACCAAAATACTGATTCTTCTTGGGAAATTATTTTGTATCCAATCCTATAAGAGTTTATTGAAAAATCTTAATCATAAGTTATAATTAGAACCGCCGCATTCACAGGAAACTTCCATCTTTAAAATACCTTTGCGAATCAGCGCATGAAAACCGATAAAACACAGGAAGAAAGTCAACATTGTCATAAAATTTACTCTCAATCTTTGTGAAAACCTGACCCCAAAAGGTATATTTTACAAGCTCCACTTTCCGCTACTAAAAGCTTAATGATATACAAAAATATGTAGTGAAACCATTACAGAGAGGAGTTCAAAAGGTTTACCTTTAAAACTGGGATAAGTACTCGCTTGGATTCTGTAGGAAAATGCTAATGCAACTTCCAACTGCATTTGTTTTTGACTGGAACTTTTATTCTGAAGCTTATGCTACTTATTTGTCAGTAAGGTCCAGTTTCGAAGGCAATCGCTAGTTTTTGATAATCTACGAGAGCTCTTCCGTAGCTGGCAACATTGCTGAATATATAGTGTAGAATAGTGTCGCTACGGTCTACGGTCACTATGGTCTACGGTCACTACGGTCTACGGTCGCTACGGTGTACGGTCGCTACGGTCTACGGTCACTACGGTCTACGGTCGCTACGGTGTAGGTACGGTCGCTACGGTCTACGGTCACTACGGTCTACGGTCGCTACGGTGTACGGTCACTACGGTCTACGGTCACTACGGTCGACGGTCGCTACGGTCTACGGTAGCTACGGTCTGGCTTTGGTGACTTTAAAATTGCGGTTTGTCATCTTCAATAATACTTGACCCTCAGAAGTTAAGGTCGTCAAATTGTATAAACTTCCAACCTTATACCATCACAGCCGTGTCAGAATCAAAATACGAGTATCTAACTACTAACTACAAATATAACCTGCATAAGTGACGATCTTGTCTGTTTCGTTGAGGTCTTCTCTCTACATAGTCCAATTTATTTGCGCGCTTTGGACGTGGAGTTGCGGGTACAAATCCTATGGAATCGAAATCATAATTTAAATAATTGTATTCTACATAAACCTACATGGGTACTTACGAAACGTCATAAGAAAAGTTCACGGTTCGGGTTGGTCGTTTCCTATAGAGAACTGGCCAGAAAGAAAATTATTTGTTAAACATTGAGGATCTTATTAGTAATTAAAGTTCTCGCTATGTTTTGTTACCTGGTTACCCTTTTTGAAGTATCGTTTTCATGTTACAGTATTTGGTATGAGAGGACAGCCTACACCAGATAGAGACAGAGGTACACCTCTGCCTAAACCTCGAGGATTACAGGCATAATGTTATGATACTAGAGGACAGCGCACAATACAATGGAACCCTATTTATTTGGCAGCTCCCTAAACCTTGTTGCAAGTGGTCTTACTGCACTGTACTTCACGGTCTCCAACTAATGGATGCTATTCAGCCGCTGTAATGGAACCCTGACATCTGCCGCCTCCCACGCGAACTGTTTCATGGCCCACTGTTCCACGTGGCGACGTTTATATTCCTACAACATTATCAGTGATTTTGTAGACCGTGTTAGGTAAATAGGCATTTTATTGTAATTAATTATAGGGTACCTTTCTACCTCATTGGTCTGGTAGTCGGAAGTGCTGCTGATGAGCATGAGGTCCTTGGATCGATTCCCTGGTCGAAGAACTGAGTTTCTCAGAAGTATTGTGGAATATGGATTTGTGTCTAGTTGGTGGCTTGACTTGCTCACTGTTATATGGCACTTAAACATAGCTAAAGAAATGTAAATGTACTTGGTGGTTGAAAATAAGAGTTCACTAGCGACCCAAACTTGCTTCAAAACATCGAGATTTCTTTATTATATGTATGTAAGAAAAGTTCAATAAAACGTTTTAGAAACCAGAAACCTTCGGGAATAAAACTACATGCGAAGAATGGAAGAACAACGCGCCACACAGTCAGAAACCAGTGTGTTTCAAATACGTAGTATTAAAACTCCTACAAAATGAATCAGCCATCTTGAAATGCATTTTCTAAAATGCCAACAATTCCAAAACCTCTGACAATAAAAACATTCTAAAAATCCATTACCCAACCTACCCCTAGCTTTGTATTTAAACAATAGCATCGTCAACTCGTGGCCACAACACGTCACCGTCAGTAGCCCAACGTCACGTCAACTTGCGTTTGATAATGTCGACGTCAGCCTCAGTATTGACGGGTTGAACCAAAAGACGGGCGTTGTATTCAACTGGCTTTGTTTTCAAACAACTGGTTGGGGTGGAACTGAGCGAATGCTGCTTTTGGAACTTGTGAATGGATTGTAAAGGTCTGCGGTTGTCTTTGTGTCTCCTTCTGACTAACGCCTTTGTTATCCGGAAAGTGGCAACCATCTTGAGTTTGTAGAAGTCTCACTTTCCAAGAATTGATTTTTCTGCCTGTTCGACCATAATATTAATTATGAGTTAGGAATTGTTAAAATCATCTTCAGTTGGTGTGATTTGAAATATGGTTTAATAAAGCATAAATCGTTGTCGCGACAACGGCTAGATCCTAGTCGATTCCAGGGAGTACCAATGTTTGATTTCTAAAAAGCCTTCTTTTTAGCCTTGTATGCCCTACAGCTGGGCATCCCATATCCTTCCAGGTACTTCCCTGCGCCACCTCGAACCAGCCTTCTTGATCCGCGTCTAGATCAGCTCCCCACCTCTTTATAGTCTAGGAAGGTAGGAAGTCACATAGTAGGTAATGAAACAAACTGATCCGCAAAGCAAAGCTGCTGCTGAGAAAATCCAGCATGAAGTTATAACTATCCCTTGACAAAGGATATCTATAAGAGCTTCCACATCAAATGATCACACGTATACTTATCAGAACTTAGGCCCATCTTAGACACATTCCTTTTAGCTGCTGACGTCACGAATCAATCTTTCTAAATGTACCTACGGCTAATGGTAATCGTTAAGGAGCCACCAATGTAGGAGATAAATACTTACCCCACACCCCCCTTACGGACACACGGTCAGGGAGAATGGCGAGCGTGTCAGTGAATTTGTTGGGGGGATTAGTGATGGGATTAATTCTTACGCAATCTTATATGAAGAGGTAGCTAAGTACGAACTTTCGCAGTGCAGTCTGGTGACGTTTTAGCTGGGCTTTAGTTTCAAACAAAAAATCAAAAACATGTCACATCCATTAACCCGCACTGGGCCCGCTTGTTTGACGGCCCCCTCTCTCTCATTGAGAGGAGGCCTGTGTCAGCCTGTGGCAGCAGTGGGAACATTTTCCTATTATGCTGTAGAGGAATTGACTCTGATCATTCCAACAAAAAAATCTGTATTTATTACTGTTGGTATGAGAGATCAGACCAACTCCAAGTTGTATCTAAATAAATTCTCTAGTAAAATACTTATTGCAAACGCCGAGCGGTGTCGAAAACTCCTTTGGAAAGATTCGGTTATGCAGATATAACTTATGAGTAACTGAGTCGATGATCTACATATAAATGCAAACCATTTCTAAAAGTCATGTGTCTTATTAACGTACTTACTTGTTTTATTCCTTCAGCTTCATTTTCTTTGTTTTTTTTTTCACTGTCGCCGTATGTCCCTGGTACCGCAATGACAAAGCATTTGCTAAGGATCTTTAAGCAAAGTTTCCTAAATAAACTCCCATAATTGACATCTATTGTCTTTCCTTGACGGCCGTATGTCAGCTGCCTACGTCATCAATGACGCAGCACTTTGTTAAGGATTCTGAAGCAATGTCCTGGAGATAGTGCGTCGTTAATAATGGATGAAGGCATTATTGACGTGAACTGTTAATAGTTTGAAAATCACTTACACGTGTTTCATTTTACATTTGAAGATATTTAAATTTATAATGCAAATATCTTCAAATGTTAGAATGAAGTTCGTGGCTAAACAATAACAGTAGCACGGGTCGATCTTCAGGTTAAGCCGCGCTCGGCAAGGTCGGTCCGTCGATGTGTGACCATCCAATACATACCGAGTTTCTTCCGTGCCTCGGAAAGCAAGTTAAGTCGTTAGTCCCGGTTGTCATTTGTAGATCTGTGACAGTCGTTACAGGTAGTCAGTGGGTCGAAAGTTTGACAACCAGTCTTACCAAGATGTATCTGTAGTTTCGATGTATATGTGGAGGTCAGATAGGCAGTCGCTTCATGTAGAATACTGGTACTCAGCTGCACCGGTTACACTGGATGCCAGTCCGAGCACACTTCAGAAACCACTAAACATTACGATAAGTATATTCTGGTCTAAATATTTCAAATAAATAATAAATGAAATAACTGTCTCTTTCAACCCGTGTGTAACCGAGAGTACAGTGTGCGGCAAGCTCAACCAACTGTAACGAACCAACTTTCGCATCGGCAGCTTTGAATACGCTCGTCTGTACTTGTGTTGGGGGTACATTAGAGGGCATACGCGAAAATTAGGGGACATTGGGAACGACTAATTCGCTGTAACTTGTGAAACGGATGTACTAACTACTATACAGATTCGATTCGACAGTATTAATTAAACAACAAAGACGGCTGTATTTAATTTTGGTAATGCCCATCTAGTGGCAACCACTGATCTTTAAATATATGTTTTATCTGTGGATAATGCAGTGGACTACAACATTACCACTTAGTTTTGTTAATCTTATGTTTTATATATGGTGTAGTTGTTTATTATCCCTCAATAAATAAAATAAAATAACAAAAAAATAAATACAGTTTTCATTCGGCTCATACCGATCGGCAAACTTCGTTCGGCGTCGACCATCGCTGAATCATCTTCGGCACGGCTCGGCACAATTCGAGCTAAATCGAGCAGCATTTTCCCCAAAAATTGAAGCCCTTACAAGTCCAGAAACAAAGAAAGCAGATTAAAAACCAAGATTATCTTTCATAACTCGCTGTCTTTTAGACGCCGCAGCATACTCTAGTAGCTAGCTTATGCCCGCGGCTTCGCCCGCGTGGTGTTTGGTAACTGTCCCACGGGATCATAACACCGAGTTAAATGTACCCTATTTGTTAATTCATGCTATAATCTGTCTGTGTGTCAAAATTCATATAACCACTATATAGGCTATGAGCGGCCAACGGCTTAAAAATTCTGTCCTTTTTATCGGTAGAGGGCGCACAAGCGGATAAATTAAAAAAACAAATTCAAATTCGTTCAATTCCTTGGTGGCCGCGGTACGAGAATGGTACCACAATCCCCTTCATAATGAGGTGGCAGTCCTATCACACGCCGATTACCTAATTCGCTGCATTTGGTGCGCGTGTGTGTGTGTGTGTAATGTCAATGTATTGGTAGTGTCTGTTTGTGATTTTGTTTGTGGATTTTTTTCTGGTAAATAAAGATTACATTTTCATTTCAAATCTCTTCAGTAGTTTTTGCGTGAAAGAGTAACAAACATCCATTCATCCATACATCCTCACAAACTTTAGCAGTTATAATAGTAGTCTAGCCAGATCTACTCTTCCTTACAGCTTGTAACTTCTCGGAACCTCGCTA
Source organism: Eurois occulta (assembly GCA_950022335.1). Classification (NCBI taxonomy): domain Eukaryota; kingdom Metazoa; phylum Arthropoda; class Insecta; order Lepidoptera; family Noctuidae; genus Eurois; species Eurois occulta. The sequence goes on from OX465502.1 coordinate 1,533,057, forward strand.
TTGTAGCCTCAGTACTAAACATCCGTCGGCTACAGTCAACTTCAATAACTTTGTTAATATCCGTGTTTCCGTAGACATGGCGCATGTGTTCGTGAATATGATTCCGATTATTTCTATAGAATTGAAAATAGGTCAAGATTTTAAGTAAAAAGTGGGTTGATGTAAACAAGCGCTGGAATAATAAGTGTGGTTGCTAATTGACATGATTTCATACAGCGTATCAGAAATAGGACTCTGTTTACAATTATTAAAAAAAATAAAAAATCGATTTATATCTTTCCGCTCAACATGTTATAATTTTTATTTTTACATTATTATCAATACTTATAATAAAAAAAATACATATAGAAGAGAAGAAAAGCATTCAAGGGCGTCAGATTCGTCCACATCGTTGTCAACAGGAATAGTGCCCAGAAATCTGGCAGCATTGCCACGTTAGATGGCAATGCTGATTATTTGACCAAAAAATAGGCCCAAAGGACTGGCCTAACTAAGAGTGAACCACCCGCTTGGTGATGTATTAATGTAACGACTCAAAATTAATTAATTGTTCAGGTATAGGCACTACCACACTCATTATTGGTACGAGAAAGTGAGACGAGACACAAACGCAGACTCCTGACTTCGACTCTTATTGAAGCACCCATTAAAAAACCATTTCGCGGCGACACAGTAAACAAATAAAAAAAATTGTGTCTAATACTATATTTTCTTTGTTACAGGGGACCAACATAGATCAGGAACATAGAAAATCACCGTAAACCCGCGACATAAATACACGGCAGTTTTCATACATTTTATAATAATTAGTTAAAATCCCCTCCTATCCTAGTAATGCAGTGCTAAGTGCTTAGTGGTTGTGTGGTAAAAAACGTCGCATGGAATTACAGTGCGTCATTTCGATTCTCCGGCTGAACAAACAGAAGAAGAGGTGAGTTTTAATAATAGTTTAATTTAAAAACTTTGATAGAACGGTCTAGACCTAGATTTAATGCGAGTGGGCCGAAATTCTATATGAAACGATGTGTTTAAGACATTTGCGAACAAAACGTAGGTGTACATAACATTTCATACGCTTAATACAGAGTCTAATAAAATCATAACCCTTTCTTTTGACTTTTCTGTAGTCGGGTAAATAGACCCATCACCTAGCCATCATCATAATATTATGCATTCTAATACAAACAACCAGAAAAAGTTGGAACTTCGATCTTCATTAGCTATCTCCGAAACCAGAAGGTTCCCAGGCAATTTGTACAAAAGGGCTTACGCTATTTTTTGTGCTCCGTACCTTTGCACTTGGATTGTGTGATAAGAAAGAGAAAGGAGTAAATGATGCCGTGACGTCTGAAAGGGGAGAATGGAAGAAGAAAAGGTGTTGCGCCGACCCCAAATAGAATGGTACAAGGGCAGTAAGATGATTATGCTGCATTTTGAAAGGCTGGCCATCAAAAATTCTACTATATATCGATCCACAAATAATATGGTTCCATGAGGAGCTCGTGACTAAATAATAACAGCTGCCAAGGTCGCTTTGTGCATAGGTCATTACAAACTGAGTTTCCTCAGTGCCTCGGAAAGCACGTTAAGCCGTTGGTCCCGGCTGTCATTTATAGATCTTTGACAGTCGTTACAGGTTGTTATTAGCCCGAAAGACTACAAGTCTTGCTATGGGGTACCGTATTACACAGTACGTACTAACTGGGTTGTGGAAGTCAGATAAGCAGTCGCTCCATGTAAAATACTGTTATTCAGCTGCATCCGGTAAGACTGAAAGCTGACCCCAATAAAGTTGAGAAAAGGCAGGCATATGATACGGTCGTTCCACAAACTAAGTGACGGGTCTACCTTAATGAGAATCTACAAAAAACTTCTACAAATGTAACTAATTACTTAAACCTAGCAGTCTACAATAACTCAACGCTGACAATAATTGGAAACTGTGAACTCCATTTATCGATGACGTAACAGCGGTCTACGGGGTAAAGGTCACGGGTCACTACATTGGAAGTGTATACATGGTAGATAAAGGTCATAGAGGTCACGGTTAACCATTGCATGCATGCAGGCAACCTAGAACTGGAAAACAAAACGGAGACCGACACAGTTAAATGTAATTACTGGGTCGTTTGTAGATGAAAATTTAACAACGTTCAGTTTATTGGCAGGATATCTTAAATGTGTAAAATTGAAAGTGGGTATAATCGCGGGTATAATCAGATCGGATAATCAGTGATAGTTTAGTGATATGACCGTCGGACTGCCAAGTCATAGGTCCCGAATTCGAACCCAAGAGACGCACCTATGATTTTTCGGATTCATGTGCGAATTGTATAGTTATCACTTGCTTTGGTGAAGGAATACATCGCGAGGAAACCAGCATGCCTGAGAGATATTTCTCGACGGCATGTAAAGCCAAGTCAGAGGCCATGGGTGGCATAAAAACTGTGACACCAGGTTAGGCACTAACCACACGAGAAAGAAGATCATCAAACGGATAAAAGTCATAGCACACGTTCATCGTACTGCACCGGATCAGCACCTAACCTCATTTAGTATGATTATGAAAGTGTAATTGCCGCACGTGTCGATCTTCAAGGTTAAGCCGCGCTTACCAAGGTTGGTCCGTGGATGGGTGACCATCCATTACATACAGAGTTTGCTCCGTGTCTCACCATTGGTCTTTGACCGTCGTTACAGGTAGTCAGTGGCCTGAAAGTCTGACAACCAGGTGATACAAAGGGATCCTTGAATACTCAGTACGAACTGGGTTGTGGAGATCAGTAAAATACTGGTATTCAGCTGCATCCGGTAAGTCTGAAGCCGACTCCAACCTAATTGGAAAAAGGCAGACAGAGGATGAGTACTCTCCACACTCACAACCAGCTCAAATCATTCATCAGTCTCCTTCCCTCATCCCAATTTATGTGGGGTCCGCGCAGCATGTATTCTTCTTCCTTATTTCTTTACTAGCTGTTACCTTCGTTCTTTTTTTAATCGGATTTTGTTATCAATTTCAAGGGTTTATTTTTTTTGCACTGAACCCTAATTCTTTTTCTAAAATAAAAGTAACCTTAGTTACTCCTTATGATATCAGCTATCTGCCAGTAAAATCAAATCAAATCAAATCAATCTTTATTTGTGAACACAGGTATTATAATAAAGGTCTTATGTATACATTTTAGCCGAGCTCTGCGTCCTACCAATTTAATTGGTGTACAAATATTAGCTTTTTAGTAAAATGTCTGTATCTGTAACACAAAGTGGAGTTCGAATAAATAATGTGAATTCAGCGTACTATTATTAAATGATTAATCAAATTATATAAAATGCTCGTAATGTCATATTTTATAATTTTGTAAATAATGTCAATTAAATTAAAAGACCCGTCAAAATCGGTCCAGCCGTTACGGAGATTAGCTTAGCCGTTTGAATCGGATTTTGTTAACAACTTCAAGGGTTTTAATTTGTTTTTCACGGAACCACAATTATTTTTCTAAAATAAAAGTAGCATATGTTAGACCTTATAACATCAGCTATCTATCAATAAAAGTCCCGTCAAAAACGGTCAAGCCGTTTCGGAGATTAGAATGTTGAACAAACAGACCGACAGACAGACACAGACAAATATTGAAAACATTTATGTTTTTGTTATAAGTGCCAAATATATTTTCATATGCAATCAGTAAAAACTGTTATTTTGATATTACAAACAGACACTTCAATTTTATTTATTTGTATGTATAGATTACTCGTTATCTCACCAGTCATCTTTTTTAGCCATATTATCCTTCACAGAGTCCATCAATCGTTTCTTTGGTCTTCCTCTACTCTTATAGCCATCCACATTCATACTCAAAGCTTTTCTCACGACAATTTCTTCATTCCTCCGCATCACATGTCCCACACAACTTTCAACCATCACTTTTAGACTATACATTTCTTATTTTATCCATTCGCTTTACACCACACACCCCCCTGGCATTCTCATCTGAGCTAGATATGATCTATCTGTGTGCCCATCCAAATACGTTCAGCCATCTAGGCGTAATTGACCAACAAATATCCTACATTTTCAGGAACTTTCCCACTCATAATATAAACGGTTTGGATAATGTGTTAGGAATGGAAGATATTCGTTGTTTTATGAGTACTTATAATAATAACACCCAACGTAAGGAATGCGGAACGTTTTTTATCGTTTGAGCAGCGTGAACAAAGTAAGACAGGGGACTGCTTTTCATATTAGATCAACTTATAAACATTGCAATAATCAGATAAAGAAAAAGAATACGTTTTTCTGAGGATGAAAGGTATATTAATATTCAGGTCATTGCCGGGATACTTGCCTAGCAGTAGCAATTTAATGTACAGACGAAGAATAAATCTTCAACTTTATCGCTAAAGCATTAGATCGCTAAGGCTTGGTAATATAGACTTAGAATACTGTAAGTTTTTAAACTGTCATGCACTAACATTATAATTAACACTAGAAACGGGATATATACCATGTCCACTGTGTTTACACCCACCCGCAATAACTTCAGTTTATCCGTGATCATGGTGCTTGCAACAGCGCCGAAATATTGGGACCTCAAAACAAACAGTGGACATGGTAAATATCCCGTTTCTAGTGTTTTTTTTAAATACTGTATACACGATTTAATATAGTTTAAAGATTGTAAAATCCGTGCCGATCCGATAGGTAGCTTAACCGTAGACTGGAGCGGCGGCATCTTTATTCTTCGTTAAGATTGAAGCATCGAAACTTCTAAGACTACTCAAGTGATCTTCAAGACTTTGAAGCCGCTCCACAATTGTTTTTGATCGCTACAGAACATCGGTAGTTACTTCACGGTTTGTATTTGTACTTGTAACGATGTAAAGAGATCACAGGATCAAATGATTGAGGCCTGTTTGTGTTAGCAACGGTAAATTAAGAGCTTTAGATGTGACATGTGAATGCAGACACGTTTCGTCTCAGTATACGATAGCCAGAGAACGAACTAGGCCCTTTTTAGGGTTCGGTATTACTAGGAACCTATTTATGGAACTCAAATGGAATTGGGCAGGACACCTAGCAAGGCGCGGTGATGGCAGGAGGAGTAAAGCTGTGACCGAGTTGCAAGGAATGGAAAGAGGAGTGTTGGTCGTCCGGCAGCGAGATGGGCAGACGACATTGTTGCCATTGCGGGAATATCCTGGATGAGGCTGGCACAGGAGCGTGGAGCTTGGCACAAGCAAAGAGAGGCCTATACCCAGTAGTGGGTGAAGTCGGGCTGTGGATGACGATGATGACGAGGACCCTATTAAGCCTATTAAGGACCTTATAAGCCTCCGCTGTACGTCCGTCCGTTTGTCTGTCAGCGGGCTGTATCTCAGGAGCCGTAATAGGCTGTCACAGAATGTGTATTTCAGTTGCCGCTATAACAACAAATAATAAATTTAAAATTAAATGAGGCTCCCCTACTACGATGGTACGCAACCCTTCATGCGCGAGTCCGACTCGCACTTGGCCGGTTTTTGTGAAAACAAACGCGGGTGTTAGGGTTGACAACAAAAATGTTATGTTGCACTACATATATAAAACATTACCACTTGCCTCGATACTTACATACATAAAAATAACATCAAGCCTTAATTCCCGAAGAGTTAGGCGCATTTCACCAGTTATGTTTAAGTCGCATATAATAGGGGGCGAGCCTATTGCCATCAACCGGGTTCAAATCCAAACTCCATGGCTGCAACTGAGAAATTCCTGATGGAAAAACCCAATAACATTATGCTGAGTCTTGCTCGCTACCACTAAACCAACGAAGCAGTCTCGATACAACAAACCCAAATTAAAAGTTATAACAAAGTAACCAGAGTAGTTACGTGCTATAACACTTGGTTGGGTCAGTACATTCGATTTTGATCGGATTCAGTATTGATCAATAAAACCAACCTGAAGCTAAGTATATCACATATATTCAGCTTTTAACTTAAATTAACTTTATTATCTTCAATCGCTCAGGTGTCTCCGACACAGTCTACTATTATACTTATAGCATCACATTTTAAGTATCATTGTCTCTCAAGATATAGGTTACCTAGTTTGAGAGGTAAGGTTTCCCATATTCTGCCAGGGCTGCGGGACTGTTCGAAAGAGATACCGCGGCCCTGGAATAGACAGGGCTAAGAAGGAACATGGATGGGTTTTATTCAGTAAAAGTCTGACTCTCCCTTCCGCTCCGCCTAGAGCGGGAGGAGTCATTTGATGACTTCCGATCCCAAAAAAAAAAGGGTTTCCCATATTGTGTACAGATTTCAGTTCTTAGATTGTAAGTATTCCATTGTATTAGTACCAAAGCTCTTTTAACCTGTCTTTGTATAAAACATGTTACATCCATATTTTTATGAAATAGAGTAAACATAAACATAAAGCTTTTATTGCTCGCGAGCCGATTGGACAACTCCTGCGGCTTCTCATCATCATTCTCCTGCCCTTATCCCAATTCATTCGGGGTTGGCGCAGCATGTCTTCTTCTTCCATACTTCTCTATTACTCGTCATCTCAGCAGTCACCTTCTTTCTAGGGATATCATCCTTCACACAGTCCATTCATCGTTTTTTTGGTCTTCCTCTACTCTTATAGCTCAACATTTTCCTAACCCCTTCGGGTTCTACCTTCGCTAAATCATGTTTGGTTCGGCTCGACACAATACGAATTAAGCTGAACGATTGTACATATCTACTCTTTATTTAAATATTAAATGGCCCTACTCTTGACCTCGAATCTAGTCCTGAGGACAGAGATGAGGTCGACGGGACGAGCCAACCCAAAAGAAGTCAACGTGGCAATGCTACCAGCCTTCTGGGCAACAGCGATGCGGACGAATTTTTGGACGCCCTGTAACCGTTTTGATACTTGTACATATTTTATTACCATTAAAGATTTGTAGTTTGTAAATAATGTAATTACGAGTATCATGGAAATAAACCAAAGATTATTTTAAATAAAGAAGCCTATTCTATTCATTCTACTCATATTCGATTTTGCTGCCAACTACGTTGGGGTCGGCTTCCAGTCTAACCGGATGCAGTTGAATACAAGTATTTTATATGGTGCGACTGAGCGACCTATCTGACCTCCACAACCCAGCTAGCACTAGGTAACACGATACCCTTTGGTAAGACTGGTTGTCAGACTTTCGAGCCACTGACTACCTTAACGACTGTCAAAGATCTACAAATGCCAACGGCTGAACGTGCTTTCCGAGGCTCGGAGGAAACTCGGTATGTAATGGATAGTCACCCATCCACGGACCAACCTAGGCAAGCGCGGCTTAACCTGAAGATCGACTCGAGCGACTGCTATTATTTAGCCACGAGCTCCTCCTATTATTTTTTAGTCTATCAACAGAAAACTGTAAAAGCAATAAATATTTCATACTGAATAATGAATTGATACCCTCATCATTCACCCAATAGTATTTGTTCGTATGTCAGCCAAAATAAAAACTTTATCTTAATTTCAGCTGGGTTATGAAAAATTGCATTTTAATGTTTATCGATATCTTTCAGCAGAAATAAACGAATCATCTTAATAATATTGAAAAGCATTTATTCTATCAAGCAATCTTTCAAATATTGCTTAAGTAAAAAACTCAAATATAAAATTATTCTAGAGAAAAATTTTGTAAGAGAGAATTTTCTTCAGTCTTTATTACTTGGACTAACGTGAATCATTACTATCCACCGCTAATGAAAATCTCATAAAAATCGGAGCAGCGGTTCTGTAGATATATATAGATAAGACTACACTAACACATAAAAGCGATCTTTACACTATGCTAAATTGTATGCAATAGATAGATACCAAGTTAATCGCTAAAATAATAACACAAGACTGCGTAGTTGATCATCTTTTCCATTTGACAATATTTAAACGCACAACCCAGACTGCGAACATGTGTTTGGGAACCCACTTTTATAATATTACCACCTCTGATGCTACAAAAAATTTGACATTGGAAAAAGGCAACAAAAAAAATTAATGATTGATAAAAAAAAATGGTATTCACTACCTTTTGCGGTAAATCGAAGAACTAAAACACTCACTCACGATATTGGTTGAACTCTCTGCAGCACTTACAACAGCTGGATCCTGAATGGCGTTTTAATAAGCAGACTAGAAGGTAAAATTTTAAATCCACTTCCAAAAGCTCACCATCTAAACCACGCACTGCATATATTTAGCTTATTGTAAAAGCATCCCATCAAAGCATTGGCGCTGGCGTTAAGTCATAAACTGCGGTTCACGTAATCAATTCAATCGAGCTTCTCAATCAAACGTGTAGTGTTTATTTAGAATCGGAATGCATGCTGCTTAACTCATGTGTAACGGTCTATTACAGTTCAGATCTTTAGAGTTTGAAACTGAAATCAGGGTCAGGGCTTTCCAGGTTCTGGGCCAAACCGCTTGGCCACGAGCTTCAGGAATGGACTCCACCAAAGCGGAGACGAGATGTGCGAAGCGGACAGGAGAGATGTACAAAGCGGCACGTCATTCACAGCACACTGCTTAGTGCTTACCGCACGCCGCCGTCGCTCACGTCTCCGCTGACCTAAACAATTACGAGACATCTCCTCTACTCTCTGCTCAACCGTTTCCACTACAGTTAAGCGGAGACGATAAGTGTAAATAACAAAATTGTGTTGGTGGTTTACAACACATTTCAATTGCTGTGATAAAAACCTAAAGTGACCATTATCTAATTTCTGAATAGAAAAAAAGAGCATCAGCAGTACCGACCCTAAAACAACAACAAACTTCATTCAACGATCCTATCGCCAAGTACGGTGATTACCAAAACACCGTCGTCACCCTTTGAGCAACACCAGTCTATAAAAAGGCTAATTACAACCCTTGTAAACTAAACGACGACACAAAAAACGAAAATTTCAACGAATTTCGTCCAAAAATTACAGCTATTAAGAATATTAGGCTGTTACCCACAAACGCGACGTAAAATGGTTTTACGCGTCATTGCGTAAAACCGACTTCAAAGCATTTGTTTGGGCGGTCACCTCTCAATTATATTGTTTTGGAAGCTCCCTCCTGGATCCTCTATCCCTCTTTAACACCCCTTCCCTCCCTGTCTTTCAAATCGCGACATTATATGCGGCTTTGCCGGCTAATCGGCCAAAACGCTCAGCTAATCTTTTGGCAAATTACTTTATCTAAACGCTGTCAAATACATTGTTAGCAAGATTTTTGGGACGTGATTTCTTTCTTGATTTATGAGGTTTTTATTCTTATAAGTTGTAAATGTCAGTGCCAATGAATGGTGGAAGAAAGGAGAGTTAGGCAATATAGTCACCCCGAACTGACTGTTGGTTGGGTTGGGTATCATGAGGGTAACGCGCAAAATTCAAATTTTCTCACGTTTTTGAAATTTAATCCCATTGAATGACTAATTTATTAAAGTCATTCAATGGTAAATAAACACGGGGCTGTATTGATAATTTTAATGATTATAACTCTCTAAAGCCATATTTGTTACGGCCGCAAATTATATTTTAATCAACAACCCGACACTGGCCGGCAAATTTCGTTCCAGTAAAATTCGCCCCATATTACTTAGGGATGGGGACTTAAACGAAATTTTAAGAAATGTGGATGTACTTGTTAAGTTCACCTCTGCCTAACCCCTCGAGGATTACAAGGCGTGATGTTATGATAATTTTATTTTATTTATTTATTTACAAACTCTTACCTACAACTACCATTACAGATCTGCGATCCAATGCGATAGAGTGGCCTTACATGCTAAATACTTAATCTACATCCTATAAAATTACATACTATAATGATGGTAACACATTTTTAGTGCAAGTAACACTAAAAAATCTGTGTTGCCAACGACAAAAATCCGCTTACTAAGCGCAGTACACACAGGAGATAAGATAGATTGATGATACCCTAATGACCTAATATCAGGTTGTCCTTGTAACGCATAATCTATGTGTGTCCTTATGTAGATGAAAAATGTATTAGTTCGTGAAAACATCTTGATGACGTCATCATCAATTTACTTTGAACATTTTGTCTGGGCTTTAATAAGAGGTGATGTCGGTATCTGATCTTATTTAGTAACATTACATCATGGCTGTGGCCGAAGAGTTAGGTAGACGTGTAACTAATAGTATACCTAGAGACGACGCGCCTATTGGCATCAACCGGGCATAAATCCAGACTCCATGGTTGCGACTGTGAACTTCTTGATTCATTGGGTTTCCCAAAACCCGAGACATTTCCCGATCTGAGAATCGAACCTAGGACCTCATGCTCGGCAGTCGCACGTCGCCTATTAGACCAACGAGGGACTTTTTAATAATTCATTGTTTTTTATTGACAGTAATTAATTCAGCTTAAAAAGACCACCGACATGTTTCGGGTCATAGTCAACATAGAAAACTCTTTGCAAGCATCCTAAAACCCATATCGGTCTCTATGTCAACTTTATATTATTGACCACAGGCCGTCTTTCTGTGGGGGGACCATAGCAAGAAAACAAGAGAAAACCAAAATGACATGAGCCTGTCTCACCCGACATTCATCATCATCACCTGTGTTGGGTCGGCTTCCAGTCTAACCGAATGCAGCTGAATACTCGTATTTACATAGAGCGACTGCCTATCTGACCTCCACAACCCAGTTAGTACTGGGTAATACGATACCCCTTGGTAAGGACTGGTTGGTAGACTCTCGGGCCACTGACTACCTATAACGACTGTCAACGAGCTACAATTGACAGCCGAGACCAACGGGTTAACGTGCTTTCCGAGGCACGAAGGAAATTCGGTATGTAGTGTGTGGTCACACATCCACGGACTAACCTAGGCTAGCGCGGACTAACCTAAAGATCGACCCAAGCGACTGTTATTTAGCCACGAGCTCCTCAACTCAGAATACAAAAGCAAATTTCCTTGGTAAAAACTACACTATTATTTCATAATGCTTGTAATACCAGGGACGCCATGATAAACTACCATAGAATATATTTCAACCAAACCGAGACGCAACGTAACAATCTATTAAAAGAATATAACAAGACCTTCGATCATACCCAAAAGTATATAATAAAATATGCTATAAACAACCGGCCTATATTTATATTGTTATGCCATAGTGAGGTATTCCTCACTATGGCATAACAATATAAATATAGGCCGGTTGTTTATAGCATATTTTATTATATACTTTTGGGTATGATCGTAAATTGAACCATAAACATAAAAGAGTTTTAGTCCGGTGTTTTCTTAAACCCCATTGGTGTAGTGGTCGTAGAACTATAAAATGAATACGGTAAGAACCCGGTTTTGTATTTCTAAATCGACTTCCAACAGGTTTGACTTGGGCTTTGCTCAGTCATATCAAAGAATCAACTGGCATGTAAATTATTTTTTAAAAATATTTTTTTTTGTTTTCATATTTCATACAAAATAATTCAACAAAGTCACGATTTTTAATGTAAAATATGACTTACGTGAAATAAGACAACGTTGCATTTTCTTAGCTTTAAACTATGAATAAAATTAATAAAATTATGATTGGCGATTATCTTTGGACCACATATTCCAGGACTTTTTGTATTATTTTTGCTTATAGAATATAACCCCAGAGTTATGGGATATAAAAAAACCGGCCAAGTGCGTGCCGGGCCACGCACAATGTAGGGTTCCGTAGTTGCCCATCAAAATATACGGACTGATTTGCCTCCGAACGATGATTTTTGTTGAAATAATAAAAAACAAACTTACATTTGCAGTTGAAAAACCTGTGCTCCCATACATTATGTTTGTGAAAATATGTGATCAAAGTATAATTTAATAAGTTGGTCGGCTATTACGCGTAAACTTGTAAAGCCTACTTGGCTGTAATAGTTTTTCTTTTAATTCCGTTATGATAATAACTGTGAATTTTTTCACGCACCCAAATACAACCGTTTAGCTGGTAAAGAGGAGGACACTTGAGTCTAACACAAATTTGTACTTTAAAGCTTAATATTTCACAAACGAATCCTTTAATCGAAAAATTATTTCAATAAACTCGCAATATCTTTTAAAGACCTATCCAAAGACATCCCACACTATGGGGTACACGAGAAAAAATAATCTCCACTTTACGTGTAGGTACTGGAGATACCCTAAAAAAAATACTTTTCGAGATTTTATTTTACCACTTTGTCGGCGTAACTAATCTGTATATTCATGCCAAATTACAGCTTTCTGGTACGAAGTGTCTTTGAGCTAAGCTGCGGACAGACAGACAGACGGACTTGGCGAAACTATAAGGGTTCCTTGTTGACTAAGGAACCCTAAAAAACAAATTGTATTATATGTGTACCTACTGAGAAGATTAATCAAAGCATTTACATCCCTTATAAACACCGCACCATTCAGTAAAACAGCTCAAAGCGATTTCCAAAACCCTTTAACTAATTGAGATTGTTACTAATTGACTTTATATTTACTTATCGGTTGAAAATAATCAATAAACAAGACCCTTTCAATATAAAAGCTTTGTGAACGATTGAGCGGTGGTTTATTGAAAGCATAAAGGGTTTTTCACACGGTTTTAATTACTCTGTACTCGCGTGGCGAGCTCCATAAATCCCGTTCCACGACCACAGGTAATGCGACCGCGGCTAGCGACACGGGCATGTGACACTAGTTTCGTCGTTGCACCACAACACATGGGTGACCACGCTTGACTGAGAGCTCTTTGTAAGTCTCTCTCGAGACCGACACGGACGGAGAGAACCCGAAGAACACCGAGGCTAGACAAACGCTACTACTCGTATATGTTATGGAATCAGGCGTACTTTGCGGAAATCTATGACGTTAAGTGTTATGTAAACTATTTAAGTACCTATTTAGTGTTAGTTCCGCGAAAAATATGCAGGATGCAGCACCACCTTCTCGTCCGCATAAATATGCAGTTGCAGGAAATTTCAAAATAATGTTGTTGTGTCATTTTGTATGTACGTGTGACGAAAATTATAATGCCATGCATCCAAACCGATACATCAGTGAGTAGTTTGGGTGCATTAAACGCTACCATACAGGGTAGAAGGCACACCGACGACGCTAAAACGGTCACCCATCAGCTTTCTTATACATTTTGATCGTGTAGGTATTGCAGTTTTGTAGGAAACAGAAGATTTTTTTTTCCAATGAAAAATTTCTGTCTCCCTTTTACCTTGTATACACTCTGGCACTCGCTCTGCTTCGGTGTCTCGGCGAGAGTGGACAGCCACCAAGCAATTTCTTTCCTCCGATTTCTCTAAAGTCGCTTTCGTAACACGTTGCTTAAGCGTTTAGCTTGTGGCCAAGCTGTAAAGGGTTTTTGTATTTTTCCCTCGCTTTTAATTACTGCTTTTAACTACATCGAACTCGCGTGGCGAGGGCGAGCGACATAAAAACTCTTTACTTTATTACTGACATATTAATTAAATGCTTGTTTTTGATGTAAAATAATTATAATAAAGTAACATGTTTTTACAAATTGGGGAAATTGGGCGTGGGTATTTCGTAGATTAAGTTTGCAAATGACTTTGTAACAAACATGGCGATTCCCGCGTAAAGTGACGTTTTGAAGTGTCAAGGAAGTTTAATGCGCGCTTTTATGCTGTAGCCGCTGTGGTTATCTTTGTCAAAGACTTTACGGATGCTTGATTATAAGAATTTACGTATAATTATTTAATTAACTTGTTTATGATTGAAAGTGAGATGTTTCATGTTTGGAAACTTTTTCTTAATTTATCTTAAGATAAATGAAGTTTCTTACGTTTTCTGCAACTTGCAGGACTATTCCATGAAAAAGTCATTCAATGGGATTAAATGAACTAAGAGGCTTGTATTGATGATTTTAATGAAAATAATTCTGTAAAAACACAGGTGTAACGGTCGCGAATCATATTTTGTTCAACATACAGCCTGGCACTGGCCGGCAAATTGCAAAAAAAATTGGTTGTCTGTAAAGTCGGTTTACGGACGATAGATTTACGTGATAACGTCATAATCATTATTTTATGTAATACAAAAAAGGAGTTAATTGAAAATTACAATTTTTTAGATAAATTAACATTTATTTACATGCGTTGACGCACAGGCTCAGGTGGAACGTTACTATGGAACGTTACTATTTTTCATGTGTTGCTGGTATTATCAATTTATAAGACGTTATCACGTCAAAAGATAAAAAGATAAAAAGATAAAAAGATAAAAAGATAAAAAGATAAAAAGATAAAAAGATAAAAAGATAAAAAGATAAAAAGATAAAAAGATAAAAAGATAAAAAGATAAAAAGATAAAAAGATAAAAAGATAAAAAGATAAAAAGATAAAAAGATAAAAAGATAAAAAGATAAAAAGATAAAAAGATAAAAATCATTATTTTATGTAATACAAAAGCTCAGGTGGAACGTTACTATGGAACGTTACTATTTTTCATGAGTGTTGCTGGTATTATCAATTTATAAGACGTTATCACGTCAAAAACGTATGTATGTACAACTAGACTATAGACAGAAAGCAGCAATCAGCCATTAATTTCGTTCTCGCATATAAATAAAATAAAAATAAAAAAGCCTTTTAATTCCATTAGGTATTACAATTACAAAACAATAAATAAAAAATTCAATCGTAGTCATGCGAAATTAGAATTGATTTTGTGTGTTATTTACAAAGATATAATTATAATTCAATTTTTGCGATAACATTCATAAAATACTAGTTGATATATAAAAATTATAACGAAACAATTAAAATAAAATAATTCATATTAAATTAGTAAAAAAGTTCTCGCATAGTGTTTGCGAAAACTAATAGCCTCGTGGCAAAACCGCTTAGTTCACAACATATGTCACACGTATTAACCTAAAATACATCAATGTATTTAGTGGCGATATGGTCGATATGATGAACTGGCGACACTTCAAGGGAGTCAAGATGTATGTAGCGTGTGACAGGAGCGGCGGAGCGCGGAGATTCTCTAACATGTGCGGACTGTATGGGTGTGGTGTGAAGGATAAGCTGAAGCTGGAGCGTGATTCGACGGCTTTGATATACAGCGTGTAATGGAAGGGGGGTATCAACCCTGAAGGAGGTGAATGTGCTCATGAAACTCAACAACTTTCCCCAAAGAACACAGGTCAAGGTATGAAAAAAAATGTTGGACCTCCCATAGTAAATCAATCAGCTGGTGTCAGTTTTGTAAGGGAGGGCCAAATTTTTTTTCATATTTCGACCTATGTTCTTTGGGGAAAGTTGTTGAGTTTCATGAGCACATTCACCTCCTTCAGGGTTGATACGCCCCTTCCGTTACACGCTGTATAATCGCTTTAGTTATTTGCATCCAATATCTACAAGCAGATCGAAATAAATAGATCCGTCCTAGTGGTGGTACTTTCATACCAGCTTAAAAGCTGGGCATGACCCTGTAGCGACCCTAGCGATGCGATTGCTGAATTGCATTTTTGATGCCGCTCGCCAGTCGCTTACATACCGTCGTCCAGTCACGTCCTAAATATACTGTATTAATTATAATAGAGTTATTGTCAACCTTTATTAAACATTTATCAAGTTCAGTATACTTAACCTAAATTGCATTTATAATTTATCTGAACCCTAAATATAACACGCGCGTCACCCTTATAACTTAGTATTCTTCATGGTGTTAGGGTTTTTGAATAGTCTGCTTGCCTTATGGGCTGGCCTTATTGTTGGCCCCTAGGCACGCCACTGATCCGTACGTAAGACCACTTACCGCCTGGAGGTAGACCATCAGACTGAACTTTTTTCGCGGTTATAATGCTGGTTCCATGGAGAAAGTTCTTTAGTTTGATAGTCTAGGTATATAGCACAACATAACACCACAGGTTAAGCAGAGGTGTACCTAATAGTACACCCACATTTCCCCAGTTATGTTTAAGTCCCATGTAATAGGGGCGACCCTATTGCCATCAACCAGGCGCAAATCCAGACTCCGCGGCTACTACTGTTTTTGCCACGGTAATGATACATTGCGTATGAGGAAATAATACAAATCAAATTTATTGGATTTTCATAACGTTCCTGCAATAATTTCGTGTACCGGTCATCTTAGTATGATATACTGAATTCACCCCACCAGTCTGCGGAGGGCTGTCCCTTACACCCTGTATACCACACCCTTAAATACGAAAAAAAACGTTTCTGATACGTGCTGTGTAGAATTTCTCTGTTCATTGAATCATCATACTATGAATGTGAACCAAGCCAAACATTCACAAAAAACCAAACTCAATGAAATCAAAATTCTTTCCGTTTCCAAACACATTTTCTCACACAATTTTGTCGGAGCGCGAGATCTATTACTTGCATCATATGTATTTAGTTACACATTGTCGTGTGGAATACATTGAAGCAAGTAAATATGAGTGTAGCGCGTGCCACGAGATATGAGGCGGGAAGTTTTGGAAGTACGTGAGGCGGACGTGTTGCTATGTGCCGTGGTCCAAAGGAGAGGCGATAGCGATAGTCATGCTCATTAGGCCGCGGCCTCGAATTTAGCGGGCAGCGGGGCGGCGGCGGCGGCGGCGCTCGTTGTATGGAGTGCACCGCTCGTTGCCCGCTCCCGCGCCGCTGTTTTCGAGAACCGGTCCATTTGATTTTACGTATAAGATCCTGCCGCTCCCGCACCGCCGCCGCCGCCGCCCCGCTGCCCGCAAAATTCGAGGCCGCGGCCTTACAGCTGCGGCGGGCCGCAGTGTAAAGTATTTCAAAGACTGCCACATTAATTTAGTGGCCGCAGATAGGAAAAATGTTATTAGGTTTTATCTTCAAGAGTTTCTCAATAGCAGCCAAAAGTTTGTTAGCAGTATGATACCCTCCTCGCTACTCGGAAAGCATGTTAAGCTATTGGAGATACGCCTGATCTCTCCTCTGGGACTACGAGAGTGAGGGAAGTGACAGTTTAACTATGTTTGTGCATACACACTTGCACTATTATATCTCATGCGTAGATGACCAGTCTAAAACGAAATCGGTGGTTATGACCAAAAACGTCAGGTATAAACGTCAATGTATTTATTTTTTACTAAAGACTACAAGTACATTTTAGCCAACGCGGGTATATCCTGGATGAGGCTGCCACAAGAACAAGGAGCTGGGCACAAGCAAAGAGAGGCCTATACCCAGCAGAGGGTGAAGTCGGGCTGTGGATCATGGTTAGGATTAAAGAGCTTCCGAGTATATTTTTTTAAATTTTTGTCGTGACAGAGGCGCTTTGTGTAAAACAGGCCCTACCCTGTAGAGCAGGTACTATTTTGCATTAAATAAATAACACACAAAATAAAATGTTTTGCTTACAAAATGTTGCAAATGCTATTTTCATCAATAAGTGCATGACAAAGAAAGATTCCATCCGGTACTCAGAGTACACGTGCTACATGATATGCGGAACGCTTCAAGAATGTAGAACGGGAGATCTTGCATGTGTGGCAACTGTGCAAGTGACTGTCGGTAGCGAGCTACTCGAGCCATTTCTTAAAGCTCACTGATTAATGGTTTAGCATGTTAACGTAATAAAATTACTTCATCTTATAAGATTTAGGGAATTATTTAAAATATTTTCCAAATCCAGGTTACTATCCTGACTTTTCAGGACCCGAAAAGGAATATAGCATGCAAGAAGTAGCTGTAGAAGATGATTAAAAATTTTTATTGGTCTTCTTCACCTTCAGTGGATTGAAAACATGCCATCAACATAGAGTGATACCATAATGCTGTGCCCGGACCAACTGATAATCGTCTACGTAGAAATTTTAGTATTGAAAGCAAAGCTTTACCGAAAATAAGGAAAATTATTATGAAAATATAGCGTGCACCACACCCGCTGCCGCTTATAACTTACTCAACCTCTGAATCACATCGGAAACGCGTTCCCCGAATTCAGTTAATGAGTCGCAAATGAAATGACGTCCGAGAAACAAAGCTGAACATAATTTCTGAATGAACTTTATTTTTGTAAACATTCTTTAATGAGCGAATTAAAAACGTTTTTATTGCAAGCTTTTATACAATTAGTATTGTGGAGCAGTTGTGAGCCAGAAAAGAGAATCAGTAAGATAATGTACTCTTTATTTATTATTATTAGGGACTTTTATACAGATTTACACGCCAGTCTCATCGGACCTTATGATGCAAAACGTAACAACACAAAGCAGCTCCGTAGTTAGGTGACGACAAAATATGATGGAACATTTATTTATTTATTCAGAAATACATTCTAAGCTAATAGTTTTTTTTTTACCAAAGCGCTTAAAAGATAATAATAATCATATTACAATGTCAAATAGCATCTTATAATTATAATAATTCAAAAAGCTAAACAAAAATTATAATTATGTCAAATGGTGTCATAAATAACCTATAACATATCACAAATAAAATATACAAGTTCTGTTATGTCAAAAATAAACATGCAAACATCGTACATATTTCTCTCAAGCCCTCTAAGTAAATCCACAGAGGATAAGATGCAGACTGCAATCTGACACACTCCGTCAATAAACATCTTCCAGTGTGCCAGACATCTCACAATTTTTTTGTTCATTTCGGAGTCTGAAAGTATGCATGTGCTTATTATCGTCTGGCACAATGTAACTCTAATTACGATTTTAAAACCAATAGGAAAATCGTAACTGTTGTAACGTTTCCTGATACAGTTGAGAATTCGCAAAACCATTATTTCTTTCTTTGCAATAAAGGCCAGGCCAAGTACTCCTTCAAACTATGTTGAGGTTGGCATTCAGTACGTTGCAGCTTCCAGAAGTTGCAGCCTCAACTAGCTATAGTTGCAATGTCTCGAATTGCAGTAGAAATACCTACTGAAAGGTGGTTACACCTAGTCTACTGTGCTGCATGTTTTATTCTGGAGCTTTAATAATATATTGCCTTTATGCCAGCTTTTGTGGATAAACGCCCTCCTTGGGCATTAGGGGGTGCTGCAGACCTTCACACTGAACCTCCTTCTCTACGGGACCACAACGTAATCGTAATAAATTAATCAGCTGCCACATACACTTGGGTCGAATAGTTATTCAAGTGTCGTGCGTGAGCCGATTTATTATCGCGATATATTAAGATATAGGTCCCAGGGAGAAAGTGTTACTGGTCTATATCACACTCTTAAATATGACCACACCTCCCTGATACATGCTGAATAATTGACAATCTGAATAGCTGTTGCTAGGCACTAAAAAATGTGTAAAATAATTGCCAGTGAACCATAACATCATACAATTTATGGCGGCAAAATACATCTGGCAAGCTGAAATCTTAACGTAATATTTACAGTATCTAATCGGCCTATTGTTATATAATTTTTTTTATCAAAATAAACATTTTCTAAGAAAACGATATTTATTTACGTTCATAAACAATAATTAATATAATCATAACAGTTTTTTCGAGAATAGTAAACATTGTAAACGTATTTCGTTCATCAAGAAACTCGATCAATAGTAAAAATAAAAATAAACAGTAGTGAAGGGCATTCGTCCCATTAACTAAAACTAATGAACAACTGAACTCTAGTGTGGACCCGTCAAAAATAAGTCCCGGAAACCTGGACAGAGGAGGCGATGACAGGAGAAATTTTCGACCGAAAATATTCCGTATTTTCTTATGAATTCCCGCGAAATGTGAATTGACGGCAATTAGTAATTTGATGACAGACTTGTCATCACTTTAATCCTGCGAACACTGTCAAGTATTTTTATTATTTTAATGCTAATAAATGACAGATGTTTAATGTGAAATAATAAAGTAACCTATTTTTTATATCACGGTATGAAAACATGTAGCGATCAGTAAATATGTCAGCATCATAATTAATGTAAAGCAAGCAAAACTTCAATCAACGCTGTGACATTGAAATGTCACTGTAAATATAGCTACAGGGTCACAATCTATTACAAGAAACCAAATCATTACCTAAAAATGTGGCTAGGTATATAAGACAGTAATTGATCACCTTCAAGCTTCCAAATTCATAACTAAAATATGAATCATAAAAATGTAAATTCTCACTTATTAATAACAATCCCGGCCACATCAAAAATCCCGAGAAATCTAAACAATAACACAATCAACTCAGTTATTATGAAACTAAAACAATCGATCCCGTTCCGCATAAATCCCGGTATCGAGGTTACGTAAGTGACAGCACTATGCAACATCTGTTCCCGCGGGCTTTAGGATCGCCATGAGTTCAGATTTCCTGGGATTTTCTTTAATTTAAATAGTTGGCTGAATATTTAATCTTCGTAGAACAGTCATCGTTTGAAGCTCATCTGGATGTATGCAAGTTTCAAGAATCGAGATGCATGTTGAAATGCAGACAGTATTGCTTTGTTTAATATGAAATGTTTTCTTAGAGATATTAAAGTTGTAAAAGTACGGAGCATACATTGTTTAAGTTAGAAATTGAATAGGGTTTGAGTCCGATTGTAAGTGCATGCGTGTTTGGTGTCTGTAAATGCACACCCAATACAATTTAAAGTACATATTTACTTTATTACAAAAATGCGTAGTATGGAGCAAAGTACAGAAAAACCTCCATTATTTTTTAAATTAAAAAAAAAAAAAAAAAATTGTCCGGATTAAACCTTTAGATATGTGTACCTCAATCACATTCGAATTTAAACACATGCTTTAAAGTATAAAGTTCACTGAATATCGTATATTACGAGTTGTAATCATTTTTACCTAACATTTCCCGGTATGCAAGTCGCGCATCACTATTAATATTCCATTGAAGTTAATAAAACAGGAAAGTATGTCAGTAAAATCACTTTTTTCATGTTAATTTTGAATCAAAGAGAAGTCAAAATAGTTAACCTTGATTAAATAAAAAAAAACATGTTGTACAAGATGTTTTTATCTTGTTTGATATTTTTATAGTATTTGAGAAGTCTACAAGTTGTGTGGTCTGATAATAAAAACAAACTACGATCATCAATTTGTCTGGCGTGTTGAGAATTTCTCCAGAGAATGTCCAATGAGAAAAAGGATGTGTGTAGTGAAAATAATATTTTTAAATTGTACTGCGCCACCGCCAACGGGTTTTACCAACATTCGTACAACAACAGTGCGATTTCATGATTTTCCTACTCGTATATTCTACAGATTTTCCTATTTTGTATAGATATTGTTATAATGTTAATAGAACACAAACATTTCATTTAAGACACCATCGCTCAGGGGGTTTAAAATGGCCGCTATAGCAGAATCATAATAGGATAATAATATGAATAACGTTTAAATTCGTTAATTGGTCACAAGGTGACAATTCATAATAGTAGGTTATAATTCATATTATTGTCCTATTATGATTCAGCTAAAGCGGCCATTTTAGACCTCCTGAGCTATGGTAGTCAGGTACCAGGTATGCAGGTATACCTTTCACATGCGTCGATTTGAATACCGGTATTATAATTGGTGCAGCATTCGCTAAAACCTATAATTCTGATGTTATTATCTATTTATTCATCACAAATTACCTCAAACTAGGTACTAAAGGACTGTAAAAATATTCTACAGTCATTTCACAATGATTTTACATTTGTAATCCAAGCAAATCAATGCAATGCAAAGCAATCCAAGCAACAACCATATAGCAACGAGAATAAAGGTCACTCAATCAAAATCAAAATCTAAATATTTTCATTTCACATAGGCCTACATGGGCACTTATGAAACGTCGACAAAAAGGTGCACGGTTCGGGTTGGTCGTTTCCTATGGAGAAGAGCCGGCAAGAAACTCCATGGTTACTCTTTTAAAATGATTAGTTTTACTATATTATGTTACAGCATTATAGTACTCAAGTATGGGAGGACAGCATAGGCCCGACAATAAGTCGTTGCTTACTACACAAGAAAAACGGAAAACAAGATAAGAGGTTAACAAAAGTTAACACACATCTAGGAATCTACAAGGCCTACACTGTTCACACATTCACAAACAATCGTTAAAAAGAATCTATACAAAGGCAAGAAAATATTATAAAAGACTAAATTAAACAAGTGACAAAAATATTGTCATCAGTGCTGCAACTATTCTGAACAAAGGGTGTTTAAATGATGTGATAACCATTGTAAAAAAAAAACCATTGTAAATTAAAATGAAAAGAAAAATAAATAAAAAATGAGATTGAGAATAGTTAGAGACATCCACATATTTGTGCTGTTTATGAGCTACCAGGGAAGCCGCATGCGCAGAAGGAACTAAAGCCAAACCTCTTTATCTTCAACGTAGTCCTTGATTTTGTAATATGCATTTTTAATAAGAACACGTTTAATGTAGTTTTTGAACTTTCCATCGGTCAGTTCTATAACTGACTTAGGTAATTTGTTATAAAAACGTATACTGTTTATAAGAAAAGACTTACTAGTTTTTGTTAACCTGAATTTGGGTATTACAATTTCGTGTTTACTGCGTGTATTAATATTGTGGAAGTCGCTTCTAATTTTGAAAAGCCCTCGGTTTTTGCGGACATATAAAATACATTCTAGGATATAAAGGGAAGGCAGAGTCAGTACATCGATCTCTTTAAATTTTTCTCTGAGGGACTCGCGAGGACCCATTTTATAGATCGCGCGGACTGCCCGCTTTTGTAAAATGAAAATTGAGTCAACGTCTGCCGCCGATCCCCACAGCAGAATGCCATAAGACATAATACTGTGGAAATACTGCATTTGATAGTGACGCAATCAGAGGTAAAATAACTCGGAGGACTGCAACTTAAGACCCGGACACCACCTAAATGAAGATGTGCGAACTGCGAAGCAAAGAGGAGAATGCGTAAAAGCTAGGGTGTTTCCATCGAAGGTGTGCGGAGATGTGCAAACCGGAGAGGAGAGCAGATTTGTGAAGCGACACGCCGGCCACAGCTCACGGCACACAGCATACCGCACTCTGCACACAGCATACCGTTTATAGCACACAGCTCACTACACGCCGCACACAGCTCACAGCATACAACACACTGCTCACGGCACGCCGCTTACGTCTCTTCTTGTCTCCGCTGACCTAAACAATTACGAGACATCTGCTCTACTCTCCGCTCAACCGTTTCCACTACAGCTAAGCTGAGACGTTAAGTGTAAATAATGAAATTCTATTGGTGGTTTAAAACACATGATTCTCCTCACTTCTCGTCACCGCTTCGGTGGAGTCAGGCCCTGAATTGTCACGCACTTGCGATGGCTCCGATATTACCGACGTCTGACGATGACCAAAAAAACTGAAAGAAATAATTATAATAAACAAATGAGCGTTGCTAATGCATTGCAAACGACACGCCACTCGGCAGGTGCTCTCAATATATTTTTAGTGAACGACCGAAAGTGTTCACATTGACTCACGTGTAGATTTAGCGACTGTGGTCGGTAACCACAACCACGTTTGGTTGACGGATAAACACGCACAGTTTAGTAAATAAAGTACAGGAGTTAGTCATTTACACCGTAAAAAACCTAATGACCTCTTTTTGTTAGCATCCATTTGCACTGACTGGACGTTTGTGAATGTGTGAACAGTGTAGGCCTTTTGTTGACCTCTTATCTTGTTTTCCGTTTTTTTTTGTGTAGTAAGCAACGACTTATTGTCGGGCCTATGCTGTCCCCCCATACTTGAGTACTAATGCTGTAACATGATAATATTGTAAAATCTAATCATTTTAAAAGAGTAACCATGGAGTTTCTTGCCGGTTCTTCTCCATAGGAAACGACCAACCCGAACCGTGCACCTTTTTGTCGACGTTTCATAAGTGCCCATGTAGGCTTATGTGAAATAAAAATATTTTGATTTTGATTTTTGATCATAACTTATTCCTGCATTTAGTAAGCTTTGTGATTTCATCTCTATATTTTCTACGTCGTTTTGAAGAACGATACAGCTTCCAAATGTGTTTGTGATCTGCAATGGCTCATCTTTTCGCCATCAATCCTTCATGGATCGATGAACTAACAGACTAGCTCAAATCTAGATTTGATTTGATGTAACCATTGAAGTATGTGATGTAATACATCATTATAAGGCACCTCTATGTAAGTACTACTTTTGCTATCGATTTAAAGTTTCTTCTTCTTCTTTATCGTGTGGTTAGTGCCTAACCTGGTGTCAGAGTTTTTATGCCGCCCATGGACCTCTGACTTGGCTTTACATGCAGAGAAATAACTCTCAGGAATGCTGGTTTCCTCACGATGTTTTCCTTCACCGAAGCAAGTGATAATTATACAATTCACACATGAATCCGAAAAGTCATAGGTGCGTGTCTTGGGTTTGAGCTCGAGACCTATGAGTTGGTAGTTTGACGGCCACACCACTGGGCTATCACTGTTTACTTCAAAGCTGACTTGTTATCACACAGATGCAAATGTATCCAACTGTGCTATTGAACAACATTTCCGTGTTTCGATTTTCTTTGTAAAAGGAAAGTGACCGGTGACGTCAAAAGCACACAAATTTCTTTCACCATAGTACCTATCTGAAATGTGAAATGTGTTGGCAATCTTTTTTATATTTGGTTAGGTTATAAGCACCGGTAGTCACTGGCTCGAAAGACTGACAACCAGTCTTACCAAGGGGTATCGTATTACCCAGTACTAATTGGGTTGTGGAGGTCAGATAGGCAGTCGCTCCATGTAAAATACTGGTATTCAACTGCATCCGGTTAGACTGGAAGCCGACCCTAACATAGTTGGAAAAAGGCTAGAGGCAGTTGATGATGGTTGCAATCACAATCCACAAAATGTTTTCGACAACACGATGTAAACTACGACAAACTTACTTAAATATCTACAGCAAAGAATCTACACTGTCCCTAAATCCAGCTACAGTTCCTACTTAGTGCAATGTTCCCACAAAAATAATTGAAAAACGTAACGAACTTTTAAAGGAGATTTACTGCCGAACGAAGAACATATTTCTCTGAGATTGTCCGGATATTACCCTTGCATATCCGAGCAGTGAGTCTATTTTAAGAAAACAACGCACAAATGTACTGTTTACAAAAACATTCTATTTCGAAACGATGTCAAAGTCAGAGAATTTGATTCAATTAAACCATTTTCCCGACTGTTGCTGGGAGATTCATTTTCGTTTGTGAAAACGCGAGTTCACGGGGGTTCCACCTACATAAATGTACTTCCGACACAGCGTGGGCATATAATTATGTTTTCATAGATATTTTTGTATCACTTGGTTTTCTAGAAACAGCCGATGATTGACAGGATAATTTCCTCACGCAAAAGGCTCGTTTAATGAGGCGTTTTCACGACAAAATAATTTTACTGCCTTTTATGTAACAAGCGCGTCTGTTGAGCTTGAAGACCTTGGTTTGATTCCCATGTCAGGGAGTGTTCTGTATAAACATTTTCAGTAACAGCTCTGAGTATGGACCAGTCCGTTCATGACAATAGAGTCTGCCACTGTGACATGGAATTTAAACATATCTGACAAAATGTGAGCGAACAGTAGGATTACTACCTATCGCTTTAGTGAATACAAACTGGGAACACAGGCCATGTTTATCTATACAATCAACATTTATACAAATAAATAAAATTAAACTGTCTGTTTGTAATATCAAATAACAGCTTTTTACTGAATGCATATGAAAATACGGCACTTATAACAAAAACACTTTTTTTTTTAATTTTTGTCTGTCTGTCTGTCTGTTTATTTAGGGAACGGGACTTTTACTGGCAGATAGCTGATGTTATAAGGTCTAACATAGGCTAGTTTTATTTTAGAAAAATAATTAGGGTTCCGTGCAAAAAAATTAAAACCCTTGAAATTTGTAACAAAATTCGATTAAAAAAGGGAAATCATATTTTTTTAAGAATTTCACGCGAACTAGGGTCGCGGGCAACAGCTAGTATATATCTATAATTGTATACAAATAAATAAAATTGAAGTGTCTGTTTATAATTTAAAAATAACAGCTTTATTCTGAATGCATATGAAAGTATATAAGGTACATACAACAACAACAAAAAAATCCGGCTAATCTCCGAAACGGCGGGACCGATTTCGACGGGGCTTCTACTGGCAGAAAGCTGATGTCATAAGGAGTAACTTAGGCGACTTTTATTTAAGAAAAAGCATTAAATTAAAACCCTTGAAATTGTTTACAAAATCTGATTAAAAAAAAGGGAAGTAATATTCTTATAATCATTTCCGAACGAAGATCGCGGGCACCAGCTAGTATATAAGATATTATCTGCTCATGGACAACACCGAATATTCATCAAAAAGTTCTCTCGACGTGTTGCGCCGGGCGCAAAGTTTTTCTCCTCATTACAAGACGGTACTTGTATCAAGTGTGATATGACGCCGTAATACTTCAGGAGAATCGCGCTCATCATAAATTCCCGGAATTGCCGAGACTAAGGGCGCGGACACATGCTTGCTGATAACAATATTAGAGCTAGTTTACAGTGTTAAATGTAAGACAAGGCTGTTTGATTTGAAAATGAAGAGAACATTCAAAGAGCAGAGTTTCTAAACACACGACAATACAACAATATTAATTGCGTTATTTATATTGCCGAGCAGACGATTTACCTATTAAAACATTGGATTAATGGATAAGGAAACTCCTTAAATCTTTCGGATTGTGATAGACAATATTACGCGGTAGGCAATATTGGGTGGCGAATCAATGTTTTATGTATGTTCACATAATTCAAACTCAACTGTGATTACTTTTGTTTACGAAGATAAAGTTTGGCTAGTTTGTCTCATTAAAAAGTTTTCATAAAGCAGTGATAACCTAGTAGTGTGACCGTCGGACTGCCAAGTCATAGGTGTCGAGTTCGAACACAAGGCACGCACCTCTGATTTTTCAGATTAATGTGTGTATTGTATAATTATTACTTGCTTCGATGAAGGAAAACATCGTGAGGAAACCAGCATGCCTGAGAGCTATTTCGCGACGGTATGTAAAGCCAAGTCAAAAACTCTGACGCCAGGTTAGGCACTAACCACACGATGAAGAAGAAAATGTACAATTAAAAGCTTAGGAGATGATTAAAGTATTATAAATGTGTAGGTAAGTAAATCATTGCAAGCCATCTGATTTGCGTAAATAACATACCAACCTTCTAGTTACGGAGTTATTGAAACTCAAAAGTTATAACTTTTTCACAGGTTTTTGTTTAATGTATTAAAAGTAAATGTGTTAACATGGAAACCTCCACGACCCCCGTCCTATTCAATGCAACCATCAGCTTAATTTTTTGAGTGCGTTACATTGAGCTCTACCGTAAACAGTGATAGTTGACAAAATAAGTCATTTACCAGCAATAATGTTTTCGCAGTTTTACTTAGTTTGATGTACAGAATGTTTGGTTGACGGCTGTATCCTATGTGATGGGTCCTTTTACCACCCTGTATAGCTTAAAACAATTTTCCACCAAATAAAATTCTAAATCCCAGTTAGAATGACGTAAAATAAATTAATTGTTTACTAAATTATAACCCACGGGAAGCAGCGAGGTAACCCTATCACAAGTATCCATATAACTTACCGGGGCTGCCTCAATTTTGTGCTGTAGAATAATTGTATGAGAAACAATAAAAACTTTTATTTTTTACTAAATTGACTACGCTCGTCCCTATTACATGAAATTTAAATCTGGCAAAATGTGGGTGCACTATTTTGTACACCTCTGCTTAACCCTTCTGGAATTACAGACGTCATGTTATGTTTAATTAACTACCAGCTTCAGTTGTCACTATATTCAAATCATAACCAATGACAATCATGACATTTTTTTGGATAAAATGGTTATAACACAACAAATTGGCGCAGTGCGTCAATTTAACAAATATTTTTCATTAATTTACACTGGTCTTAGAGAAGAGGACACGAGCTCGTGGTTAAATAATAACAGCCGCACGGGTCTAACTTCAAGGCCGCGCTTGCCAAGATCAATCCGTGGATGGGTCCATCCATTTACCGAGTTTCATCTGTGCCTCGGCAGACACGTGACGCCGTTGGTCCCGGCTGTATTTGTAGATCTTTGACAGTCGTTACAGCTAGTCAGCGGCCTGAAAGTTTGACAACCAGTCTTACCAAGAGGTATCGTACTACCCAGGACTAACTGGGTTGTGGAGGCCAGATAGGCAGTCGCTCCATGTAAAATACTGATATTCAGCTGCGTCCAGTTAGACTGGAAGTCGTCCCGAACATAGTTGGGAAAAGGCAGGCAGATGATATACTAAGAAAAAAGCTTCTTGGAGAACTCGCTCGTATAAACTTACCCTTACCTCATGTAATAAGAGGGATTGCCATAATATAACTTTGTCGTGAATAACTGAGACAGGGAAGATTCATCGCGGCCGAAGTGTCCTTATCACATTAACTAGTACTGAGAAAATCATTTTGGCTACACCATCTTCTTTATGGTTGAGTTTTTACCGAATATAGGACAAAATTGACCTAATATTACACCCACATTTCGCCAGTTATGCTTAAGTCCCATGTAATAGGGGCGAGCCTATTGCCATCAACCGGGCCTAAATCCAGACTCCGTGGCTGCTACTGATAAATTCCTGATTCAAAAACCCAATATCACTTTGCCCGACCCGGAAATCGAACCCAGGACAAGAGTATCAGAGAGTTACAGTGTCTTATCTTTCTTTCTTTATCGTGTGGTTAGTGCCTCACCTGATGTCAGAGTTTTTATGCTGCCCATGGGCCTCTGACTTGGCTTTACATGCCGTCGAGAACTATCTCTCAGGCATGCTGGTTTGGTTTCCTCACGATATTTTTCTTCACCGACTATCTTATCAAGTAACCCACAAGTTCTTGATGATTTCGTCTGTAGGAATATCAGTCAGTGTTTTCATAAAGTAACCGTTCGCTTAAAAGGTACTCTAATACCCGTACAGGTATCCAGGTTTTATTATCCACGATGAAAAATGGTACAGGCATAAATGGGTGCTAGCTCGCCGTTCGTCCGTCTTATGACGACAGGCCGTGTCGACGGCGCGTTCGTGTTCCACGCGCGCCTCTAAGAGATGTCAGCAAACAGGAGGGGCCTGCAAGGGCCGATGCCTGCCTGGGCTGCGGGACTGTTCGAAAGAGATACCGCGGCCCTGGAACATAAAGGGCAAAAGGAGGAACATGGATGGGTTTTAGTCAGTAAAAGTCTGACACTCCCTTCTGTTCCGCCCAGAGCGGAAGGCGTCATTTGATGATTTCCCATCCGAAAAAAAGGCATAAAAGGGTGTAAAAAGACCTTTAACCAAGCCGAAAGGCACTTGTGCTCTCCCGGTCATTGCGATAAATTTTTTGTTCTGGACCATATCTTTTAATTATATAGGACAACTTTTTCACAAGTTTTTTAAGTACTTGTTTTTAATGTTTTAACTCCGCTTTAAATACCTGCAAGACCCGTTTACTATTCAATGCATACGTTAGAACAATTTTTTGTGTGCTTTACATTGAGTTTTACAGTAAAACGTGATTTTTCACCCCGAAAACTAAAGTCGTTTCCCAGGAACACTTTTTGCGCAGTGTTACTTAGTTTTATGTACAGAATGCTTGGCGTTCGTGAAGGTTCCGTTACCAGTAGTAGCGTTCTTTTTTAAAATTAATTATTTTTCTTAAAAAACTTATTTAAAGTTGAAAATAATATTCATTAAAAATCTAATAGGCTGACAATTTCGATATTCACAATATTTTAATTTTTAAGTAACAAAAACATGTTGGAATCATCTTCCGACATTAACCTTGGCTGGACCTATCTTCTAAAGATCCTCTTCCCTCCACAGGTCAAGATGAGCGTCGTAGAGGGTGGAGGGCCGGAGGAGCCAGCCCTCACCGCGCCGGCGACGACCCCCACCACCCCTCCCCCCGCTGGACCACACGATGGCGCAGGACAAGTAATACAGGTACGTAAGGGATACCATGGATAAGATAAGATCAGTTGCGCCCGCTATGCATATCTACCTGCACCCTCCAGGGCTTAAATAAGGCAAACGACAGAGCTGTCCAGGCCGCACTGGTCTGACAGAATAAGAACACGTAAAGTAGAGGAAAATCCATAGTGAAAAGACTCCTCTTTAGAAAACTGCGTAGCCTTTTCCTAACTATGTTGGGGTCAGCATCCAGTCTAACCAGCAGCAGCTGAATACAGATGGATCGACCAAAATTAATTTAATAAACAAAACTGCATAACATGGATGCTACTGAGAAATTCCTGATTAAAGAACCCAATAACAATTTACCCGACCCGGGAATCGAACCCAGGACCTCATGTCGCTCGCTCTTGCACCCTATGTTGTCCTTGCCGCAATGCCTTTTTACGATGAAAACATGTTGCAAATATTTTTTGTAATAATTAAGTGAGTAATTGTGTGTGAGTATTACGTTTGTACGCTCTGGAAAATTTGATGTGCAATCAGTAATTTTGATGTAAAAAATATTTAATTGGTCGACTCTTCACGTGACCAGAGGGCGGGCCTATTTTTTGGCCAAAGAATCAGCATTGCCATCCAACGTGGTAATGCTGCCAGCCTTCTGGGCACTTTTCCTGTTGACAGCGATGCGGACGAATTTTTGGACGCCCTGTAACCCTTTTATACTTGTACACATTTATTTCTATTATAGTTTTGTAGTTTGTAAATAATTAATATTTTGATTAAAGAATCCTTATTTTGTAAATTACAGACTAGAAATTGATGTAAATAAATTGATGGGTGATAAAGTTTTTGATGTGCATTTAAAAATAAGCCAATTATAACTAGATTATCTAGTCATCTACGCACTAGGCCTGTTGTAACTAAACTCGGCCTGCCACAGCTCACAGGCACATTAGATTATCTAGCTAGATAATGCAGTTTGGCCACTTACGCAAATTGAATTAAACCTCGGTCATACTGAATTTGTGACTGTATCGTTGGTCTAGTGGTAAACACAACTGCAGCATGAGGTCCTGGGTTCGATTCCCAGGTTCAGCAAAGCATTATTGAGAATTTCTCAGTAGCAGCCACGGAGTTTGGATTTGTGCTCGGTTTATGGTAATAGGCTGGCTGCTGCTGGCTGGCTGCATTATTATGATGGGAATTAAACATAACTGGTGAAATGTGGGTGTACTATTAGGTACCTAACTCTTAATCTCTACCTAACCCTTCCGGAATTACAGGTTTGATGTTATGTTATGTCATACAAATTGGAGCATCAGTGGTACAGTAGTAACGACCCCGAACTACGAGTTGTAGGGCGTGAGTTCGAAATCGGGCAGGCGCTGACTATGTGTTATTTATTTCATCACCACTGCTTTCAAAACATGCGTATGTACATAAATCCACGCTTTTTCCCATGGGGGTAGGCAGAAACCACAGAACGCCACATGCTACAATCTTTACTTACTCCTTTGAAGTCAATTTAATTCAATTCATTTATTTAATTCAGACCATAGAGCCATAAACTGTTAGCAATTATAATCTTAACCTATTGTAAGTAGGTTACATATTATAATAAATAAACAATACATTCAATTGGCGACATGGACGTCTATGCGCACATGTCTACCAGCCCAGTGCGCGATAAATAGCTCAGAATCGCTGCAGCATTCATGCCCATCGCTTGCGCATAGCGGCATAAAAGTCGCCCTGTCTCGCTTCAGCAAACATGCCTGATGCGCTGCAAAACTGAGGCAGCCCTAACAACATCCTTAGTGCATTATTATACTGATCACGCAGAGCATTGTAAGCCTTCTGAATATACCTTACTCACAGGCTGCACGAGTTAAACGACTGGCAATGAGCTCTGAACAAAGTCTGTTACACCTCTTTAGTACACCGGAGCAAGCATATTACATCGGGCTGCCTTTCACCTCGTCCACGTTCATACATCTGGTCATACACGCACTCAAAACGGTGAAAGAAAACATCGTGAGGAAACCAGCGTTACCTGAAACCAAAAATTCGAAATAATTTGACATCTATCAAACTGCGTAGAGGATTACAGAGGGAAAGCCCTCACAGACTGTCCGACCTGTGTCCCAGCAGTGGGAACATTATAGGCTGATTGTGTTTACTGAAAGAGGACGCACACGCTCCTGGACTGACCTCTAGAAACGATTTTATTGTCACACAATCCATCAAACACAAGGCTTTTTGGCCAAGAGAGTTAGGCGTAAAAATACAGAAAACCAGCAGCCGTTACTACACCACCAGCTTCCTTCTTGAAATTCTGACAACCAGTCTTACCAAGGGGTATCACATTACTTAGTTAGGGTTAGCTAGGCAGTCGTTCCATGTTAAATACTGGTATACAGCTGCATCCCTTGCGACTTCAACATAGTTGGAAGAAGGCT
Organism: Eurois occulta; assembly: GCA_950022335.1. NCBI lineage: Eukaryota > Metazoa > Arthropoda > Insecta > Lepidoptera > Noctuidae > Eurois > Eurois occulta. The sequence continues at coordinate 1,565,486 of OX465502.1, forward strand.
GCGCAGATGATGGCTATTGTTGAAATCATTATATTTGAGGCCAAGTCCAACTTACTTACTCGCAAGACGTGGACTCTGCCTAGCCCTTCGGGGATTACAAGCGTGATGTTGGGTCTTAATGATGTGTTTCGTTAGCAGGTACCGCAAGCCCGCAAGCCTCCCCGCAGAGGCATCAAGTTGCAACAGGAGAGGCCGAAGAGGGCGCTGTTCTGCTTCACCCTCAAGAACCCTGTAAGGAGTAAGATCATCGCCTTCGTGGAGTGGAAGTATCCTTTTAAACTAAACAAACAAACATAAACTCACACTTTTTTAGGGTTGCTTACCCAAAGGGGCCAAGGTTACTAAGGCTCCGCTGTCCGTCATTGCCTCTTCTTGCCAATTAATGAGGGAGCCATCCAACGCCTCCCACCATCTTTTCTTCGGTCTGCCGCGACCCCGTGCAGCTGCCTTAGGGCTCCAGTTTTGCGATATGCGGGCCCACAGCTCCGCCGGTATCCGGCAGACATGGCCTGCCCGCAGGCGCATCACGTTAATTTATTTTATCACCACTGTTCTCGGTGAAAAAAACGTCGGGATGGTACCAAATGATGATACCAAGATGTGCCAAACCAAAAATTCGGAGACACGCACCTAATGAATAATAAAATAATAAAATAAAATACGTTTAATTCAGACTAACAAAATGTTAATTGGTAACATTATCTTAAAACTATGTTAGTCAGAAAAAATGCTTAGACAACAAGCAGACAAGCCTTCCAACAACTGCAGATTCAGGCAATCATCCTTAATAATAGCCTTCTCCCTTGCAAAGGGAGGAGGCCAGCGTCCCAGCTGTGGAAACATTAAAGGATGATTAGGCTTGTGCTTATGCTCTCGCAGGATAGACATCCGATCTCTACCCAACTGAGGCTGCGGTCAAAAGGTAACCAAGAATATTATGTAAAAAAAATATTCCGCAAATACTTTGCCGATGATCATAATATTAAGATATAAATAATTCGCATGATCGATTTATTTAAAATCGATATCGGATAGAAGCCATTGGCTAGCTGCCAGATAACACTGACCCGGGAAATATTGGAAATCACCATCTGATATATAAATACTGCCGTTTTTAAAGTTGTCTAATGTCCGTATGAAAAAACGGAGCCCTATCAGATCTGTCACAGCCAATTTTCTCTGCTTGACCAAGGTACTTAAAACTCTCCAGTATACGGGGTGGAGAGGATGACGGGGGGATGTACTGAAAACGGTTACCACGTATCAGTACATCATAACGATTGGCCTGTTGGTCTAGTGGTTAGTGACCCTGACTGCTAGGACGGAGGTCGTGGGTTCGATTACCACACAGGACAAATCTTTGTGCAATAAGTACGAGTATTTGTTCTGTATCTGGGTGTTTAATTTATCTATAACTAGCGACCCGCCCCGGCTTCGCACGGGTGCAATGCTGATACTAAATACACTACAGAAAAACTGTGAACGTTGTATATAAAAACATAGCGGCCCACTTCGGCTTCGGGTGTAAAATATATAGCCTATGTCACTCACTGAAAAAATGATTAAAATTGATCCAGTAGTTTTGATTTATTCATTACTGCCCGTGGCCCGCACGCGTTAAATTTGCCTCGCCGCGCCGGCCGGTGCCGGCGCAAACGCTACGTCCCGCAATTTTTAAATCTGTAATATCTTCGAAAATATTCATTTAAATCATATGCTGTACAGGGCCATATAGATCTATATTAAATCAACAATGTATTTAAGGTATTTAATTGGATAAGGATTAATGCCGTATTGGTTAAAATCGCTTCGGAAATTAGCCATTATTTGGCGTAAAAAGTAAATGACAAAAACATGTTATTGTGGGATATCCATAAGAGATAGACATATACCATCGCGGAGTTTTCTGTAGACCTTTTTAATGTGTACAATACTTAGTACATTATTTTGATAAATCTCGTAGGGTTCAGCCTGCGTTTGCAATGTAAGCGGAAAAAAATGAAATTATTTACGACTTCACAATAGAAATCTTGAAATTATCAGTGGTTCTCTAATATATTAAGCATGTTATTATACATATAAACCTTCCTCTTGAATCACTCTATCTATTAAAAAAAACCGCATCAAAATCCGTTGCGTAGTTTTAAAGATTTAAGCGGTCAAAGGGAAATAGGGACAGAAAAGCGACTTTGTTTTATAATATGTAGTGATATGTAGGTATGTATTTAGAAATATATAAGTATGTTTATCAGTTGTCTGGTTGCCATAGTACAGGCTCTGCCTAGTTTGGGATCAGATGGCGGTGTGTTGGTTGTCCCAAGATATTAAAAGATTCTGAGCAACATAGAAATTTTACATCGGTTATTTAAAAAAAAATTGCTTTTCCATACATTTTGACACCTTCCACCCCGTATAGATGCTGAACCTAATTACATGCTAGAATATTTTCTGTGTCACGGCAACAACTAAGTATCTGTAGTAGATAATATGTGGGCAACTTGTCTAGCTGTAACAGCTTTTACTGTCCGTCTCTGGCAGAGTCAGGAAGTCGTAACAATGAGTGCTTTTGGCTCTTATTGTTTACTAGCTCATCCTGCTAGGAAAGCTTTAACAAGGCTAAACAAATCGATAATGAGAAAACATTGTGTAGAAAATCACTGCCTCGATGGTCTAAACACCTCTTGATAGCAAGCAGCTACTAGATTGAATCCCCAGGTCGTAAGAAGTATTACAAGTAGTGGCCAAAGTTTGGCCAGAGAAATCAGGGCCGACCAAAAGCGCATTGGGTGACGATATCGTCAAAGTTGCGGCAGTCATCTTGATGAAAGACGTGAACCGGGTGATATGGCAGAAGAAATGGGACGCCTATACCCTGTAGTCGGTGATTGGGAGCTGAAATAATAATGATAGCAATATTTTAGCTCTCTATTTCATGAGATTCCTATAGACATGAGGTAGGTTCTTACTATGGCGACCATTTCGGAGAATTTAATAAATAAGATTTGTCTGTTATTGTAAAGTTACCATTTATTCAGTTCACTAAAAATCATCGCCCACATTGATATTTATAAAATAAAAAACCAGCCAAATGCGAGTCGGACTCGCACACGAAGGGTTCCGTACCATTATCTATAAAAACGGCAAAAAATCATGTCTGTTGTATGGGAGACCCACCTAAATATTTTTTATTCTGTTTTTTAGTATTGGTTGTTATAGCGGCAACAGAAATACATCATCTGTGAAAATTTCAATTGTCTAACTATCACGGTTCATGCGGTTCAGCCTGGTTACAGACGGACAGACAGACAGCGGAGTCTACCCTTTGGGTACGTAACCATAAAAAGTAGGTAAATTATATGTATATATATATTTTTTTTTTTTAAGACTAAATAAAAAATAATGTCACTCGCAGTAAAATCAATTCAGTGGATCGAATGTTAATGACATTAGCGAGGCCAGGTCAGCAGAGTTGACGAGACCAAGACCCGCTGGAGATAGGCCTCACCCAAGCAGGTGCTCCTGCGTTTACCGATTCTAGTGGATTCACGACTGCGTAAAGTCATTGGTCCCCCAAATAAACACAGAAACAAAACATTAAAGTTAATAATTCTGTCACTAGAATGTAAATCAAAAGATTAACACAAAGATATAAGTAAAATATCACAGGAACCCATATTTTTGTCACTAAAATGCAAAGTTGAGCGGAAATCGTTTGCAATAACTCATGCTGCATACCGACGGACAGGCAGTTTGGAACATGCTGACCAGTTTCCAACTATATGACCGTGTTATTGGGCTTTAAATTATACAAAGCCGAGTGGATGGAGTAGACTCATCATTATACCACCCAAAAGATGTCCCACTACTGGACATTGGGTAGATATTGGATTGCAATCATCACCCCAAAGACTAATCTAATCCAGCGATTCCAGTGACCTGGATCAGAGGTCCAAGAAAGCTACAATCGGTTCCAGAGCATTTCGTACTGCTACGACCTTCAAATCCACCTTGTCAAGGGGCAAGCGAGACGGCTAATAGGACAGGGAAGAATGAAAAAAAAAAGTGTTGCGCTGACCCCAAAATTAAATCAAGTGGGCTGGAAGCTGATCATGTAGGCAAGACGAAATAACGTTCATTAGATTATTTGTTCTATAATTATGTTCCCTCTTTCCTTGGTACATACCAAATATTGGTGTTTTTCAAATGATGAAACGGAATCAGTAAATTATCAACTGCTGATATTATAGATGGTGTTAAGCAGCTACCTAGTACAAACTTTAAGTCTTAAAATATTTGTAAAGTTGAGTCAATCCTCTATTAAGGACGTATATCTTTGGCAGTCAATTTACAGACCGATGAGGGATTCGCCTTATTAAATATGTCGGATCCGGTCATCAGTACGGACATGAAATGAATCGCAAGTACGCCAGTGGTGATATGACGCAACCTGTTGACAAGTCCACACACACCACAGCGTGCTTCTACAGAGCTGAGATGTTTTAAGCTCGTGGCGAGAACGATATTGAAAGTCTGATCGCAGCGTCGTTAAGACGTCCGATTCATTATTGTGTTAAATTGTAATTTCAAGTAATTTGTTAGTTTAATAGAAACAGTGTATCGCAGCCAGTGTGTTTTCATTGCATGAAACCCGTCGTCTGCCCAAATGATGTATGAATAAACCCTGACACACCGACAAATATTATTCTCCTTATTTATCCTCTCCACAATAGACACGCACTTCATCCCCTCCACATCCTTCCTTCGTGTTGTAAGCGCCCTTCATCACTGCTCTAAGTGACACGTACACTCAACATAGCTTGGGAAACGCCACGCAAAATGTTTGTTTCCTTAATATCCAACTCACGAAAGGAGAGAGAATTTGTCTGCGTTACAGTCACCGGATACGTTTAGAGGACTATAACTTATATTAAGAGATTTTTTTTTCAATACACTTTCTCGAAAACTGGTTCATATCGCACTACGGTTAGGTTCAACATGCAATGTATTTCACACGCGTGGATGAAAGTTCCCCACTTATATCAAAACGTACTATATTCACTCTGAAGTTTTTACTACCAATTATATAGTGTCAAATCTATACAAATCAATAAAATGTAAGTGTCTGTTTGTAATATCAAAATAACAGCTTTTTACTGAATGCGTATGAAAGTATATACGGTAGGTATTAATAACAAAAAATCATTTTTATTATTTGTTTTTTGTCTGTTTGTTCCGGCTTCTCTTTGAAACGACTGGACCAATTTTGACGGAACTTTTACTAACAGATAACTGATGTAACTTAGACCACTTAACTTAATAAGTCTACTTGACTAATTTTAGAAAAAGGATTAGGGTTCCGTGCAAATAAATTAAAGCGGATGAAATTGATATCCGATTCAAATATTTAGAGAAGTAATATTTTTATAATAATTTCACACGGGCGAAGGTCGCGGCTAACAGAAAGTCATCAAATAAAAAGATCAGCTGAAATAAAGAAAGCAAAGGCAATCTTAGACAGAAAATAGACATCAGTATAAACCCACACAAAACAAAAATACAGCGAATGCTTGCTATTATTTTGTACGGAAGTGAGACGTGTACGAGTAATAAACTATTTTGGTATTATGGCTTCGTGCAAAGAGAATCTTGAAAGAAGACTTTTAGAGCGGTTTCACCAACGAAATTTAACGCGGACAGCATATCGAAACGGCGGCGCGGCGTTCAAGAGTGGTCGGTGTAAATATTCCATGGTAATTTTTGACACTGACAACAAGGTTAGGATGTGAAGTTCATTGGTGAAATTCACCTTCAATGGTAAACCTTATGCCCGGATATAGGTTAGATTTTGGATGCTCTCCTAAAATTCAATGTTACGACGAAATTCATTATTCTAGCATTTTTTGATCGATGCTTTTACTTACACTTACTGCCACTTTTCCAAACCTGTTTACCAAAAGTAGGGATTATCTGTGATAGTTCTGGTTCGGTCACGGTAAAATTGCAGGCGACGCTCCGAATTCCGGACACTGGGGTGTGGTACTACCCAGTACTAGTTTTGGAGATCATATAGGCAGTCACTCCATGTAAAATAATGATATTCAGCTGCATCCAGTTAGACTGAAAGCCGACTCCAACATAGTTGGGAAAAGGTAGGCAGATGATGCACACGTTTCAATTTCTACACTTTGAAAATGACGACTCAGACACCGACTACACTGTTGCTAAAACTTCAAATTATGTTTAACAGATGTCTAAAATACACTCGAGAGCAATGAATCCGGGTCACTTAAAGAATGTTAAAAATCTCGGAAACTAAAAATTATAGGTTAATGCAATAAATTGTATTTAATAGACAATGTAATACTCCTTAAATGAAAGTAAAAAAAATATGAGTCGCCATACATTTTATTAACACAAAATTACATAAAGAAAAAAACTGCTGATCTCTCCTTAAAACAAAAATAGGAAACATGAAATTTTTGAACTTTATTACGATTTTCTTGAATTTTAATACTTCGTATTGCCTCCTCGTGCTTCCATTACTGCGTTTACGCGGTTTGGCATGCTGTACACCAAGTTCCTTATACGATTTTGGGGAATATTCTCCCATTCCTCTGTGAGAGCAATTTTGAGCTCACGAAGCGTGATTGGGGGAGGGTTTCGTTGTTTTACGCATCTGCCTAGCTCGTCCCAAGCATGCTCGATCGGGTTGATATCCGGGCTGCGCGCTGGCCACTCCATACGAGTAATGTTCATCTCTTGAAGGTAGTCATTCACAATCCTACCTGTATGAGGTCGGGCATTGTCATGCATAAATATAGCATCCTCACCTAAATTGACCATAAATGGACCAACGTGATCATTGAGGATTTCTTCCACATATCTTACGCTAGTTAAAGAGCCGTTTTCTATGATCACCAGCTCTGTGCGACTTTCAGAAGAAATTCCGGCCCACACAAGTACAGACCCACCACCGTAGGCTACTTTTTCTTCGATGCATGCTTGCTTGAATCTTTCCCCTGGTCTTCGATACACTCTGTGTCTTCCATCGTGCTTGTAGAGCATAAATTTTGATTCGTCGGAGAACATAACTTTTGACCAATCTTCAATACTCCAATTTACGTGGCTCTGGGCATATCTTAGTCTTGAAATACGATGCCCACGCTCCAGTTTAGGGCCGTTTGCAGGTCTAAGGGGTTTTAAGTTAGATTCAGCAAGCCGACGTCTTACTGTCCATGCACTTGGGTTACTTCCTCCGAGGCGTCGAAACTGATTTGTGAGTTCAGTTCCTGTGAGAAAGCGATTTCGAAGCATGGTGTTCACCAAGTATCGGTCTTCTCGTGCTGTGGTACACCTGGTTCTGCCCGTTCCTGGTCTGCGTAGGTTAGAACCAGTTTCTTCGTAACGTCGGAGAACTCTTTGTACTGTTGACAGCGACACACCGACAGTTCTGGCTGTATCACGCTGACTCCGGCCGGTTTCCAGCATTGTAAGTATTCTGGTGCATTCTTCAGGCGTAAGCGACATAATTTCAGCTTGAATAATGAATATAGAGCACTATCAACATGGTTTATGTACCCACATAAATGACAGATTACAAACAAAAGCAAAACCAAATGCTGTAATTTCGTAGTTCCATCTTCGAAAGTGGCCCTTTTTCAAATTTGATTTTTTTATGATATAACTTTACAATAACTAAGAAGTTTTAATACCTTCATTTAAGGAGTATTACATTGTCTATTAAATACAATTTATTGCATTAACCTAGCATTTTTAGTTTCCGAGATTTTTAGGAATCTTTAAGTGACCCGGATTCATTGCTCTCGAGTGTATATTACAGCTGCTAAATAGCGCCACTAAAACGATTAGTTAGTGCAGCATGCCTACTCCATTGCCCGCAAAGGCTAAAAAATCTGGCACACACCCAAGTAATGCCAGGAATGTATGAATGAATGACAGAAAATACCGAAACATTCCAAAATAGTGGGAAATAGGGCAGCTTCGCGGTAGGCCGCCAATGTCAAGGGTTCAGGTTCAAATCCCATGCGTGTTACTTCTTATAATAGATTTTTCGTGGTTCGCAACAACTTTTTTTCAAGCTATTGATGTAGTTCAAGGTTAAAGTATTATTTTTATGATTATTTGAACACTGCTCTGTTTTACCGATAGACGCCATTAAAGTAATGCGTTGCAATTACATTTTATGAGCAATACGTGACCTCGTCTAACCTGCAATAACAGTTTGGTTCGCCATTCAGATTTCTACAGGGTGGAAGGAACATTGATGCACAAACGGTTACACGTATTTAGTACATCATTCCGTACACCCATTTGGGGGGGGGGGACATCGAAAATTTTAATCGGATATTTAAAAAAAAATACTGATTCATTCACCTTGTGTAGCTATGGGTCAAAATTTATGGAGCAACAGACTTTTTTTAATAATAATAGGTAGGTAGGTAGGTATACGTAGTGTAAGTACTGAATATATCATTCAACACCCATTTGGGGGGGCCACATAGAAAATTTTAATCGTTAATTTAAAAAAAAACTGCTGATTCATTCACCTTGTGTAGCTATGGGTCAAAATTTATGGAACAGCAGATTTTTTTTAAATTACCAGCGATCAATTTTTGTTCGGAATAAAGTACTGAATATGTGGTAATCGTTTGCGCGTTGATGTAGTCCATCGTGTAATAGGTAATAGGTTCAGTCCGTTAAGACCGGAAAATCATCCTATGGGAACGTACTGTCGAGACAAAAAGTAACCTATGTTATTATTATTATTTTTTAATGGCCTCTCGCAGCGCAACAACTCTACTAAGGTTGAAGCTGCTTAACCGGTCAATCCTGTGGTGGTCAAAAATTACTTTAAGGCCAGCCAGGGCTTACAAACTAAAGTAACCTATGTTAACTCATGCTATGGTCTATCTGTGTGCAAAATTTCATCGAAATTTTACTGTCAGGTAGATAGACAGACAGACAAATTTTATAATTTATAATATTAGTATGGAGCTCTGTCTAGGTATTGCTCGACATCTAAACAAATCCATGGCGAGAAAAAAACATATTTTAGGACCTACTATTGTACCATGTTTCAATGAACATAACAATATTGTTATTCTTATCATCCTGGTCTCCTGACTGACCAGATCTGTCAAAATACTCGAATCCGTAGACGTTTTGCACAAGATTTTTTTTCCTTTCTGTTCAAGTTTTCGTCTACTCAAAAAGCCTCTTAGAGTCTTCATCATAACCTTCCTCAGTGAACTGTCCAACAGCTGTACTTAGGCCTCTACAAAGTCACGCCACTCGATTCTGCAACAAGACAACATCATCCAGTATTTCGCAACGGCATTCAGCTGCTACCAGCCATCCTGCGAACCCCCTGCTTCTTGTAGTAGCATCTTGTATAACGAACGTCTCTCAATCAAGCGCACTTATCATGTCAATCTCTTTATATCCGTCCACGGTACCAAAGGGTCCACCTACCTCCCATATTAGCCCCTTACAGCTGATTAACTTTGCGGTATTCTCATTACCTGCGTCTATTAATACATTGTTTTTGATCCAGATCCTATTATAGCTTATTTGTATAAGTGTAAGCTTTCATATTGTTTAAGTTTTGCAACACTTTTGCAAAAACTGCGAATAGAAAATAGGTAATTGTGGCTTTGTTGCCAGACTGCTGAATATACATATTGCTGAATCGATGAAAATAAATCAATCCATCGAAATTGCTATTTAGATGAAACTTGGCACGGATCATATCTATCCTAATATTGAACTGGTTTCCAAAGAAACAATAGTATTGATACCATTTTCAAGTGAATCAAGACTGCCTTATGTTTTGGCTAAGAATATTCATCTTATCTGGAATTGTAACTAGTCATCGAGAGTAAATTGGTATGGATTGAAAGCTGGAGAAACACCGATTAGATTTGCACTTGCTTTTCGAGAAACGACGCTTACCTACCTTTATTAATAAACTGCCTCGTTGGTCTAATGGTAGCAAACGTTACTGCTGAGCATGAGGTCCTGAGTTCGATTCCCAGGTCGGACAAAGTGTTGTTGGGTTTTTCCATCAGGAATTTCCCAGTAACAGCCGCGGAGCATGGAATTGTGCCCGGTTGATGGCAATAGGTTCGCCCCCTATTACATAACAAAATGTGGGTGTACTATTAGGAATCTAAGCCTAACCATTCTGGTATTACTGTCGTGATGATTATAAATAAACTTAGCCATCACTGTATGTATATAAGAATGAATCCGTTTATTTCAAGCATTTGTCTGATTTGCCAAATAGCTTAGAACACAAGCAACTTCCCTGCGGAACACCTACAGAGAAATACTGCGGCCGAGTTCTATGAACTGACTAAAACATGTTCCCGTTTCTACCCTGCACTTGTAGTTTGACAGTTGTGCGACACTCATAGGAATAATAGCCCAAGTACGCGTTAATTAATGTTTATACATAGATCTCTCAGCATCAAGATTAAACAGGTTTTTAAGTTGAAATTGCTGTACTATATGATCTTCAAAATATTTCTTAACTCGAGCCCCAGACCCTTCGAGTACATGATCCTGACGACCATCTTTGCCAACTGCATCGCCCTCGCTGTCTACACACCGTACCCTGCCAGTGATTCTAACTATACCAACTGGGTTCTTGTAAGTATCAACTGTCTACGTCTTATCATTATCTACTTATTTCTTTTTTCGAGCTACGTCAAATGCCGAGAAACCGGGATACATATCTGATTTTGCCACCCGAATGTTACATAGTTCTATGGCTATTTGTTTGCCTTTTTTCAATCCACATTTTCAACTGCTGTCTGCTGGCTGACTGCTGGTGTGTTGTCAACTGTTTCAAAGCAGGCCTTATCTCCCTTCATTTTACTCAGAATTATTAACTATGTTATTAACTTAAAAACTTCCTTCAAAATTCTTTTGTTTGTTTTGCAGGAAAAGATCGAGTATGTGTTCTTAGTAATATTTACTTGTGAGTGCGCTATGAAGATCGTAGCTTACGGGTTCATCATGCATCCCGGCTCGTATCTCCGAAACGGCTGGAATCTTCTCGATTTCACCATCGTCGTTATTGGGTAAGTGCATTCTGATATTAGCTTTAATGTAATCTATTGTTTCATGATTGTTGCATTTAGTTTTATCAGATTCATGAATGTGTTCCTTAGAAATATCTCGCCGGCTGTAAGGCTAGCTATGCACATGTTTGAGTGCATGTTTCGGCACAGACGGGTGATGAAATCGCATATAATTATGTTTGGGAAAAAGTCGCTTTTTTACTTGTAATTGTGCCGAACCGACTCAAACATGATTCACCGACGACGATGAATTCTTCACTTTATTCGAGTGACGGTAGATACCGAACGAAGTTTGCCGATCAACACATGCCGAATTCGAATGAAAAGAAGAATTCTACGTGCAAAGACCGGCTGATATTTTATATCGTACGAATTCTAGAGTCAGAATTTGTCATTGCCGTTGTAGGGTCCGTTCACATGAATCACGAAACGTTTTAAATTCAACTTTTAATAGCGTTTGGGATACATTACAGGCTTAAAGCTAAGTAAAGCATTGTGACACATTTTAAATCGTTAGAATTATCGTTAAGTTTGTGTGCTCATGACCTTCTTACTAGGCACATTTTATCCAGTTATTTTCTAATAATTCCAGAATGGTCAGCACAGTGTTATCAAGTATATTCAAGGACGCATTCGACGTGAAGGCTCTGAGGGCGTTCAGGGTGCTCCGCCCTCTGCGACTGGTCTCCGGCGTACCTAGTGAGTCGTTATTAACTAATCCTTTCATAAGATAACCCTTTGAACGTATTCCCTATAATGCAGGTAGGGGTTCCTTTGGAAAAATATTTTGCAAATTATGTACAAGTGGTTTTGGTTTTATGGAAATTTGAGCTTTTATTTCTTTGTGTTAGGGCGCATTTTCAGAAGACGTTAAGGCTCTAACAGAAACAGTATATATAAATATTATAATATTATAAATAAATATTTTTTCTTTCTTTCTTTCTTTCTTTATAGGTTAAATGGATAACCTTATTACAAGAAATAAATTGATATCGCTACTGCTGAGCATAAGGTCTTGGGTTCGATTCCCAGATCAGACAATGTGATACTAGGTTTTTCTATCAAGAATTTCTCACCGCGGAGTCTGGATCTGTGTCTTATTGATGGCAATTGGCTCGCCTCTTATATAATACTTTAAACTTAAACATAATTAGCGAAATTTAGGTGTACTGTAGGAACTTCTCTGCGTCGCCTTTCGAGGATTATTGCGTGTGTAAGATTAAGGCTGATATACACATATATATATATATGTGTATACGTATTAATATCCACTGATTATCAAGCTTTCGAGTGTCAGAATGGTTACTTGTTATTTACTGTGTAAAAGTATCTCTAAAAAGGTGTGTAGGCAAAAGGGTTTTAATCAAGAAAAGGCACAGAAAGACAAGACTATTCATTTATTTTTATTTAGGCTTGTCAGATATTTATAGGTAACGTTAATTACCTATCAAGCTACGTCCATTCGCAAACCTAGGTCTTCGTGGAGAAGAATGGACAAGAAACTCCACGGAAACATCTTTTAAAGTATTATGCCAGAACAATTATATGTTGTCCTGGACCCTTCTCAAATTATAGCAATTTATCAGCGAAGATAAACAATAAGCAATATAAACCATATTATAACACATAATTCTAGCACATAATATCAGTAATAGTCATAGTATATTATCAATTAACTTACATTAACATTGTAGAAACTTAGGGTAATGCAAATAGGTTTCAGCTTTACACATTTGGTATCTTCATTACTATGTCACTTTCAAACTTAATACTATACACATGGCACACACTATATATCTCACAGAGTATGTCTTAATCCTTAGAACAGTTGCAGTATAACAAGCCCCGAATTGGCGGCAACCTCTACTTTTATACACGTCAAATGTCAAATACTCAGTACATCCTTCCCGCCATAATAAACCAATGGCAAATGGTCACATATTATAGCTAAATAACTAATATTATAGATAAGAATTAACAAATCCTCTGTAAGGGAACTATTTTAAAACTTCATTAGATAATTTAGCAAACTAGGAAGTATTTATTTGTAATCTATATGTTTAATCGGATAAAATATGAACATCAACTGATTATTCAGAGAATTGATTGAAACAACTTGATATATTGAAATTGCAACATAAAATCTGGGACACATTATAAATAACACATAACATACTTAAATATTACTAACTAATCTTAAAGTAAATAACATTTAACTTGATTATTCAAATATAACAACTGTCTTTCGTTTGGATACTAAGCCTTTTAAGCCGCAATAAAAACTATTTCTATAAAATACATCGTAGTATAAAATACCTTTAGGAAAATGTATATTACGTTTATTTTAAATTAGAACCTTTTTGTTCTCCAATATTAATTTACGATGATTATAAATTTAGTAATATTTTTGAAATGCAACGTCGCCATACCTCAATGTTATTTTACGTTTGACAGCCGACGTTGCTGGATCATATTATTATTAATGTAGCCATTACCGAGTTTTTAAACAGTCAGATATTCTCATATACATAAGGGTATGCTAAACACATACATACACATACACAACACACACACAAACATGTAAATAAGGTTATGATTATTGTAGGGATGTTTTTATTCGTGTTCAACTAAAGAATGATGTGAATTATTGTATTAATAAACTGAAATTCTATGTATAATCTATCACGTGCATATTAATTCTTTATCAATTTGTCAATCACATTTTTGTTTGTTTGTGGAATTTATTCCATCAAAAAAAACTTTAACTTTAGATTTCCTTTACGATCTACTTTAGCCTCTTCTAACCGATCTTCCCCTCCAGGTCTCCAAATCGTGTTGAACTCGATCCTAAAGGCAATGGTGCCTCTTCTCCACATCGCGCTGCTGGTCATCTTCGTCATCATCATCTATGCCATCATTGGGCTGGAGCTGTTCTCCGGGAAGATGCATAAGAGCTGCTTCAACAAGTATACAGGTTTGGAGTTTATTTACTCTTACATTTTATAAATAAAATAGTTTACATAATCATTCACCAATCAATAATAAGTTCAGTCAGTTGAAGTCAGAGAAAAAGACATAAACTTTTTGATTTTGTTTTTGTTTTGTAATCTCAGAAACTACTCGTCCAATTTCGAAAATTCTTGCACTGATAGAAAGCTATTGCCAAGTGCCATAGGATTTAGTTTATGTTAAAATAAGAAACACCACGAGGAAAATAGTTGATGATATAAATTACAGAACCAGGTGTTACTTTGCGGAAATCCATGACATTAAATTAATGTTATGCAAAATATGTAGTTTTAATTCTGCGAAAGAGATCCAGGCCTGGATTCAGGATGCAGCACCGCCTTACCGCCCGCAAAAATATGCATATGCAGGAAAAGCAACAACCCTGAGCCTCTCGCGTCAACACACCTCCTAAGGATGCCCCGTCGTCGAGTATAGGTGTCGGTGCATGGCATGCTAATTATAATTGCTTTTCCTTGCAAGCAAGGCTAATAAATATGGAATGATTGTCCTCAGATGAGATCATGGATACCCCTCATCCCTGCGACCTGGACAACGGCTTCAACTGCTCCATGATTAACCAGGACATGGAGTGCCGGGAAGGATGGATAGGTCCTAACTTCGGCATCACCAACTTCGATAACTTCGGCCTGTCAATGCTGACCGTATTCCAATGCATCACACTTGAGGGATGGACTGATGTTATGTATAATGTAAGTTCGGATTCTGTTTATCTAGTCGATATCAGTAGATTCATCCATCCAAAGGTTGTTTGGAAAATATCGCTTTCAGCGATAAGACGTTACTGCCGTTGTAACCATTGAATTAGCAATATTGTAAAACAGTTGCGTTTCAATTTTGGTGTACGATAGCACAGCTTCTAATTTATTCCTTACTAGCTGACCCGGCGAACTTAGTACCGCCTTAGCGTAGCAATGATGCACTACTTTATTTTGTATAGCTGACCTATCTTAGGTATGAGTACCTATTCAATTTGAACTGGAATCTATAATATCCTCGTTATGCGAAGTTTGTATAATGCGTTCTGAAATCAAACTCATATACTCAGACCACACTTAGGTGCGCCTACCTATATTTTACCTTAGTAACGTCATAAAATCGGAACATTTAATAATATTTATCTATAAATAACTATGCCGTGGCGAGTTATTTTCAAAAATTAATTAGAATTTAATTAAATAGTCACGTTTCCGAACAAATGATGCTCGAATTTAATTAAGTAACCAAAGTGAGTAAGTGTATAGTCTATGGCTGTCAATGACATTGACATTCGTTACGCGCGTTTTTTTAAATATGCAATATTAAATGTATATTTTTCAATATTTCTGAGAGATTTTCTTACTATTTTATTCCGTAAGAACCTTCTCCTAATAATAACAAATACAACAAAAAAAGAATTAGTGAAATCGGTCCAGCCATTCACGCGTGATGCCGTGACCAAGGAAAACGGGTTTCATTTTTATATATATAGATAACGTCGGCTATCTGCCAGTAAAAGTCCCGTCAAAATTTGTCCAGCCGTTTCGAAGATTAACCGGAACAAACAGACAGGCAGATAAACAAAAATAAAAAATAGGTTTTTTGCTATGAGTACCGTATAATATACTTTCGTATGCATTCAGTAAAAATCTGTTAATTTGAAATTACAAACAGACACTTCAATTTTATTTATTTGGATAGATTCAAGATGCGATGGGCAACAGTTGGGAGTGGATCTACTTCGTCTCGATGGTCATCCTGGGCGCTTTCTTCGTCATGAACCTTATTCTCGGTGTCTTGTCGGGGTAAGTATTTTCTTCTTCTCTATGTGCCTCACCAACTAGCAAAGTCAGCCACAAATATTGTTACGAGCTGGGTATGGAATACATTAGTTACTACCGATTAAACAACAAATAACTTTATTAATCACAAAACACTTTAAACTTAATCACAAGTACACTACTGATCACTATTCACTTGGATATCGCACTTCTAGTTCACTTCGATTCGCTTTGTTGTGTAGCCAAAATCAGACTGACTGCTCCCGCATTTATATTACTATACTCTTTGGCTCCCGCAAACACGACGTCTTTTATATGCCGACCGATCCTTCTAGAAGTTTCGACCACTTTCAGGAACCTTCTTCATAGTTCATAGTCGAACATCATCTTTCGAGAAGGTTCCACAACTATCTCGGATCTTCTAGAAAACTCCATAGTGGAACATTGTCCTTCGAGACAGTTCTATAACCTTCTCGAATCTCCTAGACAGTTTTATAGTGGAACATTCTAGACTCTTATAGACAGGTCCTTACTAGAACATTCAAGACTCGCACGTAATCTGGAATGTTCTCGTAAAGCAAACGATGCGGCGACATAACAATATTACGTAACTTACATTCATAAAGTACAAACTAAATAAAACATTAAAATTACAGAGAGTTCTCCAAAGAGAGAGAAAAAGCGAAGAACAGGGGCGACTTCCAGAAGCTTCGTGAAAAGCAGCAACTTGAGGAAGATCTGAAGGGTTACCTCGACTGGATCACCCAAGCTGAGTACTTAGAGCCGCTAGCTGAACCGCACGAACATCATCCACCGGTGGATCAGACCAGGGATTATGGGATAGGTGAGTAGTTTTTCTTATAGTGAAAGTTAAATAAATTAAAGCATTTTTTTTTTCGTTTTAGTTGAGTTGGTAATATTGTTAATGGGTGAAGATCTATAAAGTACGATTTACACCGCCAGGACGGCGTCATACCTTATCGGAACACATTTTACATAAGAAATTGAAGCGTTTGTAAAGTAGTTAAATGTCAGATTTGCATGGAATTTACACCATCTACCGCGCCATGCGCACGAATCCGATTCGTTTTGCACATTCCATTCCATGCAAATATGAAATTTAATTACTTCAAAATGCTAAAATTTCCTTTAAAATATTAAATGCGCTACGACATAGATGATATGATTCCCAGAAAAAAATATTTTTTAAACAAACAAGTATTGAAGCTTCACTAGTGTTGCTTTCCTAGTAAATTAACATTAAAAATCTTTTTTAGAATACATTTCAGGTCAGACGCAGAACGAGCACGACTCCACAGACCATCTGGGTATAGAGACCAATGAACAGCAGAAGGTTTCCATTTGCAAAACATGGAAGAAGGATTTTGATAAAGTAAGTCTTGAGTCTTAAAGATTTATATGTTGCATATGTGATCCAAAACACATAACAATACAGAAATAGAGCAGTGAAAGAAACACTGGAAGAGCTACTGCTCGAGACCTGAAACAACTTCGACCACTCTTTCAGAGAGTGTTTTAATAAACTATGTCGTGCAGCCCTGAGTCCATGTCGAAAGCAACAGTCGCGCAAGCGGTATAGTGTTTTCGCACACGAGTTTAGACTCATCTTCAATTCACTAAGCAGCAGCATTGAATTAAAAACTCCGGGGCTGCTACTGAGAAATTCCTGATGGAAAAACCCAAGAACTCTTTGCCCGACCCGAAAATTGAACCCAGGACCTCATCCTCAGCAGTCGCGCTACAGTGACCACTCGAAAAACGAAGCAGTCTCACAAAAACTGATAACTTAAACAAAAATAAAGAACTTTGGAATCAGTTAATTACGATACAAACATTTACAAAGTAAAAAAAAAAACATTTTTCATTTTCAATTCATTACATAAAAGAGAAAAATCTTTTAATTAATAATAATGTTATTGCAGGTAAACCGTCGAATGAAGAGAGCGTGCAGGAAAGCAGTGAAGTCACAAACTTTCTACTGGCTGATCATAGTGCTCGTGTTTCTGAACACAGTCGTACTGGCCAGTGAACATTACCAGTGAGTATTCAATCAGAAGTAGTATCGACCACAGTCGGCAGTGCTTTGTGTAGTAATTTTGTCTTGTTACTATAAAGTTCGTAAGTAGACCGGATTATATGCAAATACATATTTGCATTATAATATGCATTTGCATATTATGGCTATTTTTTAAGATTTGCATATTTTGGCTAAAATCGGCTGATTGTGCATTATTTGGGCATAATTATTGAACGACCGTTTTCAAATAATAAAAATATTTTAATTGAAGGAAGGTCAATCGTACTACTGCGAATTTGGAACACATAACATAACATCACGCCAGTAATCCCCGAAGCGTTAGGCAAAGGTGTGCCTAACAGTACACCCACTTTTTATGTTTTAAGTCCCAGGGCGAGCCTATTGCCATCAACCGGACACAAATCCAGACTCCGTAGCAGCCGCTACTGAGAAACTTCTAATTTGGAACAGTACTCGATTATTAAATCTCGTCGAAAATATAGTAGTTTGAGTTATTTGTTATTGTTAGTTTTAATTATTCCGTAGTACTTTACAAACAAAATGCATATTTTGGCATTTTTTTCGCTTTGTTGAATAATTCGAGCATTTATAATGCATAAGTGCATGCATATTTCGACCATTTTAAGTTGCTTATAATCCGGTCTCTTGTCATAAGTATAACTGCTGAGCATGATCCTGAGTTCTATCACCAGAACAGGTCGGATTAGCGCTTAGCCACGCTTCGCACGAGTGTTGTTACAGTGACTGCGGATTAAACAAATAAAAATAATCAGAGCATGCAACGAATCAAGGTGTCGCGCTTTGCAAATGTGACTTGACGGCACTCTCGCGAAGGAAACGAGTAAAGCATGCGCGTGTCACCAAGTCGCCAAGTCGCATCGCCCTGAGATCATTATGGAGAGCAAATAGTTTAGCTGATTAGTGAAATATGGATTTAATATACACCATAAGGATTCTGCCCACTTCACCGTAACATACCATGAACGTGCTGTAAACGTATTCAAGCAAAAAAATATTCTTCATATGAATAGATACGTATCAGACTGTGCCACTAGACCGCTAGACCGCTCTGTCACCGAACAACACCACCGCGTGCCATGCACGTAGACAATCGCCACGGGTAAAATATTCTCGCCAATAATTGTTAACAATCCGCGCATGGCACGCGACGGTGAAGGAACGGTCTAGTAGGCCTAGTCTCATACTTTTCAATACAAACATAGGGCATAACTGCGTAAGATGGCTGTTCTAAATCCGTTATAACCATGAATGAATATGTATGCATATGCGCCGTTCTAAACCCGCTATAAAAGTTATGATACGCTGTTGATACGTTTTACTAGGCATAGTAGTCCGTGCAGTGTGTGTTTCCGTGTCTGATACGTTCATAGCACGGTCATGGTATGGTACGGTGTAGTGGGCAGACTCCTTTATGCCTTTCACAAAGAATACAAACGTGATGAATAAAACATCAAAATATAGGGCGGAAGGGACACCAATGCGAAAACGGTTACTACGTACTCAGTACAACATTCTAAACCATCAAAAATTTTCATCGGAAATTTAAAAAAAAAACAGCTGTTGCATACAAAAGTGCAAAACCTACACAGTCAAAATGTACGGAACAGCTGTTTTTTTTTTAATTCCCGATGGCCACATTTTTTAAATCTCATTGTATAATTTTCAGGCAGCCCGAGTGGTTGGACCTCTTCCAGGAGTACGGCAACGCTTTCTTCGTCGCCCTCTTCACCTTAGAGATGTTAGTCAAGATGTACAGCTTGGGTTTGCAAGTAAGTCATATGTGTTCCCAGCTCCATGTTACTGTATGACTGTAAGTTTTTTTCTTCTCACGATTCTTTGTTTAAAATTCATGAAACTAGAAACAAACTAACGATGGGAGTGTTTTTTGTGAGATTGCACCTACTTAAATTATTTTTTAACTGCCTCGTTGGTCAAGTGGGCGCAAGCGCGACTGCTGAGCATGAGGTCCTGGTAGGTCCGGTGGTAGGTAAACAGCTCATATTAAGGCAATGCTAATTCGATGCTGATTTGATGCAGTGCTTGTAGGTGTGCGTTGAGCTTTGTAAATAGAGTCATCATCGTCATCATCATCTTCCTGCCCTTGTACCATGTTACTTGGAGTCGGCGCAACACGATTTTTTTTCTATTGTCCTCTGTCAACCGGTACGCTATCATTTACTCCTTTTTCTTTCATACCATTCCTCACACAATCATCCATCGTCCATCGTTTCCTTGGTCTTCCTCTCCCTCTCTATCCATCAACATTTATATTCATCATAGAGAACGTCCTATAAAATTCTGATTCGATGGACTTCTTTAATACTCGTGGGACATCGTTCATGTTAGTCTTCAAAAAGTTACGAGGGAGACTACATCCACGACATTTTAGACTCTATGACCGATAGTTTGTTTCTAGAAATATCATAATTATTTATACAGGGTTAATTAAACTGCTGAAACCTCACTGACGTTACGGGTACCGATATCACATTAAAAAAACAAAAATAAGTCATCATGTGCCTAGTTTTTTTCCCAACGATAGTAGGGTTGGCTTATAGTCTAACCGAATGCAGCTAAATACCAGTATTTTATTAGTTATGAGTTTTTAAACTGTCAAGGACACTAACATTATCATTATTACTAGAAACGGGATATTTACCATGTTTACTGTTTGTTTTGAGCTCCCGATATTTCGGCGCTGTTGCAAGCACCATTGATCACGGATAAACTGAAGTTATTGCGGGTGGGTGTTTATGAGCAGACAAATCGGTCTACCCTCTTACTTGTTTGTTTTTTGCACAAAAAAAGCGATGTAATCCGAAGCATGCGAAAATAATTCGCGAGTGAGTTTCGTGTGCCGGGAACAGAATCGAGTTGCGGTTGCGAGTAACAGTGGTAGCGGTACTGAGTGCAAAAAACGAACAAGAAAGAGGGTAGACCAATTTGTCTGCTCATAAACACACCCACCCGTAATATCTTCAGTTTATCCGTGATCATGGTGCTTGCAACAGTGCCGAAATATTGGGAACTCAAAACAAACAGTAAACATGGTAAATATCCCGTTTCCAGTAATAATGATAATGTTGATGATAATTTTACTAGTTGTCAGACATCCAGGCTTCTGACAATCTTTGCGGCTAAATAAAGACTGTCAACGACCTATCTACAAATCATGACATCGTAGACTAACCGCTTAACGTGCTTTCCGAGGCACAGAGGGTTCTCGACTATGGATGCTCACCCATCCACAGACAGACCTCGGCATAACTTGACCTTCAATAGACCTGTGTGATACTCTGTGAAGTTTCACCAATAAATCTTTAGCCCAACATCATATCAATTTGTGTTAACCAGTCTAACATCACCCATCACTATCACAACTAACCTGTGCTTAACACCTCTGCTTTGGTTGCTGTTCTTCTTCCTGTAGACTTCTTATTTATCTTCTTCGTCTCGGTTAAGTTCCCTCCGGTCGTTTTCCAGGGTTACTTCGTGTCGTTGTTCAACCGTTTCGACTGCTTCGTGGTGATTGGGTCTATCAGCGAGATGGTGCTCACGAAGACGGAGGTGATGCCTCCTCTTGGGATCTCTGTGTTGCGTTGCGTTAGGCTGCTTCGAGTCTTCAAGGTTACAAAGTAAGAATGCCCAAGTTAAATTTATTGTGCTCCACCTTAGTCATCCATAATTTTGGAGACTGCCTCGTTGGTCTAGTGGTCTCAAGCGCTACTGCTGAGCAAGAGCTGCTGGGGTCGATTCCCAGGACAGGCAAATGTTATTGAGTTTTTCCATAAGGAATTTCTTAGTGGAAGCTCGGAGCATGGACTTCTGACCGGTTGATGGCAATAGGTTCGCCCCTTATTACAAGGGACTTAAACATAGACGCAGTGTGCTGCCTAACCAAACGGGAAATTCAAACGTGATGTCTGTGTATGACTTTTGTTCCTCGTGGTGACGATCATTTTGGGAGGTCTGTGGCCAGAAATTGATGCGGAAGTCATATTCTTATTTTAAATTCTCTTTATGACTACTAAAAGCACATTAGGAATGACCAACCTAAGCTTCTTCAAACTCTGTAGGGCAGTTTACCGTTGAAGTCAATATAGCCATCCAACTTGGTCACCAAATAACATCTGCAAAAATACTCTTTTTCAAAACTATAAAATACCTCTTTCCAGATACTGGCGTTCACTCTCCAATCTAGTAGCATCACTCCTCAACTCGATCCAGTCGATAGCTTCCCTCCTGTTACTGTTGTTCCTCTTCATCATGATCTTCGCACTGCTGGGGATGCAGGTTTTCGGAGGGAAGTTCAACTACGATCCAGTGGAGGAGAAGGATCGGCACAACTTTGATTGCTTCTGGCAAGCGCTGTTGACAGTATTTCAGGTATGAATATTTTTTGCAGAATATTTTTGTCATAAACACATGTTTTAACCTGGACATGTGGACATATGATGGTATGAGAAGAGACCAATAAAACAACAGCAAAACAATCCAAAATGAAAGTTATTTCGATCATCAACATTGTCTCTATTACTGCTTCGCCACGCGCTACACCGTCAACCGACTGCTGAGAAAATAAATTGCTTAGACATGTTAAGGTGGATGTGTGGAAAGAAGAATGTATGATAAAGTAAGAAATTACTATAATAAATGAAGTTTGAAAGTTGCGCCAGTTACAGAAAAGATGAAAACGAATCGTCTATCTTGGTATGAAAGGATGTGATGAGGAGGGATGAATTGCATGTGACTAAAAGAGTAATGAATATAAATATTGATAGATGGAGAGGGAGACGATGACCAAAAAGCGATGGATGGATGATTGTATGAGGAATGATTTTAAATAAAAAGGAGTCGCTGATAGCGCGACGGTTAATAGGGAAGAATGGAAGAAAAAAACATGTTGCGCCGGTCCCAAGTAATATGAGACAAGGGCAGGAATATAATTATGCTTAGACATGTGAATGAAACGAGTGACGTGCATGTGCCTTACAAGTCCCAGCGCCTTATATCGAGAACGGGGCTTATGGATTCATACATCGGAACAGAAAGCTAAATCTTTATAATTTCTTCCAGATCTTAACAGGTGAAGACTGGAACGCAGTGATGTACGAGGGCATCAAGGCTTATGGTGGTGTTGGAACTCCTGGGATCCTCGCGTGTATCTACTTTATCATTCTCTTCATTTGCGGTAACTGTATCCTTTTTGATAAATATAAGTCTGACATGTAAAAAACGAACTTAGATTTTAGTCAAGATGAAATACGGAAATTTAGCTTATTCGTTTACAATAAAGATAATGTGCACATTTCTACAGTGACTGTGGTCAAGCCAGTCATACGAATGTAAACTTAAACTTTACACTAATATGTTTCGAAATAATCTAAATAAATATAGTAATAGTCTAATAAAAGTAAATTATTTCGAAGTTCACTCGATAGATCTCAACCTTACTTTATGTTACGAATCTAGCCAATATTTAACAACAAAGATTCCTGAACTCACCACCGCACAGACATCCTATTGAACGTCTTCTTGGCCATCGCTGTCGACAACTTAGCCGACGCCGAATCGCTGACAAACATAGAAAAAGAAGAGGCAGTAAGTGTTATTAGAAATTCAAGTATAATACTTAAAATTTAACATCTCAATTCAAATGAGAATAATCCACAGGCTCCTGAAGAGAAAGAGGGTGGTAGTGTGGCAGCTGCTGAAGGCGTACATATAGATACTGATGATGAATATATTCACGACGATGATGTGTATACTTCGGATAAGTGAGTATTTTATTCAAACACAAATCCAGAGTTAGAACTCAAAAGTAGAAACCCAATTAAAAAACATCAAAAATTACATAACACAGTCCTTCGCCACTTTTTAGTGCTTTAGCTGGGAAGAAGAAGTGGTAGAAAGCGTTCCCAGCAACACATATGTCTGTTAGGTTTGAAGACACGTTTGAACACATCCGCAGCTACTGAACATAAAACGTTAAATAAATTGCCTCTTTAATCCGTTTTAAATAAAATAATGATTTACAGCTCTGAAAGAGACTATGAGGAGACAGGGTCAGAAGGAGAGCCAGAACAAGAAGACGAAGACAGAGAA
Organism: Eurois occulta; assembly: GCA_950022335.1. NCBI lineage: Eukaryota > Metazoa > Arthropoda > Insecta > Lepidoptera > Noctuidae > Eurois > Eurois occulta. Next base: position 1,589,563 of record OX465502.1, read on the forward strand.
CTAGATGAAATAATAGACGAAGAAAACGAGGCAATCGCAAGAGCAGAAGAGGAACAGGAGAGAGAAGACCAGGAGATGATGGAAGGCCATCAGAGGAACCATATAGGTATAATCGTTTTAGGTGTTCGATCAGATGTAACAGCGGCTATGATACATATAGCAAATATTTGGATTAAACAATCTTGGGTTGTGGCTAATACCATGCAAGTTTTTACTCCGAGGGGAACTTTCTATTCAATTTAAAGGAAATATTTTGACTGTCTTTTTTATACAAAAAAGAAAGTTTATACATTGAAAATCTATCGTATTTTGATTTGTAAACTAAACCTAGAGCACCAATTTTGAAAATATTTCCTCTTTATTTTAATACAAAATATTGTAATTAACATTCGATTGCCAAAGTGAATATAAAAAGTGATAATACATGTGTATATTCTATAAACGATGCTACTGCACCAGCTGCCAACAATGGTGAAATAAACATAACATAAGCTAATCAACCAAAAACAGTGAGCACAGAGTTGGAAGAAGAGCCTCGGTTGAAACGTAAGCCAACAACCTCGTCGGCGCGCCCGCGTCGACTCTCCGAGGTCGATATATGCGACACTAAGAAACCTATCCCTGATGCCACCTCCTTCTTCATATTTTCTAAGACCAACAGGTTAGGGGGGGAACACGATTAACAGAAATTTATTAGATGTTATTTTTTTACGTATTTTGTTTTTTATTTGTCTTTGATGGTAAGGTGCCAGAGTCGTGCTTGTGACGCAGAAAGGGCTTTATATTTAATAATACAGTTTTTATTTCTATTTCATTTGTCATCAAAATGTGTGAATATACCATGGAAACTTTTTTGGTTATTCATGATGGGTAGGAAATTAATCATGTATTCATAATGTATCTTTAATATTTTGCTGAAAACGACTTGTATTTTGTATGCCACACGTTGTAAGCACGATTTTTATTGTTATTTTTACAGCAGCAATAATATTGACATCAAAGCAGTATTTAACATCAACACTATCAAAGACAAACCCGTTTTCTACTTTATGCCTTACGTCTTTCCCTTCTTTCAATTAATTAATAATTCAAAAATAATTTATTATTTACTATTTCTACACATTTAGCTAATTTCCACACTTGTGTTTGCGTTTACTTAAGCATTAAAATATTTTCTTGATAATTTAGTTGAGGCATTCTAGGTACAGGGATTTCGGCATGGTCAATAGCAATAGTGACACTATTGGTAATTTTAGGATTAAAATTACTTTAGTGCTAGACGATAGTGTAGAAAATTCTGTAATTTTCCTTCATAAAGATGGCGGTCAATCTGAAGAAGAGGGAACACTGGTAACAGCCAGACCACGGCGTGTGTCAGAACTGAATATGCCAAATCAGACGCCGCCTATACCGAACGCTAGTAGTTTCTTCGTATTCTCACCGACGAACAGGTGAATGGTGATAACTTTATCACCTGGTGGTACCCATGTCTCATTGTGTCGATTGGCGTTGTGTTGTCCTTGCAGTGATTGGCATTACATTTCATCGACTGTGACTGTCCCTGTGTCTGTTGGAAACTGTATTTCCTTGTAGTGTGTCCATTAACCTGTTCCAGAGGATTCTTCCTTCAATCTACTGGTTTCTTTGTTTAAAATCATAGTTTTTTTCTTTAGCATTAGACCAAAAACATTCTTCAGTTCACCTTGTTTCGATTTCATTTCCAATTTCACCAAAAACGATGACCGAACTTTCTGGTGAAAAGAACTTCTTTTCATTTTACATTTTACAAAATTTCAAATCCCAAATTCTTAGTTTTTACCTCAGTACCGTTTCCAACATCATATTCTTCATTCATATGTCCCCGTGATGCACGCACATTATAACCTCCATTAAGTGTGGAATAATCAAAATTAGATGACATTCTGTTCCAGCAATGAGTATAGTGGGTACCGAAATCTGTGTTTCCCATTAGAAGTTAGGTTTGTTTGTTTAGAATGATAGGATTCAAAGCATGACCTGAAATCCCTTAGATTCTTCATTGATTTTGAAAAATCGGAAATCATATTTTGGCTTGTAGCGTTTACGACTGAACTGAAGAATGCATGAAGTGTGTGTACATGCATGATTGTCAAAGCCGTGAAAACTATACGCCAAAATTGACGATTCTGATAAATATTTTATTTCGTTAAATTGTTGCATGCATGCATGGTGTGTACCGTATTATATTTATTTGCCCGATTTTAATGCATGTGCTTATATCACTGATTTTCGTAACATGTGTCTAGATTGTGCGTACATATATATGTTATATTTTAAAATTGAAACACACTTCAAAATTTAAATTCAAATCTTGACTTATATCTATTCTATTTACTTGCCATTGATTTATATCAACATATTGCTATCAATCTGGTATGACGAACTACACTTCTCATCAAAAAAATCGAAACACTTTCGTTTTTATTGTTTTTGTCCTAATTTTTTACAAAAGAGAATTAATTCCATGAAAAAAAAAACATTATTGTGTAGCTGGCAGTTTGGTCATTACAGTAAGAAGAAAAAAATCAAAATTCGAAATTAGAATTTCATTTGTTTATCCTATAAATGAAATTAATCACTGTTTTGAGACAAATGTGTATTTAGGGTTGGAGTAGGTTTCTCGTTTAAAAACTAAAAATTAGCGCTTGTCTTTAAACTTTTTGTTTCTTATTTCATTTACTGTGACTTTGGGACGTCTGAAAAAACTTTTTTTTCTAAAACATATGGATACTTCGCCCGCAGAAGCCGCCCAAGTGGTGGCATTGCTGGATTCTGGACTTAGTCAGCGTGTTTTGGCTGCAAGATTGCATCTAAGCTTATCATCTGTTCATAGAGTCTACAAACGCTATCGGGAGACTGGTTCGTTCACGCGCCGTTCAGGATCTGGCAGGAATCGGGTCACTTCTGAGCGAGATGATCAATTTATTGTAACAACTTCTTTACGAAATCGACGCCTTAACGCTTTTCAACTGCAGCAGCAGCTTCGCGTTGTACGAAGAGTAGCTGTAAGTGACTCTACAATAAGAAGAAGGTTGAAGGAACGCGGATTGGCACCGCATAAGCCAGCGAATGGGCCGAAATTAACTGCAGACCATCGAAGAGCGCGCCTTAACTTTGGACGCGAGCACCTAACGTGGTCATACCTTCAGTGGAGCAAAGTACTGTTTTCTGATGAGTGTAAAATTATGCTGTATGGTAACGACGGAAGGAACAAGGTCTACAGAAGAGATGGAGAACGCTTTGCACAATGCTGCATTGAAGAAAAGGTCAGCTATGGTGGCGGTTCGTGGACGGTTTGGGGAGGAATCAGCGCCGACGGTAAGACAGAACTTGCCTTTGTGTCTGGGCCACGGCTGCCTGCACTAAACTCTCATCGGTACATCGAACAGTGTCTTGAACCTCATGTGATGCCCTATGCACATTTTATTGGCAACGACTTCATATTCATGCACGACAATGCTAGAGCTCACACCGCGGGCGTCGTACGAGATTATCTTACCGAAGTCGGTATCTCCATTATGGTATGGCCAGCAAGAAGCCCGGACATGAATCCCATTGAACATCTATGGGATGAATTAAAGAGACGAATTCGAGCAAGAGATCCAGCCCCAGAAACACTTAGCCAGCTGCAAAATGCAATCCAAGAGGAATGGGATAATATACCACAACATGTGATCGTGACTCTCATCCGATCGATGAAGAACCGTATGGAAGCAGTAATAAGAGCTCGCGGAGGGAATACAAGTTATTAAATAAACGTTTCTTACATTTTTTTTTTCATTTACGCGTGTTGTTTTACCCATTTCCTTCATATTCCATACAGGGTAAAAATTACTCATTATACAAAATACGAAACCTATGAAGACTTAATTTGAATTTAGAACAATAACATTAGGATTTAAAAACCTCATACTACTCACTATTAAATGACATTTTACATTTATTCCTAAATATACACATTTTTCTGATAATCCTTATCAAATCATAAACTGCGAGGTGTTTCGATTTTTTTGATGAGAAGTGTATACATATAATTATTACCAGCAAGTGCTTCACTAAATATTAAAGTCAATCAGGTAACTTTTTCTTCAGACTGATTGTTCTAATTCCTTGTTATCATTTGTTGTGTTATATTCTAAATATTTTCTGGTGTGTTTCTTTCCTTGTGAACATTATCTCTCTCGTCAAAATCCTCACACATTTCTTCAACACTAGGTTTCGGGTGTTCTGCTACAAGATGTCGTCATCGTCCACGTTCGGGAACATCATCCTCGTCTGCATCATGTTCTCCTCCGCCATGTTGGCTGCTGAAGATCCGCTGGATGCTGCTCAAAGCGGGTTTAGAAATTACGTTAGTATACTACGTTATTATTATTTGATTCGTTATTATTTCTAAATATTTGATTTCATGAAACATGAATCCAGTGCATGTATTCTCAAGCCCTCGCACACTATCTCTATGAGAACTTTTTAAATACTTATAATAGACGGATGACTAAAGCTTCATGAGACAAAAGTAGAAAAAAAAACCATATACCTATTTAAAATTATAGTTGTAGATCAAATAGACAGATCCCGAATTGTGGAAATAGAAATAGCCAACGTACTTCCAAGCTATTTCGGATACGAGAGGGTTCAACACTAACTGTATTCTGAGCGTCCACCACTTTTAAAAACAAAAATGTACATAAGACGGTCGCCCGAAACATCCACTAACTTCACTTTGGGAAGAAAGTGTCAGTTAAATGTCACTGCAAGCCCCCAGCAATGCTCAGAGTAGGTATAACAAGTAACATTCTTTTGTTTTCAGTTGCTAAGTCAATTCGACGTGTTCTTCACGGGCATCTTCACGCTGGAGCTGTTCCTGAAGCTGATCACTTACGGGCTGATCCTCCACCAGGGTGCCTTCCTGCGGTCCGCCTTCAACGTGCTTGACATGCTCGTCGTTTGCGTCTCGCTAGTCTCTATGAGTTTTAAGTACGTCATGTTCTTGTTCTAACATTGTTTTCAAAGGATGAGATATGAATTGTCCATCGTCATTGATGATCGGATTTTACCATGGGTTCAAAACTGGCACAAAAACAACATGCAAATATATCATAATACAGTAGTAGTGTTTTTTTCTATTATTTATTTTTTTATTATAACTTTTTTTTTATTGTTTTATTATTATTATTTTTATCATAGTCCTTTAATTATACGGTAGCCTCTTTTTAGAGTTCCATGATGACAAACGGATTTTTTTTTTATGTTTGTTTGTCACACGCGATTTTCTCTATTATATTGACTATTGAGATATTAACACTTCAATTGATGGTTATTTCAGGTCGGGTAGTATATCGGTGGTGAAGATATTGCGAGTGTTTAGGGTGCTGAGGCCTTTGAGGGCCATCAACAGGGCCAAGGGCCTTAAGGTCAGTAAAAATTTCTTGGACTTACAACTTATTATCAAATAACTATAGCATGATGATTGTAAAATTTAAAAATATATGAGTCGATATTTAAATGTAATGTAACTTAAACTTGCATGTTTGACAAATATTATAATTTAGTAAAATTTATTTAAAGTCTTGCAGGTCTGTATTTTTATCAAATTCGCTTACATGGATGATGAGTGGTTTTGATTGTGATAAAAATTCTATGTTGGTTCACTATGATCAAATATTATTATCTGACATGAAAGTACATATATTTTTCCGTGATTATAGCACGTTGTACAGTGCGTGATCGTAGCCATCAAAACGATCGGCAACATATTGTTGGTAACATCGTTACTGCAATTTATGTTCGCTGTCATGGGAGTCCAAATGTTCAAGGTAGGGGGCAAATACTATATCCAGAACAATTCTACACCATACTCCGTTTTATGAAGAGTCTTGTGTCGTCACGAGTGAATACACATTTATAATAAATAAATCACCGATACCTTTACATTACAATAGCTTTTCAATACACCTTTGGGTATAAATATTTTTTTTATTCTACACTTGTCTTCTTTTCTTTTTTCTTACTCATTTCTCATGATTATTTTACTTTTTAATCTTACGGCTCTGACGTACAAGATTTTTTTTTATATCACACCTATGAGTTTTTGACAATGTGTGATTTACCTCTATATTTTTTTGTCTAAATAAGAGAAAAATCTTACGTCTGTAAAAGCAGACCTAAGGTTTATTTATTACACAGGTGTATATTATTTTAAGCTTCAACTAACTCTTGTGCTAATTATTTTGGTGTATCTGCTGAGCTTCCATACGATATATATTTGGAAAGCTTTGCCTTTTACCCTTTTTATTTTAGTAGTACATTGTTGTTAAATGCTTCGATTTTATTCCTGTGTTCAGCAAAAATCATTTTTGGAGAATAATTGGCATTACGGTGAAGAAAGACCTTCAAAGAACAAAATTAGCATGTTAAACCCATCAGTAGAAATTATCTTAGTATTTATATTTTTAATGTCGTCAATTAGTTTAAGCATGAGATCATTAATACAACCCAAAGGTGTAGTATATGTGAGACCAATCATTTAGAAAACTAATTTTACCTTTATGTTAGAAGTAACCTACCCCCCTACCTTGGCGTTTACTTGAAAATGTGAAGTTTCTAACCTTACCAACTGATGTGGTCCCAACGGCCCTTGTAAGATATCCCATGTGATTAAACATTGGTTTGCTTGTCCCCCTATGTTTCCGTGGCTGCGTGGTGGACATTGTGGAATCCTCCCCCTTGGTAACGTATGCCCCGACAACTAACTCACTGAATCCGTTAACAGTATGTGGTGAAGTGTGTGATAGTAGCGATTAAGACCATAGGAAATATAATGCTAGTTACGTATTTATTACAATTTATGTTTGCTGTGGTTGGCGTACAGTTGTTTAAGGTGAGCGCGGGAACGTTTGTTCGTAGTTGAATTAAGATCTCCGAACTTGAGTAAACTCCTCTAAAACTTTAACTGCAAGCCTTTTGATAACATCGACATCATCACCTAACTAACATAACCTCCTTCGTTGCCTTTCTTATAATAATTATGCAAGACTCTATAAAGGCATTGAGGATCTGACTACAGAACTTGTAACCAAGTTCGAAGATCTTTAAAAGCATGACCCTCTGTCCTAATTCTGTTCGATTGTAACCTATGTCGCATGTCGTGAACGCATAATCGTCAAAGCTTGTAGTTCAGGAATAGTATCATTATTAGATCGTGTTGTCTTCATCTAAACAATAACATCACATAAATGTTCTGGCAAATTGTATATGCTTCTTTTATAGGTTCTTATCATGAGAAATGGGTTCATTTAAATATTTTAATGGGGTATTTGTAGTGTTACTTATACTTTCAAAATTGGCTGCAACACAATTAAATGTCGTGGCATGAAACTAATATAGTTTTAATTTGTAATTGTTATTGATTTAATCGCTGAGATTTTGTTTCAGGGCAAATTTTTTAGGTGTAATGATATTTCTAAAATGACAAAGGATGAATGCCAGTAAGTATCATAGCCTACTAGAATGATTAAATTCTTAAAACATGGTTGTAACCATATTATGTGTGAAGAACAAAAGAAATGTAAAAGAATTTGATCAAGGGTACTATCAAATCAATATATTTTCAGGGGAACGTATTTAGTATTTGAGAATCGCAATTATTTGGTGAGGGACAGAGAATGGACGCGATATGACTTCCATTTTGACAATGTAATGAAAGGAATGCTTACCCTCTTCACTGTTTCTACTTTTGAAGGATGGCCAGGGTAAGTGTACCTCGATGATATAATGGTTTCTTTCTCAAAATGTTTGGGTGTATTATTACGTAAATATTCCGTAATATCAATACGAAAAGAATGCGAATCAATCCAATCAAAAAAATATTAATACTTGAATACTATTTTATTAAGTTAATTTATTATATTTCAGGTTGTTGTACGTCTCTATAGATTCGAATGCTGAAGATCGGGGTCCCATAACTAACTTCCGTCCAATTGTTGCAGCCTACTATATTATTTACATTATTATAATTGCCTTCTTTATGGTAAGTTGGCGTTCTTGTTTCATTTGCCATTTTATGAATGATAGAATATTTTATGATACTCGTAGATGTGTTATATTCACTGTTCCTAATGTTTTAGGTAAATATATTCGTCGGTTTCGTCATAGTAACCTTCCAAAACGAGGGAGAACAAGAGTATAAAAACTGTGAGTTAGATAAGAATCAGAGGAACTGCATAGAGTTTGCACTGAAAGCTAAACCTATTAGGAGGTAAGACATAATTAGAACAAGGCAATACATATTCAAAAACGAAAGTGGTTCTAAAACAGATCAAATCAGAACAACAGAATACTCAAGATAATTTACATTTTGTAGCTAACCTTATTAAAACCGTTATATTTGTGTCTCAGGTACATCCCAAAACACAGGATCCAATACAAAGTATGGTGGTTTGTGACATCACAGCCGTTCGAGTACGCCATCTTCGTGCTGATCATGATAAATACCATCACCCTGGCCATGAAGTACCACAACCAACCTCACGAATACAGCAAGGCGTTGGATTTGTTGAATATGCTGTTTACTGCTGTCTTCGCTTTGGAGTTTATTTTTAAACTTGCTGCTTTTAGATTTAAGGTGGGTTTTTCAACCATTTATTCGGTTTAGCATTTCATTTCCCTATTCTATAAATCAATGTCTTCCATGTGAATCCGAATAACATCCAATCTCCATATTCCATAGCAATAATGACACAGAACGCGGAACTGCTCCTAAACGTGGTTCAGTTTCTTTGGTGAAATCCGACTGAATGTTGTTTATCCAGGGCTGCGGGATTGTTCGAAAGAGATACCGCGGCCCTGGAACATAAAGGGCCAATGAAGGAACATGGGTGTTTTTTAGTCAGTAAGAGTCTGACACTCCCTTCCGCTCCGCCCAGAGCGGGAGGAGTCATTTGTTGATTTCTCACCCTCCAAAAAAAAAAAAAAAAAAAGTTCTGCAACGATTTAAACATCATCCTTTTCTAATATCAAAGTTTTAGTGAGAAGATTTTGATCGAATACTGCAGTTAGTTTATCTCTGGTATCAATTCTACCCAGAACTACTTTGGTGACGCCTGGAACACCTTCGACTTCATCATCGTGCTCGGCAGCATCATCGATATCGTCGTCTCCCAAGTAAACGAACTCAAGAACCAGGTAACGGCACGGTGCACTCTTAGATATACACTTCGTAGATATACACTTTCACTAATGGTATCTTGTTTTGGAATGACCAACGTTTTGTTTATTATATTTTCTCTCTAGCATAACACGATGATCTATATTATTAACAATAAAGATCATCTTGTATGTACGTTTAGTTTTAGAAAATTCAATGTAAAATTATTTGCAATAGAGATCATATAGGGAAAATGAGAATTTATATCTCGATAGCAAACTTTAGATTAACAGTATAAAATAAAATCATAAAATAAAATAGAATAGCATAGTAAATAAAATTAAATAAAAAGCCTTAAGGCTTTTTATTAGTTTTTTTTTTTGATCAAATAAAGAGCCTTAAGGCTTTTTATTTGATTTTATTTCGTAGTTTTAATAAAGTCAGATAGATTAAAGTCTCAATAAAATTATTACTGTAAATATACTCTAGTTAATTTGATCATTCCAAAACCCAGGTAGCATAGTTACTGTCCCGAGCATGGACAATATGATCGATGTTGTAATAACAGCAGATGCTAATGCTCTCACTTACATTGAACCTGCTGGATCCGCCACTGAAGACGATCGTGTTGATTTCAGGGAAGTGGTATGCGGACACACGTTGTTAAGGTAAGCTGTGCTTTCACGCTAATTGTATTAACTTAGATTCTGTAAACGTCATTTGGTCACAAGATATGTTACAATAAAATAATGACCGAAGACAAAAAAAAAACATTTTAACAACTCAAGTTGTATAAACTAATTAATTACTTTATAACTGATAAAATGACGTTTACAACTGAATTAGAGAAGTAGAGAAATAGTAATAACAACTGTTAAAATATAACCATTAATCAAAATAAAAAGCACTCAAATTAAAATCGCACTGATTTAGACTTGGATAACAACAAGAAAACACTAACAGCTTTACATATTGTAAGATCAACTGACATTAAACATGGCGCTTTAGATGTGTGTAATGAAAAACTTTGGGACAGTAACGCTATAGAAATAATCTGAATAAAATACGCCTAGTGATGACCACGAGGCAAGACACGGCACAACTGCCAAGGCACTGAAGCGCACACAAAAAGCAGTCAGCAGTCAAGTAGAAGCTGAATTAATAGCTTATATTACAACAGTAAACAGCCAGCTAAACACTTGCGCTAAAACCACCTAGAACTTGTATCAATGCAATATGTAATGAAATACACGCAATCATATAATATCAATCACAATCAGAAACTCAAAGATATTACAGTTTCAGTTATCGCTACAAATGAAACAGATAGGAAACCTTTCCTTGGATTAGTGATCTGACAGCGGCTTCTCACTCATGAAATCAATAATACAAAATAATAATTTCTCCGAACTTCAAGTGCTGTTAAAAATCTGCAATATTCATCCAGTAGGTAACCAGGTTTGACCAAACACATGCAGAGTTAGGAATTTCTTGTTTAAATTAGTATTTTTATGACATTAGACAAAAAAAAACTTAAATACAATAAACCATATGGAATATCCACCCAGTAGGTAACCAGTACAGAGTTCTCTGGTCAAAGTACAGAGTTAGCAATCTTTTAGCAATGTTTTTTTTAATTTAAAGTACATTATATTTTACTAATCATGATTTTTTTTAATACAGGTATTTTCCCTACCACTGACCATAAATCCAACTAACACTAGAACTACATAATTGCAGGAAAGTTCCATACCTTCAATAAACTTCTTCCGTCTCTTCCGAGTGATGAGGCTGGTTAAGTTGCTCTCCAGGGGCGAAGGTATCCGGACATTGCTCTGGACTTTCATCAAATCCTTCCAAGCGCTGCCGTATGTCGCTCTGCTTATCCTTATGCTGTTCTTCATTTATGCTGTTGTTGGGATGCAGGTATGGATTGAAAACTTTAAATTTAACCAATTGAAAATCATTTATTTCAATGCATAATATGCTTCGTAACACTTTGTCTACCTAGATGATATCTTGATATCAATGTTAATGCTTGTAGGTGTTCGGAAAAATAGCGATAGATGATGACTCACCGATCACAAGGAACAATCACTTCCAGACTTTTCCTCAAGCGTTACTTGTATTGTTTCGATCTGCTACTGGTATGTTATTTTTTTTGGTATTGGTTTGTTGTTGTCATTTTTTTGGTATGTTTTTTTTTCTATTTACAGCTACAAAATCTTTATCAATAAATTCTCAAACTTATGGCCTGTATATAACAGGTTTTTAATTTTTTTTTTGTGATGTTCTAGGTGAGGCATGGCAAGATATTATGATGGGTGTCTCCCCAGAGCCAGATGTGAAGTGTGACAGGAACTACCATGAGGAAGGCGGTGTGGAGATAGAAGACAGTGGTGGCACATGTGGCAGTGTGCTCGCCTTTCCATATTTCATTAGTTTCTACGTACTCTGTTCCTTTTTGGTAAGTTTGCTAACGCAATCTGTAGACGGTCCTTAATTAACCATCATGATTATCTTTTATTCCTTAGCCCATGTTACTTGGGGTCAACGCAACACGTTTTCTTCTTCCTCTTACCCCGTCCTTGATAGTTAGTATAACTCTGTGTACAATATGGTTTTCTTTTCAGATCATCAATTTGTTTGTGGCTGTTATTATGGATAATTTCGACTATTTAACCAGAGACTGGTCAATATTGGGACCACACCACTTAGATGAATTTATAAGGTACGGGAATGTTTCCAACAACATTTAGTTTAATTTATCATCAAATCTTGTGATAAAACTGACTCAATATTTTCAGATTATGGAGTGAATATGACCCTGATGCAAAGGGTAGAATAAAACATTTAGATGTAGTTACTTTATTAAGAAAAATAAGCCCACCTTTAGGTAAGTGTATTCCTTCCATATCTTGTTGTTTTTTTTTTACGTGGTTGACTTATTGATGTTTTTCTTTGAAACTGTTCTTTTTGCGGTTTTCACGTGAAGTTTGTTTTGTCTAGGTTTTGGTAAGTTATGCCCACACCGCGTGGCGTGTAAGCGCCTAGTTTCTATGAACATGCCGCTCAACTCCGACGGTACTGTTCTCTTCAACGCCACGCTATTTGCCGTCGTCAGAACCTCGCTTAAGATTAAAACTGAAGGTAAGTGCATTGCAACATGATACTGCTTAAACACGTGTTTAGGGATATTCTATCTTCATCACCCTCCTGTCCTCATCCTAATTTCTGTGGTTCCGGCGTTACATGTCTTGTTCTGTATAACATGTTTATCAGCCGCCATCAAAATATTCACTCCTTTTATATCCATTTTTGTATACGATTATCATAAAAAGGCTATGTATTGCTAGTTTATAATGTGCATGTGTTGTAGTTGTGCAGGTGTTATAGACAATAAAATAATAAACATCAAAAATATTACAAATACTCTGCTAACCAATTCACATCCCACAGGCAACATAGACGACTGTAACACGCAACTAAGAGCGGTCATCAAAAAGATCTGGAAAAGAACATCTCCAAAACTATTAGATCAGGTAGTTCCACCACCGGGAGATCCGAATGAAATCACCGTTGGCAAGTTTTACGCTACGTTCCTCATCCAGGATTACTTCAGAAGGTCAGTCGATGATAATATAAATGAAGATAACATGGCAAGTTTCTGTAGTGTTGTTCTGTAAATAATAAATCTCACGATGAAGACTAAGATGAACTGAGATTTTTGCAGAATAGACCCGTTGATATTTTTATACAATTTGAATTTCATGGTACATGATATTTTGGCAAAAAAGGGAAAAGTTTAAAATACTTCATAACACAGTGAACTTGCTGAGAGAGTATTATTTAAAAGCATAATGGTTGTGCGATATAATCATGCATCATGGAATAATTATTTTTATTTAGTTTCATAAAATCGGTGAAATTCTAAATCGGTTCTATATCAGAGTATACGACAAGAACGCTTTTGAAGCAGCGATCAACGTTAGAGTTAACCAAAATATCGCGTCATTAATACGAAAAGAAGATTGGTATTTGAATACAACACATCCTGTTGAATATAGAGCCGATTTAACCGATGAAAATTAGAATATATTCAAAATTATCTCACAAAATTATTTGATTATTTCGGTTTTAAGTCCTTCGTCGACTCCCAAATCTGGTTTACAATTGGCGTTTAGAGTTTTAGGAAAATATATGGAAATCAAGAATACAATCAGAAACCATTCGTGTGTTAATTAAAAGGGTAATAATATATCTTTAACCACGTTTGGTATTGGTCAGAATTATTTAGTTTAAATTTATTTCGTGTTTTCATTTTCTTTCGTTCCATTTAATTTCGGTTAACACTGACAAATACATTTTTGTTTCATAGGAATCACGCGTGAGTAACAACAGATACGTATGTGTAGGAAAGAATGTTCCCTTTTTTTAGTGTTTTTTTACCATACAAATGCTGACATGACCCTTTGCGACATAGAGCTAATAAACTATAGAGGTCAAAGCGTAAACCCCTGAAGAAACGTTGGAATTTTATACAAACACACCGTTTTACCCTGCATGTCCCTATGACGCTCCTACAACGTATCATAATCTTTGGTTTAGCTTTATAAAGCTGTTTTGTATACATATTTACGAATTGATGCTATCCAAAAGCATGCAGATGTTTTCAACAAGCCAACTACCATGTTTTTTATTTTGTCCAATATTTTACGTTCCCCGTTGTTATATGTTGTGTTTTTGTGATATTTATGTTTATAAATATAATTTTAGTATTACTTCATGAAATTGAAAAATGATTATTCTTTGAAAGATTTTTCATCTTCGCGTTTAGAATTTCTTATCATAGGCTATTGCTACCTGAATTTTCGCTCTTTTGGGATTATTTAGACTACAGATTTTTAAGAACATACTCGTAGTAACTAAAATCATTGTCAACTTTTTTATAATAGTACTTTTTTAATTCTTAGAAAAATCGTTTCGATATCACTTCAACGCTTAGCATAGTTGCACATTGCAAAGGAATAAATTATGTAAGTACTTACAAATCTTCTTCATCGCTACAAATGATTCTAAATCTAATAATATAAATCATAAGGTTCAAAAAGCGAAAGGAGCAAGAAATGAGGCAGAGTGACGAGCAAACTCACCAGATGACACTACAAGCTGGGTTGAGAACACTACATGAAGCGGGTCCTGAACTGAAGAGAGCAATATCTGGGAACTTGGATGATATTTCTGCTGAATGTGATATGCCTATGCATAGGGTACGTACCTTTCTTTTTTGGGGTGAAAAATCACGTTCCACGGTAGGACTCAATCTAATGCACGCAATACATTGTGCTGATGGATGGATTAAATAGTACGGGAGTCGTGGAAGTGTTTAAAAAAAAATCTTACATTTAAAACGTGTATTTTTAAAAAAACTTTTCGAAAAATTGGCAACTTGACCCCCAATATCTCCGTAAGTAGAAGGTATGGTCTAGAACAAAAAAAATGATCGCAATGACAGGGAGCACAAGTGCCTTTCGTCTTCGTTAAGGGTATTGTTGCACCCTTTATACTAGACGATATTGTTGAAGACACAAAATAAAAATTTAAGAAAACACAAAACAATAACTGAGTAATTTATTCTGTTACAGAGAAATCACTCCTTATTTGGAGGTGTATGGTCAAGCATACGAAGGCACGGACCAAATAGACACTTCCACAGACATCGAAAACATGGAGAGCCACCAACAGGTAAAAATTAAATTTCATGACTCCATACTTAACAACATCATATTAATATCAGATTTAATTCATTACTAATATTCCACTGATCATTTTTCACACAATATTTTGCTTGAGAATTATTGTGGTCGACACTATCTATGTAGAGAGTTGATTGACTGTTGACGCTAGCACTAAATTCCAAAACAAACTCAGATGGCAATTTCTCTTATAATAAAGTCCAAGGTTTTAGTGCTCACGTCTACATTGGGCATACATAGACTGGTATAGGACCTCTAGGGGTACTAGACGAAGATGTGTAACTTCCATAGCCTCTCAAACAATACATAGACAGTGATATGGCTGCTTTCAAAGAGAATGAGAGTGGAATCAAAATGAATGAGTTTACCAGTGAACTGTCTTCTCTATGCAGATGAACAAATAAAACATTCATCGTCAGCGGAAGAACTACTAACGAATCATGGTAAATATGCTGAACCAGGCATTGAAGATGAACGGAATGAAAGTTTATGTGGGGCATATGAATGTGATGGTTGTTGAAAGGGGGAAAGTGGTGTACATGTG
This sequence comes from Eurois occulta, assembly GCA_950022335.1. Taxonomy (NCBI): domain Eukaryota; kingdom Metazoa; phylum Arthropoda; class Insecta; order Lepidoptera; family Noctuidae; genus Eurois; species Eurois occulta. Next base: position 1,605,047 of record OX465502.1, read on the forward strand.
ATGGACGAACTAGGCTTGGGTTCAATTCCTAAGTTGGATGAAGAGATCTTGAAATTTTTGATATTTTCTGAGAGCGAAAAATCCAGTAATCGCCAGTGTTATATCATCAATCAAAGACAGTGTGGAAAGAAATCATGCGCTCCAAAAGGTACTCCCTAAAGAATATCACCATCATTACATCGGTTCAATGTCCACTGCTCAAAAGATAACTAAAATAACTAACAAAATGCCAACTTTATCGTTGATGTCCTTAAAGTCATGTATGCAAAAGAGTATGTAAGATCATTGCACGTGGTGTCCTGTAGTTGCTGTCTAGCCCCAAGAGAAATAGGTTTGAGGATATTTGAAACATTTTAGATGGCGGTGGCGGCATCGGGACTCCTGATGGCGTAGGAAATCATTTGAGTTCAATGATGCAAAGGGAATACGGAGTGGGACCACTACCTCTTACACCTAATCTGTAAGTTGCTTAAAATTTATAACTGTGTTCCACTGATGACGGCAACAGCATAGCTGCCGCTACAGGAAAAATAATATCAACTAGTAGAAAAAGAACTGGGTTGAAGCAATACATGTGTATTTTCAGAGCAAATGGACAGCCAAAGGAACAAATTCCACTTAGACCTCTAATATTAAATGGAGAATCGGAGAAAATATACCAAGTGCTCGAGTGAGTAGAATTTTATTACTTAACAACTTATGAATTCTTAGTATTACATCAATCATTTCAATAAATCCGTTTAATATTCTAATACATATCAGAATTTAAATAAGAAATGCTTATATTACAGAAGAACCACAAATGACCTAAAGAACACTATTTACCAAGGTAGTCAAACGTGTGGTTTTGTAGTTGATTTTTTAAAGTTAAAGTTTGCATCACCCGCACTCTTGCTCAAATAACCTTTCTAACGCTTCCATCTTCTTTCACCGCTTCTGTGTGGATAACGGTACGTACTAACAGCAATCAAAAGTCCAACTACCCGGAGATGCTCGGACAGATCGGTCTCGCTTACGGCTGCATCAACTATTTGACGACGCCGAGCGAGAGCATGCCCGCATCGAAACCAACACCGTCACCGGTATCGAGGCAGAAAGTTCACCCGGAGGACTCAACGTCTTCAAGGGAGAAACTATCGATACCGAGGAAGGCGTCAATGGAGGATAAGACGCCTTCCCCGAACACATTCGAGCAAATACAGCCGAAGATATCGCCGCTGTTAGCGAGCGAGTGTACGCCGACGACGGAATCGCGAACGATGACGTTGTACGGGTACAACGCGGCAGCGAAGCTGCCGTTCGCGTTCTCGCACGCGAAGGAGCGCGTGTGCCGCGGTGGGGAGCGGCGCAGCCTGCGAACTATCAAGCCGGTGCTGTGCGGAGCAGGTCGGATGGTGCGCAGCGCCTCGTCGGGGGCGGCCTCGCATGCGCCGCCCACTCGGCTTGTAGATCGCCCGCACTCGCCAGGTCCGCACGCCACAGGAAGCTTCCTTCCAATAAATTTGTCCCTCCCCTCAAGAAAACTACTTTGATATCTGATTTTTAATCATAGTTTAAACTTTTGATTTTTTGGGTCTAAATATTTTTAATAGTCTGATAGTAAATTATTATAAGTATATATGTTTAGCAGTATTAATGAAATACCAGTAGCTAAATCTCAAAACTTCTTTTACATGAAGGAAGCTTTCTACAATGTAGAATAATGAACGCTCATCAATAAAACTTCAAAGCTTACAGGAGTACATTGCAGGCAAACGGAAACCTGACGGTATAAACTAAGACTTTAACACACTCACACTTTGCTTCAGCAAATTTCATGTTTTGCAACTTCACACAAATAATATAACAATACACAAATCTTGCACTTAAAATAATACTAATGAGGTAAAATGATAACTTAATTTCTGATTAATATTGTATTGACACAGGTTAAAAAGTATCATCATCGTAACTAGCATGTAAACTAACATTGAAGGGCTAAAATAGTGCATTCTTAGAATGATTGAGGATTTAGAAAAGCTTTTAGAGGATTTTGAGAAAACGTTTTTGTTTTGTATGGTTTGCACGAAACTTAACAATCATAAAAATCCACGAGGACGCTATTGATTTAGAATTAATGTATAGAGAAATTATTGAGATTCATCGCTTTAAGGATCATTATAGGCTAGCTTTTAAGCTTTTGAGAAATTAGAAAATTAATAGTTTAGAATATAGATTTTCAAAAAACAATTAAATTGAGGTATGATTTATTTGTAAAAAAAAATTCTTTTCACTAAAATTAGAAGAGTTGCAAATTAAAATTATTCTTAACCGGTACTTGAATGAAAAATCATATCGTCTATGTAAACGCGATGTTACACCTAACATTGCAGGAGGAGATAGCTTTGGGCGTGGGGTGGTGTCGCTTCCCGGCAGCCCAAGAGGAAACAATTCCTCGGCACCTGTCGTGGTGGGATCTGCAGAGAGTCTGGTTACAAGAGTAAGTACAATTATACGTAACAAGCATGAAGCTGATAATATCCTCTAGCTATTTCTACGTCAACTTAAAAATCAAATCAAAATTTCTACCTATCCGACGAACTATACATTTCGAAATTGTTTTCCAGGTGCTAACTGAGCAGGGCCTAGGTGATTACTGTGACCCTGAGTTCGTGCGGAATACCTCTCGGGAGATGCAAGAGGCACTAGAAATGACGCAGGAGCAAATGGATAGGTAAATTATTATTGACGGCATAATAAAACAAATTCAACACAATTATTTTTAATGTGTATTTTTGTCATCTCTGATATAATCTCTCATTACAGAGCCGCACATCAACTGATGGTTAACGAGAAAAACATAAAACAAGCTCAAAACCAACAACCCCAAGTTGTAAGTATCAGCATTTCTCACACAGAATGCTTTACTAACACTGCCCATTAATTCACTTTTCAGCTGACGACTTGCTATCATATTTTATAACGAATGTATAGGGTAACATTTGGGTTATAGGGCGACATCCTTGCCCGTCAGTACCACCCGTTCCACCAGCCAGCGACGATGCCGCCGCCGGTGTTAAAGCGGTTATAGCACCCGCCCACAGCGAGCCCACGCGCGACAGCGTGGACGCACAAAGCGCGCGCGACGCCAGACGTCACACGCATCATAGAAAAAAAAGAAAACGCAAGCCAGTACTGGTTTAGCACAATTTTACTGTATAAACATTGGTTCATTTATATAGTTTGATAATTTCATTCTATCGTGAAATAATTCAGTCTATCTAAGTATGATACGATTGACTTATTTGACGTTTCACGATATCTATGCTCAAATTCTTCGTTTGTTTCTCATTTTTTCAAACAGGCGGAACAAAATTAGAGTACGTGAGTACGTTTTTAAATTCTATACTGTGGTTAACACAGGTAAAGTGAGATTGTAGTTGTTTAGGTATAGCGTAATTTTAGGGCCAAAGACACTAATGGAAAATATTTGTACCTACTCCAAAAGTGTTGGGTACCCTTTATGTCGATATTTAAGAGCAATGGCCCGTTCAAATTCTTAAATTAGAAAATGTAATTTTTTGAACTATGAGAGAGAAAAAGCTCTCATTAACTAAAATAGATAGAAATTGTAATTCAAAATGTATAATTTTATCCTTTTTAGGTATTTAAAATTTATATTTTGCAAATAGCGTATTGTATTGTGCAAGTTTTAATAAAAGTTATTTAAAATATTGTAACTTTAATAACAAATAATTGAATAATGTCATTTTCATAAAACTTGCATGAGACAAAAGCTTTTGTATTTGAAAGATTAAAAATTATATTTCATAAATGCGAACGATTCTTCCTCTAGTTTAAATATTTGTTAAAGTAACGAAGCTTTCAAAACTCTTGAACGCTAGAAACTTTTGTGGTAAAATATGAAATTTGGTGTGATTTTATTAAAAAATCGCTTTAATTGTTACGATTCAGTATTAAGTGGGAAGGTAATTGACTTGTTTACGCGATATTAGAAGAACCTAAATTCTGTAGATGTTATTTTGTTTGTTAATTTTTAGCATCAGATCCAAGACAATACCGTATTCGAAGACTTTGACTTACTAATTATTAAACTAGCCCTCGGCGAGGGGAGCCAATTTTCTGTAGGTAGTTTACACCCAAAAGTTGAATTTATAAAAATTTATGGCCCTCGATTTGTAACAGGGCTAAAAACAGGTGTGATTTTTATAAGTTCAGCTTTATTGAATAGCTTCGACCACTTTTAGAATAGACACTAATCAATTGTAGCGTAAACTCGAAGCTCCTTCGACGCCTACGATGAAACTAAAGATGAGAGTCTGATTTTCATCTTTTCACTAACTTTTACAATATAAAAGTAAGCACTCTTTGGAATTTTTAATAGATTTTATAGGTAAATCGATTTATATACGATTTTTCCATCCATGTCCTTCTCGGGTTGTTAGTTTTAGTCGATTTTATTTTTATTTACTAAACTCCGACGTATGAGCTTAGTATGGGAACATAGTTTGTCCTTTGCTACATTAGATGAAGAGATAAATAATTTTGGGCCATAATTTTCACAACTAACATCCTAGTTTTTTCTAAAGCTGCGTGTACACAGGGCGACACATCAAACTACACATTTGCAGTATAACATGGCCACGCTTTGTACAATGGAAAATCCGTATAAACTGGTTTTGTATATTTTGATTGGTCGTCATGCGTACTTGTGATAATGTCGCGGAGTGTTTATTTAAAAGTATATCATCCAAACTTCGTTACAGTTCTACTGATTTTATTTATTTAACGAAAGTACCTACTAGGTAGTTATTTTTCAAAATTGCGATAATGTTCGAAACTGCGAAAATAATCACGAGATCATAATTATGTCATGCCATTTTTTAAAGACAATTATTTTCAGGTAGCAATTGAAGGTCTAATCATCCTTTTCCTACTATAAATCCTATTGTGATGATAATTAACAAAACACATCAAAAGTCAATAGAACTGTAACTAATTATGATATCATTATTAATTTCATATAAAAGACAGATAAAGAGTAATTTTTGCGAAGAGGCATTTACTAATATCGATTGTCTCGACTTCTTGATTAGTTAGGCAGCGGAGTTAAGTAATCATTAACTATTTAGTTTTTAAATCTAGTTAAATTTAAAGAAATTTGCAATATCTTGAGCTGTTTTTACACTGTAACTTGACACAGTATATTTTACAAAAACATGCCTAAGGGGAATTCTCTCCGTCTAGGTATAGGTATTATTATACCTATCTACCTATTGGTTTACCTAAAAATGTAGATTAGTCATGCGTTTTTATACTTATGCAAACAAGGATTTTTTCAATATGTTACAAACTCAATTTGCCTTACCTACCAAAAAAAAAACGTATTAAGGTGTTGCAAGTTTCAGGAATCTTAGCTCTTTAAGATAAATTCCCTAGTAAGTGCCCTTTTAAACTCTATGAAGCGACGTAGTGTAGATATTATCGTCAGCATCTCCACGTACCGACAAAACACTCCACATTCCTCTAGAATTAAGGTCAATCTTACCGCCAATTTTATATTCTGTTGAAACCTCTTCGCTGGATAAAGAAGAATTCGGATCTTTTACGCGCGTCGCGTATTTACGAATGACAAATGTTGCAGCAGCAGTACTACTATTTCCTATCTCAATATTGTGAAGGTTTTTATTATTAACAGTTCTTCAATTGAAGACATACTTCTGTCTACAATGGTATATCTACAAACGCTGTTTAAAGTTAAGTATCTAATGATAAACATCTGCTTAAACAATCATTTTGGGACTTAAACGTCTCCTTAATATCGTGTCCTGCGTGTCCTGTTGTTTGTTCATTACAGGAACTGATGATGCACAGCTCGTGGCTCAGTTCTGGGCCGACACAATTTAGATTGCCATCGACACGCTAAGAAGACAAACGCCTCCTAACTTTAAGCACCGTTTATGAATAAACCTCATAGTGTGTTACTGACATAATTGTGTTATTTTTGCAATTTTGGGACTATCATAACATTCATGACCAAATGTTGTAGATCTTAAGCAAATTTATTGTCCTGTTGGACTTAAAGGTTGCAACATAATGTCGTTTAGTCAATACGCGTCTTGATAACCTAACTACTACTCGTTTAGGCTACAACAGCAAAGATTAGGTGAGGTCAATAACGCACAAATGTTTAAATGATATGATATTCTATGATGTTCGTGAAATATTCTAAATGTATATAATTATTGTATGTAACTATTATCTTTATTTTGTAGCGACATATATTATTAGTAGGGCAACATTTTGTCGCTGTCAGAAATTGTGCAATATTACCAAAAAGGTGGCCATCTAACTGATAAGATAGTAACAGTAGATAATAATTATTACAATACGCAATATTGCCAAACAGTGCTTTATTGTCTAATAATCTTAAAATTGATTGCAAAGCAAATTTTACAGCTTCAGGTGAAAACGACAGGGTAGTTCGCGAAATTCAAATTTTCTTAAGTTTTTTGCAATTTGCAAGTCAGCGTCAGGTTGTATGGTGATTCAAGTATGACTCGCGACTGTTACTAATATGGTTTTACTGAGTTATAATCATTAAAATCATTAATACAACCCTCTAAGTTCATATATAATTATAATTCTGTAAATACACACACACGTATTACGGCCGCGAATCATATTTTGTTCAACATTCAGCCTGACGCTGACCGGCAAATTGCAAAAAAACCTAAGAAAATTTGAATTTCGCGGGTTACCCTAGCGCTTCCACCTTAATCAAAAAACGTTACAAATATGAAATAATGCACACAAAGTGGATACGCTTAATAATTTTACCCATAGATACCTAGGTATATTTTAAGTAAATGCTCTTCTTCTCTTTGTTGTTCAAGTAGCCTAATCTATGCTTCCCCTAAACTTTTAGGTGCCAACTTGTTTTAGTCGTTAACGTTATGTCTTGTTATAAACTTTTAAAGTTGCCTTTATATTTTATGCCATTTTTATAAACTCGTTTGCAATTCCTATCCTATTGTCTTTTCTGTTTAGTGTATGTAAGAGTTTATCAAAAATATTTTAAATATTTTTATTGAGCATTAAGAGTAGAGCCCCATGGAGTATATAATTATTATATATATTTAAATCACTGCTATAAATTTTTTGTAGCAGTTTAAAATACAGATTGCAGATATGGGAGAAGGTTCACCAAAGTTTACTATATTCTAAATCTCCAAAATGAGAGAAGATAATTATCGAAAATTTTTAAAATATTAATTCGTTAGTAACTTCATCTGTAAATAATGTACAAAATTAAAGAATCTGTACTCGAAGAAGCGTGATTTTAAGTATGTTTTTTATATTTCTAGCGTAATAACCGCTAGCAATAATGAAAATTTCGATTGTAAATAGTTATGTAAATAAAAAAGTGTAAAAGATATATATTCCGTCAATCATATTAAAAATTGAGACATTATTAATTACCTATATTTATTGTTTAAAAAGAACATTGTAAATTGTTTTCATATAAATAAAAAAATGTCGGAAACGCATCGGAATTTTATTTTCTTGACCCATTCAGTTTTTTACTGCCACAGAAGATGGTAAAATCTTTGTCAATGAGCAAGTAAGAATACAGCACAGCCAACATCTGGGTTTCATCGCAAACTCTACCTCTATTAAACCTTTGTGATAAATACGAATTACATAACATCACGCCTGTAATCCCCGAAGGGTTAGGCAGAGGTGTACTTAATAGTACACTCACATTTCACCGGTTTGGTTTGAGTCCCAGTCCCATGTTATAAAGAGTGAGCCTATTGCTATCAACCGGACACAAATTCAGACTCTGTGGCTGCTACTGAGAAGTTCCAACCCAATAATAACATGTTGCACGACCCAGGAATTAAACCCATGACCTCATGCTCAGCAGACGCACTTGCGACTACTCGACCAATGAGGCTGCATATTTTTATCCCACACATCCGATTGAGTAGAACAGCAGTTTTAACCAATTAAAACCCGGTTGGTATTCCTGATCTTTACAAATCGTCAATACTAAGAAAATATAACATACTTTGAGCAATTTTCATGATCTGAAATCTGACGATACACAACCCTTTGAATGCATTTGTTGGGAGTACCACAGGGTTACATCATTGGTCCAATTTGGTAGACTTATTTGACATTCTTTCTTTGAAATTACTGAAACAGAACACAATTCATAAAAACTTTCCTGAATTTGAAAGACTTAAGTAAAAAGTTCTTTCAACATCATGGCAATGGCAGTCTGTACAATATACAGAATAAGTTTTAGAACAAGGATAACTAACACTAGAAAAAAAATCTAGCTTAAAAAAAAAATATTCTCAATTTTTTTTATATAACGAAAAAGAATTTTCCTGTACCTAAATATAACATAATATTCTCATTCAACAAGTTGTATAGATACAACTTTGTATAATTAAAATTGATAAAAATCAAGTTTTTGATTTGTAGCAAGATGATACTTGTACTTGATAATACCCAACTATGGCAAAGCTTAGGAAAATGACGACTTTTGATGAAAAGGTTGTATGTGTAGAAATACAAACAAATATATTATTGTTTGTATTTCTACACATACAACCTTTTCAAACAAATATATTATTGTTTGTATTTCTACACATACAACCTTTTCATCAAAAGTCGTCATTTTCCTAAGCTTTGCCATAGTTGGGTATTATCAAGTAACGTAAAGTAGACAAGATTTACAATTTATTTTTCAATCAAAGTTCCCCTAACTCTCTTCTCCGTAGTTTGTGCAGGGGTCTCCGCTTGTCTCTTATTCATTCCTTTCCTCTCCAACTGCTTCTCTATAATCCTTGCATTATTCGCATAACTGTCTGCCACCTCCCTCGCCTCAATCTCATCTTCTTCCTCATCAATCGTAGACACGGTAACAGAGCTGAACTTGCCCATGTTCTTCGTGTGTTTTGTTACCATAATCTTCTTTGGTTGGGTTAAGGCCACCTGTTTATAGATGTCTGTGACGCCTCCTTCACCCGCTGTCTGGACTAAAGCTTCTTTCATGATAAAAACTATGTTGTTGTCCTGGTCATGTTTATAATATATTGGTATGGCACATTTCTTGCACTTTAATCTGTACTGTCGCTCAATACCTTTTTCCCGCTTCAAGTACACTGTCTCGTCAGGGTCTGACGTGATTTTGTGAGCGTGTTTGGAACCGTCGATGACTCGTGCGCCGTCGGTCGGTCGGAGTGGCAAACGATCTATTGTGCAGTCCAGAATAAGAGACATCTGGCCGCACAGACAGTAGTAGATGTGTAACGGCTTCGTCTCATTGTATTCTTCTTGGTCTTTTGTGTCTGAGCAGACGATACTTCTTGAAACTACTTTTGGCATTATGTGTTTGGGAGATCTTCAGAACACGTTTTGATTTGGCCTTCTTTTGTTAGTTTGATATGTCAACAGTAACTGCCGCTGTAAATATAATTGTACACCCAGTTAGTGTTTTACTGTTTCAATCTATTATTAACACGAAAATATCAGTAAATAAATCGCACAGTGCTCGAGCAATATTTTGCAATAAGGCAATTTAGGCAATGTCACTTTGACAGTTTAACATTTTTCCGTCCGTAGCATGTCGCATAGACTATTTATGTTGACCTTCATTTTTTTGTAAAGGTAAGCGGCTTTTGTCTAGGTTTCCTTTGTTACGTTACAGTTAAAAGAGCATTACAGTGCGCAACCTGTAACGATACAATTTGTAATAATCACTTGTTTTCAAACAAAATGTCATTATTTCGTGGCTTGAGGAGCTCATAGCTACGTAATAACAGCCACTCAGGTCGATTTTCAGCTCGCGTAGCATGACCACAGTAGAAACGGGTTTCGTCGACGGAAAAATCGAGAAAATGATAGATTTCTTTATGTCGATTCTTCCGTCGACAACACCCTTTTCTATGGTAGTCACGCCACCTAGTTTGGTCCGTGGATGGGGATTGGGAGTGCCTCGGAAAGCACCATTAGCCGTTGGTCCCGGCTGACAATTGCAGATCTTTGACAGTCGTTACATGTAATCAGTGGTGCGCGCGAAAATCTGACGAGCAGTCTTACCAATATGCATCGTATTACCTAGCTTTAATTTAACTGGGTTCTGGAGGTTAGATAGGCAGTAGGCAGTCGCTTCATCAAATACTGGTAGTCAGATGCATCCGGTCAGACTAGAAGCCAACCGGGAAAAGACTAGGCAGATGATGATGACTAGTTTCTGAATAAAATCTAATCTTGAATAATTGCTTTACAAATTTACAAGCAAATGCTCCTTCACCTTGAGCGCCTATTTGTAACGTAATGGTCGAAATCGAAATAAAATCCACATTGGATTACTTTTCTATTTATGTTTCGACCAATAAAACGAAAATCAAAAAGAAATAAAAGTTGCAACTTAGTACTAACTTACACTATGCTTTATATTTTCCAGAAATCAATACAATCTAAAGTGTGCTTTATGGTGTATAAATACGTTGGTTATGTTGGTAAAACGTTCTGTCAACTTCACGCTACTGCGATTGTCTTTTATTCCACAGAATTGTGTTTCATTGCACATGTTCATCGATTTCTGTTGAATTTAGGGAAAGTATTGCGAATTGAACGGCGAAATGGGAGCTATATCTAGCAGATACCGTGTTTACAATTCAGGACTCACAAACATCGACGTAAAACCTGAAGAAAGTGACATCAAACGTGATAATCCCGGAACGTTAGATGAGATTCATAAAAAGACCAAAGGTATTTTTTTCACACTGTTTAACTGTTTTAGCGATTATCTGATGTGATTAAAATGTTAATTGGGTTCGTAAAAACATTATGAGGTATCGCGTTCAGTCAGAAATCGGCGGCAAACATGGTTTTGTACCGACATAAAAGTTGGGTTATCTTGTGATGTAATAATAGATAATTTATTAGAATACTAGCGATGTATGCGTCTAGAAACCTTCATAGTTTTGTACCGTGCACTTTAACGGTTTTAAATTTAGTGTATTCATACAGATTGGCACAAAACTATTTTCTAGCAACTACAGGCTGACATAGGTGTATCTGGACTATATTTGTATTCTGATAACAATGTTATCAACCTCTGTCGCTCAACCGTCCCGATTTCGAATTTAATAGACACTGCGAGGTCGTAAATGAGAGCAAGAATACAGAGTGGAATGCAGTAATTATCCTCAAGTTATAATTAAATTTCTTGAGAAATATTTAGTAAGTAATTAAAATCAATACACTCAAGCAACATAATAAGCACAATCTGCCTATAATGTACCCACTGCTGGTAAGCAGGCTCCTCTCTGCATAATTCATCACTCAAGTCCAGTGCGGGTTGGTGAATTTCACTCTACCACCAATTCAATATTATGCTTAATCTTTGGTATGCTGGAATGTGGATCCTCGAACTAAACTTAAGATGTCTGAAAACAAAAAAATCACTTATTGTGGATCTGCATTCCACCAGTATAACAGGATTGCGTGGATTCATGTTCTCAGCATACCAAAGGTTATGATGTCAAGGTTGAATAATTGTAGCCTGCTACTTATTTATTTATTTAAATTAAAAATCAAAGTAGTTACACTCTTCCATGAGCTGATTTTAAACCTCATGCTGTATGGTTTAGGCATACATCAGCCAAGCTCAAGGCACAATTGGTTCCTAGTAGGCTTAGGCAAGCATTCTATATTTTCAAGCTCATTGTTGCATTCCATTTATTATGGTCAAATGCAGGTCTAAAATAAAACTTGTTTATTTTTGTTTGATACTCATTTAATATCTGTAAGAGAAAGACAATGAACAAAGAACCCAATATTATATCAAAGTACAATATAAAATGGCAGTAAAACTTACTTGTGATGCAAACCTACATCCTTGAACTGTAAACAAGTTGATATTTACATCAATCTGTGGTGTAAACAAGCAGCTTGAAGTATTGTTCGAGGAATATTTTCTAATAAGAATCCTATTGTAATTTAAAATGGTATTTAATTGTGCAAGTAAAATTAAAATTTTTCTTTTTGTCCATAGTTATGTATGTGTAGTTGCACATAAACACCTGATTCAGACAGTTGGATTAAAAAACTTGTCATTGAGGTAGTTTTCCTACTAACCTTATTTGTAATTTGTGTTCCAGATGTGATGCCAGTCAACTTCGAAGGAGGCAAGCTGATGGTGAATAGGGGGCTCTCCAACCATTTCCAGGTATTTCATTCTTTTATTTGAAGATCCAATTATAATTCTCTTATTTGTGACCTAAGATGACTTTCTTGTTCATGAGGAAAAGATCATTTTTCTGTTTAAATTTTTTTGTTGATATTATCAAAGTCAAAGTCAAAACATTTATTGCGATCTACAGATTATGTGAACATCTATAAAGATTACATCAGTAGAAACATTTACAACAAAACAATATGTTCTTCTTCGATACTTATCTATCAATAGTCCTCTCATTTATTCTCTCATCATCTACACTGTCTCTCTACACTATCTTTTATCCCTACTCTTATAGCAATCAATATAATTATATACTCAAAACATACCCGTTCACACTTAACTATAGCAACAGAAACACCCACACGGTTTAGATATTCATACCAAGCTTCCTTTCTAGATGTCCCACACACTGACAATGAGCTCAGCGCAGAACGGCTACAAGCTCGGAGCGACATACATCGGCACCAAGCAGATCTCCCCCACAGAGGCGTTCCCTGTCATCCTGGGAGATGTGGACCCCTCAGGAAACATCAACTTTAGTTTAATTCATCAACTTACTCCGGAGATCAGGCTGAAGGGAGCTGCTCAGGTAAAGTGGATATTTTTCTTAAAATTACTTAATATTTCGATGGTTCCACCCTCAGCGGCTGTCTCCACGAGCGAGAGAATCGCGACGATATTATCGTCGTTGCCACGTATTTCTTTACACTCTCTTAGAGGCCGTCTCCACGAGCGAGAGAATCGCGGCGATATTATCCCATGCAAATACGTAATATCGCCGCGATTCTCTCGCTCGTGGAGACGGCCCCTCACAGGTTAGGTAGAAGTCAATATACACCTACATTTTTCCAGTTAAGCTTAAGTCCCATGTAATAGGGGACGAGCCTATTTATAACTGGACTGCTTCTGAAAAATCCTTTATTGAATAACCCTGCTCGACCTGGGAATCCAAAGCCAAGACCTCATGCTTCAGCACTAGAGGAATGAGACAGTTTCAAGGCAGTTTCTCTTAAATTTAAGCTAAAACACTCCTTCCACCATATGCAATACAATGCAAAATGTTATACACTTATTGTGGACTAATAAAATGGTCTTTTATTGTGTGGTCCTTACCACTTAAGAGCCTTTTGTAAACTCGATTGCGAATTATATTCTGGTGTCCTTTTAAGAACTCGTTGAATTTACATTTGTCTTCTTTCACTGATGAGTTCTACCTTCCACTTTTTAACCCCCAACGAAAAAAAAATGGTATGATATGTTTTACACATGTATCGGTGTGTCTGTTTGTGGCTCCCAAGTGGATGAACTGACTATGATTTAGTTTTATTTATTTGTAAAATTACTAGATTGAGTGTGTTCTTACTGATTCATGAAAATCTGTTCAGTAGTTTGAAAATGATTGGCTCTGTGCCTCTGTTTATTGATAATTAAACTATATTGTTATAAATATTTTCATTTCAGGTGCAAGAATGCAAGCTGACAGCCACACAGGGTACCCTGGAGTACAAGGGCTCTGACTACACGCTCGCCATGGCTGTGGGTAAGCCGGACTTCAACGAGAAGTCGGCCGTCTTTGTTGGACATTACTTACAGGTAATAACATTAAAAAATTAAGAGTGCTATATCTAGTTACCCAATCATTACTTAACTTGCGCCCCGCCCCAGGTAAACACGATTTTAACGCCTTGACGTAATCATTGGATCGACATCGGGATTGTGTCACTTTAATAAAAATGTATGATACTAAATAATACTGAACACCGCATCCAAATTCTTTGCGTAGTTAGAAGATCTTTGCGATCCTTAGACACCAATAGTAATTTATCACTACATATTATAAAACAAAGTCGCTTTTCTGTCCCTATTTCCCTTTGACCGCTTAAATCTTTAAAACTACGCAACGGATTTTGATGCGGTTTTTTTTAATAGATAGAGTGATTCAAGAGGAAGGTTTATATGTATAATAACATGCTTAATATATTAGAGAACCACTGATAATTTCAAGATTTCTATTGTGAAGTCGTAAATAATTTCATTTTTTTCCGCTTACATTGCAAACGCAGGCTGAACCTTACGAGATTTATCAAAATAATGTACTAAGTATTGTACACATTAAAAAGGTCTACAGAAAACTCCGCGATGGTATATGTCTATCTGTTATGGATATCCCACAATAATATGTTTTTGTCATTTACTTTTTACGCCAAATAATGGCTAATTTCCGAAGCGATTTTAACCAATACGGCATTAATCCTTATCCAATTAAATACCTTAAATACATTGTTGATTTAATATAGATCTATATGGCCCTTTACAGCATATGATTTAAATGAATATTTTCGAAGATATTACAGATTTAAAAATTGCGGGACACGGCTTAAAAGACCAAAAAAAAAAAAAAAAAAAAAAAATTAAATTTTAAAATTAGACCAAACCAAATTGACATGGTTATTTCAGCTGAATTACCGGATAAAGATGAAGATCCTATCCTGTACGAAATCGTAAAGAAACATATGGTACACGGCCCTTGCGGGACTTTAAACCCGAATTCTCCATGTATGCGAGATTCTAAATGCAGCAAAAAATTTCCGAAGTCGTTCCAAACTCAAACAAGTACTAGCGATGACGGATATCCCAAATATCGTCGACGATCGCCAGAACAGGGTGGGCAAAATACTACCGTCCGAAAGCTACGAAACGAAAGCCGAAAGCCGGGGCGGGTCATTTTTTCAGTGAGTGACATAGGCTATATATTTTACACCCGAAGCCGAAGTGGGCCGCTATGTTTTTATATACAACGTTCACAGTTTTTCTGTAGTGTATTTAGTATCAGCATTGCACCCGTGCGAAGCCGGGGCGGGTCGCTAGTAAATAAATAAAATTGAAGAAGAAGTAAGTAAAACAGGGTGGAAGGGACACCATCGCGAAAACGATTACCACGTATTCAGTATGTCATTCTCATCAATCACATTGAATATTTCGTCAGTTATTAAAAAAAACAGCTGTACACATTTTGATGTGTAGCCCGGTGTAGGTATTGCAGTTTTGTAGAAAACAGCTGTTTTATTTTAATAACCGATGATACTTTTTTATGTGGAGTGATCAGAATGATGTACTTATACATAGGAACCGTTTTCGTACTTACAACAAAAAAATCTTTATTTTTCATTTTTATCTGTCATTCCGATTCAAATAGGGAAGTAATATTTTTTATAATAACTTCGAAGGTCGCGGGCAACAGCTAGTTTAATATATGTGTGTTTCGCTTTTCTATTCTCTTGGGAAAGAGTTCACCATTTTTGCTACAGCTATGGTAGGAAAGTAAGCGAGTTATTTTTCACCGAGTTTACCGCACCTGGCGCGGTTACAGAATGAATATTTAATACTAGTTAGTACTGTAATCAATAGCTATGATCGCGTTTGGCCTTGAATTGACTAAACATAACTTAATATTATTGATTAGGATTACTCATGGGATTTAAGGTTAATGAATACTTTAGTTTCAATGATTAGGTTAATAACACAAATGTATTTTTTTAATTTGTAAAAGCCTCAATTTTATTTTCTGTAGTTACACTTCAAAGAATCAGATCGAATATTTATTTTTACTGACTTAAAAAAACAGGAGAATCTCGTAGTCTCATTTATCGTAAAAAGTAGGATTAAGGGCCTGTTTCACCCGCCGCGGGAGACGCCCCTATCCTTCCGTCTTATGACGACAGGCCGTGTCGACGGCGCGTTCGTGTTCCACGCGCGCCTCAAAGAGATGCCGAAGGGGTCCGCAAGGGCCGATGCCTGCCGAGGCTGCGGGACTGTTCGAAAGAGATACCGCGGCCCTGGAACACAAAGGGTTAAGAAGGAACATGGATGAGTTTTAGTCAGTAAAAGTCTGACACTCCCTTCCGCTCCACCCAGACCGGGAGGGGTCATTTGATGATTTCCCAGCCGAAAAAAAAGTGCCTGTTTCAACACCTATGATTAAGTGCCCGTTAATTTACTTGGCAAGTAATTTGATACACATTCTGTTCCATTTCTGAATTTATTCGGTGAATAGTCACTATTCGGACATCGTGAAACAAGCAATCGCGGACTCACTTCAGCTAAAATTTAGCTGAAGTGAGTCCGCGATTGCCTGTCGGCAAAGTGACAGGGACAGCCTGGGTTCGGAAGTCGGTGGAACACGGTGTTGTGGCTCAGCTTGGAGAGGCCTATGTCCCACAGTGGATAGCAAAAGGCTGAGTTGCCTCGCTGTGTTTATGTGAAGTGATCAACTCGTATATTCTCCGTGTGAGAATTATCTGTATTACATACTGATGTTTTATTTTGCAGTCGGTAACAAAGCGACTGGCACTGGGCACGGAGCTTGTGTACCAGTCCGGAGCGCGGGTCATGGGCGGAGAGATTGCCATCACCTCCGCCGCGGCTAGATACACCATGGACGGTGAGATTAATAATTCTCTTGCAAAAATTCTCTCACTTAGATGATATACAAACTTTTCTTGGATAACTGTACTCTTCTATAAAATACTTAAGTCGTAAAACAAGAGTAATTTTTTAAAAAGAAATGCAACATTGCAGAGTTTCTAATGTTTGACCCAGTTTTGGAACCGCCATCTTAGAAGACTTGAAGACAAAGTTAATAATGAAATGTCGCAAATTATTTGCTTAGTTACTAACTGGAAATGGGGTATCCTCGATCCATCCCAAACCGAATGCCAGTGTGTGTGGTGCCCATCCTGCACAACCACTTGCACCTTTTAGGATTTAATCAAAGAAGAACACACTGTACTAACTTACTGTTTTGTTGCAATTTTTAAGTTGTTTCATTGTAACTTTCCAGACTCTGAAGTATCAGCGACCCTGAGCACAGCCAACTTCCACTTGTGTTACTTCAAGCAGTGCAGTGAACAATTACAGGTAAATCCTATTCTTTTTCTATGTTTTTGTTTACATATATTCAAATGTTATTCAAAGATTATCCCAGGCCCACCTCACCATCCCATAAACTAAAAGCTGGATATGGACAAGTAATTATTAAAATTGTTAACTTTATTTTGCAGGTTGTAGCGGAAATGGACACCTCATTCCGAGGGATGGAATCTGTAGGCACTATTGGTTACCAGGTCAACATACCCAAAGCAGATCTTATCTTTAGAGGTGAGTTATTGTCTTCTGAATTCGTGAAAACTCATTAATTCTCCTGCCCTTATGTCAATTCATTTGGGATAAAAATGTTATAGAATATTTCTATTATACATAGTTCTCAATGGCAGCTCATATCTGGTTGATGGCCATAGGCCGCGGCCCCATGTCCACGGCGCGGCGCCGGCCGCCGTGTGACGTTGCGGCGCCGCCGCCGTAACACGGCACGACGTCGTGCCGCACCACGGTACCGCGAACGGTGCGCCATCCATTGCCCCTTTCAGTCGATATTTCGCAGTTGATCGCGCCGCGCCGTGGACATGGGGCCGCGGCCATAGGCTCGCCCTAACATCGACTCTCTAGTTAGACAGATTGTCTGATATACGTCAAACTCAAATGACTCAGTTTAACACAAGCTGATCTCATGTTAATGATGATGATTCCACAAAGATGTCGTTTTCTCTGTTGGTTTTCGTTAATCAATCTTTTTATAATTTTTCCAGGAATGGTAGATTCAAATTGGAACATCGGAGCAGTCCTCGAGAAGAAACTCCAGCCTCTACCGTTCACATTCGCACTCTCCGGCATGGCGAACCAGGCTAAACAACAGTTCAAATTCGGCTGCGGTCTCATCATCGGTTAATCACCTCACCGGGGGATTGTGACGATGACTGAGTGATATCTCAAGCTAGTGATCAGTGTACACCCATATTTATATGTGATTAGTGAATTTGAAGTGTTTCGAAGTGAATAAGTTCTGCAGTGGTTTCATGCAAAGTTGACTCATCACTCAGTGTGAATGTTAGAATTACAGATTGAATGGAATGTATACAGGATGTAGCACAGATAGTAGCAAGTGTTTCAGCCACACCCTGTATATTGTACGTTTTTAAATAATAATATTTGTGCGTAGATTTCATTTAGAGATTTTATGATCTTGGTGTTTTAAAATTGCTGGACAGTTATTTCTATAATATATTTAATTGGTGTTTACTAATATTTTTAGGAACAAAATATCTAATATAGCCCTAGCATAGATCATGTTTTCTTCCATGTAAATCATAGAACCACATTAAAAGCCCAATATTGTATTAAATGACTTTCTTGTAAGCGGTCACAGAAATGTACTGCCTGTAAGTACAAGAATCTTTTGGCTTGTGGCCGAAACCCCATCTTGTTTTTTGCATATGTTTATCAGCAGCGGTGCTCTGCCAGTCATTTTAACGCTAAAAGATACTTGTATAGTACCACCACTTTAAGATGCAGTTCAAGGTGGCGCTGCTTGTCATGAAAGTTTGCATCGATATGTCAAACTTGGTATATTTATTTTAGTTCTGTGTTTTCCTGCCTGCACAGATAAGTTGGTTGAAGTGTAGCACTTTGGCTATAAATCCATACAGTTGCGTCATTTTACCTACTTTCGAGCATTTTAGTTTCATTTCACAGTCCAGTAAAAATACAATATTTCCGGCTGTCATGCGCGTACTCCTGTACTAACCTGACAAGATCCACGTTGTGTCGAATGCCAAGAAAAGTTTAACTTTTGACCTCAGTTGTAGTTTTATCTTTTAATTTTTCCTTTTTTTGTTTGTTTTATTAACATGCACACTTGTTTTTCCAATTCACTGGACATTGGCAGAATAGTCGACATCGGCTTTGCTTGCCATTAAATAAAAATAGAATAGAATAGAAAATCAAAATTGGTACGGAACGCGCGACCGTTAGAACGACAGAATCCGCCATCGTGAGAACATTTCTCAATCACTTCATGTCTTATCTCCGACCAACACGCGCCTCGAGTGAACTTTGATTAAGCCTTAAGATTTGTCGTCATCATCATCATCAGGAACGGCAGCTGGGAGGTCAACCAATGAAGCTCGTAGTCTAAGGTACGTACGCTGTACATATCTTTACTGCTGTCTGCGCAGAACTATTGTGAACCTCATCTTAACGTATTTCGTCAGACCCTTACACGGTTTCTTCGGTTTCAAAGTTCTTTGAGTCATCTACATACCGACCTCGGCAAGCGCAGCTTAACCTTTTAGACCCATCCATGCGGCTGTTTTTGCTTAGCTATAATCGACCACTGTATGGAGTTAGGTTACACTTATACATATTAAATCTTTCTTTATTGTTTCTGGTGTCCGAGTTTTCATGCCGCCCATGGGCCTCAGACTTTGCATTCCAAGTCAGAGGCCATGCCGTCGAGAAATGCAGGCATGCTAGTTTCCTCACGATGGATTCTTTCACAGAAGCAAGTGATAATTATACAATACGCACATGAATTCGAAAAATCGAGAGGTACGTGCCTTGGGTTCAACTCGAGACCTATGACAGTCCGATGGTCACACACTAGTAGCCTAGTGTGTGACAATGCTGTATATTAAATATTTATTATAATATAAATGTGCTGTTGGAGCTATCCGTATTTATACTTTTACTTAGAATATGTTGTTTTGAACACTAGCTTGATTATGTCAATGTAATTATAATTTTAGAATAATACTGACTTGATTGGTGTTAGAAATCTATATTTTGGACTTCAAAGTTCAAGAAAATCTTGTGTTCAGAATTTGGGGACGAATTTTGAACATACTAGTTTATAATTTATTTTTTTACATTTTTATCACTTGCTTTTTAAGCTAGTTCCGTTGTCCAAAAAATGCTTGGTTTGCAATGGGATTCAAAAGTTCTCGAAATATATTTAGAACTGTGCTTTTGCTCATAAATGTCTCTGCAAATACAAGGTAAAGTCATTTTTATCCACATTTTTTTTGGCACAACATTGAAGTCCAATATAAAGAATGAATATGATAGACAATTCCTAAATAAATAAATCACAATATGTGTGAACGATATGAGCCCACACCGTGTAGGTATTGATCATTTTTCTTTGTACGTTTTACGTATACTTATTTTTAATTGTTATTTTAACGCTATACTGTTTGCTGACCACCAGAAACGCATTTATGACATATGAAATCACTCTAAGGTGTCTGAAGATAACTTGAATACTTGGATTTGAACCAGGTACAAACATTTAAAATGATTCAGTGCATTTTGTGAATTATATTTATTTGACTCGGCCTATTAAATGTATGGTGAACCGCGCGTCAATTGTAACTCTTGAGCTACGAAAGCCGACCTTATTGCTTTAAAATTAAAAGGTGCTGTTAATGTCAAATTGTTACCAAAGTCGTGCTGTTGACTATACTTATTTCATACGAGTTTGTATACAATTCTGTCACTCAAGTTTTTAATTTTGATAAGAATACTTTTTAAGCATTTTAATAGGATGTCTTAGAGTGAAAAGCTGATACTGGTACCCCAAACCCGGTTTTCGTCCCCTATTCATATTATCATCCCCTTCTATGCGCGGGGTACCCGATAGAAGCTTCATGTCGATTATTCGCTGCCATCGCTTCGGCGTTCTTCTAGAAGGCGCATATGTGCGACACATACGTCCTTAATTGTATTTATTATAAAAGTAGTCTTATATTTTTAAACTGCTTCATGCTAACACTGACCAAATATTCTACTTAATGATGATCTGAGTGATCTAAAATGTCTCGAGAGGAGTTTGTCGCAGGTGTGCGCCTTCTCTTATGTATGAGTGTAGATAGGTTATGGCATACTGTACAATGTACATAGCGCCTGTTGTTAAAATGTTTATTTTTAATATAGTTACTTATGTTAATAAATCAATGTGCCGTTTTATTTCGACGACGACTTTTCCTTGAATCGAATTCCCCCTTTGTGAAAGCACGATGCTTTAGCAGGACAGCACATCTCCTAACACCGTTTGGGACTGTTTGCACCAAGCGAAAAGATTCTCGCGCATGCTCGGGCATCCTTTTGGCCGTTACACCAAGAGCACAAAATTCGGCAAAAGCTTCAGACGTGCGACGCGCCGCAGAGGATCAATAGTAGGGGAGCCCACGATGCTAAATGGGGATTTACTCGAGCGTCATAGAGACTTATTAGGTTCCAAAGCTTAGATGATAAAAAGAAAAAAATGTTATATAATATATACCTTTTCATCGGTGGGGGAAGCAGCTATAGATTTTTAAATATGTAAAAAAATACTGTTGCATGGACATACTCGAGCGCGGCAGATATTGATAGCATCAATGTCCTACGTATTTTTAATAATGTACGTATGTTAATCTGATCATTTTCATGATGCGGGTGGTTGTACGTAAGGGTTAAAAATAAAAAATAAAATCGAGCGCGTCAGGTTTTCTAAGGGGGTGTTAAGTGCACCAAAAAAAAAGCTCTCATTCAATAATCTGACGATTTCGATCTAACGCAAACTCGCGGCCATTATTATAATGTGCAAAAAAATTCGCCATTTTGAAATACTCAAGCGCGTCAGATTAAGATATATTATATGGTTCATCTTTATGTTCTAGACGTGCTGTCTCATAATCTGACGATTATCTAAAGGGATTCGCCTCATCTGACAAAAAATAAAATATTTTTCAATTAAATCATTGAACTTAATTAATTGAGAAGCTCAGGAAATAGCATGCAAATACATAAGTGTATGTTTTTTAAGTAGAATACTTGTATTTATAAGAAAATAATTTAAAAAAAAATGCCCAAAAAAATTTAATTTTTTATAATTAATTGATTAATTAATCATCATCTTCATCAGTAGAATTATCTTCCTCTTCTGGCTCGAATTCATCCTCAGATTGCGTATCTGTAACAAAAAGTCATGAAAATATTTAACAATATTTTTTTTATGAATAACGTGTTTTTTTAATTATTGGAGAAAAGAAATACCTGATTCTGGAGTATCCTCAAGAATATCAGATGTTATCACTACATCTTCGTACGCTTTCGGCAATTGATCACCTACAAACCAGATCATTTTGAATTTTCCGTCGACAACTTTCCATCCATAGACCATAGTCCGTTGGTAAAAGATCAGTAATTTTTGCATTATGGGCATTACTCCACAAGCATGCAATGAATCTTGTGCGTAACACTTGCTGGAGTAACTCCGATTCACAGGGTAGCAAGTTGCACGCATCGTAATTCCGGACACTCAAGGAGAATTCTTGTGATTTGTCTTTCACCTTGTACTTCCTATTGAAGATGACCATCCTGGCTTGATTGACATCGTCTAACTTTTTCAACCCATACAAGTGGCAAGTAAAAGACTGCACATTATGTTCCTTTGATCCCAAATCCAGAAATGCTTCTTGGAAAATTTCTGAATTCATCAGATATTGCAAAGGTTTCTTTTTTCCTCGTCGGTACAATGCTGGGTTGAAATCGCAACCAGTGAACGCATGCAAAGCTGGAAGCGCCTTCGAAATTTGGGCCTAATTTTTTGTAGAGAGCGGATACGTCGATGTATCGGCGTGCATTGCCAACTCCAAGATCCATCCAAACTTCTCTTGCTTGCAGGTGTTCCATATTCGCTAACATGATGACCACTAAATCAGTATCAGAAGTTCTGATAGTAATAGTAGAATCTTCATTTTGTTGGCAAGCAAGAAATGCTATCATCGTATCCGAATTACGAATGTGGTACAGCTGAAACACTACGTCATAATTTGTAAATCGCGGCAACTTTCAAGAGTGAAATGAAATGTTACTGAAACTGTCACCCGCACCATGCTACAGCGCACAGAGAATATCACTCATATTAAATGTTTATAAACTTTAATTCACATTACTAATATTAAATTAACAAATAAGTTGAAACGTTGGAAACACGTTGATAAATAATACGCCACGAACGAGTTTCTGTGATCAGCTGTGATGGCGTCGTGGCAATAAAATCAGAGTGGGGACGGAGTGAGAGAGTAATAGATAGAGAAAAAGTGAGAGACGAGTAGAAACGCGGAGAGTGAAATATAGGCATCACCCAGCTGCACGCATTAAACTTTATCGACGATTTTTTATTATTTCGGCTTAAGGAAATCGTCAGATTATATATTTTTCGTTATCCTTGAATTATTTCCTTCAAAATAAAAAAAAATTTGGCTACGCTCGAGAATGTCGAGATGACGTTTTTTTTTACAACTTTGCTGCCCTCCCTTTTTTTTACGTTACTCTCAAATTGTCAGATTAGTTTAACTCACCCTACCTTAATCTGACGCGCTCGAGAATTTCTAATGTTCAATTTTTTTTTACTAATCTGATCCTTTATCCTTCACGGGCGGCCTTATATATGGGGCTCATATTTGGTGGAGGTACTTAACCGGATACAAGGTATCGCCCTGTATATTAATCTGCCGCGCTTTAGTAAATCTCGAAATCCCCGCTTGGGCTCCCCTACTACAACAGAAGAGGCTGCGCGAGGATACTCAAGGGTTTGCGCTGAAACTCGCTGAGGTTGCTCAGTTTGCACTGGTAGTTAAGACTTAAGAGACGTGACGTTCGCGCTTGTTGAACGATAGACTGGATATGGTTGGTATTGCACTATTGGCTGAGAAAGAAGAAGTAAAGCATGCAAATTAAATAAATAGAACAAAATATATAAGAATCATAGGGAGATGATAGTTGGCAAGAGGTATCTTTTTGGAGAATATATCCTATGCGTTAAATTAGTCACAGAAGATATTTATTATTTTATACATCTACGCACGCCGTATCAGCTCATAATGTCAACGTGTGAGTCTATCTAGCAGGCTCCAACGAGATTTATCAACAGCTGATAGCTTATGTGACTCAGGTTGGCTGGACAAATCTTCAAAATAGCTTGCATTTAACTAGGTCAATAGGTCACTTTATGTGACGGCTAAACACCCTTATTTCAGAATTTGTGACGCTACAGAATCTTAGATAATCGATCGAAAACGTGTCCAGCCATCTTGAAAAACCACTTTTCGCTGGTCTCTCAATCTCGGTAACGGAAGTGATTTTGACGACTTTTTGCATATCAACGGGCGTCAGATAAATTTGTGACGGGCACCGAGCTAAAAGTTTTGTGATAAGTACAGTGGTTTAGTAGAAAAATGCAAAAATCTGTGTCCAGCCATCTTGAATTTACGTATAAAACTTATGGCTGGCACTTCCGAATCTCAATAACGGGGGCGTTTTCGGATATGGTTCCTTTCCCAGATAGCATTTAAATTTGCTGCAAGTTTGTTTTTTATTTGATATTTAGTTGTTACGGCAAACTTGTTGCGGCAAATTTATTTCAAATTAGCTGTAAACTTGTGAATGTTAAAATGATATGGCAAGTTTGTTTCGATACTGTTGCAATCTTGCTAAGTAAGCACAAGGTAAGCATGATCTGTCAAGTTTGATCCAATAATACTGTAAACTTGACACGTTAAACGATCTCGAATCATCAGATCTTTTATAATGTTTGTTACATGCATGTAACAACCATTATAAAAGATCTCACGGAAGTGACTTATCTGTTAAAGTATTTATTATTAAAACAATAACAAAGATAACAATAATAGTAAGTAACAATATACAGCCGCAAACGACATATTTTCACTTTATTCATTTAGTCCTAGCCAATCCACTATTATTATTAAATATTTCTCATTTAAACTAAACGTTAACTGTCAGTATGAAATATGAAGAAACTAAACGTAGCTGTCAAAAAGTGGCGCCAATTGTTAAACTTCATTCTGTTTCTTTCCGTTTCTTTCCTTGGTGAATGTGCTTCTCCGTGTTGTTTGTGATTCCCATTTATCGACGACCCTGGCTGTGTTTTTGGTTTCTCTTACGTTTGACTTCGGCTGTGTTACTGGACTCGATTGGATTGCACTCTTGTTGGACTAATTAAATCGTCTTGATAAAAAAACCCTACTGACTGACGGTAAGTTTGGTTTGGTTCTCTATAGCCGGGTTCGCTGCGCCTGCGGCATGTTTTCGTATAGTATTGCTAACACGGAACACTGTGTTATTATCGAAGATAGTGTTTTTTTTTGTTCGCCGTTCTGTTTGCCGAGTCGAATGGATAACACGTTACCTATGTGCTAGCAAAACACGAAAACATACCGCAGCGGACCCTGCTTTAAAGTGTGGTGATCATTTTAATCAATTAGAGCAGACCCCCTATAACATTCTATAAAGTCACATAAACTCGAAAAATTTCCAACTTAACATAATCTAATAACAATTTATTTCACCAGTGGTTGCTAACTATCTCGTAATGTGGTACTATTCCCTAATTATAATACCAGCCCATATACATCCCAATGAAGGGCACGGGCCTCTAAGAGAGAGGGAAGTTACTATAGTTACTATAGATACTGTATTTCTTTTTTCAGATACAATTTTTGGCATGTATTGGCGGTAAAAACCTCCGTTCTTTCGCCACAAACATGCTTAGAAGAATACTGCTAGATGAAGTAGCTGAGCAATATTCTCTGACGGGAAAAAAAAATGAAAAACTCAAGCAAGCAAGAAATCATTTCTTGACACAGAAACTTGCAAATTAATATTTCGTAAGTACTATTGTAATTAAGTTTTTTTTTTATTATTGTTTTAATTCCTACATAACCAACAGTCACATTACGAAGCATGCCACTTAAGGTCAATTATAGTACATTACTATAGCTGTTTTATTTATATTTTCAGAAATGTGTAAAAAAAGTGCATGGAACTGCCACCGACGATAAGCTGAAAGAGATAATCAGTGACTGGCTAAACCAAGCCAAAGTAAGATTGTCAAGAAGGTAAAATTACTCTCTTATAATAATTGTCTGTAGTGCGGGTGTAGATATAGTCTAGTGGGGCCTACTGGTACTGGGTTCGAACCCCGGTGCTGAAGATACCAATGACTTAAAAGTTGTAGCATACATTTATTTATTTCATAACAAGATGGCTCGTTCAGGGGTGACTAATTTATTGTATTTCAATGGTACCATTAATTTGAAAGTTAGTTTTTCAGGTGTTTATTGACTAACAGCCATTTTATTTCGTTGTTTCAGGGTCGAGAGACAAAACAAAATCAACCATGATGGAGTTTAGTCTAGAATGAACAAGCATCTTCTGGGAACACTCTTTCCATCAAAGACCATAAGGTCTAAAGCGATAGATAACCATCGCTTTCCATCACAAAAATCTCAAAAACTTATCCAATTGTTAATTGATTGTTGATTATTTTAATTGTTTGTTAATTATTTTAAATTATTTAAATATTATTTTAATTCTATTTTTCCAATTTTATTACCAAATGACATTGTTTTAATTTTATACTTCTTTTTTTTTTAAATTAGTTCTTTAT
This sequence comes from Eurois occulta, assembly GCA_950022335.1. NCBI lineage: Eukaryota > Metazoa > Arthropoda > Insecta > Lepidoptera > Noctuidae > Eurois > Eurois occulta. The sequence goes on from OX465502.1 coordinate 1,631,662, forward strand.
TTTTGTTAGTTTAGTTATACATTTTATTGTGCATGCTGTGGTCTCCTGTAAGTGAAGGAGTACACCTACGTGATACTTTTGTCGTCCATTATTTATTTCGTGTGTCTGTTCTGTTTTTCGAATTCTATATATGATTGTGTTTCTGAAATAAACCCATTCAATTATAATTTCAATTGATTTTATTTCATACTTTAAAGGCTGTAAGTTTTTTGTTTCTTCATGAGGCCTACTCGCAAACGACGACACAATTTTTTTTATTTTTGTCGTAGTGGTTCGCGTTCGCGAGTTAGCCTCCTGAAAAACACCAAAACTTATCGCTTTGTGGCATATTATTAAGTATCTGTAAACCATTGATTATAATGTATGCAACAAACAAGCAAGTTCTATGTGACAACATTGTAGGTAATTTGTCATGACAAAGAGTTGGCAAGTTTGCATTGCACACATTATACAAGTTTGATGGGCGGAAACTAGACATTTGATATAAGTTTGATAGAAACTTGCCACAAACTTGTCCTTTGCCTCGTCAAACTTTATGCAAGCTTTCACATTTGATATTTAAAACTTACTGCAAGCCTGAAACAAGTTTAAATTGCTATCTGGGTTACTAATACTTGGTGACGCAATGTGTGACAGTAATAACGTTTGATTTATGGCGTCACATGTAAGGGTTTACGAGAAATCAATAAAAACTTAATGTCCAGCCAACCTGAGTTCAAGATGGCTGGACACATGTATCTCCACTGCCTGATGATCTACGACCTTCAAAATGTGTTCAAAATGTTGTGACGGGGACGATAATGATAACCTGAAATTGTGACGGAGAAACTTTGCGTAGTTTCAAAGATATTGATCATTTAAATTTTCCCATACAAACATCCATTAATATTGTGAGGTGACCATAATTTTACATAAATAAAGGATTTCTTTTTAATCGATTAATTGGCCGGTAGCATCCACGCCTGCTTTGTACCTATTTGATTTTGATTCTGAGATCTGATTCTTCATAGTAATAAAAGAAATAATTGTGAACCTAATTAAGGTTTGTCTTATGAGACATATACCAAGGATGATGTCTTTGAAATGACGAAACACAAACTTGACAAACTTTTTGCTAATACTTTAATTGATGACCCAGCAGAGGATACAATTTCTCTTTTTAATGACAACGATGAGATTAGTGACGTGACGAAGTCATGGGGCTAACAGTATCAGCATCATTAAAACAGAAGCAAAATATTGGGATCAGAGAATAACGGACAGTCTTTTTAAAGTTTTAAGAAATAGGAGACGACTTCGTGCTAAAAATTTTGATATTAAATATAACAAAATACTATTATTTTAATTGCACTGCAAAATGATTGAACCAAACAATTTGAATGATTTTTTTCGAACTTTAAATTATGTTATGTCCACGCAACTTATAAAGAAGATCTATACAGGGAGGGACACCGATGACGCACAAACTGTTCCTACGTATTCAGTACATCATTCTGACCCATAGAATATAATAACTGCCGTTCCGTACATTTTAACCGTGTAGGAACAAGATCAAACCCGTCACAGCGCCTTCGTCACGCTCTACCTTCGACGGCGACTTCCTCCTCAGGCGTCCAGTGAGTGACGATCTTAGCCCACCTCTCCGGATGCATACGTGCTATTCGGGTGTGTCAATACATACAGATAACTAGCGACCTGCTTCTCACGGCACCACCTATCGAGACCAAAACTATCCTATCTTTCAAGCTGGAACCATCCATAGACATTCACAAAATTACATTGAAATCGGTTGGCTGGTTTCGAAGATGTATATGAACATAGTAACACGTATTTTTTATATTTAAGGGGATTAGAAACAAAGGAGTAAGTAATAAAAGGCGGATTTAGTTTAAAAATAACGTAAGTTTATTACATGTAATGAAATAAAAATATAATATTATAAACTTTTATTCTGTTACATGTATAAATGATTCCGTGCCGCGGGCGGATTGCCCGTCATATTTTGGTAATATATTCAACCTCGATTATAATTATATCCATAAACCAAACAATTGTGACGTGAACGGCGGCATCTTGTCAGATTAAAAAAATAAAAATTCATTTTTATTGAACTTGATATCACGTCACCATTGTTATTTCGAACGAAGGTTTTTAAATGCACCATATTTATGTCAAAATTTGGCGCGAGTTTTTTTTTTCGTTTTTCTTATTTATTACGCCACTTACCTAGATTTAGAAATGAATGTTTGGACATTTAAAAACCTTCGTTATCCTCTTCATAAGTATTATAAGCTACACATCGACACCACAGCGATTTTAAACTAACTGTATGATTCATACCGATGAAAGCTGGGTGGACAAAATAAAAATTCCAGAAAAATCCAGTCAACCCAACTTTTCGAGAAGTACAACTAAGAAAATTTTAACTTGTTATTTCCTTATTACCAAAAATATAATATATTATTATGGCTGAGTTTTCAAAGATACGATAAATGTCTATCATTAATAATAATTTTTCGTGTTGTTTTAAACTCTATATTATTATAGCCTAAGGACTTATAATTAAGACGATTGCAACACTTACAGTTCGCAATGTGTCAAACATTACGGCGCTTGTACACAATGGCCCATGCTGGCGCAATACGATTTACACAGACAGATAACTAACTACATTTTTATGAAAGTCTTGTACACCGACAGAATAAAAGTGCTCTGCTAAGACCACCACAACTAAACCGCAGCGATAAGGGCGGGCATTTTGTGGGACAGTCCGTTGTAAATTTTGAAGATCAAAATTCAAATTTTTTAACGTCAACTTTGAATAAATGCCTTGATTTTGAGCGTCAACGCTGCCCAATCGCAATGTCAGACCGAAAACGGTGACAAGCGGCAATGTGTAATCAACGGAAGCTTTTTCATAGATTATAGAGCAGTATAACTCCGAATTACCATAGTCAGACCTAAGGCCGCCTTTTTGAATTTTATAAAATGGTAAACATTTGTGAAATTCAAGATGGCGGCCTTCATAGCGCACTCTCGACAATGTCACTCAAGCGCCAGGAATGAAACATACTGCATTTTACACTTCAACCAACTTATCTGTGCAGGCGGGAAAACACAGAACACATAAATGTACAAAGTTTGACATATCGATGCATTTTTTCTTGACAAGCAACGCCACCTTGAGCTGCACAACAAAAACTACCGCGGTGCATTCTGTCATTGTGATTGGGAGACATTACAGCTGCGGTTTGCAGATGCGCTCGCTCATAAAAGCACCTTAATAGACGTTACTTGAGTCACAAGCCATTATGTACGAGAACCTTTAGAGATCTGTATTTTGATTTTATCTTTTGAAATGTTCTTTTTGATTCGCACGCAAGAAACTCTGATATGTATGCTAAATATCAAACGAATTTGCGGTGCCAAAATATTGTCATGTTAAAAAATTAATTATTTATTTAAATCGGTACAGTCAGCCCCATAAAACAGACACTCATGCGATACATAACTTTAAGTCTTATTATTATTTTCAGTAACATACATTTCGTTAGTCGACTGACTCGATACCAAATGGGAAGCGCAAGACCAAATAATATTTTAAGATAATGTAATACATTGAACAATTCGGTTTTATTTTAAACAAAAAGAACATCACAAAATATGCTAGAACACCAACATTTTATGATTCCAAAAGCCACATACATAGGTACAAGTTATTTGAAAAACTACTTAACAATATCACCTTAAACCCATTATAACCAGTTGTCAATTTTCAGGCTTATTAGAACTTGAACCCCTAAATTATTGCATTAAGTTCAATACAAAGTTCAGAAAAGAGTAAAGCTATATTTATTTTAACGTGTTTCACAGACTCCTACAGAACTTGTACGGAGTTAAAATAACCTCATCAAGCAAAGTGGCTATTAGTTCAATTAAAAAACCGTAATAATAATAAAAAACATTGTATCGCAGAAACATAACCTAAAAATACAAACAAGTATTGTTTTCAAAGTATTAGCATAATTTCATTAATGTTTTATACCTAGTTGTTGCATTTCGCGAGTACACACCACTGATAGCAATTTAAACCTTGTATTGTATTTGTATAACGGGCTGGTGTCTGCAACTCCACGTCCAAACCGCGTGTTTTTAGTACGAATTTAAACCTTCCGTCAATGACATAAACGTCATGTGATGCGCAATCGTGATTTGCAACGACTATACAATCCTTTCAAACTTATTTGATCTCTACACAGAAGTAACCCAAAAGCGACCTTATTTTAAGAAAAATAAAGGTCACTTTGATTTCGACAATGACATAAAATAACTGTGAAAGTACCGTGGTGCATTTTTCAAATAACTAGTACTTAGCGCGGCGCGGCGCGACAGTACGAACAAAATGCTATTTACTTTTTGGTGTAAGCGAAGGCTGCCTAAACAAACTGCTTGTAAACACCGCCACGACATGTTGTACAAGGATCTAATGGCGCGCGGCAAAAACAGGAACTAACGCCGCCAAATTTTCTTTCAAAACCATTTTTTCAAATGTTTACCAATAACGACAAAAGATTCTTGTAGCGCTATACTACTAATATAATGTCGCTTTGTAATCGGTTTATACAAAGAAAAATCTTTTATTTCTGAAGTTGGGTGAAAAATCAGTTGCAGAACCTATTTTGAATTCGGCTAACAATACAGTTGGATTGAGAACCTCCTTATTAAAAATCGGTTAGATGGACTATTTCGCGGAACCACTGGTCTAAGACAAATATTGCGTCGCTTGGTCACCATCCATGACCAAGTGAAGCAATATTACACCATCACATAAGGATCATTAAAAGTTATAAAACGTCATTTCTTTTAATATCATCGTCGTGTAGTTGCATTGTCAGTAGAATGTTACTGTTATGTATGAGTATTTATTAAGTTATTTTGTCACACCGCTTTGTCGACAGCAAAAACGAATATACATGAGCTGAAATGTTCTCAAAATGGCCAGAGGTTTATCGCGAAATAGTCTTCACAAAATCATCTCACTTCATAAACAGTAAAACAGAGATATTTTGAACAATATTGTCAAATAATGCCCCATTTTCTAGTAGCAGCAAACATATTGCATTACCACAAAAAAAAAACATCTGACTTACAATTTACCAAGAAACGACAATGACTGAATGTTGGCAATATTAGCTTAATATTAAAAAATCGAATAAAATCAAAATCCGATTTAAAAAAACGTATCTAACCGGCGGTGTTCAAAGCATAAAAAATAATGATTGTGCTAAGAAAATAAAAATAGCAACAAACAACTCTAAAATCATCAAACAGCAATTAGACTAAGTACAGCTTTTCTTTTATTTAAATACTCGTATATATATTTTCTCAACCTCTATCGACGAATTGACTTTAAAATTTTCCATTCACACAAACGAAGGGAAGAAATGAAAATCACAGTTCTGTTACTATTCGCGCCAATTCTTTTACAGGTAACATTGGCGAGAGCATAGACAATCTATATCAGTGTTGACAGCAACGAAAAATATGGGTTGGGTCGAAATTAATCGGCTGTAATTATAAATTCATATAAAATGTTTTAAACTTTTGAGGTAGACAGACCATACTCATAGAATATAATTACTTTATTATTTGAGAATGATGATCTTATTAAAATATTAGAATTTTAGAGAGACGAAAGAACTATGAGCAACATATTCAAAGAAAAAGAAAGAAGAAGTAATAAAAAAGATATCTTAACTTCGATTTAACGTGTCTTTATTTAAAGTACAGCTATTAATTAGTCTAAAATTATTTAAAAAAAAAGAATACATCTAAAATGGTCGACAATTCCGCCCAACCCAACCGCCATTAAGAGGGAGATCGACATTTCACAATGACACATCGTTTCGAATACAACTAAAATCATATTAATAAAAAAAAATTAAATACCTATGAGATATAAGTGATGACTTTAGTCCGACGACTCGGGCTCATATTAAGTTGGATTTAAACTATGGGACAGATAGGATATTTACAAAATGCTATCTCGCTCACTCACACCGTGTGTGTTGCCAGTCGATAAAACTCTCCAACTAAAGAGGTTATAGTGGATGCGCTAAGGTAGACCGCGAAATTTAAATATTCTTACGTTTTTTTGCAATTTGTAGGTCGTATGCTGATGAGTGAATTCTAATAATTGAAATCATCAATAAATCTCACTTTGTTCTTACTAACTTAAAGAATAACTACTACATGAAATCAAGACATGAGTTAGACAATTCTATTGATCTTCTTCTTAGCGTTTCCATGACAATTTTAATCGAGTCAGCCCAAAATTTGGCTTAAACATAACTAGCGAAATGTGGGTGTACCATTTAGGTACACCTCTGCCTAACCCTTAGCGGATTACAGACGTTAATCGTCAACATATAACCTGGAATGACTTAAAAGTTACAAAAAAACGTTAGAAAAATTGAATTTTCAGACTGCCTTCGCACTTTCGCCTTATGTTAGTCTATCATACATATTATAATTACTTTTTCGAAAGTTATTTTTATTTTAAGAGTATAGCGTACGTCTTTAAAGTTAAAATCTAGTATTTAAATGTTCGTTACATAAAGGTGCGTATTGCCACACTAGTAATGTTGCAAGTAATTTTATACTTTTTACCCGATTATGGCGAAGGCAAAAGGGAGGTTGTTTATGGTGATGCAAGTTTACTGTATTAGGTATTGTTTTAATTGTTATTACTTAATTGCCCGTTTTCACTAAAAATAAGCGATACCGAAATTAATGGCTAAATATGATTGCACTGTTAAAATTTCAACTAAATGAAACATTGAAATCTAATAGTGCGTTTTTATTTAAGATTAATTATTCAGGTGTTCCTTGTGTTACACAAAACGTGGTATTTTGTTTTAAGTGCATCCATCATGCTTATGGTGTTCAATTCTGCACATACTTTATGTCTAAATTATTTACTTTTCTAAGTAAAAGAACCATGGAAGTGTGCGATTCGAATAGGTATGTTTTATCTAGAATTAACAAACTCATTTATTATATTCTGCATAAAAAGTCCTAAAATGGCTTGCAACATTAAAAATGCATCAAGTACACAACTACATTCATAAGCAAACAACTGACTGACCAAGACAATGTACGCACGACAACCAATCAAACAATACAAAACCAGTTTATATGGATCTCTTATTGTACAGGAAATCTATACAAAGCGAGGCCATGTATACTGGAAATGTGTAGCTTGATGTGTCGCCTTGTGTACTCATGTCCTTTCACCAACACTAAGCAATATCTAAACACCTTAACTAAAGCGCACTGTTGCATTGTCGACACCCGACTCAGCGAAATTGAAATTCCAACAGTGCCATAATATTTAGGTATTTATTCAAGTTGTGCTGTAGGTAACTGAAAACGTGCTCTTTTAAGGTGGAAGCATCAAGGTAGCCCGCGAAATTCAAATTTACTTACGTTTATTGCAATTTGCAGATCAGTGTCAGGTTGTATGTTCATGAAAAATATGATTTGCGACGGTAGCACGTGTGTATTTGCTAAATTATAATAAAAAAAATGATCATTACAATCCTCTAAGTTCATTTAATCACTTTGAATAACTTTTTCATGAAACAGTAACTCCATGGGATTAAATGAACTTGAGGGTTGTATTGATGATTTTAATGATTATAAAAAAAATGATCATTACTATCCTCTAAGTTCATTTAATCACTTTGAATAACTTTTTCATGAAACAGTCACTCCATGGGATTAAATGAACTTGAGGGTTGTATTGATGATTTTAATGATTATAAAAAAATGATCATTACAATCCTCTAAGTTCATTTAATCACTTTGAATAACTTTTTCATGAAACAGTCACTCCATGGGATTAAATGAACTTGAGGGTTGTATTGATGATTTTAATGATTATAAAAAAATGATCATTACAATCCTCTAAGTTCATTTAATCCATTTGAATGACTTTTTCATGAAACCGTCACTACACGGTATTAAATGAACTCGAGGGTTGTATTGATGATTTTAATGATTATAAATAGGTAAAGCCATATTCACTACGGTCGCAAATCATATTTTAACCAACATAAAGCCTGATAGTAACCAGCAAATTGCAAAAAACTTAGAAAATTTGAATTTCGCGAGCTACCATTGCATTCCCCCCCTTAAAATCAATGGATGACATTCAAATTGAGACCTTGATCAGTCAGTCCTCTACTATCTAGACGCAACTAGGGCTAATATAAACCGTATTGGAATAAACTGACCACACTTATCGACGGAGAATCGCCTTGATCCGATCACGCATCACTTCATTTGGCGCGATGTCTTGTCACTACATCGTGCAAGCCGCGTCGAGGTGAAAGGCACTTTTCGTATTCAATTCGTCGCGATGTCGAGTCGAAACAAGAAGAATATAGTCATGTTCACTTTTATTGCATTGACATAAAGTGCTTTCTTATCGGCTCAAGCTGATTCCACGTCGATAAGTGCGGTCACTCCCTAAAACAGATATAAATAACTTCTAAAGCGATAAACATCTATTTAAACTTGCAATCTCGCCATATTACCCCTAGTTACGCCCACCCATCATTTTCCAAGCCTACCATCCTACATTACAATGAATTCGTGAACACTTCTTTCTCTAACTTTCCCGCTAATCTTAAGCATAGACACATTTAAGAGAAGCCAAACATTCCTAAAACCGTAACATTTTCCAACACACCGAACGACTAAAAAAGTTAATTTTACCGTTTTTATTTATAATTTACGATTCGACATCATGCATAATATACTTTTTTTATTTAATTTTAAATATATAATTTAAAGCGTATTCTGTTCGCCGCCTCGGGAGTATCTGAGCATTCTTTTTTTTTTAAACTTCTAAATTGGCAAAAGTTAGTGGTCCATTGAAATAGATAATTTTACTTCTTTTTTTTTGTTTAAACGGTGGCAGCGAACCTCTGTATGAGTACAGATAACTGGCTGGTTGGTATTTAGTCTTGTCTGTGGTCTAATGTAAACTTTATCAAGTGTTCGAAAATCAAACATGCTGGCCCAAAATGGCGTCACGATTATTGCACCAATAGCAACAAAGTTTGGACAGCTCTGTCGAAGCCTATTGGTTAACGTATTCTTGGGCCAATACATGTCATAGCAAAGATAATGCAAACGATAATTCGGCAGTCCTACTTAAATCGGATCAGTACATTTATTAAGACTACAAACTTTAATGAAGATAATCTGATATAATATTATCTATGTGTATATTTCAACATTTATAGTCGTGCCTTCAATAGTACGAGTTAAAACACTTAATTAAGTATTTACATAATGTATCTCATAGCCGGTGTAATTATCGGCAAAAAAAATGTGAGAGCAGATTTGTATTAAAGGATTGGTCATACTTTGGCGATATACGTCAGCAAAAGGGGAATTACAGTGAGGGATAAAAATTCACCCCGCTTCGACGCAGCTCTAAGAATTCCCTACAACGCTGGAACCCAGTGGCGAAGAGCATGTAAAATAAACCTATTGCTATTTTGATTTGGCACCAGTATGACCAAAAATGGCGCACGAGTATTTTCAATGATAGTGCAAGATAACTTTAATGTGTTATCAGAATAAGCTCTATAGATCAATCTCATTTCGAATAGTGAACGCAAGGAAACGCGGCAAACAGCTTTTTGATTTTAAACAACCAGAATAAAGCGTACAGTCGCTCGAAAATGTAGTCTACAGTAAGACCATAATGCTACAATACATCCAGACGTGAATATTAATTATCATTATATTGACAACACCTGTCAAAGAACTGTCAAAACCACAGTGTTGCCATAAAAAATAGAAGACATTAGACCACAAACAAAACTCTTTAAACACACAAGGCAGTGACGAGTGAGCAAGTATTACTTATCTGTGGTAACTTATGTTATAACTCCATGTCTTGCGCTTCGTCATCACTGAATTCGCTCATAGAAGACTCTGTATCGCTATTGTTGTTGGCATTGCCGTTGGACGGCTTGGAGCCCGAGGACGCCGGGGCCGCGCCCCCCATGCCGGTGATCGCGTCCTTTTCTAGGAGGGCTTCCTCGGTCGCGAATCTTCGGACGTAATCTGGAAATAGCATTTAGATACATTAAGTAGATGAATCATTTATTTATTCTGAGTAAGACTTTTCTGTTACAATCATCAGTCCAGCTACGCTTGCCGAGGTCAGTCAGCGAATGGGTAACAGTCCATTACATATAGCCGTTGCTCTCGACCGTATTTTGTAGATCTTTGACAGTCGTTACAGGTAGTCAGAAGGTCGAAAATCTGAGAACCAGTCATGCCAATGGTCATGACCCAGTTACTGGGTTGAGGAGATCTCCATGTGAAATACTGGCATTCAGCTGCAACCGGTTATACTGGAAGCCAACCCCAACAAAGTGGGAATAAGCTAGGCAGATGACACTATTACCCACCAATGTAAAAGGACATGTACCAGTAACGAATTTATATTTGGGTTAGCCATTTTGGATTAATTAAGCCCCAACTTTAACCCAATCAGCTGTTCCTCCACTGTAGTAAAAGTGAATCGTCATAAACACGTATTTATCAAGCGCTCATTGACGGCGCGTCAAAACATGGCGACGGGCCAATAGTTGTAATATATCAGTAGACGTGCGTAGTATTTTGTGTCACTGCCAACTGCCATTTCACTGAAGTGTTGATCTTGGGAGGTTGGGACTGTTGACGTGACGGCCCACCGGCGGTTGGTGATCATCTCCATCTTTGGACATCGCCATTCAAACACTGTTTTAAACTTTCACGGTTTAAAACTAAACTTATAGGTACTGTGATATCTTCCGTGAATGGCGCTTGCAACAGCGTCGAATATAGAGCTCAAAATTATCACACGGATGATAAGTGACAGTATAAGTCTAATCGCTATTTATGACTTTTATAGGATGAAATATCTGATATAATAATAATGAAATAATAAAAATATAATGTTATAATATGTAATGTTTTGAATTTTGATATGCTCGTGATTACACCCACTTACAATGGAATGCAATCGCGAGTCGAGATTGGCAATTCGAGATGTCAGGTTCAGATCGTGGGATCTCGACTTTTGTAGCTGGGATCGGAATTGCCCATTCCAGGTCTCGCGAAGATTTCGCGTGACAATCTCTTCTTGAAATCTAGACCAATAGGGTAGAGAGGTTGCATTCCCCGCCTGGCACCAGATATATTGTCACAAAGTCGCATTTCGTCTTGGTCTGTGTAACCTATTCTTCAAAACTTGGCAAAGGCTTTATGTTTTGTCCAGTCGATGCTTATGCCAGTTACCAAACCCTTCGAAGAAAGGATGAGTTACTAGTAGTTCCAAGGGATAAGAGTGAACGTCTACTGATATCATTGGCGTAAACTTTGGGCAGCCAGTGTAGATTTTCGCTTTGCAGAGAAACACAAATGGTCAGTAATAAATATCCAAGCCCATTAATGTGTAGAGCGAATAATATCTAAATGCTTCAGACATGTTTATTGCTTGCACGTGTGTCTTTCGTAGTTTTCCTAGGACTATTTCAGGAACAATAGTGGAAAGCTAGATATTTTAGTGGATGTCAGAATTGAGATAGAAATGTACTGAATTTTACGAAGATTGATGAATGTAGATTTACTGAATGATTGCCACATTGGTCTATTGTTCGCAAGCGCATGAGGTCCTGGGTCCTATTCCCAGGTCGGGCATCGTGTAATTGGGCTTTTCAATCAGGAATTTCCACGTAGCAGCCAGAGAAACTGGAATTGTGCCAGGTTGGTGGCATTAGGCTCGCCCCGTTACTAATAGAAATAATATGTATTTGCGTAAAACATGGTGTTTACAGATATTAAAGACATTACAGGGCATACATGTTTTGCTTAGCATGCAAATATTATAGGTAACATTAAACAATGATTCCCATCAGTAAATTCTTTTATGCTCTAAAAATTATATTAGTGTTTAACCATAAATGTGGTTTTGTTTTAAGCAATCTAATATCTTAAGTTTTTAAATCATTTGGAATTTTATTACAAACACGAACACAGATGGCTAAACAGCTTTTACTATATTTAGCCATTATACATTTTCATAACGCCTTGTTATCCACGAAGGGTTAGGCAGAGGTGTACCTAACAAGAACACCCACATATCGCCAGTTATGTTTAAGTCCCATGTTTATGACGCGACCTTATGGCCATTAACCAGTCACAAATCCAGACTCCGTGGCTGCTACTGAGAAATTTCTCAAGGAAACACCCAATAACACTTTGCCTGACCAGGGAATCGAACCCGTGGCTTACTATCAGGCATTGAAATCAGGAAACAAACAAAAAAAAATGGCAGTGGTCTATGTCCAGTGTCCATTTTTTTCTGTGAATATTTTCATGAATTTTGATGAAATAAAAACGGAATGATACGCGCCTAGGATCGCTTCAAATACCTGCATTAAATTTAACACTGATTTCTGATTAACTTTTTTTTTAAGAATTAATTTCAATAATTTTTCCGTCAAGGTCACGAAAACTTTACGATTTAAAAAAAAAACAAGTTTTCAAATTTGTCATCCGGGAGTTCTCTTCATATATTCATTATCTAAAGCTTAGTAGAATTGGGCAATAAAATTAAAATGTCATTTTTTTGAGGTCAAAAAAACACTGTGCTGTGTTGACCGTCTATCGCTTGAGGTGATCTTACATGCAAGTATGTATGAAGATAAATCTGTTACCTGAAACTTTCTTCTTGTACTCTTCAGGTTTGTGCAGGTACATGGCGGCGGCGTCGCCGTTCAGGGGGTCGATAGGGTTGGGGTAGGTCAGCAGCTGCGGCAGGAACGACTCGAATATGTTCGACAGGTCTGGAACACAAATAAATTTATATGCGGTTAGTGTCACTGAGGGCTCGTGGCTAAATAAGAACAGCCGCTCGGATCGATCTTTAGGTGAAGCCGTGCTTACCTAGGTTGGTCCGTGGATGGGTGACCACCCATTACATACCGAGTTTCCTCCGTGCCTCGGAAAGCACGTTAAGCCGTTGGTCCCGGCTGTCATTTGGAGATCTTTGACAGTCGTTACAGGTAGTCAGTGGCCCGAAAGTCTGACAACCAGTCTTACCAAGGGGTATCGTATTACCTAGCACTAACTGGGTTGTGGAGGTCCGACAGGCAGTCGCTCCATGTAAAATACTGGTATTCAGCTGTATCCGGTAAGACTGGAAGCCGACCCCAACATAGTTGGGAAAAGGCTAGGCAGATGATGAGTGTCACTGAACTTATTGGTAATGTTGGGCAGAAGTCTGGTACCCAGTATTCGCAACCGGGGTGTGTGTATGACCAGGTGTGTGATCGTGGACAAAGCTACAAAGCTCCTACCTTTTGGCAATAAAAAAGCTGAAAGCAAACTCACTTTTAAAAGAAAAATTCGTAACCACTACGTAAGTCAGGATAAATAGCTCTCAATTAGAAGTCGAGTCATGGTAATTATTATTAGGTTTCTTGTCTTTTATTTTGGTATTTGTTAAATTATTTAGTAGTTTATTTTATTTATATATGTGTATTAGTATCAATATAAGGTTATACATTTTCGAAAACAAGAAGTCATTTTTCAGATATTTATTTTGTACCCTATCACAATGTTTTCTTATTTAACCCAAAGGTTGACTGGTAGAGAATGCCCTGTGGCATTAAGTCCGCGTATGTACCACTATTGTACATGAAGTTTAAATAAATAAATAAAGCTAAAGGAATCTGTTAGGATCGTACCAGGTGGCGTTCTGTCTACCCCTGTCATGGGAAAAGTCGTGAGTTGTTTTTTTTATTATTATTTTCAATAGTACAGACACGACTCACCCACAGAAATAACTTGTTTAACTGTCCAACCACTCTTACCAAGGGGTATCGTGTTATCCAGTACTAACTGGGGTGTGGAGTTCAGATAGGCAGTCGCTCCAAGCAAAATACTGGCACTCCACTGCATCCGGTTAGACTGGAAGCCGACCCAACATAGTTATGAAAGACTAATGCCTTTGGTAAGACTGGTTGTTAGCATTTTGGGCAACTGACTACCAAACGCCAGCCCTTCGTAATAAATAAAATAGGTAAGATCTTCTTGTTGCTGCACTCTTAATGATCAGGGTCAAAGACTTCCTGTGCCCGACAAAAGCTATAAATCTAAACAATAGTTTGACCGCAACATTGCGGTTTAGTTATGCGTTCTGTGGTAAACTTGATATTGAAACGTTACTTGTCAAACAGAACATATGCTGAGATACACAGTTAAAAATAGTTACTTTAACGACCAAGTTTTATGTTTAGTCTAATTAATAGTGGGACTTTTTTAACTGGTAAATTTTAATTATATTATATACTAGCGACCCGCCCCGGCTTCGCACGGGTGCATGTATTATACATATAAACCTTCCTCTTCAATCACTCTATCTAATAAAAAAACCGTATCAAAATCCGTTGCGTAGTTTTAAATATTTAAGCATACATAGGGATATAGGGACAGAGAAAGCGACTTTGTTTTATTACTATGTAGTGATTTATTACATAGTAACAGAGTATAAATTTCCTCAATAATCCATTGAAAAGGGAGAATCCTCCGACCAAACGGTTGTTGTCTGTTGGACTACTGCCCGACAGTTGCTATCTAGATTTCCTATAAGTCCTGAACTCACAGAGAACTCTGATTGCGCGGTATAGGAATCTGATTTTAGTTCCTTATTCGCGTCTCAGATGGCGCTGTAGTATATTTTGTACACCGCTATAAATAAATCAACTCAACTCACCATACAGTGCAGTCCAGGCCTGGTTGATAACGTCTAGGCACACGGTGCCGGATACCTCGTCGATGTTTGGGTGGTAGACTTTGTTCATGAAGCCGATGGAGGGAGACTTGAAGGGGTAGTGGTCTGGGAGGTGCACGCGGACGCGCCAGACGCCGCCCTCGTATGGAGCTGGAATTTGAAAAGTCGGTTTATGTAAAAATCAATCAGTTGTAAACAAGTTTATCTTGAATCAATCAGTTTGAACATAACATCACGCCTGTAAGTCCCGAAGGATTAGGCAGAGGTGTACCTAATAGTACACATTTCGCTTATGTTATGTTTAATTTAAGTCCCATGTAATAGAGGGCGAGCCTAGTGCCATCAACGGGGCACAAATCTAGACTCCGTGGCTGCTACTAAGAAATTCCTTATGGTAAAAGCAAATAACATTTTGCCCAGCCCGGGAATCGAACCCAGAACCTCATACTCAGCAGTCACGCTTGCGACCACTAGACCAACGAGGCAATCAGAAAAGGATCAGTTTGAAAATGTGCATTTTAAACTATCAGTTTTGAAAAAGTGTATATTTGAATAATCAGATTAGTTATAAAACAGGGAATTAGTTGATTTGTTCAACTAATTCCCTGTTTTATAACTAATCTTCATCTTAACCAGCATGGTTGTTGGGTGGGAGTCCTAAATTAGTAGACGATTGACTATTTTAGGTAAGTGTTAGTGGTACATTTTTGAATCAATCGGACTACCTGTACACTAATATTATAAAGAGACAAGACTTGTATTTTTGCATGTTTGTAACGAATAAACTCAAAAACTACTGGACCGATTTCAAAATATCTTTCACCATTAGAATGCTACATTATCCCAGAGTGAATGATTAAAAAAAAAAAACCACCCGTGCAAAGCCGGGATGGGCCGCTAGTATAGAATAATTCAAATGTGTTTTTGGTTATTTTAAACAATTGATACAGCAACCAATACTTAGTACATTATAACAATCTTACCTGAATCAATCAGTACACTAATAAATCAATCAATAATTATGACACTTTTGATTGAAATAAATAAATGTCAATACTCACTTCCAGGAGGGCCGAAGAATTTCACGCAGAACTCATTGAGTCCTCCCAATATCGTCACCTCATGCTTACTTTCGATACTGTTGGCTAAATGTTAAGGAAATATGGCAGAAATCACATAAAAGTACACAATATTTTATAATAAACGTCTAGAATTTCTCTAGAAGGGAATTCTCGTTCATAAATCCCAATAACACTGACTAATCTGGGGGTTGAACCCAGAACCATCTGTCAGGGTCAGGAATCGCGCAATGCGGTAGAATAAGTTTAAATAAAAATAATAGAATTTAGAATGTAATATCTTCTTCTATCAATTAAGTAAATAATATTATAATAAAAATTAAATATTTGTAGAGCCTACAGATATTTGTTCCGGGTCTGGCTGTTTGTGTAATTATGTATGTGAGTTTAAATGTTTGTAAACGCACCCACGATACAGGAGAAATTCCAATTCCATGTTTAAAAAAAAATCATCTATTATTACTAACAGTTGAAATAAGACTGAAGTTCTTTTTAAGATTAAGATAACAAGTTATTAATTTAGTTATCAGTGCATTCTGTGTGGGATTTTTGGAGACTCCAACAGAAAACTCTTAAAAATAAAACAAAGAGCGGGCCTGCGAAAGCCTATTTTTAGATGAGTCCCCATGTAAAGTTCATTATCACACTGACCTTTGTACTTATAAAAGGACAATATACTTCTAATGACACCCCAGAGGGTAGAAAGGTTACAAGTATTAATGCAACCCCTCAAAGTTGGTTAGAATCATTTATTTATAGCATTCTTCTAGTAAATGATATTTGCATTGTCATTACTTAAAAGTGTTTTACTGAATGAACACGCAATGGTAACCGACTCACATGTTTAGCACACAAAAACGATTTTTCTATAACTTAGATTAAACTGGTAGTTTTTATAATGAATTCGATGATCTTTGAGGACATGTTACTTTGAGCAGGTAGAGTCACTCTCAAATACACAAGTGCTTAACAAACACGTAAGGAGGAGTTTCAAAGTAACACCTGTTACTGACGAGGCTAAGGTGGTATGGACATGATATGCGTAGACCCGATGACCATATCGTGACAATGTGCCTTTCCATGGCTATAAAAAAGCGAGGGAGAGGTAGACCGCAAACTACCTGGATGACAAATGGAAGGACATGCAGTTGGCCTCACAGATGACGATGATTACCAGCGAAGTGAATGGTGCCGAAAGATTAAGAAAGCTGATACGGGGAACGGGAAGAGGCGAGAGCAAAGAAAAAGATAATCAGGGGGTCAAAATACTCATAAGCAACGCAGCTTAACTACGGGACGAACTTTGAAATAGCGACACAAAGTATTATGTTTCCAAAAAAAGTGATGTTTTTTTTTTAGGATTGCATTATATTGCGTGGCTTTCTAACACAATATTTGCTAGCTATACATAATCTCACGCGATTTTAACATGAGGGTAGACAGACACGACATAACGCTAGTTGTGTCTATCCTTACATCCTCCTTTTAGTACGCCCACGATCATTTACGTGTGCAATTAATTAATTCATAATGTAAAGGGATACACTGCAGTACCGTTTCACTAAACTCGCATACTAGGTCGCGATACTGAGGAATAAGCAGATGTAATCTTATCGTCCTTATCGCTACTTCCTTTTTGTGTTAATATCTGTGTGAATACTTTTAAAATACAGACCTACTTTTACACCGTAATATTTTTAACTAATAATCATCTTTTTTATAGAACTAGCGACTGGTGGTCCACATTAGCTTTGGATAGAAAGAACTGCACCAAAAAACCTAACTCATAGGGCTTTTGACGCAAAGAAGAATGAAGGGGGAAAGCGGAGCATTGACTGTACTTAATAAAGGGAGTAAATAGACCATCGACGAACCCGTAAGGCACTTGTTTTCCCGTCATTGCGATAACTTTTTCATCATCATTATATCTAGGAAACTTCCAGTTACGGAGATATTGGAGGTCAAACTTCCAACTCTTTCACAAGTTTTTTTTTAATACAATTTTTTAAGGTTCTAACTTTACTTTAAATACTTCCATGACGTCCGTTTACTATTCAATGCATCCATCAGCACAATGTTTTAAGTGCGTTACATTGAGTTTTACAGTAAAACATGATTTTGCCCCCCAAAAAAATAGTCGTTTCCCAGCAGTAACTTTTGCGTAAGGTTACTAAGTTTGATGTACAGAATACGAACGAAGAAGAACGGCATCGTAAACGGTAAACAGACCCTTCGTTTACACTTTGTATGTACTGGAGGCACCTTCGAGGCACCTCAGGTCTTCTACAGTAAATAGGTTTTGGGTTTGACGAACACCCACGAACAGTCATATTATCATGGAGGTGGATCGAGGAATCATTCGCACCTGGCGAAGATCAGAGCAGGGGAATAGAACGATACGTGCTTTTTATCGATACATAAATGGCTGGTGAATATTTTGACAAACGAACCGGTTAGTAACAGAATACATAACATAGCATCACGCCTAAAATCCCTGTGGGGTTAGGTAGAGGTGTGTCTATTAGTGCACGTACATTTCGCCAGTTACGCTAATAAGTCCCATTGAATTGGGTACGAAGGACGAACCAATTTCCATCAACGGGGCCCAAATCCTGACTCTGGGCTGTAACTAAAGTTTCGAATCAGAATCGATCAGTTTAATTACCAAATCGCTATCTATGGAAAAGTCCACACTTATTAGCGTCTATTTACGACACGTAATGACATAATAAATAGAGTTGTGGTTGTGGCTATTCCGATAATGTACTATCTCTACGTATTTTTACCAAATATTATGATAACCAGATAACGCCAAGTATACGTAGCGATCGCAAGACTTGAGTAACGCTTGGTCATACTATATTTGTTAGTGAAACAGTTACAATCTCAGCTCATTAGATAAGAGAGAAACAAAACAAGCTTGTTGAAGATGGACACTGCGAACGGGACTTTCTTTGGAGGACAGTTATCTTGTGACGTCATGACGGGAAGAATGAGAGAATTTACCTTTTATTTGGGTTGGGAAATCATCAAATGACCCCTCACGTTCTGGGCGGAGCGGAAGGGAGTGTCAGACTTTTACTGACTAAAACCTATCCATGTTTCTTCTTTTGTTCCAGGGCCGCGGTATCTCTTTCGAACAGTCCCGCAGCCCTAGCAGGCATCGGCGCTTTCCGGTCTGCATGAAAGACTTTACCTAGCCTAGCCTTTTCTCAATTATGCTGGCGTGGACTACCAGTCTCACCAGATGCAGGTTATTTAATTATGTACACAAATTCTTAACAGGACATTACATTAAGATAGAAGAGCACAAAGGTACTGCTTATTTCATAAGAAATTTCTTCCAGCAGACCTGCGAGAGGAAAGCTGGATTAGAAATGTAGACACAGTGTGTAGAAAAGACAAAATAGGAAAATTTCAATTAGAGCTTAAAACAAAAATAAACCTATATAAAATAAACATAATAATACCAAGCATAACACCAGTGGCAAAATAATAACAGCCGCTCGGATCGATTTTCAGGTTAATCCGCGCTTGCCTAGATTGGTCCTTGGATGGGTGACCATCCATTACATACCGAGTTTCCTCCGTGCTTCGGAAAGCACGTTAAGAAGTTGGTCTCAGTTGTCATTTGTAGGTCTTTGACAGTCGTTGTTAAGTAGTCAGTAGCCGGAAAGTCCGACAACCAGTCTTATAAAGGCTATCGTATTACCCAGGACCGACTCGGCTGTGGAGGTCAGATAGGCAGTCGCTCCATGTAAAACACTGGTCTACTGCATCCGATTATCCGCCGACCCGAACGTTGTTGGGAAAAGGCTAGGCATCGACATGGAGCGACTGTCTCTCAGATCTCCACAAACCAATTATTGGGCAACACGATATCCCTGAGACTGGTTGTCAGACTTTCGGGCTTCGGACTACCTGTAACGACCGACAAAGGTTTACAAATGAATACCGTGTCTATCGGCTTACCGTGCTTTTGAGGGCTCAATAGTAATAATTTAAAATGGCCAACCAATTCACATAATATTACTTGCTAGGAAAGATTCTGAATCATTTTGAAAATTAAAATTGTACCAAAAAAGTCAGCCATTGAAAAGATTATGAAAATGAAATGAGTAATACTTTAAACGTTGCAATAATTAGGTCCCGATTTGTCATACTGAATTTGAATTCAGGTCACGTGCCTGTAGTCATTGTTTTTCCTGAAACAATGATTCAGCGATCTATCACCACAGGAAGGAACATCACTGTTACCAAATTAATTATTCAGTCTAGAAATAAGTTATCACATCGGGGTCACCAGAATAGGGGTATAAAGAACAGGGTGTAAAGTTCTTCATCCCTCATAGAAAAGGGAGGATCGTCCGACCAGACGGGTTTGTGTTTGGTGGGCTACTACCCGACAGTTGTTGACGGGTTTTTGGGGTTCCGTACCCAAAGAGTAAAACGGAAACCTATTACTAAGACTCCGGTGCCTGTCTGTCTGTCCGTAGTATTTTACTTAAAGCGACTGCCTATCTGACCTCAACTCAGTTACGTACTCCTTGGCAAAATCGGTTGTCAACCTTACGGTCTTCTAATTTCGAGTAACGACTGTCAACGATCCCCAAATGAGAACCAGGAATAATGGAATGGATGGCCATCCATCCACAGATCGGTTTGGCAAGCGTTGGTGCAACCTTGAAGACCGCCCCGTGCGGCTGTTATTATTTAACCGCGAGCCGATGTCTTTTTGTCACAAAACGCCAGCGCTAAATTATGCTATTTGCACTATGCGCAACACATACATAAACCCTAGGATGAAACCGCAGAACGCAACTTGCTACAATCCTTACATACTCCTTTCGTCGCGTCCACTTTCATGACAAACTACGCAAGTTAAAACAAGCAAGACGGTTGAAAATCCGCCAGTTACTACCTCGCGAAGTCGCGTCTGATTGGCGTTGCTACGTACAACTGATTAATTATGCAACTGTAGGTGCAGACGGATATCAATCGATATTGTCTGCTCTTTGTCTAAAACAGGAGTGACCGACTCAGACTGCTCGGTCAGGCACCTTTGTTTTGAGTTCAGGATGCAGTTGTTTGGGTTCATGACAGGACATTTTTGGGTTCATCACAGGGCATTTTCGGTTAGTTGTAAATTTTTGCCAATTTTTTTACATGAGGTAAATTTTCTTGGTAAGACTTGGGGGAGGCGTTTGCTCAGCAGTGGGACAGTATGGGCAAGTCAAAAACATGTGAAAATTCATAACGATAGGTCGTTTTTATAAGATAGCGTCAAACAAATAATAAATAAATGAGTAAAACTGCAGTAGACAGACACAGACATACCATGGTCCACGTGTTCGTTAATATGGCACATCAAGAAAATGTTGAACTTTGCAGAGCGTTGCATCTGACACTCATAACAGTCTCTCGCCCCCGCACTCAGCAACTACTGAAGGTTATATCAGTAGATAGAACTGACATGCCACTGTCACAGTTTACTTAGCTTCATCCCAGTTCGACTTAGTTCTGTGTACGCGCTAACATAAAGAGTTCGGGCTCCGGAGAAAACTCGGACGGCCAAAAGTTTAATTCCGCTGGGTCAGAAGTGGTCCAAACCCAACAGGATTACACTTAAAAGCTTCTAAAAAGTTCGTTTCAAAAACGGGATTTACGATTGAAAAGGTCCGTTGTTGAGCTAGTGGCTAAATAATAACAGATGCATGGATCGATCAATATCAACCTGCTCATATCAGCTTGCCGAGGTTCGTCTGAGGACCATCATTCTTGACATATATCATTCATTATAATTTCCTCCGTGCCGTTGGTCCCGGCTGTCATTTGTAGATCTTATAGAGGTTACTTAGAGTTAGTCAGTGGTACGAAAGTCTGACAGCCAGTCTTACTAAGAGGTATCGTATTACCTAGTACTAACCGGGTTGTGGAGGTCAGACAGGCAGCCGCACTACGTAAATTGCTGATATTCACCTGCTTCCTGTTAGATTGGAAGTCGACCTCAACATCATCTTCCTGCCCTTGTCCCATTCTATTTGGGGTCAGCGCAACACGTTTTATTCTTCCATTCTTCTTGGAAGCCAACCCCAACAATCCCAACATAGTTGGAAAAAGGCTAGCCGATGATGCAAAAGGCCCGTTGTTACTATGCAAGATTAATAACATCTAAACAAAGCAATCGGACTGTTTCTATGCATTACTTTGCATAAATATGTATTTCAGCCTATGCTTGCGACAGAATGACTCACTAAGCGCATAAACTAGAAATGTGAATTATTTACTACTAATGTGGTCAGTCACAATGTCAACAGTCTGACGTCATCGCCAATTAGCTTATGAAAAGTAACATTAGGTCAGCTTAAAGTTCATTCAGATTTATACGATGTGGCTTTGGTAATTTTGCTTCAAATTTGGCTGTGGAATTACTTGAGAAAGTCTCCCAAAACACCAGCTCTTTAACTTCCTAATTATTTAGCTGGGAAGGCAACAAAATCCCCAGCAACACCTCATTCAAAAAAATAAATAGTAAAATCAGCGACAATTAAGAAACTTCTCTAAATTCAGAGTCATTTGGATGGGAAGACCAGCGAATGGTAATTAAGAGTGAGACATACTTTAAATCTCTAATTCATTCACTGACTCATAACGCCCAGCTTAAACCACTGGCAGTGGAAGCTCGACATTTTGAAACAGGAGTTCCGATATAACGAAGGTGAGCCCTTAGGATGGATGCTTGAAAATTCATCCCCTCAAGTGATTAAGTAGGGGATGAAATGTATATCGAAGTTCACATCATTTTTGCCGATTAGAAACCCCATTAAAAGCAAGACTTTAAAATTACTAAAATTTCCGATGCCTCAAGCAAGTCGTTAGTAACAGCAGTTTTCTAGATTTCTGTAATATGTCAAGACAATGGCTCCGAAAGTGAGTATAGTACGTTTACCTACACAGAATTGACCAACGCCGAAGGGGTCAATCGAGGTGTATGAACTTAGGGTCAGATATGATAAATCGACTCAAATTGATTGCCAAACGAATACATGATTTAAACTTTCTTGTAGGGGATAATAATTTATGTCTAGCCAAATTTGTAGTGAGAGGGGGAAAGATTGGCATCCAATTTCGGCGAGACAGGCTTTCAAGAAATAGACGTCAATGGCCGGGACTTGAGAGTTCAACATTAAAAAAACCAAAGGAGACAAAATGAAGGAGACGAAAAAGAACCACAGAATCGATCGTTACGAAATTGAAAAATTAGTATCCGGGGATTTGGTGAAGGACGAACGCTTCTTTTTTGTATTAATATCCCTAAACATTCCAGCCAGATGAACAAAAGAGCCTATGATCAGGTACTGAGGTAACTTGTCTCGTAACAAATGCAGCATTACCTGATTCGCTAAACGTTTCTGAAAACCAAATCGAAATGGTGATGAACGTTGAACTTAGTGAGTTGTTGTGCAAGCGGGCTTCAATGTTTTTCATAACTTACACGAGTTTAATGAATCTTCTACGAATATTTTTATCTTTATAAAAAACGTGAGTTATAGTAACAATAAGTAAACGCGTTGCATTTCATTATGAAATATACAGTAAAACAATCGTGACCAAATAATTTTACCGCGAAACGTAGCCATTAGTATTTGTGTGGAAATACTTCTTCCACCGATGGCCGTATTCAAAAACACAACACCTACTTACTAAAAATTAGGGTTCAGAACATTTCCAAAATCATGGAATTTTGGAGATCCTTTAGAGGAGGTGAGCTCTAAGAAAGGATTTTTAAACCCATAAAGGGGTAAGTGACGCATAAGATTAAAAGAGTGGTGAATATAAATGTTCCTGGATGGAGAGGGAGAGGAAGACGAAGGAAACCATGGATAGATTTTGTGAGGAATGATATGAAAGTAATAAATGATAGCGTGACTGTTGAGAATGGAAGATAAAAACGTGTTGCGCCGACCACAAAAAACATGGGCCAAGGGCAGGATGATGATGAAAGGGGTTATTTATATCAAATCCTGTTGAATTTAAAGTCGAAATTCCAACAGTGCAGTTACAGTTACGGCATTACGAAGGCGTCACTATTTTTTTGGTGGAAACGGGCTTGAGACGTTTACCTGCCTGCGTACGTTGGCCCTGCATTAGTAAGATGCTATTAGTATTTATTCGGTACTAGATGATTCCTTCATGCATGATTGAGGAGTTATTGGTTGGAAGCGAAGCGAATGCTCGACCTTCGAATCCTACTGAGATTCACGATTTTATTAGTAGGTTACTGAAAGAATGGTAATTGATTTATTAATTGAAACGGGATAGTAGCACCGCTGATCCCGGCTGTCATTCCCGGTTATTATAACTGCCGTTACGGATCCCGAGAAATCCGAAAATCTAGCACCGTCTTCAGCCAAGGGCTAACGTGTTACCCAGTCAACGGGTTCTGAAGGTCAGGGGGGATAGTTCAGTCTACTTACACCGAATTCCGATATTCATTTGTATTCGGTGAGACTGGACGTTGTCTCCAAAATCGTTGAGAAAAGACTCGTTAATTGGTGCAGATTTTTGGTAATACTAAACGGACGTTGGTAATTCCAGCTTTAGACAATATGAATTCATTAAGTAATGAGCAAAAAATAAATTAGAAACAGTTTAAAAACGAATGCAATTAATGAATAAGTCATTCTACACTAATCGTAGTTATAAATTGGCTTTGATTTCAGTTTCTCGCTCTGTTTAATTCAATGCACATTCAGAGAACGTGAATGTCTGAATCGAGAACAGCGCTAATATGACACACATCGGGTTTTAGAAAGAGATGGCACGATAGTTTGTAGGTTTTTGTCAGTCTCCACGGATAGTCAGAAGCCTGAAATTCTGACAACCAGTCGTACTAATGGGTCTCGTGTTACATAGCAGTGGTGGAGGTCAGATAGGCAGTCTGTCCATTTAGAATACTGGTATTCAGCTCCTGACTCTTAACATGGTTGGGAAAAAGCTGGTGTGACGTGGGTTTTAAAAAGAGACTGTCTAACACAAATTGCTGATGTTCGTCACAGCAGAAATGGAACTGGGCTGGCCACATCTACCGCATGCCGGAGGAGCTATGGGCCGACGACCCTCGACTCTCTTTTGAGGTTCTCACTGGAAGCTTGGATCAAGGGCCTGATTCAGAAGGCAATACTCCTCGATACGGCTCGCATTGTGAGGTTCCTGTCGCTAGAGCCCTAACCACCGGCTTGGACCCTGCTACCGATACCGGGGAAATTTTTTATTTTTAAATGAAATCGAAATAAATAACTGTCATACAGGTATATATGTAAAAGAGAAGATGCTCAATGTATAAACCTGAAGTTATTTGCAAACCTCGATACCAAAATAAAGACCAAATATTGAATGTCTGCTGAATCGAGTAAATCAATACGAGTGTTAGTAGTGCCAGGTGCGAAAGGAACCGTTAATGGCCGTAAGTTCGTTTTATGAGTCTAGAAATTTTAGTCATTACTAACTGTTGCCCACGACCTTCGTCACGCAAAATTATTATATCGGATTTTGTTAACAATTTCAAGGGTTTTAATTTTTTGCGCGAAACCCTAGTCCTTTTACTAAAATAAAAGTGTACATAAGTTACCTACTCCTTATAAAATTAGCTACCTGCCAGTAAGTCAATATCGGTCCAGCCGTTTCGGAGATTAGCCGGAACAAACAGACAGACAAAAATAAAAATAAATGTATTTTTGTTATAAGTACCGTATATACTTTCAAATGCATTCAGTAAAAAGCTGTTATTTTTATTATGATGTTACAAACAGATACTTTAATTTATCATTAACAGTAGAAACGGGATATTTACCATGTTCACTGTTTATTTGTCTGTTTGTCAAAATAAACAGTAAACATGATAAATATCCCGTTTCTAGTGTTCATGATAATGTTAGTGACCATAACAGATACTTTTAATTTTATTTATTTGAAAAATTTTTGACGAAGTCGAGTGGTTCGGATCGTGCTTTCCAATTTTTATAAAGTTAAAAGACAATCAAAGTACTTACTATAAAAACAAAGTTCGAAGCTAGGAAGAAGATAAAATATAGAAATTGTTTGTCAGACTTTTCTTTTACGCAACACATTATAATGACCTCGCAAATTAAAAAGAACCAAAACAATTTTTGGAATAAACGGTCCTTTTTCCGTCAAAAAACGAATATTAAAATGACAGGGAAAATAATTCCAACGCATCGCTTTAGATTATTACGTTACGTTTTTGATATGACGCACGTGGTCATGTACATAATGTATATAACACATGCTTTACATACGTCATATTATTACCGATAGTGCTGCTTGCGACTAAACGCCACTTATTGAGAAAATATTATATCGTCCATCTACCTAGCCTTTCCCAACTATGTTGACGTGTCGGTTTCCAGTCAAACCGGGTTCAGCTGAATAACCGTGCTTTACATGGAACTGCACATCTGATCCTCACAACCCTTACTCAATAACACGATAAACCTTGGTCAGTCTGGTTTTCAGACTTTCGACGCCTGTCGTGGAATTACAGCCGAGACCAACGGCTTTACGTGATTTCAGAGACACGGAGGTCGGAGAGAATAAATGGTCGTCTACCCACAGACCGACCTCGGCAAACGTGTCTTGACCTTCGATCGAACCGAGTTATTACTTAGCCACCAGCCCCTCTGCTGAGATATTTTCTCTTTTACTAGAGAGAAAATATAATTGATTCATGAATTTTGACACAATATAAAGAATTTTACTGCCTCGTTGATCTAGTGGTCGCAAGCGCGACTGCTGAGCATGAGGTCTTGGGTTCGATTCCTAGGTCGATCAAAGTGATATTAGGTTTTCCATCAGGAATTTTGTCAGTAGCAACCACGGAGCCTGGATTTGTGCCCGTTTGATGGCAATAGGCTCGCCACCTATTACGTGGAACTTTACCATAACTGACAAAATGTGGGTGTACTATTATGTACACTTCTGTCTAACCCTTCGGGGATTACTGGCGTAATGTCATGTTATTTACTGTGTAGAGATGCGGCCTCTAACTAGACGGTGGAAGGACAAAACCGGCCAAGTACGAGTCGGACTCGCGCACGAAGGGTTCCGTACCATTATCTATAAAAACGGCAAAAAAAATCAACTTGTATGAGAGCCCCACTTAAATATTTTTTTATTCTGTTTTAGTATTTGTTGTTATAGCGGCAACAGAATTATATCATGTGTGAAAATTTCAACTGTCTAACTATCACGTTTCATTAGATACAGCCTGATGACAAACGGTCAGACGGACGGACAGCTGAGTCTTAGTAATATGGTCCCGTTTTAGCCTTTGGGTACGGAACCCTAACCCTGGAGATCTACGTTAGGGAATGGGCAACTACAGTACTTTCACAGTTTTTATGCCTTGTGACTGGGACTGTAGCTACATTTCATTGTTGTCTTTGTTTCGACAATTCAAAAGTGCCTGTAACTGGCCTACTTGAAATAAATGCTTTGATTTTGCCCCTAAAAAAAGACTACCTATCTGCAATTTCCCTAATTAAGATAGAAAATCTTTTTTATTTATCTTACTGGCTACATAGGAAAGCAAATGCTACCTTTCCATTCCATTCTTCTTATTTTACCTTTAATTAATTTCGGTCCGAGTTCGTAGACGGTTAAATCAATTCGCTCTTGGACATTCTGACTAATCTTTTTTCGTCGGTTTTCGTTTTTTTTCTCACAAGATTTATCTTGGTGAAAGTGTACGGGGTTCTAATAAAAAAAATGCTTTTAATTAGTGAAAACAGCCCCGAGCTCCAAGAAGTTGTAGACTGGACCTCATTGCTTTATGTTTTTGAGGACAGCTAAGATTGCTTGAGGCTAATAAATATAAAATAATGAAATAGGATGTTACATAAAGTATTTACCGTAATGAATATGAATGTACATTAAGATGAAAAAAGCGAGTTCAGGGAAAATAAATGGGAGGCTGAAATGGTCACGTCGTACGAATGCACCCGAAGAAGTGTACAAAGATCGTCATCACTCACTGGAAGCCGTTAAGGTCGACCGCGGCGAAGGTGGTGTGAAGATCTGATCATGTTTGCAGGGTACCATGGCCAGAAACAGCACGAGACAAAGAGGTTTGGAAGGAGAGAGAGGAGGGCTTTGCCCAACAGTGGGAAACGACACATAATTAATTCGTGAAAATAAAATAAGTATCTATCAATGTTGAACTAGCAATTACATATAAACAAACGCATTCATTCCAAACCATTAATATTATTATATGTATTAGTTTATAAAAAAAAAAATATTAATTTATTTAGT
Source organism: Eurois occulta (assembly GCA_950022335.1). NCBI lineage: Eukaryota > Metazoa > Arthropoda > Insecta > Lepidoptera > Noctuidae > Eurois > Eurois occulta. Next base: position 1,659,940 of record OX465502.1, read on the forward strand.
GAGGTACCTTATCTCACAAGGTCATCTCAATACTACAAAAAAACATGATCTTTTTATCAAAAAATTGTTCAAGTAGTACCAGTTTTAGCTTTTCGTAGTACCAGTTTTAGATTTTCGTAGTACCAGTTTTAGCTTTTCGATCGATAATCTACAAAGTGCGACAGGAATAGTTGGAAGCTTTCCGCGGTGGAAGGCTACTCTGTGACGCGCCGTTCGTGCTAATTCGGAAACACGACGATTGTCGAAGCACATACTTTTTCTGGTTTAATTGTACTTTACTTCTAAGGTCCCACAATCAAGGGTTGCTGATATTAGCGTAAATTACGTCTTATTACGACTTGTTTCATGCCAATTAAAAACAAAATTAAAAGGGGTCGCCATTCAAAATATTTATATTTTTTCCTAAAATTAAATGTTTTTTTCCTGTTCTATCAGTTATTTTTAAAAAAATCCCTGTTCATTTATTAATAGGTATGTATCTCTTAAAACGTTAATTAATTTTATATAGTCATTAAACCCTAACTCTAATTTTGTCTCATCAATAGTAAATTAAGGTCAAATTCGTCATAAATTCTAGTTTACAAGATATTATGTTTTTATAAAAATATTGTCTTCATAGAAAACAATATGGTAGATATTAGACAAACTGAATATGAAAAAAAAAAACTATGTCATAAAATATGAGAAAATATGTATATGAGAGAAAACTATAAACAAGTATAATGTGTTAGGTTTTACCTTGTTTAATAATTATATTAACTACGCCAATGATTTGGTAGTGATGGCCTTTGTCAGACAGGCTACAAGTTATTTTTTATAGAAAAAGGTTTAAAAGAAAGAGAAATGCCTAAACAAGATAAGTAAATTGTGGTGAACTAATTGTTTATATCAGTAAAGATAGTATTGATTAGAATTTTAGAAAAATAATAGAATAGTATAATATTATAATAATAATATCAAGTAATTATTTTACTTTGATGAGGACAATGAACCACTGTAGGTTTTTTTGTGTAATTTAAATAGAATGTGTGCACCCAGTTTTTTTAACAACTAAGTTAACTTTTTATGTTTTTAGTTAAAATATTTTTCAAAGACTGACGTTTGATTACAGGTAATTTAAACTTTTATGAATAAATGTACTTTTTTTTAGATAAAGTGGTGAATAAAGTAATGCAGTGATTGAGAATTAATCACAATAATCTTTACAAATAAATAAAATTAAAGTGTAATACCTACAAACAGTTGTAATATCAAAATAAGAGCTTTTTACTGAATGCGTATGAAAATATATACAGCACTTATAACAAAAACACATTTTTTTTTTGTTTTCTTTGTCTGTTTGTTCCAGCTAATCTCTGAAAGTTTACTGATGTGACCAATTTTTACTGATGGGAGTTTTACTGGCAGATAGCTGATGTTATAAGGTCTAACATAAGCTACTTTTATTTTAGAAAAATAATTAGGGTTCCTTGGAAAAAAAAATTAAAACCCTTGAAATTGGTAACAAAGTCCTACATATTCAAAAAGGGAAGTACCTAATATTTTTTTATAATAATTTCACATGAAAAAAAGTCGTGGGCAACAATATTTATGAAACACTTCAGTAAAAACAATAACAATAATATTTTTTTGTCAAAAAAATTATTCGAGAAACATCACTATTATAAATATTCACAGTTGTTTATGTCCTATGAAAGGGAGATATATTTAGAACAAGTGCAAAACATGTCATAATGTTCCAAAACAAAGTAGTTAAATGAATCATGTACTTTAGTACAACATCAATGAAAACATTAAGGAATTATTCTAATGCAAATAAAACCTGTTTGCTGACAATGACCCAAACATACAGTAACAAAGAAATAGCTAGCAACAGGGACCTATGTACATGCAATAACGATTAATTACGCATAATAGACTCTATAATCCGTTGTGTGCCTAAGGCCATAAACATAGAGAAAAAATGCGCAATCGAGACCATGGCCTACATACGGAATTACGAAATATCACCAGCTAGAAACATACGGAAGAACACTGCTAACGTAACGCACCTACCTACTAGTTTATCAATGCGTTATATATAGATACGTTGGCCCACGGAGACGTGAAAAGAATGCACGCTCCTTACCCAGACAAATAGGCAAAGGTTTACATCAATAAGAACCTTCAAATAAAGTGTTATTAATAACTTTTTACGGGTGTACAACAAAGAAATGTTAATAAAAACACACCCCATATTGATTTTATATAGGGTCGTGACAATCAGCTGACGGCCCTACAGCTACTTATTTACATGGTGGCCCTCGAACGCAATAGGTTCTTTGTAATGACGATAACAAAGAAAGGATACAGTTTGATGACATCGGTGTCCATGCGTCGTTTCCCAGCGCTCGGTGACGACATCTTCGTGATCTATTGCTAATAAATCACAATATCGAACACGAACACTAGAACTAACTCACACTAGACGCAGCGAAACCAATTTTTCGTCCACCAGCAGCAGTCAGAAAAATAACATTGTAGAAAAACAATGGACACAAACCATAGACTAAAATTTCGAAGATGATGTGTAATGAAAACGATGTTGCCACCCAGCAAAATCAATAAAACTTCGGAAAACCTCCGATTTTAGCCCTATGTATACGGTTCTTTACAATAGACAATGGCAATTCCAGAAGATTATGCGTCAAAAATTAAAAAGCATGCAAATTTGTCTATGCGTCATCATCAGCGAAACTTCGCGTGTGTGGATCGAGGAAGATTATTTATAATTCAGTTTTAATTATAGATTTCTTTTACATATACATCCCAAACTTAGTTAGGACAACGCGTTTGTGGACTGCGACGCTCCGTCGGCGCGCCACGAATGCGGAAACATGTGTTTTGATGTGAACATCAAATCATGATACATGACAACAAATTATAATTTATCGGAGTTTACGTGTGTATTAATTGTGTGTTGAAGAGATAAAGGGTTGTTGAGAGATCTTGTGGTAGTGGTGATTACCGTAGCGGATCCGTGTGTGGCTGGTGATAAGTGATAAAGTACGGTCATTTCCGGTGTGTTATTCGTGATGTGGGCGCCCCGGTGAAGTCTCCTGCTGAATCGTTCTGACGTCCTGGTATAGCCATGACGAACACAGGGATCGGGGTCTCTTTTGACCCTAATGACATGACCAGGTTAGTAACAAGATCAATAAAGTAACCCTAACCACAATACCTATAATTTCCTGTTTCCCTTCATGATTTTCCTAATAAGGAAGTAAAATACAAAGTACTAGCAAGTTTCTATAAAATTTGAACCTATAACACATTAGTTTGTAGTTCAAAGTCTTCCATTTGATGTCTACAATAAACATGTTTAGAATTACAACTCAAATCTCTTAGGTATTCCCATTTCTATAATTAAATAACAATTTGAACAAATAACGAGCACAAACAAGTAGAAAAACTGTCTCAAAACCACAATTAGATGACACATGAACAAAACAAACATCAACACCATTTATTTATTTGTTTTTCCTTTTATATTAATATAAAGTCATATTTCTCTACTTGAAATTGTGTCAAAGTAAACAATGTCAGTTTAAACATGTAGTTTGGATCTCATACACCTATCTCACACTTATTAAGGTTTACTAAACATGCCTTCTTCTATAAATTATCTCTATTGGATGATGTCTGAGTATCGTACATGGTAAGCATTTTTATTTTTACTTGTGATATTTTTTCAATGTTGATATTTCTATTAAGGAACCCAAATAGTGAGTAAAACTATACATAAATCAGTTAAAATAATTTATTAATAGACTTGACTTTTATTTAGTATTAAAGACAATTCTCTTTCAATCTTTGATTGAACCTAATTAATAAAGTCCATGTATATGTTAGATTATGATCTCAGAACTCACCTCCTTTCTTGTCATATCATCATCATTTTAGCCGAAAGACGTCCACTGCTGGCCAATTGCTGCAATTCCATCCTTTGTTTCTTGAGTTAATGTTTAGTAATGTTTTTGAAAATATACCTTATAACACTAAAACATGATTTTTCACCCCAAAAATATAACCAATAGTTTTTGCATAGATTTAATTAGTTTCAAGCACAAAATGCTTGGTTGAGGCCTTTTTGAAGGGTCCGTTAACACCTTGTATAAGGCTAAATCTACTAATCATGCTTAACACTGCCCTCTCCAAACTGAATACTCTGCCCTTCCTAGCAACTAAACGAATGTTAACAACATTAAGTAGACTAATATCAGTTAATCTGCCATTGATAACAGCTCTATAAATATCCTGCTTCATTATACTACTCATGTTTTTTAACTCAATTGAAGTTTCAAGTGTTGATCTCAATATTAAAATAGCTGATGGTGTATGCTGTAGTCTCAAGCACTCATGTGTTATTATCAGCCATTTGTGTCCCACTGCAGGGCAAAAGCCTCCCTTCCCTCCTTCTACTTCATCATCAGCCACAACTCAACTCAACACAGCTTGACTTCACCCACTATTGGGAATATGGCTCTCTTTGCTTTTGCTAAGCTCCACATTCTTTTGCCAGCCTCATTTGGGATAAACCCATGGTGACAACACATCTGCCCATCTCTCCTTCTAGTTAATCCATTGCTGTTCATCACCAATCTTTAACATACGAGTCTAGTTTGTCTCACCATCTCTTGTGTTGATGCTGATACCCACTGAGTGATAATACCAACACATATACAGGTACTAAAATTCAAAAGTTATTTTCCCATTGAATAATTATTGCTACTTTATGATGAGACATATAAATGGATTATGTGATCTGTTACATAAATTATTTGATTTGATATATGTGTCATAATCAGTGATCGGAATAGGCTGACTATATTTGCCTAAACTTCGGAGAACAGAGACAGAAAGTGGAGACTTCCTTACAACTATATTTTTTAAACTTGCAATTACCAAATTTCGGGATTTTCACAATACATTAATTAAGTTAGATTAATTTTAGTGAAAATTCCTAAGATTTGTTAATTGCAAGTTTAGTTAAAAATAGTCTTTTCTTTCAACTTACTGAAGATTTTTCCCGAATGCCGGCAAAAAAATTATAGTCATAAGGAAGTCTCCACTTTCTGTCTCTGTTCTCCAAAGTTTAGGCAAATATAGTCAGCCTATTCCGATCACTGGTCATAATAATGTGGGATCCAAAATTTAAAATGCTGTAACATGATACTATTGTAAAATCTAATCATTTTAAAAGAGTAACCATGGAGTTTCTTGCCGGTTCTTCTCCATAGGAAACGACCAACCCGACCCGTGCACCTTTTTGTCGACGTTTCATAAGTGCTCATGTAGGCCTATGTGAAATAAAAATATTTTGATTTTGAAAAATAAAGTCTTTGTAAAAAACTGCTACTGTATTGATTGTAGTTTTGTGTTCATAACAGCACAAAATTGCCATCAATATGGTAGGAGAAAATCACTTTAATTCATAGTATTAATCACTAATTCACTTACTCATGCTCAGGTCCACTTCAAATTTGCATTAAGTCATTTCAAAAGTTTTCCATAAAAAGATAAACTAATATGGTTACTTATGAGTAAATTGGAATTTCAATAAGATCTTTTATATAACTTGAATTTATTAGAAATTAGTTGAAAACGCATTTTGCTTTATACACTTCTCATCAAAAAAATCGAAACACTTTCGTTTTTATTGTTTTTGTCCTAATTTTTTACAAAAGAGAATTAATTCCATGAAAAAAAAAAAATATTGTGTAGCTGGCAGTTTGGTCATTACAGTAAGAAGAAAAAAATCAAAATTCGAAATTAGAATTTCATTTGTTTATCCTATAAATGAAATTAATCACTGTTTTGAGACAAATGTGTATTTAGGGTTGGAGTACGTTTCTCGTTTAAAAACTAAAAATTAGCGCTTGTCTTTAAACTTTTTGTTTCTTATTTCATTTACTGTGACTTTGGGACGTCTGAAAAAACTTTTTTTTCTAAAACATATGGATACTTCGCCCGCAGAAGCCGCCCAAGTGGTGGCATTGCTGGATTCTGGACTTAGTCAGCGTGTTGTGGCTGTAAGATTGCATCTAAGCTTATCATCTGTTCATAGAGTCTACAAACGCTATCGGGAGACTGGTTCGTTCACGCGCCGTTCAGGATCTGGCAGGAATCGGGTCACTTCTGAGCGAGATGATCGATTTATTGTAACAACTTCTTTACGAAATCGACGCCTTAACGCTTTTCAACTGCAGCAGCAGCTTCGCGTTGTACGAAGAGTAGCTGTAAGTGACTCTACAATAAGAAGAAGGTTGAAGGAACGCGGATTGGCACCGCATAAGCCAGCGAATGGGCCGAAATTAACTGCAGACCATCGAAGAGCGCGCCTTAACTTTGCACGCGAGCACCTAACTTGGTCATACCTTCAGTGGAGCAAAGTACTGTTTTCTGATGAGTGTAAAATTATGCTGTATGGTAACGACGGAAGGAACAAGGTCTACAGAAGAGATGGAGAACGCTTTGCACAATGCTGCATTGAAGAAAAGGTCAGCTATGGTGGCGGTTCGTGGACGGTTTGGGGAGGAATCAGCGCCGACGGTAAGACAGAACTTGCCTTTGTGTCTGGGCCACGGCTGCCTGCACTAAACTCTCATCGGTACATCGAACAGTGTCTTGAACCTCATGTGATGCCCTATGCACATTTTATTGGCAACGACTTCATATTCATGCACGACAATGCTAGAGCTCACACCGCGGGCGTCGTACGAGATTATCTTACCGAAGTCGGTATCACCATTATGGTATGGCCAGCAAGAAGCCCGGACATGAATCCCATTGAACATCTATGGGATGAATTAAAGAGACGAATTCGAGCAAGAGATCCAGCCCCAGAAACACTTAGCCAGCTGCAAAATGCAATCCAAGAGGAATGGGATAATATACCACAACATGTGATCGTGACTCTCATCCGATCGATGAAGAACCGTATGGAAGCAGTAATAAGAGCTCGCGGAGGGAATACAAGTTATTAAATAAACGTTTCTTACATTTTTTTTTCATTTAAGCGTGTTGTTTTACCCATTTCCTTCATATTCCATACAGGGTAAAAATTACTCATCATACAAAATACGAAACCTATGAAGACTTAATTTGAATTTAGAACAATAACATTAGGATTTAAAAACCTCATACTACTCACTATTAAATGACATTTTACATTTATTCCTAAATATACACATTTTTCTGATAATCCTTATCAAATCATAAACTGCGAGGTGTTTCGATTTTTTTGATGAGAAGTGTAGTAATTTAAGAACATCACGAAATACTGCAAACTAAATAGTATGATGCAGTTTTTTATTTCAGTAAGTAGGGTCATTTCGCCTGTTCGCGTCCATTTAGTGCAGTTGGCAAGTTTGAAGGAGAAGATAAAAATGTTCCAGCACTAGTTTCAATGAAAAAGTTATGTAATGTGTTCATTATATAGTCTACTATAGGGTTCGCTTTCAGTTTTGTTCGAAACTACTTGTGTTTTTTTTATAAATAGACAAACTTCAAAAATACGCGTTTTACCCAGTTTGCGTCCAAAAAATCTAAATTGCGTCCACCCATAGACCATTTTGCGTCCACCACCTAAGAAAAGGAATGTAGGGGTGATATTTTTAAGATAATGTAAAGAAAAATTATATTTTTAACAGATTCTTTATTCAAGAATATATGTAGTTATTTGGGAACTCAACTCTCGGATTCCATATTCCTTAGATCCCTCTCCTCAACCGAGACCTACAAGTATTTGGGTATGTCGGAAGCATTTGGCATCAATGCTGCTGACATGAAACAATCATAGAAGGAGCGCTTCTTTGGTCGCCTGAATAAAGTGTTAAACAGTCTTTTATCAGGCGGAAACAAAGTGCGCGCCTTTAATGGTTGGGTCATGCCGGTTTTGATGTATTCTTTCGGCATACTCAAATGGACTCAGACGGAACTTGACGCCCTGGATAGGAGGGTCCGCACACTATTGACAGCAAACCGGATGCCTCACCCAAGATCATCGGTGATGAGACTGTATATCCCGCGGAAGTGCGGAGGTCGTGGCTTCTTAAATGCTAAGACCTTGCACAACCGTTAGGTATGCAGTCTCAGGGAATACTTTCTCGAAACCGACGTGGGGATGCACCGAGATGTGGTCTCAGTGGACAAGGGCCTCACCCCGCTCTCCTTGGGTAACGAGAACTGGCGCAAACCTGTGATATTGAATACTAATGACCGTAGGGAGGTATGGCAGAGCAAGGAGCTACACGGACGCTTTTTCCGGGCCCTACATGGACCTGATGTAGACCTCTTGGCGGTTGGTGCCTAAGGTGTTGGTCGAGGAGGAGCAGAAGGAGGCTCTCATTGCGCGGCACGGCACGCATTGTGAGACGGTTCCTTTCCCTGGAGCCCTGACCACCCTGCCTGGACCTTGTTCCTGATGCCGATGGGGCATCTATTTTTTATATTTTAAATGTTTTGTTTACTTTTGTTTTTTAAAATATTTAAAAATGTATTAAATAAGAGAAATAATGAATAAAATTAATACATATTAAATTATTTTTACAAGTAGTTAAAAAAATATATTTACGCTATTATTTGTAGTTAATGAAAAAATGGACGCAATTTGGTACAATAGTATTTCCCTGTAGGTATAGTTTGCGTCCACAACTCCACATGTGATGAACGATATTTGTATCTTTTTCTACAATCATAATAACGTGGACGCAAATTGCTCATTACGATTGCATGATATTAGTACATAAATAAAAAATAAAAACAAATTCCCTTTCATAATTTAATCACATAAAAATAAACACTAACTAAATCATAAATAGACGAGTTCGCGTCCATTGTGGTCGCAAAGTGGAAGTTTTATAAATTCGGTGTAGTAATTCGCGTCCACCTTATTTTAACTATTAACTTTAAAAAAAACAAGTAAATACATAATTAATATTACTCCTTTTTTCATGCTTTATGTCTAGAAACAGCTGTGTATTCTAAAATACGCATAAAACAATAAAATAATTACCGTCGAACGCGCCCCTGCACACTATTTTTTTTGCCGACATTCCGCTCGTCCGCGCTTCTTTGTTGAAGAACGGAGACTAACTATTTTTTTACACATGATTGAATGGGCACACAGAACTTTTGTCTATGTGTATGCGCCTCTTATACGATGAGGTATTGGCGGTAACGAGTTTTCGGTGATTTAGTGTGTTAATATACCTATTTTCGAGAATTGTTTTAGGGAGGTCCGAAAAATGGACGCGAATAGGGTGATGGACGCGAACAGGCGAAATGACCCTATGTCAAAACATTTTGACAAAGACAAAACAATATCCGCCGCCGCCCCGCACTGTTAGAAGTGCCAGCGGCTAGGACTAACCTACTCAAGTTTACCCCTATGTCGCGAGCTGCACGTATTATTAATATTATAACGGTATCGGATGATATATTTGGGCAAGACCTGCCGAGATTTGTCCAGAAGGCACAAATCATAATTGAAAGAGGTGTGCAACTGTAAACATTGTCATATTAATTTTTTTTTTACTATTTTTTGTGTTTATATTGTATGTTTTTCTATATTGTATGTGTTATAGCATCGTATTGGAGGAGTCTGTAATGATGTTATAATTGGTGGTAAATAAATAAATAATAATAATAAATATTTTTAAAGAATCTAGTAACTAATTAACCTAACATCTTTCAATAAGTTCTAAAGTGAAACATAAATATATTTTATGACTGTCCCCAATCTTAGAAAACAGGTTGTTTATCTCAACATATAAACAAAACAAAAATGACTCATATTACACACTGGCTACTCAGCTACTTAATACTAGCCAGAGCTAGACTTTGAACTGCAATCAGCAAACCATAGGTTGTTTGATTTTTGCATTACTCACTTAATGAACTCGAGCATCAAAATCAAAGCATTTATTTCAAGTAGGCCCGTTACAGGCACTTTTGAACTGTCGAAACAAAGACAACAATGAAATTTAGCTACAGTCCCAGTCACAAGGCATAAAAACTGTGAAAGTACTGTAGTTGCCCATTCCCTAACGTAGATCTCTATGGAGAAGAACGGGCAAGAAACTCCATGGACACTCTTTTAAATCAGAATATTTTTACAAAACCTTGGTTACATCATTCATGTTTAGATGGTACATTATGTGAGAGCGATGTAGCAAGATGTGCACGTTAAAAGTGTCCATAGTAAAAACAAGGAAAAGAACAATTCAAAAAATAAAATAATTAATTCAAATAAGCCGTGGCAACCAAGAGATGACCAGTCACAACTGACAGCGCCCGTTCACGAACATGACGCATGTATCAGCACCATTCAACTCAACCATTTTGAAGGGAACTAACTGATCCGACACACGCGCCACCATCAGCGAGACATTTGAGTGAGCATGACATACACTTAACCGCCAGGGCAAATTCAAGTCAAAAAAAAAAAATGACGTAGGTTTCCAACGAAGGATAGCTTTCTATTACATAGTACTCACATAATATGGGCTATGCGGTTATATAATACCAAAAGAAATTGAATCTATACAATGCAAAGATAGTTGTACAATCTTCAGCAGCTCCAACAATACTATTTAATGCTATCCATTAATCAGTTTATGCGCCCCTGTCCATGTGGAGCAGGACCGGCATTGAGCCAAGCATTTTTATCAGAGATATAATCGTCCAACTTGTAATATGCTTGCTTACATAGTGTGCGTTTAATGCATGATTTAAATTTCGTCTCATTCAGTTCAAGAATACTTTGTGGAATTTTAATATAGCATCTTAAACAGTACCCCATGAAAGATGAGTCTACTTTAGCGAGTCTGAAGCCCGGCTGAACTAATTGGTCTCTAGTTCTCGTACTGTAATTGTGTCTGTCACCTCTTTTATTAAAAAGATGTAGATTTTTTCTAACGTACATTATGTTTTCGTAGATGTATTGACAATGTACCGTCATGATTTTGATTTCCTTAAACAGTTCCCTTAGAGAATCGCGCCTACGAAGATTATATATGGCTCTGATGGCTCTTTTTTGCAGAATAAATATAGACTCAATGTCTGCAGCCCGTCCCCATAACAGAATGCCATAAGACATTATACTATGAAAGTAACTAAAATAGACCAGTCTAGCGGTATCTACATCAGAAAATTGACGGATTTTTCTAACAGCATATGCTGCTGAACTTAGGCGCCCCGCAAGAGATTTCAAATGAGAACCCCATTGTAGCCTTGAATCAAGCGTAAGCCCCAGGAAAACGGTTTTATCTACGAATTCAAGTTTCTCTTTATTCAATACTATATCACACTCGTTACTTTTAACATTTGGTAAAGCAAATCTTATGCATTTCGTTTTTTTTTCATTTAATACTAAATTGTTTGCTGTGAACCAATTATGGACCTGAAGTAGGGCATTATTTACGTCATCTAGATTTTGGGCCCGTCTATTTATCTTAAAAATTAGAGAAGTGTCATCAGCAAATAACACCATATTTTGAGGTTGGTTTTTCAATAAATAGGGTAGATCGTTTATATATACTAGAAAGAGGAAAGGACCCAATATTGAGCCTTGCGGAACCCCCATTTTTACTTTTAAACCCTGTGAATTAACACCATTTATTTGAACATATTGTTGTCTATCACTTAAATAAGATTTTACCAAACCAAGTGCAAGTTTACCTAGTCCGTAATGCTCAAGTTTCAAAAGCAATGTGTCGTGATTTACGCAATCAAATGCTTTGGAGAGGTCACAAAATATTCCTATTGCGTCTTGGGATGCTTCCCACGCAGAAAATATGTGCTTTAATAAGGTTACACCGGCGTCAGTTGTACAACGTCCCTTAGTGAAACCAAACTGTTGGTCGTGTAAGATTCTGTTGGTGTTAAAATGATTGAGCATTTGATTAAGCATTACTTTTTCAAACACCTTGCTAAAAACTGGCAACACGGATACAGGTCTATAATTATTAGTATCTTTACTATCCCCGGATTTGAAAAGAGGTATGACTTTACTGTATTTCATTAAATCAGGGAAAACTCCTTGGTCTACACACAAATTAAAAATTAAAGCTAAGTACGGTGCTACAGTCTCAACTATGGATGTACAAACTTTGATAGACATTCCCCAAAGATCTTCGGTCAGTTTGACTTTTATTTGCCGGAAAGCTTTAATAACTATCATAGGGTTTATGTGTTTAAATTTAAATTCAGCCGGGCAGCCAGACACATTCGCCTTTAATAAACCAATTGCTACTTCAGGAGAGGAATTAAGATCACCACATCACCCTGTTGAAGTTGAAAATTATGCCACAGAAACACATACCTACCCATTCATCAAGTTAGGCTATAGTCCATACCCACATCATGGTCAAAATGTGTGCGAAATTTCAACTTTTAAGGGTAAGGGAAACAGGGTGTAAATTTACACCCATCCTCCTATTAGACGGGTGTTGTGTCCGGTGAGTTACTGCTCTATGGTTGATGTTGGGTAGTTGTCGCAGATAAGGATATACAGGGTGTTTGGCGCATGGACCGACACAATTTTTCCAGGGATTTGGGAGGTCATTAGCTAGGTTCTACCCATACACCCTTTGTCCCAAATGTCACGGTTGGTTACATATGATTTTTTTTGTTTAAATGAAATGAATGCCCAAAATGTTTCCTTTAATTCGAAATAACTTTTTTGTTTGTGGGCGTAGTGGCACAAAACATTTTTTATTGCATTCTCCAAAGTCTTTTAAATCTAAAAACATCTTTGTTTTATACAACTGGTTTCAAGAAAACTCCTTACAAGCTTCCAAAGTAAGTCTTTTTATTTAATGAATGAAATTTTACAACTTCTAAATTAATTATAAAAGAAAATAAAAGTCATTTTGAACTTAGCTTTATTTTAAAAAGTTCTTTAGTTGATACCCTTTCTAACGGTATGCTACATGTCATAGAAATTATTCATTATGTAGTCAAAATACTAGTTAGGAGAGTCAGGGTTAAGAAAAGACTTTTTAAGGTTATTTTGTTTTTAATAAACTAAAGTTATAAAAAGGAGGCAAAACACCGGGAGAGGTGGAAAGTAATGGGGGAGGCCTTTGCCCAGCAGTGGGACAGAATAGGCTAGTTAAAAAAAAAGTTATAAATCTTGTTCAAATTGACCTCCTCCATTTCGTATGCATGCACGACATCTGTTTCTTATTATTTCAACTGTCGTTGTACGTAGTGCCCGAACTTGTTGTGCCAGTTTTGGAAGAAGGTGTGCCGATAGTTTTCCAAAATGACGGCTGTCCAGCACACTACCAACTGGACGTGCGAGAGCATTTAAATAATGCCTTTCCAAACGCATGGATTGGTAGGGGCGGCCCTATTCCGTGGCCCGCACGGTCCCCAGACCTGACGCCTTTGAATTTTTACGTCTGGGGACGTGCAAAAGAATTGGTTTACCAGACAGAAGTGCCCACTAGGGAAGTTCTAATTGAACGAATAACCGACGCGTTTCAAACTATGAAAGAAGAAATGCGACTACGTACAACGACAGTTGAAATAAGAAACAGATGTCGTGCATGCATACGAAATGGAGGAGGTCAATTTGAACAAGATTTATAACTTTTTTTTTAACTAGCCTTTTGTGTCCCACTGCTGGGCAAAGGCCTCCCCCATTACTTTCCACCTCTCCCGGTGTTTTGCCTCCTTTTTATAACTTTAGTTTATTAAAAACAAAATAAACTTAAAAAGTCTTTTCTTAACCCTGACTCTCCTAACTAGTATTTTGACTACATAATGAATAATTTCTATGACATGTAGCATACCGTTAGAAAGGGTATCAACTAAAGAACTTTTTAAAATAAAGCTAAGTTCAAAATGACTTTTATTTTCTTTTATAATTAATTTAGAAGTTGTAAAATTTCATGCATTAAATAAAAAAACTTACTTTGGAAGCTTGTAAGGAATTTTCTTGAAACCAGTTGTATAAAACAAAGATGTTTTTAGATTTAAAAGACTTTGGAGAATGCAACAAAATTTGTTTTGTGCCACTACGCCCACAAACAAAAAAGTTATTTCGAATTAAAGGAAACATTTTGGGCATTTTTTTCATTTAAACAAAAAAAATCATATGTAACCAACCGTGACATTTGGGACAAAGGGTGTATGGGTAGAACCTAGCTAATGACCTCCCAAATCCCTGGAAAAATTGTGTCGGTCCATGCGCCAAACACCCTGTATAAGGCTGGTTTTATAGTCACGCCGCTAGACGCGCCGTTGGGCAGCGCGCTGTTGAACAGGAACACCGAACGGCGCTGCTCAAGCGCGCGAATTTGAAACGCTACTACTACCCCAATACACATCCGAGCGCGCGCACTCCGACGGCGCTGCTGAAACGCGTGACTATAAAATCAGCCTAAAACTACCCAACATAATTGCGGGTTGCAAAATTTTTAGTTCTTAATTTGCATTATAGGTACTGCTAGTGTTCTTTTGTCAATTTGATAATATTCGCTACAAGCAGTTAACTAGTGTAAAACAGACAGGCAGGATGACTGACATTGAGTATAGGACTTAGTAGGGACAAATGGATTTTACGTAAATTTCAATAGAAATTAATCTTTGATGTATTTTCCTCAATTCTATAATTTCAAGCCTTTTTGACATTTTCTGAACAGGGAAAACCTATTACGTATACCAGCCAAATTGAAGTTTACATTTAATTTTATGCTATGTATAAACCCAAAACTTGGAAATTATTACGAAATAATATGATAAATCAATCATTTAACAATAATTCCATTTATTTAGAATGAAGTAGGTATTAAATCTTATGTCATATTAGATTATTAGCATACATTTTACATTTCTTTGGTTTCTGCTTATCCCCATAGGAAAAAGCGTGAGTTTATGTATGTATTTTACAAAATTCAGGACTTTCAAGAAATGATTAAAACTTCAGTACAATGTGTGTCAAATATTTCACGATTCTTACATAGCAGTGCCCCTGTATGTCTCCAAAGGGCTAGGCATAGACCCTATAGCACACCCGCATTTTACAGTCCCATGTAATAGGGAGCAAGCTTACACCAGGCCCAAATGGAAACGGGATGCTACAGAGAAATGTTATTGGAGTTTTTTGGGAAACTCCAATAACACTTTACCCAACCTAGGAATCAAACCCTCATACCCAGAATTAGCTCTTATCGCCACTAGACCATGACTCAGTCAACTTGAAAAAAAGTGAATCATATTTTCCAATTCCAAATAATTATTCAAAACCACAAATAACAAAGAATCCAAAACTCACCACTCAAGAGATCGCTATTAGTACTTTACCTTGAAATTTTTCAGTACTCACAAAGCGTAATTAACACAAAAACATCTTGTATTGAGACAACAAAAACATTTTGTTGGTAATTAGTAGCTAACTAGAATGACCTTCAACTGTTCTGTAAGTGAAACCGTTCATTTCTGGGCTAGTTTATTCTACTTCCTTACTGTGAGAAGAATTTTAAGATGTTACGTCTAGAATTATTTACATTCGTGAAAAACATTTGTGACATAACAATCCTGCTGTACATTACATAATTATCTGCATTTGGTTAGACTGGAAGCTGACTGTAACATAGGGGCTGTCTCCACGAGCGAGAGAATGGCGACGATATTATCGTCGTTGCCACGTATTTCTATACACTCCCTTAGAGGCCGTCTCCACGAGCGAGAGAATCGCGGCGATGTTATCCCATACAAATACGTAATATCGCCGCGATTCTCTCGCTCGTGGAGACGTCCCCATAGTTAGGAGAAAGGCAAATGATTCTTCTTCTTTTGGTGCCTGTCCAATTACTAAAAGTTAGCTATCAATGAACTGAACTATTTCTTCTCCTTTGCAAAATGGAACAGCTCAGGCAGTTAGTAACATGAAAATGACTGTAGAAAACAGAGTTAGATGTATTGGTACTAAAGTGGGCCCAAGATAGTGCCTTGGGGCGTTCGACTTTCGTTTATTGCCTTGCTTATCCAGCTGGAGGCAATTTCCCTTTTAAAATAACTGATCTTCTCCATGAGTTTTAAAGTAAAGTACAGTGGTTTGTGCGTCGGTGGCCCTTCCAGCCTTTATAATATAAGGGGACTGAGATTGCATGCAGCTTTATAAAATCAAATGCTTGGTGAACTTCTTATCATTGTTAACAACCCACTCAACTACATTTTCCATGAGAGTAGACAGCCCTTTTTAAATGTTTTGTTTGATGATCTGATTGGCTATTTCTTGGATTTTTATGTAATGCCAGTTACTCAAGTTATTTTCAATAGTTGCAATGTTTTATCATCACTCGAATATTCATAGATTCTGATGGTAATTTCTTTTCTATCAACAGCTGGTACTTCAGAGAGTTATCCCGTGCTGAAGCGACGAGGTTACTCCTCAACGAGACGGAGAGCGGCGTGTTTCTCGTCAGGGACTCCAAGACGATTACTGGAGACTATGTGCTTTGTGTCAGGTTGGTGCTTTACTTCTTTATTGACAGAATTTCAAAGGACAGACATTTTTTTTTTTTGCAATTTAATGCTGATGATTTTTATTGGTGTGGTGCAGACAATTTAGTACAAACTTATTCAAAACCTCCTTTCCCATCTTTCAGAGAAGACGACAGAGTCTCCCACTACATAATCAATCGTGTCGTCTCAGCCGACGGCGCGATCAGGTTCCGGATTGGAGACCAACTCTTCGCGGACATGCCAGCTCTCCTGGCGTTCTACCGGCTTCATTACCTGGACACAACGCCGCTTGTCCGGCCTCTGCCACAGGCGCTGGCGAAAGTGGCAGCACCGCCACCTCAGCAGCCACACCAGGTCTTGGAGTTGGTGATTGCGAAGTTTGACTTCTCTGGCAATGTAAGTATAAACACGTTTTGGGTTCACAGCTGTTAGGTCTCAAACACACTGCCTTGGTCTTATGAAGCTTTAACCTGTTAAACATCGACTAATGAGCCACAGTTCAATCAATTGTCTATTGTTCGTGACTCTCTTGTTCGTCGATATTTGTGTATAATAAAATGGGAGAATTTTGTCTAGTCGAGACGTTTTCTTTCACGGTTTTTAGGGTTCCGTACTCGAAGGGTAACCAACGAGACCCTATTACTAAGCCTCCGCTGTCAGTCTGTCTGTCTGTTAGCGGACTGTATCTCATGAACCGTATTCTGGAGACAGTTTGAAATTTTCACAGAATGTGTATTTCTGTTGCTGCTATAATAACAAATAATAAAAATTAAAGGTGGCTCCGCTACTACGATGGTACGGAACCCTTCATGCGCGAGTCCGACTCGCACTTTGCCGGTTTTTAAAGTACACACCTACCAGTTTTGAATCCGAATCGAAAATCTTGTACAAGACTTTGGACTCGCTTGGCTTCGCCTGCCTCAAAATATTTGACCATCACAATAACTCTTATAGAAAACACATAGTAACAAAAATAATGGTGCTTGTGACACGCCATGTAGATATATTTGGAACTTAACAATAGAACCATGAACATTTTATGACGGCTGTTATTTGACGATCAATAAGCTGCATTTGTAAACGTAGATTACAATCGTGTGCGAGATGTTACATTTAAATAAAGTTTACTAGTTTATGCCCTCGGCTTCGCCCGCGTGGAATTCGGTAATTGTCTCACAGGATCATACTACCGGGATGAAAAGTATCCTATGTGTTAGTCCAAGTTATAAACTATTTGTTTGGCAAATTTCAGCCAAATCTGGTCAGTAGTTTTTGCGTGAAAGAGTACCATCCATCATCATTCAGAATATTTAGTTTTGGATGTAAAAAAGTATTTGGATATATGCCTTTTTTACACCTAAAACGGTTACAACATCAAATTCAGTGTTTTAACTGCAATTCATTATTAATATTCTAGTTCACTAGTTGCCCATATTTCTTATTTCCATACAGTAATATTGCCAAATTAATTTAAACAGGTAAATATTTGACAGCTCTTTGCGAAGTTGCCAACTTTTTGGATGAACACTCTCAAATATAAAATTGTATTCCTGGCAATATGAAGGTATACTAGACACATCTGTCTACCCCTATGCTGAGCACAGGCGTGATGTTAGCCTTAAAATCAAGAACATTCCACCCAGATATTTCATCACACCTATGACTAAAACAGTCCAATATAAAAATATGCCTACAAACAAGGAAGAAAGATGTCTCATCGTAAAACGATAAAAACCAGGTCTCCATGTGAATGTCTTTCTAATATTAGCTTTCATAGTAACGCTGCCGCTGTCGCTATGACTAACTGCCGCAATCATATCGAGTTACGTTCTATTAAAAGGTTATGGGCAGTAGTACAATTTTGTTAAACTGGAAAGTACAGGTACACTGAAAAAAAAATATGATCGATGCCATCAAAATTTTGATAACTGTGATAAAGATACTTAGTCACATAGGGGAACACAAAGCACTTGTTTGCCGGCAATAAAGCTAACTTGATTATTGATTGTACCTGTGGTCCCAGTAATATTAAATAAGCTCTCGATTGTGTTGATCACTAAAATTATTTAATGCAAACAATATGTTTGATACTTCTCATCATGTTGTTGATGATTGTGAACTAGAGATTAGTTCAAAATAATAAAGGCCTTTATGACGTTAATTAGTTAACTTTTTGGGCAGAATTAAGCCCGTTTGCTAATTTAATCATGTTGTTTTATAGAATTTACTAAGTACCATGTCAAGATTTAATAAGTATTTTATAAAAAAAGCTATTAAGAACTTTATCAGATTCAATAACTAACTTGTTTGTGAGAAATAAGTCAGTTTATTCAGCCCACAATGTTCAATTATTAAAAATTTATAAAGTACTTTGTCAGATTTACTAGCTAACTTGATTGTCAGAAATAAGTCAGTTTATTCAGCCCACAATGTTCAATTATTAAAAATTTATAAAGTACTTTGTCAGATTTACTAGCCAACTTGATTGTCAGAAATAAGTCAGTTTATTCAGCCCACAATGTTCTATTATTAAAAATTTATAAAGTACTTTGTCACATTCACTATTTGACTTGTTTGTCAGAATAAGCTTTTTAATTAGGATAACCATGTTTGATATAAAAGGGTTGGTATTGTACTCAATTAAAAACTGTGGTAGGTACTTATACCTAATACCACATACCTTCCCATTTGGCTTGGCATGAAATGGGAAGGCATGTGATATTAGGTATATGTACCAGTTCTTAACTGAGTACAATACCAACCCTATTACATCAAACATGGTTATCCTAATTAGAAAGCTTATTTCTGACAGAAGTACCTCGGCTAAAAAAAATTTAAGAACATTATCATGGATTAAACAATCTAAGGAATGGTGGTCTCATAACAAACTGTAAAAATATAAAACCATGGACTAATTTAAAGCTATGTATGAATTAACGAAACCTAATACGAACCTACCTACGAAGTATGAAGGAAAATCTCTAAAACAAAAAGAGTCAATACAGGTAAAGGAAAAATTTATTTTTCATCAACTTAAGAGCTACTTACACAATTATAACCATTTCAATCAACAATTTTATAACATTATTATAATAAAATGAGTCTAACCACAGTTTGGTTAGTGAGGGAGTCCCGCTCCGGTCTTCCTACACAAACATAACCATTTCAATAAACAATTTTATAAAAATATACTATGTATGTAACTTATTCTAAAATTCAAAATTTCTGCCGTGTCGGAGATGCTTTCGTCTACCAAACTGAAAGGCAGTCTTATGGCCCGCTCCGGGCTTCATAACAATTTAAGAGCACAAACATAACCATTTCAATAAAAAAAATTATAAAAATATACTATGTATGTAACTTATTCTAAAATTTCTGCCGTGTCGGAGATGCTTTCGTCTACCAAACTGTAAGGCAGTCTTATGGCCCGCTCCGGGCTTCATAACAATTTAAGAGCTACACAAATATAACCATTTCAATCAATAAATTTATAAAAATATACTATGTATGTACTTTTTAAAATAGAATTAAGCATCTCCCACACGGTAGAAATTTTCACCTATGTACAGGGGTGACCTTGTCAAAGGATCGGTCGGCGTCGCCGTCAAGAGTCGTGCCGACACGATTTCCAACGAAAATCGTGTCGGCGCGACTCTCGACGGCGACGCCGACTGATCGTTCGAAAAGGTCACCCCTGTAGATCGGTGAAAATTTCTGCCGTGTCGGAGATGCTTTCGTCTACCAAACTGAAAGGCAGTTTTATGGCCAGCTCCGGGCTTCATAATAATTTAAGAGCTACACAAATATAACCATTTCAATCAACAATTTTACATATAAAAATACTATGTAAGTACTTATTACAACAAAATTAGTCTACTAAAATGTAAGGCAAAACAATAGATAATTTTATTAAATAGGGCTACGCAAGGTAACAAATATCTTATTAAGTACGATATTAATCGTACAAGGAATGGGTGATATCAAATCCTTGTGAAATTTTATTACAGATTTCGAAACTGTTGGTTCTGTTACCTCGTAACCAAAAAAGTGTTCATTGAAGTTTAGAGTTTCAAATACAACCCCTTTAAAAATAACATCACATTCATATAAATAAAGTGAATTTAGCTTAAAAAAAACGAGCAAGCCGCTATCAGGATGGTATGAATCCACTAGCACAGTGTTTTTTGTATATTGTGTGGATGATACTTTAACCCAAGATACTTTTACGAGTTTATCTGTTTGGAATATTGGTAAATTATCAATTATATAGTTAGTTTCCATAGAACTAATTGTTAATTCAGGACCACTTTTAGTTGTGGGATCTAATTCTCCTTTCAAGAACATCTCATTTAACTTTAATTGGTGTTTTATAGCTAAGGTCCATGTAAGATTTCTCCTATTACATGACGCTCTAGCGGCTATTTTAAAAATTCTGTGTTTTGCTTCGAAACGCATGGACCACAATGAAATAATCGGACCAAATTTTTTTAAGGCGGTATGGTAATGTAATAGATTATGAAATTTTGGCTTTAACGTGTCATCGCATAAGGAGATATACATAGAATTAAGCTCCGCTATATTAGTTTGTAATAATTCTTCGGTGCCTTGACTGAAAGCAGTTAGTGACAGTAGTTCTACGACTGTTCGAAGCTTCAGGTACAAACTCCAATGTTCATTACCTGTTGGAATAAACTCCCCTACCAACAAACCGAAATAACGAACGAGTATTAACATTTCAGAGGCTGATAAACGAACATTTCCGTGAATTAAATGATCTAGAGATAAAGAACAAGGGCGATTCCTTTCATCAGGTCCATAATCAAATCCTTCTAATTTATAATTGAGTTGTTCTAGTGTAAAAAATTTTGAATCTCGAATAAAGTAAGGTATTAAGAAACTCATTATGTATTTTGCTACGCCTTCTAAAATATCGTGCATACTGTCTATCCCCACTTGATCAAACAGGTTAAAATTTTTAACACGAAGCCAAATACATTTTTCTTTTATACCAGTTTCAGATGGTTGATTTTGCAAAAGATCCGATTCATAATTTTCAGAATTACGCAATAAGGAGATATCTTCCTCGACCTGATATTTCATAACCTCCTTTCGAACTCTGCATACACGGCAAGGGTAGTTAGCAGAAAAGCTTTCTAGAAACCCTGTCATAGAGTGGATTCCTAGATTGTCTCCAAGGATCAAACCTAGTTCAAAATATAATTTTCCTTTAAAATCAGGGATTTCAATATCTACTCCATGTTCACTAAGGTAATTAAGCTCGTCAATGACACATTGAAATATTACATTATTACCAAATGATGATCTATCCGATGAATGAAACAGAAGAAGAAGAAATATATTTGATAGAACTGAGGAACGACACGGTGGTAAGCAAGGAATTGAGATGTAAACAGCGCCTAGTTTGTGTTGTCCTGCTCGACTCCCTAAAACATTGCCCGGCTCATAGTCATCGTAAAACAAAAACAAAGGAATGACTATTTTATCACCATAGCGTCGCTGGACAGTTTTCCAATAGCTTCCTTGAATAAAGTTCTCTGTAGCAGAATTAGGTAGTAAAATATTTTTGTTTAAAGATTCCATGTATTGAAGAGTGTCTGAAAGAATGTTTCTGAGCGAGAAAAACTGTTTTAAGACTAATCTGAGACTGATAAAGGCTTGCTCACAAATAACCGGTTTTAATCTTTTAATTCCTTCTTGTGTAACTGTTTCTAATCTTTGACCTATGGTTATAGATTGAGGCTTAATATAAAAATTTTGAGCCTCGAAATACTGTAGCCTTTTATATTCAGTACTAAATTTATCCCAAGTATCTGCCAACAGTGGTGTAATACTGTTTATAATAGTCTGTGCTGGTAAATCTGGTATATTTCTATTTTGCGCAAGTTCTTCTAGATTTTTTTTTATTGCAGGAATTAAGGCACTGGACATACATTTATTAAATCCGTCTATAATTGTCTGAACTACATTTCTAGGTAAGAAATCATTTGCATATAAACCGGCTATAAATAAAGATATAGCTTTATCAAATATATCCTGAGACGTACTCGTAGCTTGTTCATTGGACCTATCATCTGATAAACGTACTGGTGATGACGAATTCACGAAATGCGCATCTACCGTGTCAAAATTATCTAAATGCAGTTCATCAGCATTACTACTGACATTTTCTTCACTCCTTGAATCGTGCTGCGTTAGTATATGTCTTTTAAAAGAGTTCAATAAACTAAATTTTCGGCCGCAATTTTCTTCAGCACAGATAATAATGTTATAGTCACCTTTATTGTGAAATAGGCTAAGGTGTCCTTTGAACGCACTGAAATTAGTAAGAACGATCTTGCACATGAAACAAACTACCACTTTTCAGCAACAATTCTAAAATATGGACGTGGAACCTTTGTTATGAGGATTGACGAAGTGGTATAACCTTTTTAAGAATAAAATATTATATAAGTAGATACTGTAGCAACCAGCGAAGTTATGAGCCCAAATAGAATAGCAGGTATTACATGCAGTCAGACAATAGGGATTCTGCTGATGTGCAGCCCCTGTCGTGGGGACTGCTGAGTTTATAAAATCCCTTTTGTATAAAATACCATACCCCGTAGCAATCCGCCGAGTATTGTAAGTTGAGGGCCCAGATAGCCTTAAAGCATGAATCCACTGCTGATAAAATGTTATTGGAACTGTAAAACACACCTGTATTTAACACTACAAGATAAGATTTTAAATTTGATAGTGTCGGGCCCACAACTATAACATACGGCTGTAGAGGCAAACCTTTTTTTAAACAACTGGTTTGCCTTTTTTCAAAAGTTAGTCTTATGTAACTATCATCCTGGATGTGCGTTATGAAACTTTCCCTGGTTTCGACTTTTGTAGGTTTCCACTTCTTTTCTTTTTCAGTCCTTTTTTTTTTGCTCGATGGTGTCAGACTGATGACGTTGGTTGAAATTAAATGCGGTAATGCCATAAAAGCTGCTACATTTGTGGCTTCTTCGTCAGGAGCTGAAATATATATATTGATTTTAAAATGCTAATTATTTTAGAAAAAAAAAATGAAAATTACTTCTGCCAATTCAAGGTCAGCACTATCAATGCATCAGCCAAGGGTGGTTAGTATGCCAAACCTCCCTTATTCAATCTATTAGGATACCTATGTCCAGCAGTGGACTTCCTCGGGCTGATGACGATAAAGTAAAAAGTTAGATTATGTACTTACAATCAGACAATGTTGAAAGTTCTTCATAAAAAGCATCTTTTGTTTTCTTATATTTTAGCATTTGCAGTAGTTTTTTCTTTAGGATAGGGAAGTTTAATTTTAAATTATCAGTATATTGTGGGTGCGCAGCATCAAAATCACAATGAAGCTGTAAAAAGTAATATTATTACAAAATTAAAAACAGTTTTTTGATACTTACAAATTTCAGAAATTGTAAAAAAAAAATCTTGGAAAACCAACTTCATGCCCAAACTGCTGAACCGATTTTGATGAAATTTCTATGGAACTAATTTTCGAAATAGGTTCATAAATGACTGAGTTATGCGGTAACAAACATAAAAAATAATAAAAAACACGACCAAATTGATAACCTCCTCCTTTTTTGAAGTCGGTTAAAAATAAAAAATACGTGAATTATTTACTTTGTAGTTTATTTATACCGAGTTTTGAGTGAATCGAACCAAGCAATAGTAATTTTCCATAAAACTTTATCACCCTTTTTAACCCCCTCAGAAGTTAATTTTTCAAAATTAGATTAGCCTATGTGTTATTCTAGACTAGAACCTAAACTATCTACATAACAAATTTCATTTATATAACTTAAATATTTACCAGAACTATTCCATGGGGTTTCTTCAAAGCTGGATACTCGGATAAATACTGTTCGACAGAAACATGTTTTAGTTGCTGCAAGCGGCGATTAAAAGTGGATCTCCACTTATCTTCTACCATGCACCATGGGTCAGAACTATTTTTTAGCCACTGTATTTCTTCCTCAACATCATCATCAACTGCAGAATCATCACTCTCTATATTTAGGTGTGAAGCTGTGGAAGTACTAGACAAAGCTGGACTGTTTTCCCTATTTCTTTTTTTTTTTACAGTGAGCACACCCAACTTTTGATATCTGCGGCGGGTGTTTATGACTTGACTCACTAATTTGCCTCTGGCCTGATATGTGATTCCGGTAGCAGTAATGCACGGTGGTATGTAATACGTAGTTATCCTTTCTTTAGGGAAGTTTATTTTTATCTCCGCACACCATTTGTTGTAGACTATGTTTGTGATGGGTGCATCTCTGTTCGTTTTTAGTACTTCTTTAGCTATTATAGAAGACAACAGGTTACGTGCAGAATCACCTGTAAGTCCTCCACCTACACAAGCCAACAAGGATGACGCTTCCAAGTTTTCTTTCAATAGTTTGAACAAACTCTGTAAAAAAGTATATAAAACGCAATTACTACAAGCAAGCTTTGCTTGAGAACTGGATGCATAAACCAACACACAAAAAATTGAAAGACTTATTGAGGCCCTGTCTAAGGGGGCAGTAAAAGGCAAGTCCAAAAACTACTTAGGGCACATGCTTACATTTTGCAGTAGATGGTATGGATGGCATAGGGCATTGAGCACTCGACAGGTGCTCTTTGGTGTGTTTTAATATGTACCTACCTATTAAAAATGAAAAATTAAAATAAAATTTAACTCATACATACACTATCGGGATAATTAAATTCCTTGTTTCCATCATCATTGTTCAATGGTGTTCCCTGCACATCAGGTTCTGTTTCTTGTATAATTGGTAACAGTTCAATATCCTATATAAAACAAAATAATTGCATTACAATAAATAAGTATGTAATCTGTTACAAACCCTATTTTCTACATGTAGGTAAACTAAAGGTAAAAAACTAAAGGTTGAAAATAAAAACCAAAATAAAGTAAAACAAAGTACTAAATATGTATAGGAACATTGCTTACACTCAGGGTAATATTTTGAGAAGTATCTAATATATTTATTGAGCCATTTGTGAAATCAAGCATCCATATTTTCCAACAACGCATGAACAGTGCGCGTGGCCCTACTTGAGGGATTAATTCTTTAATCTCTTCAGTACTGAGGGACGCCAGAGCTTGGATTGTAATTGAATTACCTATAAAAGGAAAATGATCACAAGATGTAGGCAATTAGATTATTGTTAGATGTACAGGAATTTTATGATTATCTACTATCAAATTAGGTTGTTAATCTGGCTCACTAAGATTAAAACTGAATACTTTGTCTGATAAAAATGCATCTTGTAGTACTTAGGTTTAATATTACCATCTTAGGTGAAGGAAATACTTATTGAAAATTGGCTAGTTTGTAGGCTGATAACTACTAAGGTCTAAAGAGTCTGTAGTTTTATCCAATAGCTTGCAGTTTAAACAAAATTACATAATCTATCTTCAGGGCCCCATTTGATATAACTACTATGCACTTGCATTCCGCATTTAATTAGGAAGTAGGTAGGTATGTCTGTGTTCATCTGTGTTACTTTAGCCCCAGGTTCATACAATAATTATGTTGAGAATATCTACCACTAGAATCATGGCATGCAGACTTAGTTCCATTATATTACAGAAGCTACAAATATTTAGGCTATGTCATCGGTGTGATGTGGAATTTTCTGGCACAAGCAAAGTCCAAAGCCCGCGCTGGAACGAGAGCCCGCCATCGCAATCGTTTCTTTCTAGAAATCTGCTAGCTGCGTATTATATTATATCTAGTCTACCTGTACCAAAACTTCCAGACCATCGGGCACCAACGCCACGGCCACGGGTTTTGAGTACCTACATGAGTAAGAAGGTTGTTAGATACTTACTACGAAAACTCGGTACAAGTTGTGGTAGCTCCCATGCAGTGAGCAAATCTGCAACCTCGTCCATATTTTTATAAGACACAAACACACTTGGAACAAAAACGGCGGCTAACGGTCGTAATTCCGTAATCTATTACCGTTGAAATGAAACGGAACGGTTGAAAGAAACTAACATTAAGCTTGCTTGCAATGTTGCCACTTCGGTAGTATTAAAAAACTACCGAATGGTTGAAGGACGTTTTGTAGTTTAGATACCTAGCTAATGCTGCTAATGAGTGCTGTTAGTTGTAAAGAAAAATAGGTATATTGTATATTTTCGTTTATTTTAGACACGGAACAAAAGAAAATAAATGCAACAAAGTATTCTACGCAATTATAAAAATACCCAAAAATAATTACTGGCAAGCTTCTAGTCCTTTAAATTCTAGAATTTTAGCAAAATTGAATATTTACATATTTCTTCTCATAACTTATGTTGATTGCGTTCAACTCGGTAATGTTATTTGCTATAAATGTTTTTATTGTCTCTGATAAAGTTCTTGGTGAACATTGATATTGGGTATAATATATTTAAACAAGACTTGTCTGAATAAAAGTTAAATATCCTGCCTATAATGACACTTTATATCATTCAAAAAGTCAGTTTTCGACTTGATGGTTTTGAACAAGTTTAGTTTATAGTAAAAATAAAGAGCCTTTATTGAGTGTTTAATCATTTTGACCTTATTCTCAACTAACAAGCGTGGTTTTAAAATCAATCATTTTGTTTTTAGATTCAGACATAAAAATTTCAATCAAGCAAAAATTGCACTTGATTGGAAATCTTTTTTTTCAGTGTAGATGGTAAAATGGTATATTTGGTAGACAATGGTTTACAGTGTGGTAGTAAGTCCTTTACAATAGAAGTTTGAAAAATCCAGAATCTGGGATGAAATTAAGAATTTCGTTATTGCAAACTTTGCGTTTTTACCCGACTGCGGCGAAGCCCAAAAGGAGGGTTATGTGTTTGAACTGTTCCCTCGTAACTCCGAAACGGATGAACAGATTTGGATAAATCATAGACGTTAGATTCGTCTTGGTAGCACGAGTGTGACTGTATAATTATGTTTAAAGCAATTCGTAGTGTAAGTGACAAATCGTATAAAAAAGGGAAAAAATCGTATATAATAAAATAAAAAAAAAACATCTGCAAAATATTGCACGTTACAATACTAAAAAAAAGCTTAAAATAAAAAAAGTAGTTGAAAAAACTAAAAACCCTACTGAAAAAACTGAAAAGCAAAAATAAGCACATTTTAAATTAAAGAAAAGTTGGAAGCAGCATGGGGAACCCATTCCATTTTCATAATTTTATATTCGAATGGGCCCCGCCTGCTTCAAACTTTTGTTTAATTTTTTCTCAACTTTTTTTTTCTCATATTACTATTCTGTTTAGCTTTAATTGAAGTAAAATTAAAACAGTAAATATTAACGGTTGACTGAATTAAAACCACTTATAATCAAACACACAAATCACGTATGTTGTTTATGACTGTGTTTTGTCCAGGGTGTAAATGTGAACCCTGTGGACAGTTGCAAACGTTACATTTTGGACTGAACTCTGGACATGTATAGCAGTCATGTTTGCGAACGTTCGAAAATGTAATTCTAATCCCAAAATATCTAGCGCGTTGTAAGAATGTATGCTTCTGCACTTCTACTTTCAATTGCCTATGTAGAGACGCCAGCACATAAAGCTACCCGACACGTTAAAATTTTCCTAATCAACCTTGAACCTAATGCTTTAGCGATAAATTTGAAAATGTATTAAAGAAATTTGACAGATTGTAGTAGCTTGATGCTCTGGCGTCTGCACTAAGATAAAAATAATTCGGAACTAGGATGAGTTTATGGCAGATGTGTTCTGTTTATGTTATGCTTCGCTAATATGCCAGTGATAGTTACGAGATTATGACTGACGCACTGCGAGTCGTGGGTTCGGAGCCCGGGTCGCGAAAGAATTTGTTTGGCCTAAACATAGACCAAGGTCTGTGGTGTACAAATATTATGTTTGTGTATATGCCACAAGTATGTATGATTTGGATTTTATTATAGTGAAATGTTTGTTTCTAGCTGTCGTGGGTTTTGATTTTATAACATAAAATCACGTTTGTTTTATCCGAGGGGGCAGGCAGAGGTGTATAACATACATCATAATATCACGAATGTAATCCCCGAAGGGTTAAGCAGAGGTGTACCTAATAGTACACCCACATTTCGCCAGTAATGTTTAGGTCCCATTTTATAGGGGACGAGCCTATGGCCATCAACAGGCCCCAAATTTGGCACATGCCACAACTGCACACGTCAGGTGGTGCACCTTGTTTTGTCATCTTGCATTAAACTGAGCTGAGGCCCTTTTGGCATTATTAGTTTTGTTTGTTTATTTATTTTTTATGATTTTTAAGATGTTTTTGTTTTAATGCCAAATAAGAACAATCGCGTGTTTTACGGTTGCGCCAAATGGGCATTATGT
The DNA here is from genome assembly GCA_950022335.1 of Eurois occulta. Classification (NCBI taxonomy): domain Eukaryota; kingdom Metazoa; phylum Arthropoda; class Insecta; order Lepidoptera; family Noctuidae; genus Eurois; species Eurois occulta. Next base: position 1,688,852 of record OX465502.1, read on the forward strand.
AACACGAATGTCCCTAAAATATGATGTGATATTTTATAAAACTTTCATACTTGAATTCCAGGACGCAGACGACCTCCCATTCCGCCGCGGAGAACGCCTGATGGTGATCAACCGTGATGAGGAACAGTGGTGGACTGCGCGCAACAGTCTCGGACGCACCGGCTCCATCCCAGTGCCCTATGTGCAGAGGGTAAGATCTTCTTCTTAACACGTCGATGGCAATCGAAGGGCCCTCACCCACCTTTCTGCAGCGATGCCAGTAAAATGACCGCGATACAGTCGCGATGCTGTCGCTGACGGTGTACCTTTGCCCGCGTAACCACGCTGTAACGGCACTACCGCGGTGCAGGTTGTCCTCATCCTAAACTTACTCGTATAGTACCCGAACTCGAAGATGCACGAATATCAGAGGCGCATAACTAAAATTTTAGTACAGAGTCTCTCAGGAAAAGTATGCGCTTCGTCAATCCAAGAAAACTTCATAAAACACTCTCAGTACACAGTATAAAATTATAAACCTTACGTCTTGCTGTACGCGCCACAGAGTATGCATATTCGACAAGAGCATACCAATTCTAGTTTAACTGTACTGCATCATTGTATCTGGGGGCGTGATTATGATGCCGTGAGCTTATCGATGTGGAAATAAACCGTCTCATAGATTTCAGTGACAGATAATGTCAATCTACAGTTTTTAAACTGCCAATGGGTCATATTGTAAGTAGAATTTGATACTCTAATGTAGCTGATTTACCTAAGAATGTTGTCTTGGTTGCTCAATTACTATGAAAAATAGAAATATTAAAAGGAGTGCCGATATGACGTCTTGACAGTTTGTAATTAAATATAAGGTTATTATTTTTTTTGAATCCACAATCGAAAATAACAAAAGGAGCGGGTCTGATCATCCGTCAGGCTGTTACCAAGCGCCCACTTCCGGCCGCTACCCCACTACTGCCCGATATGGGGGCTTTTGACTGCTGGGTCACCCCCCTGGCCCGTTTCACCCCTCCTCAATGAACCTGCACCCTTCGAACTCCTTCGAGGGGTCCATGTTAGTACCTGGCTTAGTATGGACGGCCAGTATGGGTTGCCAAGTCCCAGGAACCCTGCCGTGTGATCATCCGCCGCTCCCGACCTCCGTGTCGCCGGATTACAGGAGGCGCCACGCTCCCAGTCGAAGGGGTAGTTGAAATACTAGACTAGTATCTGCCGGAATGTCGGGGTTTCGAATCTAGCTTTTTTGTTGGCACTTTTTACATTTCTCGTCGTGATTTTAGTGGCTATGTTTTTTTATTTAACTTTGCTTTCTTTAATCTATTTGCTGATTTGAAGGCAGTATAATATGTCCTTTTTTTATTGAGTGACGAAACTTCCTCGTCGTAATGGGGTGGGTATACACCATTATTTTTAGGTCGTTCTGGAGCCGAATACCATGAACTCGATCATCGAACTCGAAACGATTGGGACTATTTTTTTTTCAAAAAATAACAATAAAAAAAACACGAAAGAATAAATTTTATGTTTTTTTTTTTTAAATAATGAGAACTCAAATGCATATGTGTGTGTAAAACGTATCCACGATCGGCAACACATGCGAACGATACCCATTGAAAAATTCATTCATCGATCGATTCTCATTATTTCACAAAGAAAAAAAACATAAAATTTATTTTTTCGTGTTTCTTTTATTGTTATTTTTTGAAAAAAATAGTCCCAATCGTTTCGAGTTCGATGATCGAGTTCATGGTATTCGGCTCCAAAACGACCTAAAAATAATGGTGTATAAATAAAGACAGAAAAAAATCTTTTCTAATATCATTTTATGCACAGCTGATCACGGAGTTAATGTAAAACTGAAGTTTAGCTTGTTAATTTAAAAGAAACAGTTCTTTCTGGTTCATGTTTTATTTCATTGTACTAACGTCTTATACAGAGTGGTGTTTTGGTCACCTGCATCGGTAGAACCAGCCCCTTGACGGATGCAAGTGACGAAACTGTCACCCTGTAATTGTGCTCTCAATCTCAAAGAATATATTTCAATAAAAAAGGTATAGGCACGGAGTCAGTTAAAGCTAATTGCCCTTTCCAAAACTTAGATCTCGTAGTTGATGAGCGATCAAGATACTCCATTAAAATTTCAAATTCAAATAAGTTATTGTGGATCATACGTTCATAAGATGTTGCGTTAATTAAATACAGATAAGTCAGCCATGTCCCGCCATTGAGGCATACAAAATGTATGTCACAAGTTCGGTAAATATGTAGGTAGTTAAAATACAAAACATCCAATAATAATTGTCATTATGATTAAATTAGTATGTCAAATTACAAATTATTCATTCAACGGATTCGCTTCAATGTATTGTCATCTATAAATTCTCTTATAGAATAATAACATTTACTTATCAATAATTCGTGTAGTTTTTTTGAAGGTATTTATATCGTTCATAGTTCTGAGAAAAGGTGGAAGATTATAATAGATCCGTGAGCCCATACAAAAGATGCTTTGGTGCAAAAGCTTTATTTCCATGGATTGGATTGGTTTGGATTTTATAACCGTTACCTTATTCCTTTGTATTCCATTTTTAATCGTCTGCCCATCTCACCAACAGATCTTGGACCCGTCCGGCGTGCCGTACCCACCGACAGAGGCTCTCAATCATCTCGCCGACCCGCCCAGCCCGCCCAGCAACAAGCACCCGCAGCAGCGGACTAACATGCAGGTTTGTAGGCATTTCCTTCTGGAATAAAACTTCATAAATAATTATGAAGTTTTAGTTATTGAATTCTTGCTTCCTGAAAAGCAGTATTCCTGAAGGATTCATAAAATGTTACTTGGAGAGAGTTAAAAGATCTCGATTCGCTGATTCCGAATCTATAAATCTATACAAATAAATAAAATTGAAGTATCTGATTTTGTATTATCAAAATAACAGCTTTTTACTAAATACATATGAGTATATACGGTACTTAAAACAAAAACACATTTTTTCCAATTTTTGTGTGTTTGTTCCGGCTAATCTCTGAAACGGCTGGACCGATTTTGACGGGAATTTTACTGGCAGATAGCTGATCTTATAAGTTCTAACATATGCTACTTTTATTTTAGAAAAAATATTAAGGTTCCGTGCAAAAATATTAAAACCCTTGAAATCGTTAACAAAATCCGATTCAAACGGCTAATCTTCGGTACGGCTGGACCAATTTCCGATTTTGACGGGATTTCTACTGGCAGATAGCTGGTGTCTCAAGGAATAACTATAGCTACTTTTAATTTACAATAAGAACTATGGTTCCGTCCAAAAAATATAAAACCCTTGGAATTGGTAACAAAATTCGTAGGTAATATTTTTTATAATAATTTCACGCGCTGAACAGCTAGTATATTCTATAACTCAAAATAGAGTTTATTGTAGTCTTCGTTAGCGCGGTAGCGAGCTTTTCGAGATTATTTCTATGACACTCCATACTGCAACGTACACGGTTCACCTATAAACACCACAATCGCATTGCCTCCGATCGGGAGCTAGCTAGTTAAAAATGTGGGGAGATGCCCTCTAAGCGCTGCTGTATAGTTTTGCTTTTCCCCGCTAGGATCGGCTTCCAGCTAAACTGGAATCAGCTAAATACCAGTATTTTACATGGAGCGACCGATCTGACCTCAACCCAGTCACTGGTCAGATACCCTATTCATTGGGGGGAAGACAGACGTGAAATTCATTGTTATATTTTCTCCTACATTACAGCGCACTCTCCCAGCGTTAGCCCGGGTGAAGCAGCCGCGAGTACCCAACGCGTACGACAAGACAGCACTCAAGCTTGAAGAAGGAGATATTATCAAAGTAAGTTTCGATTTATCTTGAGAGAAAGTACGATAAATAGGCATCAATATAAATTTTTAAACTGTCATGGTCACTAACATTATAATTAACAGTAGAAACGGGATATTTACCATGTCCACTGTGTGTACACCCACCCGCAATAACTTCAGTTTATCCGTGATCATGGTGAAATTTCACTACTTAGCCTATTTGTTTCTATGTTTTGCTTTTCCAAAATCAATGTGTCACCGTGTGTGTCACACATGTGATTTAACAACAAACGTGATCAAACACTTGAGATCAGGCTATTTCAAACTGATGCGGTGAATTCAGTATATCATACTAAGATCACCGGTAAAAGAAATGATTTCAATAACGTTATGGGAATCCAATATATTTGATTTTTATTTCCGCATACGCAATGTATCGTTACCGTGGCAAAACGCACGTATCGAACGGCAAGCGCGACGAAAAGTTCCATGAACTCTGTAGTTAGGCAGGAAGTGAACAGCTGATGTCGTTTGTTAGAGTATTTCAACGTCCAATATTGTTTTTAAATTTTTTTGCCGTATTATTTACATAAATGGAGTGCTGCGTACAGAGAAAATAATTTTACATTGAAATAAAGGAATATTATATGAAAAAAAGATAAAAAAATGAAAATTTTCCTGAGAAGCATTCCGGTGGTACCCTGTCAGTTTACGGAGGGCTGTCCCTTCACCCTGTATAGTCACATGTTTTTTTGTTTTGCATGTGATGTTGATACCAGGCAATTGGTAAATATAGAATAGGCAGCTAAAGTAGCTATGCACTACAATTTAAAACATGTTAACTAATACTAATTACATCTGTTTTCCAGGTGACAAAAATCAACATAAACGGCCAATGGGAAGGAGAGTTACACGGTAAAATAGGTCATTTTCCATTCACTTGCGTCGAGTTCCTCGACGAGAATCAGACCAGTTAAAATTGTGTCGTCATATGGCCATAGACTAAATGTCTATGGTATAGGCTCTATGGACTGTGCCCACCGATATTGGGCTATTGATTGATGGTGAAGTGAAATTGATGGTGAATTTTTTGGGTCCCACATTTGAAATGTATCATAGTTCACTGTTTTTCCCGATTGCCCCTGAAAGAGGGTTATGTTATAAATATTTGGGTTTGCAATGAAATGCAAATAATTAAATAAATTGTAATGTGTGTAATAAAAACCTCATCAGTTGCTTTCATAAATGCTTCTAACATTTTAAGGCCTTTTGAAAGGATTATGTTGCCTTTGGCACACATACACAATACATAACTAGTATTGATACTTTTAAATATGGGATTTGAAAATACCAAAATGCTATGAATAACTGAAGTATACCTATAATTTGTGATGTGAACTCTTTAATTGATACACATTTTGTAAAACTGATTTAGTTAATAATATACAATTGTAATACACACAGGACGCACAAAAACATGTATTGTTAAACATAATTATTTACTTACATATTATCCAAAAATATGTATAAAAAATTGTAATTATAATTTTTTGTAATCGAAATCTACTAAAAAATATTATAAAAAAATCGATATTGAGATTATTAGAAACTCATTTTGATGTGTATTTATTTCTTTTTTTTTCGTGCATTTTACTGCATTTTCTAATGTTTATATAAATTTCATGTAAAATTCGTACTTGTCTCATCATTTTAAATGTATGACATTTTTATAATAATTCATGGCTAAATCTAAATTCATTATTATTCCTTATGCGGCCATGATGATTGATTCAGCTATTTAACTAAGTGTTTTAATAACCATTAACTATTGGTAAATTATTGAGGAGGTGAGCTAAATAATAACAGCCGCTCGGGTCGATCTTTAGGTTAAGCGGCCGTTGCCTAGGTTAGTCCGTGGATGTTCATTATAGATCTTTAACAGTTGTTACAGATAGGTCAGGTCAGGTAGCCAGTGGTCTGAAGGTCTGAGAACCAGTCTTAACAAGGTACCATATTACCCAGTATTAACTGAGTTATGGAGTTCAGATAGGCATTCGCACCATGTAAAATACTGGTATTCAGCTTCATCCAGTAAGACTGGGAGCCGACCCCAATAAAGTGGCAAAAAAACTAGGCAGATGATGAACATTTACATTGGCAAATTATTGGAACTCGAATCAATAAGCTTGCAGTATAAGGAATATTGATGGAGAGAAAAATCATGTCCAACGCTTGTTTGGCTCGAAGGACCATTTTTGAATGTCTAGCAACTAATCTTAATGCTTGTTGTTGAAACTAACATTAGATCAATTTGTAACAAAATAGATAGGTAAGAGAAGTCATGAAATGAAAAAGGTCAGATAGGCAGTCGCTCCTTGTAAAATATAGCCAGCTAGACTGGAAGCCGACCCCAACATAGTTGGGCTTACCTAGGCGTTACTTTGTTTAATATAATTTCATCACCACTGCTCTCAAAACGGTGAAGGAAAACATCGTGAGGAAACCGGCATGTACTAGAACCAAAAATTCGAAGACATGTGGCATCTACCAGACCACACTGGGCCCGCCTGGTGGAAGCCCACTCCCTCTCATAGAGAGGCCTATATCCCTGCAGTGGGTACAGTATAGGATGATTATGCTTCTGTACCTATCTATCTTGTTAAATAGACGAGGTCTAACATTTATTAATAATAGAAATTGTTGAATTGCGGCCATTGTCCTTTTATAAGGCCTTGGAAATGTCCTTCTAAGGGTCAATTCACACAGAAAGACAAATGCGCGAGCAATTTACTGGCTGCATTGAAAATAGGACCGTATTACTATTAAAAAAGTAGAGAATTACATGAATATCGACGCGGACATCAAGCGTCGACTCGCACATGCTCGCGACTCGGTTGCGCGCCTTTAAACAATAGAAGTAAGGTCCTATTTTTAATATAGCCATTAAATTGCTCGGGCATTTTTCAGTCCTGTCTGAACTGGCCCTAAAATGACATAAACTGGCAGAGGAATTGACATCTTTTCTTGTAATTAACATTTGTGATTGATATATCAAAGAAGATTAGATTTATTAATCGTTGTGATTTATAAATCCGTTTGAAAGGTACCTAGTTTCTTAACGATTTGAGACTAATAAAATCATTAAAAACAAGTTTTTCTTAAGACTAAATATATGTCATACATAACGAGTGTATTTATTTAATTTTTTGAGGCAATAGACATAGACACTGTAATTATTTCACGAGACCAACTTTTCGAGCCCGAAAGTAGCTCCTCTCGTTCACACCGAAACGAAGCTAACTTTCGGGAGAAAATTAGACCAAGGAGATGATTAAAAATCACGTAGTTTTAAGTGAAAAATGGTTAAAAGCACCGGACATTGTATACTCTGAACGCAATAATATTGTAGATAGCAGTTACCTAAGAGGTTTTTGGACCAAAATTGTGTGCAGTAGATAGGTATTTAATTGTGGCTATATGCAATGAATGAATCCAGATTGTCCAAATTGGGGTAAAGGCATACTTACAAACACGGACCTGTGATTTTCTGAATCTCTTTCTGTCACATAATAGCATTATTCGCCAGAGCGAGAATACCAGCTGCACGTAAATACGCTTTCAACGCGAATAAGCGCTAGATGCTTGCTTGCTTGCTAGCAGATCACGCCATTAAGTGATTGAAATAGACAGACATACAGAAAATTCTTGCTGATTCTTTGTAAATGTGATTTTACCCAAAGTTATTTGAGAGATAGAATCGAAGTAACTATACGGGGTGGAACACACACCGACGCTAAAACAGTTACTACGTATTCAGTACATCATTCTGAACCCCCACACCACAAAGCAATTTTTCGTTGGTTATAAAAAAACAGCTGTTTCCTACAAAACTACCTACACTGTTAAAATGGAATGGTAAGTATGGAAAGGCTGTTTTTTTTTTCTAAATTACTGATGAAAAATTTCTATGTGGGGGATCCAACCATTATAGCTTCAGTGTCTTTTCCACATTGATTTTTTAAACTGAAAAGCGCTGCTAATCTCATTCAGCTTTCTGAATAACCACTTCCTTTTCATGTAAAACTATAAATGATTATGAGACACACACAAACACAAGTTTGGTCCAAGAATCGCCAACAAACATTGTTTCCATAAGGAATTGATATTTATATTGTATACATCGAACGTTGTTTGACTGTTAGCTTTGTAACATTTTTACTAGGTATATTGTACATTTTTGACATGAAAGTTGACATTTTGACAGGCTTATGCTCTCGTGGTTATACACTCATAACAATATACGGGGCGGAAGGGACACCGACGCGAAAACGGTTACCATGTATTCAGTACATCGTTCTGATATAAAAGAGAATGCTCATGGAAGTATGGAATCCCGTACCATGCTGCATCAAAATCAAACCTTGTTTTTTATAGACTACACTGATCGTATTAACTCCTACAAAAATTATTTTTGAAAAAAAAACCCGCGTTTCAGAGTTATTTTATAAAATCGAAACTAACCTAAAAAGTAGGTCTATTTTTTCGACGCTACCAACGACGTATTTTAACACACATACATTACATTATTGCTCTAAAAACAGCGTAATACACTAATATTAGTAAGAATTACGAGTTAAAGTAACATCCACAGTATGCTTGACTGAAACTCGATTTTATTTTAGACCTTTACATTGCCAATAGTCAGTCAGTACAGTACAAATGTCAGATGCCACAGATAAGATAACTATAAACCATAGAGTATAGTAAGTGCTATAAACTAGTCGGGATTTAGGGATGTAATCGATAGATCAAAATCTTTAGGCTGAGAAAATCTATTTTGTTGCAAATAGCAATAAACCAAACTAAATCGATTTGGTGTACTGATCTTACTTAATTGTAATTAATTTTAGAGTCCGCTCGACAGACAAGGGTTTGTTCAATTGAAACGGAACGTCATTTATATTCAGTTGAAACGGAACGTCATATAAAGGGAGTAAAACAATATTCGTACTTTTAAACTCGAAAAGTATATTTCCAGTTCAAAAATCAAATCCCCGACGCGTAATGCCGTAAAAAAATATGAAACTAATTACTATAATATTTTGGTTTTGAGGCGCGAGACTTTTTGGTACCAACTTTGGTCACTGTCCTTTGTCATCGGCTATTAAAAAAAACAGCTGTTTTCTACAAAACTGCAATACCTACACGGTCAAAATGTGTGGAACAGCTGTTTTTTTTTATTACCGATGAAAAATTTCTATGTCCTCGGGTTCAGAATGATGTACCGAATACATGGTAAACCTTTATCGTCAGTGTCCCTTCTACATTTTATATTTCCCCTGCCCGCTAAGTTTTTGTCTGCTAAAAGAGTGACCAGACCTATAGGCAGAATCGGCTCGAGTTTACAGTAAAAGAATTATGTCCATTCAATCAAAGCTAAAAAGACTTCTTTCGCCTCGTTTCGGTTCTGACGACGCGACTCGATGCTGCGTCGGACTATTCGCTTTTATTGCATTGACTTAAAGCTGTTATTGGCCGGCTTAAACTGATTCCTCGTCGATTAGTTTGGTCACTCCCTTAACCGGCAAGAGATTAATAATAAGCTGTGTGAAGCAGAAATTGCATTGTGGATACTGGGTACTACATCGTGTAGATTTCCGAAAGTGTAATGATAGTTTTCATGAATAAGATTAAACTGAAACAATTCACTTCCGGCTTCTCTGTTCATCATCATCATCTTCCTGCCCTTGTCCCATGTTATTTGGGGTCGGCGCAACACGTTTTTTTCTTCCATTCTTCTCTGTCAACCGTCACGCTATCACTTTTACTTCTTCTGCCGGCTTCTCTGTTCCCTGATCATTATTATCTGGATCTATTCAAAGCTCGAGTGAATCGGTTTCTTCTAGGCAAGCGTGCTCCACCCTAGGCCGCGTCATCGCTTCACATCAGGCGTGTTGCGGCCAAACGCAAGCATATTTAGTTAGGGACCGTATTACCAGGCAAAAGTAACGAAAGAAATTAAGGGCCAGGTAGAAGTATTCTGGATAGTCTCATTGTCAAAAAAATATCTCTATTTTTAATCAGAACTCCGCTTGACAAGCGATGATAGCCTAACTATTACATAGGACACATCTACTTGCTCCATCGTAAAACTTGTTGTATTCCTAAAACTATCATTACACCTCAGTACCTATGAAAAAGAAATGGAATTGTGACATAAGTCGTTTTTTAAATAAATCACTAGATAATATAGCGAGCTCGATCATTCAAATAATCGGCCAAAATATATATTTTAGAAAATAAGCTCACTTGAAATAAACTCGAGTCACAGGTAAGTAGGTAAAGTGCTAAATTGTGCAAAGAAAAACAGGTTTTTTTCGTACGAATCTTGCAATCTTGTTCTTCCAATTTCATTTTAATTTGTACCATTAGCTTATATTTTAAGGTTTAAAATGTAATGATGATGTCATGTTTTTTTATGTAAATATAATTTTCCACCGATATTTCTTGTGACTTGAGTTATTTTTTGAAGTACCACCTTATTTCTGATAGAGCGCGCTCTTGATCCAAAATGGTTCTTATTGTAGAAGTATTTTTCATTTCTTTATAGTTGTTGACTTGGCAAAATACATGTACCTATCCTCGTTTATGTAACACACTGTTTAGTAACTTTCATAACGAAAATCGACCTCAGTGCTACGGTATAAAGGCGCTGTCAATATCAAATGGGCTACAATATCGAATGTGTATTTTGTCGAGTTAGGCCTTCCTGAATATGTTGATAAATGTGTAGCACGCCTAACGAAACTAGGTAACAGTGTAAAGTAAATATGGCCACTTATAAAACCTGGGGTCTCGCCAGTCCGTTTATCCTTAGGGACATAGATAGGCCATTAGTCACGTTGCAATCTTGTTACAAGAAAAATATGATGTTTTTGGTCCTCAGAGCGTCTGCCAACGGTACCTAGTTGACCTCTCAGAAATGAGGTGTAACTCTTCCAAAATATACCATAGTCAATATTTTTATAATCGCGCAGGTGCAAGAAGTATTTAGTTTAGTATTACGGTAGTCGGCTGGCCAAGTTTATGGACAATGTATTTTCTGTTTATTTATTTTTTTAGCCTTCAATAATGAAAATTGCAATTATGAATTGCCGAAGCTAATATGGTTCCTTTGCGAGAAAGGGACGGCGTTGTTCGTCTAGTATAGCTCCATCTCTCTTTTCATTGAAACTAAGCTGGCGGTTATACCTTGCAGTACGGCCGCATATGGAAATACACCTAATACGATTGTGATCTTAATTCGTTATTTGGCTTATCTTATTCAAGAATTCTACCTTTTTACTCAAAGCCTTAACTGTAAAATGTTTCTGTTTTAAAATCATATCAAATTCTTCCATATTAACCGACTTCAAAAGAAAGGTTTCCAACAATGTCACTCAACTTGGGCAGCAGAAGTGAAAGTATTGAACTTTTAAAAGAATGCTCGTCATCGTTTATTTAATTCGGGATTAGTAATGATACCAAAATGTTATCGTCATTGTATAGAACCATTCTATTTTGAGATTATGTGTCATATTATAATGCATTGTACACTCTTTTAAGTCATATAAAAAAAATAAAAAATACATCTAATTTTTTATTAAGTTATGTGTAACGGTTCGAAATAAAAATTAGGAAAGATTTGCTGTGTTTTCATTTAATTACTAGCTTACGCCCGCGACTCCGTTCGCGTGTAGTTTTTTTTACACCAAACATAACTGTCAATAGTCTAGCTTTTATCAGTGGATGATTTTTGGAATCGGACGAGTAGTTTCGGATATTAGCTCCAAACTAACAAACTTATCTCTTTTGTAGTCTACTCTAATGGACTGTTCAAAAGCATGTCCACTTTGGCGCCATTTTATGGCCCTGCATTACACTGCACTACATTTCTACGTCTAGTGTAGAGGGTGATCCAGCGAAATCTAGCCATCAATCGATAGCAAATTCAGACTGAAGATCGAATTCATGGCATCATGCTGAGCTTTAGGGCCACAGATCATCATATATAATACTCCTCGCCAGAAAGGCCCACAATATTCTATGTTTTTACCTTGTCCGTCCAAAAAGTCTTTTGTCGTGCCAATCCTGCCTGATAGAACACTACAAGGTTGAAGAATCTAGAATAGAAACTATGATGGATATTAGTGCCAAAGCCACAGTTTATGAAGACATATCGTCGGTTTTTGGACCAAACTATGTGATCGTAGTGTTCCTGACCTCCTTTGGATACAATAGAGTAAAGACCAAGGAAGTTCAACCTATTTTCAAGGTGGGCCAAAATTTTGATTCCGTGTCAACTGGCGGGCCATCTAGTAAATAATAAAACTTGCCTATAGAACTAAACTAGAACCGTCTTTAAAAAGAACTTTAAGTTAGTTACTCAAGGTTTAATATTAATCTAATAAAACTTTCAATCATCAGAAGAAATATTGAAGAGGTTTTTTGCCTACAATTTTATCATTATTGGGTTATAAACTCAAGTCTAGGAGATCGTGGCTAAATAACAACAGCGGCAGGGATCGTTCCATGCTGTAAAATACTGAAATTCAGGTGCATCCGGAAAGACTAGAAGCCGACCTCAACATTGTTAGGCAAATTATAATCATCATCATTATTACATGGACATTCAACATGACTTTGGTCCATGTTCAGTTTAAGACCCACTCTTTCGGGAGCTCTACTGAAGTCATCGAGCATTGTACTGAGGTCCTCCATGGTCTCAGCCATGCATGACCACTATAATTATCGTCGGCAAACCAAAAGTGAGTGATGTACTCGCCATTGACATTGATACCTAGACCTCTCCAGTCTTGAACCTTGAAGACATCCTCCAGTGCAGCGGTGAACATTCATGGAGATATGACGTCTCGCTGTTTCACACCTCGCTGCAGAAAGATGATCATTTATTAAGCCAAATAAAACATAACTAACTAAAAAATGGCGTCTAAAAAACTCCTCAACGCTGTCAACTGCTTGGATTGCAGAGAATGGGTTCATTGAATATGTAGCAATTTTTTTTTCGATATGTTACGGCTAAAGATGGGTGTGAACATAAACTTAAGATTAGCCGGCTAAACTCAGCCTAACTTACCGAACCTCGGGGTGCCCCTGACGTCAACCGTCTAGGGTTAGGGTTTCCGTCAGCAGGTTGACGGAGCCCCGCTGCGCGGGGCTCCTATTTCTGGCTGCAGGGTTTACAGGAACCTAACTAACCGAACCTCGGGGTGCCGCTTAGCCGGCTAATCTAAGTTTATGTTGACACCCATCTTTAGCCGTAACAGATATACTTATTTTGTTTTCAAAAGACTATCGTCAGCCGAACACTGTTGGCGGGCCACATTGTGACCCTGGGGGGTAAGCGGCCTCTGGGTACTACGGAAATAATAAGTATTTGATCTCCCTATTCTCATAGACAGATATCCTAAAAAAAACATCTTCCCACTGCAGCTCCATGACCATCGTCATGGAGCTGCAGTAGGAAGATGGTTTTTTTTTTATATGACCACTCGCAGTACAACAACTCTAGAAGGTTGTAACTGCTTAACCGGACAGTAGGAAGATGGTCAGTGTGAAAGGCCTTTTATAGAGATAAAACACGTCCGTAGTGTTGGGCTCACACACACAGTACAATGTCAAAACATCGACACGATCGGTACGCAGCGCGTCATGGTCGTATCACACAGAGGAATATTTTCCAGTTATTCTTCAATTTTAAGTATTTCGTGTATTTTTCGCCTGAGTAGTAGTTAATTAGAATTAAAGTCTTTTTCATCACCTCTTTTGTAAGCTTTTAATCATCGCAGCAAGCGTTTTGAGTTTGCACACTTCTAATCGATTTTGCGTTATATTTTTCCAAAATCAGAATTTCAAACTGACAACGCGCATCACTAATTTTGACAAGTGATAACTGATTGTGGTGGTCCCATGTTAATCGATTAAAAATATTTGGAAAAAAGGACATTTTAAGATCTTTAAAATAATAGTCCCGATAGTTCCTAGTGATATAGTTTAGGTAGTTATAGTGTTCAGTATTTGTTACAAGGCTGTGTTTAAAAACTGCAGGTGTAAAATGATATCAATTCGTCTCTTACCGGCAGCTAGTCGTTCTGAAAATTAAAAATAGTGACTGAAAATCGGCAAAAAGTGAGAAGTTTTGTGCAAAAAGAACATAATAAACATTGTGACTCTAACTTTCTATGAAAATGACTTTCAGATTGAACTGGTTGGTGTGAGAAAATATGCATAAAAACGTTGTGATTGATTTGTTGCCGCAACTATTTTTTCTTTTTGGCAAAAAATAGTTTTTTTGCAGTAAAAGTAGATTATCACGATTCGCTATGGAGGCGACGTTACCATTGGTAGAGATAACTGTGAAGCATGAACCTATGGACAGTGATAATATAGAGGGGGATGAGCAGAATGGATATAATCAACATAGTGAAGAAGGTGAGTAATGTAAACAAATAGATACACCCAGCCTGTGCTCTCAGGGGGGCAGGCAGAAATGTTAAGTAAATACTATTTTGGTGTTGTTCCATGCAATGGATGGGACAGGAATGTTGCCATCACATGTGCTCTAATCATAATAACAGGCTGCTACTGAGAGAAGAAACCTCTCTAGATATCAATATTTCTTAAAATAATAAAATGTTACTGCCTTTCAGTTGACACACATTCTTTATTTATTTAATTTTGCCTTGGTATTAGATATACTGTGGAATTCCAAGTTAGTTCCAGGTACATACAGATATACTTACCTTATATGATATACCTAGATAGGTATAATTTAAAAAAACCTTTCAAATCATCATCATTCTCCTGTACTTATCCCAATTTATTTGTGGTTGGCTCAGTATGTATTCTTCCATAGTTCTCTGTTACTCGTCATCTCAGCAGTCACCTCCTTTCTAGCCATATCATCTTTCACACAATCCATCCATCATTTTTTTGGTCTTCCTTCACTCTGAGAGCCACATAATCCTTTCAAAATATTAACATATTTATCTACATTTCTACTCTAGCCAAAGAAAAAGAACTATGGATCAAGGCGGAACCCCAGGAAGATGAGTCTCAAGATCAGATCATCAAGGAAGAGGATCCGGGAACACAGTCCGAGAACGAAACCAGATTAGATGAAGAAGCCCTGAATGACGAGTACAATAGTGAGTACAATATTGTTGAATGGGATCTAAATACTCTGGTGGGCGGCAAGCACTAAACTAAACTAAAAATTACTGTGGTAACCAAAACTCAACATTAAAAACCGATGGATGAAATGTAGAAAGAATAAAATGTTATAAGACCACTTCACTGTAGCTGCAACAGTTAAGGTAGCTGCCCTTACTGCCCCATCTCAAAATTCCTCCATGTAAACATGTTTATTTTAGTTTAGTAGTGTACCACAGAATTTAGCCTAGTCTACTAATCTCCACAGATCAAACTCGCCTGTTGATACCGCAAAGTTTATGTACATGTGTAATATGGTGTCTGTAAATGAATTTGCAATACAGAAGAGAGAAAGAGAATTAATATAATATTGAAAGGACTCAATGCCCATTATGTAACAAATTGTAGAGAAATATTACACCCCTAAAATAAAACTTTAAATATCATCTGAGCACACACAGCACAGAACATATCTAAAAATAAAACCTACATTCATTTTTTGTTTTTGAGATGTTTAGTATTCCAGAAATCTGTAATTACATAATCGGCCTAATATTCCCATTGCTGGAAGGAAGTCCTGTAATCCGCCACTCGCCCCAGTACCGGTTGGTAGATGTAACATGTCTTTGAATTTTTAGATCCAAGACATAACAGTTTCCTCACGATGTTTTCCTTCACCGTTTTGAGAGAAGTAGTAGTGTAATAATTTACACTTGCCTGGGTTCGAACTCACCACATACACCTCATAAGTCGGGTCATTACCATTGGGCCACCTGCTCCGTGTAGTTACAATTAAACAAAAATGTTCTTTATTGGGTGCCCATAAGATTAATTTAATTTTGTTCCATTGCCAAACTGGGTTTGTGTTGGTTCAACATAAAAACAGAAAAAAATCCACCATTTTTCCGCATGCTGTAAGTATAATAAATTAATATTATCTTTGTAAATAATTAAAAACTAGCAATCAATACAGTAACTTTTTGTTTTTAGGGAACAGGCAATCTAATGCCCCTTCGAGAAAACAGATTCTGGTGTTTCTAGATTTTCTGAATGAACACAGGGACCTTGCCAACTGCATGTTGAGGGGACCCTCTGGCCGGGCTAGAGCAAACCATCTCTGGGAATCTATTGCAGAGAGGCTCAATGGCATCAGTGGTTGTATTAAGACTACGCAACAATGGCAAAGGGTAAGATTCTTTTTGTAACTGCTTTTAATTTATACTAATATATAGTAATGCTGAAGAGTTTTGTTTGTTTGTTTGAACGCACTAATCTCCAGAGATTAACGAACTACCAGTCAGATTAAAAAACATCCTTTTTGCATTTGATAGCCTCATCTTGAGGAAAGTTAGGTATAGGCTATTTAACATTACGCTACGACTCTTAGGCCCGGACCCACCAAAGCGGAGATGAGCGTAGAGATGTGCAAAGCGGCCCGCCCGCTCACAGCACACCGCTTATAACTCACATCTCAACGCACGCCGCACACAGCACTACGCTCACCGCACGCCGCACACAACACACCGCACGTCGCACACAGCGCACCTCTCCCTGCACGCCGCACGCCACACACAGCACACCGTTCCCCGCACGCCGCTCACGTCTCTTCTCGTCATCACTGGGCTAAACAATTGCAAGACATCCTCTCCTCTCTTTCCACTTCAGCTAAGCTGAGACGAAAAGTGTAAATAACGAAATTCTATTGGTGGTTTAAAACATAATTATCTCTTCTCGTCTCCGCTTCAGTGGATTCCGGCCCTAAGTCGAGCAAACGGCGTAGAAAACCGCGGGGCACAGCTATCAAAGTATAAGTCCACTAAAACTCCTTATAATTAAAACACAGGGTTCCGTAACACCAAACAATATAATGACAATATTTTAAAGCTCATTCATTATGTAAACTTACACACAACAGTAAAATTAAATTTATTTTTCATAGTATGATAATGAAAAACAAAGTTACTGGTGCAGTTTGACGAAAAAGTCCTAGTCTCATATCGATCGTATCTCAAAAACTAAATATCAAATGTTATTCAAACCAATTTTTATTGAAAGGTTCTTTTCCGTTTTACAAACCTTTTACATTTGTTCAGAATTTTACTCCTTACTTTAGAAATTAGAGGGGCGGGGGGGTGGTAGCACATATGCACGGAGGCGGATCATTGAAGACACCGCGTTAATTGCGGCCTCAGTGACGTCTTTTATGTCCTATAAAGTATAGGTGTAGGGACGTTTTGCGTACTCCAGCAAGTGGGCCATAGTCTGGTCTGCAGGATCGCATTCAATCAAACTGGCATTGATAAATGTGACGAAACACCTCTCGATTTTTTCCCCTGTCAGTACAACACAACAACTTAGCATTCCACAAGCCATATTGTTTTCTCTTTATACTTCCAGGTATGGTCCGATAAAAAGTATCTAACAAGAAAAGCTGCAGCTATCAGATACACATCCTTAGCAGCTGGTGCAGCTTTCGCGCCAGAACTGACCCTTCAGGATGAGAAGATCCTGGCTATTATTGGAGAACCAATTCCACCGAGACGTGTCCCTCCGAAGACCGCTACTCCGGAGGTGGGTTTCAGAATAAAATAAAGACGGGTTTTAAAAAATTGTGTAGTTATTATATTATTATGTATTATGTTTTGCCGGCATTCAAGTAACTAATACAATTTTTTTTGGAACAAGATATTCATTATTTTAATTTTTTGTATTTTGACTTGGATCAAAATCGCTTGTTTGCGACAAGGATATACATAACATAACTTTATATTTTGATTTCAATGAAGTAACGAAATAAGTAAAAAAATTCATTCACCTTCAAAAAAAATTGGCCAGATATTGAAAATATTTTTAATCTAACTTAAAAAAACGCTATCCTGTCTTTCTTATTTTTCGAGCTATGTCATTATTGTCGCAATTGTCGCAAACAAGCGAAATGTAGCAGATCCTAAAGCTTCTGGGCTAGATCCTCAGGTCAGGCTGTGTCATTGAGATTTTGCATTATGAATTTTTCGGTAGTGCTTAGCTTGCCTTCTTTATCGCGTTTATCAACTTTGTCTAAAAACATACTAAAATATTAACAATTTTCACTTTTTCAGCCAAAACCGCAGACTCCAAAACAGCCACAAGATGTCTTAGTATTATCAGCACCTTCAAAGGTAGAATTGGAGCCATCACCACCAGCAGTTCCAACAGAACGACTAACCCCACATCCAGAAGTACAAATACTATCAAGAAAACCGTATACTCCAAGAAAGACCGACTCTTCACGGAAAGAGGAATCAAGAGATTCCAATATTCCACACCCAGACGTAACATCAGATGTGTTACATCAGCCAGATGCTTCGAAGCCACCAGATGAGCCGCCTAATCAAGGAGATCAGAAATTGGATGACCTGCCATCTTCAGCTTTCATTTCGGATCCTCCATCACCAAATCCTATTCAACAAGGTTTGTATTACAGCCGTTTCACCGTTATTTCAATCATATCCGTTTATGCGACTAATCTCTGCGCTGGACGCACGCTTAACATTGTGTTCTCCGAAGACTCTTTTGATTATATATTATATCAAGTTTTATTTTATTGATATTCAATAGAAAGAAAGAAAGTTCATTTAAATTGTGATGGAACTTGAGGGGCCTATCTACAGCAGAACAAAAGTGATTGCATACCGTAAACATCAAATAATGTAAACAACAACAGAAACTGGCACTGCAGACGAGGCGGAATTCACACCCGAGCCGCAGGCGAGGGTATTATGGAGCCCAAAATTGCAGTGACAAATGCCCACGTGAATTAAACGACGTCTTTAATACACTAAAGAAGAAATAAATTAACAGAATGAAAAGTATTTTTGTCTTTAATCATGATGAAACTATGATTTAATATACTTTTTTTCCCCGCGTTTTGCCATCTCAGGATGAAGGGGAAGCAAAGGTAAAATATCGCAAAACAGACAAATATCAAAAATAAATAAATCAAATATTTTTCAATTTATGACACAAATAATTGTTAATTTGTTGATGAAAGCAAGTTGTTAATATTCTGTTCATAAACACAATGTTTTTTTTTTATAAATACTAGTTTTCCGCCCGCGTCGAGTTCGGTTATATCGCGTTTCCAAGAGAACTCTTCAAAAGTCCGGGATAAAAACTATCCTATGTTCTTTCTCAAGGTCAACTCTATCTCTGTACCAAATTTCATTAAAATCAGTTCAGTGGTTTAGACGTGAAAGCGTAACAGACAGACAGTTACTTTCGCATTTATAATATTAGTAGGGAAGTAGGGAATAAGGCCTTAAAAACATACGCCTCTTTGCTGAGATTAAAAAAAAAACTATCGCCGCCTATTTAGTAAAACAGTAATTAAGATAAATGAAAACAATCCACGAGTATGAAATACATTGCATGTTGAACCTAATCGCAGTGCGATAAAAGCCAGTCTTTGAGGAAGTGTATTGAAAGATCTTTCCCAATCAGTCAATATTAAAATGTAACTATCTTCAACAGAACAAAATCGTCAAGGCAGAGTAAGACTCCGGGCCGGCCTGGACCCATACACAAAGAAATTAATCCATCTAGAAGAGCGAAGACTAAAAAGTGACGCCAAAAGAAACGAAGAGTTGACAGGAATCAGAAAAGCCATCCAAGAAATGGTAGGACTTGTGAAACAATTCACTGCAAAAGAAGATAAAAAATAAACTGTTGTAAATGTTAATAGTTTTTATTAATAGTTATTTTTTGGCACAAATAAAATAAAATTTTGTTACAATATCTTTTTTTTTTTTAACTATGAGATGTATTGTTAATTTGACTTTGGCTTCACATTAAAATAAATCAAACAGTTACACTACTAGGCCTTATTTAATCATCAAATTGTCTGAACGTGCCTACAGATTTGTTAAGTTTTTGGTGATGTGAGACCAACTCATCTTTTCTTTTAGTACCTCTTCGTCATAAATGGCAGAAATACTAAACAAAATAGTTCAGAAGTCGAGCAAATCTGTAGGCAGTGTACTTAATAATTAAAACTTAAACTTAAAAAATAACAATTATAGAGGTAGCTGAATAAACTTATTTTTAACAAATTATGATAACACACTTATAAATTGAAGGTAACTTCTACTTTGTATCACATGAGAAAATCACAAAAAAAATTGTACTCATTGACACCCAACAGAATATCCTAAAAAAAAGAAAATTAAACTTAATTATACTCTCACTAAGGGCGGATTTAAACAAACTGGCACCACCCTGGGAATAAAATCAGAGTAAAACTTATTTCATTTCCAAGATAACACTTATACAAGTTTGATCAAATCAGCCTCTAAGAAGAATTCTATGACTGACTAATCATAAACGTAGTATGATTGTACAAATTGTAAGTTAAAGTACTTCAAGGATATTTTGGCGCGTGGGCCAGATCGAAATGAATGCAACTATTTTGTTTTTAAATACAATACCTCTAAAAAATTTTACGATTAATCAACAATATGTCAACTTACCCAGTTTCTGCCACGCAAAATAATTATCGACGGGTCAAAATTAAAAATACGCCAATGCTGTGTTTGTTTGTATGGACTACCAACACCCAACCGCATTACATGACCGGGTTTTAATTCTGACTTGTCCATAAATTTCTTTCCAAAAGCCGGGCTCTATGTATGACTGACTTATAACATCTTTTGGCACGTGACACAAATGTAAACTAACGCCGTCATCATATTATTCTATTATATATCTGTAACTTAGTTTTTTAACCCTCCATGGCCCCTATAGTGTTTCTACATGGGGCTTCCACAGTGTTGCTACATGTGGCCTCCATAGCATTACCAGCCATGGCCTCTGTAGTGTCACTACATGGGGCTTCCATAGTGTAACCACATGTGGCCTCTGTATTGTTGCTACATGTGGCCTCCGTAGCATTACCAGCCAAGGCCTCTGTAGTGTCACTACACGGGGCTTCCATAGTGTAACTACATGTGGACTCTATAGTGTTGCTACATGTGGCCTCCGTAGCATTACCAGCTATGGCCTCTGTAGTGTCACTACATGGGGCTTCCATAGTATAACTACATGTAGCCTCTATAGTATTGCTACATGTGGCCTCCATAGCATTACCAGACATGGCCTTTGTAGTGTCACTACACGGGTCTTCCATAATGTAACTACATGTAGCCTCTATAGTGTTGCTACATGTGGCCTCCATAGCATTACCAGACATGGCCTTTGTAGTGTCACTACACGGGTCTTCCATAATGTAACTACATGTTGCCTCTATAGGGTTGCTACATGTGGCCTCTGTAGTGTCACCACAATTGGCCTCCATACTGTTACCACACGTGACTTCCGTGCTACCACATGTGACTTCCATTGTTTCACCACAAGCCTTCAATCTATTCTCCTCAATCACCTGCACCAACTTAACCCTATACTCTTCTGCGTCATAACAACAAGATACGTCCGAATGATCATCCTGTCTCTTTCTCTCTTCCTCAATATCTCTTTCTGACATTTCAGGAGCTTCTAGGCCTGCCATATTACACATGTTATGTAAAACACAACAAGCTAAGAGTATTCTTGCAGCCATGGCATGATCGTAATGCAGCTCCTTGCGAGTAAGAAGGCAGCGCCATCTAGATTTTAACTTGTAAATTGTTTGGTCTATGGTAGCGTAGACGGCTTTGTGTAAATCGTTGTAACGGCTTTCTGGGGAGTTTTGGGTGATATCTTCAACTGCTATAGGTATCATCATGTGTTCTTCTAAGACGTAGTTAGCGTTGCCTGTAAGGATATTGGAATTGATGAAAACTCTTTGTTTTATGGTTTTACTTACGTCTAATTAAATAATATAAAAAAATAGTTTGTAAGGAGTGTAGCAGATGGCGTTCTGTTGGTTCTGCCTACCCTCCATGACACAGTTTATGCATGTATTTGCAAAAAAAAAACTTATACTATTGTTTATTTATTTATTTCATTTTTATCTCAAAATGAGTTGATTTACTGATGAATCTCAGCCATAGGTAATTCCGTTATTATATACATACAACGGAATTTGTCAGTAGCGGCCTGCTGTCTAGATTTATGTTTTGTTTTGATAGCAGAAGGCTCGCCCCTATTACATGGGACTTAATTGTATTTGTAACTGGAGAAATGTGTGTCACACCACTACCCCTTCAGTGACAATTAGTGTGATGTTACCTTTTTAGGGAAAAAAAAATATTTACCTATTAAATAGGCAGTATCGTCCAACATGTTCAAATGATCAGAGATGGGGTCATCGAACCATGCATCAGTACATTCAGTTGTTCCAACGGAATTGGCATTTATACTCAGGATGTTACAATCAGCATCGCAGATCTGGGAAAAATAATGTTTCTATAAAAAAAGAATGAAAGAATAATGGGTTCATTCTGAAAAAATAGAACATTCTCTATAAAAATACTCAAAAAATATGCACATTAATACAAAGAAGACAAGATACCTCCAGCTTCTGATAAGTTTTGGTATCTTTGAATAACTTATAATCGAGAGATTGTGCCTAGATAATGAAATAAGCCCAACTTCATCGTATTAAACTTTAAAACACTGATGAAACATTCGCTGCACGATGTTTTGTTATGCAACAAACATTTTGCGAACCAATTTTTTTTAGTTTGGATTCAGTACCCAATGTTTGTTGCATTACAAATTTCAGGCTTCTCGAATTATTGTAAAACAAATTGGTGAAGCTAATTGTCGCGATGGATACCATTTTTTGGGTAAGTAAATATATTAGCTTTTATCCAGATAGAGTAAGCACTAAGCAGGACATAGGTTATACACAGAATGAGATATCATAAGTTGTATTAAATTACATGTGTTGAAAAACTACTTACAATTCGGGCCAAGAAGGAGTAGTAATTATGCTCGTTTAGGTAATAATATGCTTCATTTTCAACCGGTTTAGCGATAGCAATGTGGTTGCAGTCAATGCATCCTATCACATCAGGAAAACCAAACTTTTCAAAAAATCTGTAATCATATTATTTATATGTTGACAAGGGAGCAAGAAACACTTTTGTTTTCACAATATATTACAGTTTTGTAGCAGAGTAGATATTATGGTGAAATATCAGGATAATTTTCTATAGTTTACTTTAAGTGTTTCAGTTTTAACTGGTTTTTTTTTAATGATATTTAAGTAGAATTTCTATAAAAAAAATATACAGCAGTGAACATTGAACACCAACTACAGACATCGACATAGTATGCCTATAATAATCATCAGTCATGTAGGCTTGATGTGGTAAAAAACATACTCACTTCTTTTTAATAACATCCCGTTCCTCTTTAGTTTTTGGAAAACTGATATATTTCCGAACTATGGTGCTGTGAGTTAGGGCGTCGGAGACCTCTCTGATACAACGGGACATTGTGTGGTTTGCTAACAAGCCAAAGTTTTTACCAGTAGAATGTTGCAAGCGGCCCCAAGCATAGAAATTTAATACAGCTAGGATCTAAAAGAAATATTAATTTTAGTGATATTATTATAACTAAGGTATTCATTGAGTACCTTCAGGACATGTAAGAGCACACACATATATATACCTAGTCACCAAAAAGCAATACGGAAAAAGTCACTGTAGCCCGAATTGGCTTATAAACAAGAATTTGTGTGGTATACTACCACTAAAAAACTGTCTTCTGAAAAATCACGCTCTAATTAAATTCGGGGTTTACAAGGTAAAATCGACTCCTCCTATGTTCTATGTTAGGGATTTTGGTTACCGCACTTAGTCCCTAAAGTGGACCATTGTGCGTGAGCCATGGTGGCCATAGCTCCTCCTACTGTTGAAGTCAGTTAAAATGTAGCCTACACTTGTTACCTGGGCCATAATAACAAATTGATTGACACCTTATTCATCATAATTGGATGAATAGTTTAGGCGCTATGGAGGAACATACGTAAATACAAACATGCATACATAGACTGTTAAAATCATAACCCTTCCTTTTGGCTTTGCCATAGTCAGGTAAAAAAGTATGTCACTTCTAACACTGAATAGACCATAAAGTGTTACTCATGGTCACAGATTTATCCGTGATCATGTCAGTTTAAAAGCTTGTATTGTATCAAAGTATTAGAAAAATATAGTAGCTAAAGCAACAACCTTTATACTAGGATCGAGTTCATTCGGTCGCTGTTTTGGTGGCAGAAAAGGCGTTACTTCTGCACACAATTTATCAAAGAGTTCTCGGCTCAGCCTGTATTTGTATATAAACTCTTTGTCAGGAATTGAATTCATGGCGAATCTTTCTCGTAAGATACGCCGTCGTTGAGAGAGCTTTCGTTTTTTTTCTTCTTCTTCAAGCATTGCTATTCTCATGGCAAAATACGAGAGTGCCATTTCGTAACTGTGCAAAAAGGAAAAACAAATTCATAAGTAGTTCTCGCAGTCACAAACGAGACATGAACGTAGACACAGCAAAAGGAGTAAAGACAAGGAGGCGTTCAGTAGTTTTCGCCTGCCCTGATGGAAAAAAGGTGCGAGTTTATGTAAGTGCAATTATTGCTAGATATTTAATGATATTCAGTATATACTTTACATAAAAAAATAGAGGCATTTTTAACTTACCCGCTTGAATGCCTACTACACAGTTTCAAAAGCTTGAGAGGTAAGCTGGACATTAGGCGGTCGTTGCAAGAAACCCGGACCGCTGACGCCGGAGATCAAATTTCAGCTGTTGAGTTAGTCTACGTTGTAGTGGAATCGAACAAACGTTTTTTATGTCAACAAAGTTGCAAACTAGGTATGACTTTTTTATCAAAGACAAATTTTTTACTCATTTGTTTTGATATAGCCGTTATCAAAACACTTTGATAGTGTTTTTGATTAGTTATAAGAGTAAAACATTACCTGACTATATTATAAGCTTGTAATTAATAATGTTTTGTGTTTGCCTATTCTACCGAATCTCGCTCGCTCGTTTTGTTTGACGTCTATTTACAAACAAACTCAACATGTGTCATTAATTCAGCCGTAGCTGTCAAAATTGTTTCGTTTCGTTATTCAGTAATTCGTTTGGAAGTCAAGACGGGAATAACTTACGGATTAAAATTGCCAGTGCAGATTCCTAGGGTTTCCCAGATTGTGGGTATATAATATCAATGGATAATATCATCTTCAGCAGCTAATAAAATTCTTCAAAGTGTACTACACTTGAACAGGTTATCTATACGCAACTTGCAACTAAAATGTTGTGAATGTGTCTAATGTAATGAAACCCTGGTTTCCTTTGGAATCAAAGTTTCAGTAAAATCTTATTAGATGCAGGTAAATAGTAACCCAAGAAAGATTTTGTAATCAACTCCTTAAAATAGCGAGAGGTTTCTAGACCGGTTTATGACAATTACTATTCTCGCTTATTATAGGATTTAGAATTCACATTGAAATAAAGGGCGTGAACGTTATAATGATTAAATTATTAATGATAGGTGTTGTGTACAACATAGTAATAGGAAAGGAAGGATGGGATGAGGTTGACCTATTTTCTAGTGTATGTATGTACCTACGTACTTGCGAAAGTTTTACATGACAAGACATTTATGTAAACTTACGTCTTTTCCCCATGAGGTCAGGTAAAAATTATAGAACAATTTGTTGTGTAGGTAGGTTGTATTGATCGTTTACTATTTTTAGATCTAATAAATATTATGTTATAATTTTACGATTTTTAGGGTTCCGTGCCCAAAGGGTAAAACGGGACCCTATTACTAAGACTCCCCTGTCTGTCTGTCTGTCCGTCTGTCACCAGGCTGTATCACATGAACCGTGATAGTTAGCAGTGGCGAAGGTTCCATACAACTCGATTCCTACCGGCTTCCCTTTGAAAAATGGCACAGTCAGTATTCTATAGACATATAATATAATCACATTAAAGATATGTACTCCGGCTTACCTCTTACAAAAATAGACCCTTCGCTACTGATAGTTAGACAGTTGAAATTTTCACAGATGATGTATTTCTGTTGCCGCTCTATCAGCAAATACTAAAAAACAGAATAAAAATATTTTAGTGGGGCTCCCAAAAATGACATGACGATATATCGCTGCTTGATTCACTTACGCGCTATTTGGGAGGTGGCTTGGCACTATGCCAAGCCACCTCCCAAATAAGGAAGCTCTCCGGGAGTAAGAATTCCGGCAGTCCGGCAGTCTCGCACTGCAACTATTAAGCCATTAGTCATTGGTGCTGTCCTAAGTTGTTGGTTAAATGTTTATGTTACACTAGTGACCCGCCCACTGTTTCGATTATTTCGCACGATTTTTACGACGTGATAAAACATAGAGATTTCCGTATTATAATAAATGTAAGTCTTTGTACACATTTACACATTAATCATCCAGTATACATTTTCTAAATGATGATGTAGGCGTGTTTTCAGGAAAAATTTATGTTGTCTTAGTTCCCATGCGAATGTTTACATCTTAAAATTAAAAATGAGATCGAATAATTTTTTTTAATTCGATCACTAAGGAAAACTTTGAGCGTAGCTTAATCCTCCCCTAAGACGACCCACTAACTGTCCCTGCGGTTAAGTGCCAATTAGGCTAAAATTATAAAGAGAATCAGACCTGCCCAAATACACTAAATTTTGGTACCTACCCTAAATTCGTCCGCCAAAAAATAAAATACCATAGACCGCAGCGTTCATAACTTCGAAAAATTCCAACATAAATTGCATATAACGCACACTGCAGATGAATTGCCTCCGCCCACCCTGCGTGTACTCTTTGTCTCCCAATCTGCGCGGTACCCATTTACTACTCTGTATTGATCGATTAGTACTTTGATAGACTCACCTATACTTATATTTGAGACCTAACGGACCTGCGCGGGGATGCTGCAGTATCCGCGTCTGGCTGGGGTATAAAAGGGATGCACCGGGCCCGATGGGCGTAGTACTGCATTAGCTAGGATCGGGTTATGGTTTGCACTTAAATATTGTGCAGAATTTTGTTAAAGTGTTCTTTGAAGAAGGGTTTTTAGGCTTTCAAATTCGTGACCGCGTTTTTAAGCAGTATTCTATTACCCGTGTTTGATTTGATTGATAAAAGTCTTTTCCGCGAGAGTTGGTTTACATTTTTTTTTGTAAATGGCCGACTTTCGGTTCGTTTTCGAGACAATTCCGAGTACTCACTCAGAATTTTTTCGAGCGATTTCCCCCCCTCAACAAATCAATACTAAGGGACTTCTCCCTTAGTAAGAAGAAAGCAGGGAGCTAATAATCCTCTAACGCTACTGTATATTTGCAGATGAGGAAACCAAAGATCTGAAATCATTGCCGCTCAAGAAAAGACTAGAGAAAAGAGTCAAGCAAGAAAATGACGACTTCTCAAAGGAAGAAAAGCCGGATGAAAAGGTGAGTTTTTATTGTTCCTTATCTAGATTGATCGTGCGTCTGCGGTCAAGCGTTCTCGATCTGTATTCTCCAATTTTTCGTAGATTCTTGTATCTTTTCACAGCTATATTAAGGTGATGCGGGGTGCTGATGCCGCCATCTTTTCAATTTTCACGCCGAGTTCCGTCGAGCACATACTTGCTAGGCTATTAATGTTGGTTTTAATTGTTAGGATATGACCGTCATGCATACCCTTGCGTCTATGGCGGTCATTACGTCATGATTTTCCTTTTGGCATTTTACCCCACGGGCGTGGTTTCATTTTGAGATGGTGCAGTGCGGGGATGAAACGCGGGGGGGGGGAGTGGTACTTGAAGGGGTGGGGTAATGCGGTACTTGAAGGGGTGGGGTAATGCGGTACTTGAAGGGGTGGGGTAATGCGGTACTTGAAGGGGTAATGCGGTCCGGGGAAGAACTCATACGTCGGGACTCGAAATACATCTATACTAAATGAAGGATTCCCGAGACTCTATTGCATAATTGGTCATACGGGCTTGACTTTTATCCCAAGCACGGGTGTGGTTTAATTTTGAGATGGTGCAGTGCGGGGTAGACTCGAGATCTACAGGGTGGAAACTTTCAACGGGGCAGTAAGGGGAACAACCTTAAACCGTTGCAACTACGCGAAAATGGTCTTAGGAGATTATCCATAATTTGTCGTGTTTGATTTAGATCTCCATTTACAGATTTTCAAAAAAAAATACAGTTAGCAAGAAAATGGCCATTTTACACAAAACATTATTTGATACCAATCGATCCTGTTTCTAGTACAGATCAAAAACTTCTATGGGACCAACGAGTAGGTACTAAAGATGTCAGAAATTGCAAAAAACTTTTCCCATACATTTTGTTTGAAAATTTGAACCAATTTAATCGATTCTGTTTCTGATCAAAAACTCACTCGAAATCATTGCAGGTCCTTCCTTACTCCCCGTTTAACGTTTCCAGCCTGTATACTAATCGATGCATTCCCAGGTCGTTCACAAGGACTTGGCTTTTGGCATTTTACCCCACGGGCGTGGTTCCATTTTGAGATAGTGCAGTGCGGGGGATAAAACGCGGGGTGATACTTGATAGGGG
Organism: Eurois occulta; assembly: GCA_950022335.1. Lineage (NCBI taxonomy): Eukaryota > Metazoa > Arthropoda > Insecta > Lepidoptera > Noctuidae > Eurois > Eurois occulta. The sequence goes on from OX465502.1 coordinate 1,717,402, forward strand.
TGGAGTAATGCGGTCCGGGGGAGAAGGGATGCATCGAGACTCGAGTTCACTCGAGCAACATCTAAACTAAATGAAGGATATTTGTGGGATATTAGCGGTGTGTTGCGGGGATAGTCATACTGTATAAAGGATATTAATTGGTATGATCGGCGTAGTTGGGGATAGTAATGATGGATGAAGGATATTGGCAGTTTAGTGTGGGATAGTCATTCGGAATGAAGGATATCGACAGTTTATTGTGAAACTAGCTGTTCCCCGCGGTGTCACACGCTGCGCGGCTCCTAAGGGTCGTAGCGTAATGTTATATAGCCTTCCTCTATAAATGGACTATGCAACACAACAATAATTTTTCAATTCGTACCAGCAGTTCCTGAGATTAGCGCGTTCAAACAAACAAACAAACAAACTCTTCAGCTTTATAATATTAGTATAGATAGTAATGCTGAATGAAGAATGTTTTCAATGTAGTGTGGGATAGTCATTCTGAATTAAGGATATTGGCAGTTTAGTGTGGGATAGTCATTCTGAATAAAGGTATTGGTAGTTTAGTGTGGGACAGTCATTCTGAATGAAGAATATTTTCAGCTAAGTGTGGGATAGTCATTCTGAATGAAGGATATTGACAGTTTAGTGTAGGATAGTCATTCTGAATGGAAGATATGGGCAGTTTAGTGTGGGATAGTCATTCTGAATAAAGGATATTGGTAGTTTAGTGTGGGACAGTCATTCTGAATGAAGAATATTTTCAGTTAAGTGTAGGATAGTCATTCTGAATGAAGGATATTGACAGTTTAGTGTAGGATAGTCATTCTGAATGGAAGATATGGGCAGTTTAGTGTGGGATAGTCATGATTTATGAAGGATACTGACAGTTTATTGTGAGATAGTAATGCTGAATGAAGAATTTTTTCAGTGTAGTGTGGGATAGTCATTCTGAATTAAGGACATTGGCAGTTTAGTGTGGGATACTCATTCTGAATTAAGGATTTTAGCAGTTTAGTGTGGAATAGTCATTTTGAATAAAGGATATTGGCAGTTTAGTGTGGAATAGTCATTCTGAATGGAAGATATTGGCAGTTAGGTGTGGGGTAGTCATTCTGTGTGAAGGATATTTTCAGTTTAGTGTGGGATAGTAATTCTGAATAAAGGATATTGGTAGTTTAGTGTGGGACAGTCATTCTGAATGAAGAATATTTTCAGCCAAGTGTGGGATACTCATTCTGAATTAAGGATTTTAGCAGTTTAGTGTGGAATAGTCATTCTGAATAAAGGATATTGGCAGTTTAGTGGGGAATAGTCATTCTGAATGGAAGATATTGGCAGTTAGGTGTGGGGTAGTCATTCTGTGTGAAGGATATTTTCAGTTTAGTGTGGGATAGTAATTCTGAATAAAGGATATTGGTAGTTTAGTGTGGGACAGTCATTCTGAATGAAGAATATTTTCAGCTAAGTGTGGGATACTCATTCTGAATTAAGGATTTTAGCAGTTTAGTGTGGAATAGTCATTCTGAATAAAGGATATTGGCAGTTTAGTGTGGAATAGTCATTCTGAATGGAAGATATTGGCAGTTAGGTGTGGGGTAGTCATTCTGTGTGAAGGATATTTTCAGTTTAGTGTGGGATAGTAATTTTGAATGGACGATATTGGCAGTTTACTGTGGGATAGTCAGTCTGATTGGAGGATATTGGCAGTTTAGTGTGGGATAATCATTCTGAATTAAGGATATTGGCAGTTTAGTGTGGGACAGTCATTCTGAATTAAGGATATTGGCAGTTAAGTGTGGGGTAGTCATTCTGAATGAAGGATATTTTCAGTTTAGTGTGGGATAGTCATAATCGATGAAGGATATTGTCGGTTTAGTGTTTAATAGTCATTCGGAATGAAGCATATTGTCAGTTTAGTGTGGAATAGTCATTCGGAATTAAAGATATTGACAGTTTATTTATTTATTTATTTATTTAGGTCAGCCAACAATTGTTTACACAAAACATTTAACATTAAAGTTTCTTAATAGTACTTTTATAAGTGCAACAATTACTTACAGGCTAACACAACTTGCACCAATTATGGTTATTTAGAAGTGCAATATTACAAAGCTAAAAAGATACATACAAATTAAAGCTTTTCAAATTTTTGTTGTGATTATTTGCAATAATCACAACAAAAAAATTAAGAAAATTACAATAAATTGATAAACAGATCTACAATATTAACAAATTAAAAAATAAAATCAAAATTAAAAATTAAATTAAATATTTAAAAAAGAAAAAAAAAAATTAAACTTTAGAAATTAAAATTAAAATTTTAAATAAAAAACAAAATTAAAACATTACAATTAAAAGTTATAATGATAATAACAAAAATCTCTATCAATGATTTCAAATAAGTACATATTCATCAACCGTCACAAAATCAAAATCAACATTGTTAGTTAAAATAGTTGTGAGAACAGTGCTCGGTAATTACTTTGTAAAATTGTCCTATGCTGTCATGGTGTATATCGGTAAGATCACTGCAACTGTTTAGGTTTTTACACATGCGTGAAATCGGCGAGTTGGCACCCAGAACTGTTCTGCGCAAGGGGGGGTACAATGGTGTGATAGGATTACGCGGATATCGGGCTGGGGCACGGAATTTAAGGAGACTCAGTATGTTTGGGCAGTCAATTTTGTTTCTAAGCAACTTATAGAGAAACAAGGCATCAATAATTTCTCTCCGAGTTGACAAAGAGGGCATTTTAAAGTATTTAAGACGCGTATTATATGAGAGCAGCTGTTTATTTTTTCCTATAGAAAATGCAAGGTGCCACAAAAACCGTTTCTGAACTCTTTCCAAAAGCAACTTATGTGTGGCGTAATGTGGTCTCCATACAACACTGCAGTACTCTAGGACGCTTCGTACAAGGCTATAATACAGCATCTTTTTGGTACCAACCTGTTTGAAGCCCCTGGTGTTTCTTATCACAAACCCTAACATTCTCGACGCTTTCTTAACAATGTTCTCGATGTGGGGGACAAAAGTTAGTTTTTTATCAAACAGTACTCCCAGATCCCTAATTTCATCCACTTCTTGTATTTTTTTATTATTTATGAAGTAATCCGAGTGTATGGGATGAGACTTTCTTGAGAATGACAAATGATAACATTTTTTTAAGTTAAGTTCCATTTTGTTAGTCTCACACCATTTAACAACTCTGTTCAGATCTTCTTGTAGAAGCTGGATATCACTCGGTGATTCGATTATTCGAGCAAACTTTAAGTCATCAGCATAGAGAAAACAATCGGAAAAGCAAAAGCAGTGGGGAAGGTCGTTAATATATATGATAAATAATATAGGAGCAAGGTGTGACCCCTGTGGGGCACCGGAAGTCATGCAATAATTGCTGGCAGATCGAAAACCGTTAACAACAACATAAAATTCACGCTTTGACAGATAAGATTGTAGCCATTTCAGCAAGGGACCAGTGATGCCGTACGTTGCTAGTTTATGAATCAGTATGGAATGAGGAATTTTATCGAAGGCCTTGCTGAAATCGGTGTACAATACATCAAATTGCTTGTTTGAGTCGATAGATTCAATTAGGGACTCCGAGAAAGCCAGTAAGTTTGTGGCAGTAGACCTTGAGGCAACAAAGCCGTGTTGGTGATCGCTGAGATAAAGTCTGAAATGGCGTTGGATATAAGGGCAGATCATCGACTCAAAAATCTTGGCAAACGTGGAGAGAATCGCGATAGGACGATAGTTAGAAATTGTATCTATTTTGTCCGACTTGTATACTGGGACGACTTTGGCTTTTTTCCACTCCGATGGGAAGGTGCCAGTGGCTAGCGATACCTTGTATATTTTTAATAACGGGGTAACCAGGGCTGATGCACAGGCAGAAATAAATAATGGTGGGATTCCGTCAGGACCTGCTCCTTTCCTGATGTTAACACATTGCAATTTTTTGAGTAGAGTATCACTATCAAGTTCTGGAATTGTCAGGCACTGGCTATTAGTTTCTAATGCGTCAAGAAAATTTGAATCATTCTTAAATTCCGCGCCATGCTCAGGGGTGTATACAGATGCGAAATAATTACCAAAGAGATCACAAATATCCGAACCATTTGATGATATAGTTTGACCGTCCGTCATTGTTAGTGGATAGACACTAGACCCACCGCGCTTAGCCTTAACATGAGTCCAGAATAGTTTAGGATTATCTTTAATTTCTGACTCTAAGTTTTCCATATATGTACTGTACAAAGTTTTGGCCAGGTTTTGACAACGTTTTGAGACTAATTTTAGCTCCAATCCATCCAACGGGTTCTTATATTTCCTAAAGCGTAATCTTAACTTATTTTTCTCTTTGAGTGTCCTTATAATTGCTTTATTAAATCATGGAGGGTAACGACAAGCCAATGACTTACAGTTTGGGACAAATGTATTTATTGCACTATTTAAAACTTCATAGAATACTTTTAACATACTATCTGCATCATTACTATTAGCAAATTGTTGATTCCAGTCATGTTCGCTAATGTATGTTTTAATATGTTCATAATTCGCCTTATAAAAGTTCTTTCTATTGTTGAGACTATTGTATGGGAGTTTGGATTCTTTTAACAATGACACAATAAGCTCAAGCGGAGGATGTAGTTTATCAACAGGAATTAAAGAGCAACTGCTTTCGTTCACACTGCACGTGGATATGGTTGACAAAACAAGATCTAAAGTCCGCGCAGAACAGTTCTTTACGAGATTGTACTGAGAAAGTCTACTAACGTTCATAAATTCTAATAATCTCAGACACGTGTTAGGTAGTGAACTGTTAACGGCACCCGGAGCCCAATCTATTTTGCCTAAGTTAAAATCCCCTATTATACAAACTGGAACATTTACTGTCTCAAACACGTTATTACAGTGTTCTATAAAGTGGTCAATGGTTGGAAGACATACAGGTGGAGGTAGGTAGACTGCACAAAGAGCTAACTGTCGTGATTTATGTGCAGTCGGAATATCGATGGTAACCCAAAGATCTTCACATTTACTGTGCCATTTATCAATGCGCTTTGAACTTATTTTGGTTGAGACAGCAATCAGAACTCCGCCACCATCCTTATTAGGATGAAAGCCTGTTGTCTCCCTATCTCTTCTGTAAACAACATATCTATCATCAAATAGTTCACTACTGAGTACAGTACTATTTAGCCAAGTTTCGGTTAAAATTAATACATCATAATTCATACAACAAAGGTTAACATAAAATGTGTTAGTTTTAGTTCGCAGACCTCTACAATTTTGGTAGTAGATTGTTAAGTAGTTGAATTTTAAAGGACAGATAAGTACTACGACATGACATTAAAATAAGACGAATTACTTGATTTTACTTAGACTATCAGCGTTTTTGATAAGTATGTATTCTGCTCCGTCTAGTTTTCTTACAAATATTTTGCCGTTTCTGACCCAAACGTATTTGTAACTCATTTCCTTAGCCTTGATCCTACACTGCTACTCGCTGCTACTCGCTGCATGCAAAGCTTTGTTGATGGGGGAAAGATGTTCAACAACATACACAGGAGATTTCTGACCGGCAATTCCAAAATGGCCACAATGAAGTTTATTATCTCGGTTTTTTTGGTTGTATTTAATAACCGACGCTAGGAGTTGATCGCGCAGCCTAGGTGATGCCATCTGAACGACAATCGATTTAGGACGGGAGCTAGAAGAATTGGTTTTGGCAGTTCGCGTACAATTCAATATGTCTTTTTCTTGAACATCACAATCGACCACTTTCCCGAGTTGCTTGATGATAGTGTACACATTTTCGTTTTTTGTTTCAGGCAAACATTGCACCTCAAGGTTATTCGAACGGGATTGCTGCTCTAAGTTGTTGATTCGCACACTAAGATTTGCCATAGATGTCTTCAGTTCCGTATTTTCTAGTTCTAGTCTGTGTATGGTTTCATTAGACGTTTTCTGATTTCTCTCGAAATCTTCAAATTGCTTGTTGATGAATTGCATTGATATTACCATTTCTTTTATTTCTGCGTTAACAGTTTCCAATTTATTGTTCATGGTGTTGTTCAAATTCTTATTAAATTCCGCTAACATATCACTGAACTCGGCCTTAATTATCTCTTGGATAATTAATCGAATATCCTCTTTATTACATAAGGGTGAAGGCGGTGATGGAGATCCAGTAGCGTGTCTTTTATTTCCTCTATTTTTAGACACATTACGAGTTGGTGTTGAGTCATCTGTACTAGCCATAGTTAATTAAAAAGATCCGTAAAGAAAACGAAGAGAAAAAGAAAAAGAAACGAACCAATCGTCCTCTCAGAGGCAGTGTGTATTAGGTAGGAACGCTTGCGACGTCTTCGTTACTTAATCTTTGGTGTGAGCGCTCGCATACGTCACTGACCGTGGGCGCACGCCAGTATGTACCTTATGCGCGCTGCGTAACCGTGAGAGTAGCATGGACTGTGCGTAAAATGTCTTGTCACGTACTCACCGAATGACCCGTCGAGATTTAAAAATTTTAACAGTTCACACCAAAAATCGTATCAATAACACACTTTATTATACATTTTATCATTGGTTACACTTATGAGATGAATGTTAAGTCACTTGGGGCACTTGTATTTAAAAATAAGTCCAGAATTTGATTAATTTTTACAATTAAGCAAAGAGCAAAATTATACGTAATGTTAACCGTTTGACCGCTAGGGCAAAAAAAGGAAAAAAAGAAAAAAAGTTTAGTGTGGGATAGTCATTCTGAATGAAGGATATTTTCAGTTTAGTGTGGGATAGTCATAATCGATGAAGGATATTGTCGGTTTAGTGTTTAATAGTCATTCGGAATGAAGCATATTGTCAGTTTAGTGTGGAATAGTCATTCGGAATTAAGGATATTGGCAATTTAGTGTGGGATAGTCATTCTGAATAATGGATATTTTCAGTTTAGTGTGGGATAGTTTTCTTAATGGTCATAACCATAGTCATTGATTCATTAACAAGTAATTTGTATCTGAATTTAAACACAAAAATAAATTACATTACAATGTCTTAAATAATATCACCGGCATTGGGTTAGGTGCTGCTCAGTGTTGGTGAAAACGAACAATAGACATTCAATTAGATATCGTTTGGGTTTTTCAGGCATTGCACATCAAGATCTGCCTAGCCTTTTCCCACAAAGATAAAAACAAACATTTCGTAGGATACGGTAGGCACAAAGTTGTTACAACAACATGGTTCAACGCTGCTATCTTGGATTATAATTAATTCTCCGATATGAACCGGTGGTCATCTTAAAATTGATAACCTCCTTTTTTAAGTCGGTTAATAGGCAGGTAGATGCAGCTTTAGCATCACTCAAATAATATAAGTAAGACTGGGTGTCATAGGAGGTGGTCCCCGCACACACGGTTTACGCTGTGAATTTCTGAGTTTTGCACACCCAGCTTTAAGTGTCCGTCAGGATGAACGGTCACTAGGCGTATTTAACGTTGAATTTATACCCAAGAATTGCTTCACTTTTGCTTCCTATTCTCAAACAATTGCTTCCATCGTATTGTAGAAGCAAAAAAACATTTTAAGGGTGACCGTTCATTCTGATGTCAGGATGGCTGGTCATCGGCGAGTCGTAGAGTCCCTGACAAATAGAATTATTGAAATTCACAGTGGCCATTAATAACTTCCGCTTTGCTTCTCTCAATGTTTTACAACGATAATACTGTTAACTATCACGGCAATAAATATATATAGTGTTGTTTATCAATATTTTAGTGCCTGACAAAAAAATAAAGCTAAGCTAGTCTTATTTAACATTGCAGTTATGCTTGAGTAGGCGATAAATCTATGATATTGTGCCGGTTGCCTACAGAATCATCAGATCATGAATCAGTTCGTGAACGGGCACTGTCAATTGGGACTGGTCATCTCTTAGCTACCACGGTTTATTTTAATTAATAAAGTTTATTTTGTTTAATCTTTTAGTCTGGACGCTCTTAATGTGCACGTCTTTCTACATCTTTCTCACATAAACATATGTATAATCTCAACATGAATGATGTAACCAAGATCTTGTAACAACATTTTGATTGAAAAGAGTGCATGGAGTTTCTTGCCAATTGTTCTCCATAGTGACCTACGCTTTGGAATGTGCAACTACAATACTTTCTCAAGTTATTATGCCTTGTGACTGTGTAGCTTCGCTTTTTTTTTACTTTTAAAAGTGCCTGTAATGGTCTAATTGTAATAAATACTTTGAGTTTGAGTTTATTATTAATAACGACAAAGTAATAAAAAATGCTTGTTGCAAATACAGAATCTACCCTCGGTTAATAATAAATTAATAAGATACAGTCATACAGTGGCTAGCGCCTGTAAGAACACTCCCTAGGAAATTAAGAAATGAAATATTATTATCTTTAAAGGTGTTTATTAAATTGGTATGAATTTTTGGCATATACGATAGGCACTTATTTTTAATAACCTAATACTTAGCTGTAGGCAACCGGCACAATACCATAGATTTATCGCCTACTCAAGCGTAAAATGTTTTTTTGCTTCTAGAATACGATGGAAGCAATTGTTTGAGAATAGGAAGCAAATAGAAGCAATAGGGAAGCAATTCTTGGGTATAAATTCAACGTTAAATACGCCTAGTGACCGTTCATCCTGACGGAGACAGCTTTAAGCCTTATTAACTGATTAATCTTTCTTGCAGAATGTTTCTGAAAATGAACAGCAAGGGGATAATCCTCAACCTAAGAGTAAGTTTTATTTACTACATCTACCAATATTACTAAATTTTTTGAGAAAAAAATATTTTAAATATTATTTTTTGTTTTCTTGTGCAGTGGAAACCCCCCTGATGTATTCCTACGAAACGCTGCGGAACATACAAATCGTCACCATTGACGAAGAAGAACGTGACAAGGAATTCAAAGAAACGCTGAAGTCTCGCCAACATATGCGTCATGTGTGTGAGCACTGCGCGCTTGGGTTTGTACTGCAAAATGCTTTTGATGTGCATATGAAGGTTCATGCCCCGGTAAGTACCACCATTGATTTTATTTAGCCAACGTTGATCGTTTGATCTCTCCCCGATTCCCCCAAATACGCGAAAGTCCACGATGCGCGAATCAGCTCCCCCTCCTCATAAGTCCAGAATTTTAGTGGACGTATTAAGAAAATTTAAACGGTTTTAATTAAAGTGTCAGTGTGAAGGTGAGCTACATTTACTACACAGCGTTAGAAGAATTGTGCGGATTCGTTCGGAGATTTACCATTTCAACCAACCAACCAACCAAACTACCACCACCAAGAATTAAACGTGACGTATGGGAGAGTATTATTAGTATGGGATAGTATAAGAAACGATGGATGGATTGTGTGAGGAATGATGATGATGATGTCATCACATGATTTACCATTTCAACCAACCAACCAACCAACCAACCAACCAAACCACCCCCCCCCCCCACCCAAGCCCCTGCTCGACACTGAAGAGAATAAATACGAGCAGTTAATTTGAGCTAACTCATGGATGCACATCCATGAGTTAGCTCAAATTAACTGCTGAGCGCACAAGTTGCCTCTATGCGGAATCTAGAGGAGGTTATCTGTGTTTTATATTCATGACCGCGTATCTTGGTAATTTATCTATCTTCACCAGGAATCAGGCGACCACGAATGCTCCATCTGCCACTCGCGTCTCAAGTCCGCCGACATGCTGTACCGGCATCGCTTACGTCACTACCGTCGTTACCGGTGCCTGCTCTGCTGGACGCGGTTCAAGGATAAGGACACTGCGGCCTGCCATGTTATGAACGATCATACGGGTCAGACCTTCGAGTGCGACCATTGTGGGAGAGGATTCAAGTAAGTACTAACGATGATAGATAGCTTTAGGTCCCGAAAGTTTATTTCGTCGGTAGGTGGATCGTATAGTTCGACGTTCGATTTTTAAGATTTGAAATTACTGGTAAAAACTATACGCTGCGATATCCTCAAATTGGAGGGGCGCTGATTCTAAATATATTCTAGAAATTGCAACAGCCTGACGGTGGACAGTTAGAAAACCTACAGGCACTCAAGAAGGCTTACCTTGCTTGCCACGTCTGCGATCAGCTCCAGAGGGACTGCTTCAACTGCACTCAAAGTTCACTTCACACACCGAAGTTCATAGTTCAAAATGTTATTCCAAATACGATGGGCCAATGGACCCACGGGTTTTATTTATGGCGAAGATATGGACAATCTCAACAATAACTTAGCTGGAGATGCGATGACGCGGCACACCGAAGATCAGAGATAGATCTTTTCCGAAGGATTGTCAACGGACCGCGCGCTAGGCGAATATTCACAAAATCGCCATCTTGGTTTTATTTTCTCCTTCCTTTCTCATCACATGAACATAGTCACGAGAAGGGCAGCGACCAGTGGAACTTCATACTGGTTGAGTTTCCTTAGCCGCGGCAGGAGCGAAGTCCAAGAAGCGATTGCTGGACATTTTCAACACGGCAAAGCCAACCTGGCGTACCTAGTCAGTTCAAATGTCCAACGTCAAGCATTATATTTATTTATAAGTATTTATTACACGCAAACACCGTGTTGGCGTAACCAGTAGGAATTTTAAATGTCGTAACGTAACAGGCGTGCTGGTAGACTTTCGTCTTACGGAGCTGACTGAGAAACGTTGCAAATCCATCATGATCATGTCCCTTATGACACATTTCCACCGTATATTTGTGTAAAAGAGATCTTATAGACACGAGAAGAATCTGGCCAAAATGGACACAAACCAGTCGACGCAACTTGCATCGGTTCTGAGAGAGACTGCCTTAGCATCAAGGAAACAGCTGTCCAATACATCCTACCTCCTGGAGGATCCACCACGTACAAAAGTCCAAATACGGCTTATCTATCCCCCTTGATTGCAGACGACCGCAGTACCTGAAGAGGCACGTGGAACAGCATCACACGAAGCCTCATAATCTTGAATGCGGCATCTGCTTCCGGGTCTTCCACGAGCGAGGCTGGTATAGAACGCATATCAGGTAAGAACAGTTCTGGTTTAAGGAAATTGACTGTACAATACCCCAACAACTTATGCAAACGCTCGGTAATAATGGATTGGCTTTGTATAGACCGTCAAGAAACATCACATTTTTATTTCTGACCACCAAATCAAGATCATTCCCGACTCAATTACTCAGCATCTGCACCCTACATAAAACTACAGTTACTGTTATCCTGCAACATCCGACAGCTGAGCCTAGTCCTCTCCCGATGACTTGCAGTTTTCGTTGCAAGGCTAATGTAGACCACGGATCGCTGGTTTTGTCCAGCTCGTCATAAAACTCTTTATTTATTTATTTATAAAGCCCAATGTCTTCAAACCATTTAAAATTACGCTACTAACATAAAAATATTAACATATTTTCTATTTTTACATTAATTCTACTAAAGACACCGGCTGTCTATTTGGAAAGACCTCTTCCATTCTTTGTTGACTTTATGATTCGAGTTCACAATTTAACTCTTAATTGTGAACCTTCCAGTTTATCGACATGAAAATATTCTTATTTAAATTTTAAACAGGACTCATAACGAGGAGGTACGAGCCAAAACGGTGCGCCTGCCAGCGACCTGCCCGATCTGCTCTCGCGACTACAAGACCAAAGCCAGCTTGAAGCGCCATCTCCTAACTCACGATGAAGACGTCCACTGCGAGATCTGCTACGAGAAGTGCAAGAATCGGATCACGTTGGGCAATCACTACATGAAAGTTCATAATGAAAAATATGTTGGGTGAGTACTAGAGCCAGTACGAGTATTACCAAGGAGTATCGTATTATACCCAGTACTAACTGGGGTGTGGAGGCCAGATAGGCAGTTGCTCCATATAAAATACTGGTATTCAGCTCCATCCGGTTAGATTGGAAGCGACCCCGACATAGTTGGGAAAAGGTTAGGCAGATGATGAGTACTAGAGCCGATGAAATTGTCGCAGCAAATAGCCGACAGCTTCGGGGCGTAAAGTCCAATATAATTTACTCAAAGTATTGGTTATTTTTTCGCAGTTAATGATGTGGACACCTGACTTGACACTGAAATAACCTCGAGTACTTACATTAGTTAGATTATCTCTCAATTCTTAAGTCCGCGATCCGTATCGATCTGTCTGTACCGCGATAACGTTGGTGTACTAATAAAAGTTTATTTGCCAGGCTGCCGGAGCAAACCTGCACAACGTGTGAGCGGATATTCTCGACAAGGGCAATGCTGAAGCGACACATGCAGAGGATGCACAGCGATAGGACTAAGAAGTAAGTAGACGTACATTACACCTGTAGTACTGCCAGGGGTAGGTATAACTGTACAGTTGAATGAGATATTTGGTGCACAGACAACTTGCTTTGAAACTATTTTGTTGCTTGTACACAGTATTAAAATATATGTGTAGCATAAGACAATGTACCTACTCGTAATTTAGGTACCTAGTTACAAATTTTCTGCCATTCAGTACAATAAACTATCATGTCAACTTTATAATAGGATAAATAAAAAGATGTATGTAGGTACACAATAAACAATTTAAAGAGTGTAAAAAATTCTAACAAATTGGATAAAGACACTAAATTACGCAGACACTGAGGCACTATTGCAACACACAACATGAAACATACACACAAACACACACACATACACACACACACAAACATACTGTTTATATAAGGTATAGGCTAAGGTACTGAATGAATTCTATATTGCTGTGGAAGAGCGGAGTCTCCTAACACAGGCATTACTTGCTTAAAAGGAGGCTCCAGTCACCAACGAATGTAAAAATTTTTGGTTAAAAATAAAGATATTTGTATTTGTATAAATTTAAAAAAAACATCTAAGCAAATATTATGTTCCCACTACCGAGCCTCTTCTCTGTGAGACCACGGTCCATGGGACCAACATAGTAAACGCGAAAAAGTAAGCAGCTGCTCCATACAAGACTCCAATGCATAGTCGACCCAAATATAGTCGACAGCTGATATTTTGTCGCCCAAACTTTTCTGATTCACTGCATTTCCCAGATTTGATGCGAATAAAGATGCTTACTACGATACTCTCTCTAGATACCAATGCGACTACTGCCAACGCCTCTACCTGACCAAGGGTGAGGTGAGGGCGCACATCACGTGGTCGCACATGCCGGCCGAGGCGCGCGGCGGGCACGCGTGCACGTGCGGCCGCATCTTCCGCAGCCCCTCCCTGCTGCGCGACCACAAGGCCAGGTTCCACGGCTCGCAGCCACCGCCCAGGGTACATCAGTGTGAACATTGTGAAAAGGCTTTTGCGGTAAGAAACTGATTACTTAGAAGTTAAAATTTGTTTATTTTAATTCTATTTTTAGGGTTCCGTACCCGAAGGGTAACCAATGGTTACCAAAAGCCTCCGCTGTCCGTCTGTCTGTCAACGGGCTGTATCTCATGATCCGTAATAGGAAGACAGTTGAAATCAGGCTTAAATTCGCAAAAGAATATTTTTTTAAGTTCGTGGTTTTTTTCCTCTTTTTCAATAAATGTACATCTTATGGCCGAAAATGAAACATCTCCTTAACAGTTTGTAGTAATTTGATGCGCTGGCGACTACTGTAAAATTTTTTTCGAGATTCGTGATTATTTCTAATTCTACTTTAACGTACACTTATAAGCACTGTAGCGACATCGTCTCGAATCAAGATAAGATAACTAAACTAATGTTATAGAGGAAAGATTTTTTTGTTTGTTTGTACCGAATAAGCTCCGAAACTACTGGACCGATTTTAGCCATTTTTTCCCCAATAGAAAGCTAATATATAGGAAGTAACGTTGGCTCTAATTTATTTTTAACTTACGCGGGTGAAACTGCGAGGTGCAGCTAGTTAAAAAGTAAATAAAATATTGTAAAAAATATATTAAAAAAAAATGTTGAAAGCAGGCGGGACCTATTTGAATTTGAAATTATAAAAATGAAATGGGTCCCACCTGCTTCCAATTTTTATTAAATTTAAAATGTGCTTTTTTTGTGCGGGTTTTTGTATTTTTTTATCATGTAGCTTTGTCTGTAAGGTGTAAATATCTATGCGCCAAAGTTGCCTGAAAATAAATTAATGTTATGTTTTTACTTTTCAGTTTTATACCGCAGTCGGGTTTTTTTTTTGTCTTTTTAGGTAACTTCTTTTTTAGTTCAGTAACGTGAAAGATTTCGCAAACGATTTAACTATTGTATTTACTCGATTTTTTCACTTTTCTAAACGATATATCATTTTAATTACTTTTAAACATATAAGTTGTATATTTTTGTAATCAAGCGATGTCAATTAAAACCCTTCATTTTGATACATCAGTCGATAGGTTTGGAAGAAGAAAAATATATTATCCTCCAAAATATATTGTCGGTATCAGTTTCTCACTTTTACGCCTGTAAATTGAAAATAACTACATAAATGTTTTTGTTCGTGTCTTTTATAAATACAATGTAATATTTATCTTGATACTAGCTGCCCAGCGCTACTTCGCTCGCGTGGTGTCCTACCCCTTACCCTACCCTACTCTACTCCAACACTACTCCTACCCTACTCCTACACTACTCCTATATTACTCCTACCCTACTCCTAACCTACTCTTGCACTACTCCTACCCTACTCCTAACCTACTCCCATAGAGTATAGTAAGTATAAAGGAATAGAGAGCCCTCTCGAGCCTTTTTTTTGCAAACTAGTTCGAACTAGTAGCGCCAACTGTGAATTGAATCCGAACTAATATGCCGCCGTCTATATATACGTAGGTACCTATATCAATAAACACAGCTATACCTATTTATGGATATATTTTACTGCTACTATTCATGAATTCCAAGATATTTGAAATGCTCTTGAATATTTATTGAAACTGCTGTACTTTTTGGTTGCATTAATAAGGTTCTGAATGATAGAAGTAAACAGTTCCAATAAATATCAGTTAAAGGTGTTAGAAATGAAACAAAGAACAAATTAATTTAATTTTTTATTTTTATAATGCTTGTGTATAATACGTTTGTGCTGCAATTTTTGTTATATCTTCACCATCATAAGTTAATTTACCCGCTAATATACGATTAATAGATCGACACCAACTATGCAACATAACAATTATTGTCATTTCGGTAAAATATTCTTTTAATTTATTTTTGTGTGCTAGGCAATTAAAAGGATAATCTATTAGAACATCTGTAACCATTTTTATAGTGTCCTTTACATTATTTTTTGGAACATCTTTTTTTAAAAATGATTCTACTGTGTTCTGAATCCGATGAAAACAATTTTCTAGTGCTTTATTTGGATAGCATAACCATTTTTTTTTTTCATATTCTTTGGCTTTTATAAAATTATTGGACGGGTTTTCATTGTTTGAATCTAATAGGTTTTGCCTACAATATTTACATGATTTAACAATATTTTGCAAACATTTTGTCAGGACCCAACCACACACATAATTTCTTTGGCCTGCATCAGCTTGCAGGGAGTCATTTTGTGGCAATAAAATTTCATCCAAAATAATATTTGCTTCTTTGGGAGTTTCAGGAGCATCCTGTTTTTCAGTAAGGAAAAATTGGAGACCTTGCAAACACTCATTCAAATCCTCTTCGCAATTGGCCTTTTTTGATTGCGGCATATTATAATTATTCAGCAACAATGCTTTAAATGCCCCTTCAAATGAATTGGTGTTAGGGGCATTATTTCTGGCTCCATAGCTCCTGATATTCCCAAAGAAGTTTTCTACAGGGTCCTGATTAAAATTACGTGTTAATACTGCATCAAAACCATATTTATCAAACAGCACTTTGCAAATTGCTTCCATACCATTAATGGTTTTAATAAAATTAGTTACAGATGGAATAGTTGTCTCTATTAATCGTACTTTATTTCCACTGATCTTTTTTTGTACAAATTTTACACTTTTCAAAACTTCTTTGGCATTTTGCCACAATTTGTGATGTGGTGAATGCCTTCTTATGGGCCCCTTATATATTTTACCGTCAGGTATATAAAATGTGTTGCCATTAAGGCTGTCAAAAACATTATCCAGCAATAAAGTTATATCAATTAGTGCCCTACACTCTGTTGGTAAATCCCCTCTTGCTACCAAATGCTCAGTCACCACAGCTACACTGTGACTAAAAATCTGCGTTGCAAATTTGACTTTCATTTTATTAATTTTTTCAGGGACAACATGTTCTTCGGTTATTTTATTTAATAATCTAAGTTCTCCATATGTTTTGTCAGCTGCGTATACCTGCTGGTAGTACTCCCATTTTACCATTTTATTTTCATTGTTTGAAGTATACAACATTTCTTTGTTCAATAAATTATTCCTTAGTCCTTTTATAAGATGTGGAACGTCATACAATGGAATAATTTTCTGACCATTAACTGAAAAATGATCATAGCGCCACTCTTTGCCAAGTCTCAAAAACGATGCTCTGGTATCGTTCACCAATTCTGTTATAGCACTTACATTGACGGAGCTTTGATCGCAGACACTATTTACAATTATAAGTCCCGATTTTTGTACTTCGGATACAACACATTTTATTAATTTTTTTAGTTCTATTTTTTGTAAGCCGTTTGTGAAATAATAGGCGACTGGCTGTTTAAAGCTTTGTTTTAAGCCTTTAACCATAAAAACCAAAGCGTGATCTGCAAACCTTACGTCACCAGAATTGGCGAATCCCTCAAATGCATCTTTGTGCTTATTATAAAATATTTGAGGGGTCAGAGACATTTCGTCAAATATAAGACTGCATAACCTATCAGGCGCATCCTTTTCAAGTACAGTTTTTTTTATTTTTTCAAATAAAATGGGATTAATACCAGGGTAGAGCTTAATTTGGCTTAGCAGACGTTTCATTGCCTTTGGTGATGGCAATGTAAAATATTTATATAATAAGGAATATGCCTTCGGACTTTTCTTGTACATTGTCAATGCAAGAACTTTTTCGTCTATAGTAAAACGTCGGCCTTTCGGCTTTTTATTAGACTGTAACTGCATGTGTACGAATAATTGTGCAGGTTTCTGCATATTTTTTATCACATGCTGGAATGCTGTATCCTTAAATAATTTAGCAGCATTTGCTAATCTCGCTTTATAAGAAAGTCCTCTCTTCCTCAAACGGCTTATTTCGGACTGCAGATTCTTGACTTTTGCGGCAAAAGGCTTCAACTGGACATCATTGCACGTCAGTGAACCCAAAGAACCTGAAAAAGAGATAATAGATTTAATTATTAACCATTTTTGTACATACAATAAACAACACAGGCACATAACATTTAATTCGATTTCACAAGTTTTAGTACGTACTTAACTAATGTTTAAAAAAGTAATTTAATGTTAAGACAGTTTATTTTTTATTTATCAACTTTAGAAAGTATTCATTTTCTTATATTTTGTACAGACACAAATTAAAAAACCGAACTTGTAAAGGAATAGGAAATATGCAAGTAATTAAAACTGTTTTAAAATTAGAAAAAATAATCAATTAGGCCCACAAAACATAAGTAATACATTAAATAAATCTACATTAAACATTCCTTGTAACCTACTAAAGACATGTATCTAACCAGTGAAAGTCTTGAACGCAAGTGAAACAAAAGCCCTTTTTTACCTTAAAAATAGTTTTGCTTTTAACAAGACTTTTTACTAATTCATAAGTTTGTTTTATAAACTGGTGTTTAAGTGCATAAATAAATACCTTTTCCAAATCGTTTTCGAGTAGATCTGCTAGCCGCGCTGTAATTGTGCTCCATTATTACAGCAGACGGAACAGCAGATGGATTACTGCCATGAAAAACACCTGAAGCAAATACATGCATAATTATTAGTATTTCTATGGATAAAATAATATGAGGACAATCGTGAAATCACCCATGAAAAATCGTGACTGCTTTAACTAAAATTTTGTAAGTATTATGGTATGGCATCACTAATTTTCAACAGTTTTCGTATTAGAAAAAAAGCTTTCCTGTCGCAGTTGGGTAATAAATGTTACTGATGCAATTCAGAAATCCCTAGACAATGTAGAAAATCGGATTTTCAAAATCAAATGGCTTTAATGCAATAAAATTTTATTCTACCTGTGTCTGTTTGATGTGAAGCAGTAGTATGGCTCAGTTTACTATTAGCTGCAATTAAAGGAGGTTCTTGTTCCAACAGAAACCCAGCAGATTGTTCTGAAATTGAGAATAAAATAATAAGCTTCAACTCATACTACTTTCATGCAACATTTAAAATTCGGTATGTAACAGTGGCGAAGGTTCCCTTTGAAAAATGGCACAGTCAGTATTCTATAGACAAATTATATATTATGGTCGACTCTTCACGTGACCAGAGGGCGGGCCTATTTTTTGGCCAAAGAATCAGCATTGCCATCCAACGTGGTAATGCTGCCAGCCTTCTGGGCACTTTTCCTGTTGACAGCGATGCGGACGAATTTTTGGATGCCCTGTAACCCTTTTATACTTGTACATATTTATTTCTATTATAGTTTTGTAGTTTGTAATAATTTAATTATCTTTGAAATAAAATTATATAATCAGATTAAAGATATGTACTACAGCTAACCTCTTACAAAAATTGAACCTTCGCTACTGGTATGTTATCCTTATATGATACACATACACACCTGTTTTAGAAGCATGTGATGATGAAGGTTTGCTTAAAAGACCAACAGCTGATTCCCTGGCAGAGCTATCTGAAATTTTATTAAAACTAATTTAATACTAACATGATGTAGCCAACATAAATTAGTTGGTATGCCAAGTATCTTTAATTTTAACACACTTATGAATAATATTCAGCCGAGTTGAGTAAAACTCTGTACATCATTTAATCAATCAAGAAACTTTAATGACAGATTCACATCTGTATGGGGTACGCACAGGGAGGATGTAGGGGTGTATAGTACATCGACATTTATTGCCAGATATGTTTGAAGCCCCTTGTTCTGGACACAATCCCACTCGGTTCTGCTACTAAAAATTCACTAATGGGAACACCCAATAACACTTCCCTGATCTGGGGATTGAACCCAGGACCTCATCTCAGCAGCAACAATTACAATCCTACTAAACCAATGAGACAGTTTAAAACTCTAAAGAGATACAGTGAAAAAGTATTATAATGTTATAATGACAAACTTTTTAGCTTTCTTTCTTTTAATTTTCAATTAAAGTTACCAGAAAGTTTGTCATAACAACCCAGATTGATTGTATACACACCATGTAGATGAAGTGATGGAATTGCTAATGCACTTAGCCGGTTATTCCGGACTCGGTCTCTTGCAGTGAAATGTATGTCACAGATCAGCTTCTTTTGGTAATACTTGTAGTCAGAAGCAGTTTCCAGTTTTCCACCAAGAAGACTAACCCAAGCTTTAAAACGCTCAGGGAATTTATCAGCATTTGGAAAACGATGCATTGGTGTGCCTGAAATATCAAAAAGAAAAATTTGATTACATTAATTAATAATCCTAAGTAACAAATAAAACAATCTTATTTCTTGATAAATAGACTATGAGGGTTTTATGAAACTAGATATGATTCCTTATAAAACACCTGATGGCACAGACATCACATTACTTTGAAGTAAAGAAATGGTCCACACAGTCAGTTCAGTAGACCATTAGTACAGGCTATTTTTACATAAATTACATAAAGTAAGGACCTAAGCCGACCCACAGACCGGAATTTTAGTTACTAAGTACTTTGGCCAGTGGGTAATCATAGGGGCGGATAAAACGAATAGAAAAAATCGAGGTGAGTGAAAAATATATGTGGCGACGACTATTCATGTTAACACATAATGAATGATGAATAAACTTACCGCTAGGAGCACATCCAAAGGCACATAACTTAGGCATTTTAACAAATACAAAGTACTAAAAACACAACACAAAAAAGCGTCCTTTCGCGATATAGTTCAACTAAATTAAATGTTTATTCAAGGCGAAATCACCACATGAAGGCGGAGGAGATCAAAGCTCGACTCTACGCACTCACTGAAAGATTTCACAACTGAAAAACAACTGAAAAAATGGAGAAAATCTACAAACATGCGCACGCACAGAACGTAGTCACCATTTTGAAAATTTGAATTTGACATTTGTTGTTCTAACGAAATTGTATTGGTAGCCTAGTGACATCTGTTGACCATGAAACTTACTAAAAACGATATAATTTTCGATTCATATAATAGATGGCACCACAAACAATTGAATTTGTCCTTCTAGGCCACTGTCCTACCCCTGCCTACTCCTACACTACTCCTACCCTACTCCTAACCTACTCCTACCCTACTCCTAACCTACTCCTACCCTACTCCTACCCTACTCCTACCCTACTCCTACACTACTCCTACACCCGTCCTACACTACTCCTACCCTAATCCTACCAAAAAAAAAAGTATCCTAGTGTAGTTTTTAGACTTCTACAGGCATTTTTTTAAATTTTTCTCGCTGTAAAAACCATCCTTGAACTTCAACGAACATTTAAAAAAAAGAATTGGCCAAACTGGTCCAGGCGTTGTTGAGTTATGCGCTTACCAACATATTTTGCGATTCATTTTTATATTATAGAAGATTATTAGCGTGTTGTTGGCAATTTGTATTGTATCGACCCAGAACTGTGCCACGAGTTACCTAGGTGCCTACAGTAGCGTCCATCAGTTCCTGATTCTTCACGGATGAACACGACTTCACATCATATTAGAACTTTTTTGTTACAATGCGAATGATTCCCGATAATCATTGGCATTGTAGCATAAATATTCTATTTGCATCAGGCTGAAGACTTGCGACTTGGAGGACAGACGATCTCAATCTCATCAACGAGGCCGGAAGAAACTGGATAACCATGACACAAAACCGCCGAAAGTGGAGGGATTTGGAAGAGACCTAAACTCAGCATTGGGTGGACAAAGGTTGAAGAAGAGAGAGAGGGAGAAGACTTGCAAGGTGGAGATCATGCTCGAGGTTGCCTGGTATCGAATCCCAGGGCCAATGAGATATCGTAACTTAGTCACTGGTTCTGGGATTCGGTATGAGGCTTTCGCGATAGGCAGCGCCGGAAGCAGACCAAAATAATGGGTAAGACATAATAATAGTGATGCGAATATGTTGTTGTTGTACTTGTTTTGCAAAGATTGTGTTTCTTAGGAAAGTGGAGTGTGAAAATACAAAGTGGAAGGACACCAGCACATCAAGCTACCCGAAACTGTCAAATTATCCCAATCAACCTTGAACGTAATACTTTAGATATAAAGTTGAAAATCTATTAAAGAAATTTGACAGATTGTAGTAAGTTGATGTGCTGGTGTATAAACATCGACGGGCAAACGAATACCATGAATTCAGCAAATAAATCTAGACCACCTAGCGTCATAATTTTTCACCGGTTCAAATTAAATTATGAATTATTCGAGACATAATTTTGACCATGAGTAGGCATTGCACTTTTGTGGAAACAGTTTTTTTTTTAATAACCGACGAAAACATATGACTCTGTGGGTCTAGGAATGCATGGTAACGGTTTGTCGATGTCATTGCGACCCCCTGCATAGTAAGCATTTGACACTGTTTAAATGCAGCATAAGTCAGAAATATATGCCATATTTAATCATCACAAAAGGACAATGACCAAAGTTGGTACCAAAAAGTCTCGCGCCTCAAAACCAAAATATTATAGTAATTAGTTTCATATTTTTTTACGGCATTACGCGTCGGGGATTTGATTTTTGAACTGGAATTATACTTTTCGAGTTTAAAAGTACGAATATTGTTTTACTCCCTTTATATGACGTTCCGTTTCAACTGAATATAAATGACGTTCCGTTTCAATTGAACAAACCCTTGTCTGTCGAGCGGACTCTAAAATTAATTACAATTAAGTAAGATCAGTACACCAAATCGATTTAGTTTGGTTTATTGCTATTTGCAACAAAATAGATTTTCTCAGCCTAAAGATTTTGATTTATCGATTACATCCCTAAATCCCGACTAGTTTATAGCACTTACTATACTCTATGGTTTATAGTTATCTTATCTGTGGCATCTGACATTTGTACTGTACTGACTGACTATTGGCAATGTAAAGGTCTAAAATAAAATCGAGTTTCAGCCAAGCATACTGTGGATGTTACTTTAACTCGTAATTCTTACTAATATTAGTGTATTACGCTGTTTTTAGAGCAATAATGTAATGTATGTGTGTTAAAATACGTCGTTGGTAGCGTCGAAAAAATAGACCTACTTTTTAGGTTAGTTTCGATTTTATAAAATAACTCTGAAACGCGGGTTTTTTTTTCAAAAATAATTTTTGTAGGAGTTAATACGATCAGTGTAGTCTATAAAAAACAAGGTTTGATTTTGATGCAGCATGGTACGGGATTCCATACTTCCATGAGCATTCTCTTTTCAATATCTAGAATCTAGACCCAATGTGACATCAGGTTATTTTTTCGTGATTAAAATGTTGATTCCATACAGATATATGTTCTGTTTAATGGTGTTCACCACACCCTTAATTATGACCACATTCAGGGTGTAAGCGACAGCCTTCCGCAAACTGACAGGGTGCATTTATCTCCTTATTTTGAATCATATTCCACTGGAATTTTTCTCAGGAAAATTTTAATATTTTTATCGTTTTTTACTAGTCCTTTATTTAAATGTAAAATTTCATTCTCTGTATGCAGCACTCCATTTATGTAAATAATACGGCTAAAATCAAAAAACCAACAATGGATCTTGAAATACCTTAACGAACGACGCGTGAAATGAGCTGTTTACCTCCTGCCTAGCTACAGAGTTCACGGAACTCGTCGTCGCGCTTGCCGTTCGCTACGTGCGTTGCCACGGAACCGATACATTGCGTATGAGGGTACGATACATTTTTGTACCAGTCATCTTAGTATGATATACTGAATTCAACCCATCAGTCTGAGGGCTGTCCCTTACACCTTGGATATCTGATAAAGTGGACGTAGCGAGGGAGTATGTAAGGATCGTAGCAGGTGGTTCTGCCTACCCCCATGGAAAAAACGATAAATTTATTTACGATTTAGGCTAAGTTAGGTAAGGCGCATAAACACATTATTCTAACAAGAAACACACATACATTCATACATACATTTCTTTTTCATTTCTCCTTTTGCAGGTCTGCTGGCAGAAATTTCTTGAGAAATAAGCAGTACCTATGTAGTCATTTATTATAATGTTATTTTCCTGTGTTGTCTACTGTGTGTATATAAATAGTAAAATAAATAAATAAGAGATTGTTATTTGTAATTTGATGTAGTAGTAGGCCAATGCCTAAATTAAACGAAAACCAATACGCTTGATTATAAACTTCATGATCATGTGAATAGTCATTACAGCCCCAAGAATTATAATGATTTAATGTAAATATGTTTATTTTTAATCTACTACTTGATCTGTCTGACTTAAATAAATTCCTTTATACAGGGTGGGTAGAAAACCGTGGATCGAACGAAACAGGGCGATAGTTGGGGTTATCTGGGTAATTTTTTGATAGTGCATTTCTTGTTTACAGTAATGTTTTAAAGTATCAAATATTTTTTCGTGAGACATAAAAAGATATTGAAAAAAGTGCCAATACAAATCATGGTACCCACTGTCATAAAAGCACTTTTGTAGTGATGATACATTTTTTACAAGCAACTAAACAACTTTTATTGTTTTAAAATAGGTACCCATTTTACTTATTACAAATTTTTGTATTTTCTTTAAAAAAAACACTACACACATACTATTCTTTACTGCAAATAATTCCAACTATCGCTCTGTTTCGTTGTTTGTGATCCACGATTTTTTACCCACCCTGTATACTCGTTGGTACACCTCTGTCTAACCCTTTCTTACGGGCGTGATGTTCTGTTATACTTTATCTAACTAAAAATTTCTTTTCCAGAACAAGCAGGTGCTGACCCGTCACAAGAAAGTCCATTCGAACGAGATGTATCCCTGCAAAGAATGTGGGTTGCTCTTCAAAACTCAACCTTATGTAAAAGTCCATTATCAACTCAAACATTTAAACATGACAAGAGAACAGATTAAAGCGCAGAGGAAACGTAACAAAACTCAATTGATACAGCACAATATAAATAGAAGCACGAATTGGGAACCGCCCATAACAGAAAAGAAGAAAAAGTCTGATGTTTCAATTGAGAATGAGGAAGACCCTCTTATGGTTCCGGAAGAAGAGATACATATCAAAATTGAGAAGGAAGAAGATGAATTTGAAGTTCCAACGTTTCAAGCATTTGTGGATATTAGTAGGGTCTAAGTATACATTTAAATGGACTCGATAAACATAATTTAAATCTTTTACTTCCTAAGTCGTCATAGTAAACAAGTTTATGTAAGTAAATGAAATTTTGACATAACAGCTCTCAAATATACCGGGTGGTCCAAGTAGAAGTAGTGAGAGTAAGCACTATTTGGACCACAAACTGCTGGCCTAGTTTGGGAAAGAGACAGAGCTATAAAGGTCGTCTAACGCCATCTCTTTCCCACACTAGAAGTACTCCTGCTTTAAGACGTCATAGTATGGCCCTCCAGGACTGAACTAACGCCGCGCCGAACCGCACTGCGCTGCGGTGGCGCGCCGTGTTAGTTCGGATTTTCGCCACGCGCTAAGATCTATACTAATATTATAATGGTTATTGAGGTATTTGTGTGTAGGGCTATAGGAATAATATTAATAAATTGTCAGTCGCAGGCAAAGTGCTAGTATTTAAGGATACTAGGACTACACCAAAATAATAGGTAGGTAGAACGGGTGTGTAATATATGCCATAATAACAGATAATATATTATCACTTGATATAATGTTCACATGATATAATTTTCATATATGCTATAAAGACAAATAACCTAATTTCATTAGATCTAATATTACATTTCATATAAACTTCTTTTGCTCTAATAACATTTAGTATAACGTTCATCTCATATAATTTTCAATTAGTATATTGCTCTTTTACCAACTAACCGAACCTCGGGGTGCCCCTGACGTCGACCGTCTAGGGTTAGGGTTTCCGTCAGCAGGTCGACGGCCTATTTCTGTCTGCAGGGTTTACAGGAACCTAACTAACCGAACTTCGGGGTGCCAAGAATTTGAATATTATACTAACTGAATATTATTTCAAATGTGTATTATAGAAAATGTTTATTAAACCATATAAAATCAGGTAATCTGAAATTATATTAAATGAAATTAGGTCATGTGATCGTTAGAACTTTTGTTATTATGTCAAATGTACGCACCCAGGTAAAACAACCAATAGGTACAATTCTCAGATAGTTATAGTGTTCCTATTATCAGTACTAAGTAGTATAGTTATTAGTGTAATAATAGGATAGTTATTTATAATAATAATATATTGTTAAACTTACTAGAAGACCAAGTCAATTCAACAACCCCGGGTAATTCAAATTTTCTTACGTTTTATGCAATTTGCAGGTCAATGTCGGGTTGTATGTTGATTTAAATGATTTGGCCGTAGCTGGGGCAAACGGAAAGCGGGCTCTACATGCCCTAGTTATAATCATTAAAATCGTCATAACCCTCTAAGTTCATTTAATCCCATTTAGTAAGTGCCTTTTCTTACTTCAAGATCTTCGTTTTAGTTTCTTTGGCGATCGGGAAATTGTCGTTGGTCTTTGACTAGGATACGGCACATATACCACAAAAAGACGATCGATTAATATTTCTAACCTAATCAAATCGAGTTTTCCCGTTTCTGTACCGCCTGGGTGTTTTATAGTTTAATTTTTAATTCATCTTCATTAAGGGGCTGTCTCCACGAGCGAGAGAATCGCGGCGATAATATCGTCGTGCTACGTATTTCTATACACTCTCTATGAACGCGTCTCCACACGGCGATGTTATCGCGGCGATGCGACGAGTGGCAATGTGCGCGCGTAACGTCGTTGTCGGTCGTATCGTCGCTACTGGTAGCGCCGCCCGCCGCGCGCTCGCCGCAGAACGTGGCGCTCTCGCAGCGAGCGCGCGGTGGGCGCGCTGTCAATTTCGCTGTCGTCTGGCACCTAACTGAACTCTTTCAATAGTTTCAACGAAACTATTGCACGACGCCTCGTCGCGGAAACACGGCGATTCCGTTACGAGTCGTCGCTGTCACCCGTTGATTCCGTTACCAGTCGCGACGATACGCTGGCGGAATAATCGCTCGACGATAACAGTTTAGGGGCTATCTCCACGAGCGAGAGAATCGCGACGGATCTTCGCTTCTATCGTCGGGTCGTCTCCACGAACGAGCGAAACGAACGGAATCAACGGGTGCCCGCGACGACTCGTAACGGGATCGCAGTGTTTCCGCGACGAGGCGTTGTGCAATAGTTTTGTTGAAACCAGTAGCGACGATACCGCGGCGATACGACGACGTTACGCGCGCACATTGCCACTCGTCGCATCGCCGCGATAACATCGCCGTGTGGAGACGCGTTCATAGAGAGTGTATAGAAATACGTGGCACGACGATATTATCGCCGCGATTCTCTCGCTCGTGGAGACAGCCCCTTAATAACTTGGTCCGCTAGTTATTGTAAAAGAAGGGAAATTCGTTTTCGTTGTATTTTTGCGTAAAATAAATGATTAGATTGTTCATGGTTGTTTAATTTTTACTTATGGTAACAGTTCTTTTTTTAAATGAACAGGTGTCTTTTTTCAGCACTTGGACAAAAGATTTTCTTGCATGGAGAGTATCCTAGCTTTTTCTAGATTGAAAAACGAAGAGCTGTGTTGAGATATTGTCAGTCCCGAAATCTTATTCCATGTATTGCCCGACGTTTATTTACGCAGTGACGTAATGCTTGTGATCAGCAAGAAAGGGGATTGTCCATTTTTCAAAATTGTGCTATTCACGAAACCATTTTGAGAAATAATTCATAAATTACGTCACACGTAACATGATTTTTGACCCCGTCCTTGTCACAACTGCTCACATTTGTGAGCCTCCCCTCGCCCTAGTGTGACGTCACATATTTTGCAAATTTTACATGTTCATACAGATGAAGTTGGGAATATTTAAAGATTTTTGTTAATGGTTCCGTGTTTTTAATACTTGCATATTATGTTATATTTTGAAATGTGACGTCACAAAATTTAGGAGCCATCCCACCCCTTGTCACACAATGTCACACTTCGTCGACCTCCCCCAGAAACTTGACATAGGTAATACGTTTTAGAAAACCAAATCTGTGACGGCTTAGTTCCGATGATTTTGCTCCTGGGAAAACTAGGGAGGGATAATTAAAAGAAACTGCATAAAGTACACTTAGAAATTATTTATTTATAACATCACGCTTGTAATTCCCGAAAGGTTTGGCAGAGGTGTACCTAATAGTACAGCCAGTAACGTTTAAGTCGTAATATAATAGGGGGCGAGCCTATTGCCATCAACTGAGCACAAATCTCAGAAAAATTCCTGATGGAAAAACCCAATCACACTTTGCCCGACCCAGGAATCAAACCCAGGACCTCAAGCTCAGAAGTCGCGCTTATGCTACCACTAGACCAACGAGACAGTCAAATTATTTATTAGCTATTTAATTCATTTTTTAATACAAAATCACGAAGCACAATAACCGTGGCTGAAGTGTGACTAGACGTGTTAAATTGTGCAAATAGGATTTATTAACACTTAGGTGACATTCCAAGAAAAATGGTAAATCTTTCGAGATTTACTATATGTATAGTTATCGGTTAATTTCGTATTAATGTTATTGTGTGCATCATGCAGCAGCGCCATTTAACGAGAGAGGAAATTTTAAGGGCAGTAGGCATGCTTGGAGCATGCCTACTGCCCTTAACATTTCCTCTTTTTTGGCTGCGCTCGACATCACGAGCAGTCAAGTAATAAACTACGTCTTCAAAACGCTTGCAAAGTCCGCGAACTATCGCAAAACCAATGCCTTTATTCGATCCGGGTGACTTTCGTACTCATATTGACTAATTTTCTACCAGACAGATGTAACTAGTTCAGCGTACAGCTTACAGCAGTACTAAATTCACATTCGTCCGATTTATATTTTAAAGAAAAAAAAAGCTGATTCATGTTCGGTCACTCTTTCACGAAAATAGCAAATCATACGGCCTACCTTAACGCCGATGACGTAGTTTCGACACCCAAAAATGATAAACACGTAAGGTGGTTTCTACGTAGGATAAGGTTTTGTTTTTTAAATGTGGACATAATCAATAGAAAGTGGAACTTGCGCGGTGGCCACTGCTTGCAGGACTTGATAGTGAAAGAAATAGCACAAATTTCACCATCCCATAAAATTAACAGCTAAGGGTACACTGACAAAGAAAAGGAATGAAAACAAAATGAAAACTATCCTTTTCTCACCAGTAATGAATGAGGATCTAAGTTTGGTATACCTATAGGTAACCTACCTCGTAGGTAATCGACACCGCAAGTACAGACGGTAGCATATCAAGCTACCCGAAGCTTTAGCGATAAAGTTGAGACTTTACTAAAGAATTTGACAGATTGTAGTAGCTTGATGTGTCTGTACAATACAATCAGCTTCAAAAATATCGAGACGAATTTGAGCAGTCAATCAGTTGTTACTAACTTTATCTCAATTTTATCAATTCTTTTTAGATCGAGAGTTATTCATCGTTAACTGTGTTCATTCGAAAGCACCCTAATACTCTCATTGGGATCAAGGTGCATGGTTAGTGAAGCAAGCAGTCTCGTCCAGATATTTTTGATACGGATTGTAAGTAAGTACTTAGTTACCACCCGCAGTTCGTAATCAGACAACAGCAAAACCAACTCGTCATGTTTACAAGCTAGTGTGCTCTGACATAATTGAGGTGACGATCATGATGATGCATGTTTCAAGGTCAGCCGCATACTGAGCATAAGTCGCTTCTACTTGGTTCATTGAATGGTTGTTTTGAGCAGTGGCGTTAATTTGCTATACAGCGAGTACTAGAAAGGGTGTGGTAAAAAAAAAATTGATATCCCATACATTTGGGTGGAGTAGGTATTGAAATTTTGTATGAGGAGGCGGAATTTTTTTCGCGATTACGATGTTGATCCCTTAGAAAAAGATGTTCAATTTAATGATTTAGCCTATATTAGGCTAAACACCCTTGCGCCATCCCATCTTCCTAGCACAGTGGGCTGCGCTGGGACGGCTGCTGCAGGTGCTGAAAATCTCAAACGGCGCGTAGTTATGTGTTTGAGCCGTTTGGGGTTGAAACACTAGGGCCATGGGGTCCGAGTGCCCACCTAGTTTTTCGGGAAATCGCCAAGCGGTTGGTCGACTCTTCACGTGACCAGAGGGTGGGCCTATTTTTTGGCCAAAGAATCAGCATTGCCATCCAACGTGGTAATGCTGCCAGCCTTCTGGGCACTTTTCCTGTTGACAGCGATGCGCACGAATTTTTGGACGCCCTGTAACCCTTTTATTTTTATACTTGTACATATTTATTTCTATTATAGTTTTATAGTTTGTAAATAATTAATATGTGAAAAAATGAATAAAGATTGGTTTTAAAAAAATAACTGGAACCGCGAATTTCTAATACATAATCTCCGTTTTACAAGTCGGGTATAAAAGCTGAGTACACACCTTCGTGTTCGTACATTACATTCGTCTTCAAAACAATACCAGTTGTCATCCACGAATACACTGAAATACTTATCAATTTCTGATAAGATAGTGTAAGTTAGGTGTGTTACTGTTTACTTATATTTTATATCATCATTACTCACCAACTTTTAAAAGAATCATAAGTATTTCTTTTAGGCCGAACACGCCATACCTGATTTCCATGTGGATTTTTTTTTAAAGTCAATTTGACATTACTGATGCTTGACATTTTTGAGTCGTACCTTGCGTAAAACTTTGTTGTGAATCTATTTGTTGATATTTTCTACATATTTTCGTGAAAAATGGTTTCAAATGTCGCCGTAGTAACCGGAGCAAATAAAGGGATCGGTTTCGCGATAGTTCGCGGACTTTGCAAGCGTTTTGAAGGCGTAGTTTACTTGACTGCTCGTGATGTCGAGCGCGGCCAAAAGGCGGTAGCGGAATTGGAAAAAGAAGGATTAAATCCTAAATTCCACCAACTGGATGTGACTGATAAGAAGAGCCTTGAGGTGTTCAGGGATTACATCAAGACAAACTACGGAGGTATCGATATTTTGGTTAATAACGCAGCCATTGCGTTCAAAAACGACGCACCGGAGCCGGTTGCCGTGCAAGCCGAACAGACTCTGTTCGTAAACTACTTTACTTTGGTATCTGCTTGTGATATCCTCTTCCCCATCTTGAAGAACGGAGCTAGAGTGGTCAATGTTTCCAGTTCTGCTGGCCACTTGAGTAACATACCAAGCCAAGCTTTAAGAGACCGTCTTAAAGACGAGAAGCTGACTGTTCCGGAGCTATCCAAGCTGATGCAGCAGTTTGTGGATGCTACTAAGCAAGACACTCATGCTGCAGAGTGGGGTAACTCCACATATGTTGTGTCTAAAGTGGGTGTGAGCGCTCTGAGTATTATTCAACAGAGAATGCTGAATGACAGAGGTGAGTAAGCCTTATAATATATATTGTTGCGTAAATAGTAATTATTATAAATGAATATACATTAGATACTCATTTATAATAATTACTATTTACTTGGGAACTATATGTAGGTAAATGATTGTTTGCAACAACTCATTTTTTCTCAAGGTCATGATGATAGAAATCACTGTGTGATGATTGTGATGAATAACACTGCTGAAATATTTAAAAAAAAGCTTTATGAAATACAATCCACATACAAAACATCACCAACGTACCGTGTACTAAGTTATGGTACACCTACATTTCGGCAGTTATGTTTACGTCCCATATAATAGAGGGCGAGCCTATTGCCATCAATCAGGCATGGATCCAGACTCCGTGGCTGTTATTGAGAACTGTCTGATGAAAAAACCCATTATTGCCCATCCTGGGAGTCAAACCCAGGACCTCAGGTTCAGCAGTTGCACTGGCAACCACTTGATCAACAAGGCAGTCAGATCAGCAGGCAGAGGTTTTATGAAATTAACCTGTTAAAATTTACATTGTATTCTAATGGCAAGGCAATTGGATGTCTTAAATACGTACAGTTACTGACACAATGCACATTTGTGCAATTTTTTGGTAGAATTTCCTATTTGTCAATAGGAAATTCTACCAAAAAATTGCACTATGGCTTACATATCACGAATCTCACCAAGTGGTTTGTGTTACCAAATAACTGGGTTGTGGAGGTCAGATAGGCAGTTGCTTCATGTAAAATACTAGTATTCAACTGTCCAACATAGTTGAGAAATGACTAGGCAGATGATAATTACCAAATCAAACCGCACAAACTAAATATTATTTAAAAAAAATATCTCTAAATGAAACCTATTTGCCTTTCCACAGACATAAAAGTGAACTCGGTCCACCCCGGCTATGTAGACACGGATATGACATCACACAAGGGGCCTTTGAGCATCGACGCCGGTGCTGCAGCCCCGCTTTACCTAGCCCTGGATGCTCCAGACTCTGTCAGGGGACAATATGTGTGGTTCAACAAAGAAATTGTCCAGTGGGATGGCGTGAAACCTAAGGAGTGGTATTAGAGTGGGTAAGCTAGTAGGTAAACACAGTTAAAAAGACAAAGATGCACAACCTGCTAGAAAATTTAGTACTTACATTTTGGCTGTATACAAGGTACACACACATAACACACATCCTCTTGTGTGGTGACTCAGACCATGATACTGAACAACATTTGTTTTATGCCTGTTAGTTACTTTTTTTTAGTTTTACCATACTATTGTAGCGACCCTAGTGAGGAGATTGCTGATTTGCATTTTTGATAGGCACCGGGCGGGAGCCCGCTCGACTCGCCAGTCGCTCACATACCATCGCCCTGCCACGTCTTAGTTTAGGATACTAATTATTAACCAGTATTGGTGAACCTTTATTAAATTCTTATTCAAACACAGTTCAACCAGAGTATCATCATTTATTAGAACCCTACAAATAACACGCACAACACTATGTTGATAGCGAGAATTCCTATAAAAAAATCCAATTCTTTTTTTAAGGCCTTTATTAGCTTGGTATGTATCTACATAGTAGACTCTTGGAATGTGATTTTCACCCACTTCAAAACGTCGGATTGAATTGAAACTTTGCACACTTATCAAGGACCGATGACAATACAGTAATTTAATAATTTTATCCGATTATTTGTTGTAAAGTTGTTCAGTTTCATGATCTGAGACACCACACGAGAGGTTGTGCGTTTATTATGTTATCTTGTATATATTGAACTTCTATAAGAAACAAGAATTTTTATAAAATTCTATAAAATGTTTCTCAGCCGGGGATTGCTGAGACCCTAAATAATTTCTTAATGTATTATTTTTATAAATAAAGTGCAATATTATAATTATTAGTATACCATTAACTACACCCCCTTTTTAGTTTAGTTTGTTCAGTACATTAAATTTATAGGTTGGGTAGATATTGCTACCAGCGTTAAGACTGCCATTGTATTCATTGAATTAGCAATATAGTAAAAGAGCTACAATTTTGGTGTACAATTCTATCTAGCTATATGTTGTAAAGGAAATAAAGTTACCATGGTTGTGCCTTTGTTGTTTTTCGTAACAATTTGATCATCGTAATTAAAATAAGTTGTTATGTTTTTTACTGCTCTAAGCATAATGTTTTTGATTTATAAGTGCATGTGTTAAAATTTAAATAAACCTGTATTTTATTATCTTTTGTTTCATTGGTTTTTTTTGTTAGATCATGCTTCTAGATAACAGTTTTTTTTTCAACAAAAATTATCATAATTGTGTGTAAAGTAGCGATAACTGTGTGCCGTTGGTAATCATAATATCACGTCTGTTAACACCGAAGGGTTAGGCAGAGTTGTATTTAGTACACTTAATGCCAGTTATGTTTGAGTAAGTCCCATGTAATGGGGCGAGCCTATACCACATGTCCACCCACCAAGCATAAATCCTGACTCCGTGGTTGCGACTGAGACGTAATTTGCAAATGTATCTGGTGAAATAACGCGTTATAAAATGTGCAACTTACTAGTTGTCGACGTCGACATAGTCGTTCCGATCAGTAACTTAGTTCCATCCTCCAACATTATCATTTGAAGGTGTGACTCGTATACACGTGTTACGTCATCTTTCAGAAAAACCACAATTATTTGCTCATTTTCATCAGACTAGCAAGCAACAGTGAATATATAAACAAAACAACTATGAAACAGCGTTTTTTGCTACTATAAAACATAAACCGGCCAATAAGTGGATTTAGTATTAAACTGAACGCTGAACAAGTTACTTTATTATCTGCTGGGCTGAAATATCTGAATTTATTTTCAAAATGGCCACGAAAGTCGCCGTAGTGACCGGAGCGAATAAAGGCATCGGCTTTGCAATAGTTCGCGGACTTTGCAAGCGTTTCGATGGATCTGTCTACTTGACTTCGAGAAATATAGAACGTGGTCAAAAAGCAATAGCCGACTTAGAAAAAGAAGGATTAAACCCTAAATACCACCAACTAGATGTTACCGATAAGCAAAGTCTTGAGAAATTCAGAGATTACATCAAAAACAAATATGAAGGCATCGATATTTTGGTGAACAACGCTGGAATTGCTTTCGGCAGGAATTCGACAGAACCGGTTGCCGTGCAAGCAGAACAGACAATACTTGGTAACTACTTTGCTCTAGTGACTACCAGCGAAATACTTAACCCGATCCTCAAGAATGGAGCTCGAGTGGTAAACATCTCCAGTTCCTACGCGCACTTGAGTAATATACCGAGTTTAGCGCTGAGGGAGAAGCTCAAGGATATAAAGCTGACTGTTCCGGAGTTGTCCAAGCTGATGCAGCAGTTCGTGGATGCTGCTAAGCAAGGCACTCATGCTGCGGACTGGGGCAAGTCGTCGTTAGTCGTGGCTAAAGTTGGTGTGACTGCTCTGAGTAATATACATCAAAGAATGTTGAACAGTAGAGGTGAGTGAAACTACCAGTTTTTATCAGGCAAAATATAGTTAGGTACGGTCTCCTTCCGGGGCTGCGGGATTGTTCGAAAGAGGCCCTGGAACACAAAGGGCAAAAGAAGGAACATGGATGGGTTTTAGTCAGTAAAAGTCTGATACTCCCTTCCGATCCGCCCAGAGCGGGAGGAGTCATTTGATGATTTCCCATCCGAAAAAAAAGGTACGGTCTCCTTAGAATATCTTTGAGAGTTTAGCTATCAAATTATCAGAGATAAATATTAGGGAACACGATTGATAACATAAGTAGCTTGTTATTTACACACGTTGTTTATTACTATTACCTATGTACATACATAAGAGAGATAACCTTGAAAAATAAGTACAAAATACACCTAAGTACTTTCGCAATTGGTAACAGCCACTAAAGATAACGTTTTCAAGAGCAACTAGAATGTGAAACGGAATAAAATAATAATAAATTGCATATATACGGTGATGACTTAGGTACCTATATTATAGAATATTTAATTATTGTAAAACGAGTATGTATACATCAAATGATATATGCAAGGTCTTAAAATAACAGGTAAATCTACATTTTTTGCCATTTATGGCGTACAAAACAACATATTTTTGGCTTAGTATTAACCATAAAAAATAATTATAGACAATTGTGCCTATATTCTCCATAAAGGTTAGACAGAGTCTATACCTGCCCACGCCAGTCTTATGTAGGTATTCTTAGAACCTATTTCCATCAACCGGGCACACACATCCAGATAGTAACTGGCCCTACATAGAAATTCCTAATGGAAACCTTATAACACTTTACCCGAGGTGAGTTGGAACCTTCAGTAGACCTCGTGTTCAGCAGTCGCGCTTGCAATCACTATCGTCGACCAATGGCAACGAGGCTAGAGAAAGTTATAACCAGCCTAATTATTGTCCCAATGTAAGGTAAAGACCTCTCCTCTTACAGAAAAGGCGTAAGCATTGATCGTCAGAACGAACTGTAACATTAAAAATCATTTAATTACCCACTGCCGTGATGCCGTCTTTAGACGGTGTCACCCAATTTGCATGAGCAAAGCATAACCAGTCTATAGGTACTGTTGTACTGTGAGGGAATGCGTGGGCTGTTGTAAGGATAGCGTCTCATCTAGCAGCATGGAATCGCACTTTTCCGTCGCTCAGAACAGTCATTTTGCTAGAGCGTGCTGGCGAGCGCACCGTCGATGCTGCCGCATGCGATAGCATTCCCGCTCTAGCAAATGACAATTTTGAGCGACTGAAAAGTGCAATAACGTGCGGCTAGATGAGATTCAAAATAATCCACCACGCGGGCTCAGTGCAAGTTGGTAGATGTCACAATGTCTTCGAATTTTTGGTTCTATACCACCCACCGGTTTCCTCACGATGTTTTCCTTCGCCGTGGGAGCAGTGGTAATGAAA
Source organism: Eurois occulta (assembly GCA_950022335.1). NCBI lineage: Eukaryota > Metazoa > Arthropoda > Insecta > Lepidoptera > Noctuidae > Eurois > Eurois occulta. The sequence goes on from OX465502.1 coordinate 1,752,968, forward strand.
TGAATTACACAAAGTTATGGATCGCCCCAACAACTAACTTGTTGTTGTCAGAGCCGTTACAATTGAGCGACCACTCCAGGGCCGGATTTACGGGTGTGGAGGCCCTGGGGCAATCTAGAAGTGGAGGCACCGAAATTTTTTTTCGTCTGTCCCAAACAAGATTTCGGTGCCTCCACTTCTAGATTGCCCCAGGGCTTCCACACCCATAAATCCGGCCCTGGACCACTGCTCTTCCAATTTGCTCTGTCAAACCTAACAAACTGCATCTTATCAATAATCCTTTCGTCTCCCGCAGATATAAAAGTGAACTCGGTGCACCCCGGCTTCGTGGACACGGACATGTCCTCTCACAACGGCCCCATGAGCATCGACGAGGGGGCGGTGGCTCCGCTGTACGTCGCGCTGGACGCACCCGACTCCCTCAGGGGGGAACTGGTGTGGTTCGACAAGCAAGTCGTACCCTGGGATGGTGTTAAACCAGAGAGAGAGTTTTAAACTTTCAAGTCCTGGCGAAAAGGAGTGACGCGAATCGGTTTGAGCCAGTCATAAAAATATGCAGTCGCGCCATGTAAAATACTGCTATTCAGCTGCAACCGGTGAGACTGGAAGCCTAGCCTTTTCCCATCCCAACTATGTTGGGGTTGGCAGATGAATGATAATGATATGTGTCCCAACTGTGGGAAATTAATAGGCTGACAAGGCAACGCAAGGATATGAAATGAACTGCTAGCTAGGTAGCTAATGTAGCCCATGTCTTACATTACGATCGGTTCGTGGTTTCGGCGTATGTACCAACAGACGCCAGCACATCAAGCTACCCGAATCTGTCAAATTTTCCTAATCAATCTTGAACCTAATTCCTTAGCAAAAACGTTGAAAATAAAAGTAAGAATTTATGTAAATAAGTTTATTATCTGTGATACGCACCTTAAAACTGTAAGAATTTGTGTACAACGTTGATTACCTGTGATTCACAAATACTGTACTAATTGCCTCAGTCTTTTTAAATGATTTTTAATCAAAAACATAGTTCACTCTTGGTCAGAAAGTCGTAATTAAAACATTTTAACAATCCGTGAAATCTCATGAAATCCCCATTACTGCATTTTGACTCTCGGTCTATAGCGGAACGAGTGGGAAATAAAAAGTTCCAATCGTCACCACTGGGGAGGAACGAAACTTTTTTTTTCCCATTCGTACCCAGTGGGGACGACGAGGTGGGGACAACCGGGAATATACCATAAAAACCTGCTTGAAACCAGGAATAATGGTAGACGTATAGATCTGTTTATATACATATCAGGAAAGTTGTAAGTTTGTAGTTACAGATGGCGCCACCAATCGCTTTCCTTCTGAACCCGTTGAGTTATGCCTCTATATTTATTTATTTATCAAGCACAAAGTACAGAGGCTATACCAACTCTGTGGTTGTAGAGGGTTGCTAGATCAAGTTTCTGATTCTCCCTATGTTCGTGTCCTCGAATGACGTACTCACCGAACATTATAAATACTCTAGCGAGACATACTGCACTTCTCGGCTCCATAACATCCTCGCCTGCAGCTCGGGTGTAAATTCCGCCTCGAATGCAATAACAAAGTTTCCCTACATATATCAAAATGTACTATTTATTTTTTAATTTGAATTTCGCGGGCTACCTTGGCACTTCCACCTTAAAAGAAACTACTCGCATATTGAGAAAAACATATGTTTATTTTATTATCTGATTTCATTACTAATGAAAAAAAAATATAATTATAATATCTCTTTTTTTTTAGTTGGCAAGTTAAATATCACTTTTGCAACACCGGTGTTGGTAGATGGGGTTTTTTTTGGAAAAAATGTGTACAGCGCGATGAATTTCCTCAAGATTGGGAAACTTTTATACAAATGTAAACCTTGTGAAAATGTTTAAGAAAAGGAAAATGTAGAAGAGATATTTCAGAGTTATTGTAATCCTGGTAAGTGTTATATTTTATACAACAACAACTTTATTAAAACAAATTGCGTATATACAGTGTGAGTCTTCACAATGTGCACATATCAAAATGAGGGAAACCATGCTTAATTTTATAGACGGCAAAAATATTTAAGATCATCTAAAAATAAAAATGTATAAGCAGTGGCGTAGCGTGCCTTCGCGGGGCCCCGTATAAAAATTTGTTTGGGGGCCCTTAGGAAGGGTAAAGATTTCTCACAAAAGAAAAAAAAAATGTTTGCATAAAATTACAAGAAATATTTATTCATCATAATAATTATCTATGTCACTTTTTCCAAAATTTTTACAGACAATTCAAATTAAATATACACTTTCCTTGCCTTTTTTCGGCAAACTGATTTATTAAATCATTTATAGCAGATGATGACTTTAGTTTTTCTAAAGTTTCTGCCTCTATGAAATAAATTGCGTTTATTTATTTTTGTCATTTCTGAAAAAAAAAAACTGAGACGTTTTTATTAATTTTTGCTTACGCACGTTGGGGGCCCCCGTGGCTCGGGGGCCCCGTATAAATGATACGGCAGATACGGCGTTAGCTACGCCCCTGTGTATAAGTAGCATTTTTATAATTCTTGTTCACTGCTGTGCCCGTGTGTAAATAAAATGATATGACTTTTAAACTAAACGATCTATTACGATGGAACAAACTCGGTAGGTAATGATGATTGAATTTAGGTCTAAATCAAAAATTTAAATTTAAGAAAAAAATCCCCTTCAATTGTGAATTCAGGTTTTTTTTAAACAAAATTCTGCTATTTTTACATTTTTTTTTACAATGATTGTAAAATTTATCAATAAAAACCCGTACTGCCTATTTTTTTATACCACGCTTATAACTTGATCACAACATTTCTTATCTGCTGCTGAAAGAAAGGCCTTGCACACGGCTACGTGTGTACAATACTTTTATTTTAATTTTAATTAAAAATAGTTCTCTCATTTCTGTTTAAACACATTATGATGACTCACGACGATAACGCAATACAGTTATTGCGTCGTTTGATAGATAGATAGATTTATTTATTTCTTAGTATATGGTAAATACGCGAATATGAATAATTATGGAATATATGTATGTAAATGGTATAAAGAAAGAAAGAAAGAAAAAATATTTATTTGTCGCAGGGACATGACGTGCATAAAAAAAAAATAAAACAAAAATAGTTACAATAATCATAATGCACATTAATACAACAGGACAGAAACAGAAAAAGAAAAGTTAACAGCGTGCACGTCGTGACTGCGACAAGCAGGCTACCACTCAGCATAATGCTGTGCTATGGAGGGCCCACAGCACAGCGCTGGTTTTCAGTGGTCACCCGTGCGAAAAAGTAAAAAAACGTACGGAAATCAAGACAGCATAGATATTTGATCTCATGAATTAGGAAAAAAATAATAATAATTAAATAAACAGTATTTGGATTATAATATAAAACAACTATGGCAAGTAACAGTAAGCAGTAGCAGTGGCAGTATGGTAAGTTACAGTTAAGTTTGTAATCTTTGGAACTACTGATTCAATTCCGAAAATTCTTTCAATATGGAAAGCTACATTATCCCCGAGTATCATGCTACATTCAACACCGGTGGGATAATTCCGTTCATAACGCGAAGCCGCGGGCAAAAGCCATTATTCAATCAAGAACTCTGAAAATGTATGCACTTATAATACAATTGTATAAGAAAAATAAATAGGAGACAAATGAAGACGAGTTGTCGTCATTATCATTTCAGCAAGAAAACACCCACTGCTGGGTATAAGGGATAGGCCTGCCCTTTCTTCTGCTATACCTACTTTTCTGTTCTGCGCATCCCTCATTTTAGACGGCCCTGGTTCCTTTGCCCCGTCCTTGGCCACCATTCGGTCAACACTTTACTCATCATTAATAGAACCGTAGAAGTTGTGAACATCAAAGCGAATGGAGAAAAACAAATCTTTTTGGGAAATAAAAACAAATATGGGGAGAAATCAGAAACTTGATGTAGCAACACTAGCAACTTTGGTGCGACACTGTCAGAGTTCAACTTGTGAATAATTCGCGATTAAGTTTAGTTTTATTTTAATTTCTAGATAACTCTCCGGTACCGCCCTGGTACTGTCACTGTCCTGTAATGATCAGCTTGAAGGAATTAAGCATTGGTTGTGTTGAATCCTGTAACGATTCAAGTAATATAATATTGGAGATATTGAATCCTTTCAGTTGTTATTGTTGTGAAAGGTGATAGTGATAGACCTCAAGGAGACTTCAAGGTAAGCAGTGATGTTACAAGAGCAACTGATATTGTGATATTTATAGTACTGACATCATCTATTTGTTAGTACCTACCAATTTCAACGTAAATTATAACTGGTGCACGGGTCGATGTTCAAGTTTAAGCAGTGCTTGCAGCCGCTCCGTGTAAAATATTGGTATTCAGCTGCATCCGGTAAGGCTGAAAGACGACCCTAACATAATTGCTAGATAGATGATGATCATCAATTTGAGGTCAACTGGCTTGTGTTGCTGGGAGTTTGGTCCGCATCTTCTTCTCTACTTCTAGAACACTAGGAACTGGCGAAGCACTGGCCTACTATGGGAGACTTGTGTAGTTTTTGACGTTAAAAATACTTGTCACTTTTTATTTTGTGAGCTGTGATTTCAATTTTGTTTCTCTTAGTTTCAGATGGGAAGCCCTGTTGATTATAAATATTATGTGATCGAATCACCTTACGAAGGTGTTGATGAGTATGTATGCATTCCCTGGACGTGGATTGTCTCACGCACAGGTGATAATGTAGTAGTATCATATCCTGTTGAAAACCCATCGGTTACAGAACAACGTGTTAAAGATGGGGAAGGAATATCAAAAGAATGGAAATCTTATACATCTAATGCTAGGTGTGCCTTTTGTAAGTTTTTTTCTTGTGTGTAATGACGTACATATTTTGATACAGATATAATGATGAAAATTATTTCAGGAGTGAAATTGAAATAAAACTATGTTTTTCTTTGCAGATTCGTACGACCAAGCCAAACTTATTACCACAAAGATGAATAAATTACATCATCAACAAAATTGTTTGAATATGGAGTGTGGAGTCTGTGGAGGTACTTATTACTGTAAATGTTTTTTTCATTTTTGAGCTCAGTGTCATTTAAAATGACATTGGCAATTTACAGAAACAGCATTTTTTCATGGATTATTCTAGAAAGTGTTTTCAATACATGATAAATCTGAATTTATTGTCTAAATGTACAATAAGTGATAATAATCATAACTCTAAGTTTTAGATTATGAATCATGGGGAAGCGTGAAGAAAACAACACACAGGTCCGAGCGAGGTGCATACTCAAAACAAAATATAGACAAACCTCTTGAATTTGTTGTGTCCTCAAGGAATGATGATAGATCTGCAACAAAAACAAGACTGAAACGAACGCCGCAGTCAAATCCCGAAACAGAAGCTGCCTTACGGTCCAAAGTAGTTGAACCAGCCAAGTCAGTTAGCGAGATCACAGAACAGTTGTGTCATATATTCCAATGCCCTAATGAAAACTCTTCATTAGAGCCTATATCAATAGCTGACCCTGAATTATTCATTGTAATTTTAACCCTCTTGCGAGATTTACAAAAATCGTCTACTACAAATCATTCGGTGATAGATATAGTTCTTAAAACATTAACTGTGAATGATAAAGTAATGAAAGAACAAGCAAAATTAATCGTTGAATTACGTGCTGCACTTGCTTCAAAAGGCACTACAGCAGTAGTTGAGAAGGCATCCAAAAAAAGAAACAAGAAACGAAAGGAACAAGATGATGGAGACGATGATGATGATCATGAAGTCGTCAATAAAAAATGTTATCGTAAACCCAAAATTGTTCTCCCTCCAGAATATAATGAAAATGACTCAAGATGGACGTTAAAGCATCGCGAATTAGTACCGGGACTGGTTGAACTCATGCCACATACAAGCGTGTACATCAATGCCGTCCAACTTATTCATTGCAAGAGATTAGCGAAGGATTGCAGGTCTCTGGCCCGATTGTTATCGCTCGAAATTTTTACTAAGAACGCTTTGAGTGTATGTTCATTAACTGGTTCCAGAGCTAGAGCTTACGACGTCAAAGGGGCATTTGTCAGACCCGGGCTAGATGAGAATGCAAGAATTGCAATACTGGACTTTGTTGAAGAGTATAGACGTGATAAGGGTTGGAAAATTCAAGAACAGCAATCTACACTTATTAAGAACGGTATCCGTAATTTAATGAAACAGATCCGAATGAGATACGGATAGTTCGGTTGTTATTATAACACACTAACACACTTGTGATTCTGTATTTTCAAGTTTCTTTGTAGGTATGTGTTTTTATTGAAAGGCCTGTTGGTCTAGTGGTTAGTGACCCTGACTGCTAGGACGGAGGTCGTGGGTTCGATTCCCACACAGGACAAATCTTTGCGCGATGAGTACGATTATTTGTTCTGTATCTGGGTGTGATTTATCTATAATATGTATGTATTTAGTAATATATAAGTATGTTTATCAGTTGTCTGATTGCCATAGTACAGGCTCTGCCTAGTTTGGGATCAGATGGCGGTGTGTTGGTTGTCCCAAAATATTATTATTATATTATTATTATTTTACTTAGTGCTAGTTCTTAACATAAATATTATTGATGTAAACTTCTTTTCCTTCTTTGGGGGTATGTTGACTTGCCTACTCGCTACACTTCTATTTTTGCAAAGACTAAGGGCGTGGACCCATGTCTACGGTGCGGCGCCGTTTACCGTGCAACGGTACGGCATCGCCGCCGGCGGATGGCGCAGCGCCGTGCCGCACCACGGTAAAGCGAACGGTGCGCCGTCCATTGCCCCTCAGTCGATCGAATCAACTGCGAAATATCGACTGAAAGGGGCAATGGATGGCGCACCGTTCGCGGTACCGTGGTGCGGACGGCCGCGGCGCCGCGCCATCCGCCGGCGGCGGTGTCGTACCGTTGCACGACAAACGGCGCCGCACCGTAGACATGGGTCCACGCCCTAATACCTAGGTCAAAGCTGTTTTTTTATGTTTTAATGTCATGTTGTTTTGGTTCTGTAAATTGGTATCTACATATGAACCCGAACCTAAATACTTTTATTTATTGTTTAAATGTATGTTTGTACCGTTGGCGTACTTACCTACCTATTTTTTAATAAATAAAAAAAGATATAATCTCTGTATTTTTGCTATCTTGGTATTCTAATAAATGTTTGAACCAAAGACTTATTTTTTTTCATTGTGCTCATTACATATCCACCTGGCAACTGAAAATAAACATGGTTAATCTAAAATTCAAGTCGAGCACAGATACCAACTGTTATACAGGGTGTAAACAGACCCTTCACGAAGCAGTCAACCTAGCATTTCGGGTACCTTGATGTGCTGGCTCGGTACATCAAACTAAGTAACTTTACGCAAAAATTATATATATATATTTTTTTTTTATATAGCTTGGAAACGACTTTTTTGGGCGTGAAAAATCCCGTTTTACCTTTGGACTCAATGTTACGCACTCAAAACATTGTGCTGATGAATTGATTGAATAGGACGGGGGTCATGGAGGTGTTTAAAGTAAAAATCTTACATTAACCACTTGTATGCCGAGTATATAGACACAATTAAAAAGCCATTGTGTCTCGTGTAGATCTACGTTCCGGCACACGAAAGGTTAAAACATGTATTTAAAAAAAACTTGTGATAAAGTCGGAACTTTGACCCCCAATATCTCCGTAACTAGAACGATTCCAGGTATGGTCTAGCTAGAACAAAAAAAATATCGCGATGACGGGGAGGACAAGTGCCTTTCGGCTTCGTTAAGTCTCTTGTTACACTCTTTATATTCCCGTAATGACTACCTAACGATCTCCGGACCGCGATAAGCAAGCTGAAGTGGATTGGCCATGTCTATCGAAGGTCTGAGGGCCGACGCCCTCCAGCTAGATGGAGTGACAACATGTGGCTGAGTCAGACTAGTGGTGTTGTGGCGCAGGACCGTTGATCGAAGGGAGATAACCTCGCGTCCCAGACGCCCCGGGCGTCGGGGGCCACGTGGTGGCTCTCGGCCACCGTAGGCGCGGGCCTGTGGACGGTGAGTAATGGGCTGGGCTAGCTCGCCGTCAGTCCGTCTTATGACGACAGGCCGTGTCGACGGCGCGTTCGTGTTCCACGCGCGCCTCTAAGAGATGTCGGGAAACAGGAGGCGCCCGCAAGGGCCGATGCCTGCCAGTGTTGCGAGACTGTTCGAAAGAGATACCGCGGCCCTGGAACACAAAGGGCAAAAGAAGGAACATGGATGGGTTTTAGTCAGTAAAAGTCTGACACTCCCGTCCGCTCCGCCCAGAGCGGGACGGGTCAATTGATGATTTCCCATCCCAAAAAAAAAGGACCGTTGATCGAGCGCGTCCGCAAGCTGTAGGTACGTGGTCCTATGTCGATCGACTCATATATTACTTTACTCTTTGGATCGACTGACGCGCTATGAAACAGTACCTACCTACGTTTACTTCTGAGCTTGCATCACTGTCAAAATGATCATTATCTGTCAAAGATCTACAAATGACAGCTGGGACCAACGGCTTAAGGGGAATGCTCCAACCAGCCCGCGAAATTCAAAATTTCTTGGGTTTTTTGCAATTTGCAGGCCAGTGCTAGGTTGTATGTTGATTAAAATATTATTCGCGGCTGTAAGACTTATGTAGTTACAGAATTATAATCATCAAAATCATCAATAAAACGCTCTAAGTTCATAAAGCTGTAGGAATGACTTTTTCTTGTTCCTACGCCTTTATGAACTTGGAGGGTTGTATTGGTGATTTTGATGATTATAATTCTGTAACTACATAAGTCTTACAGCCGCGAATAATATTTTAATCAACATACAACCTAGCACTGGCCTGCAAATTGCAAAAAACCCAAGAAATTTTGAATTTCGCGGGCTGGTTGGAGCATTCACCTTAACGTATTTTTCGAGGTACGGAGGACACTCGGTAAGTAATATGCGGTCATCCATCCACAAACCTACTTAGGCAAGTGCGACTTAACTTGAAGATCGAACCGAGCGGCTGTTATTATTTAGCCAGGAGCTCCACAATTTCCACAGACAATATGACAAAAATGTTTCGTCAAACAACGTCAACCATAAGCAAAACCCGTATATTAAACATTTTTCTTAGAAAAATGTTGATTGATTTACATAAATGCTTTGGTGATGGTGATCCATGTAAAATACTGGTAGCCAGCTGCATCCGGTTAGACTGGCTGTAGAAATTGTGTTGAGAATTCATTAGGTCTTTTAATAGTAAAACAACTCAGAATAATATTTTAGTTTTTACTGGTCCATGCCAATTACAAGACTTAAAACTATTTACTTATGTACACACAGTAGACAACACAGGAAAATAACATTGTAATATAAAAAACAACACTAACTTTTTTCTAAATATTCTAATATAAAATAAATATATCTGTTATTTATATTTAATTATTAACTTCTTACTAATAGAATACCTAATTAAAGTTAAACATTTGCAAAAAAAAAGGACTAAACCCATAATCTATAGAGCCGTCAAATAAATGGCGCTCTTCCAGTAATCGATACCGATGAATTGTACCTAATGATTGTGATAATATCCCACAGATGGCAGAAACATTAAGGATCATTATTATCATGGGCGGGAATTTACAAGAGTTCGTTGTTAATTTGATTAATAAAATAATCTTTTATTAGCAGATAAACAACACATATGTTGCGGCGACATATACCTATTATCTTTGAAGATTGATCTACATTCAGAGAAATTAATAAAATTTCGTCTAGTGCTCTAGTGAATCAAAAAGTGACGAACTCTTGTTAAAGGACAAACACAAACATTTCGTCTCTTTCATAATTATCATCGAACACGAACACAATTTTGTTATTTCCCACAAAACGTAAATTTCGCGTTAGGTCACTTTTGTTCTCAGACTTCTCAGGGTGCGATTTGTTTGTAGGTACGTAACGTTTTCGGTTTTTCCATTGTCTATAATGACGTTGTTTATTCATATTTCGTTCGCATCGCGTGCATTTTAATATAGACACTGTGCCGAATCGCTTGAGTTCCTATTCTCCAACCCTTTTTTCCCCCATACTCTTGAACAAATCTCAGTAATGCAGATCTTGCGTTTTCATCTAACCCTGGCCTGACAGCTGTCCCATCGACGTCGTAAGCTACAGCTCTTGAACCAGTGAATGAACACACACTCAATGCACTCTCCGTAAAAATTTCGACCGATAACAATCGGGCCAATTGCTTGCAATCTTTCGCCAATCTCTGGCAACGAAGAAGTTTGACGGCATCGATGTACACATTGGTATGTGGCATGAGTTCAACAAGTCCCGGTACTAATTCGCGATGCTTCAACGTCCATCTTGAGTCGTTTTCGTCGTATTCTGGAGGGAGAACAAATTTGGGCTTACGAGAAGTGCCTGTTGATGTAGATGCTTTCGGAATGGTGCTTGAAGCAAGTGAAGCACGTGTATCATCGTTCAATTTAGCTACTTTTCTCATTGTTTCAGCATTCTGAATCAAAGTTTCACGTAACAGATCTATCATTGCAGCATCCCTAGCAGGAGTTTTATGTAAATCTCGTAAGAGCGTGAAAAATTCAGAGAAAAATTCACGGCTGGCTGTTATTCTAGGCTCTACAGAAGAATTTGAAGGTTTTTCAACATCTGGTAATGCTTCAGCTGACTCTTTGGACTGATTTAAATCTGGTCTATCATCATTCATTGAGGACACAACAAATTCCAGTTTGTCTATATTTTGATTTGAGTTAGCACCTTGCTCGGATCTGTGTGTATATTTCACACTTGCCGATGATTCTTGATCTAAAACAGAAATTTAATTAAATTTTACTTATATTGTTCAGAGCTGCTTTTAAAAAAAACTGAGTAAGTATTCTGTTAATGTATATTTCGACAGTTAAGTATTTCAAATTCATGATGTATAATATTGAAAGCACTACATAAAGCAGTCTATAGAAAATTGCTAGGCCTTTAAATTCCTCGGAATATGTAGGATTTCTGTCTACTTATAATAAAATAGAAAACAACTGTGCAATATCAAAGTAATAATACCTTAGGAAAAATAATTAAAGATATATAACTTGTAAATAATACATAAGTATTAATAAATAGATGCATTTTTATAATAGATATTCTTCATCAGAAATACTAATATATTTTTTTTTACTTTAAAAGAACAATATTATTTTTAAAGTTATAATATGTGAAGGTACCTACTTAACTTTTTTAGGTATTATAATACTTTACCATACTAATATTTGTATTAATACTTGGTGGCAGGACATAGCGATGTCCACACTGATCTTGCACTGGTGTGCACAAGTAAAGATATTGGATTATTGATATATAAATTTACAATTTGTACCTCCTATCTTCATATTCGAACATTGATTATGTTCATAATTTATTTCATTCATCCTCTCTGTGGTAAAATGTTTTGCATCATCATATGAATCTGAAAAGAAAAATATAATTATTATATAAAATAAATAAATAAATAAAGATATTAATTCAGAGGTTAAATACCAGTGCAAGGATTGATTCTCAAGAATATAATTTTGGGTTATTGATGCCGTAGGTGGGTAATGAATAAAGGTGGTAAAATTTTAAAAATACTGTAATGAAATGACACACAAGAAAAAATATTACCAGTGGCATACATCACAACCGACTTATACAATTTCCATTGTTTTGAATATTTTTCCCTTTCTTTAACACGCTTCTCTGTAAGAGATGGGTTTTCAACAGGATATGATACTACTACATTTAGATCTCTCGTCCTATGTGATACTATCCACATCCAAGGTATACATACAATCTCATTAATTTCCTCATTAGGTAATTCCAAAAATTGTATCACATAATATTTATAATCATTTGCATGTTTTATGTGCAGAATAGTGCGCTCCATCTGAAAGTATAACATATTATTATAAGAAACAAAAACTAAAATAAGATGTTTATGTTGTAAACCAGTCGAATTTAAGTAAATGATGTCATAGTTCGTCAGTTACTTTATATATCGCTTTGTCAATATCAGTTGCCCTTGGGAAGTCTCAAACAATCTCCTGAGCGAGCCGATGATAAGAGAGTACAAGTATATGTTTGGCCCAAAATTCAGCTACGCGAACTGCTCCCACTGATTCAATTATCAGGTTATCAAGTGCCATCGTTGTGCCAATCGACCGAAGTGAATTACCCAGGGTGCGCCGGACGTAACAGAAGGTCGTAAGGTCGTCGCTCGGGGAGGCTCCTCTCATACACCTTTGGAATCCTAGCTTGCTATCTATCTTCTTCTAATATTATAAATGCGAAAGTAACTTTGTTTGTTACCTTTTCACGCCAAAACCACTGAATTGGCCATCCTGAGATTTTGCATATACGTTGTCAGGAGTACAGATACGGACATAGGGACATATACATATTATACACACCTTCCATCCCGAAAAAACTTGTTCTTGAGAAAAACAACAATAACGTTCTTATAATAATAGATGGCGCCACGTGTCTTTCCAATCATGATTGAATTTAAATAATATTACAAGCACAGTACAACCGGCATTGATTGACAAAATTCTAAACTATAAATCATTGCTTAAATGCTTACCTTGAAGTCCTAAATATGTTCTGTCTTAACAATATCACTGTAGGTATCCACAACTGAAATAATTCAATTTCTTCTTATTTATTAGGATTAAATGCAGCAAATTTTTAATTCTATAAACATGACAACTGCTATTTAATAGTATGAGGCCGGCAACGGCGGCAAGTCGGCAACAAAACTTATTTTATTTACATCTGCGACTCCTTGAGAGTTGACAGTGTTGCTGAGGGTTGCTAGATCAAGTTTCTGTTATGTCCCCATATTCATATGTGCCTCCCCACCACCCATTCAAATGACATGTTTTGCACCTTCCCCATTGTTTACTTTTTGGATTGGCTGGTTGGTCTAGTGGTCGCAAGCTTGAATGCTGACCCTGAGGGCTTGGTTCAATTTTGAAGTGAAAACTTCTTTAGCGGCGTTGAGCACTTTAAAAAAATTGTTCTGTAATGGGTATAAAATCTTAAACTCGCGTCAGGACACTCGCGTCAGGACACGTGACAAAGCGTAAGACGGATGGAGAGTAGACGATTTTGAACTTAACCTTCAACATTTTATGGTTTAAAATTATTTAAAGAAATTTGGAAAAAGCGTAAGACGGATGGAGAGTAGACGATTTTGAACTTAACCTTCAACATTTTATGGTTTAAAATCATTTAAAGAAATTTGGAAAAAGCGTAAGACGGATGGAGAGTAGATGATTTTGAACTTAACCTTCAACATTTTATGGTTTAAAATCATTTAAAGAAATTTTTAAATGTTTCCAATCAACTTTGAACCTAATGCTTTAGGGATAAACACGGAATAGAAAAAACCGTAGACAGAGTATTCTATAGACTGCTGGATATCTTCCTTTGCATTCGCACAAGAAAAAGAAGAACATATAAACGTCACTAGCAAAGAAAAGAGACAGAGTATAAATATTTCTGTCCCTTATCGCGTGTCGGCTGAGCACATCATTGTCAGTGCACAACAAGTTTGACGTTTGTGGCGGTGCCAGATTGACATCCAATTTGTTTATTAACAATTGCATCGAAATTATACACATTATTTATGATCTTTTCGAGCTTAATTCGACAACAGTACATTTGTGCAACTGTGCAAAATGGTAAGGTGCAGTGTAATAAACTGTAAAAGTGATAGTTTGATGAAGATTGCTGGACTGTCCTTTCACTCGTAAGTATTAGATCTTTTTAAGTATTCAATGGCTTTGTGTCCTATTATTTCTCATAAAATAGTCGCAGTAATGTACCAACTAATTCGTTTAATGGATAAATCTCGTATAATCGTGATTTTTGCAATAATTTTATTATCTTACCTCAAAATTCAGTGTTGCCACTTTTTGACGGGGAATTTACCCTTTAATATGGGTAATACCGAATAATGCAATGTCTATAAAAAAATACTCTTCCGACCTTGATTCATATGATATTAGTAATACGCACTACTTAAAATCTATGTTAGTAACACACGTATTATACGATTTTAATTCGTATAACTGCACTCACCTGACGCAAAAAATGAAAGATAATAAAAAATCTTATTAAATTTTCAGATTTCCGAATAAACCCGAAATAAGAAACTTGTGGATTGCTGCTACCGCATGAATCTTTAGGATGTGATCCTATGATCAACATAGATCATGATTATTTAACAGATCCTTCTAGGCTTACTCTTTATTCTAAAGAAATAATAACCTATATTGCTGGTTTTATTGCAAGAAAGTTGAGGAAAGTTATTAAATGTGAGGATTGTCTTTTGGCTTTGATCACAGATAAGTATCACGGAATCATTACGACTGAAGGACATGTATCCATGGTCATGAATAAATTTAAAAAAAAAATCACGGAATCATTGCTAGAAGAGACAAAGGAGGCCTTATTTATCCTTCTACTGACTTAAATAAAGTCTGTGAATTGGCAGAAAAGATATTTCGAGCGCGTTCACATAAAGGAAATTCATTTTTTAATGAGAAAAATGTGATGTCAACACTTATATTATCGTGTTACAAGGAATGCACACGTACCAATATTAATATATTTATTAATGACCATTTCGACAGTCAGCCTTTTATAGGGAATCACAGAACTCTCCTCATTAAATCAATCGCAATGCATTACTTCGAAACCCGTATTCACCATAGTACCAAACAATGTTTTGAACCACAATCGAAAATAAGAATTATACATAATAAGTTAGTGCTTTTTCAAGGACAGTAATTTGTTTATAAATAAAATATTACAGTTGCATCATTGCTATGTTTTATCGTTTTCTGTGTATTGGAATGTTCATTTTAATTTGCAAGTGTATGAGTTTGGCGACACTGGTTCCCGTACTAAGGCAGTCTAAGGGCACTTCCATAAATGATAGTACTTTTATACTGATAAAGCAATTGGTGCAAAATTATTCCCTAACCATTCCAAAATATCAAACATGCTCAACGTTAATAATCAAGTTTTCACTTCTGCCGGCACTCCCGGAGTGCTAGTTTTTTTTCAGGTCGGCCAACGTGGTAAAGGTTATTCTGTCAGGATTTTCTCAGTTGTTGCAACGGAGGCTAGATTTGTATCCAGTTGATGACAATAGGCTCGCCCCTTATTACATAGGACTGGGTGTAGCTAGTTAGGTAAATCTCAGCTTATTCCTGAGGGGAAAGGCGTGAATTTATTTTAATTTGTGGAGTGGATAGCTAAATTTGTTTCAAACCGAAAATAAAACAAATGGAAAGATTTAAATCTACTTTTACACAAAATAAGTCAAAGAATATTATCCTGTTCCCAACTATTTCTCCCAAATTTCCCCATTCTCGGGGAAATGAAATTAACCTGAACACATTTTTTAGTTGGCAAGTCATAATGTCACTTTTGCAACACCACCGTTAGTAGACGGGGATTTCTCTGATAAATGTGTACAGGTTGATTTAATTTCCCCAAGATTGTGGAGCTTTTACAGAAATAAAATTCTTGTGAAAATGTTCAGGAAAAGGAAATTGTTGAAGACATATTTCAGAGTTATTGTAATCGGGATTACATAACAAGATTTTTTTTTTTAACAAATTGCTTATAAATAATAAGCGGCTTTGTATCGTTTAATGCGTGAATCCAATCTTAATTTAAACTAATATAATTATAGAGGAAATGTTTGTAATCTTCTGAACTACTGATCCGATTCCGATTTTTTTCACTAATGGGAAGCTAGATGATCGCGAGTGTCATAGGCTATGGTTAAAACTTTCTTGTGGGATAATTTCCGATAATAACGCGATCGAAGCCGCGGGCAACAGTTAGTACTTCACGGAATCACCCACTGCTGGGTGCAAGCCTCCCCTTTCTTCTGCCATACTTCTCTATTCTATAAAAAAAAAAAAAAAATCTGCGCGTCTCTCATCCAACTGTTCCATGCGACTCTGACGAAACCGTCAACGCAGCACGATTTTGGACGGCCCTGGTTCCTTTGGCCCAACCTTGGCCACTATTCGGTCAACACTTTACAGCTGACACTGAACAGCTGATTTTGTTAAAATTACCGATTAAAAATTTTCTATGTCCCGGGTTGAGAATAATGTCCCTTTGTCACGAGCACCAATATGTACACACTTTCCCAAAAAAGCAATTTTCGCGAGAAATAACGATTCCAGAATACTATGTTCGTAACAACATGAAATTTTAATCAGAACAGTAGGAGAAAAACACTTTTAATAGTTTTATTGTGTTTGGTGCTTGTGACTTTATTTCCGTAATGACAAGCTGAAGTGGCCGTAGTCTGGACATGACATGTCGCAGGTCCGAGGGACGACTCCCCCATCTGATGGACTGGCAACATCGTTGATCGTTTGAAAAGTTTTGAGTATGAATGTCGCTATAAGATTAGGGCAAGACCAACGGATCGATGACGATGAACGAATGGACCGTCGAAGACGGTATGGCTAGAAAGGGGGTAACTGCTGAGATTACGATTAACAGTGAAGTATGGAAATAGAAGACATGCTGCGCCGACCACAACTTAATTGGGATAAGGACAGGAGAATGATGATGGTTATCCAGGAAGAATCTACCTGCTTTTTTAGTATTTTTGAGTGACGACTAAGGGGTCTTTCTAAGCAGTTTCACAGACCCATTCAGTCGCTTTGTCAATTTAAATCAGGGTACGAAGTGATAACAAAATCTTTATCAATGTCACTTCACGTTTATCCGAACGCGATTTGCCGCTTCCACGCGTATCCAAGCGAGTTTAGTGTCAAATAAAAAAAAAGTTGTGTTTCATAGACAAATAGAATGTTTTGCATTATTTTGTTAGGTTTGTTTCAATATAGTAGTCTTTGGTTTGTTTGTTGTGTTGCTGTTTCTATAATTATATACGGCCAGTGATAATTACGAAAATACCGAAAAATAATCACTGTTTGGACTGAATTCGATTCGATTAATCGCGTTAAAACAATACAAGCGGTTTGAGTAACAAAATAAAGAGATAAAATCAGCATTGAAAATTATCCGATAATTCATCATAATCATTCTCTTGCCCATAACGCAATTTATTTGGAGCCAGTGCAGCATGACTTCTTCTTTCATTCTTCTATTACTCGTCACCTCGGCAGTTACCGATAATTATCAAAGAAAATAATTATCTTGATAATTTCGAACACCGATTCAAATCGTTATGTCCAATCGATAGATGCATTATAAATCTAAGTTAGAGTAAAATATGTTTGTTTTAGCATGACTAGTACCTTTGAGGAACCTTATGTGCATGTCTCAAAGTTCAACTCAACTCAACTTCAAATACATTTATTTTTTAGATTTTTGGAAAAAAGTTAAATTACGAAATAAAAACATTTAATTAAAATGTGCATATCATTTTATTAGGTCTTTTGAGTCAAAGGCACTTACAACTTAAATTAATATTTTAGTTTTTCACTGGTCCATGCAAATTTCAAGATTTTATCATGGTTTCTAAATATTCTACTATAAAATAAACCTTTATTTAACTGTCCATGATTTCTATTAAATCAGTAATTTATTAAAACATAGTCCTTATAATTAATTATCTTTATTATTTTATTTGTTTAGTCATAATAAAATCAGCTGACAGAGCATCACTTTTGTGTATTAAAATTCTTGAATATAACCACAACATTACATTTACATAAACAGGGTAAAAATAAGTTAGGTAGAGAAACAATGAAGACATGATGGCTATCTCTATTCATACATAACACAAAAATAAATGATTTGATTATTTTTTGAGCCAACAATATACAAGGCGTTTTTTTTATATCCCATAACTCTACGGTTTGAAAGAGACCATATCAAACAATCAACTGGCATATGAATTATTTTTCAATTATATTCTTTTTGTTTTCATTTTTCATACAAAATAATTCAACCAAGTCACGATTATTAATTAAATGTAAAACACTATCTTCGAAACTATGCATCTTTGGATCACATATTCTAAGATTTTTTGTATTATTTTTATTTATAGAATATAAAAGAGAGAGAGACAGTTTTTTAAGAACATTGTTACTAACAATTGGGCCTAGTTGCCATAAATAAACAAAATATTTTAATTACCCTAGAGTTACGGGATATAAAAAAACACGTATGAGCACGTTATACGACAAAACAATAAAAAATACTGATTTTTACTCATACTTCAAATAACTCATTTATCAGGTTGCAAGTGCAAAGTCTCCCTAACCATTATAATTTCAATTCGTATTTTATTATATTCAAAGTTTTACAAAAATTATTTTACATGTTTAAAATATTTTGTTTTTTATAACAAGTTGTATAGTTAAAATATTATTTAAAATAAAACTAACATTTTCATGGAAGGAATGATTGCTCGCTTATGAGCAAAGCACCAAATACTTATATCCTTATATACTGGCTTAGTTTATTATAGTACTAAAATATTGCATGTAGACGCTCCAATAGAAAAGGCCCCACTGCACTCTGGATTCGAATTTATATCGTATGGTTAAGAGTGAACAGGGGCTGCGATTCTCAATGCAATTGTATTCCTCTTTTTTTTACTGAATAATGCCTCTAGAGAGCAATCATTTTTTTTTTTTCATAAAACAAAGTCTACTGTAGACGTCACTATCATTTCATTTTTTTCAGCAATTAATAAGTAAAGAAAGTATGAGCCTCCAAAAATGACAAAACATTCCTCATTTTTACGGCCGTGACATAATCGGTTTGAGCTGCAGCTGTCGCTATCGCACCCGGGGGGCAAGCTTGATGCAGCGCGACGGCAATTGTTTCTCAAATACCTATTTTTCAAATTCCTTTCGGGTCCTGTTCCCTCTTAACGTATGAAGTGGTCGTACGAAGTGAGTGCGCACACTGTTTACTTTTTTCTCCGTCAATAAGCATTAATTACGTTCAACGCACGAAAGATTTTTCCAAAAATCCGATTTTTAAAATCACAACAAGTTGGATGCATTGGGTGGGCAAAAGTTGAAGAAGAATAAAATTCATTTTGTAACCAAATGCTTTTGGCTGAAGTGATCGTTTAGTACAGTTTTCCGTACGGAAAATACGCGCTTTGGACGTGTGGTGTTGCGGACACCAGCCCGTTATACAATACAAGTAGTACAGTTATGTAAAACTGCATTCACTAACGCTCAGCATTCAACAAGTAAGGTATAACATCATCAATGCTGACATCACCGACGAATCCCACAAAGAACACGTCTTCGAGGAAGGGCCCGGAGAACGTTCTCAAGACTGGAAGCTGCAGCAGCAAGGTCGCTAGACGGTCTTCATCGGGCTGGCACGACGCTCGGAGGGACCGCAGGACTTTGATCTGGTAGTCTTGGAGTTTGCGGGTCAGGAAGTCTGGGACGCCATCTGGAAAGACATGTTATATGTTGTAGAATTATACGATAACTAAGTTGTAGAGGTCAATTACGCATTCTCCATTTTGGTGAAGTTTATTTGCATTTATTGTAGGTACATTAATTTGGTATTCAGCGAATTTGGTTAGATTGAAAGTTGAACACAGCATAGCTGGAAAATGGCTAGGGCGATGATGATAAATAAATTTTGTCAAGACATTTGTCTCGGATGTACGGCGTACTGCACATCTGATACAATGTCCCACAAGACCTAGCGAAAGTCGCGGGAATCCACTACACATAGGCATGACCAGTTGTTATGGCAATGCTTATGAGAAGCCTATGTGCAGCAGTGGACGGCATTCGGTCGAATTATGATTGTGATTATTGAAGGTATTTGATTCTCAAATGATTTGTTTTGGCGTCTATTCCCAGGTCATGGATTAGTATTTTTTTTTTCGGATAGTTCCTAACCTCTACAGCTGCTTACGGAGTCAAATGCCGTGGGAATTGCAATGACACGAGATTATGAGGTGTTACTATTCTCGTTTTTTTTTTAGCTGGCGAATTTGAATATGATATGAGGTATATTACCGGGTGAGAACAAGCACAGAGCTCTCAGATGGGCGTGCTCTCGTTGCTGAACGCGCAGTTGTTCCATATTGCTGATGAACTGCTGCAGGCGGGACAGACTGCTGCTTACTTCAGCTATTCGCTCATCGGAGTAGTCCGAGGTTGTGATCTGGAAAAATAAAGAACCTTACGTTAAAATCTGTCAGGATTTTTTCAAAATTGACGGGTAAGATAGTAGATTTATGCGACAACACACTGAACATAGGGCGAAGCAAAAGGATTTTTTTCATTTTTTTGGAAGACAAACTGTAATGTAGTAAATCATCATATTTATTTATGTCAATTGGTCGTGTTATGTTTTAAAACTAGTTGGGGCCGGTGTTTCGTGCCTGACTACTCTGAGAAGAAACAGCCGTAATAAACTCAGAGTCAAAGTCTATTTTAAAGTCTAGACATTTGTCAAGTCATATGAGGACCATGCAGATTAACGTCTCAGATGGTATTTTGAAGAAAGAACCACACAGATTTGAGTGGACCTGTCCAGTCAGTGCAAGCATTACTCAGTGATCATATAGCTCGACTCATAACTCAACGAGGTAAATGTGATAATAATTGGTCACAGCGGCCACAGAGGAACTGCTGATTTGTTTCATCAGTAATTAGACCAGTACATTTAACGTTCTTGAAACCAGAACATAACAACTCGAACTTTAATGCTTTTCCTATCTAGTATACCCAATTCGTGTGCCGGAAGTGGTTTTCCTTTGTTAAAAAAAATCTTTTATCCACATTTTATTTAAACACTTAAAAGGCGCTCCCTCACCGGGAGCATTCGCCTGTTATGTAACAGTTCAGATTCACTTGTTTCTGTACAAAATCGAATTTTGGATTGTTAGAAATGTTCTACTGACATCGACACCGGACTGTGATTTATTTGCCTCGAGATGGGTAGACGTGTGTCGTGGATGTTTGAGTTTTTGTGAGAGGATGAACGAAAGTTGACTTTTCTTGTATTTTTTAAGTAGTTTATTTAATTTTTTCATAATTTTTATTGGAAATATGTTTAATTAAACTGTGTAATAGCTTGGATTTATCTGTTATGTTGTACATCTTTTCTAAAATAAATTGGTGATGAATTTTCAAAAATCGTTGTATTGAGAAGTTTTGAGCACAATATCTAGCTTCTTGCTATATCCAACAGTTTAGGCTATCCGTTGTCGGTAAGGGAGTGAAAAAAATTAAAATTTAGTAGTTTTCTCACCTCTGGCATGGCCATGTCATGTGAGCGTACCGCGCAGTCGTTGCTGGCTCTATCGCGCAATACTGCTTGCAAGTGGCTGACCATCTGTGGCAGCAGACTGTTGAGGGACAGTTGTTGGGAGAACATCGAGAGGGATAGCACGAAGAGCTCCGGCCAGCATTTCTTTAGGAGAGTCACTTGTATCTCGAACCTGGGGAGGAATGGAAGTTTTTTTAAATAATATTATGATAAAAGAAAAATGTTTGACAGTTCTAGAAGAACGGGCAGTAGCCCACCAGAGACAACAGTCGTCTGGTCGGAGGATCTTCGCAGGTGCGCCGGCGCCGCGCCCGGGAGGGACACCAGCAGCTGCAGCGACTTTATACTTACGGCAGCGCATGCGCAGCAGGCACCGCTCGCAGCCAGCGCGCCGCCGCGGCCAGCAGGCGCGCGCCCGGGAGGGACACCAGCAGCTGCAGCGACTTTATACTTACGGCAGCGCATGCGCAGCAGGCACCGCTCGCAGCCAGCGCGCCGCCGCGGCCAGCAGGCGCGCGCCCGGGAGGGACACCAGCAGCTGCAGCGACTTTATACTTACGGCAGCGCATGCGCAGCAGGCACCGCTCGCAGCCAGCGCGCCGCCGCGGCCAGCAGGCGCGCGCCCGGGAGGGACACCAGCAGCTGCAGCGACTTTATACTTACGGCAGCGCATGCGCAGCAGGCACCGCTCGCAGCCAGCGCGCCGCCGCGGCCAGCAGGCGCGCGCCCGGGAGGGACACCAGCAGCTGCAGCGACTTTATACTTACGGCAGCGCATGCGCAGCAGGCACCGCTCGCAGCCAGCGCGCCGCCGCGGCCAGCAGGCGCGCGCCCGGGAGGGACACCAGCAGCTGCAGCGACTTTATACTTACGGCAGCGCATGCGCAGCAGGCACCGCTCGCAGCCAGCGCGCCGCCGCGGCCAGCAGGCGCGCGCCCGGGAGGGACACCAGCAGCTGCAGCGACTTTATACTTACGGCAGCGCATGCGCAGCAGGCACCGCTCGCAGCCAGCGCGCCGCCGCGGCCAGCAGGCGCGCGCCCGGGAGGGACACCAGCAGCTGCAGCGACTTTATACTTACGGCAGCGCATGCGCAGCAGGCACCGCTCGCAGCCAGCGCGCCGCCGCGGCCAGCAGGCGCGCGCCCGGGAGGGACACCAGCAGCTGCAGCGACTTTATACTTACGGCAGCGCATGCGCAGCAGGCACCGCTCGCAGCCAGCGCGCCGCCGCGGCCAGCAGGCGCGCGCCCGGGAGGGACACCAGCAGCTGCAGCGACTTTATACTTACGGCAGCGCATGCGCAGCAGGCACCGCTCGCAGCCAGCGCGCCGCCGCGGCCAGCAGGCGCGCGCCCGGGAGGGACACCAGCAGCTGCAGCGACTTTATACTTACGGCAGCGCATGCGCAGCAGGCACCGCTCGCAGCCAGCGCGCCGCCGCGGCCAGCAGGCGCGCGCCCGGGAGGGACACCAGCAGCTGCAGCGACTTTATACTTACGGCAGCGCATGCGCAGCAGGCACCGCTCGCAGCCAGCGCGCCGCCGCGGCCAGCAGGCGCGCGCCCGCCTCGCACACGGCGTGCAGCCGCAGGTGCGCCGGCGCCGCGCCCGGGAGGGACACCAGCAGCTGCAGCGACTTTATACTTACGGCAGCGCATGCGCAGCAGGCACCGCTCGCAGCCAGCGCGCCGCCGCGGCCAGCAGGCGCGCGCCCGGGAGGGACACCAGCAGCTGCAGCGACTTTATACTTACGGCAGCGCATGCGCAGCAGGCACCGCTCGCAGCCAGCGCGCCGCCGCGGCCAGCAGGCGCGCGCCCGGGAGGGACACCAGCAGCTGCAGCGACTTTATACTTACGGCAGCGCATGCGCAGCAGGCACCGCTCGCAGCCAGCGCGCCGCCGCGGCCAGCAGGCGCGCGCCCGGGAGGGACACCAGCAGCTGCAGCGACTTTATACTTACGGCAGCGCATGCGCAGCAGGCACCGCTCGCAGCCAGCGCGCCGCCGCGGCCAGCAGGCGCGCGCCCGCCTCGCACACGGCGTGCAGCCGCAGGTGCGCCGGCGCCGCGCCCGGGAGGGACACCAGCAGCTGCAGCGACTTTATACTTACGGCAGCGCATGCGCAGCAGGCACCGCTCGCAGCCAGCGCGCCGCCGCGGCCAGCAGGCGCGCGCCCGGGAGGGACACCAGCAGCTGCAGCGACTTTATACTTACGGCAGCGCATGCGCAGCAGGCACCGCTCGCAGCCAGCGCGCCGCCGCGGCCAGCAGGCGCGCGCCCGCCTCGCACACGGCGTGCAGCCGCAGGTGCGCCGGCGCCGCGCCCGGGAGGGACACCAGCAGCTGCAGCGACTCGGGCGTGCTGAGGATGCCGCCATCTGCTGGAGGAGGAACAATACATAGAAATGAAGTCTCGCTTTTGCCACTAAGACATATGTCATTAAAAACATTTTGTCAATCGTTTAAAATCACAGACAGAAGTGATCTAAAATAGGTTTAACGTAAAATATATTTAGTCAAAAGTTCCTGCAGGAACTTAGATGACAGCTATTGTCAATTTTGATGCTCTGACAAATAAATACCTACCTTCAGTCTGTTGAGTTTCAGCGGCGGCGTGTAGAGCAGCGAGCGGCACCTCTGGCGGGGTCGCGCCGTAAGCAGATTGAAGATACTCGTTGATTGCACCTAAACAAAACATTTGCTGTTAGTTTCATGTTATTGAATGACCCTGACAGTGGCGGAACTATCATCATACAAGCCCAAAAAGCCCGGCTTGCCTTACAATCAAACTAAATACAACAAATAAAAAATAAATACAAAAATCTAACATAAACTAAAATTTACGTCAAACAATAACATAATAAGTTAATTCATCTGATTTTGCGCGAAACGAGCGCGCGAAACTAATCGTACCTACGGCCTACAGCCAGTGCTATTGCTATCTTTATCACACGCACTGGCTTGCATTGGGCTTCTGACCTCTCGCTTGCTCCTAGCAAGTTGTGTCTGTTTTCGTCACTTTTCGTAGGTACTTATTTGGACATTTTGTATTGAATTTAAAGCGGGGCTTTTTTTTAATGTGTGCGTGTAAGTCAGTGTAGTTTGAGAGAGAATGTGTGTTCGCGGTTCGATGTTCGTTGTGTTTAGAGTGATTAGTGAATACTAGTGCATTTTCTTTTTATTATTATAGTTTTTTAACACTAAAATGAATTCGGAAACGCATGCAACTGTTCCTTGTGAAGGATTAGTGTGTGAAATTGATACTGGGCAAGGTAAATACTTTGAGTTTTACAGAAAAATATAATCTCGTTCGTTACTTCACCTAAACCTACCCCTGATCACATTTAACTGTGGCAATTCTCGCGACAAGTTATATATTATATTCATAACTTACGACAATAATATTGCTATAGAAGAACAGCTGTTGGTAGAATTAAAACCTTCACCAACATTTTATGCTGATGTAATAAAATTATTTTTACAGAAAGATAGTGTTTTTGATTTAGAATACAGAAAGTAATTAAAGTAATTTTACTATACATTTAAGTGTCATTTACTCAAACGAATTGTCATTGTTGATATTAATAAGTATGTAAGTATCTGTAAATTTATCTAGTAATACCATGCATTACTGTGTGCTTTGTTCTTTGTCATCTGTCCGTGGTAAAGAAGCGAAGATTGAAGAGTTATGGGTGTTCACACTGTGAGTAATAAGAATAACACATTCATACATTTTCAACAATTTGCAGTCGTAGAAAACCAATTTTTTATTTGAGCGCCATCTCTCGCTAAAATAATTACGAATTGATTTGAAGAGTTCTGTTGTTACATTAATGTCAGTAGATGGCTCTTATATCATTTACTTGATTACTTCTTTTGTGAAGGGATCTAAAATACGAAATGTTAATCACCACTATTTGTATTTTTATATTTAGGCATATTTAAATAATAGGAAAAATAAAACCGGCGTTATTAAAAACCGATGTCAGAACTCAGAACAGAGAGTGAAATTTTATTTTTTCCCCAAATGTCAGTTGGTTAATTGGGCTTTGCCTCTCTTTCATTGCGGGCACGCCACTGGTTATAGCCGTACATGGATCTTATAGCGCTGCAGACATATAATTTATATCACAACCTAACTAGCAACTTACCAAACTGTCCCATCTTGAAGAGGTTCTTAGCGAGTTGTGTCTGCAGCATCAGCTGCTGTCTTCGAGCGCCTTCGATATCCCCTGCATTGCCCGGTGTTAAGTATGGAGACACTGAAACGGATAGGTTAATTAGAACTAAATTGCGTCACGCTTTACGCCCCGAAGGCTGAGCCAGGAGATGTACTACAGTTCAGTTCACATTTCGACAGTTATGTTTTAAATCCAATTTCATTAGGGGACGAGCCTATTGCCATCAATCGGGCACAAATCCCTCCGAGCTGCTACTGAGAAATTCCTGACGGAAAAATTCAATAATGTATCTGCCCGACCTGGGAATCGATTCGGAGTCGTGTTTGCGACCGTTAAACCAACGAGGCTGTCAAAGCAATTTACTGGGCAGTAGGATATCAAAGCCTAGAATATAAACAACATAAAACTGAGACATTACCTGGATTACCCTTGTTAAACGCGACGGCGGCAGCGAGCGCGAAGTTAATCGCAGGTGCAGGAGACACCGCACCGAAGGCCGAGTCGCTCGGCTCCTCCTTAGGATTGATCTGCGAATATACCTCCTAGATAAGGAAGGAAGTAAGCGAAATATGAGAAACATTTTTATTTGTAAGACCATGTAACCACCATATTTCATGCAAAAAAAGTCTTGAATCTTGATACAACACCCAAAAGTTAATACATTACACTTTGAACTTCAGAAAATGAAACAGGTAAGAGTGACAGCAATGGGGTTCTTGGAAACTGAACGTATTTCTAATACCCGATGTCACATAATGGGTGTAAAAGACCCTTAGCAAAGTCCAAAGGCACTTGTCCTCCCCGTCATTGCAATCATTTTATTGTACTGGACCATACCTGGGAACCTTCTAGTTCCGGATATATTGGAGGTCAAAGTTCCACAGCTATTCAATGCAACCATCAGCACAATGTTTTGAGTGCACTACATTGATTCCTACCATAAACCATGATTTTTTAACCGCAAAAAAGAGTTGTTTCCCAGTAATAATTTTTGCTAAGAGTTACTTAGTTTGATGTACAGAATGCTTGGTTGACGGCTTCGAGAAGGTTCCGTTTACACCTTGTATGTAGCTGAAAATCCATGGTCTACTTCTTCTTAAACAAATATATTTTACGTAAACAGTCTATATATAAGTCTGACTCACTTGTCCTCCCTGTGCCTGTCCGGCCAGCCCCAAGAACTTGGAGTAAGCCGCCTGCCTGTCGTGCAAGCCTTCCCGCTGCTCGCCCTTGGACTTGTCGACGATGGGCTTGCGTTCATGCTGGACCGCTGTCGCATACAGTGCAAGAATTATTGCTCATCAGAATTGGCAACACAGAAATAGGTAATTATTTGTCATTCATGAAGATAACATACAAATATAAACGTCTGTATTTCCAGAGGTATAGCTGTTCTACACACCCACATACATGTTTAAATCCGAGCGAGTCTTTATCAGCTGAACTAGCAACACTGACAGGTGCCAGAATTACATGTAACATAGATCAGTAGTGCTTTCGCTGAGAACCGTCTTTTTCTATTTTTATTGTTCAATCATTCCATTGACTATGAGGTGTTGCCAGATTGAGAGTCATGCAGAGTAAGCTCCTCACTTGAGTCTTTGTAATCGGTAGCTCATTGTACTCTATCTAGGTACAGAATTTTGTGTTTTGAGGAGAACCGTCTTAACGAAGAAAGCTCCATACAAACAGATAGCAATTAAAAATCGGTATTGTTGTCAATACTAATCATCTCAAATAAATAACCACATTGTGATATTTTGTTTTACAATAGAATCAGTATCATCATTTACCAGTCTAGTTGCACTCTAATACTACATTCAAGTCTAGCTGATACTCACAGTCGCTCCTCATGCCGCAAGCGAGGCACTTCTGCAGCCGGCAGTACTGGCAGCGGTTGCGGTGGTGCTTAGTGACCTCGCAGTTCATGCTGCCGCGACACTGGTAGCCCAACTTCTTGCGGATCGAGCGCTTGAAGAAACCTTTGCAGCCTGGGGATGACAAGTGGACATTTATATTTTGAACGTTAGTTTATTTCAGAGCTCTAAATGGCTTCTAAAAGACTACACGCAATTTCACACTCAATTTACATGTGAAAATGTAAAAAACCGCCGAAAATGTAAAAAAAGAAGTTAAATAAATGTTCAGATTGTCTCTTTTATATTCTCTGAGATCGCCTCTTTGTTTCAACCTGTCTTAACAAGGAGTATTGTATTACCCAGTACTAACTGGGTTGTGGATCTCAGGTAGGCAGTCACTCCATGTAAAATACTGGTACTCAGCTGCATCTGGTTAGACTGGAAATCAACCCCAAAACCCAGTTGGGGAACGGCTAGGCTGATGATGAATGATGCTTTTTTGTTTTTTACTGTCAATCTGTAGAACAACAGTGCAATAGATATCAAGCAATGTTGCTACAGATTGATCACTTACCATTCTCTAAAAGCAAGCATTTTAATGGCGAAGGAAAACATTGTGAAGAAACTGGCATGTCCTAGAACCAGTAATTCTAAGACATGTGATATCTACCAAACCGCACTGAGAGACTGATGATGGTAAGCATGGTTATGGATTAGATTAGGTCGAGGTCATGAGACAGCAGTTCACATATACTGCCCAGAGGTTGCCTCATACAGGACAAAGTACTTCTACTCTCCGCGAGATCGTCAGTAACACCAAGGAGTTGCTGGCCTTTTTGGGCACTCGGGTGGATCACCTATAATTACTATTTCTCTCATTGAATTCTTTTTCATTAGCACAGTACTGGCAGCATTAACTCATACCTTCACAGCTGATGGCTCCATAATGTCTGCCGGAAGCCCTGTCTCCACACACAATGCAGAGCTCCAGCCCCCCCACCTCACTGTTTCCGCTGAATTTCATCTCCATCTGGTCTTGGCCTTCCATTGTATCTGAAATTAAAAGAACAAGGATCATAAGAATTGTTTTCTTTTTATAGAAATTTAGGGTTCCAACAATAATTATTTCTGAAAAAGACCAACATAGTTGTGATGCAATTCTGTCTAGACCTCTGAGTTTGTTTTGATGTTTTAAAAAGGTTTGTTTATAATAAAATTTGGTAAAAGTCTTTGCACAAACCTTCTTAAACAAATTAACATCATTCTTATACTTTATTGCACACAAAATTACAATTAGCTTATGAACAATGGCGAGCTTAACCCAAAATAGAGTTCTCATGGTTTGGTTTGGTTGGGTGGGTGGTCATTTATCATTTAGTGTGTTTTTGGAAGTTTCTGAGTCTAAGTAATAAACACACACATCTTACAAAAAACTACTACAGAATGTGGGTTATTTTAGGAAAGAAAAACGACCAACAAATCTCCATGACACATACATTAACAGCTGCCTCGGAAAAATATCTTGAATCCAATAAAACATATTGATAAGTGAGTAACCAAAGAAGACCAGCATTTCATTGTTAAAGTTCTAACACTTCATAAGTCAAAAATAACAACTTTACAGTAGATTGAAAAAACTGTTATAACATGTAATTGGTACAATACTATGATTTGTCATCATCTGCCTAGCCTTCTCCCAACTATGTTGGGGTCCAGTCTAACAGGACCCAGCTGAATATCAGTATTTTACATGGAGCGACTGACTGCCAAAATCTGACCTAATATTATACCCCTTGGCAAGACAGGTCATGACTGGTCTTGTCAGACTTTCGGGTCACTGACTACATGTAATGATGATCAATGATCTACAAATTAACAAACAAGCCTGAGTTTTAAATAAAAATTATTCTCAATTCATGTTGTTAAATATATTCTCATGACAAATAGGCAGTGGCTCCATGTTAAATATGTACTGATATTCAGCTGCTTTCAGACAAAATGGAAGCCAACCTCAACAAAGTTGGCAAAAAGCTGGCTGATGATGATATTCTTGATGACATCAATGTCACATGGAAGTGAGTGTATAACAATGAATTTGTGAACTTCCTTGGTTTCAGGTTATGAAGAACCAGTTGTTAACCTAACAAGATGGTATTTCCGTATTTGTGTAGGAGTCAGATGCTCTATAGAGTTCAAGAACTCTGAATCAATAACAAGTAAGCCAATACTCATTGTTGTAATATGATATTAGCTTTATAGAATTTTTATGTCTATTGATAACTGGCAGTTTTGAAGTTTATGGTTTTTATAGTGTTAAGAAGTTATGATTCAAATATAGAAGGATGTTTGATTTTTGAGAAGTATCAAAGAAAATTTGTAACAGTCGGTTTGAAGTTTAGATATGAGGTTCTAGTAAAAGGAAAAATATGTGTAGTTGAATATTGTGTGTTGGGTTATTTCAGTTATTTGGATAATGTTTTAATTTTGGTAATATACAAACAAGATAAGTTTTGATATGTTTTATTGAGTGAAGATCCCAAGGGCAGAAGAAACTTTCCACCTTACAATGATGGTAAGATTTTAGACAGATACCAACAACAGGTTATGGGCCCTCGCCACCGATGAAGATATGGCATGAAAAGGTAAGGTGGAACGTGGAAGAATAAAGAACCCTTAAAAATGTCTGGAGAAAAAGTGTAAAATTTAATTTAAAAAATATACAATAATTTTTGAACATGGCGGAAGAAATTACTATTTCAAAATTAAAAACAGAAGAAGAATATTTTATATGGAAACAAAAATTAATTTTACTTTTGACTGCAAGAGATTTAGAACAAGTTTTGGAAAGAGATGCTGAAAAAACAGTTAAAGATTTTAAAAAGAAAGACGCAAAAACAAAATTAATAATTATAAGTGCTATATGTGATAAATATATGGTCTATGCAATAAACTGCGAAAAATCAAAAGATATCATAGACAAATTTGACCAGTTATTTCTTGGACACAAAGACACACAAATTTCACAGCAATTGGAAGATTTTTATAAATACAAAATTATAAATAAGGATATAATGGCAGAAATTGCAGAGATTGAAAACAAGGCTACAAGAATCAGAGCATTAGGATATAAATTTGATGACGAACAGATAATGTCAAAAATACTATCAAATTTACCGAAGGACTTGATTCACTTTAGGACTGCATGGGAATCAACGTCAAAAGAAGACAAAAATTTAATAAATTTAATTTCAAGAATAAATTTAGAATTAAAAATGAGGAAAGGCAGTGATGAAGAACCGAAACCAACAACATCCTATGAGAATGAGACTGAAAAAGAAAACATCTTTCATGTGAGGAGTTGCTTCAAATGCGGAAGGAAAGGACACATAGCGAGATTTTGCCATGATGATAGGAGAGTTAACAACAACAGCTTATGCTATAAATGCATGAAGACTGGACATAGACATGCAGATTGCAACTCACTATACAATTGTGCACACTGTAAGGATAATTCTCACTACACGAAATTCTGCCTAAAGCAAACTGTAAGTAACTTTTATACAGATCATTCAGAACAAGAGGAAGTTGAATTCATTATAGATTCAGGAACAAGCAGTCACATTGTTACATCAGAAAGGTTTCTTGTACATAAGGAGAAAATAAATTATAAAATTATGACAGCCGATGGAAACATACATCATGTTAACACAATGGGAAACTTATATTCTAACAATATTACATTAAAAAATGTTTTATGTGTTCCCCAACTTAAAAAGAACTTGATATCTGTATCTAGATTAGCTGATGATAATTATTTTTTAAAATTTTTCAGAACAAGCTGCCAACTCGGAGGTAAAAACTCTGAATGTATGGAGTCTTGCGAACGGAGGGAGGATGGTCTATACTATTTAAAATTATTAATAAATACGACAAAGCCAGTCGTACCTTCGAGGTCAGTCAATGTTTTTCAAATAGATAGTAAATTCTGGCATCGTGCATTAGGACATGTACCTGTTAACAAGACAAAGGAAATTGTTCGAGGGATAGATGGAGGCCGTGTAAAGGAAGTCGACATCTGTGAAGTCTGCACACAATCAAAATTATGTAGAAAACCATTTAAAACAACTAGACAGAGAGCTAGTCAACCATTAGAAATAATTCATAGCGATATTTGTGGTCCTATTCAAACAGAAACATGGGATGGTTACAAATATTTTATAACATTCTTGGATGATTATACTCATTTTGTAAAAGTTTATCTAATCAAAAATAAAAGCGAGGCTTTTTCAAAAATAATTAACTATATAAATTTGGCAGAAAATCATTTTAAAACTACAGTTAAAACATTTAGATGTGATAATGGAGGTGAATATACTAGTAAACAATTAAAAATGTATTGTAATAACAAAGGTATTAATATTGATTACACTATTCCATATTCTCCACAACTAAATGGTAAAGCTGAAAGATTAAATAGGTCTTTAATGGAACGAACAAGAGCGTTGCTTTTTGATATGCAGCTACCACATGATTTATGGGGTGAAGCTGTGTTAACTTCTGCTTATTTATTAAACAGGAGTGCAAATACCATTAATGTTAAAACACCAGCAGAAATGTGGTTCAATAGAATACCGAATTTAAAACATTTAAATATTTTTGGATCTTTAACATATTACAAAAATAATTATCAGTTAAATAAACTTGACTCCAGGAGTAGTAAAGGGCTTCTAGTAGGGTTTACTAACAATGGTTATAAGATCTGGGATCCTTCAAATTTTAGAATTATTTACTCGAGAGATGTGGTGTTTAATAATAGTAAGAGTGAAGTTGCAGATTATTTGAAAATGTGTAATTGTAGAGTGGAAAAGTGCGATTTAGAGAATTTATTTAAAACGGTTAAAGTTGGTATTGGTAGTGATGTTATTAATGGTGATAGTTTTCGTGGTGAAAGTGGTGATGAAGATAGTAATGAAGAAATTAGAGGAAGAATTGTTGAAGATAATATTTTTGAAGATAGTAATGAAGAAATTAGAGGGAGAACTGTTGAAGATAATATTTTTGAAGATAGCGTTGAAGAAATAGGGGGCAGAACTGTTGAAGATAATGATATTTTTGAAGACAGCGTTGAAGAAATTAGAGTCGATGTTGAAGAGAATGATACTTTGAGAGGGGAAGACGGTAATGATAGAGTAGTTGAAAGTAATGATGAGTTTGAAGATGCAATTGAACCAGTGAATAATGATGGATTGAGGATTTTACCGAGAAGAGAAAGGAAATTGCCATTTTGGTTGAAAGATTATGATTTGGAGACTTCGTTTTTGACTTATACAGATGTTTTTAATAGTTTTGAAAAGGATTTATGGAAGATAGCAATGAATGAGGAAAAAGATTCATTAGATAGAAACAAAACTTGGGAAATTGTGAATAAAAGTGAAGCGAAAAATAGGAAAATAATTTCAAGTAAATGGATTTTTACTATAAAGCCTGGCGGAAGATATAAGGCTAGATTAGTGGCAAGAGGATTTCTACAAAAATATAATATTGATTATAAGGAGACATATAGTCCAGTAGTAAACACAAGTAGTGTAAGATTGTTGTTGGCGATTGCAGCACAAAAAGGGTTTAAAATTAAACAATTTGATGTAAAAACGGCATTTTTATATGGAGAATTAGATGAAGAAATTTTTATGGAAATACCTTTAGGATATGATATAAAAGATAAAGAGAATAAAGTTTGTAAGTTAAAGAAGAGTTTAT
The DNA here is from genome assembly GCA_950022335.1 of Eurois occulta. Classification (NCBI taxonomy): domain Eukaryota; kingdom Metazoa; phylum Arthropoda; class Insecta; order Lepidoptera; family Noctuidae; genus Eurois; species Eurois occulta. Next base: position 1,786,138 of record OX465502.1, read on the forward strand.
ATGGATTAAAACAAGCACCACTTATGTGGAACAAGAGATTAACGGAGTTTTTAAAGAAATTAGGTTTGTTACAATTAAAATCGGATCCATGTGTGTTTGTTAATAAAGAAAAAGAAATATACTTGGCTATTTATGTTGACGATGGTATTTTAATTGGTGAAAATGAAATTGATTTAAATAAAATTATTAATAAATTAGAAAAAGAATTTGAAATGCGGAAATTTGATAAGACAGAAAAGTTTATAGGGTTTGATGTTAAAGTAGAACAAAACTTTATTAAGATTTATCAAGAAAGTTATATAAATCAAATTTTGGAAAAGTTTAAATATGAAAACTTAAAAGATAGTAGTCACCCAGATATTTTAATTGATACACATCAAGAGGGGAAAGTAAATGTTGATGATGTGCATCGATATAGACAATTGATTGGTTCATTGTTGTATTTGGTGAATAAAACAAGATTGGATATAGCTTTCCATGTTGGTTATTGTAGTAGGCATCAAGAGCATCCTAACTTAAATGATTTTGGAAATATTAAGAACCTTTTTAGATACATTAAAAATACAGTCAGCAGTGGTATACAGTATGTTCGTGGTAACGATTTGACTTTGAAAGCATATTGTGATGCAGACTTCGCAGGTGATCCTGATACTAGGAAAAGTACGACTGGCTTCGTAATATTTTATGGTGGTGGTCCAATTCATTGGTGCTCACGTAAACAGTCAGTCACTGCTCTTTCCAGTACTGAGGCTGAATATATTTCTGCGGCCGAATGTATAAAAGATCTTCTATACATTCAGAGTCTCATCTTCGAGTTGACAGATAAATTACCAAAAACTGAATTGTTTGTTGATAATCAATCTGCGATAGTTTTAATTAAAAATGGAATTTTAAATAGAAGAAGCAAACATATTGATGTTAAATATCATTTCATTAAGGAGAAAATAGATAAAAATTTATTAAATATTTACTATTGTCCGACTAAGAACAATTTGGCAGATATACTGACTAAACCATTGGATAGAACAAAGTTTTTGAGATTGAGACAGTGTATAGTGAGTGATACATAAGTGAAGAACATTCTATAATGTGATGAGTTATGTAGGTTAATTAAAATATAAGGTTGTTTGGGAATTAATTTGAAATTGTAATGGATAAGTTAGTTATGTAAGGTGTTTAGATTAATTAATTCAAAAGTTTGTTTGTTGTAGTCAGTTAAGTTGGGTGGGTTAATTAAGTTGGGTTTTAAAGTAGTTGATGAGAAGTTATGTGATGTTATTCAAACTGTAATAGACATAAAATTCAGAGGGGATGTTGTAATATGATATTAGCTTTATAGAATTTTTATGTCTATTGATAACTGGCAGTTTTGAAGTTTATGGTTTTTATAGTGTTAAGAAGTTATGATTCAAATATAGAAGGATGTTTGATTTTTGAGAAGTATCAAAGAAAATTTGTAACAGTCGGTTTGAAGTTTAGATATGAGGTTCTAGTAAAAGGAAAAATATGTGTAGTTGAATATTGTGTGTTGGGTTATTTCAGTTATTTGGATAATGTTTTAATTTTGGTAATATACAAACAAGATAAGTTTTGATATGTTTTATTGAGTGAAGATCCCAAGGGCAGAAGAAACTTTCCACCTTACAATGATGGTAAGATTTTAGACAGATACCAACAACACTCATAAGTAGTTATTTTTTGTTCTGTTTCATCAAAGCCTATAGTTGGTTTAATGAACGTTAATGATTGTCAATATTCTCTAGCTTGGACACTGCATGGTAATTTACATGAGAAAGCATCCACGACCATACGCGTCCACTTATTGTGACGAAAAAAACATCTTTTGTGTACCATACCTTTCACTTTTTCAGACCATGGTATTTTTCATTTTTTGTACACAAAACTTATTAATTTATAGTTAAGAATCATACACATAAGATTAAAACAAAGATTTCTGTGATCACGAAACAAAGCAGAGGGCATGCTACGGTCACTGGAGTGAAAAATCTATACAACAGCCACAAATACAGTTACTCGATTGGACTTACCTTGTGCTTTATTGAGAAGATTTCTGTTTATTTCGCATCTGTAGCGGTTTGCGGTGCTGATGGTGCGTACAAAACTTCACCATTTACGAATTATTATGTTTTTCTTCACTTTATCATCAGGAATTCCACAATACACAACGAAAATAAATAAAGAAATAATGAACGAATGGTGTCTGGAATGACGCGTGCGGAGCGAATGAAATTAATTGTACGAAAGTACGAAACCAGTGTTGCCACTGTTGCCAGGTGACCGTTTTGCGTTTCCCCCAAACCTTCTCCGAAATCCCCCCAAAATTGTGGTTTTGAAAAAAAAATCCCCCACAAGTGGCAAGATATTTTTTTTTTATAAAATCTACTATTTTAAACTATTTCAGCAATAATTTCTATTAAAGAATCCGCATCTTCACTTCGTCTGCAGTTCAGTACACTTTTTCTGAGTTGGATCTCTTTTTCATAATAATTGAACTGAATTTAAAATGAACACATTCCTTCTAGCAATGAATATCATAATCTAAAGTTGGATTTGGTAGTGTGAATGGCTAATTTTGTATTGAAGCTTGTCTTTAATAACCGTTCATATGTTACGTCATATTGCGCGTCATCGGTTAATAGTGGGGCCATCGTGGGTGGTCGCTGATTAAAATGACGAAATCTCCAAAGTTCCGATAGTAAGCTCTATATCAGTTCTATCGTTGGAATTGGCCCGAATTGGTATTAAATCCCCAATTCCCTCCAAACACACATTCTTTTCCCTCCATGAATCCCTCCAAAAATATTGTTCCCCCAAATTGCCACTCCATTGCTTTAAAAACCCCCAGATTTGGGGGGAATACCCCCAATCTGGCATCACTGTACGAAACTACACAATGAATGTTCAATGATTACGACTGAAGGACATGTATCCATGGTCATGAATAAATTAAAAAAAAAAAACTACACTATTATCAGATAGTGTAGTTTCGTACAGTGACAGATTCTGGGACACAATTCTTTAATTTTTCGTTCTGTACCTACAATCACAGATTCTGTGATTTAAAGTTGGGTTCCAGGACCGAAACTTGCCATATTATTGCATCAAAAGTGTGTGCCAGATGCGATATTTCTAAAAAGACTCGTGTTTAGCTTCTGTAATTATGTTTATGTCAAAATTGACATTTACGATATAAACGAAACCGCGTGTGATTTTGTTGTAATCAAAGGTGCTAAAGATATATTCTCCATGCGAAATCTATTGGAAATAATCAAATAGTTGTAGTTAAAGCAAAATACATAATGGCGTCTCCAAAGCTAGACCAAATAATAGACAAATTCAATGTTTTCACAGAGAAACCAGTTAAATTTCTCACTGTGCAAAGTGACCTCAAAGATGATATTAAAAACTTGGTTAAATCTATGTACGACTATACGAAAACGGGGGAAACAATTGATAATGAGGTAAAGAAGGCTGCGTTGCCGAACCTGATCGTCGAAGATTTCGATGAGGAGCAGATTTGGCAACAAATAGAGCTTCAAAATACTGAATGTTGGGATCAGTTTGTATGGGAGGTAGCTAGTTGCATGTCCACTAAAACTAACTTACAATTCCCTGTAACGACTTCTGAAGAGGAAACTAACGTGCAAAAAGACTCGGTTAATGAGGAACCTATGTCAGGAGATGAAGAATCTAAATCAGATGAAGAAAACGACGACGAGGACAAAATCAAAGAAAAACCTAAGAAAAAGAAGCCTATGTTACCAAAATCTAAAGTCAAACCTTCAATAGTAGATGATAAGTTCTTCAAACTACAAGAGATGGAGAAATTCTTGCTGAATGAAGAGAAGAATGAAGGGAAAGCCCATGCTTCTGATAGTGAGGAAGAATCTATAGATATGTTTGAAGATGTAGATGATGATGATGGTTCCTATGATGAAGAAGGTGGTAAAGAGGCTATGTACTCTGACTTCTTCAATCAAGAAGGGGAAGACGAGGACCAGGATGATTACAATGATCTAGAAGAAGAAAATGAAGAAGAGATGGGTGATGGAGAGGAAATTGAAGAAATGGATGATGGAGAAGAAATTGAAGAAATGGACGATGGAGAAGAAAATGAAGAATCAGATCATGAGCATACAAAGGCAGATGATAAGAAGAAAGTTAGGTTTGCTCTTGAAGCTTCTTCAGACGACGATGATGACTCTGTAGATAGTGAAGTAACTACAAACAATAATAAAAAACCACAACCAGATGAAAAGAAATCAGAGTTTGAACATCGACAGCTCAGGCTGAAACAGCAAATAGAGAAATTAGAACAGAAAACCTTATCTGATGCCCCATGGCAGTTGAAAGGAGAAGTGGATGCGAATCGGCGTCCCCAAAACTCTCTTCTCGAAGAAGTAGTAGACTTTGACCTTACAAGTAGACCTCCACCAATAATAACTGAGCAAACAACTGTCACACTAGAAGAACTAATCAGACGCAGAATCAAAGACAAAGCCTGGGATGACGTCGTAAAGAAAGAGAAACCAGTAGATGACCAGCTTTCATTCCGTAAAACGGAAGTCTTGGATCAATCTAAGAGTAAATTGAGTTTAGCACAAGTGTACGAAGCTGAGTACTTAAAGCAGAAGCAAGCGATATCTGGCGAAGACCAAGATGAAAAAGAACCGGAAGCCCACACAGAGGTCCGTGAAGCTATGAGTAAATTATTTACAAAACTAGATGCTCTGTGCCACTACCATTACACACCAAAGGCACCGCAAGCCGAAGTCAAGATTGTTAGCAACACTCCAGCAATATCAATGGAAGAAGTTGCCCCAGTGGCAACAAGCGATGCTACCTTACTAGCCCCAGAGGAAGTCAAAAAGAAACGTAAAGGAGAATTGATGAGTAAAGAAGAACGGACACAGACAGACAAGAAGAGAGAGCGCAGGAAAAAGAAAAACTTGCAACGAAAAAAGGGAAAAGTTGAGAAGGTAACAGAACACAGGAACACAGAGAAGGGAACTTTCACGGATGATAAGTCACTGAAGACCTCTAGGGCTTTCTTCCAGCAGTTGACGGATGATTCTAGAAGTATGATCAAGAAACGTAATGTTAAGAACAAAGGACAATAAGAATAAATGTTTGTTTTAATGTTTATTGTTGTTATTATTTTTGATTACATACATACTGTTAGTTTATCTACCTTTGATAAGAATTTCTCCAATAAATAACATTTAAAAAAGCACTCGGAAAGCATGTTAAGCTGTTGGTCCCGCCTGTCATCTTTGACTTTTAGGGCCACTGACTGCCTGTAATGACTTACAGTGGCCCTAAAAGTCTAACAACCAGTCTTACCAAGGGGTATCGCATTATCCAGGACTAACAGTGTTTTGGAGGTCAGATAGGCAGTCGCTCCATATAAAATACTGGTAATCAGCTGCATCCAGTTAGATTGGTAGCCGACCCCAACATAGTTTGGAAAAGGCAGGCAGATGATGATGAATAACAGTTATATTGCGAGCTGAAATGGATAGCATGTAGATGTAGATTCTAAATAGCTTTTACCCGCGGCGTTACTCGCATGAATGTGGGAAATTACCACGCGGGAACGTCCTACCGGGATAAGAAGTAGGTATTCTGTGTCTTAACCTAAATGGTCTATCCATAATTATGTAATCAGCATCATTCTCCTGCCTCTATTGCAAGTTATTTGGAGTCAGTGCAGCATGTCTCCTTCCATACATAGTCATCTTATCAAACACCTCCTTGAACCCCACCCCACCTCCTCTTTTCTAGCCATATCATCCATCAGACAGTCCATCCATCGTTTCTTCGTCTTCCTCTAGTCTTATAGCCATTCACATTCATACTCAAAACTTTCGTCACGACATTTTCCTCATTCCTCCGCATAACATGTCCATACTACTGAAATTCGCCAAGCTGTGAAAGCTTGGCAAACACAGGCAGTTTCACGTTTATAATATTAGTTCGGATTAAGGGTTGTTAGACCGCCTCGTTGATTTAGTGGTCGTAAACGCGAATGCTGTAAGTCCTCTGTTAGATCCTCAGGACTCTGAATTAATGCACAAGAAAACTGACTTCTGATCATGAGGTCCTGGGTTCGATTCCCAGGTCGGGCAGTGTTATTGGGTTTTTTCATCAGGAATTTCTCAGTAGTAGCCACGTTGCCTGGATTTGTGCCTGGTTGGTGGCAATTGGCTCGCCCCCTATTACACTTAAACATAACTGGCGAAATGTGGATGTACTTTTAGGTACACCTCTGACTTCTGCCTAACCCCTCGGGGATTACAGGCGCGACGTCATGTAATGCGTAACACAGGTATCGTACCCGTCCTGCCAGGGCTGCGGGACTGTTCGAAAGAGATACCGCGGCCCTGGAACATAAAGGGCCAATGAAGGAACATGGGTGGTTTTTAGTCAGTAAGAGTCTGACACTCCTTTCCGCTCCGCCCAGGGCGGGGGGGGGGGGGGTCATTTTGATGATTACCCACCCACCAAAAAAAAAAAAGGTATCGTACCCGTAAGCATCCATAGATTAATATCATCATCCGATTATTTGATGTGCACATTTTTCTTCAAACACTGCTGCTGTGCACATTAAGCCTTTTAATTTATGTTTATCTAAGTCTCATTTATAGCCTATTGCAATTAATATGATTACAAACCCAGACTTGGGGCTACTACTAAGAAATCATAAAACCCAATAACACGACTGGGTATCAAACCTCTCTGGCGCGCTCGAGTTCACTAGACCAGCTAAGCAGTCAGATGCTCAAATAAGCAATGGGCATATTTTCAATCGGTCTCATCGCTTTATTCCACTACCTCTCTGCCCCTAAACTTATAGGACTAGATACAAGTAGACAGACATCACCAAAACATAGCCACAGCTATTCCGTACATACGGAATACAATGAAATCCCCAAACTGCGTTGGCTTTCGGGAACTAACTCGGCTCGTAACTGCACACTGGCGGTAATTAGTAGAGGAAAAACCTAGCGATATGGGCCGAGACGAATCAGACGACAGGGGAGCCGTGAAGGTACTGTGGGGAGTGGAGTTGGCATCGTTAAATTTAGAGGACATGCCTCTAATTCTGAGCCCATTGTTGTTTGAGCCACTTCAAAGGAATGCCTCACGTCCCACATTAGGCACGATAAATGCTCCTTTCCGGATTTGAATGAGTAGAATGGGTTGTCCTGGTCAACTTTCCCAGGTAAAGACGCCAGCACATCAAGCTACTACAATCTGTATTTATTTTCAATATTTTCAACTTTATCGCTAAAGCATTAGATTCAAGGTTGATTGGGAAAATTTGACAGTTTCGGGTAGTTTGGTGTGCTGGCATCTGTACTTCTCACGCTTTGATCGGAAAATATTTAAGGTGACAACATTGCGTGACAGAAAGCACTTAATCATTTATCCTTGTCTTATCGAACGTCATTGTTTCTGCGTTATTTTATGGGTACTACTACCACCAACTAAGGTACTTACTTCTGCCGTTAAGCAGCAATCAGCGATGCTGTATTTCAATTTAAAAAGGTTTCGGACCCCGGCATTATTACAGTCACGTTCTCATTCGCATTTAATCTTTGTCTCTGGAATCTGCAGTATGGCAGCAAATGTTCATAGCAAAATGTTCACATGACATTATGTGGGCTGCCTGCCCTATTCAAATCCACCATAACTTACAAAAGACAACCACTAAAAACTTAAAACTGAAAATACCCTCTCCATAAGAAGAGAATACAGTTTCTTAACTTCTTACCGCGTATTGCAGTTAGCCGCGTCGGCTGAAAGTTACATAACACGAACTCGTTACTTTTTAGTTTTAGACTACAAATGTTAAATGCCTAAGCACACTTGCTGCTGTACTCATGATACGTACGTAGTTTGATGGCTTAGTGTAGTTTTTCTGTAGTAGGTAAATGGGAGCTCTCATCCATAAAAATTAAGGCATGCAGTTGCGTATTTTTCCCATTTAAGCCATGAAATGTAGAAAAGTTTTTTCTTGTGAAGAAGGTCCATTTTTATTACGTTTTTTCCAATTTGCAGGTCAGGCTGTATGTTGAACAAAATATGAATGACTATTTCATGAAAAAGCTATTCCATGGGATTAATTATAACTCTGTTACGCCATATTTGTTACGGTTGTTAATCATATTGACGTGATAACGTCTTATAAATTGATAATACCAGCAACACTCATGAAAAATAGTAACGTTCCATAGTAACGTTCCACCTGAGCCTGTGCGTCAACGCATGTAAATAAATGTTAATTTATCTAAAAAATTTTAATTTTCAATTAAATCCTTTTTTGTATTACATAAAATAATGATTATGACGTTATCACGTAAATCTATCGTCCGTAAACCGACTTTATTTTAATCATCATATAACCTGACACTTCCCTGAAAATTGCAAACCGTTAGAAAATATGAATTTCGCGGGCTTCGCTGGTGCTTCTACCTTAACTTTATACAGCAATAAGACTTAAGGGGGTGGTTAAATTGGTGGTTTAGTTTAACAGACCTGTGCCTTCAAAACGGGTAGCATAATATTAATCACTGTTTTTTACTAGTTATAGCATGTATTTATACTAACGTTTGTGTTCCACTTTGTCCAAGCAAAAATATCTACCTACATTTAGTCCCCAAAAAATGGGAGAAGCGCCTAATATTGCGACCACAGTTGCGCTTACTACAAATTGCTATGACTTTTTTTGTAGGAACTCAAATTTTTTAATTTCGTCTGCTGCACTTTCGTATTTCGGCATTATGGTGGAGTTTCTATTGGTAGTTTTATTTTATATCAGTCTGTTGACGTTGACCATTCACATGAGCGTTTTCATTAGAAGGCAAATGACGCCAATAGCGTCACTGTAACAAATAAGAGAGGGAATCATGTGAATGGAATTTGTAGCTATTGGTTTTACTCTCATAGAACCAGTAACCATGCCGAGTGGCTATAGAACAAAATAAATTAATAACAAACATTCATACTAATACTATAAATGCGATCGTAGCTCCTTCTATATCTTTCAGTTACCTATTTCACTCCTGAAGCGCTGCACGGATTTTGGCACATACTCATTGGTAGACTATATGGACTCAGGACTGGGTAGGATACTTTTATCCTGGTATTAGGTTATTTGGACTGACTCGTTGGTCTAGTGGTCGCAAGCGCGACTGCTGAGCAAGAGGTCCTGGGTTCGATTCCCGGGTCGGTTGTCAATAGTTTTAGGTAGGTATCTCGGTCACCTAAGGGAACGCAGATAAAGCGAGGGAGTGCAGCAGCAGCATGCTTGCCCGTAGGTTCGCTCGTTGTACTACTGACGTCAAAATAACCCTCTTTAAGGGGTACTGTCAATCATTCTAGACGAGCGGCCTGTGGGTGTCATACACGCGACGAGCCTACAATGTCCTGCGCGTCCAATTTAATAATGCCTTCAGGATGCTGTTGGAACTTGGGACTGCCATGGCGCTGTAGTGCGTCGGGAATGTTCGCGCAGGTTCGCACAGCTAGGTTCCACGGTATCATGCGAAAGAAAGCGGCCTCCTTACTGCAGCGCCTGCATGGTAGTGACAACAGCATTTTGAAGATGATTGCTGCCACCGGACTGCCCCTTCCAGAGACACTGGGTGGGGACAGTCATAGGTATAAATAAATAATTAAGTTGTAATTACCTAATTACTTAAGCACCATTGTTACTAACACTAAAACACTGAAAAATCTATGGACAATGAACTGTAGTCTGAAAATAAAGTTAAATTTATTTTATTTATTTAATGGATTTTTTCATCAGGAATTTCTCAGTAGCAGCTATGGAGTCTGGATCTGTGCTGTGTTCATGTCATTGGCTCACCCCCTATTACATGGGACTTTAACATTACTAGGGAAATCCTCTGCCTAACCCTTCAGGGAATTACAGGCGTAATGATGTTAAGTTGTTACCTTGGAAAAAATTCTATCCTTCCCTTCGTTTGAAGCCCCAGGCAAAAGCATGTTGCTGAGATTCAGCCCGGAATGGGTTGGTGAACGAAAGTCCTAAAAATGGTAATTTCTAAAGATTGATCCCCATAAAAGACTTTGGGGGAGGCTCAATATTCAGCAGTGTCTACGGACTAGTATGTCCGTATTAAAATCACAATGCATACATGTTAATACAAATGGGTTTAATAAACAAAACACTGCGGGCGATAGTGGCACTAAAGAGATAGACCAAAAGGCACACTTTACTAAATCTTTCAGACGTTTGACGTCTGTCCAGCTGTCCTCACATGTCTAAATACAAAGAGACTAAAAAGATAGCTCGTAATTTTGAATGTCTTTGTCTAAATAATTATGATTACACTGTTAGAAATTAAAATCTCGGCGTTCGTGATCGTTGAAAATTCAACATTGTACTTTTATAATTTAGGCATTCATTTAGGCGTCACCTAAACTGGCATAAGTCATTCTGTCAGCATTTTAGCTTTGAATTTATTTTTGGTCTGTTCGAAACCGCGTAGGTACGTAAGAGCTAAACCATGGTGGTGTTGGTGCGGTTTCGCAACTTTGCCATGGCGAATGTACCTACCTAGTTTGTCTGAACCAACAACGGGCGCATTGCTTCATTATTCAATTTTTCAAAAGATTAGCAGAACTAACACTTTTAAAATGAAATCTTCTGATTTTCTTGCTTAGTGAACAGCGTTGCGACGCGACTGCGACGCCGCTGCGACTGCGCTGCGACCGCGACGTGAGTGCGACCGCGCGATTTAATCCCGCAACAGCGGCAGTCGGTCACAAATTTATAATTTGTACAATTACCAGCGCCCCCGAGACTTGGGGGAATATAGAGCTAGGAAGCGTAAAAGGGGAACTTTATACAGTATTGGTGATTTGACCGTGTATGATAAAAGTAGCGGTCTAGACCTGCTGTATCAATTTAAGCGCATGAAATCAAATTACTTCACTTGGAACATCATCGGCATCATTTAGAAGGCAGTACCTACTTATGCCGTTTTGATAATCTTATTTTTTTTTCTTTCAAAGATAAGATACGTAGGATTAAGAGTATGTAGGGATCGTAGCAGTTCTGTGGTTCTGCCTACTCCCATGGGAAAAAGGCAATATATTTAGCAAACAGAAGCGAAAATGTTTAAAAAAAGACAACATGCAGGTGCTCAAAATAATGAATACAACCTAAACCGCTTGCAAATTGTTTGGAAAAATAGAGATTAAGTACATAAAATAGGAAATTATAAATCTTACAGCCCTTTGAGCGATATTCCCAAGCAGAGTCTCTCGCGACCAGCGACAATTCCAAGTGGTCACTCCTTACCGTAGAACTAACATGTGCTACATTAAACCTCATTACTTCCTAATACCTACTAGGTACTTGTATTGTATAACGGGCTGGTGTCCGCAACTCCACGTCCAATGCGCGTACCTACTACTTAAAACCTTCCTAACAATATAATAAGTATACTCTTTAAAACGGTGCTGCTATTGTTGTGCTTTTGTTTCAGCGAATGTTTTTACTCTTAGGCCAATTTACATTGTGGACTTGCAATTTGACACTTTGCACTGACCTGCAAATTGCAAAAAAAAAAACGGAAAAAAATTTGAATTTCGCGGGCTACCCTGGCGCTTCCACCTTCAGTACCTACTCTTTGATAAGATGATGTTACTCATAGCTTTGTTTCAATTGATGCTTCCCACTATTTCCTCTCTTAAAACCTATAGTTTATAATACGAATCTGTTACTCTTTTCAAACCTTGTCCATTCTACGACATTCCTACCTCAACTACGAGAGCAGAATCGCCGGGGTAGCAGCGCAGACAAATAAATTTAGCAGCGAGATAAGCGACGTATAAATCAGACGACTACAACGCACGCTTACCACGGGAAAAATGTTCCGATGCAACGCTAAGCGCTGCTAACTTCGGAGGTAACCTACTGACTTTAAGAAAAGCGGTGAAAACCGGATTAAACTGGATTTTTTGTAGCTGAGCGTTCTAATTTTGAAAAAGTTTTGTTTCGTTGATAGAAAGTAAGATTTCTTTTTATTAGCCACAGAGGCAAGGAGGCTCTTGTGGCTAAATAATAACAGCCGCACGGGATCAATCTTCAAGGTTAAGCCGCGCTTGCCAAGGTCGGCGTGTGGATGGGTGACCATCATTACATACCGAGTTTACTCCGTGCCTCGGAAAGCATCACGTTAAGCCGTTAGTCCCGGCTGTCATTTGTAAATTTTAACCGGATTAAACGGGATTTTTGCAGTTTAACGTTCTGATTATGATGAAGTTTTGTTTTTGGAATGCTGCTAGCATCCGAGGCGAAAAATACTTATTTCACATATAGTATTTTCATATTTTTAAGAATTTAAACCTATCTTTTATTTTTTTGTTTGCTTTTATTAGCTATAGGTACCTAAGTCCTCCATGTACTAAAATAAATAAATATCTATAGATGATACTGATTGTGCCTGACTGCAAACATTTAACTAAAATGCTATATTAAGATATGTACCTAATTGTATTTTAGATTACAAAATCGACGTTTTTACAAAACGAATACACCGCGCGGTCGAGTTAGGGCCTCAGATCTTTAAAAATACCAATGAGAACAAGATAAGGTTCAAAATTAATGTAAAAGTGCAACCTTTGCCCACCAGCAGGATAGCAAACATTGTGTTCGTGTTCCTAGAGTTTAAGTCACAAGAAGGGGATCGAACTCATGACCTCTATCAAGCTTGTTCGCACTTCGTCTACCTCTGAGCTATTGATACTTTTTTTTAAAGAAAAAAAACCATGCAATACTCGCACTTGGCAAAGACTTTGTTCGGTCAGTAAGCGATTAGTAAACTTTATTCGGTCAGTAGGCGAATAGTAAACTTATTTCAAAACTTCGCCCCAAACGGAGAATTTATTCCTGCGTAAACCGGTTGCCGGTAAGTATTTATTTAACATCACACCTGTAATATTTAAAAGATTAGGCAGAGGTGTAGCATCTACAGCATACCTACATTACACCAGTTGTGTTTAAGTCCCATGTATCTAGTAGGGTCTTATTGCCATCAACCGGGCACATTTTTGGGATTTTAGACAACTGTGAAATGGACAAGCTAAAAAAAATAATTATTAAAATCTTTTTGGATTGTTAGAAGCCAGACGAAAACAGCACTTAGAGCTTTAGAATAAGTTCGGCTTTGTATATTGTAGTCTTTGTAACTCATACCTGCGTGGCAGTCTCTAAACTTCGATGTACCGTATTTACTGTCGGGTATAACACAGTAATAATTAAAAAGCGATTTTCTTCTGAAGTATTGACAGATTTCATGATTATAACATAGTAAGCATTCTCAAAATTATGCTTTGATCGAATAGGTAATTTCTCAAAGTTGCAATCGTTACTCCACGAGAAAATTACTTTTGCATAAGTGCAAGCTATTATTCTTGTGACTGTACATGTACGAACATACATACCAGTAGCGAAGGGTCAATTTTTGTAAGATGTAAGGCGGAGTACATATCTTTAATGTGATTATAATATTTGTCTATAGAATACTGACTGTGCCATTTTTCAAAGGGAAGCCGGTAGGAATCGAGTTGTATGGAACCTTCACCACTGATACATACATATTGCTCCCCGCGACCCGTTATACGGGACTCACTCGAGCTATAAACCTTTCGCGACATTCTCCTATAAAACTATCAAAAAAACCCGATCTAAACCCATATTCACTAAACTTAATCCGGCTAAAGCTAAGCCTCACCAGTTTCAAAACCGTTTTACGTAAAACTATTCCCCAAATGTTTTATGCCCTCGACGAGTAAGCGGCGAAGATTGCAATTTGCTCCTTACATTAAAATATGCTGGCACAATTTGTGGATATTGGATAGGAATTTATATTACGTGGTGGTTGGTGTCTCGTGGGAGGATAGAAGGTGTTAGAATTTTTAGGGTCAGTCAAGATGCATGTGAACTGTTAAGCAAGCAAACAGCTGAATATGCTTGCTTGTATGGGAATACAGGGTGTACACAAACCCTTCAAGAAGCCGAATACCACCATGGCCCAGGTACTATTCAATGCATCCATCAGCACAATGTTTTGAGTGCGCACGTGAAACGAGATTTTTCAGCTAAAAAAAAGGCATTTCCCAGCAATAATTTTTGCGTACAGTTACTAAGTTTGATGTACAGAAACCTTGTTTAACGAACATAACTTATTTCAATTATATATTATTATTTTTTTATTTATTTCTTAGATCGGTGGGACTTCCCATTGCTGCGCCACTGGGTCCATATCGAATTTAGAAATTAAATTATTTGTTCCTTTTTACTAACACTAGTTATTAAGTTATTTTGTTGATACTAACACTATGGACTCGTGTCTGAAATAAAGAATTTGAATTTGAATTTATTTTCAGGCAATTTTGGCCGGAACGAACAGACTTACAAACAAATTATCGCTTAGAATTGGGTCGTTAGATTTCACGGTCATGTTTAGGAATATTTGGTTCTAGGAAATCAAAGTTTCCTGAATTTTTTTTTCTCAACCGTTTTAAGAGCACATAACATAACATCACGCCTGTAATCCCCGAAGGGTCAGGCAGAGGTGTACCTTGTAAGTACATCCACATTTCGCCAGTTATGTTTAAGGCCCATGTAATAGGGGGCAAGTCTCTTGCTATCAACCGTGCACAAAACAAGTCTCCGTGGGTGCTACTGAGATATGCCTCATTGAAAAACCCAATAAAACTTTGCCCGTCCTGGGAATCAAACCCAGGAACTCATGCTCAGAAGTCGCTTAAGACCACTAGACCAACGAGGTAGGTAGTCAGTTTTTAGAGCAATGGTGATGAAATGAATTACATAAAGTAAAGTGCCTACGATACGTAAGTTATGGCAAAAAAAATATGTGCTACGCAGCATCCGTAGCAGAGTTCGTAGCTCGCGTAGCACTTCTTAATGAAGAGTGAAAATATGATCACACTTTTTGCATTGGGTCAACAGTTAGGCTGTCGCTTCACGTTCCATAACCAGTTGAACGGACTTGGACGAATAAAAATCATGTCTTAAATATATAGACCACTAGCTTTTGATCGCGGCTTCGCTCTCGTTATGTACGGAAATTAACTCACGGGAACGTTTTAAATGTCTATGACACTCTGAGATAATGTGGTTTCCCGTTAGTGAAAGTATTTTCAGAATCGGATCAGTAGTTTCGAAGATTACCCCCTACATACAAACTTACAAACAACACCTCTTCATAGATATTTGTCCAAGAAAAAAAGACAGCGAAACGCAGGCAACAGCTGGTAATCAACTAAAAAAAATGCAGTCGTTCATACTCCATAACAATAAACCACTTACTAGCTAAACATTACTGCCGTAACAGCCAGTGTTGCGCCAATTTTCAAATAAACATAAAACGATATTCGTCCGATAGATAGTGCTGTGCCGTTACTGTTATCGGGGACATAAAGTCGAACGGTTCGAAATTAAAAAGAATAACGGTCAGCGACATCGCCTCAGGCGGTTTGTGAACGGTTTCTGATATTTTGTATACACGTTATAATGGTTACAGCCGGCTTTTTTGTCACAATTATTGCGGCGGTAAGGGGTTTTGATGTTTCTTTGTTTTTTTGGTTAAAGAATCTTCTATAATGGCCTGTTGTGAGAGTTATGATGGCTGATTCATCATCATCTGCCTAATCATCAGCAGTGATAGCTTAGTGATGTGGCCGACTGACTGCCAAATCGTAAGCTGGCGTAACCTCTGATTTTTCGGATTCATGTGCGTATTGTATATTTACTAGCTTCGGTGAAGGAAAACATCGTGAGGAAACCAAACGTGCATGAGAAATATTTCTCGACGGCTTGTAAAGCCAAGTCAGAGGTGGATGCAGCTGAATACCAGCATTTTACATGGAGCGCTTGCCTATCTACCTCCATAACCCAGTTAATACTGGTTAATACGATACCCCTTGTTAACACTGGTTGTCAGACTTTCGGGCAACTGACTACCTGTAACGACGGTCAAAGAGATCTACAAATGACAGCCGGGACCAACGGCTTAACGTGCTTTCCGAGGCAAGGAAGAAACTCGGTAAGTATTGATGGACACCTATCCACAGACCGACCTAGGCAAACGCAGCTTAATCTGAAGAATAATCCGAGCGGCTGTTATTATTTAGTCACGAGTTCCTCCATACATGAGACTTCTTGAAGGTCTTACTTACATGCTGTAAGGGATATGGCAGTAAATTAAGGTGGTACAATAAATTTAAGTTGTGGAACTATGGTGCTGTCGTTGCGGCGAGTTACGGGTCGTTAGTTTGGACCACCTTTGCACCCCATGCACCCTTGCTAGACACAGTCTTAACCACTAAAGGTATAAAGCCAGAAAAACGTTTCTTTAAGGTAACATTTCGAAGGCGACTGCAAACGCTTCTGCATGTAGATGATGTTTTGCTGCCCGTCATCATTGTGCTCCTGTCCTTATCCAAATTTATTTGGGGTCGGCGCAGCATGTCTTCCTTTTCCATACTTCTCTATTACTCGTTAGCTCATCAGACACCTCCTTTCTTGCCATATCATCCTTCTCACAGTCCATCCATCGTTTTCTTTTGGTCTTCCTCTACTCTTATACCCATCCACATTCATACTCAATACTTTCCATACGACATTTTCCTCATTCCTCCACATCATATGCCCATGCCAAGCCAACCGATTACCACACAACTTTTCAGTCACCGGCGCCACTTTCAGACATTCCAGAATATTGCTGCTCGTTTACCCCTAATCAGATCACGTGATGGATCGGTCACTGCTCACTATAAGGAATACTACTGTTTGGTCCTCTGGATACCTGCAATGGCAAAGACACTGCAGATGCGCTGCTCCAACCAATGAATTAAATGAGCGTTTTTGGTTTAAAAAACAAATAACATAACACAACATCACGCCTGTAATCTCCGAAGGGTAAGGCAGAGGCGTATCTAATAGTACACCCACATTTCGCCAGTTATGTTTAAGTCCCATGTAATAGGGAACGAGCTTATTGCCATCAACCGGGCGTAAGTCCAGACTCCCTGGCTGCATCTGAGAAAATCCTGATTTAAAAACCCAATAACATTTTGCCCGACCTGGGAATCCAACTCAGGACCTCATGCTCAACAGTCGTGCTTGCGACCACTAGATCAACGAGGAAATCATTAAGAAACATCTTCTTTTCACAACACCCAGCCAGAATATAACCTATTTATATCCCAAAAAACGAGCTACAACTCATTGATATATTAAAAATCCCAACTATAATTAAAAGCTCACATTACACTTCAATCATAATCTTATAACCATGGCAACAATTCTACAGTGTGTCAAAACGGAATTGAAGTGACAACACTCACATGGACGTCAGTCAACGCGAGACATTCTTGGCACAGGTCTAGTGTGGGTTGATTCATGGGAATTGTCACGCTTGATTTGAGTAACAAGGTGACCAGTATTCTATGGTGGTATTGTTGAGAAGGTTAAACGAGCTCGTCCAGGGAGGTACCACCATAACTATTTTTGTCTGTGAACATCGTTGCTGTGTTGTGTGCGACCAGGTTCATGAGATGTTTTTGGTGTTGCTGAGGTCTATATGCACAGCTCACAACTTAGGACCCATTAATGATAATATTTATCCGTGGTGCTAGGCAACTGGGCTTATCCCAGTTGTAAGCGTCCCTTTGTGCCTATTGGTCTTGTTCCGTTCTGTCTCCTGCTGATATGGACGGAAGTGGAAATTATGGTTTTCCTACTCCTTCGCTATACTTTTCTGAATAATTTCGTTGCGGGATCCAAGACAGTTAAATTGTTTCTCTGGGACTTCGTCGAGCTTCATTGTCTCGGTGCTTTTCTGGTGGTCGCCACTGCTGATACTAGATTTCAAGAGTTACAGTGGTTTGGGAATAGTGTAGCGGGCTTGTCTATATACACTACCATAAATAATAAATAACATAACATAACATCACGCCTGTAATCCTCGTAAGGTTAGGCAGAGGTGTACCTTCCTAAGAGTAAACGCCCACATTTCACCAGTTACGTTAGAGGTGAGACTATTGCCATCAACCGGGCACAAATACAGAGTTCGTGACTGCTACTGAGAAATTTCTGATGGAAAAACCCAATAACACTTTGCCGGACCCGGGAAACGATCCCAGGACTTCATGCTCAGCAGTCGCGATTGCGACCACCAGACCAATGAGGCAGTCGAGGAAATAAATAAATAGAATAGTAAAATTTTAGTTAAATTTACAAAAAATTTACAATATATTAATCTTACATAGAGGCCTCCTTGTAAGCATGAAAAATATGTATATTAGGAGAAACCATTTGAAGGGGAATCAATTCTCTAGAAGATTTTCTTCGGCTTATTTATGTCACAGCTTTTGTGTTACAAACACAGCTGTCTCAATGACATATAAAAACTGGAGGAAATTAATTATAATACCTTTCTGTATAAAATGAGGAAAGGACTCCATACTTCTTCAACTTGTAATCTTTGTAAAAAATTGTTGCATTGGAAAAGCTACATTATTCGTGAGTGCTATAGGCTACTACTAAATAATATTTATATCATGCATATTAGCCGAGGTATTACAATATTTGCGGACGAAGTCGCAGGCGAAGTGCTAGCATGCTTAAAAAGGGGCACAAAGTTTTTTCTTCACTTAGAAAATATAAGAAATTCCCCACACACACACGTCTCTAAGAAAATCAGAATTTTCTCTCGCACCCCGTAAATCAAATCAACCATTAGGCTCCCTCCACCCTCGCGACACGTGATTAGGCTCCTTCCACACGAGCTACACGTGAGCTATTTAAGCTGAGTTCAGCTCCGTAATATAATAAAGCGCCAGACTTGTTGTACTGTATTAGATTTACTACTCACCTATTGTTTGTAGAGTAGTGAACGAGGATAGAGAGAGTAAAATACGGAATTTTACATTTGAACTAATAATTATGTTTATTTTAAACTGCCTGAACTGAACTGAAAGACGATATGGCTAGAAAGGAGGTATCTGCTGAGATAACGAGTAATAGAGAAGTATGGAAGTAGAAGCCGCCGACCCCAAATAAATTGGGATAAGGACAGCTCTCAGCAGTTGGAGTTCTGTTGTATCTCACTGTCCTCTGGATAACTGGCGTGAGTTTATGCATGTATTCAGTCTCACCAGATGCAGCTGAATACCATTATTTAGAGCGACTGTCTATCTCACCTTCACAACCCAGTTAGTAAAGAGTAATACGATACCCTTTGGTAAGACTGGTTGTCAGACTTTCGGGCTACTGACTACCTTTAATGACTGTCAAAGATCTACAAATGACAGCCGGGACCAATGGTTTAACGTACTTTCCGCACGAAGGAAGCTCGGTATGAAATGGGCGGTCACCTATCCACAGACCAACCTAGGTAAGCGTAGCTCAACCTGGAGACAGCTGCTGTTATTATTTAGCTACGAGCTCCTCAATAACTTTCAAACATTTTACTAAGTCTAGTAAATGCTACAGTACTAGGCTTGGCTTGTTATTTTACTCAATGATTTCTAAAACCTCTCTGTCCTACACTACTCTGTAGTCCCCGCTCTGCAATAACATTACACTGCACTCATTACGTCACAACGCTAATCACTTACACACATAAATTATCAATACCGCGCCGTGGGTGGCGTAGCGCCGTAGCTCGTAGCTCGTAGCGGGTCTACGCCGCTACGAGATAGGACCCGTCTACGAGAATTGTGGGTTTTCTTACGTTGCTTTTTTGTTTGTGGCTTGTAGTTAGAAAATGTTTGTGAAATTAGATTGTAAATATTTACTTTTAAATAATCATAAAATGACTTTCAAAATCTCTACGTAATACGTTTCTCATTTTCTTGCTGCAATAGCATAAGCATAATCAGCCTATAATGTTCCCACTGGTGGGACACAGGACCTCCTCTCTAGAGAGGGAATGGGGTATAATCCACCACGCGGGCCCAGTACGGGTTGGTAGATATCACATGTCTTCGAATTTTTGGTTCTAGGACATGTCGGATTCCTCACGATGTTTTCGCCGTTTTTGAGAGCAGTAGTGATGAAATAAATTTCACAAAGTATCGCCTGCTTGGGTTCGAATCCACGACTTACTGTTCGTAAGTCGAGGCCGCCATCACTGGGTTACCGCTGCTCTCTTATTGCAATATTTTAATTAAACTATTGAATTTTCAACCAATAGAATACTTCATGTTGGGTTACCAAAATGTTGTGAAAAAAATTTCCTTTAATCAAATTAAAAATAGTGTTGTTTCTTTTCCAGTCTTCTATAGAAGAATAGGCTATTCTATTTCCTTAGAAACATTTTAGAATTATCTTTTATTTTAAACTTATTTTATGTACTACCAAAAATAATTATCAACTCACTTATTTATTTATAAATGATTCTAAATCTGATGGTTTTTTATGAATGATTGAATGTTTTTGATGATCGATAATTTTTTTTGATGATCGATAATTTTTTTTGATGATCGATAATTTTCTTTACTGAGTGATTTTTAATACAAGGTGTTAACCTTCACGAAGCCGTCAACCAAGTATTCTTTACATCAAATTAAGTAACTACGTAAAAAAATGATTGCTGGGAAACACCTTTTTTTAGGGGGGTGAAAAATCACGGTTTACGGTGGAACCCAATGTAACGCACTCAAAACATTGTGCTGATGGACGCATTGAATAGTGCAAAGGTCATGGAGGTATTTAAAGTAAAGTTGCAACATTAAAACTTCTAATTAAAAAAAATATTTGTGAAAAATTTAGAAATTTGACCTCCAATATACCTCCGTAATTAGAAGGTTCTCGGGTATGGTCCAGAACAAATAAATGATCAACAATGACGGGGAGAACAAATGCCTTTCGGACACGTTAAGGGTCTTTTTGTTCATTATACTTCAACTTGAAAAGGCAGGAGCGTCACAAATGCAAGAAAAGTAGTGCTTATATCATAATCTAGCTAATCCACTGCATTGTCTACATACTTTATCTCGTTTTGATACGAAATGTTTATGTTTATGTTACTGCATGTTAGTTCTGGTCTGATATTACTTCGGAACATTTATGATTTTTTCCGTTTGAGAATAATCAAGGTTAAGGAGCCATCGTGTGACAGTTTGTTTGCATTTTTGCTTAGTTAGAGGATAAATTTCCAGTGCCTGATTAATTTGAACAGGCAGGAGCGTCACAAATGCAGGAAAACTAGTGCTTATATCATAATCTATCTAGCTAATCCACTGCATTGTCTAAATACTTTATCTCGTTTTGATACGAAATGTTTATGTTTTGCACTAAGATAAACACAAGAACACTATTATAGTATGATGTGCTTACTAAATAGTTAGGAAGATAGTTTATATATTTATCTTGACTGCACTAAGGTTGAACTATTTTTGGTCTAATACATATTGAGTATTTTCACACATACATATACTTAAGATGTAATAAAACTAGTTCTAAGAACTTTTTTTTTTGCAAACATTGTCCCCACTGCGCGAAGGTCTTCCTCAATTTTTTCCAGGTATCCTCCTGCTGAGCCGCCTCGAACCAGCTCTGTGCTACGCGTCAGTGTTGTTTTGCCTCCGCTGGCGTGACCCATCCAATCCCATAGAAAAGTTAAAAGGGAACACCAGGGTGGTAACGCTCCGGAGGACACGGTGGAGCACTCCGTGGAGGTCTGCTCCGCTTAGGCGTCAGGTTCAGGCATCATTTTACCATTTATACATTGGAAAATCGGGAGTACGTGGTTAAATATGGGCACGGGTCGATCTTCCGGGTTAAGCAACTTTTGCGGAGGTCAGTCCGCGAATGGGTGAACATCTATTACATACCGAGACCCATTCGTACCTCTGAACATAACATGGCTGTCGTCATTTGTACATCTTTGACAGTCTTTACGGGTAGTCAAAAGTGTGGAAGTCTGAAAACCACTAACTAGTCAAGAGATTTCCCAGTGACTGGATTGTGGAGGGCAGATAGGCAGTCGCTCCGTGTAAAATACTGGTATTCAGCTGCATCCGGTTAGACTGGAAGCCGACCCCAATAGTTGGGAAAAGGCTAGACAGATGATGAATGACAAAGTCAAAAATCACCATTAATCATGTCAAAATTATTATTAATACAACAATTAGAAAACATAAGATGAAAAATTTAATTAAAAATAGGACATAAATTTTACAAAATTGATCCTTTACGAGGCCAAAAGCCGGAGCTGGAGCTGTAACATTTAAAAAATGTCACAGCGCGATATTCTGATAGGGCCCAAAGCGATGCACGGTCAGATACGAATAAAAATTATAATAAAAACTGGCTTTTCTTAAGAAATTTATGTGTAGTGACTCCTTGAGATAGTGGCAATGCAGCGTCAGCGCCATTAATGCACGTATGCCAGATAAAACCGCCCACAGACTCGTTAAGCCGTTGGTCCCGGCTGTCGTTTGTAGATCTTTGACAGTCGTTACAGGTAGTCAGCGGCCTGAAGGTTTTACAACCAGTTTTACTAATGGGTATCGTATCACCCAGTACTAACTAGGTTGTGGAGGTCAGATAGGCAGTCGCTCCATGTAAAATACTGGTATTCAGCTTCATCTGGTGAAGTCTCACCAGATGAAGCCGAAGCTAACATAGTTGGGAAAAGGCTAGCCAGATGATAATGATGACGTACAAGTAAAAAAAAATGACGTAAATGAAAAGCTATTCCTCAGTTTCACTAACTGCACCGATACAGGTACCCCAGGGATCAACCCCACTAGCTCGCCGTCCGTCCGAGCAAACAGGAGGGGTCCGCAAGGGCGGATGCCTGCCAGGGCTGCGGGACTGTTCGAAAAGAAACCGCGGTTCTGGAACTCAAAGGGCAAAAGAAGGAACATGGATGGGTTTTAGTCAGTAAAAGAAAAAAAAAGGGATCAATCCCACCATGACTAACAAAAGTCACTTCCAAAAGTCGTTCCTCTGTTTTGTACTCTTCATAAAATCACGCCTATAATCCCCGGAGGGTTAGTTAGAGGTGTACCTAATAGCACATGTCGCCAGTTGTGTTTAAGTCTCATATAATAAATAAGGGGCGAGCTTATTGGCATCAATCGGGCACAAATCCAGACTCTGTGGCAGCTATTGAGAAATTCCTGAAGGGAAAACACAATAACAGCACACACGCACGTATACATAAATTCTTAAATAAATAATAAATAAACAATTTGACCGACCCAAAACTCAAACTCAAAGCATTTATTTCAATTAGACCATTACTGCACTTTTGAATGTCAAAAAAAAACAAAAAGAAGCGAAGCTACAGCCCCAATCACAAGGCATAATAACTTGCGAAAGTACCCGGGAATCGAACTCAGGACCTGATGCTTAGTAGTCCACGACCACTAGGCCAGCGAGGCAGTACTTTTCCTCTCTCAGAAACATCCTTGAGCCTCGAGGTCAAATGCTATCATTTAATGTTAGTCATTGTGTATCATTCATCTTGAGGATAATAAAAGAATATGTAAGAAATAAAGAAAAGTGGTTTTTATCCTTAAGGGCGAATTTCACTTAGCAACTAAGCATGAAACATCACGACTCTCTGACGGATTAGGCAGTAGTGTATATATGTAGGTGTTTAAGTCTACCAGTTATGTTGAAGCCCCATGTAATAGGAGGCGAGCCTAATGAAATTTTCCAAGAACAAATCATAAAACATAATATCATGCCTGTAATCCCCGAAGAGTTAGGCAGAGGTGTACCTAATAGATCCCGAATGAAGAATCTTAAGTCCCATGTAATACAGGGCAAACCTATTGGCACCTTTGGGCACAAATCCAGACTCCGTGGCTGCTACTGAGAAATTCCTTACGGAAAAACCCAATAACACTTTCTGCTCATACTCAGCAGTCGCGCTTGCGACCACAAGACCAAAGGCGGTCAGAACAAAATTAAAGACAAATAATATCAATAGCGATTGTCAAAGAGCTATGTAACGATTCCATTAATAACGATAGCAACTTTGGGATAAGACTAAATTATTTACAAACTACAAAACATTTATTTAATTATGTTATGTACATTATATACAGACTAAAAATAGAACTAAAATAAATATAAAAAGAAGACTAAAATAAAGTACCTAAATATAATTATACAACGATGACAATAGGACACGTCTTAGGCGTCAAAGTACTCCTCCGCATCGCTGTCAAGACTTATGTATTTTATAAAAAATATGGGTTTCAAAGTACCAAGTTCATAACAACATGAAATTGTAAACAGCACAGGAGGAGAAAAACTCAAATCAAATCGGAGCTCTTTGATAAATAATAACAGCTGCTCGGGTCCATCTTCAGGCTAAGCCGTGCATTTATTTTCATGCTACAGCGTATACCGAATGACCCCAATCTATTTAAGTCGCGAGTTAATAGGCTTCTTTTGGGTTAGCCCGTTCCATCGTCGACCTCATCTCTGTCCTCAGGACTAGATTGAGGTCAAGAGTAGGCCCATTAAACATAAAAAAAACATCCTGTGCCAATAAAAACAACCAAAAAACTCGAGCTGATATGGTTTTTCTACCTGTAAGACACCATATCACCTTTGCTGAACACCACTTCTCTTAACTCAGCCATAAGATGTACAGACGCCAGCACATTAAGCTACCCGAAATTGTCAAATTTTCCCAATCAACCTTGAACCTAATGCTTTAGCTATAAAGTTGAAATCTATTAAAAAAAAATGACAGATTAATAGTTCCTTGATGTGCTGGTATCTGTACAATATCATCAACAAATGCTCGCGATACATAACCTTAATTTGCATAAATGCAAAAACGTGGTTGATGAAAAAAAGCTACAACGAAATAGAAAATTTACTATTCTCCCCAACTACAAGCGTTTCATCCCATCACATGTACTTTACACTCCTTCAACACATACACACACACGCACGCACGCTGACACACACACCCTCTCACAATACACTACCATGCACTTCATGTTTCCAATGATTGTAATTTGGTCCTAATTAATCTGTTCCAAAAATTGGTTTTTGTTAATTTTTCCTCTTCTTTTTTTAATTTTTCGCTACATTTTTGTTTACCTGTGAGGCTATGAGCATACATAATGACTTTTAATGGAGAAACACTGTCCCCCAAGTCACAGGTGAAAACCTAGTTGGGGACCTATCTGTGGGCCATAATTTTTGTATGTTGTATCTTAAGATGACTGTTTCAATGTTGTCACTGTATTGAAATTTTATTTTATTTTATTAAATAGGAACAACAAACAGCTACATTATGGGATATTACAACATGATAACATAAATAACTTAAATAATAATGTAGCCCACAGCGCTGAAATATAAGAATTTTGTTTATTATTTATTTACTAGGATGATCCATAGATGGGTGACTACCCATAAGGTCCATCCCGTTTCCTCAGTGCCCGGTGCACGTTGGTTCCAGCTGTCATTTGTAGATCATTCACAGTCGTTACAGGTAGTCAGTGCCCCGAAAGTCTGACAACCAGTCTTACCAAGGGTATCGTATTGACTGGGTTGTGGAGGTCACATACGCAGTCGCTAAGTGTAAAATACTGGTATTCAGCTGCGTCCGGTTAGACTGGAAGCCGACCCCAACATAGTAGGGTAAAGGCAGGCAGATGATGACAGTAAGAGAAAATCACTTCTAAAAATGGTGCTTGTGAGTCTACAATAAAGTATATTATACCTTTCTAAATAAATCTAAGCAATAAAACTATTTATTTTCTGTACTGTGGGTTCGTTTAGAGCCACAAACACACGAACTCAATACTACATACATAAGCAACGGTAAATTAGTAATACAAGGTGTAAACGGACCCGAAGCCGTCAATCAAGCATTATGTACATCAAACTAAGTAACTGTACACAAAAGTTATTGCTGGGAAACGACTTTCTTTTGGGGGTGGAAAATCACGTTTTACGGTAGGCCTCAATATAACGCACTCAATACAATGTGCTGGTGGATGCATTGAATAGTACATGGATCGTGGAGATATTTGAAGTAAAGTTGTAACATTGATTTTTATTAAAAAAAAATTGCAACTTTGACTAATATCTCCGTCGTAATGACAGGAAAAACAAGCGCTTTTTGGCTTCGTGTTTTTATACCCATTATTAAGTCATAATAGGAATCGAATCCACGACATCCAACTCAGAAACCAAGACATGAGCCACTAGACCTCTTAAAACTTTTATGTTCTGAATTTAAAGTCACATGAGACCAGAGACTTTTCAACTTACTTTCTAGGTAACTAGCACACGCATAGACGACACCTAAGTTAGTTCCTAAGTACGTGACTAAGGAGTGAAAAATAAAAACAAGGATTTTATAGATGAGCTCGTAACTTTTTATATTCAGGATATACAGTTTAGGTACCAGTTTAAATATAGGCTTGAAGTTTCATAAAATATGTTTTCTTAAGTAAAAGATAATTTTCTTTTACTTATTATCTAACACGGAAAAATCTGCCTAAAATCGCTACCGACGGTCCGCCCAAGATGTGTTTTTAACTCACACACACACAATAAACGCACACAATCACACATAATGTGACATTTATAGACGCGTCAGCTGAAAAAGGCAAACAATGTGAATTAGACTTTATTGACAATTAAATAAGAGCGAGAATACTCAGCAAAAACTGAGCTAAATTAGGATATTTCAAAAGTCAAACACAACACTTGAACTTTTTTTTCTCAAGGCAAATCAAACTTTAATCAAACTAGTGAAGGTTCTAAATTGTGTTGTGGAGGAAAACAGATATGTCATGTCTGTGTTCCGAATTTGAAAGAGCTTTCCGAGGGGAGCCGAGCGCTTACCGATCGGGTACGAGAGGCGCCGAGACGCGGCGAGCACCGAATGCATTACGACGTAGTGCTATAGGGCTGGGACTAAGGAAAACTGCTATTTTTACATATACATGCTTTTTGGTTGTTATACTTGTAGTTTTGATGCGTTTTTGTTAAGTAGGTTATTTTATTTTGGGGAAATCAGTTATGGTGTGGTGTAGCAGTGGTGTTAGTGAATTTTTTGTGAAGTTATTGAATATAAAATGAATTATTTACTAAAACTTAATTGATCTAATTCAATCAATATTCTGCAATAGAGTTTCCATTAAACCAAATCTTAACTGGAAATTAATAAACAACTTGCATAAAAAACTCAAAAATAATGCACAAAAAAATCAATACGTCGAATAGCTTTCATCTTGCCTAAAAATAGCAGTCACAGCCTAAAAAAACCTTACGAAAAAGCCGGAAAAGCTTGCCGTCAGCCCTGTGCGTAGGGCGGGGCGGGGAGGGGCGCGCGCGGGTCGGGGTGCGCGCGGGGAGGGGGCGCGTCGAGTCGCGCCAGTCGGTCGCGGGGCGCCGCGCAGCCCACACGCGTCATGCGCGCCCTCTAGCGTATTATGTTCCTCCCCGACCTCCCGCGAGCCTGCATGGTGGACGACGTAGCGACTTACTTGCAAGCGCCCTCCTCGGGACAGGTGGCTACAATTATTAACAACAAACCCATATGTAATTAACAATGATCATATTAACAGATGTTGTGAGCTAATGTTGCTTACCTAAACTGCGTCGGCCGCCCGGGTATTTTCGGGACGTACCGATTTCGCCGTCAGATCAATGTGGACGCACGTGATCCTCTTATGTTGTAGGCTGGATGCGACTGGCTGTATGGCCACATCACTAGTAGTACAAGGTAACTTAAAAAAAAAAACAAAAATAAGAAAAACACGTGTTCGATGAAGATTGAGAAGAATTCAAATTAAGAATCAAGTGTAACGGATTTCAACAAGGTAAAGAAGTAAATTGTGTTCAAAACAGAGCTTGTAAACAGATCGATGAACATGCTTTCGTATAAGATTGACAGTTGCAAGCTGTGACGTACCTACGTTGAATTTAAAACAATTCAGTGAACATTTTAAAACGAAAACGACGGGAATGTGAAGTTTTGACACAGAAAAACGACTATAACCTCAAACAACGGGATAATGGTGAATATAAGTGGCAAAATGTATAATATACAAAAAATAACCTGTGCTAGATTTCATCCTAAATCTTTATGAACGAGCATAACCTTCAAATGCGACTAAATTATTTATAATAAAGGAGAATCATAAAACTGAAACATCTGAAGATCGAGATTTTAATGTAGTTATGAAACCGAAAAGCTAAAATTAATTTCTTAAAAAAAAAAACAATCCAATGACTAAGAATATGTTGTCGCGTGATTCAGAATGACAATCATTTTTATTCAATGTGATCAATAAATAATAATTAGAAAGACTAATCATATGCTGAAATATAAAACTAAAAATGGAAATCACGTATAACATAAAACTAAAAGCTAACAATATTCAAGTTATGAAATAGAACTGAATCCATTTTCAAAAATGATAAAATCGACATGAATACAAACTTCAATCAACCGAAAAAAAAGAAAACCAACCTCTTTGCTAATCCAACAGCTCCAAGCAACATTTAAAAAAAAATTAAGCCAATCCGAGAACCACAGATTATAGCAATAATAGAAATGGAAAAAGGTTAGTGAATCGATATGGTGTGGCTAAGATGTGAATAAGTTGACTGCAGGGAAACTACGGCATAGAATAGCATAACGCCCATCGCATCTGCAGTTCACCCTGTTTTGCTAAAATCGGCTCTATCCGACTGCAAAAACAATTTACTAGCTATTTTCAAAAAAGTTTTAGTTTTAAAAAGGAGTTTTTATGCGGGTTCGCGGACCTCTGTCGTTTATGTTACGTTTTACTGTAATGCTTTTAGGTTAGGATAACATGGTTTTGGGAAACGCGTGTTCTTCTTTAGCTGAAGTATTTTTTTATTGTTCTTGTTTCTGTTTGCCGAGATAAATGTTATACCTATTGGACTGTCCTTCGTTATATTGATTACGATTCCTCCTGTGTTCTTTTTGGTATGGTTTTGTATCTTTGATAATTCTATGTTCGGGTACTACGATATTTTATTTCGACTACGTCTTGAAGTGAATAGTTTAATAGATTTTCCGTTATTGTTTGTTTATTTATACTTTAAAAGACCGGTGTATTAAAAGCTTTCGTTTATTTTGTTCATATCTTGGAAATTTTGGAGTTATTGGCTCCGTGCCCTAATACTTTGCCCTTGATCTTGATGATGAGAAAACGTTTGGTAAACATAAGCTTTTTTATGTAATACTAATAAATCGATTGGTTTTATGATATATTTACTTTTTTTGTTATAATTCGGTTTTTCTTCGTAATTATCTTCACTCAAAACAGTCCGTTTAAGTTTTCTTAAAAAAATCCAAAAAGTCAATTGGTTTCGTGATTTACTACGCTTATTTTTGTCAAAGCCGCCCCCACAATAATATGTAAATACGTTTTTTGCGAAATAATATTACGGAATAATTTCAACTTACAGTTTCAGTAACCGACTTTTCTCCAAAATAAGTCAAGGAAACCTTAACAAAATTAATATATATTTTTTTAAACATCAAAAAAAAAAATTGTGGTATATGATGACAGTTTACAGAATCGGTTATATATAGTGTACAAAGTCTACAATAGAATGGTGGGTGAGGTGCTGTATTCCTAGCTAGGTTAATAGATAACCTGTGTTAAGGAGTACAGTGCCGGTCCCCAAGGAAAGAAACAATACAATCGTACACAGTATGCATTAAAGTACATTATGATGTATAAAAACTAAAGCAACATTCAACATACATTATTGAATAACAATTTAGAGCATCATATAAGTAATACATAAAATTCGTACATACAGATAATATAAACGAGGTTGCGAAGGTACCAACCTCCCAAGTTAGCCGAGCCGGCGCTTATTCAGCACAGATAAACCGACACAACTTGAAATTCTAATTTAATTTCGTACATTTCACTTGTGGAATACGAAGCATTTGATTAAAAGTTAAATCTTGCTGTTTTACAATAAAAAAACCTGTAATAAAAGGTTTCAAAGGTAATGGATGATGAAATAAAACGAATTGGGGAAATTTATATTTGTATTGAATAACGGGGTATGTTCGCAACTCTTCGTCCAAAATTACGTATTTGGCTTACAAAAATTAGACTTGGGTATACAATGCACAACTAGTTAGGTTACAGTGTCCTGATTATTAAAGAGCCTCAAATACAATACACTAAAATAAAGTTTGCAAAGCAGTTACGATTCAGTCTATAAAAGAAAACTAGCAAAATGGAGAATCAATGAGCCTTAAGGAGTACGCAGTATTTATGGAGAGGAATAAGAATTTTATGTTGTTTTCGCTGATTTTATGATTCGGAAATGGGAAGAGTGATGTAATACTGTAAATCAATAACAATTAAAGAAGAAGAAAAAAGTACAACGATACAGAGGACGAAGACCAGCTAAAATAACTTCAAACAGAACGAATAAAATCAAAACTTGCAAAAACATCTGACTATGGTATTCTTACCATTAAAGAAAGGAGATAAATAGTTGGATTAAATCAGTTGAAAAAATATTTACATAATTATTTAGTTTTTTACAAATATTTTATTATTTTAATCAGATGGACAATGATTCACCTTAATCTTATTAAAAGTGTCACATCAACTAGATTTTTGAACGTTTAAAAAAGAAACAGGGAATAGACAATGAAGAACTCAATCACGGTCTCAAAAAAGAACTATTTTAATGTTTTAAAAACGGAATATTATTAAAAAACTGACGCCCAAAGTACCCGGCCGGCTTGCGTTGAGCGGACCGCGTCGCATCGGTGTTTCTCGATGTATCCCCCTATTATTTCTTCTATCACCCTTTTTGCCACTCGATGTATGAATGTTTTTCACTAACTGTTAATGTTGATATTTTAATGTATCCCTAATTATTGTTAGTTTGGACTTTTTTTTTCTGTCTTTTGTGGTGCGTGGAATGTTATGTCATTTTGATTTTTTTCTAATGCGTCGGCAGCCTTATATTTTGTGTGACTTCTTCCTTAATACAAAATTCTTGTAATAGTGACTAAACATTAGTAGACAATCATGATTCTATTTCTGTTATTGTCAATCATAATGATTCACGCACTACAACGTATATTTTTGTTTGTATTTGGATAGTTACATTGATTTTACGAATTTCTCATCAATATATTTATTTGATACATTAACACAGCTGGAAAAGCTTTAGTTAAATCTTGCTTTAACAAAATAAAAGTCAGTAAAGACAATGTAACATAATGTTCATTTACAAATAATGGCCAGGAAAATAAAAAAAGAAATTGTCGGTGAAAGACGGTTTCTCAAACAGAATGTATGGATATACAAAGTACTTAACTATGATTAGATATTTTAAAGCATATGATTTCATGAAAAGTAATTTATTTCCCTGGCCAGCAGTGTTTAGTCGATAATTCTGTATATGTGCATGATTCCCGAATGCACTACCCTAAAAGCGAGAATGTGTTGCACGAACCTGTTTTTTTTTAATGTTCTTTTTTAATTTCACTACTCCAAGCAAAGGAATCCATTAGTGAATTGGATTTGTATATTGATGTTTTTTTTTTATTTCGATTGCAGCGCACAGGTAATCCATGTATAATGCCTGTATGTAACCTCGTGTATTTTGACTGTTGATGTCTATATATTTAAATTTTAAGCGTGTTTTTTCTTACATCGGATTTTTTAACAGGTTTTTTAATAATTCGAAAAAATGTTTCTGCTGTGAAGATTAACATCGAAATAGTAAAATGGGTTAATATCTCGAGCGACAGTAGGAAGCACGTTCAATAAAACAGAGGATTTTTGCCATCTATAAATAAACTGAGATAATACTTATTTTTCAGTGTTGAAAACTCTGAAACATTTGTCGTATGTGTTTTAACATAGATTGTAGAGAAGATTACGGTAGGTTCAGTTATTTTATTAGCTAAACTAACTAAAGATTTGTAATATAAGGAAGTTCTTACAAGCTTTCTCTCTTTCACATTTTCGTTTAAGGTTTGTACCAAATGTTCTCAAAGTGGAATCTTCAATCTTCTAGCTATGAAGCGGTTTTAGGTTTCTGAACCGGTATAATGTTTAAGACGTAATGTTACAGCTCTATCTTACACACAACAAGCGCTCGGTGGGGTACCTTAATCGATTTCTTGCAGCTATAAGCCTAAGCACGGTTGTGAACATCAAGATCGGAATCGAGCACCGATTATAACAATTTTTACATGTAGGTAATGTTCAGGCATCATTTTACCATTTATACCTTGGAAGATCTGGAGTACGTGGTTAAATATGGGCACGGATCGATCTTCCGGGTAAAGCAGCTTTTGCGGAGGTCAGTCCGCGAATGGGTGAACATCTATTACATACCGAGACCCATTCGTGCCTCTGAAAACATGGCTGTCGTAATTTGTACATCTTTGACAGTCTTTACGGGTAGTCAAAAGTGTGGAAGTCTGAAAACCACTAACTAGTCAAGAGATTTCCCAGTGACTGGATTGTGGAGGGCAGATAGGCAGACGCTCCAAGTAAAATACTGGTACTCAGCTGCATCCAGTTAGACTGGAAGCCGATCCCAACATCTTTGGGAAAAGGTTAAGCAGCTGATGATCATACCTTAGCCTAGCCGTTTCGCTAGGTACCTTGGAATATGGGAACCGTGAGATTCAAAGAATTTATTTTCAAAAATAAAAACATGATAATAATGAAAGGATTAAAAAAGAGGAGCTCATGGCTAAATAAGAACAGCCACTCGTGTCGATCTTTAGGTTAAGCCGTGCTTACCTAGGTTGGCGCGTGGATGGGTGACCACCCATTACATACCGAGTTTCCTCCGTGTCTCGGAAAGCACGTTAAGCCGTTGGTCTGCCATTTTTGGATCTTTGACAGTCGTTACAGGTAGTCAGTGACCCGAAAGTCTGACAACCAGTCTTACCAAGGTGTATCGTATTATTTAGCGCTAACTGGGTTGTGGAGGTCAGATAGGCAGTCGCTCCATGTAAAATACTGGTATTCTGTTGCATCTGGTTAGACTGGAAGCCGACCCCAACATAGTTGGGAAAAGGCTAGGCAGATGTGAATAATGAAAAGTTTCTTAATAAGCATTCACAATTGAACGTTTCAAGTTCAGCATCCGACACAAATACATACATAAAAACATATTGAGGAGAAGCAAACAGAAATAAAGTTTATTACTGTCATAAGTGTATCTCTGGTAGCAAACAATAAAAAATAAGGAAGAGATAAATAAGCATAGACAAAGAGGATTTACTTATAATTTCTATGTATGGAGGTCGTAAATCTTTGATAGAACCTTTTTATGTGTTTCATTTGGCTAATTGTCTGTGATATAGTAATGGGGATGTTATGGTAAGAATAACTTTGTGTTTGGGGGTCTTTCAGTAAAGATATATGCCTGTGAAGGAGCTCGTGGTTAAATAATTACAGCCGCTCGGGTCAATCTTCAAGTTAAGCTGCGTTTGCCTAGGTTGGTCTGTGAATGGGTGACCACCTATTACATACCGAGTTTCCTCCGTGACTCGAAAAGCACGTTAAGCCGTTGGTCCCGGCTTTAATTTGTAGATCTTTGACAGTCCAGGTAGTCAGTGACCCGAAAGTCTGACAAACCAGTCTTACCAAGGGGTATCGTATTACCCAGTTCTAACCGGGTTGTGGAGGTCAGATAGGCAGTCGCTCCATGTAAAAAACCTGATATTCAGCTACATACTGGAGGCCGACCCCAACATAGTTGGAAAAAGGCAGGCTGGTAGGCAGATGATGATGATCTATGCTTGTGAAAGTAGGTTCGTATTCTAGAACAATTCTCAAGTCGGAATCTCGATTGAAAATGATGAGGTTTCATTCTTACTTCTTGTCCTTCGCTCGTATCCTGATTTGTCCTTCTCTCTCCCTATGAGGTACCTTAAGGTAATACAGTGACAGTATCTTTAAGTCCCTAAATGAGGGTGTGCTATACTCCTCTGCAAACCCCTCTGCTGTAATACAAGCATGTTTTTATATAATGAGTCCAATCCTCATGGGGTCAACTCAAAAAGACGTTATGAAAAAGATAAATGGAAAAGGCATTCAATGGGATTAAATGAACTTAGAGGGTTTTATTGATGATTTTAATTATTATAATTCTGTAAACAAATACGTATTACGATTGCGAATCATATTTTGTTTAACATAAAACCTGACGCTGACCAGCGAATTGCAAAACACGGAAGAAAAAATTTAAATTTCGCGGGCTACTCTGGCGCTTCTTCCCCCATAAATTCAGCAGTCAGGTTGACAACCACCAAACCAATAATGTTAGTTTGTTTGCTACGCTAAAGGAGGGAGGAGCTCGTGCCTAAATAAGAACAGCCGCTCTGGTCGATGTTTAGGTTAAGCCGTGCTTACCTAGGTTGGTCCGTGGATGGTTGACCACCCATTACATACCGAGTTTCCTCCGTGTCTCGGAAATCACGTTAAGCTGTTGGTTCCGGCTGTCATTTGTACATCTTTGGCAGTCGTTATAGGTAGTCAGTGTCCCGAAAGTCTGACAACCAGTCTTACCAAGGGGTATCGTATTACCTAGCACTAACGGGGTTGTGGAGGTCAGATAGGCAGTCGCTCCATGTAAAATACTGGTATTCAGCTGCATCCGGTTAGACTGGAAGCCGACCCCAACGTTGTTGGGAAAAGGCTAGGCAGATGATGTTTCAGAATCAGAATCAGAATCATTTATTCGTAAACATAGGTAATAATTACAAACAAGATCTTAAAAATCAGGTAGTGCGCTATGTTTTGCCAATGGACATACAAATTACAAAAAAAAAAACACCAACGATTATATGAGTGGGTTTACAATAAAATTATTAATGTAACTGAACATCCTAATAATATTATGATTGTATAAACATATGCAAACAAGTTAAATTTTATTATTCATAATCAATTTGCTACGCTAAAAACTCTCTTAAAAGTAATTTGGTCATTACCAGTTCGCGACAGTTACATTTTAAGTCCCACTTAACACAACCGTCCCAACCACCCAAGTTCCGTGATACATCATACTTTACTCGCCACAATTTATGTAGTAGCTTGTATATAGTTCCATCAGTATGCGGCCTACGTCTTGTTTACAAGATAACGCTGAAATCTTATATGGATGCTGTAAATCACGGGTAGGAAGGGAAAACATGCGGAAAAGGAAAGGTTATTATTTTCTATAAGATGTTGCGGCGAGCGGTTGGTATAATCCACTTTGGTGGCGTTAGGTTGGTATGATTTAGTTAGCATGTAATCCTTCTGCAGGTTTTTCTTATAAAGTGATGGGTATTGGTTATTGCGCGGCCTTTTTGTATGCGGCCAGCTTTAAAATAGTAAAATCCAGGTGATTTTCTAAATGACTTAGATTATTATATAAGCAGATGTGTAAAATCCATCTACAATGCATATTATATTTTTCACTTCTGTCATTTTTCGTTGGCTGTTAGTTAATTTTCTGTATTTTTTGTCCGAAGAAGTTTATTATAGAAGAACGTTTTTATTTCCCTAGAATTAGTTAAAGTATCTTAAATTCACGTCAATACGTCGTTTTCAAAACGATTGAAATCTTTAGCTTGGAAAGACATCTAGCTACGGTGCAGCTTTCGTAGATCTCAAGATCTATTTTTTATTGAATATCTGAAAATTTCTAGAAAATAAATAAATTCTAGATGGTTATCAAGAAATCATTATCACCATACTAATGTTCTATTTACCTATTTAATTTGCGTTCGGCGAAGTATGACTTCTTTTCTCATACATATCAAATCTCATGGTTACTGTGTAAACTAAAATTGTAGTTGCTTTTCTGAGAGCTTTTTATGGAAAGAGCTATAATGTAAACAGAAACAGTCATTAAAACATAACGCTTTAAAACCCCAACTATTAACCAAATTTGTTTCCAAAAAAGATGTCTGATCTTTAGTTTTAAAACTTAATTCGTGTTAAAAAGTGCTAGAAAATTCAGGCACGGCAATCTAAGTTAAGTTGGAATGGTTAGACATTACCGTTTGGTTAGCTGATAGCTGGGGGCTGGTGCCAACTGTGACTGCTGTGCCAAGGGATCCTGGGGGGGGCGACCTTGGTGGGAGAAAGATGTTGATTTTTGTTTGACGGGTATTTTAAAAGGATTGTTTTACAAGCTAATATCTATTCAAGTAGTTTTGAACTAATGAAGGATTCCAATTAACTAGAAACTGATTTTCTTGGTTAAAACAGTGATTTAATAGAACTTTTTTTTTAACTTGTTTACTGTGTAGGCAATGATTTTTCGGAAAATACACAGCTTTTTGCGCTGTGCGGTGCGATTTAAGAGTAGAACTCAAAATCAAAAGGCATTTATTCAAAGTAGGCTGAAGTGCAGCACTTTTTGAACGTCAATATGTTACGTTACGTCAATTACACAAGACAGTCTTCGCCTTCAAAAATGAGCTTTAGAAGTTTTTCGTTTATTTCGCAACTACTATCCTAACTAATATAACTTCGAAAGTAATTTTCTGTAACAATGTAGACTTTCTATAATTACCAAGAAAAAAAAATAGAAAAAAAATATAATTGATTCTTGTTTCAAATTAATTGTGTAGGTATCTCTATGGCCGATACAAGTGATTGAACGTATGACTTAAATAAATATTATACCGCCTGCACCTGTCCATCTACCTACCCTGTAACGGTAACCTCCTTGAAGATACTTTAACAAATGTGCCACAACGCACGTGGTGCGTGCTGCTACCATCGTCACGACTATGCGAAACGTGCGTGTATGTACTTACTTGTTTACTAAGAGTACACTTGAACAAGCAGTTTGGTTGGTAGGCAAGGAAGAATGTAAACTATAATAATGGGTGTAAAAAGACCCTTAACGATGTTGAAAGGCACCTGTGCGTTCACCACATCTGTGCGAAAATTTTTTTTGTTTGAACCGTACCTGGGAAGCTTCTAGTTACGGAAATATTGGAGTCAAAGTTCCAACCTTATCACAAGTTTTTTTTTACAATGAAGAAGTGTCTTTCGGCTACGTCTTCGTTAAGGGTATTGTTACACCCATTATAAAGCGATTATCATTACTAATAAAAATCAAAAGATAGATAATCAGCTCTTTTTGAACGTCAAAATTTATAAGAGACTCCAAAACGCTCGCCGTTCGCCACATCCTAGTGTTTTACCATCATCATTTTATTGTGTGCTTAATCATCCACTGCTTGTCTTTTCCCAAATAATATGTCGAGGTCTGCTTCCAATCTATCCGAATGCAGCTGAATACCAGTATTTTACATGGAGCGGCTGCCTAATTGACATCCACAACGCGTTAACTAAGTAACAAGTAGTAAAAGTTTTTGAAGTTTTTGTCGTTAGTAGCAACCTGGATATGACGATGAGCAGCCTGTATACCAATCTCTGTGGTTTACTGTACTTTAGTAGTTACTATAGTGACTAGTAATGAGGTATGTTGAGTGTAGTATTTACTATCACTATGCAGTTACCAAGAAAAGTGCTATGGCTAGGTTATTTGTAGTATTTTTCTCATAAAATGCGTCATTTAAACGTTTTCAGGTTAATTTTCGTTCACGTTTTATGAATATTTAAACTTATGCCATTTTTTCCATGGGGTATGTAAAAATTACAGACTGTCTACTGCTATAATCGTTACTTACTCCATTTGCTTCTGCGTATATCGATTTAAATAATTTAGTTATGTATGTCTACTTGATCAAAAATTACAATCAAACTACTACATGAAAAATGAAACAAGTAAAACAATGAAGTGGACATGGTCAATATCCCGTTTCTAGTGTTAATGATACTGTTAGTGACCATGACAGTTAAAAAACTTATATGAAAAATGAATGTTGATGGATGGAGAGGGAGAGGAAGGCCAAAGAAAAGATGGATGGATTGTGTAAAGAATGACATGAAAGAGAAAGGAGTAAATGATGCCGTGACGTCTAACAGGGGAGAATTGATGAACGTGTTGTGTTGAACCCAAGTAGAATAGGAAAAGGACAGGGAGATGATGATGTCTACATGATCAAACGAACTTATAAAGAAAAACTTTTTCACTACATCATGAGCTATGTTAAAGAAATTTCAATACATTTTGCAGTTTAATTCATCTCGGTTGAATAAGGCCAAGATAAATTCCACTATAGCAAAAAGCTCCGAGTCATTTCCACACCGGTACCTCCTCATCATGGGTTATTTTGAGGAGTCTACACACTGTCCTAGTTTCACACCGTGTGTGCAGGGCACATTGTGTAACCTCTGGCTTATGAGGTCGTCTTACTAATTAAGAAATTTTAATTGATGGCTTGTTTTTTTTAAGCTTAGTGCAAATCGGTCTAACACACTAAAAGTACCATGATGATACATACTTATTTATTAATTGCTAAATTATACTAACACATATCCATACTATCATTAAAAATACTATATTTGCGAAGGTAATAATGTAAATTTTAGTTTGTTACTTTTTTATGCTGAACAATTCGTTTCGATACACGCAATTTGACAATGACCTTTGTTAGGACATACATGCAGTTTCTTCTACCGTAAATGACCCATGCGGGTGAAGCCGCAGGAAAAAGTTATTTTATATCAATTATAATGGGTGTAACAATACCCTTAAAGTTTTTTAAATACATGTTTTTAGTCTTAAAACTTTACTTAAAATACCTCTACGTCTCACGTACTATTAAAAGCATGCACGCACTCAAAACACAATGTTTTGAGTGCGTTATATTGAGTCCTACTGTGAAACGTGATTTTTCACCCCAAAAAAATCGTTTCCCAGAAATAATTTTTGCGTAAAGTTACTTAGTTTGATGTACATAATGCTTGGTTGACGGCTTCGTGCAGGGTCCGTTTACACCTTGTAGATTAAAAACCGGCCAAGTGCGAGTCGGACTCGCGCACGAAGGGTTCCGTACCATTATCTATAAAAACGGCAAAAAAATCATATCTGTTGTATGGGAGCCCCCTTAATTTTTTTATTTTTAGTATTTGTTGTTTTAGCGGCAGTAGTAATACATCATTTGTGAAAATGTCAGCTTTCTAGCTATCACGGTTTATGAGATACAGCCTGGAGACAGACATACAGACAGACAGACAGCGAAGTCTTAGTAATAGGGTCCCATTTTACCCTTTGGGTACGGAACCCTAAAAAACAGACGAACGGACAAACAAACAGTGTCCCAATAAGGTTTTCACCCTTTCGTTTACACTATGACTAAACAATTTAGATTGTCATCAGTGTAGTCCCGTCCTTAAGCTGTTGCAGCAACAATACACAAATTGACGTATTGAAATTGACACAAATTGAATTGTATTGCTACGTTCGTAGACCCACGTTTTTAGGCATTTTTATTTGGCTACGGCGTAGCAAATATTTTCGTAGCATGAAAAAGTTCCTAATTATAAAAGGTAACATTTAGTATACCTGAAAATTATTTTTAGAATAGGTAAATGGGTATGTTCATAAATACTAAGAACTGCTAGGAGAATGGGCTTTTTTTGTAATGTGTGTTTATTTTTGGTCTTTGGAAATAGCGAATTAACCAAACAAATCGTTCT
This sequence comes from Eurois occulta, assembly GCA_950022335.1. NCBI lineage: Eukaryota > Metazoa > Arthropoda > Insecta > Lepidoptera > Noctuidae > Eurois > Eurois occulta. Next base: position 1,825,822 of record OX465502.1, read on the forward strand.
TTTTTCAAACTCAAACATTTATTTCAATTAGTTCATTACAGGCACTTTTGAATTATTATTATTTGTGAAACGAGTATTTTAAATTTTAAAATCTACATTTTTACGTTACGAAAAACCTCAGGTCCATTATATCTACTCTTATCATAATTTTACAGTTTAAACTCGAAACAAAATGAATTTGTTTCAACTTCCACTTTCAAAAAAAAACTGTCACTAAATTATTCAATGAGAACCGTCTCACCTGTTTCTTGATGACGTCACAAGATGGCCGCCGTACCTCATACAATACACGTGGCCTGCCAGTCTCATGCCAACTGGCATATTTCGCCCTTGACACTGCTCTGTTGCTCCCAATGTCTAACTAGCATTATGAAATACTGCTTCCTTTAAATTTTACGTAATTAGGTGCTGATTTAATTGGGTAACTGAAGCTTTTTGGTGTGGTGATAAATTTATCTTTGTTGGATAGAGAAAGCTTGTGGAAAATCTATTGCGATTTTCTGTAAATGTTTTGTAGTAAAGTAATAATAAATCGTTGTAGATCTTTGATAGTCATTAAGAAGTCTGTGGCGCGAAAGTCTGACAACTAGCCTTGCCAAGGTGTAACGTATTACACAGTGCTAAAATTGTGGAGGTTAGATAGGCAGTCGCTCCATGTAAAAGACTGGAATTCAGCTGTATTCAGTTAAACTGGAAGCCGACCCCAACTATGTTGGGAAAAGGCTAGGCAGATGATGATGATGTATTGTAAGTAAAAGGAATTTTCGTTTTGTGTGTCAAGTGATAAAATTATACAATAAGCACGTGAATCCGAAAAATCAGAAGTGCGTGTCTTGGGTTTGAACTCGAGGCCTATGACTTGGCAGTCTGACGGTCACACCACTAGGCTATCAGTTCTATCCTTCAACCTCCTTGATACAAGCCTATTTTTATTAAATAAAAAATTGGTTTTACTAAGACACATAATAAAACTACTTGTTTTTCAAATACTTTTTCATAACCATTTTAAATACTTTAAGCTATTTTGTAATTTACCGGGTGAAAAAATCAGGGACAATTTCCAAACAAAGTTTTCCAAAATTCGCTTTTCCATTTTTAACTCCTGCAAGTCTGAAACCTGTAGCTGACAACAAAGGCTTCTGTGAAATACAACACAAATGTATCGTTCTGGTATCGACTGCTGTTCAGATTCGATCATTGATACCGATACCGCTCCGTTCACGTGGAAGAACCGGCGTTTACCTGAAACTTTTAAACTTTTCGACCTTTTTATTGATAGCGATTTTTTTACTCTACGGAGTCTGTTTTCTTTTGAGTTACTGGTATGTTCACGACTATATTTCCCCAAGCGGAAGGTAAAAGTATGCTATACTGTTGTATTATGCTAGTTGTAAGTCCTGTGATACCATGAGCAGCTCGTGGCCAAATAACAGCAACTCGGGTCGATCTTCAGGTTAAACCGCACTTGCCTAGGTTAGTCCGTGGATGTGTGACCGCCGATTACATACCGAGTTTCCTCCGTGCCTCGGAAAGCACGTTAAGCCGTTGATCCCTGCTGTCATTTGTAGATCTTCGACATTCGTTACAGGTAGTCAGTGGCCCGAAAGTCTTTATGATAAGATAGTATTGTCCTGTAATCAAAACACGGTCTTATACTCTCGCCAGTTCGATCCAGTTTTCTTAAGGCAGAATGCAGTTTTCCCTTTATAATCTCGTTGCATGTATTTCCGATGAATCACGAACATGGTCTACATATGTACTCGTACGTGAACAGTGATATTATTGGGCTGCGATCATGTTTGCCAACCGTGGTGACAACGTGTATATAGCATGGTATTATAAATGCAAGACAGTTCGATGTTTCAGAATAGGCAGTTTCTTCTGTTTCTCGTTTGGTGTTTTACAGGAACTTTTCTATCTCTCGCTCTACTTCAACGTATGGCCACCCAATGCTGAGTGTAGGTCTCTTACAATTTCCCCACTTTTGTGCGGTTTTGTGTCATGGCTATCCAGTTTTTTCCGACCACTTTAATGAGATCGTCTGTCTACCTAGTCCGATGTCTTCCCTCATTCCTCCGTCCCGTTCGTGGTTTCCACGGAATATCTTTTCTATAATACTTATTATATGAATTTGCTTGGGTGACCGAGCTCTGCTGGTGTGAAAACCGAGGAAAAAAATCCCAGATATGAGACCTAACTAGATCGATTTTTCGCCCCCGTAAACCGCTATATTGCCACTTTCATCGAAATCGTTGGAGCCGTTTTCGAGAACGTGATTAAAAATATGTATATTTACAAATGTTGCTCATTTAGTAGTATAGTTTAAGATAAGCTCGCTCCCTATTACGTGGAAGTTTAACATAAGTCATGAAACGTGGGTGTACTATTTGTAAACCTCTGCTTAACCTTTTGCGGAAAACAAGCGTATCGGTATGTTACATAGGGTGTAAACGGACCCTTCACGAAGCCGACAACCAAGCATTCTATACATCAATCTAAGTTTCTACGCAAACATTATTGCTAGGGAACAATTTTTTTTTTTGGGATGAAAAGCCATATTTTACGGTAGGACTCAATGTAACGCACTCAAAACGCTGTGCTGATGGATGCATTGAATAGTACAGGGGTCGTGGAGGTATCTAAAGTAAAGATATGATATTGAAAACTTGTATTTAAAAAAAGACTTTTGAAAAAGTTACAACTTTGACCCCCAATATCTCCGTAACTAGAATGTTCCCAGGTATGTTCCAGACCAAAAAATGATCGCAATGACGGGGAGAAAAAGTGCCTTTGGGCTTAGTTAACGGTATTTTTACACCCATTATGTAAACCTCTGCCTACTCCTTGGAGGATACAGCGTAATGTTATGTAATATTTAAAGTTGATTAAGAGCTAAGTAACTGCCGTACTCAGAAACTATAAATAATCTGATCTGATCTGTAAATGAAGATGTCCATAAAAGATTATAAATGTACCTATCTATCTGCCTAGCCTTTTCCCAACAAGATTGGGGTCAGCTTCCAGTTAAACAGGATTAATATATTAAATATTATAAATCATTAACTTTAATTGAGCAGCATCTGTCAACAAAATTGAAATGTTCTCATTAAGATACATTTTTGGCTGTCAACCTTCCAATATTTGCTGCTGGTCAATTAAACTTAATGTTTGAATAATGTTAAGTGTCATGTTTGAGACACAGAATTCGATAATAAAGTAACATTTACTTTAAAAAAAAGCGGCCAAGTGCGTGTCGGACTCGACCCATGAAGGGTTCCGTAGCAGCAAGTAACATAATATAAAAGTTCGTGTAGTTCGTTGTAACTTTAATCGATGTTTTAATTATCTTTCTCTTATTTTAGAAGTTACGGGGGGGGGGGGGGGGGCTCACATTTTACCACTTTGGAAGTGTCTCTCGCGCAAACTTTTTTTCTAAACTGAAAAGTTTAGAAAAAAATGATATTAGAAACCTCAATATCATTTTTGAAGCCCTATAAATAGATACCCCACACGTATGGGTTTGATGAAAAAACATAACACACCGGTATAGTGCGAGCTAACCGGTAGAGTTGGACTCGCGCATCGAGGGTATATTTACGGTTTTCAGATTGAATCCTTTACGTGTTCTGTAAGACTTCTTGCCAAATTTCATGATTCTAGGTCAACGGCTACCCTATAGCTTTTGATTCCCTTGTGCAATCGCAAAATATGCGACATAAACGGTCCTTTGATCGCGTTGACTTACAAGATTTATTTTTTCACTATTCCAAGGGGTAGCAGATCTGAGTATTTGATATTAATTTCACTTGATATCTCGACTCGATGGACGGACAACAAAGTGATCCTATAAGGGTTCCGTTTTTGCCAACTGACGTACGGAACCCTAAAAACCACGAAGATATTTAATTTACAGGTCAGTCAGCTTTTGCCTATCCTACGGAACCATATTAACGGGATTGTCCTAACTCAGACCATGGTCTACCTATGTTGTAAATTTCATTTATTTTCGTTCAACCGTCATCATCATCTGCCTAGCCTTTTCCCAACTATATGGGGTCGGCTCCTAGTCTAACTGGATGCAGCTGAATACCAGTATTTTACATGGAGCAACTGCCTATCTAACCCCCACAATTCAGCTAGCACTGGGTAACACGATACCCTTTGGTAAGACTGGTTGTCAGACTTTAGGAACTCGTTATGTAGTGGGTGGTCACCCATCCACGGACCAACCTAGGCAAGCACGGCTTAACCTGAAGATCGACTCGAGTAGCTGCTATTATTTAGCCACGAGCTCCTTCAACCGTAAAGCCGTGAAAAAATAACACATAGATCAAGAGTTTATATTTGCTCAGACCCGTGTCAAAAATGCAGCTAGAATGCTCAGTCATTTCATTCGCGAGCGTTAAGAAAGCCGCTTAGTCGCTCAACACAAAAAAATTAGTCTTTCCTGGACGAAGCGCTTTACGCTAAAAGATGAAAAAACGCAGAAAAGCATTTTTCACGTCTATCGTTAATTGTGTTTACGTTATTTCAATTGCAGTAGACTATACTACTATGGTTTATAAAAGAAACTATCTGTGATCGACAACTATCACAACATACCACACTTTTAATGTGATTCATTTTACAACATCAGTCGTCAGTTTGTCAGTCTTTCTGAATTCGAAAGACTAAATTCATCATCATCTGCCTAGCCTTATACCAAATTTATTGGGGTCGGCTTCCAGTCTTACCAGTCTTTTCCGGTCTCTAATACTTCATGTAGCCGGGTAATAGTTGTCTATGTTTTAAAACCTAGATATATAAGTCTATCTGTGTGCTATTTTTTCTCAAATCTGTTCAGCTGTTTACGAGTGTTGAAGCAAAAAACATTCATACCGTTGTTCATATAGATATCCATTTTGTTTTTTTTTTTAAATCGTTCAATTTACCGTTTTATATTTTTATTGTCGGTTACAACTTTATGGCACATCTTGTTATTTTAGCTGTATACCACGAGGGATGGTTCGAGGAGGCACGGGAAAAGAACACATAGAAGGAATTGGGGGCAGCCTTTGCCCAGCAGTGGGACAGTACAGGCTACTAAAAAAATATATATATATAAATGCTTGTAAAAATACGACCCTTTCATTTCGGTAGCTCCTAGCAATACTACATACACATCGTAACAATCTTTCACGTTTATAATATTTCTGGGATAGGGTCGTCCCAAATTGCATTAAAATGTCATTTCACAAAATAAAGGGTAGTCTATAACAGCATTTAGAAAAATGCAATTAGGATTAGCGTTAGGGTTTCGGCAATTGGCTGCGCCAGTCTATCGTGAAATTGATTTAAAACTTTATATTGTACTGTCGTAACTTTGTCATGCTAACTTATTGTTTTTGGATATAATTTAGACAATATAAAATGTTTAGTTTGTACAGAGGAGAACACACACACAGTTGTATAATTCGTTTTTTTCAAATATTTCAATAGGTGTCTCGTTCGCTTGAACTGAAAATTCTATACATCGTTTAATTATAATAAAATGACAGATACATACCTTAAAGTCAATAGTCTTATTCATTAACACATATTAATGATATGGTAGGCAATAAGGTAAAACGGTACCAACCGTACTAGTATAAACTGTATCACGTATAATAAAATAGTTCGGGATGTAAACACTTTTTCACGTGACCTAAGTACGATGAGGGTACATCTAACCTAATTTCCCTCTTTTCAGGTCCATAAAGATTTCGTTTGAGTTAGATACTTATTTCGATGTTTCAAAGTAAGGTATGACTCGTCTCTGTAATGATGACATTACTTATAATTTCAGTGGTGTGAATAAACTCGACTTTTGACTAGCAGATTCTTTTAAAAGTAGTATGACTAAACTCTGTCGCAATGTGTGTGCAATAGTTTTGTCATAAACAATGCACTTTATAAAACTTTAAATAAAATCATGACAATGATGCGGACCGAACCGGTGCGGACACTGCGGACAAATTGAGAAACGGTGGCAGACACTGGAGACGCGAAATTTTAATCAGTTTTTCACAATTTCAGCTTTTATAGAAGCTTAACATCTAAGAGCTTGCTTCGAATTTGATACAGAGCCCAGTTAGTTTTCATTTCGCTATTACAGGTCCATATATATTTATGTTAAATCGTGCAATATGTTCAAGCAATACATATCTATTCATATTTGGTACATTAGACAGATGACGTATCTAAACAGCAGACTGAACACATCTCTCAACGTCACTTCCCCTCTCAATTCTCCTTAAAATCGAGCTAATGAGACACATTCCTCAGTTCGTATCAATCAGAAGCCGAATCTGTATCTCGATCTCCGGAATCAAAGACTCGCCACTGCCGACGTCCGTTGCGTTCATTTTTCCGATAATAGCCCGCGCCATCTCGCTCACTCTTCGTTGCGCAAACGCCACCAACCCGAGCTAAAACAGGGCTCAGCCATACTAAATTTAGTTCTGCAACACTGCACCGTGTCATGCCCATAGAAAACATTAACAACCATACACCACACGATATATCGACACCGCATATTCCCAGCCAGATTTTCGCGATCACAAATTGCTGTATAATATTCAATTAGGTCGCCGATATTGATGGGAGAGCCGGCCGCCCGGCAATTTTGGTTAGCGCATCTGCTGCTCTATACGCGTAACGTTTGATATACGATTAGTTTTCGACCCGTTTTCACCAGGTTTATCCGGTCGATAGTCCATTATCGGCCGATAGCCGGTTAGCTTTCGGACCGTGGCGAGCGGCTGCGAGCGGCGACCGTTTGTCCCTCAAGGTGCGTCGCGGGGACAGCTAAATATAACCGCACACGCGGCCCGTCGTCTCACAGTTTTTCCTCGGTCCACCGTACTCCCGGCATGCTGCCAGCTCGACGTCACACCTCTATTACCTCATAAACGCCAAACTTTGAGAAAGGACTTTAAAATTAGCAAGGACGCGGGTTCAAACGGTTACAGACCGGCCGCAAGCTGGGTATTTCTGTACGGCGACACCAGCGCTCCTGATAATTACGCAAGCTTCGGAACATCGAACATGGCGGCCGGCCGCGCGGCAGAAGACGCGGGAGAGATGAGCTGTCACGGGATATTTATGAAATTGGAACTAAAATAGATTCAGTAGTAGCTTGGAGCGAGTCACCTTGACGCGCGTGTCTTATGTAACACGCGCCACGCGAATCGAACGCGACGCGCTCCAAAATCGAAATTCGAAAATGTCAAAAACGTGACGCAATCGGTGACGTGTCGATGTGTGACGTAAGTTTAGTGTTGCCACTCCTCCGTTCGACTAATAAATTTATTGTTTGGCATGTAAACGGATGCGTTCGAGCCAAGAAATTACAGCGTTCGGTAAAAAAAATATTGAATGAAGCAACGAAATGATGGCGCAGTGTAATCGGGCCCGCCTTGCAGCTTTGCCAAACACTATCTTGTTTATAGTTCAACAGTTGCACAAGATTTTTGATTATGGAATGTTTACACCTTCCAGTTTCCTTGTTTCATTGTGAACTGGCGGACTTTTGTTCTCTCGCTCTATTTTTTATAGAACTTTTAATTACTCCTTTCTCCTAATGACGGCGGCGCCTATTGAAACGCTGGACCACTTAAACTTAAGTGTAGAAATGACTTTTTATTTTTACCGTCTGTAGGTAGTGTTCCCTAATGATTTTTCAGTGGTACTCGTTTGAGATGGTTGAAGTTTCGTTTGCATGCATTGTTTGATGAGTAAAGTTCGAGTGTTTGAATGTTTTCTGTGCTGGCAATACCTACCGGGTAATGTCAGTTGACATTTTGTAGTATACAAAGACGTTTGTAACATTGTATGTCTCAATAAATTCGAGTATTATAGTCACTTATATATCATTGGCATCTAAATCTGTGTACTTTAATAGTTTTAGTACATTTTAATTTTATTTATGACCAAGAATTGAACTAAATTGCAAAGATTTCTGTCCATTAGTTGGGTTTCCATTATTTTAATGGTAGTGTTATTTATTACACATTCCTCTCGAGTCTCTTGAATAGTATAGACTATTTTTTTCTATAATGGGTTTTCCTGCAAACTTCTATTTTCAGACTACAGAAACAGTCTATTTGAAAATAGTAATGACATGTTTGGTAGGTTAACATTTTTTAAACAGGTTTTTAAGTACCTAAAGACCAATGAAATTTTTTATAAAAACCTTTCTAGTTCACAATATTTTTTTTTCATTAGTTTGCCTTAAAACGAAAATTGGTTTTTCATATTCTCTTCATCCTCTACTTATTCACAAATGGATTTGTCGACAACGTTTATTTTTCGGCAATTTTTTTTCTGTATTTTTCTAATGACGAATAAAATATGCCAAAAAACGTTAATTAGACTTCTATTTCGACAGTCCTCAACCATAACCTAACACAACTTGATTTAGACAAGCCAGAACCTATTCTAAAGTTGTGAGGTCCTTTATTATTCTCCTACCGTAAGGCTCATGGTACGGAATCATAATGGATACAAGTACAGGCTCGTTGCTCGTCCGTATTGAGGAATTAATAGGCTTGTCTGTTTAATATGGCTCCTGGGTTGTTGTGGGTTATGTTACCTTTACATAAGCAGTGATAGTGCTGATGATTTGACAGGCTTTTGTTTTTTTTTGGGTCAGTTTTTTTGGGAAAAAGTGTAAATTGTTTTCTTTACTTTAAAATTTTGGGGTATTGCGATGGATACTTTCAGTTTCAGCAATGAAAGGATAAAGGAGTAAATGAAAGCGTGATGGTTGACAGAGGTGATTGGAAGAAAAAAAAACGTGTTGCGCCGACCCCAAAGTAACATAGGACAAGGGCAGGTAGATGATGATGTTCAGTTAATATAATATAAAAACCAAAAATAAAAGATTCAGTGATTATTCATAAACGTTATTTGAAGTTGCGTCTCATATATTACATACCCCTAGTTTTTTATCTCAAGTTAGTAACAGCAGTCATTTTCGGTTCAGCTTCATGTAAAGGCGCCCACAGTAGTAGTAGGCGGCACATCAAGCTACCCGAAACTGTCAAATTTTACCAATCGACCTTGAACCTAATGCTTTAGAGATAAAGTTGAAAATCTATTACAGAAATTTCACAGATTGCAGTAGCTTGATCTGCTGGCGTCTGTACATACAAATAACTGAAACTTGTTCTTTACAGAAACAATTAGAACTCTTTTGTGAATTGTAATGCACAAATCACATTTTGAGAACATTTCATCGATAAACCAAAGACGGCACTTAATACTAATAATCCAAACACTCAATAACCATCAATTTTTCCAACGCAACGCCATGAAATACACGCGGGCGGCCCGCCAACCCCGGCCATTGCAAATCACGGACCCACAAACCACAAATTGGGTGCCAGTTATCATAACTTCGCTACACCACACAACACTACTACATATCTTACGATAAGCCGCTGACAGCCCTACCAACCGGGATTAGTGACGTGCTAGCCTGTAATCCCGGCATATCCCGGGACAACACAGGAACTATTTGCATACGATCGCAGTTAAACGTCATCTGCGGGATTTGAGACAGTGCTGCGTCTTAGCAGGATTGCAGCAAGTCGGTAGTAATTTTGTGTAATTTCAGCCCGGGATTACAAGGGGTCCGGGCTTAGGGCGGGCGTAGGTTAGGCTTGTCGTCGTGTCGTTATGGTCTAAGATTCGACTGTTGTCGAGTTATGGGATGTGCAGATCTTGGTTTAGGCTTATAGTGTTAACGCTTCGGACTGGGACTGTTTTGTCTTTATAGTTTAGTTTCAGACTTCCCTTAATAATGAAAGAAGATCACATTTATTCACTATAAACTTCAGTTATATTTCTTGCAATTGAGATAGGTAGGTAAACATATTTCCTCTATCTCTGCTTAAATGTTTTCTATTATAGATAAGAACGAAATACTAGGGATAATACAAACTGAATACGGTAAAACAAAAGCACTGTTAAACGACCGTAAACGTCCATTAAACAAAGGTTTTAAACAATTAAGGATCCATCTACAAAGATCTCTTTAATTTCCTTATTTAAAAAATTCGCCAAAACGTTCAAAATCCTCCACCAAAAAATTCACCAACCTTCTAGTGCACATGCACATTTGACCCAAATTACAACCGAACCCGGGTGAACGATCTTCAGCCTTATGCAACAATGACGACTGACAATACGATTAACATAACATATTTATTATACGCCACGTCAACTGTTCCATTGTAAAAAAAACTTCGTCGTTCGTGATTAGAATCCAAGCGGTGTATTTGCAAATAATTGTCAAGCAAGTGCAATGGCCTACGCTTACCTTGTGTTACGTGTCGAGAATTGGTCATACGGATTGGATGTTGGGTTTTTTCTTATAACGGCAGTTTAGGAATTACCAGTGTGAGTTGATATTGTTATTGTTATGTGGAAATTGAGTTTATAATTTGAATAGATATTCTTAAGTCGTTTTGTGACTTTCAGAATGTGTGAAGGATGACATGTGTAGAAAGGAGGTGACTGCTGAGATAACGAATAATACAGACGTATGGAAGAAGAAGACATTAAAGTAATAAATTGGCATAAGGGCAGGAGAATGATGGTTCTTTAGACTTTTCATGGTAGTCCCCTAGTTCTACGGGTCTGCTGAAAAGATAATATGGCGTATAGTAAGTTGTGAAGAAAGTTTTGGGTATGAATGTGGTAGGAGAAGACCAAAGGAACAATGGCCAGACTGTACGAATGTTGATATGGCTAGAAAGGAGGTGACTGCTGAGATGACGACTAAGAGAGAAGTGTTTTAAAGATAAAGATATATTTATTTTGTAATTTAATAGAAGACATCTGCACCGATCTCAAATAAATTGGCAGATTGATGATTATGGATTCAGAATCTGTCTGAAAGCAATTGGATTGCATTCAGACACCATTGAATCACAAGATTTAGACAACATTTTAAAGCGATAGTCAGAAATGGCTTTTGCAGTTTTTCTGCCTTCTTTAAAGTAGCGCCAAAATATTACCAATTTGGTCCGCAAAACAGTCTTGCTTCTTGATTTTTATTGAGAAAATTATCGACGCTTTTTGTCTGACGCATTAGGGAAGTAGATTAAATCTAATTTCTTGATATATGCAGCACTGGGTCCAACTTTATAGGCGCCTCTACGATCTCTCAAAAGGCGCCGTACCAGATCTTTGATTCAGAGGGCGTGCAGCATTGAGACATCTGTGCACTCCTAAAGTAGACATCTTGAATTTTCTTAAGATTCCTCATACGATATGGAGTATAAAGTGAAGATTGCATTCATCTTTTTTTAATGAGTTTATAAATATTTTTGGAAAGTTAATGAGTTTAATGTGCCTGTGCCTGTGTGTATGATGCCTTTATGTCTGGTAGTCTATTAATCACGAAACTGAGCAGTCTCGTAATTAATTCATCATATGCCTACCCTGTTCCCAACTTTGTTGGGGTTGGCTTCCAGTCCAACCGGATACATTTGAATACCAGTACTTTACATGAATCGACTGCCAATCTGACCTCCACAACCCAGTTTGTGGGTAACAAGTTTCCCCTCCCAAGACTGAACTTGGCGTATTTAATAAGTCTATCCAATTAATCACTGAGGTTTCAGTAACATTGTGTAATACTAACATGCCAGCAAAGGTCGGTTATAATGTAGTTGTCACAAAAGCTTTGTCTATGGTCAGAGTTAAAAATCTATAGACAAGCTTTTCCTCAAATTTTCGCTGTTCGAATTTCCCGTCAAAACAAGACTTCTATATTTAAAAATACTGGCTAGTATTTTTTAACCCAATTTATGTTTAGAAACAAAACTTTTTTGTGGAAATATCAGCGTTTTGTTGGAAATATCAAGGTTACTGACATTAAATAGTCCACTAGACGTTTGCAACACATTTCTAGGCTATAAAATAGGGCTAAACTCACGTGTCGTTTAATTTAGGACGGATAGAACCTTGGAGTATTTGTGTGCGGGTAACATTGTGTGCACAATGTGTGAGCGAGATATGTCGAGCTTTAATCGATGTTTTGTTGTTTCTGGTGGGTGGTAGTTACAACTAAAAGAGTGTTGAATAAGAATATTCATGGATGAAGTTGAAGAGCTAGGCGAAAGAAAATATGGATGGGTTATGTGAGGAACGATATGATAGAAAGAAAATGGAGTAAATGATAGCGTGATGCGTGAATGGTGTAGCGAAGAAGTCGCTCACGCCATTTATAATAACTTTTAAATTATAACTGACTATCTGATCTCTAGATCAGATAGACAGTCGCATGCTGCGGGACTGTTCGAAAGAGATACCGCGGCCCTGGAACACAAAGGGCAAAAGAAGGAACATGGATGGGTTTTAGTCAGTAAAAGTCTGACACTCCCTTCCGCTTCGCCCAGAGCGGGAGGAGTCATTTGATGATTTCACATCCGAAAAAAAAAGAAAAAAGATAGACAGTCGCTTCATGTAAAATACTGGTATTTACCTGCTTCCAGTTTGGTTCTCCGGATCAGTCTTTCGAGGATTTAGCACGAGTTCAGACTCGTCGTCGTCAATCCAGACTGGCTTGGAATTTAAGAGTAGGAACTTTGGTATCTCCGAAAATCTTATCTAGTCAAGTTTCAGTCTTCATATTTTGATTAGCTACATAAACTTGCACAGAAAACGAGAAAAACATGTGTGACAGACGGACAAAAAGTGAGATTTCAAAGGTTCTGAATTTACTTTTAGACTTGGAACCTTAGAAAGGACGCATTCCAATGACACATGGATTTGACAAAATTATAACAGCTCTAAGGTACTTTAAAAAGCCTCGCAAATAAAATATAGCACCTATTAACATAGCAATAAAGCCATTCCGCGATACTTTAAAACTATTAGCATAACCTTGGCGATTTGAGAAGGCGATCGTTTGAGAGGATGCCAAGCAAAATATTAGCTTCTCAAACTGGTTGGGTTACACAATTGGTTTCATAGATAAATCAGAAAGTTTGTATAGTGTCTTGATTGTGGAGTCCCATGCAATTTTCCGTATCACTGCAGTATTGAAAGTTTTAAATGATTTGTGGGGTAAGAACTGTAGCCTTCTTACTTCGGTTTTGTTTCTTAATAAGATTTTTTGTATGTCTGTTTTGCTGCAGTAACGGATCGGCCTTGGTTAGCGGGGTCGTGGTTTCGATTTTCACATCGGGAACTATATTATGTATGGCCTATAAATAAATTAATAGCTGAATGTCGGTTAGTTGGGTTAGCGTGAAATTGTATTTTTTATGCAGTTGTAAAGTCTACCTGATTGTTGGCTGGCTAGACTTTTTCCACAGTATGAGGCTATGAGCTGTGTTCATTCTACTGCTCGGTGCAGTACCTATAAGTTCTTTGTCCATATTTTTCTTATAGACGTCATCATTGTCGTCACCATCTTTCTGGCCGTATCACCTTTCACACAGTTGATCCTTTATTTATTTGGACCTATAGTCATCTCTAATTCAAACTGTTCTCATACTTACATACTACAATCTCACTCCTTTTTCTCACGGGGATAGGTAGACACCACAGAACGCCACCTGCTACGACCCTTACATACTCCTTTTGCCTCGTCTAGGTTTATACATCGGGTCGCTAGTTGCGAGTACTACGCACCTGACCTTTCTGAAGAATCTGTTCTCATACAGTTAATACCGATGCGATAGAGGAAGTTCCCTACATCATCATACAGGCTACTGTAAAACTTTATCCTTTTTGGACGATTATTTCCATCCATTTTGTTTGTTTGTAACTACTCTTAATGCTAAGTCCGCCATTGGTATATTGGTTTTCCTCCTCTCAGTGTACAATTCATCTTCTTGTTCTGGTGTCTCTTTAATAACTTGGTTACTAAGGATCGTCATTGACTCCGATTTTTCTTAATCAACTTTACGAGGTAGAACAGCGGTCAATAATATAAAAAGGAAAATCGTGGCCCACTGACTCACTGACTGACTTATCAACACCCAGTCCAAACTTAAAAAGCTTAAATTTTATACAGACGCTTAATTTATGATGTAGTAAAAGAAAAAGGACAGATTTCTTCGAAATTCCACGGGATATGAAATTCACGGATGAAGCAGAAGGCTAGTAATGTACAATAAAGAATATATTATCCATGATGATGGACAGATATTCTTTGGATATCGTTCTAGATAGATCTAGAGAAATCTATCATCACAAAACCGTCCAAACGCGTGTTACATAAACTCACAAGACGTGCGTAGGAAAACCCGCGAACAGCACATTAAAACGCATCACCTTTATTAGAATTCCTCCCAGTAAGCGTATTTATTAGTACATGACGGTCGCAGCCTGCATTCAACGGCGTATCCGGGAGCATGCACGATTATCCACAATTACTCGTACCTTGGGTATGCAGCCCAAGTTCCCACTGAATAGTGAAATCGATATGCGAATCTGCCAATAGATTTCGTTGGCTTCATGTACATTGTGAGAGAGTGGATCTTATGCACCTGTGATCAAAGGGGTTGTGTTTTGCATTTGCATCTGCGAAGTGTTAGCCTTTGTTAACGGTTTGTCCATCTGCTGATTGATTTTGCCGCCCTCAATGACCACCCTACTTAACCAAGTAAATCGATTCTCTAGGCCTTTTGTTAACATACTCATTTGTCAAAAGGATTCCTCTGATGCCAACTGGGTCCCTACTCAACCCCTTTCCTATTTCGTTTTGTTCATTAAAATATTAATAATTTTAAACTGCTTCTCTTCCATATAACTGATTGAGTTAGATGTACCTTTATTTTCCTTAATTATTTGACAAAGACATAGACATAGCTATTTCTATTGCGATTCTCAAAAAGATACTGAGTGTTGTCTATCTTTGTCGAAGATTATTTAGCCTCGGCAAACTTCTTAATGCCTTCGGCATAATTTGTCTCAGCTTAGTTGTCACTATGAGGTATACAATCTCAATTTTTACTTTTTATCTGCGTTATATTAAACAGAAAGTTCCTTGCATTTACATCTACCAAGCGTATCGCTTAATTCCTCACGACCTACAATATCTCTAATTCTCTACCCACCCCATTTTAAATACATTTAGTACATACCACAGCTGCGGTAAAAAACGCAAACGTTTCGCGTCGTACGAACTTTGAACGAAACAACTTGATGTAAGTTCTGCCCGAGAAGGTCGCTGGATTGCACATGGGGTGCGGCCTTAATCACAGCGGATTCTAAGCCCGAACCGTGGTCTATTTGTAAGGTACAGAGTCCTACATTTGTGAGGTATTTTGTATCATAGCAAAATGGCTCCATAGGGATGGAGGGTTAATAGGAATAAAACTTTGAAAAGGATTTCATCGCTGTTTTCGTAACTAAAAATGTGTTGGTATTTATACTGTTATAATTATATAAAAAATTAGGTCTTTTATAGGATACCAATAACCTTTTAAAGTTTCGTCCCTATCTACCGCCGTGTCCTTTCATCCCATTTTACCGATACTCAAAATATATGTTAGTGTCAAGTACCTAGTTTTGGTTAAAAGAGTCTTAACTCGTTTTTGGAGATCTCTCGATTTTTCATTTCTGCTTCGCTTTTCTCGTTATGGGAAAATACAGTCTATTTTTGGAGAAGGGTTTCTAGTAAATCTTTTTTTGTTTCTCTTCAATTTTGAGTAGGTGTTTTGTTGAGATGACTGAGCATTATATTCTTTCTTCAATTCGATACTTTACTTTACTTTTCCATATCATTATCATCTCAATTATCATGGTAACTACTTCTATTTTGAAATCGATCAAAAGCGGAATCATTTTCCCCTTACTCCGCTGCCATACACACCGCAACTTTAGTTCTTGAAACTATTTTCTATTTGTGCGCAACTGCTCAGCTGTTACTATTCTTCAAGTTGTTCGGTATAAATACCTACTCTGTCTGCACCTATGTTGGTAACGAATCTATTTGTTTAAAGGTATGTGGCCATTTGGATATTGCATTCTTCAGTAATGAGATAACAATTTCGCGCTATTTTATTATACTCAGCAAAATCTTGTTTTGGTTAAGGCTGTCGTCTGATACTAAGTTAAAAGAAAATATGGCTTATATAATAAAACTTCATATAATCACACCAAACCACTATATTAATATTAATATAACTATAATGTCGCAACGCGCGCAATATTTTGTAACATCGACTTCACCATGCCACAGTCACCGAACAACTGCCTCTTCCATCGCCAGCCATCGCCGCTATTGGCCGTATGGAGGGGATGTCCCCTTCCAACTGTACTTAAATCAATACAGCAACTGAACTAAACAAATATCTAACAATCATAATATTTACTAATTATTTAATATATTTAAAATGCACAGTATGAATTAGGTACCAAAATTATCAAAAGTAATCAAGGAGTTATAAACTATTTGTATCCGTTAAAATTTAAAGTCAAAACAGCTACTGATATGGAATAATTATTATAAAATTGCAAGAATTTACAAAGAATCACGACATTCGGCCGTCCGACTGCGTGCATAACTCCGGTGCACGCAATAAATCACGACATTAAAAATAATCCTGTCAATCATAGCGCATAATACATACCTACTTGCATTTTATTACAAAATAACATAATAAACTTTAATGAGCTGAAGTTAAATTCTAATGCAAATATTTACAAAACATCAATTTGATTGAAACAAAAAAAAAACAATCCATTAAAAAAAAATACAATAAAACAACAAAATTCAATATTACAACAAAATAATTTTATCTTAAATCAACTAATCTCTAATTTATGTATTAAATTCTAATGCGAACATAAATAAAACATCAATTTGACTGAAACAAAAAAAAAATACAAAACATTTAAGAAAAAAACAACAAAATTCAATATTACAACAAAATAATTTTATCTTAAATCAACTAATCTCTAATTTATGTGTTAAATTCTAATGCGAATATAAACAAAACCAAAAACAATAATGTATATGAATAATTACAGCAAATCTTAATATTTTTTATATAATTCCTAATCACATTACTCTTTATCTGAACTAGTATCAGAGTCCGATGTAGAAGAGCTAGATGATCTATTAATTTCTAGCGCTTGGATATTTATCCAAGGCCGCATCCTATCAGCCGCTATTACAGACTCGTATTTTCTTTCGTTAAAACCTGGGACGTTTGTAATTTTATAACGGTCATTTCCTAAGCACTTTATAATCCTGTAAGGACCTACGAATTTTGGTAAAAGCTTTTTGCTTTTGCCATCATTCTTGAAATTTGTCCTAGTGATCTTTACCAAGTCGCCTACGTTATATGAAGGTGCTGGAAACCTGTTCCTATCATAAACTGTCTTTTGGCGAATTTGGCTATCTGTAATGTTAATTAAAGCTTCCTCCCTAATTCTATCAATTTCCGCAGACGAATGAACGATAACGGGTGAATATGGTTTAGAGAGTTCATCGTCCACTAAAACATCGGGTAAAGTAGAAGAAAGTGGATCAAGGATTTCATGTGTTTTATTAAGAGTGGAGGTATTTAGAGGGGTCAACGGGGATTGATTGGCATTACTGGTATCATACGAAACATCAGAAGGCCTTTCGACATTGTTACAACTTTTGGGAAAATAGTCGTTACTAATTGCAGTGGGAGCAATGTCTGTAACAGTTGACGTGTGAGAAATCGATTCACCATTGGGTCCAAGGGTCTCAATTGTCAACATGTTATCAATGGGACCATTTAGTTTTATCCCAAATAACAATTCCGATGCACTCTTCTTGGTGGTAGCATTGACCGTATTATTTATACCCCATTGCACTTGACCCAGCTGCTCGTCCCAAACACGTTCGTCCTTGCCGAAATTTTGTGTAGACAAAGCTGCGAGGATCGTTTGATTGAATCTCTCAGCCTGACCATTTGCCCTGGGACAAGCAACCGCGTTAAGGATATGTTTGATTCTTTTACTGATGCAAAAATTCTTAAATTGAGTCGAAGTAAAAGCCGTGCCGCGATCCGATATAATTCTACATGGTACGCCGAAATCACAAAACAAATTATCCAGAACTTTAATAACACTTTTTGTTTTTGTGTCTCTAACCGGTTTGGCAAAGAGGTATTTCGTAAAACCGTCCACTATCGTCAAAATATAGCTGTTGCGAGACTTGCTCCGTACAAAAGGGCCCAAGTGGTCCAAGTGGAGCGTGTGGAAGGGCTTTTCCACTTTATGTATGGGATGCAAAAGGCCAGTGCGAATCCGGGATGCATTGTCTTTATTATATGCACAGTCTATGCACGCGGCAACATATTTCTTAACAAAGCATCTTAATTTTGGGAACCAGTACCGGCCCTGAATTCGCTCTAGTGTCTTAGCAAACCCAAAATGACCTACGTCGTCATGATTTGCCTTGCAAACTTGCCACCTAGCGTCTTTGGGAATAACTAAACGAAACTCTTCCCCAACCTTCCTATGCAACGAATGGTTCTTAATAGCGTAGTTCTTTTTTATTTCTGAAACTTCCTCAGTGACATTGGGTTTTAGAATTTTGAAAATATGCTCGAGTTTGGGGTCTGCCATCTGTAGGGTGAGTATCCAGTTATCTGTGCTAATGTTCAAGGTTTTTAAGATCTGGTTAGCAATAGTTCTATTCGGAGGATTCCGACTCAGAGCATCGACATGGCTCATTCGATTACCTGGCCGATACTCAATGGTGAAGTTGTACTCGCTAATTTGCAACCACCACCGTGCTATACGAGGAATTAAGTCTCTTTTAGTCAAGGTGGTTCGCAAGGCATTGCAATCTGTATAAACAGAGAAGTTCAGTCCTAAAAGATAAGGGCGGAATTTTTTTAATGAGCAAACCACAGCTAACGTCTCCAACTCATACGAGTGAAAATGATGTTCTTCGGGTGTGGTTTGCCTACTAAAGTAGGCAACGGGTTTCAACACCCTGGGAGAAAGCTGCCATTGCATTAGAATACCACCCAAGCCGAGAGCACTAGCATCTGTATGCACTTCAGTTTCCAACTCTGGGTTGTATAAAGCCAACAACGGACGTTCAATAAGACAGTCTTTTAGGGTTGTGAAGGACTTTGACTCTTCACAATTCCATCGCCACTGTACATCCTTTTTGAGGAGAGTTGTCAAGGGTTTAGCAATTTCCCCAAAACCTTTCACAAATCTGCGAAAATAACTCGCCAGACCCAGGAACTGCCTCACTTCGTGAACATTACGTGGCACTGGGAAATCTCGCACAGCCAAAATTTTTCGTTCACTAGGCTTTATACCTTCCGACGAGATTTCGTACCCTAAATATTCAATTTTGGTATCGAAAAAACTACATTTTGAAAGCTTTAATGTAAGACCGGCTTCTTGAATCACGTTAAGTACGTCCTCTAGTCGATTAAAACCTTCATTTATGGAAGCCGATGGAATAAGAAGATCATCCATGTATGCTAGTGCGGATGTAAATCTTCGTGAACCCAGTAGACGATTCATCATTTTTTGAAATACCGAGGGTGCATTTGCCAATCCGAACGGCATGCGTTTAAATTCATAATGTCCGTCCGGGGTGACGAACGCAGTCAAGTGACGGCTCTGTTCATCCATCGGTATCTGATAATAGCCCGAAGCTAAATCTAAAGTTATAAAAAACTTGTTGCCACTTAGATTCGAAAGTTGGTCGTCAATTAACGGCAACGGGTATTTGTCTTTTACAGTTTTATTATTAAGCGCCCGATAATCAACGCAAAGCCGAGGTTCGCCGTCCTTTTTTTTCACCAATAGTATGGGACTGGCATAGTTTGAATTGGACTCTTGAACGATATCATTTTTAACCAAATCATTGATTATATCCCTAACCTTTTGACGCTCATTATGTGAAAGACGATAGGGTCTGTAGACAACTGGAGCCTTATCCTGCAAGTCTATGTTCATCACAGTGCCTTTTGCACAGCCCAACTCGCCAAGATTAGCAGCAAAACAGTTCCTATACTTTTGCAACAGTTTGTATAATTTTTCGCGGACATTTTGATCTAATTCATGTCCTACTTTAATATCCGATTCGTTTAAGGGCAACAACTCGCTATGATTTTTATCCGAACGCACGATCAACGTTTTAATCTCTTTAATGGGTGTAACTCTAGCTATTAGTTTGTCTGCTTTAAAAATAATAGGAGTATTTGTCAAAGCAGTAACAAATATGATTCCTTTGCTGCCCTCTATCCTATAACATCCCTGATGTAGGTAGTACTCCTGGTTTGGACTCATTCTACTGCCTCCATCGGAGTATATGTCGCCCGTATATGATTCGCGTGTATATACTTCAACTAGCCCCCCCTTTGATACGACTATTTCTTTAGCAACATAAAGATCGAGGACAGTGTCCCTATCGCCAGAGATATCACAAGGGGCATGGTAAAAATTAAGCCTCTCACTATCTTTTATTACCATTACAGACGGCAGCTCGGTAAAGTTCTGTCCTACTAGCATTGGAGCATCCAACAATTCATCGTCAACAGCCAAAACACTCAGTTCACTTTCTATTTCATCAATTTTAATCCGAACGGTGGACTGAAACTTTGGCTTGACATTGGAATTGCCGAAACCTTTTATAGTCGGTAACAATTCGTGGCGCTCAGAGAGACGAAGGCTTTTAGCTTCCGAATTCCTGATCATACTACACTCACTACCAAAATCAATATAAGCATTTAGCTGAATATCATTAACGTAAGCAATTTTATTAAATTTGTTGTTGTTGCTTGTCGAGTCATTTTTAATGACAATGTTTGAAGTTATGGGATTTACTTTATTAGTTTTATGTAATTCAGAGGTTACTTTAAGTACCTTTTTTTCGGCATTCTGAGTAGTCTGGCTATTGGTTTCCTGTATAGGCTTCCTAACACATCTGTTCGAATTGTGGCCTACCCTGTTACACTTGACACATTTGATCAAAGGTTTGTTACAAGCAGAGTAAATATGCCCGCGCTCGCCACAATTAAAACAAGTACCTTCAGTTGGCCTATTTGATGACGAAACCTTATTCTGATCGTAATTATTTGCACGAAAATCCCGCTTTCTAAAAGATCGATCGGACGATCCTCGCACAGGTTCCTTCGCTAGCGTTTGCTGTTGCGATGCTAAGTAGTTTAGCAAATCTTCAGGCTCCTCACATTTCAGAGCTTGAGCCCCATTTCGAATAGAATTTTCAGTGATCCCATATATAATACAATCAACGGCTTTACGACCGACAATCTCGCACCTACTTAGTAATGATAATTTATCGTAGAAGTAATCTCTAAGGGTTTCATCTGTGCGAGATTTTCGGTGTAACATTTCTTCTAGTAGTTTACCAAAATTTACATCGTTTGGAAACGCTTTCTTCAATTTAATTTGCCATTCCTCCCATGAGAAATCGAGTGATGGAAGAGACTCGTACCACTGTTTTGCCAGACCACATAATTTTTGAAGCGCGTAATGTATGGTTTGCGTTCCATCCCAGCCATAGATTACAGCACACTGATTTACTTTCCTCAACCACCGCTCGACATCCTGGGATTTATTGTTAGGATCAAACTCGGGCAATACATTAGTCGTAGGAGTACTCTTACTTGAATTGTTTGGCAGTGCAGATAATATCTTCAACAGGTCTTCCGCCGAAATTCCTCTTTTAGTCTTAGACTTTTTCCTGGGCACTCGTGACTCGTCTGATTCACCGGAGGGAGACCGTAGTCTTCGTCGTGTCAGTGATCGAGGTCGCTCTGGAGTGTAGCTCTCGTTTTCTACACGAACATATTCATAGAGCAATGTAATTTTTAATTAACACTACAGCTCACCTACATGACTGTATAATACTACACAAGTGCCTATTTCAAACTCTAAACTACAGCACACCTACATGGCTGTATGAGACTACACAAATGCCTACTACAGCTCACCTACATGGCTGTATCAAAGTGCACGCTGCGTAGGGGTCTACACTGTACTCGTACATCTTTGAACAGCTCACCTACATGGCTGAATCAAAGTGCACGATGCAAAGGGGTCTACACTACGCTCGTACATCTCTGAACAGCTCACCTACATGGCCGAATCAAAGTGCACGATGCATAGAGGTCTACACTACACTCGTACATCTCTGAACAGCTCACCTACATGGCTGAATCAAAGTGCACGATGTATAGGGGTCTACACTACGCTCGTACATCTCTGAACAGCTCACCTACATGGCCGAAACAAAGTGCACGCCGCGTAGGGGTCTACACTACACTCGTCCATCTCTGAACAGCTCACCTACATGGCCGTATCAAAGTGCACGCCGCGTAGGGGTCTACACTACACTCGTACATCTCTGAACAGCTCACCTACATGGCCGTATCAAAGTGCACGCCGCGTAGGGGTCTACACTACACTCGTACATCTCTGAACAGCACACCTACATGGCCGTATCAAAGTGCACGCCGCGTAGGGGTCTACACTACACTCGTACATCTCTGAACAGCACACCTACATGGCCGTATCAAAGTGCACGCCGCGTAGGGGTCTACACTACACTCGTACATCTCTGAACAGCACACCTACATGGCTGATTCAAAGTGCACGCCGCGTAGGGGTCTACACTACACTCGTACATCTCTGAACAGCTCACCTACATGGCCGTATCAAAGTGCACGCCGCATAGGGGTCTCACATCTCACATTAAATTACAGGTCAATAGAAATTGTCGCAATCAACAAATTCTAAATTGACGTTTATCAATCATACTATATGGCTGATCAGAAAATTCAGTGAGTGAAACAAAGACTCATGAAATACTACTCAGATTGTTGGAACTAAAATCTTGTAGTGAAATTCAATTAAAATCCATTTACTTATTATATAACCAGTCCAATACAACGGTAACCCTATCGAGGAGTAGCCTCGACCGAAGGTACTACGTGTATCAGGCCAACAAATTCAACTATTTGTTTATTACAAAATTAGTCCAATGCAACGTTCACCCTGTCAAGGAGTAGCCTCGACCAAAGGCACCACGTACATCGGTCCAACTATTATCATTTATCCGGGAAATACGCTACAATGACTACTACAGAATCATGAGACTACATAACCCAACACTGAATTTGTCTGATTCAAAAAAAATAAAATAAATAAGTTGATGTTTATACTTCATAAAATTACTCACGGTTTTTATCCGACATGGCTCGCAGGTCTATCACACTTCTGACTTATAATAAAACTTCATATAATCACACCAAACCACTATATTAATATTAATATAACTATAATGTCGCAACGCGCGCAATATTTTGTAACATCGACTTCACCATGCCACAGTCACCGAACAACTGCCTCTTCCATCGCCAGCCATCGCCGCTATTGGCCGTATGGAGGGGATGTCCCCTTCCAACTGTACTTAAATCAATACAGCAACTGAACTAAACAAATATCTAACAATCATAATATTTACTAATTATTTAATATATTTAAAATGCACAGTATGAATTAGGTACCAAAATTATCAAAAGTAATCAAGGAGTTATAAACTATTTGTATCCGTTAAAATTTAAAGTCAAAACAGCTACTGATATGGAATAATTATTATAAAATTGCAAGAATTTACAAAGAATCACGACACTTAGGTTAACAGATACAAGGCTCAAAATGTTTTAGTGGGTTTCTTACGTTTATTACGACATCCGAATCATAGTTACTCTCTTTCAACGATTCTAATAAATACTAGTATAAAGCACAAACATCAATTTTATTCGAGTGCAAATTTGGTACAACCCGCTCACTATCTCAAGCTAAATTCTAGGAGCTTTTTTCACGTTTTTAACTATCACGTTACGAAATTATTGTATTTTCTTGACACCATAACGAGTTTACGAGCATGGTCGTAAAATAAGCCACGTGTGCCATGAAAAACTCGTTCCTGATGGTTTTGGTGCATTATATCTACTCTATTTTTGATTAGGCTGTTTTGATTGGGCAACAAGAAGAATTTGATGGTGAAGATTTAACTTTGCGATTAATGGTCTGAGTTGTGGCAGTTTTAGTGTTTTTGTAAGGTCATCTTTTGATTAGGTACCTATCTAAAATGTTCGAGGCCGACTTCTGCAAAAATTTTACGTCCGAGTTCACCAACACTTGGCAACAACTAAGGTAATGCCTAAATAGAAAGAACAAGAAAAATAGGAAAGACAATTACTTTTTTATTTAGTGTTAGTAAAAGCGAGCATTCACCTCTTAATCATCGTGCAGGTTTTCCTTATAGGTGGACATTGTCTTTAATGTAATAATTAGAAATCATTCGGTAATCAAGAATATATTGACATAAATAACACTATCGTCTTAACGTCAGTGGAGGTAAAATGAGAAAAAAAATTATTAATAGCCATGCAACTATTTTTATAACCTGGGCTTTAGGAAAACGCTAACCTCAAAGCCACCATAGTTGCTAAGAATATTATTATGATAAAAGGAAAATAGGCTTGTTCTATTGAGTAACCGGTAAAATCCACATAGAAAAAGGTCATAGTAATTTATATGTAGATGTTGTATTTTAGGTCCTGGTTCAATCTAGGCTTCTCGAGTTTGTGTTGCCACACGACTGTTATAACTTACTTAATTATTAGATGTTTGGAAATTTTGCTATCACAATCTATATTCTAAATTAATTACATACTTCTTTAAAATATCTCATAGTGTTGTTGTTACTATAGGTTTAATATTCGTTCTTATTTAAAAGAAGAAAAAGAGTAAAGAGTCTGTAAAAGCATAACTTTATCTTTAACTCTTATTATATCTAGATATGTATCTAGGAAACCAGGACCTCAAGCTTTCTGTAGTAGTAGGTCACTTCATGTTGAAACAATGCAAACTGAGATAAGACCTTGTGAATAACGTACAAGAGAGCAATCTTAACCATATGTTTAAAACATCTACCCCCGTTTTCAGAAAACTAAAGCTTGCATAACAATTTTCCCTCGCTATAGCAGATTAAACCGTCCGACATGTGCATATCGATGTATTTGATTGCTCATTAGCAGCTCTCTAAACCGCCGCAACCAAGTTTAACATACTAATATATGCAACAACCCAGGTGCACATGCACACTTGTTTCTTAGAAGCTTTTCAACATATTTCGAATGCATACCGTTTAAGTACCTAAATACAAATGTAATCGTACAAACATTTTGCATTCCACTTACAATAGGATTTATTGTAAATTTACGTGCTGCGAGCGATAAGCGCGTTGGTACGCATTACTTGTTGCGCGCCAAAACCGCGCGTGGCAAGATGGCCGCCGAATGCTTTTTTTCACGGCGTCTTTCCGCGTGTGCCGTGATTTTGGCCAGTTCTCCTGTGTGACGTCGCCGACCCAGTTAGGTACGCCAACCGGTGCCACGGCCAAGTCCATCCGGGCATCCCCAATGAACCAGCGCCAATGTCTATAAAATAAATTGTACGCACGAAATAAAGAGAAAAAAATTATAATGAAGTAAACGTCAGCTCCTGATTTGCCGCCAAAACCTGGGTGAACGCACTCCAGTGTTTTGGCATGGCTCGTTGGATGTTGTCCTAATAGTTCGTACATTTGATAAGGCGTTTTATTATTACCGCACCGGCCTTTTAATCAGTTCGCAATGGTTTGACATTAATGCTGTCGTTAATGAGAATTATTTTAGGATAGTTACATTGCCAACGTTGAAAAGCGAAATGTTTTGGGTGTTGGTCACATTGACAGTGAAAACATGAGCAGTGTACCATAGTTAATCTGTTCACGACAAAATAATCGCAGGATTATTTGATTCTGCAGTCGTTTGACTTCATATTCGTGTTCCAGATTGCAGTACGTTAGCCGTGGGTTATCTACAAGCGGTCGATTTTATCATCAATGTGCGCCTCGTCTAAAAGTATAATAACATGAATATCGCGATTCCCGTGTATGATATCATCATAGTAGCAGAGCCGGCTCGTACCGAGAATCCACTATGAGCGAACCTTTGCCAACAATCTTACTATTCAGCATTTGTTGTTCTTATATTTGCCAAATATTTGCACCTTATCGCTGGCGTATTGTGATAGTTTTACGAGCGCCATTTTTATATTTTTATTTCGCGCGCATTTTGGCCGTGTTTCCAATATGGTGGCTGTTTGTTTTGGATAATGCGGTAATGTGGAGCTTTTTAGTGTTATTATGAGGATGTTTGTTCATTTTTGTTGGGTATATTGAGCGATGAAAACTTGGAAGTATTTTTATGTGTTTGGATAACGATTAAATTGATAAACTGAACCAATTTTAGACTGGACGAGATTCACTAAGACACCTGTGTTTTGAAGGTTACTATAGGTTTCTTATATATAGCTCAAAGTTAAGTCAACAATATTAAAGCCCGCCAATATTTCACAACCACATATAAAAATCTATAACCAGCCAAACGCACTTGAAAACAAACTCAAAGAATGATCCAAGCTGAAAATTTCGCTCAGGCTATTGACTCTCACATTTGGCATGATAAAACTGATAATTTTATAACAAGGGGATTCCGACCACGTGTGGCCATGGATCCTGCCAAAGGGGCACACCAGGCCTGGCACTGGCAACCAACTTGTCTGTGGTGGCAGCCAACTCAATGTTTTGACTAGACCTTTTTGTTTATGCCCGCGGAAGTCGACCGCTTTGTTTGGGCGAATCAATCATTGGTAGTTTAGATTCTTTTTCGTGTATTTTCGATTTAGGAAGGTGTGTGGGAATTTGATTGAGTTGTAAACTGTATGAATGAGCGTTGTGTACTTTGATTTAGTGTTGTTGGCGTTGTCTTAGTCAGTTGTGAGAGTAGGGTTCAAAAGAATTTGTGTTCTTTGTTTGTTGTCTTTAATTTGATATCATCTAATTTCAGTTTAGGCTTCAGTTAAGTCAATGATAGTCCGCCACACAATTATTTCGTTTATGTTTTAATGAATAGGTTGAAAGAGCTGGGCACATCTTACCCATGTACATGTTGAAGTACGATGTGCTAACCAGTACAATTTATTTGTTTTTAATTTGAATTGACCTAGCCGCGGCCGTTGAATTTTAGACAAATTATTGAAAATATAATTCTAATAACGTATCTTATCTTACCACACCAATCTGACCGTACTTTAACATTAATGAAACGCACAAAGCATACGAAATCTTTTCCAAGTTTGACTCAACCGCTGACCACTTGACAAACTAAGATTTTCTATTCACGTTCTTCAATAAAGTATTGTTGTATTCGATTCTAAGTGGGACACAGGACTTACTATCGATGCGGATTCCTGCGATAATAATACAATAAAGTTTGAAATCGACGAGTAATTTATGGATTCCGTGACTGAGGATGGGCTTGCCCCTTTCTATTGCTATGTGATGGAAAATTTTACTAAGAGGATGTGTCATGAGCTCCTCATGCTCAGCAGTCGCGCTTACGACCAAGAGACCGATGAGGCAGTCAGTTTAGAAGGGGTTGTAAAAAAGGAAGAAGTCGGTTCACGTAACTTCTAAAATATTTTATCAAAACTAATGCAATGTTTAGTAACCGCTGCAGAGGATCTAAACAAGCAAGAATCGCTTTCAAACCTTTTCGTATTTCTACAACGATTTTCAAAAGGTTTTCTGTAGCATTCATAAGAATAACACTGTTCAGGGCCTACTGCCAGTCACTGTATACGTGCGCCCTTTGGGTCAGTTATACGCAGGGCTTGTACAATACTCTACGGGTCCAATATAATAACGCGTTCCGGGTAATGCGGGAGTTGTCGTGCTTCTGTAGCGCATCGGGGATGTTCGCGGACGCACGCGTTCCGGATTTCGGCTCGCTGCTGCGTCTGCGAATCGCATCACTGATGCGTCGGGTGCACGACAGCCCCAATAGCCTCGTGGCTACTGTAGTCGTTGGGTGGATGACCAAATAATATGTCACTGGATGGCGGTACACAGACCGTCATTCAGATATGGTTTATAATAATTTTGTTTAACGTGTTTTAGTTAGTAAGTGCCAACTTGTTTACTCGGACGTTATGGATCTCAAGTCTAAAAATAAAGATTTATTTATTTTTTTATAAGTCCAATACATTGTTGAATTTTCCTCAAACAGGTCCCTTTGCCTAGGCACCATTTGTAGAAATCGAAAATGTCAGTCTGTTATTGTTAAAATATTGTTGCTCCCAAACGTGATCAAGAAAGCAGATGCTTGTTTTTTTCTAGGATTATCTCCCTATCTTACATTGCAAGCACCTTAGCTATAGTCTGATCTGTAGCTAACGAAGTTTCCAACGTTACAATTTTCCGGAGTTGTCATTTAAAGTTCTCCTTTTGGCTGTTGACAGGCAATGAGCTAGCTACCTGAGCTATTTATGTACCATTGCTAATTCTCATTCTATATTTACTGTCAGACGCTTTTAGTCGTATCTACAGATGTCGTATTATACTGTCTCGAGAGGAGAAGGTTAATATATTAGTCTAGCAGGTTATTATTGAATGATATATTCTATACAGGGTGAATGTTGATGGATGAAGAGGGAGACGAAGGCCAAAGAAAAGATGGACGGATTGTGTGAGGAATGATATGAAAGAGAAAGGAGTAAATGTTACCTTGACGTCTGACAGGGGAGAATGGAAGAAGAAAACGTGTTGTGCGACCTCAAATAAAATGGGACAAGGGCAGGAAGATGATGATGATGATATTCTATACAGATTGGTAAGGACAGCGACGCGCAAACGTTTACTTCGTATTCAGTATATCATTCCGAAACCCCATACATGGAAATGTTTCGTCTAAAAATCTGATAATATCTAAAATCATTCGTTTGGTATACCTACTCCATGTAAAATACTGGAGTATTCAGATGCATCCGGGTAGACTGGAAGGCGACCCCAACACAGTTGAGAAAACGCTTGACAATACTAATATTAGGTACCTACTGCCATCAACCAGAGGCTATATTATTTTTCTAGGCAACTATACCACAATGGCGTGTAGGCGTATCCATTATACAATCCCTCAGCATGGGGCCGTTACCCTTGTCTGCTACAGTTTTCACAATGGACGCGTTTTAGTGATGTCAAATACTCTAATATTATTATGGTTCCCATATTCGTAAGTAACCGTATTAATGTACCTATTGCCAGTTTTTATGGACTTTTAGTACCTATTATTACAGTTGAACGTACGCTTGATGACTCAGGAGAAATTAATCTAATTGTCTGGATTTTTCTGGCCCGCTATTTTGCTAACGTACTGGCTACGGAGATCCTAAATGTTCTAGTGTAGTCTTAATATATTAGATTTCCTGCAAAAACACCGTAATTAGTCCCAGACACAGTTTCCGGGCTCCGCAATGTGGTTGTTTTGCCCTAAATGTTGTTCTTTCGCTGTTCGACTTTTAGTAGCAACTCTAGAGTTCACACTACATTGTTTCTAATCAATTTCATCAGCATTTTTTTGTGTGTTCCAAACCTGTAAGATGGTCGACTTTCCAATAGGTGCTATCGTAACATCTTCCTAAATCTTTTTGTCTGCTCCGCTGTTGATAGCCATTTCATTCACGTTGTGATGGATCAACACTTTAAGGGTTCTGCGTAGACATTTCACAAGTGATACTAGTTATCATTCATTCCACGTCTCTTCGCAAACTTTTAGAACATATGGGTTTCCGAATACTTTCATTATTCCTGTCACGATCTATAATACTATAGCTTCGACCCTTCATCTTTTACTTTTGATAGTGGACCGTTGATATTTTGTCCTTCGTGTTTCTTAAGAAGCTGGTTAAATTGAATGGACCAATATATAAGATAATCAGCATTATGTGATGAATCTTTATGAGTGAATTCAGGACAGGCACAAATATTTTCCCTTCTTAACGACGCAAGAATAACAAAATATAAAACTCATCTTGAAGCTCTGCACACATCTTTCAAACGTCACAAAATACCTCCGATTGATTTAAATTCTGAACACGAAACAAAAGAATGTGGTCAAGAAAATAATATATCAACAAAAATCAATAATGTAATCTCAAAAATCATTTCACGAAAGCAACGAAAAATCGATACGAGAAACCGAATCGGGTAGGCGGTAAATCACAACATATTTGCATACATTACCGATATGATTCAACGCATTACAATACTGTATTTGTTTCGCGCATGTGCGATGCATACGATATTAATTTCTGCGTGTACCTCACGTAGATTCTTTTTTCTTTTGTTTGTACATGACACAATTAGGCCTGCTGGTGTTGAATAATAAGAAAGATGGGTTTTGATATGTATGACAGGTGTTTCGGTTCAGAATGGTTAACGATTAGGGTTTTGGACATGATTCGCATAGTACGTGGAGGATCTTTCTTCGGGGAAAGGGCCATCAGTCATAATAATGATTTCTTTGTTTTGGTGTTTTGAATACTTGATATGAATGTCGATGGATATAAGCGTAGGGGACAACCAAAGAACCGGTGGAACGACTGTGTAAAAGATGGTATGGCTAAAAAGGGAGTGATTACTTAAATTATGACTAATAGAAAGGTATGGAAGAGAAAGAGTAGCCGTTCCGGCCCCAAATAAATTAGGAATAGGGCAGGAGAATAATCAGAGTTTCATCTAAGTTTAATTCAAGATAGTAAGAAGGAATCAATAGATCGTTAGTGGCGAAGGAATGAGTACATCCCATTTGGTGATTAAATTGTTATAGTCCCTATCAATCGAGAGTCTGATGACAACCACGTGGTCAATACGCAGTTTCTTCCTTAGATTCGTTTTTGTGGTGAGAGGGAATCTTTGCTGGGTAGTTTCTTCCCTCATTACTTCTACCCAACTATAATACTTGGAAGTACAAAAAAAATACCAAGGGAGATTGTAGTAACATGAGGAAAATCTAGACTGTTTATTTGATCAAGCAGTTTTTAGAAAATAATACTTTTCTTGAAATAAATATTTAGGTTGATAAAGAAATGTTAAGTGACTGCTAATTCGATTTTTATAAAAATAAATGAAATGTTTGGTCTGCAATTGCTTGGATTCCAAGGATGTTTGGGTTGAATCTTTGAATTCTTCATTTTCGAGGAAATCTGTATCCAGCTGCGAAGAATCACTTCATTAACACTTACCTTAATAAATTAACTGAGATTTACAAAGCTATGTCTAGAAGTCTACTTTTACGTAAATTTATTTTTTAGATTACTGCTTCTATTCTTCGATATCCATTCTGAAGATCTTTACCTTTCTCTTAATAGTCGTATATAACGCAAAGAATAGATATGAAAACTAACTTGTCAGTTTATTTATAGATGCCAAAACATTCGTAATGTTTTCGTTTATTTAAAAAGTTAAATTTATGTGAACGAAGCTCAGAGTCATCAGTCTGGATAGTATAAACCCTGGAAATCTTATTTGTAAAAGCATTCAGTGCTTAAATAATCGTATCTTATACAAAGATATGAGGAAAATCGTTTATTTCAAAGTTTGGGTTGTCGAAACTGATGAATTTATTACATCTGAAAGTAAACAGGGGTTTTTGCATCGGTATACTGGGGTTAGGCGGTGGTGTCCCACGGTGGGCGCCAATTAAGAAAATTTGATCTACCAAGTTAATACCTGTTTTGAATGTTCTCCTTGTTCACAGGACGAGTTCCATCCGTTCATAGAGGCCCTGATGCCATTTGTAAAGTCCTTTTCGTATACTTGGTTCAATTTACAAGCGGCCAAACGGAAATATTATAAGAAACACGAAAAACGGATGAGTCTCGAGGAGGAGCGGCATACTAAATATGAATTACAGGTAAATATTATACTTAGTTTAGAAGTTTTTTCATTTTCCTCAGCTTCCACTCATACCCTGGTACTAAGATTCCTAGTGCCTGCCATGTCATGTCCTCACATACATACGTTCAGCAAAGCAAATATCTTACGGACTGGTAGCTATTGCTGCCGATGCGGTAATCGAACTAGCGTATTTGGATTTGTGGGTATTAAATTGGACGTTTAATAGTTTTGACTTGATGTTTCTAAGCTGCTATTGGATCGTAAGTGGTTATTGGATTATTTATAGCAATTATGGCAGGGACACTTACAATTATAACTATTAAAAAAAACCTTTGCCCCACACCAGCCAGACCATTACACAACCACTCTTGGCTCGGACTCCACCAAAGCGGAGATGTGCGAAGCTAGAGGAGAAGAGATGCTTAGGAGCTAGGGTATATCCACCGAAGCTGTGTGGAGATGCGTACTGGCTATACCGGAGCAGAGCTTTGTGCAGGTTACTCTCGTCCAGTTTAGCTCACGGCTGTGTGCTGTTGCCTGCTTGGCCTAAACAAGTATGGGACATCTTTCTGCTCAACTGTTTCCACTAAAGCTAAGCGGAGACTAGAAGTGTGAATATCGAAATTCTATTGGTGATTTGCAAACACCTCTCTGCTCTCGTCTCGTCCCCGCTTCGTTGGAGTCCGGACCTTATCGAGTAAATATCATAGAGTGCAACACTATATACTTGTCTTGTAAAAGAAGTGACACAAACTGTTGAAATGAAAGATCCAGAACTCCAGACTAATCCTCTCTTTAACTAATTTCAGAACGAAAAAGCAGAAGTAAAACAAAAATGGGCGTCGCGGTTGCTAGGGAAGCTGCGGAAGGACATAACGCAGGACTGCCGGGAGGACTTCGTGCTCAGTATCACGGGCAAGCGGCCAGCGGTGTGCGTGCTCTCCAACCCCGACCAGAAGGGCAAGATGAGGAGGATAGACTGCTTGAGGCAGGCTGATAAAGTGAGTCTCTTTTTTTTTCATATAACAAGGTTGTCACAATTTTCATGTATCAAGGTTAAGTGAGGTTGAAGCAATGCTAAGACTTTTTCCCCGGCTGCGGCGAAGTCCAAAAAAAGGGGTAATGCAAGTATGTGTGTATGTATGTCCGTTTCTTTGTTCCTTCGTAACTCCTTAACGGATGAACGGATTTGAATAAATTATACGTCGTTAGATTTGTCTTGGCGGCAAGTGTCACTGGCTAAAATTAAAAAAAAAAAAACAAAGAAATAAGGCGAATTTTGGGCGCCATATTGTGGAGTTAGATTTTTTCTTTCTGCCAGTACCACCGAGTGGGGTATCAAAATAAATGGGTTTAAAAGGAGGATTACGAAAATATATACAACATAAATGTTTAAAAGAAATTCGAAGTGACAAATCGTCGGGATTTTTGTTTTAATTGTATGAGGTTTTCTTATGGATATCCGCCGTCTTGAGAGAGCGGAGGGCTATGTCGGACTCATACCGACTACAAGCCTACTGTTTCTACTTCTGGTACTGTTAACCTAAGCTACCCAAACTTGGGACTGTTTTCTCTACGGATCTATACAGGCTGATTTATATACGATCACCAGGTATGCTATAAACGAGAAGTACTCGTATTGTACCTTGCGAGAACGTTTAATCGTAAGATAATATTGTGATGACAGTGTTATACATGGTGGAAGGGACAACGACGCGAAAACGGTTAACACGTATTCAGTACATCATTCTGAACCCCCTCCCCTCACATAGAAATAAATCATCGGTTATTAAAAAAAAACTGCTGTTGCCTAAAAAGTGCAAAACTTATACGGTCAAAATGTATGGAATAGCTGATTTAAAAAAAAATACCGATGAAAAATTTCGATGTGGGTGGTTCAGATTTAAAAAATGATCTACTGAATGCGTGGTAAACTTTTGTGTGTTCCTTACACCATGTATTCCTTAAACCATTCATAGAACTTTTACAAGAAAACCGCTGTTTTTTTTTAATAACCGGTGAAAAATTTCTATGTGGGGACGAATGATATTTTGAAAACGCGGTAACCGTTTTAGCGTCGGTTTTTACACCTTGTATACGCGCGATACGCTCTGCGTTTGCTATTAACACTGTTCTCGTATAAATTGAAAACGTCAAATCGATTGAGAGATTTCTTGACAAGGAGCTGGACTTAATTTTGTATTTTTAATTTCCATCTCATAATTTGATTTTGTCAGTGAGTAGGTAGAAAATAACTCTGGCCATGTTCTTTTATTTGTTTTTATCGTGTTTTATTAACTTTCCCCATTCTTTTCATTCCAGGTATGGCGCCTAGACCTCGTAATGGTGATCCTATTCAAAGCAATCCCCCTGGAGAGTACGGATGGTGAGCGCCTGGAGAAGCACCCAGAATGCACCCAGCCAGGCCTGTGCGTGAACCCCTACCACATCAACGTCTCCGTCAGAGAACTGGACCTGTACCTCGCGAACTTTATAAACAGCTATGGTAATGGGAGCGACGGTCTGCCAGGTCTCTCGCTCAGTTCTTGTTTATTATCTTGCTTCTTGGTTTTGTTTGGGATGGGTGTTGATTACATGATTTGATAGCTTTGCAAATCGTATTTCGCTATAGCTTGGTCATTCGCGACGAGCTACATGCGTGGTGCGAAAGTGACTGGCAACAAAACCAAATAAAATAAATTGCTTAGTTAGAGTATGCTTCGAGTCATCGTAACGGTACTCACGCAAAGGAAATTATGATTTGGCCAGATAGTTATTACTGTTGGTAAACCAAATAGTAAAGTAATAACGGGTGTGTTTTTAGAGGCCGATGATTTTAGATTGAAATAAAATACGGAAAACTGTTTTTAATAGGTGAAATTCGCTTAATCCGATTGATTTACGCAAAGAAACCAGCCACGGTGACCGAAATCATTTTCAAACATAAATGACATGAAATGATCAGTCAAATAAAGCTAATTTCATGGATATTAAAACCATTTTCCTGAGTTTTCTATAAACACCCTTTAATCCATTCCACAATATCCACTTCACCGTATAGTTGGATATAATCCATCTTCTAATGAAATGGATATTGTAGAATCGTCATAAACTGTTCTAATTTCGTATGCGGTGTGCAATGACGGCACTGTAGATACGTTCGATGTTAAACTAAATCTGGATAATAAATTAAATGAGAACTTTCGTAGCATTCCCACAGACACAAATATAAAACAATGAATTTATTAAACACCCTTAACCAAATAGTAGAACCTTGGGTTCTACTGCACGCACCTCTGATTTTTCGGATTCATGTGCGTATTGTATCTCTAGCTTCGGTGAAGGAAAATATCGTGAGGAAACCAGCATGCCTGAGAGATATTTCTCGACGGCATGTAAAGCCAAGTCAGAGGCACATGATGCACAAACTCTGACACCAGGTTAGGCACTAACCACACGAATAAGACAGAAGACCAAATAGTCATAGAAGGTATTGGCTTAAAGGGTTTAAAGAATTTGAGTAATTCAGTTTATGACTGTAAAACGTAATCAACACTCACCCCCGTCACTTTGTTATCATTATAAGTTGCAAATAATTATTTAATAGTAGATGCATGTACCTACCTATTTATTTCATAAGTTTTCGGTTACCGTAATTATTTCGTCATACATTATTTTATTCGATTTTTTGTTTACTTCTTCCTTCTCTATAATTTAAGCAATTAGTATAGACCTAGTAATCGACCTTCTGTTTTCACTAAAGTAGAAAAGATTCTACTGGCAACACAATTGAATGTGAACTTGTAGTAAAATACACAGGTATTATGATACGCGTGAGCTATGATGTTTAGCGACAATTAGTGCGGGTAGCGATAAATATTGTTTACAATTTGTGAGTATTTAGTACAAGTTCACATTCAATTGTTTTGCTTAGTTTTAGCGATTTGACTATAGCATAGTATATTGCCTAAGTAGTGACTATGAATTTTATTAGATCAACATGAATTTTACATATAATCCGCAAATGCGGAAAACCATTCTCAAGCGATACTGCTTTAGGAGATAATATTGATATACTACATAGCATTGTTATTGCTTTCTAGTACTGCTACATTTTGATGAGCACAATTCGCATAACAAAGGTTATGAAAAAGCCAAACTATCTCTCAGGCACTGTTCCCGTTGTGTTGTGGTGACTGAAATTGATAATCGTTCTATTTAGTGTGTCACGGCTTGTACAATCGCCAGCAAATCAAGTTACAACAAACTGTCAAATTTCTCCAAATGATTATAAACCATAAAATGTTGACGGTTAACTTCAAAATCAAATGAGAAAATTTGACAGTTTGTAGTAACTTGATGCGGTGGTGACTATACATACATTAAATAAATAACTCTGTTTTTTAGTAGATACCACGCTACGGTATGTTCAAATATTCTCCGTTAAGATTTTGCAGTGCTACGTTAAGACGAAAGGCTAGCGGCGTTTAGCCCTTTCAAAAGTTTAACTCTTTTCTCCCCCAAATTCATTATTGCTAAAAATGAATTTAAAATGTATGGAAAAACTTGATCAAATGGGGGCTCGGTGGGGATGGATATAGATTAGATAGTAAAAAAGGGAGAAAACAAGGGAACACGTTTTTTTGGGAATACCTTCGCTCCCGTTATCTACGGAAATGAACTCACGGGAACGTTTTAAATGTTACCGTAATGTGTCCTATGACACTCGGAGATAATGTACCTGGGCGGAGTGATAAGTCTGGTAAAAATCTATTTTGGAATAAAATTATAGCAAATTGCATGTAACCTCCTTGTTCACAACTCTTTTGAGGCACTATATTTAAATTTTCAGCCAGTACCGCCGGTTAGTTTTTGTTTGAGAGCCATTAAATAAAAACAATTGAACGCATTTTCGCAAAGATGGAGAAAAGTGAATTTCCTTTGCACGCCTGCGCGATTGCCATGGCCAAATTACACGAGTTGCGATATGAGTTGCTATCTCACCCACCATATTCGCCAGATTTGGCCCCTTGCGACTATTTTCTGATTCCGAATTTTAAAAAATGGCCCGGTGGAAAAAGATTTAGCTCCAACGAGATCATGCTCGAAACCAATGCCTATTTCGAAGGGTTGCCTAAGTCGTACTTTACGGAAGGGATCGAAAAGTTTGAGAAACGCTGGATGAAGTGCATTGAGTTATATGGAAATTACGTTGAAAAATAACTCATAATTTTTAAATAAAGTTGTCTCCTTGTTTCATTTTTACCAGACTTATCACTCCGCCCTCGTAAATTCCCGTTAGTGAATGAACTTTTGGAATCGGATCAGCAGTTCCGAAGATTACCCCTACATACAAACTTACAAACAAAATTTTACCTCTTTATAATATTAGTATAGATTGACGCCGCTAGCCTTTCCTCTTTAAGAGTCATCTGAACAGTTTACTCAAAAATATCGTCACGACAAAATGGGTACGCTCCTTTGGTAACTACCCACATTATAGCATCCAGCTTTGTAGAGTTTTGTTTCCGTCACTAAATCCTGTGTCACTGTCTCTTTCTGACGCTTGATATGTCCCATTATCGGTTCCTAACCATTGTACAATGAAGTTGGTGTGATTTCAGATATTCTTAGCGGTTCGCTTTCGCCTCAGACTCCTAGGGACAAAGAGAATGAACACGAGGCTAAGAGCAAAGGTAACTCGTGCAAGAGTACTGTACGTCTTGTGTCACGTGTGTTGTTGTGGCGTTGCTTCTGCGGTTGTGGCAAACAATTGGATGGTATTTGACGAAAGAATTAAATAAACTTCGAGCCACAAACTTAAGGAGTACAGTTGCCGAGGACTTAGACAAAGTGACATAAGCGATAACGATGATGAAAATGTAAACAAATTTTACCGAAAAGCTTGCTTATGGCAATCTAGATGAAAGTCGTTAAAGGGAAATGAAAGTTACCTAAGTCTTCAGTTATCAAAGTATATTTCAAAGTAAATAATAATGAGATAAGTTTTTTTTTTAAATTAAGGTTCTATCCTCGTATATTACATTTCGTTTAATAAATACTATCGGTTTGGTACAACATAGTTTGAGGTAGTGGTTAACAGCTATTTATCTAGACACATAAAACATTCGAAAAGAAACACTTGGATTTGGAAAAAAAGTTATACATGTGTAAAAGGGGCGGATGACATTATGGTCATCCTGTGTAAACTGGATAAGACTGGGACAGAAACGTGGAAATAGGAAAGAGAGGCCCATGTCCAGCTGTGAGGTGAAGTGAGCCAGTGGATGATGATGACGAAAATGAGGTCCTAAATTATACGAATCTGAATTTGGTTTTAAAATCAGTAGAGAAAAGTAAGTAAAAAACCGTTGATTGCCACACTGTAGAAGGAACATAAATGTGATTGGTTTGCACAAAAGTATTTGTCCTACAATTTTATTTTTTTCATATTTTACGCATTTTCAAAGCAAAATTCTTAATCCTGCATTAAATTGGCTTGCACTCACACTTTTCATGCTTCTATTGGTATCAAAATTTTGATAAAGATCACATTTTGGGATTGCCAGAGTAATGTTTGCTCCTGTATTGTTTTTTTTTTGAAAATTATTTGTTGTAGTCGGTGTTCCTTCTCTTTCACTCTTTCTATCTCTGTATTGCTCGATGCCTTTCTAAACGTATTATTTGATTTGATATTTAAATCTTATTTAACTGTATTGTTATCATTGTTCTTGTCTTCATTGAAATTGTTATTTATTTCGAATAATTCGTTTATGAAAGGCTTCGATTTGATGTTTTCAATATACAACGTTGCATCAACTACCTATTTGTACTGCTGAACATGAATTCATACTAGTTGTACCGTCAGTATGAAATCTTTAACTTTATCATAATCAGCAGTGTTTGATGGATGATGAAGGCTTTAATTTTCTTCTATGATAAAAGTTGGTACTTAATTAGTATTGCTGCAACTGATCAGTTCATTTTCTTAACTCATATTATGGGAAACAATGTTTGTCTTTTAATCTTCGCTTTCATAATCATTACCTTTGTTCATAACTTTGTCCATATTGTCAAATAGAGCCAAATGTATATTCTGTATATTATCTTTACTCGATTATTGGGCATATATTGAAGATATTTTAATTCGTTGTTTCCTTTAATATGGTTTTAGAAAATTAACTTTGTCGTAGTTAGGTATTATATCGTTGGATGTTTTCTATACTGTACAGATGTTTGATGTCGTGGCTTTATTATAAGACGAAAAACCTGTAATTAAAACACAGGCGCTTATTTTTAAGTCTATTTCACCATTGTCTAGATTTCTTCGTAATAAATATTTGGCTGTCATTTGCTTTTCTTATTAAATCTTGAAATATACAAGGTGTAATTTACTAAAAGTACAAGCTCTAGTGTGGTGTTTTGGACTATGAAACGGAACAACTTTTGTTCGACAAGATCTTGAAATACGCAAAAAATGGACTTTCCATAGGAATTGGTGCGATCAGCTAATCAACATGTATGGTACCTATGCTAAAAAAAGTTATGAATTTGTAAAAGTCTTAGAACAAAAGCTGTTCAGTATCATGGTCTGAATCACCACACTAGAAGTTATGGGTTGATTATGTTACACCTTGTAGACACTGGTGTGATAGACTTCTAGATGTTAAGGTTTTCTTAGTCGAACATGAAGATTTTGGCCATATTTGGAGCCAAAAATATAGTATGTTAAGAATTTCCGATATTTCGGTAACTTTAGGCCTACCTGATAAGGCTCTTATTTTAAGCAAGGATAAAGCAAGGATAAATATATTTCTTGTACGACAAATGATGAATAAAAATAAGTAATTATAGTGAATTAGCAACGGCTTTGAGAGAAATTAAGCTGACTGATTTGGATAGATCGGATCTGTTCAACTGAAGGGATGACTAGGGTAGAAAGAGCGATTTTCTACTTTAATACATTCTTAGATCAAGTGCAAGTGCAGTTTTTGGAGAAAATTAATTAGAAACTAAAGATATTTACGGAAGTCCATATGATTATTCTATTCGTCCAATATCCCAGGACCCTGAGACCTTACTTATTTTCTGATTTACAAAATGTGGCATCGAGTAGTGTTAGTATGTACTGTGTACCTACACATACCTGCTAACTTGTGCCGACGGCCAATTATTATAAAAATATTACTGAATTCATTCGATTTATTGAGTAATATATTTTGATTGGGTCGCAATTAATCATTTTTGTATGAGTTCATTACACCAATGCGCTCATACAGCGACATTTTAATTGTCTAGGAGATGTTTGGCTCTTATGATTATTCTGGCTGCTTGAAATAAGTACTGAAATGGCTTACTAAGTACCAAATAAAAAAAAATAGACTCTGAGTACAAGTAAAATTACGTTATTTTTTCGTTTATATATGGCGCACGACTGGTATGACTCTTCACAGACATATTGTCACTAAAGTAACACGTCCCCTCATAAAGTTAAGAGGACACAGGTTGCATCAATTTTGGTTTTGTGCCGTGTAGGTATGAGCTGTGACCCGGACTTACGAATATATTTCGGGGGTTGGACCCCGGCAAGGAATCAACTTACATTTTCCAATTTATTTCAACACCACTAACGACACAAGACATGTGACATCTACCAACCCGCACTGGGCCCGTGTGGTGCATTATAGCCCACTCCCTCTCTAGAGGAGGCCTGTCTCAGCAGTGGGAACATTATAGGCTGATTATGGTATTATTACGTTTATTGTCAGGTTATAAAGACGCTTCACGGTGATGATGTCAAATAATTATTCTTCCCGTCCTTTTTTCTTATTGTATTATACCTGGGCACCTATACGGTCATTTCTGTCCACTTTTCTAGATACATGAACTGCATAAGTAACTTTGTAATCGTTTATA
Organism: Eurois occulta; assembly: GCA_950022335.1. Classification (NCBI taxonomy): domain Eukaryota; kingdom Metazoa; phylum Arthropoda; class Insecta; order Lepidoptera; family Noctuidae; genus Eurois; species Eurois occulta. Next base: position 1,866,545 of record OX465502.1, read on the forward strand.
AATAATATGCGATTACAAAGTTACTTTTACAGTTCATAATTTTTTTCGTAAATGAATCGAATTACTCTGGGTTGCAATTAACGAATATATTATAAGAATTTTCGTTATGGATTTATTGAAGATCTTTGATAGTGTCATTAGTCCTTTCATGTTAATTATGATAGTGTCATTAAGTTATAACGTCTGAAATGGGTGATTTCAGGCTATAGTCACAATCCATACAACGGTGTAATATGCAACGATATTATTCTAGCGACCGGTGTCTTCTCGTCCAAGGAGCTGTGGAAGCTGTCTAAAGGTATGCTTTTCATGTTAGTTTGTTCATTCATTCATTAAAGTGAAAGCGCGAGGGTATTTCACGAATTTTAAATTTTCTTACGTTTTTTGCAATTTGGAGGTCAATGTTAGGTTGTATGTTAATGAAAATATTATTCGTTGGACACGTGTGAGTTACATTTAACGCCATTGCATTGAATTACTTTTTCATGAAATAGTTAGCGAATGGGGTTAAACGTAGAGGGTTGTATTGATGGTTATATTTATATATCAATATACTTGCGCGAATCATATTTTCATCAACATAAAACCTGTCACTGACCTGCAAATTGTAAAAAACGTAAGAAAATTTGAATTTCGCGGGCTACCCTTTCTCTTCCACCTTAACTGTTCTAGACAATTTGACAGGTTTCTACGAAAAAATAATAATAGGTAAGTAAATACTTAGGGTTAGATGCAGCGATGAAACTTACTATTAACTTAATAGCTTCGATCGGTTAAAATCCCGCTAAAGGCAGACCCAAGCGTGAGCTAACGCGGCGCCCCAACCAAAGCAAACGGCACGAACATGCCACCGTCGCATTCAGTTTGATCAGCAAACCTTAACGTATGGTTGCTCGGTCGGTTTTCCGAATAAATGAATGCAACAGTTGCGTATTCGCGCTACCGATCGATTTGGTTAGGACGCTGGGATACGTTAAGTTTCGTTTTTGTATCTTACCATTAGTAGTTTTTAAAATAGGAGGCTACTATGAAGACGCATATAGGAGACATTGTTGACGCATATTTAATTCTTTGAAAACGTATAGGATTGACATTGCTGTTCTTTAAGTTATCTTAGTACCAGCTCCAAAGTTATGACCACTATTTTCGCCTGCATATACTTCATATGCTTCTCTCATGTATTAGTAGCATCAACTAACCATACTTATCTGTAGCATAGCAGAAAAATAAACCATAAAACTACATCATTAAGGTTCCTTTTCTTTTATTTCCAGCTTCAATCCTCCAGGAGACTGGGTCGGAGTCACCGAGTGGTTCTGGCGGCGGCATAAAGCTGGAGTCAGGGTACTACTGCGGCTACAACAGCCCAGCTCCTCCTGCGTTCGAGCCTCCTGCCGAGAGAGCCACTCCATCTGCTATGCTTGTGGGGCAGTGCTATAGTGAGTCTATAATGTTTTACCGGCAGTATTGATGATGCGATGCATGCAATCATAAGAAAACTTTTAGCATGGGTAATGAGGATATGGAATCTAGTGAGAATTACGGTATTAAGGATTGTGAGGACAGCAGCCGGTCAGGATATCACTCTGAACCCGGAGGGGTTAGGAGCGATATACTGTCCTCACAATCCTTAATACCACATAGAAATTTTTCACAGGTATTTTTTTTTAATCTGTTCTTTTCTACAAAAGTGCAATATCTCCAAAATGTATGGAACAGCTGATTTTTGTTTTAATTACCGACCAAAAAAATTCTGTGTGTGTTGTTTTAGAATGATGTACTGAGTACGGTTACTACTTTTCTTAACTCCAATATCAATAGATTCTGATGAAGTAATACTGAGAAGAAAGTTTACCGGAGAGGGGAAATAATGGGTGACAGGCTTCACAAAGCGCTATGCTTCCACATTTATTGTACGAACCGCCTGTCTGTGGAATTCACTGCCGGCTTCTCTGTTTCCCGATCATTATAATCTAGATCTCTTCAAAGTTCGAGTGAATCGGTTTCTTCTAGGCAAGCGTGCTCCACACTAGGCCGCGTCATCGCTTCACATCAGGTTGCGGCCAAACGCAAGCTTTAAATAAGTAAATGATTAAGAATATAATGACTCATTATAACAATCGAGTCGACATCAAAAAATGCGACAAAAACGTATGTCAATCATACCCGATGCTGGTGAAGTATTCCGCGCACGTGCGCTCGCGACTAAATATAGTGTGCGTTTGTATGGCACATGTATTGTGTTGTGTCGCGGTGACTGGGCACTGCACGTGCTATTTTTGTTGGTATTTTTATATTTTTAACTTGACATTTAGGATCTTAGGAAATTGTAATAGTTAAGCCATTTAAAATTTAATTTATATTTTGAATAGGTACTTGAATGAAGGCCATGCGTAAGAATTGCGAGACCGCTAATCGATTTATTAAAAAATCGATTAAGTCCTTTGAATAGTCGGCTAAGAATTATTATTATTTTCTTGAAATCTTGGGATGGGATTCACAGAGATTATATAGGTATAATCTCAAACGATTCTTAAGAATTCAAAGTATAATCTGCACACTGATTTTTTTTAGTTTTGAAATTCTAGGTAAAAACTTCATTGTAAGATATAGGATTTGTTCATTGAAATTAATTAGATACTCTTTGCTCTTACTCCTCTTTCAGAAAAACTTACATAATTGGTTTCTTTTTAACTAACAGTCCTCATCTCCGCCACCTCTGTCACAAGTTTTATTTCAGACCATCATCTACACATGTAATCTCACGTTCTTCCATTGCCAGCAGGCATCCCGCACAGCTCAGCCGGCTTATCGTCGCAGTCGCCGCTGGTGCCCTCCAACACCATCTTCTACCAGCACGCGGCGCCGCCCACCGAAACGCATCCAACGAGTAAGTTGGTTACAGCGCCATCTGTTGGCAGAGGTATGGAGTTAACTCTGCCGCTCACCGACACGACGTCTCTTATAACAATGTTGGGTTTGAGTTTGTAGCGCCATCTGTTGTGGTGGCGGGAAATTAAAATTCATAGAGTATTTTTCGTGTGTCACTATGGGTTTATGGATTAAACAAGGGCAGATTCTTACTGAGCACTTTAAAAACACTATCTTATCTTAAGCACACTTTCTTCGAAGTGAAAAAAGGGGTTTGAATATTTTGCATTGCCTAACTTTCCGTAGTAGCTATAAAACCTGTATCTATAAATAGCTGGTATCAATATAAAAAAGTATAGCATGGGACAAAATCTTCTAAAGCGTCACGTTCCCGAAATAAGGGCGAGAGTTAGGCAGGCCAGGGTTCATAGAAAAAAAATTAAAGGCATATTATTTTCATTTATATACATAAACATATATATCTGTCATTATTAAAATCTAGGCATTTATGTTTTCGTCTCGTAAAATTTTAGATCCAATGATATGATTTTTCGTATCATACCCGATTCTGTCATACGTGTCATAGAATTTCTTTCAACATTATTTTATTGGTTATTTCAGCATCAGAAGCGCTATCAAGTCAGCACGCAGGCAGCAAGTACGATGGAGCACCGCAGGACTCGCTCGGAGACTTTGTAACCTTCGTCTGCCAGGATCCATCTGATGTGCAGCAATTACAGGTAATTTCATCGTCTCACCATTTTCTCTTATCTTATCTTTCACCCTCTGCAGCCAACGTTGTCGTTCAAACAGGTAAACCCTGTTACAATATCCAAAAACTGGGAGAAATTCCAACACAGTGACCTAGATTATCTTTGAAATACCTGCAGACTCTATCGTATCTTTTTAGCTTTGAAGCTTCATCAGTCGTCACAGGTTTCCTTTTTTATCATAAGAAAATGCCAGTACGGCCACCAGGTACAGCCCGGTTTTTACTAAAGCGGAGATAAGAGGAGCGGTCCGGAGATATACAAGATTCGATTCACAAGAGAGACGAGAGACTTGATGTGCTTTCAACCAATGCGGTTAGTCGATTCGCGCACGACACATTCCGCATCGGTCGTCTTTTCTTTGGTGGCAACCGGATCTAAGCCTTGTTGTCAAAAGTTTCTTCAACAAGGAGGATCGTTTTTGGAATATGCTGGTCTTTATTAACCAAATCTCTTGTTTCCAGGTGCACAGTCTATCGAGGAGTCCGAAGCCGCCGTACTTCAGCAGCTCCATGCTTCCACCGCCACCACTACCGCCGATGGCCAGACCTGTCGCTATCATCAGATCCACAGGTAATTATCTCTTTCTTCTTTCTTTTTGTAGTCTACACGCTATGACTTGATTTTACTATTGGTATTACGATTCAGAAAACCCAAGCAGTATAGCCTAGGAAAATATCAGATTTGGGAGCCCTCTTTTAAGAGGAAACCGGCATGTATTAGAACCAAGAACCAAATAATATTTTCAGACGTGTGAAATCCACGAACCGGCTCCCAATGACTGAGAAGAGGCCTGCGTACCAGAATCCCTGAATAATAATCTCCATCAGCCACCTACGAAGTTTTATTCTGGCCACTTCTTCGACACTCACTATGCAATTCGTAATTTTCAGGGCGCTATAACACTGACGATGATCCGTCTGTTGCAGCCAGTGAGATGGTGGGGGGCAGCGTGGTGGGCGGGGGGGGCACGTCGCCCTCCTCACCCGAGGTGCGCTCCCCCCCCGCCTCACCGCGCCGCCGCTCCCCACACCCCTACCGCACCGACTGCCATCCACCCATCACACACTTTAATCATTTCCACTCGCAGCCGCAACAGGTAAGGAAACTAGTTCCTTTAACTTTTTTTTTGGTTAAGTTTTGCAGATGATGGTGAGGCCCACATGATTGTTGGTAACATCTTAAATTTTAGAGGCATTCAGGAGTGTCACCATCCTAGAGACAAAGCTGTAACTCATGTTTCTTTAATCACACTCAAACCCATAACTCTTCAAACATGGCAGAAACAGATGTGGTATTTTCCACTCTCGGGAACGTCTTTTTTGCTCTCGTTATGTTAGTTTACTTTCTTGTAAGTAAATCCATGAACCCTGGTCAAGTCAGTTGCTTCATGCTGGCGGCCTGGAGTCTATCAACCTAGGAATTTGTACCTCATGGTTGCTCTTTTGACATTTTAAGAGATATATGGGCTGACCCTCAACGCGAACTGTCGATCACCATATTACTAATCTTGACTTTTAAAACTTTCCTCCACAGGTATTTAGCTATGCAAGTTCGCTAGGCGGTGTGGGTTTAAGTGGTGGGGTATCAGGCGTCGGGGCTGGCGGGGGTGCTGTGATGGCGGGCGCGGGCGGGGTGTCACCCCCTGGCGGGTTGGGGCTGTACGCTCCCCGGGCCTCGGCGAGGGCAGCGCCTAGGTGGGTTTTAGAGGACTTGGGACCGATTAACAGGTCCGTATCAGGATTAAATTAGGGGTGTTTTTGGGAAGTTAAACTGACCCTTAGTTTCTGGAAAACTATTCAACTTTATCAATAAATTTTCCGTTGTTATTGGTTAAGCTAAAAGAGATAAGCAGAAAGTTGAGAAGGCTTCAAGAAATTGGGGGTCAGTCTTCCTTAATTGTCAACCTCACCATTATATGGTACACTCCACTTTTGACAAAGGAGGGTCTGACAACTCATTTTCATCATTATCAGCATATTAGCAGTCCATAGCTTCGATACTTCAACTCGATGACAGGAAACAAAATAACCGATGTTACAAAGTGGGATCCTAGCTTACGAACTGTTTGCTCCAAATGAAATGGTAGGCCTATGTCCAACAGAAGATTGCAAAATCCTATCTAACTGCGTTTTAGAGTGCTGAAGTATATTAATTCCCAGTTTTAGTGGTAACAGTAGTAGCCTAAATGAAGCTGATTCAGGAAATGATCTTCTTACGAATTTCCATTGATTGTACTCAACTATGTTGCCCAGAAACCGATGAGGCGCTTTCAAATCAGGGTGGAAGGGACACCGATGCACAAACTGTCACCAAGTATTCAGTACATCATTCTGAAAACATAGAAATTAATTCATCGGTAATTAGAAAAAAAATGTGGGGGTTCAGAATGATGTACTGAATACGTGGTAACCGTTTTTGCGTCGGTGTCCCTTCCACCCTGTATTTCTTAAACTATTCATAGTTTGCCTATCTCGCAGTCGCATTTTCAACCGCCAATCATTCGATCAGTACTATTGTGACTTCTTATTATTATCAAAGGTATGGTGATTCCAGATGGAACGCACCATTCCCTACCCTGGAAGAAGAGTTCAACATAATGACGGCGCCGCCAGGACCCGACCATGTGGTCCTGCTGGATGATGGTGAGTATACTTTATTCTGATGATTGTAAAACTTCTAGACATTCCTTAGCTTACAATTGCCCAGTATTTTCACACATTCTTTTCTTTAAAGGGACACCGACGCGCAAACTACTATGAATTATTCAGTACTAGCTTTTACCCGCGGCTTCGCACGCGTTAAATGAGAATATGCAATCAATTCGGGTTGTACTCTGCATAAAATAATATAATTCAAAAATTAATAATTCAAAAATTAATAATATTCGTGATTCGAAAGACAGGTGGCGCCATCTATTATCATAAGATCGTTATTGTTGTTTTCCTCGGGAACGACACTTTTTTTCGGGATGAAAGGTCCCTATGGCCGTTTCCAATTTTACATATACGTTGTAAAATATATGCAAAATTGCGTATATATGCAAAATTTCAGGATGATCGCTTCAGTGGTTTAGGCGTGAAAAGGTAACAAACAAACTTACTTTCGCATTTATAATATTATTAATTAATTAATTAATATTAATAAAAAAAAAATAATAGTAAGGAAAGGAGGATTGAGGAAAAAGCGATTTTGTACATTTTTACCGTGTAGATAAATTACATTCTTGATCAGAATCTTCAGATTTTGATCAAGAATATGTGGCTATAGTTTTCTTCGTTGGTAGGTCTAAAGTCATGTGTTAAATTCGTGGTAACAGTTCAGTTTGTGTGCCGATGTCCCCTACCACCTGTGTAATACCCGCTAACTAGGGATTCCGATAGTAATGCATCGGAATCGGACTAGTTTTGCGCTTGATCAGAGATTTGAAGCTGAGTTATAGTTACATGGTTAGTTGCTGTCCCATCTGAATCCCACTTCAAAAATTGCAATGTTTCTTTTTTCTTCGAATTTCTAGTAGTCACTGTTTGAAAAAAATGTCACAAGTCTTTAATAATATTCGAGTAGACCCACACATACCCGCGTTGTATATTTATTATGCCTTTTCTACTTTCATGCGTACTTTTACAGAGTGCCCATCAAGAGTGCTATTTTATGACGTAGCCATATTGTGTAAGAAGTTCTTTTATACATAATTTATATCTCAAGTATCTAGTCCTTATCCAGCATGAAAAATTATTGGCTTTGAGTTTAAGAGTTGACATGTTTATTTATTTAAAGTTTGCTTCTTCGACAGAACGCTTCTTCCAATCAAGCGTGATAACATCCGAAGCAACTGCGATGGACACGACCGGCTCCACGGTCGGGTCGGTCGTCGACGCTTCGGACGACATCGCACCCGACAAACCTGCGCCCGATTTGCGCTCGCCGTGATCCCACGCAACCGCTACGTCGGTCGGTGTCGCAAGTGTTGGAACCGACGGATCGGTCGAAAATGTTGGATCTGTAATTAGTGTTGATTCTGATACGCCGGTCTCGAGTGTTGGATCGGTCGCGTCGGCGGCGCCGTCGGCGACCGTGCTCCGCTGGACCCCCGCGCCCCTCCCTCACTGGCGACCCGTTTCACACCGGACTGTTTAATTTCTAACAATATCTCTGAATGTCGGGAGATTAGTGTAAATATAAAAAAAGGAATGAAAACGGCTGAGGTTGTAGTTGAAATTTAGATTTTACAATTTTTACTCTGTGTCGATCGACTGCACCTGTCCGTGCGATGTGACTTTGTCGTGGCGAACAAACACATCCGCAATCGAATTAGATGTTTGACAGGCGCGGGTGATCGACATGGTTTTCATTTATTACTTGTTAAGGCGATAACAAAATACAATACTCCAACGATAATTATGTAAAAAAAAATTAAAGCTACGAAATAAAAACAACATATTATATTCTAATATTTTTATAGAATATAAAAAAAAACAAGTATGATATGATCAAGCCTTCCAGTAATTTAGTGAAATAAAATGTTAATAAAAAGTGCAGCTTATAAAATATTGTTTTGCTGAGCTGTGAGACAGGATAAGCGAATGAAATGCTTCCAAAGGCGTCAAAACAGTTTAAATTGACGAAAGTGTGATACTATACGTTGTTTTTTGTTTCGTTGTTGTGTGTTTTGTAACGGAAATAAAAATTAAATAAGTATAAGACGTCGGTTAGTTTAAAAGTATTTTTTTTTATTTATTGAACGAATATTTAATAAAGACGAGCCTTGCTTAAGAGATTAGTTTAGTTGTAATTAGTAGCGAACAGAGTAGTTGATTTATTGTACTTTCGATCGGGAAATGACATTAAAATTTTTATAAAAAGTAAAAATTAGCAAAAAGATTTTTTACGTAATTTTCGCACAAAAATACACCTATAATATTGATCTCAGTGACACAAATATAAGAAGACGAGATTTTTTTCCTTTTATTATTTTTATTATTTATTTTGTGAAAGTTCTGGGCATCGAAAGAGACAATAAATCATGAGTAGATCAACGTGTGTCAAAGGACATTTTATAGGTGCCTTTCATGAAGAAAACGTAAAATAACTTAAATAATAGGGATTTGTAAATTGTAGTGTTCTTTTTGATAAATCCATCCGCTCATACTTTGTAACAAACGATTCATTGACTATTTAACTTAAGAGTTGTGTGTTTTGTAACCAAATTGGTGATACATACAAGTGGTACGAGTATGTGGCTAGTCAGTATACCGAGTGTTTATTTTTCACACCTTTTATTAATAATTATTTAATTTAATGCTTCATATGGATCTTTTTTTGAAGAAAATTATTAATGAAAGGTTACGATACCAACTTTACATAAGTACAGTCACAATCAGAGTTTTCGTATTACTAAATATTTTTCGTTGGATTTGGAATGCTGTTGTAACGCACAAAATACTCAAATAATTAATGTTTTTGGTTACACAATACACACGTAATCCTATAAATAAAATCCTAGAAATTATATAGTTTTGTCACTCATGAACATGATTTTTTTTCGCAATAACAGTGGCCATACGAGGAAAGCTAGTCATTAGAGTTACAATGTAAATTTAATGTTACTTAAAATAATAAAAAAATATTTACAATTATAAAAAAAACCCCTTACGTTTATTAGTAAGGGGTGTGAAACTAAAAATGTGGCCAAATTACACTTAATGAATGAAATCCAAATATATATACACAATTTTTAATAGATTTAGATTTGAATAAGCGTGGTAAAATTAAGTTCGTAGCGAAAACAATTAAGTGACTATAATTCGAGTAGGAGAAACTAAAAGAAAAAAACAATATTGATACAAAAAAACCACGTGAAATTGTCATGAAAATGATAATTTATTTGATCAGAATTAAAAACAAGAAACATCTTAATTTTCTTCATCATTCAATCGACATGTTTTATTTTTATGCCTTTATAAACATTGTTTTTTGGATTTCTATAAAAATAGTGTAGTAGGGAAACGTAGCAATAACTACAAGCAATAAATAAAAAAGTAATTATAAAACAAAAAAACGGCTTTAGTGAGGCTAGAATTTGGTACTGAAACGTAGTGTGACCTATATAAACGATTCGCGATAATATATTTTCTATAGACAGATCGGCGAGAGGCTGGGTACTATGTTAAATGATAAAATATAGTGCAGTTTGGTACAATTAATAGCTATTTGACAAAAAATATATTAGACTTACAGCTATAGTCGAACTAGGCAGAAAGGCGGGATTAGTCAATTGCTAGCTATAGAAAACATTATTAGATTACGAAAAAAATACATTAGAAAGTAATAGTAATGTCATTAAGGCTTGTTGGTAACAGAAAAAAAACAGTTTCGTCATTGAAAATCTGAAAGAGATAACATTGTAACGTGGTAAGGCAATATTAATATTGGTGACGAATTTAAAGCTCATTGGTGCCGAAAATTCTAGACTGTGATTCAATTGTTCATTCAGAACGTGTCTTATATTGAAATAGTTGTTTTTGTATGATTGGCAATGCACAGTGGGTGCTGTAATAATACAAAATAAATGTATTGTAAAATGGCATATAAGAACATGTTGTATGAAATGCATTTGTTATAATTGTAAAGGTAATGGTAACAGCGTCTGTAAGCTGAGAAATGTATTTTTTTTTGACAGCGTGAGTAGAAACGGTAGATTTATTTGATAGCTTTGCAGTAATTTATATGGATGTGACTAATACAAGATTTGATATGGACAAAAATTTGGAAGGAAATTGAAGATTATGTATTGGCCGCGGCATGTATTCTTTTGTTTCATTGTTAGCACCATTAATACGATATGGAGTAATAATTGAAAGCCTAAACATTATGTGCCTTAGATACAACAATATTGTATGATATTTATGATGCGTTCTATACAACGTGCTAACTAGAAATAAATGATAAATATTATTTTGAATGCCTGGACTTTGAACGATTATCTTCATTGTTAGTATTCATTTCTGCAAAGGCTTGTATGTACTCCCAAAGATTTTGTAACCTTGAAATGCAATTTTTATTATAAAATTAGGCCCAATGTTCGGAAAATTGTAAGTAACCCTTAATGATGTATTAGTTTTCCCTAAAATATTTCTTAAGTTTTCTACCACATTATTCCTTTATTATATCTATATGAAAATTGTGAGAAACTGGGCACCCAGCAGTCTGGAAATTGATTTCGAATCCAGAGATATAAATTATAACCCTCATGTAATAATTATTGTACGATTAAGTAACGCTTCTATGCGTAGTTTCGCTGAAATATAAAACTACTTCTATGATATTGTATAATTTTAGTAATTACCTACATTGTACCCATTTATGTACCTATATACTTTACTGGCATGTATATTCTTAATCTACGCAACTCGGAACCACGCTTTTTTTTACAAAGTAGACACCATTTTGATTCTCGCATGGCTTTTTGATAATTGAAAAATTACAATCCATCTATTCTATAAACTTGTATTATATTTTCTTTTAAGTTATTTCTTATTGTAAAAGGAACGAAAATCCGTCTTTTATGTTTCGTGGATTTCAAAAGTTGAATACATAATACGTAAATAGAGAAAACTAATTATAAGTATAATTAACCAATAGAGAAATACTCCTAGTTACGAATTTCTTAGTTCATCTGATGTGCAATTATGATTAACTGTTTTTTTTTAGCGAATTTGTTAATTTTTATTAGTAATTTTACGATTGTATCCATTATCATTGTATGTAAATATGTTCCGGAGTGTATTTATATTTTTTTTATTTGTATAATTAACATTAGAATGCGTTTATGTTATGTTTGTCATCAGTCATGTCCTCCGCGCTTTCATATTCATTTAGGTTTTTACAATTTTTCTTTATTTTTAAAATAGATACTCGCGAGTCGAATGGCTTATTCCAACGTGAGGTATGTTCACGAAAACTACGATTGCTTTCAAAAGTTGGAATAGATCATTAGATTCATGCAATAAACTAAAGATAGACTTGTAAAAATGTTATAACATGTATTTTTAACCTATACATAGTAAGATATTTATAGAATTTTAGTCGTTTAATTATTTCGAACGACTTGTTATAAAGAAAATTGGTGCTTAAAGCTTAAAACAAAATATGACGGCACTTTGTCGTGTGTGTATTGTCATGGAAGGGGTCTGAGCATTATGACATAGCATGCGTTGTTATGCTTTCGTGCGACACAGAATCGTTTATTTAAATAAAAATAAAAAAAACCGTTAGAGAATTTATTCGAGCCCGCCGCTCCAAGGTTAGTGCGTGCGGATTTCATATGCGTTAATTTCTTTTGTAATTTTTGTTTATTTCGTATTTTATTTTGTTAATTTTAAAAGATGTAAAATAAACGATTTTGTCTCACAATGCGAGCAGTTATAATAATGTAGGTAAACTTTGCTCAATATCGATGAAAACTGAAAGTGTTACAGTTGATGCAATACAAACAAACAAACATACCAATTGAGTTTTATTTTAATCTTTTAGTGTAGCTCTCTCGAGCATTTACATCACATTACGTTTGATCACTGCGTGTTGGGTATTCCTCATACTGTTTTTCTTCACTGTATGTTAGTGGTGTGTTTTATCAACCACTACTATTAGATAAGACACTTATTTCTGGTGGAATCACTCTTACGACAAGATTAAGAATCCTTTTAAACGCTATACAACGGAGTTGTAGTGGGGTATGTATGTCGCTAACCATGTACAGACGCCCGCACGTCAAGCTACTACAATCTGTCAAATTTCTATAGTAGATTTTCAACTTTATCCCTAAACGATTAGGTTCAAGGTTGATTGGGAAAATTTGACAGTTTCGGGTAGCTTGATGTGCTGGCGTCTGTACCATCCTGCCCTCTGAACTCAAAAGCATGCAGCCAAAGAAAATCACTGCGGTGCTACCGACGCCGTGGAAGCAAAGCTTTGTGCCAATTTCTTTCGTAGGAAGATAACACTATACACAATAAATACAGACACATTGCCATGCCACACGATAAATACAGACTTTTCAAATACACATCGACAAACAAATATCACAAACAAGCAACAAAAACAAAGCACAACACAAACAAACACAAATATCACAAAACAAATATATAAATATTATAATATCGTAAGAAACCCGCATGTCTGAGAAATATTTCTCGACGGGCATCATGTAAAGCCAAGTCAGTGGCCCATGGGCGGCATAAAACCTCTGACACCAGGTTAGGCACTAACCACACGATAAAGAAGAAGGAAGAATACCAATAAAACACAAATAAAGTCAATCAATTTCAAATATTGCCGCTAATCAATGCCTGGTTTCAAATAGGGCAGCGTAGTCCCCTTAAGCACATCAGCGCCATCTATGCAGCCCCAGTAGAACTATATCGCTTAACAGACGTCACAGGTGGTAAACCCTTTTTAGTGTTATTAAAAGTGCAATGCTGGTTAACTGCTGTGATTATTACTACGAGGTACGTAAAATTGATTTATTAGCCAAAAAATGATTACATTTCATCCTTATTGATTGGTAATCGGGTTTTAAAGCGTAAAATTGTATGCACGCATCTACACAGGGTGCACTTTCTGCGTAGCAAACCTTCATGGTCTTATTTTAAATAAGGGAATGTATTTTTTTTACTTTTGAATTTGGAATACGTATGTTCGAGTCACATGTTCTTAGTTTGAAAGTCTTCCCGGGTTTTCTGGCTCGATGTTTTTGTTTTTGAAAGTGCTGATCAATTTCTTTATTTCTTTGGAAAATTGTGACGAAGTCTGAGGTGTTAGTTATCATCTTATGCGTGTGATGGGCTACAGATGGGTTGAATTCAACTGAGTACCTAATGGGGTTTAAATACGATTGATAGCACTTCTCTAGGTGATCCGTGCTATTCTTTTAAGTAAGATAGTTGAGCACTTACCTTATCTACATAAACGGAATAACTGGGTTCGTAGGAATAGGCAGATTAAAAAATAAAAACGTTAAAATCCAGGTTCAATAGTATCAGACGCTCTAGCAGTTTTTGTACTAAAGCAAATCTATACATACAGGAAAACCTGCTAAACTTAAATCGCTAATGATTTTGAAACTGACCTTTCTTTGGAACTGACTACGTTCCAAAGAAAGAAATAAGACAGCTTGAAAAGTACCACGAACACGCAAAAACAGCTTACTGACTGTGTGCATTCTCATTATCGAAACATTTTTATAACTTTTAACATTAATTTAAGAGAAGAGAGAAAAATAGGGAATTTCAACAAGTTTTATGTCAATGTGTCGCCAGTGGAAACACACAGTATAACGAGATACCACCCTATGCTATATTACCGTACTGTACGCATTGCGTGCGCCAGGCAATGGTGCCAACGCAAGCCACGCACGGGGTAGTGTCCCCCGTGCTCCCCTCTGCAACCGTATAAGTTCCTAGGGGTAACATTTAGTAGTAGTAGAGAGGAAACTAGTAGTAGTATGATTCACTAGAAGTTGCCCCATGAAAATATTCGACCTATAAACTATGTAGAGATTAGAGATATAGAATTGCGAAAAGAATATGTAATTAAGGGTTTTTATGTCGTTTAGGAAACCTACTAGCCAAGGATTAACTTGGTAAGCTTTGTAGCTTTGGATATCGTAAGGAATAAGTCTGTAATATTATAATGAGTGTAAAAACACCCTTAGATGAAACGAAAGGCACTTGTTCTCCCCGTCATTGCGATCATTTTTTTGTTCTAGAACATACCTGGGAACCTTCTAGTTACGGAGATATTGGGGGTCAAAATTCCAACTTTTACACGTTTTTAATGTTATAACGTCACTTTAAATACTTCCTTGACCCCCGCACTATTCAATGCATTGAGCACCTACACAGTCATTTTTCACCAAAAAAAAAAATGCGTTGAGTTACTTGATATGATGTACAGAATGCTTGGTTGGCTTGGCTGAAGGGTCCGTTTACACCTTGTATTCGATATCTAATCTAGACGTAGTTCTACCTTAATAAGCAAGCCAACCCATGGAGTTTCTTGCCCATTCTTCTCCATAGAGATCTACGATTTGGAATGTGCAACTACAGTACTTACTTTCGCTAGTTATTATGCCTTGTGACTGTGACTGTAGCTTAGCTTTTTTGTTTTTGACTTTCAAAAGTGCCTGTAATGGTCTAATTGAAATAAATGCTTTGACTTTTTTTTTACCACGACCTCTTATTAATTTAGTCAAAAACGTCAAACGAATCCAACATACTAAATGTACTCATTTAAAACATTCTCATTTAACATTTATCAGCGTTTTTACTTAATCAAAGTCAGTACAATTACTTCTGAAAACGGCAGAAATTAAGCGGGTTAATACAAATTGTGGCAGAAGTACGTTCACCTTATGTTAACTTAAGCACCAAATTATCGTAGGTACTTAAGTAAAACGCGCTTCATCAACTAGGTAGGTAGGTACCTACCAAGATAGCTAGCTCTGCAATGCTGTAACGCTACTATTCGATATTTTAATAACGAAACACTTGCAGTCGGCAAAACTAAAACATAATTAAGGTAAATCTGTGGTACAACCTACCTAGGTACCTACTCTGAATTTATTCCTAGTTTATTCATATCAAATTAATAAGAAAATTGATTGCCTAACACCTTAATTCCTTATTAGGTATGTTAAATCTATCACTCAACAAGCCACTACTTGTCTACCAAAACATACCTAATTACTTAGTACGAACCCTAATCAAACGAATTATTGCCTAACACAGAAACAATTACGTAAGCAAAACGTTTCACTCAGACTTATAAACCTTAAAACAGTCTAACTTTTCCCTATTCCATTCATCGCTGAACAAATTCCTTTATAACTGCCCAGTTTTAAAATACATTAAAAGAACATTACCTACCTAAGTCATGATAGCTACCTAGCTACGCCAAAACAGCCGTTTTATCTTAGTACGCAAGTAACGCGTAAAAATACTCCCTGAATAGTACAAGTACGTACTTAATAATCCAATAAATCGAAATTTCCAACAATCATCGGCTAAAGGGATCGCAAAAATCAATAGTCGATGGTTTCAACCAAGCAAGCTCCCTTCAAACCACCAAACATGACGTAAGAACTTTTATAGAGTTTATTTTATTTAGAAAATAAGTTGTGTTGCTATGGAAATAGGGTTGCGGTTAGATTGGGGGTGTTGGTGAGTTACGACGTTACACCGCTGCACCAAAGAACAGATAATCGACGCCTAGCCTTGTGCGATATCGATTTTGACAACTGCTACTTTCACTGAAACGCAATGCGAACCGTATACCTATCTCCCTCACTCTCGCAGTGAAAATAGTGGTGCAGAAAGGGATGGGATCGGCGCCGCAACTAGGGGTCGCCGTCGCGGCGTTGCCATGACAACAGGTCACACCGAGGGTATGATTTCCAATATAATAGCTCGATATTTTTAGGTCAAAATGTCGGAGTTTATAATAAAAGTATATATGAACGAGAATAAGCTTGAAATATGCATGGATGACGGTAAAGTAACGATGGTGGTGGACAAAAAAGACTACCTTATTGATTCGGTAAGATTTTATTGGATTTTGTCGCATAACAAAATGGCGGAAGTTTGCAGATAAAATAAATTATTGATTTTCTGGCAAATATCGATAATAGTGTAGGTGTAGATAAGTTTAGTTTTATGTATATTATGTAGATATAGCGTAATTTTCCATATGAGTTGAATTTCAAGTAGTAAGCTATTTTATCTGAAGTCTGTTGAAAATCAATAGTTCCACATTCTTATTGGATTTTATAATTGTTGTATTTTTATTAAAAGCAGGTTAGCAGTAAAAAATTTAAAAAATAACTTTAAATTGATAATACCTTAAGTAAGAAGTAAAAGTATTATGCAAGTTCGTAGAATACGGCCTTTTTTCAAGAATATGATAGTATTTTCCATGTTCTGGTAAAATAAATGTACCTACCTATCTATTGCGGTCACCATGCCATTCGGACACCATGGTGATTAGTAGGTACTTAAGTTTTAGGAAGCAAGTAGGTAACAACGGTATGATTTAGTACCTAGATATATACGACGAATAGACATAGACAATAGGCCGCGGAAGACAGTGATAACGAAACCAGTGTAGGCTGGCCTCTTAGTCTATTGAAACTAGGTACCACGCTAGGCCAGATCATGGTAAAATTGCTTCTACTTACTAGTAACGTATATTTTAGGTACCTACTAGCTGTTGCCCGCGACTTCGTTCGCGTGGAAATTTTGATGTGTGAGAAAAAAAAAGATAATTTACTTACTTATGTTCTTCCACTGGATATATTATATTAATGTATCTCCTTGCCAAATTTAATTACTATCCGATCAGTCGTTTAGTCGTGAAATGGTAACAAAACAGAGTTAGGTACTTTCGCATTCATAATTTATATACCTACTTAGTATGGATGTAGACCTAACGTAAAATGTATGTGTGTAGGTATTATGTGTCTACCTATTTTAGTACTTAATAAGTAAGTTTTAGGAGAATCCGGGCGAGCTTTCAGACTGAGAGGCGACTGGCGACCTAAGCTAGGCTGAAACGAGCTTGGCTAATGATAATCGTATTGTTTAATTCGCGTCTTTCGTATTGGTACCAACTAGACACGGTATAACAATAGCTTCCGCCGCGGTAAAAATATAAGCCAGTCAGCAGGGTCGTGGTGGATGTGACTGGCCCAATTCGTGCTTTGCGAATTTCCAAGTTAATTTGTTAGATCGTTAATTTATACGGTCTTAATGGAAAAGTTTTTGGGATTGAGTCATATGGTACAGACGCCAGCATATCAAGCTACAACAATCTGTATTTCTTTAATAGATTTTCAACTATACCGTTGAAGCATTAGGTTCAAGGTTGATTGGGAAAATTTGACAGTTTCAGGTAGCTTGATGTACTGGCGTCTATACTATGCATACTTACATGATTTGGTTCATAGAAATTGCTTGTCAGAATAATCCGGCTTGTAACTGTTTCCGCACAACAAATGCCTATTTATACACAACCGAGAACGTCTCATCATCTGCCTAGCCTTTTCCCAACTATGTTGGGGTCGGCTTCAGTCTAACCGGATGCAGCTAAATACTAGTATTTTACAAGGAGCGACTGCCTATCTGACTTTCACAACCCAATTAGTATTGGGTAATTACGATACTCCTTGGTAAGACTGGTTGTCAGATTTTCGGGCCAGTGACTAACTGTGACGACTGTCAAAGATCTACAAATGACAATAGATGAATGTACACAGAAATATATTGAAAAGCCACGTATACTAGGTTTCTATTAAAAGACAATGGATTCAGCTGTTCGCTGTCTCACAGGAATTATAAATGTCCTAGGTCTTGAGTGTATAGATTAATTATGAATGTCTGAATAGAGTACCCGAAGGTATCGTTATGGTAAGGGTTATATCAGAACTAGAACTGAGTATGTAGGTCATCATCAGCCTAGCCTTTTCCCAACTATGTTGGGGTCGGGTTCCAGTCTAACAGGATGCAGCTGAATACCTTTATTTAACATTGAGCTTTTCTGACTGTCCAATGTAGGTAGTCAGTTCCCATTCGTGAAGGTTTGTGGAATTAGTGGCGTCGATGATAGATTGTTTATTTTTCGTGTGAAAACCGCGTAGTGGCCAAGAGACATATTTTCTGGGGCTGGAGAATGTACCATACTTTCATTGCTATTCCGTAGGTATAGGTACAGTTGTAATCGCATCAAATTACCACAAACTGCCTTTCTCCAAATGATTTTAAACCACAAAATGTTGTTGGTTAAGTTCAAAATCGAATGAGAAAATTTGACAGTTTGTAGTAACTTATCCATTTCGGATAACAATTTTTCCTTTGAACTTACCTAGCAAATAAAGGTGTCTCTGACTGTTAAAGACAGTCTTCACTCTTTGATACAGAGACTAGATTTCTCATAGTGAATTTGAGTACCTATGTACAAAGTTTCGTTAGCATACATTTCCATTTGAACCAATACAGTAATCCTGTTTGGTTTACTGTACAAATAAATGGCCTGACTGGCCTTCAATCGCACTCCATTCAACTCGATTTTCAGCAACCTCATCCAGTTGGTACAAGCCACGCTGCATGATGATAGCTTCACTTAGCCTGTATGGCCATCGGACTCTTCCCTGAGAGAAACATTTCACAAGGAACTGTACAACTAAGTGATGTTTTTGTCTTATTTATTTATTCATCAACAAATTTAAATTTGGGTCGAACAAGACCAGTATACATGACTAAGCAGGACCAGTATATATACTGGTATATATACTGGTATAGAGGTATAGAGTATGTATACTGGTATAGAGGCATGGTACTGTGAGAATGTGCAGTTTCTTAAAATAGTCTCTACAGGACTCCGTTTGTTTAATGAGAAGCATAGTTCTCAAGGCTCTTTTCTACATAATGAAAGCAGCATTAATATTGTATTCGTAGCTGTTGACACAGAACTGTATGCTATATCTAAGTCTAGATTCTATGAGTGCAAAATATACCATTCTGATTTTGTTGCCTGTAATGTTCGAATATCGGGCAGAAGCTATTTCTCATATAGAGGAGAAGGAATGAGCTTGATTACCACGCTTAATGTTTTTACACTCAATGTGGATTACTACTATTATTTTACCAAATATCACAGTTTAGTACTATGCATGTCAAAAACGCCAAACAGACTAAAAACACTATGAAATAGTGGAAATTTCCTACTCCACCCCAATTTCTTTTTTACTGGTTCAGTGCGAAAGTGAACACAGGCTGAATAGACACAACACACGTTTCCAAACGATGATAAAAAAGGGGTTACCCATAAAACAATGTAACTGAACCGTAGGAAGTGGCCGTGAGCCCCTAACCCTTCGCTTCCGATGACAACCACGAAGCCCTACTAATATATTTTTAATATCCTACACAATTAAAACATAGGGCTGGTTTTTAGAACATCTTGCGTTTCTATCTATACTAACATTAGAAAGCTGAACAGTTTGGTTGAACGCGCTAATCTCAGGAATTATTGGTTTGAATCGAAAAATTTGTTCGTTTAGTGTTGGGTAGCCCATTTATCAAGGAAGGCTATAGGCTATATAAGATCACGCTATGACCAATATGAGCGAATCATCAATGAAAAATGTTTAAAAAACGGGGAAAATAGTAGTTTTATAATAAATTCGAGCGGACGAAGCTGGCGGGCATAAGCTAGTAAAATATTTATAGGTAGTTTTGCTATTATTTCAATGGCTATATTTTTTACCTAATAGTTATTTCATCAAAATCACTTTGCTATTTAGACATAAAACAAATTGTGACAAACCGATAATCAGACGAACTATCTCTATTTTAGAGTTCTTTAGCTGGCGCAGTCTTTCGTAAAAGGACAGAAAAAGTATAGACTAAAGTTTTTCTTCATATTACTCTTCATTCATTCATTCATAATCATAAGATAGTTTTTTTTATTGCGTACGACAACGAAACTTTAGTTTACACAGAGTCCAAAACAGTTGTGATTTTTATAAATACAAAACATTTTTAAGAAAACTAGACAAGACACCTTGTTCGTTAACCCATAATCTTATTGTAACTTATCCAAACAAAAGAGGTCCTCCACCAACTCCCCTACATCCTTTATTATTCCTTCCCTTCGTCTCAATCTCTACCCTAAGAAAAAAAAGTAAAAAGGTCAATGCACCCGGAAGGTACGGCACGCGCCTGCTACAGGTGAGCGCGCTCGATAATATCGATTTTCGCGGCACAATCGATACGTGACGTCACGACAAAATGGCGGCTGCGCGCGCAGCTGTCGCCTGATAAAAAACATGGTATGCTAATGTAAGTAGGGTCGAAATGGTTGAATAAAATAGGGGTTTAACAATATCATTTTTGGGACACGCGAATGTAGTTTTTTTTTGTAATTTATTTTGTTGGTTGACGAATTTTAAAGGGGTGCTATGGTCTATGAACTTAGTGGAGAAAAATTTGAATAATAATGTACTATTTGCTTGGAGTTGAATATAGAATGTTTCATTAGGCGGAAGTCTGACAAGCAGTCTTACCAATAGGTGTAGTGTTATCCAGACTACTGGCATCTGGAGGTCAGATAGGCAGTCACTTCATGTAAAATACTTATATTCAGCTAAATCCGGTTGACTGGAAGCCTATCCCCCCAACATAACTAGGAAAGAAAAAACTAAGCAAGATTCTATACAGATGTTCCGGCTTTTCTTTGAGATTTGAAGACATTACGATGAAAGTTTTATTAGTGGAATCCATTTGAATTTTTACGATCATCGCATTCCACTTGCCCTATCCCAATTCATTTAAAGGTGTACCTACCTACCTAATTTTCATTTTTTTTTTAAATGAGTTATCTACCGCAGACATGGTGGTCCGCGCCCTTGTTTGAAATTGTTTTTTTTGTTTACATGGTTTTACTACTTAAAATTAAATTCGTGCTCCTACTTTGGACACTTACATTATACTAAACTTATTAGAATAACTTAGAATCTAGGTACGTGAGTCCATCTTCTCTCGCAAAAATCTTCCACTTCTTCTCAGGTCTTATTTTTTCTACCTATTGCATCATATCATCAACCTACATCGTAGTCAACAATGCTGAAACCTTTTTAAAAAACTAAGGTCTAGTTTTAGTCAAATTCAGCCACATTTTCGACCTGTATCTCTCGCAACTGATGGCGGTAAAGACAATAACATCTAGGTATTATTATATCATAGTAAGGTTCACGTTTACTTGTGGTAGTAATGACGTAAAGCAGTTAGCGGGACGTGGTATAGGGGCTGCCGGCGTTTACGGTGGACTAGGGATGTGGATATATCGATACAGAATCGATAAACGTAGCAGAAGAGGCTGTTAGTGGAGTATTTTGAAACAAAGTTCAGTGATAAAGTCTCTGTAGACATTTTAGTAGATACATAGTAATCTATTAATAGTAATATGTAATGTATTAATAGATATGAATATTTATTTCGAAGTTAGTAGGCTTGTTGCTATTTGTAGCTTCTTCATAAGATTCACTTAGGAATTATAATATAGTCTATCGTTACAGTAGATTAGTAAGTTTACAAACTTAATGTCTAACTTAATAACTAAAGTTATTCACTCATGGTTGGATTTTTACAACAAGTTCGCAGAAACGCTCTTGAATTATATATCTACCTTAAGCCCGCGGCTTCGCCCGCGTTGAGATTGGTTATTGTCCCAAGGGATCATGCTCTCGGAATAAAACGTATCCTATGTGTTAATTCAGGTTATAAACTATCTGTCTGCTAAATTTATTTCATCCAAATCCGTTTAGTAGTTTTTGCGTGAAAGAGTAACAAACATCCATCTATACTCACAAACTTTCGAGACTTACAATCAATAATGATCAAAACAAAAAGCATTCAATATCACGCTGCACGTTTCAAAAATCGTCGCCACTCGCGTTGAAAATTTTAATCCACCACCATTTTATAACTTCATCGATAAACTAATCGTGACATCACTAAAAGCCCTTTGTCACGAGCCAGGTGTCGAGCGGGGTCATTGGGAGCACCTGCCTATGTGTGTGTAACTGTGCACACACACATACACACACACTTGGGGTCTGTTTGTGTGTTTATGCTCCCGTCTGCTACATTCAGTTAAATACATCATGTCTTTTTTCTAACTAGCTTTTTCTGCAATGGACGTTTTTCTAGGCAGGGGTGTTACTCGCTCATATTGGGCTCTTCGGTAGTATTTGTTAAGAACACAGTCAAACCGAAGGGATAAATACATATTTTGGGCCGTGACGATTGGGAAACTATGTTGGGCATCTACCACAATTCGAGCTAGCGAAGCGGCGATTTTCCGAACGTACGAGTATGTATATCCAAACTAATATTGAAATATGAGACTCAGATGGTTTGTTAGTCACGCTTTCTTAAAGGGTGTAAAACACACTTAACGAAGTCGAAAGATAAGTACTAGTTCTCCCCGTCATTCCGGTTTTTTTTGGACCATAAATTGGAACCTTCTAGTTACGGAGTATTGAAGGTCAAAGTTCCAACTTTCTCACACGGTTTTTTTTCAAATCCAGGTTTTAAATTTAATGTTTTAACTTTACTTTGAATACATCCAGGACTCCTGAACTATTCAATATCAACAAACAGCTGCAATATAAAACATAAAAATAAGAAATAAACAAAACTTGTAGACAATATTGCAGCCCACAACCCTGTTCACAGACAAACTACACGTAACTGTGAAAATAATCGGTAGGGTTACAAATACAAAAAAAGAAATAAATAAAATATCAATATTTTCAAAAGTCGTATTGTAGGAATCGACCATTCTGCTAACAGGCGAACGCAAGCCAGAGTTGAACTTGCAAGTGCCCACTGAAAATAATCTGCCAGCGCGCACGTTTCCCTACTGACCGTCCTTCCGGAACCGCATAACATAACATACTTATTGGACAGTTCAATAAAGACAAATTTATTTCGAGCATATAAATTCATGGCTTCTAAGTACCTACGTCTATTTTCAAGTGTTGTGAAGCTTATACTTAGCAAGTAAATCTTGCAAATAATTTCGCACGAATTTGTATTGAACATACTCAATCATTTCAACGTACTTTTTGTAGTAAGGACTTCAGACGGACACGGCATAATTATCAGATAAGAGCGTACCAGAGAATTATACATGTAAAGTCCCAATAGATGGACAATTTTTAACACAGCGTTCGTATGTATATCCAAGCAAAAAAAACATTGATTAAAGTGATTTTGTTTTGAACGTTTTTTGGATGTGTTTATTCTAAAGTGCGCGCAATTTGTTACTTTAGGTCAAAATAAAATCACTTTAATCAATGTTTTTTTTGATTGCATATCTTTGATCAGACGTACCTACTGAACATTGTGTTAAAAAATTTCCATCTATTTTAATGGGACCATAAATAGGCATCCACCAGCACAATGTTTTGAGCGCATAACATTGAGTCCTACCGTAAAACGGGAATTTTCACCTCCAAAAAAAGTAGGTTCCCAACAATATTTTTTGCGTCCAGTAACTTAGTTTGATGTATTTCGTGAAGGGTCCGTTTACATCTTGTATACACTATGACATGGGTAAGGACATAAGATATATTTTTATCCCGTTAGTACGTTCTTGCGGGATAATTCCACGCGAGCGAAGCCGTGGGCAAAGGCTGGTCTACATTTATATTCCAGTTTGCCACCCAGCTATGCAATGAAGCCGAGCCGAATGCGTGTATCACCCCTCAGGCTACTAGTTTTGTTGGGATATAATGCGAGTATTATTTAAGCTCGTCCTATGTACAGGTTCCCATTCCATTGTCATACTTGGACCTGAAAGTCTGGTGTGCTTTATCAATTGATGTTTTTAGGCATACGCCAGATAATTAAAGTTACACTTTTAAAAAACTTGCTTTTAATCCTTTCAAATTGAGATGCTATATCACTTTGTTTAGGCCCGTATAGATGAATGAAGCCGAAACAAAGTCGGTGATATTCCATCATCGGAAAGGTAATGAAAAAGTAAAAAAAAATTATAGGACTGACATTAGCAACGAAAAAGTCATTGAAGAATCTATAGAAATAAATAAAATTGAAGTGTCTGTTTGTTTTTTTATTTTTGTCTGTCTGCTTGTTCCGGCTAATCACGGCTAAACCGATTTTAATGGGGCTTTTACTGGCATATAGCTGATGTCACAAGGAGTAACGTAGTTAATTAGGGTTCCGTGCAAAAAACTAAACCGTTGAAGTTGTTAACAAATCCAAAGTCATATTTTATAATAATTTATTGCGGACGAAGATCGCGAGCACAGCTATATGAAATAAATAGTGGAGAAATTACTATCTAGGTACTCAGTTTCAGTTTTTAAATTGAGTAAACAACAAAAAAGCTCCGTAAAAGTATAACTTTGCCAAACAAAAAAAAATGCTATTTTATGGTCTCATTATTATTTTTATATAAGGCAATTTCATCCCCATTTTTGAAACTAGTTAGCAGATATTATTAAATTCATTTTACAAAAATATCCCTTTAATTTTATTATTAAACTTACAACGGGTTTTCAGAACATTGTATGATCGTAAACATGATTTCTTTCAAATGCAAATATGCGGCTTTACAATCAAGAGTTTTGACATCAAATATGTATAAAGAATCAGGTTTTTCATTGTATGTTTAAAGTCAAGTCTTTGTACTATATGACAGAGCAGAATTAAAAACGCTTTTGATGAAAACTTGTCTATAATATGTCGAGGTATAACAATGTCGACAAATACTGAGTTGTGTACATCCTTCGCCAGACATAGAGCGTAGTTTCTACAACTATTTCCTATTAGGATGTTTCAAAATCCCACTAAAACTACAATATTTCCTTCATAACACAAAACAGCAATAGTATTTCAAGCTTTGTAGCGTTAATTATTTCCCTCTTGGAAGTTCCACCATGAGGTAAGCTTGGCTAGCAAGTAGCCAAGTGACAGCAATGCTCGAACGAGGGCACTGCCTCCACTAACATAAAACCAAACAGTTGGCCAGACCTTCGAAATCAGCCTCCATTGACGCCCCACCACCAACCTCCCTAACGCAGACAAAAGAGAACCAGCAATGGTCACACAACAATCCGTACCGTCACTAACACGAGATGTACAGCGCCCCAGGGTAGGTTAAGGGTGCATTGTATACAGCTAACGTCAGATAGCCCGACAAAGTAATCAAACCCAAACGAAATCCAACTTAGCTGCTCTAAAATAAGGTTGACAATAGCTATAACCGTACCAAAGATAGGTTGTTTGAAACGAGGGTGAAGAAACAGGGGTGTTTGCAGGATGCGGGGCGGGGGGAAGGTAGGGTGCGTCGCGCAGGCGTGCTTCAGTCGCCCGCGCGACCCCGGTGCCGCCGGCCGCGCGCCATGGACGAGATAAGAGTGCGCGATCGCGCTCCACTCACGGTCATAGTCGCCCCAAGCAACGCTTCGCCACCCAGACTGTCACCCGCGGACCTACTGCCTGACGGCGATGCGGCGTTCCACCCGCTGTCCGCAGTCAACGGGCGCCTGACCCCACCGGGGCTCGAGCCTGCCTCGTACGCCACGCTCACCCCGCTACTACCACTGCCGCCGATCAGCACCGTCTCAGACAAGTTCGCGTACCACGCGGGGGGCACCTTCACAGTTATACAGCAGCAGCAGTCTTACGCGTCCCTATCACCAACTCCTTACAATGAGCCGCTGTCGCCACAATCGGCATACAGCAGAAGAAGCGCGTCGCCGAACTCATTCGAAAGGCGATCCCCCACGCCGCCATTGCCGAGTCCTGGGTTGGACCTGAACGCAACGTTGCTTGCGAGGGAAGAGCATTCACAGCAGCAGCAACAGTCACAGAGTGATTCAGAGGAAATAAATACAAAAGAGTTAGCTCAAAGGATAAGTGGGGAACTGAAGAGGTACTCAATCCCTCAGGCGATATTTGCTCAGAGGGTCCTTTGTAGGTCTCAAGGGACGCTGAGTGACTTGCTGAGGAATCCGAAGCCGTGGTCGAAGCTCAAGTCGGGGAGGGAGACGTTCAGGCGGATGTGGAAGTGGCTACAGGAGCCGGAGTTCCAGAGAATGTCGGCGTTGAGGCTAGCAGGTACGTGATGCATGATGTTGTAGTGTTCTTAGAGTAAATAGATTATGTGCTTTTGTTTTTTATATTTTACTACAGGTAAGTTTCAGGTTATGCTGAACTTGTTATTGGTCCAATAAGAATTTTTGGAAATCATATTAGGATCTAAGGATGATATTTTAATTGGGAGATTCGAACGACAACTTTCAATTAGGTTTTTTAAGTTCACGTGGTCCGCCTTTTGTAACTATTTCAGGAGAAATAATCATACTTTTTAGCAATTTCTAGTTCTTCAGTATGAAAGAAACGTTCCGTTTTCTCTATTTGTCATTTCATTTTATTGTTACTTTCAGTAAAGGCTTTAAACCTATCGAAACTAACAGTTTTTGTATCTAAATCTAAATTGTCTCATAAATTCGCGGCTTGACTGAAGCGCGCCTCATTTAGCCTAAATTTGCATAATGTGGCCTGACCTGGATTACCACGCGGATTTAGCTCGTATTAAATAAACCAGTCTAAATATACATTTATAATATCTAGACTCAAAATCATACTAATATTATAAATGTTTGTCTTTCTGTCTGTTCCCTTCTCATACCTTTACGATTGAATTAATTTGGATGTTTGGCATAGACAGATCATGACCTAGGTTAGGTCATAGGATAACTTTTGTCCCGGTAAAACATTCCTGTTGGTCAATTTGCGAACTCCATACGGGTAAAACCGCGAGCTAAAAAATGTACACAAGCTGTTGCCCGGGACTTCGTTCGCGAGGAAAATTTGAAGAGTACCTACTTGCGGTCAAAAAAGTAGCCTATCTACTATAATCTTTCTCTGTGCCAAATTTCATCCAGACCCGTTTAGAAGTTCTGGCGTGATTGAGTAACAAACTTCCATCCATCCAAATTTCGCATTTATAATCGTAGTACGATTATAATTATTTTCAAGTCTTAATTAGCCAAAATAGAGCTTTATATTGTGACTAAGTCAAAAGCTTTACACAAATCTCTAGAAAAAGGTTTATGATATCTTCGAAACTATTTTCTTTCAATCCATTGTACAGTTTTGTTGATAAGAAGATCTCATTGATCTTAAAACAAAAGAAGATACTGTATTACGAATACGGACAGATAAGGATTCTCGACGATTTGAGCTAGAATATTGTTACGATTTAAGCTGGAATATCTACGGTTAATTCGTCGGATAGGTAGTCTGGTTCGAATATTGTTTTGAATGATGCTGAAGTCTTGAGAGATGACATCACGCCTTTATTCCTGAATCGGAGAATCAGGCAGAGGAGTTCAGGAAAACCATAATTTTGCTTGGTTCAAATTCAAGTCCTTTGTTATCATATATGTCTCATGTGAAGGTGTTCAGGTTTATTGCTTTTTTTATCATTGGATAGGTTTGGCATCACATTTGACTTGAAAACTACTCCAAGCTATGGTGAGGTAAATCTCCGACGTCTAGGAGTATTATGGCATCAATTAGCACTACTTTCTGTTTTTTTTTGTCACTGAGGACCTGTAATATTATATTAATGTCCTACAGATTGAGTCTTGCTCCTGCCTCGACTGGCTTGTTGGTCTAGTGGCCGCAATCGCGACTGCTGAACATGAGGTCATGGGTTCGTTTCCTGGGTCGGGCAAATTGTTATTGGGGTTTTTCATCAGAAATTTCTCTTGTGTCTGGTTGATGGCAATAGGCTCGCCCCCTATTAAATGCGTGCGGGTATTATTAGGTGTGATATTATATTATGTTTTAAAAATATTGCTGCCCATTCAGCTAATATTACTTTCAACTAACATTTCGTCATTAAATTTCTTCTCATTACTCTCAGATTTCAATTTCCTATCAACATAAACTTTCATCAAACTTAGGTGAAACCGAAAAGCAAGACAAGAGAAGATTTGTTCCCAATTTCTTACCAAGAAAGTAAAATAATAGGTACATATTTCAATCCAGACTCAAACCAACACGATACAATAACTTCAACCCCAAACGAAGGAAAATCTTCAGCTTGCTCTAGATGAGCGAAGGGTGAAGACCTCCTTACATATTCATAGTCGGCGATAGTTGTAGCGAAAGTGGCTCATAACCTTTGTAGGCAGCCTAACTTTTGTTGTGACTCATAGGGGAACGCGACCAGCTGACTTTTCATTTAATATTTTCTTTGGAAATAGATTTACTATTGCCATTTACTGCCATTATTTTTATACCCACTTGGGAACAAGTAAGTTTGGAAAATTAATTTAGAATTTCGTTGTGTTTTGTTACGCCTCCAAATCTGCTCCATGAAAAATACTGATAATTAGCTGCACTCGGTTAATCTGTCATTCGGCTCTCACAGTTTAGAAAAGGCTAGGCCACAGAATAGTCTTATTAAATTTTGATGTCAATTCATGATTGTTAGCTTTATTCCAGCTTTTATTTTCTCTCTACTTCACTTTACTATCACCGCTTTGCTTTATCTACCACAATTATCACTTTTTGTTTTAATCTGCTCCATCTTTTTTATTCGTTGCATAAGTTGCATTCATTGATATTATTATTTACATCTTGTGTACTCTTGCTTTCGAAAAAAAAACATGTTTTAATATAAACCACTGTTCAGAAGCAACGCTACATTTTTTTTGTGTAGCGTTGCTTCTGCGAGAAAATTATCATTTTTTTTCACTAGCTTTTTCATTTACTTAGTCACATCATCTCCATTATTCATGTCTGATGGAAATGAAAATGCGTTGGAGTATTTGTTACAAAACAACTATTGCCTGACCTTCATTAAACTATGTAAGGACTGGGAAACACCGCACCCAACCACAGACAAAATACTGTCGCGATCTAAAGTAAATTTCTACTCAAAGGCATAAAGATTCCGCGGAAAGACGCCGTCCTTACGTAGTTTACTACTAAGGCAGTGATGCGCCACTAGAGTATCGATAAAAACGCATACAGTTTACAAACAGCGGCCGCGTCAGCTGCGGCCATCGATTTGTCGAATCGATGCGTTGGGTCACCGCGCGGTCGATGGTGTACGTCACTAGTTGCGGTGGCCACGCGATGCAGAGACGCGGGACTTTCTTGCGATATTTATTATTGTTTGTGTACGTTATAGGTGGATTTAGCGAGTGGAATAGTGTAATGGGAACAGTGCATTTGAGTTCATTGATGTTCAAGTTTTGAGATCTCATTGTCATGCTTTTTATTTATTTTTATTTTAATTGTGTTTTTTCTGCAAAATACGCTCCTGATTATTAGTATTTTTATGACAATTTTTTTTTTCTATAGTTTAGTCAAATTTCTCTTTTCTCAAAAAAAATAAACATTTTAAACAAAAAATCATTAAAAAACGTCAGCTGCCTACATCGATCCCCATGTTTAATGAATGCACGATCGATGCGTGACGTAAGTTAGGGGTGGGTTACCCTCGCTTTTGAAGGGGATTATGGTTCTAGTTAGTGCGTTACTAATTTATTGTTACTCTGAACTTATTATACATGCACATTGGTTATTAACAACCGGTTGAGACCGCGTGGTGGATTACAGCCCACTCTCTCTCTCTCTGGGAAGGCTTGTGTCCCAGTTGTGGGAAAATTATAGGTTGATTGTGTTTATTATTTATAATAGTGATAGCTGTGCTCTTTTAGAAGGCCTCGTTTGTAAAACCCGGACATTATCAAAGAGCAACCAAATAAACAGTTTGATAGGTCAATGCTCTAATGTTTATGTGGGCTTTTTGTTGTGTAACCCCGAAATATGATCTACGCAATAAAATCCACACAAGTCAGAGTCACAAAATATTATGACAAAAATGTTTCACAGAAGCATGTTCATAGAAATATCCCTCAACCATCATGAGCACAGTCACCCTAATACACAGTTCGGCGCTACGTGTCGTAGGCACGCGACCGCGAGCCCCCGTTCGATAACCATTGCGTTTTACTTACGTTACCTGCTAGTAAATCTATGTAGTGGGCGGGCAACGTATACAGTCTCGTGGTCCGACTGACGTTTTAAATGATTGATAGGTTCCTTTCATGCTGTAATGAGGGGTAGTTCACTAGTTGGGTTTGTATGATTTTAATGTGTGTTTGCATATGGGTTTATCGATTTTAAGATTGGAAGTGTATTACTGACATTTTGTTGGCTTTGTAGACGATGTGCCTTGTACATCACTTATATTCTTGTCTGTGCTTTCAATTTCCTCTTCTGTTTTCTGATAGCTGTTATCTGGCAGTTTGTGACTTGTTTCATAATCTGGGTCTCACAGGTTGCGCTACAATACCCGGTTTTCCACGTCCAGCCTGTACTAGACATTTTTCATAGATGTTACGTCCATCTATAAAATGTTCCCACACTATGCTTGCCGATCCAACGGTTGTTGGTCCAACATTTTTGGGGAATTTGTTCTTTTGCTTCTTTTGTCCAGCCACCACTTCTAGTCTATTTTGTGTTGTCTTTGGCTAGTCTAATGCTATTTGTATTTTATTTCGACCAGACATAAATAACTCCCTGCGTCTGTAGCTTGCTAGCTCAGAAAGATACGAGTAACTGTCAAGACCATAATTCGAGAAGGCATCTTTCGCCATCATCAGCCTAGCTTTTTCCCTACTAAGTTGAGGTTGGCTGAGTCTAACCGTGTGCAGCTGAATACCAGTATAAATCATGAATACACTGCCTATCTGACCTCCACAATCCAGCTACTCCGTATGAAATGAATGGTCCACCCTATCCACGAACCGTCCCGGCAAGCGTTGCTTAATCTTCAAGAGAGAAGATCAACCCGTGCGTCTGTTATTATTTATCCACGAGGCAGTTTTATTGCTCGCACTTTTTTATGGCTCTTCAATACGCTACACTACGATGTAGTGTTATTTATCTTAAAAATTATCCTAGAAGACAAAAAACTCCCCCATAGTTTTAACGTCCCCTGTAACGTTAGTTTCTCCACGCACAGTTTCCGTATCATCCCGTCCTCCAAATTTGATTGAGTGGTCTTTTATATGTCGCAACTTTTACATAGACTTATTTCTCACAAGTATGTATGCTTGACGGAATAACTGACGTCATCTCATCTTCCTCATTTTCGTCTAATATTGACTCTAGAACATTTGTATTTGTAGATATTAGTATTTGGTTTACGATTATAGCTTTATTAGATGTTGCTTCGGCTTTGGTGATTAAGGATTTTGTATTTATATCTATGTAACATAATGGATTCCCATTGCTGGGACTCAGGCCACCGTTCTGTGAAAGCGAGTGAGCCAAAACCCTCTTCGCAGGTCCAGTGCGGGTGTCGCATATATTCGAATTTTCACTTCTATGACATGCCGGTGTCCTCACGATTTCTTCCTTTACTGTTTTCAGAGCAGCTATATCTATGTGTTCGGGATTTTCTTCAGTTATTAGAAATTGTAAATGCGAAGTGTTGATTTTATTAATGCGGGTAATCTGTCCTTGATTAATATAGTCGAATGTAGGAAAGTGTTTCTAGCATCTTCATTTATTTGTATAATGTCAGGTTTGTTTATACCTATGTTTTTAGACTAAGCAGTTTTTCAAAGGAAAGTCTTGTTTGATATTTAATTAATATCTAATTATTATCCAATGACTTTTATACTTATAACTAATAGTAGTATCACTTAATCGTGGGAAAATCTTTCCATGAAATCACACTGTTGGCAGCCGTGTAGGTGGGCGTATAAGTGTGAGCAGCCCACCATGTGGAGGTGGATAAACTGGTGATTTCTCTCTACTTGTGCCTAGAAAAATCATTCCTCAGCTTTTTTACTCCATTTTTTTTGTAAACCTTTATATCTCCCGCCAAATTAAGGTCAATCAACCCCATTACCACTGGTAGACACCATCAGTTATCCGGAAGAACTACAAAAACCCTTAAAAATAGTACCGCAAACGAGGCAAGCAACGCTGGCTGCCCCCACTCCCCCTGTGACGTCAGACCACCCTCTTTATCGATCGAACCCTCCCCCCCGGCGTCGCCCGCCGCTGGCTCCAGTTCTACGTACCTATATGGGGTTTCTTGGACATTTTACCTTTGCTATAGCGTTTGGGATTTTTATGGCGTGTTTTATTTATTGGTTTTTGGGTTTCAGAGTTATTCGTACACGTGGTTTGGGTTCTTATGATGTTACTTAAATTTTAAAAGCTGAATTTTCCAAGTAAAAGGAGAAGATTGA
The DNA here is from genome assembly GCA_950022335.1 of Eurois occulta. Classification (NCBI taxonomy): domain Eukaryota; kingdom Metazoa; phylum Arthropoda; class Insecta; order Lepidoptera; family Noctuidae; genus Eurois; species Eurois occulta. The sequence goes on from OX465502.1 coordinate 1,899,065, forward strand.
ATTTCCAGATAATTGCCTGAAATAATTGAGTATTGAAAAAGATATTTCCATGACCTTTGACAGATCAAATCTTAATTATGTTTAATGTCGATACCAAACTAAATACAGTTCATTCTATTTGTTATCCCATATTCCTCGAGGAGATTTATAGCGTTAATATTGGCTAGGTTAATGACCTTATATTTTTTTTTGTGGTGTTTCTTTTTGCCTTTCCTAGAACTCTCTCTCTCTCATTGTCCTGTACTAGTTCACCTTCTGTTTCAAAAAGTACTGAAAATACTTCTCAGATTCTATTGCGCACTAGAATACATTCTCATGCAGCATGCGGCAATAATTTAATCTGGCAGACATCATAAATCAGTGCCTAAAGTTTAATTTCCGTTGCTAAACTTACGTAGAATGTGTCTTAGGGGCAACATTTCTCTACACAAGGCTTTCTCTAGCCGAGAAATTAGTCTTGTATCCCTTTCAAATTTTAATCTTGTTAACAACAACTAAAATATATTTTTGTTGTTCAATTGACTGGCGAAATCTTGGTGTACTATGTACACCTCTGCAAAACCCTTGAAAGAAATTCCAGGCATTACGTAGTGTTATGCTTGACTATTTAGACAGACGATTTCCAAATAGTCGATTGATCGATATTATGATACTTATCAGAACATTGTATCAATTTTACAATTGAATTTACATAGTTATCTTCCTCTTTATCATACTACTACACTACCTAACTTATCAGGGATTGCAGACGTGATGTTTTGTTATGTTATTCTCGTATATACGGAATCACCTTTTGTTGGAATAAAATTTATCAAAATTCAGCATCTGAATTAAACGTGAGTTCTGTCGCTTGCGTAGCGTGACAAGTGCCGCCATCTATTGCGAGTTATGAGGCAGTTTCACTATAACGCTTTTTGAAAGTTTGTTAGAAAAACGGGTAGAAAATTTGTTAGATAGTATTCGTTCGTCCAAATAATGTGTTAGTGGATAATAGAGAGTTTATTATATACAGGCTATGTCTTGTGACTGATATGCATAGGTACAAATAACTAGCGCAGCCGCCTGTCTTAACTGTTTGATAGAATTAGGATTTGTGATTTGAGTCAAAGTGAATACAGTATTTTTTTAAATATGAATAATGAAACGAATGAATAATAAATGAATATGTTCTTAATGAAACTAAAATAGCAATCACGATAGTTAACAAAATTAAAATACTTTAATTTTACAGATACGCCAAATCAGCATCAAACGATAAAAGGCGACAATGTAAACAACATGCCTCAACAGGCTTACTGCCAGCCTCGGGAGTACCAGGGTGCTCCGCCCGCGCCCCAGGGCTCAACAATGTACCCCGGGCCTCCGCCCCACTGGGACGCGCCATACGAACCAGCTGGGGATGTATCTTGCTTGTGAGTCCTCCCCTCATCTTGACTTGGTTCCTGGATTCCACCAAATTCCTTTCACCTTCTATTTTCTCCTTGGGGTTTTTGTTTCTGTCTTCCGTTTATTATTTTTCTCTGGTTATTATTGTTTCGAGTTTGTTTTCTTCATCTTTTCATTCTTGTCAACTTGTTTCAAGCATTTTCATTTTTATCATCGTTTGGTTTACATGGACGACGTTATATTTTTTTGGATCATTTATATTGTGTTCTCATGTTTTATTGTTGGATAAAATGGATTCTAATTTAAACCTTCCCCGAACCCTTTCCAACCACCCCGTCCCCGACCCGTGGCTGCGTAGCAGTGGACTTGGTTTCTCATAGGTATTATAAACATGTAAATAAGCTTGTCGCAAAGGTAAAACAAACACATTATTAATAGAAATACTAATCATAATTTTGATTCGCAGACATCTTTGTGACAAGTCAACTTAGATTGAGAGGATTATCTGAATGGATATTTTTGTTCTGTCGATCAAATGTGTAAAATGTATAGAGATTTTGCTCATAGATGTTATTTTTTTCTGAATAGGCAGCATCCTTTCCCGAGCCTTGAGTTTGTTTGGCTTATGTGGTATCGATACTGCCTAATGATTGTTTATTTAGATAATGTTTTTTGAAACATTATTTTTAGCTGTAGGTAAGTGTTATTTTGTTAGCTTCAAGAGGCCAAGATGAATGTTAGACTGCTACCGCGCCCTCATCCCTCCCTTTTTGTTTCTCCCTGCGCCCGGGCTGCAATAGTTTTCATTATATGATTTTATAGGTGCCTGCGTGATTTCAGAACCCTTTGTTAATGTTGTTTACATTGTCGCCAGGTATGCGTTTTAAATAATACGTTTGGTGTTTAGATTACTTCTGATATGTTGGGATTTTGTGAATATATGTACATACATGATTACTAAAAGAGCAATTTATAAGATTTAAAATAAAGTCATGAATATTGGTATGTTTCAATTGTGAATTCTGTATGATTCCAACATGTCAACATTAGAATAAATAGAAGAATATAAATGTACAAATGAACAAATCTAGATAGGTTTTATTAGCAGTGAAGTAATGCAATATCAACTCCACATTAATGAATACATACAAATAATAAATTGATTCTAATTTTATTTTTAAAACCCATCTAGATATCCCTATAGGTCCCATGTTGGGTGCCAAAATAGATAAATGTGAGAAACTACATGTTAGCTCCATTATTATAGATGTAAATATCATTTTTAATCAATTTAAATGCATTTTATAAGTTTTTACATTACCCACCGCCAAAATAGAACTTGGGGAAATCAGCAGTTTACTAGAAGAACTAAATCTTAACAAAGTTTGCGAAGAAAATAAAAATGGCGGTTGTATTGTAAAAGCTATAAAATGTAGTCTATGTTTAGAAGCATGGTTGTTGTCTATAGATGATAAGCTTGATAGAGAACCGTCAAGCGCGAATAGATAACGTTAGGGACAGAATACTTTAAATGTGATAAACATCACTAAAGTTATTGTTTTTATTTGTTTCAGCGGCCCAGATACCTCAGAGAGGCAGTGAGTATATTTCATCGTTCAAATAATAGTTTTCGTTAACCTCATGAATATTATTGATAGTCTATTCTGTGACATATTTAATTAATTCTTATTCTTTTATTTAATACAGGTCAACAAAGAAGTAAATAAATAGAAGCAAATTACTTCAATTTTCTGACTAACTAATCGACTCAGACCAGAATTTTAGGGATTGTACTTTGTGTACAACATCAAAACCATCATCAAAAATGTTGATCCTTGCAATGCTGCAGGATTTCTAGTAATTAGAGCTTTGCTAGAGACAAGAACAAAAAAAAATATTATGTTTCAAGAGTTGTTCATAGAAAAGAAAAGATAGGGGTGGTTATAAAACGAAATTGTAATCGGAAAATTCCGAGCTATTATTGTCTTCTTCGAAGTACAAATAAGTAGATAGGATAAAAATACAGCTAGCAGGAATTGATAACAATAGATCAGAAATGAAAAGGATGTTATTCTGTTATTGTAGGTAGTTCTAGGAAAAACTCAGTTAGATTCCGAGGATGAAATGTGGATGTGATAAAAATATCACTTCCCATTCTAAGAATTAGCAAACTGAGCAGTAGGTACCTCTTATGTAATATTGTTGAATTGAGCCTTTATTATCAGTTAGTGTAGAAATTTATTCACATTGTTATAATACAAAAATACAAGTATCTCAAATACATTGTGTCCGGTCATGGACTAGCGATACTTAAATAACAACTATTGTAATACACAAATAGATTACACATTTATTTACAGTCGCATGGAAATTTATTTACGCAATATTTCAGTTGAGATACAAAATTAGTAAAATATCGTAAAAATAAATTTGGTAAAATTTTAGCCCACGTGAATAAAACAATTGGGTCCAATCCACTTCCCTGCTTTTTGGCATCCATTTTGTTTTTGTTTGGTGAGATTTTCTGCACGTGTACAAAAAAAACATATACACAAAGTTTTGGCCGTACTAAGATGAAAATAGGCTTATTCGGAGATGAATAATATTGTCTATCGCTTATATTACGAAATAATGGGTTCAAATTTTCATAACTTTAAGAAAAAAAATTAAACTCCAAAAAAAAAAAGCAAAAACTTCTTCAAATCAACAACTATTTTGTGGACAAACAAACTAATTTTTTGTCAACAAATATGTTTGCATATCAACAAATTTGTGTACTACAGTTGCTAAATAAGTACCTAGAATATCGCTAGTCCATGACCGGACACATTGTATATGGTACTCTGAGCTCTTATTTATTTAGACCAGGATTAGATATTATTCAGATATATTAATAGTTAGTTGTGCCCGGTGTTAACACTTGAGCTTACCTACACATATTGCATGAAACGTTAGATACGATTTTCAGTAAGAGTAAGCGAGACAACAGTTTTCAAATATCATTGTTAAACAGAAACGTGTTCATTTTTTAACACGATAGGGCTAATTAAATCTAGAATCTAAACTAAGGGTTGATTCTTTCTATTACTGCAGTGTATTAAACCAAGTTCTAAATCTGTTTATTTTTTTGGACTCACATTTTTGATTTTGTATATTCAGCATCTATTTGGCTATCTTTTTTCCTGTGACGATAAAGGAGTCTGCCACTACACCGCACCATATCATGATAAGGTACCGTGCTATGAACGTTTCAGGCACGGAAAGAAACATGACACGGACTACTATGCCTACTAGAACGTATCAACAGCGTGTCGTACCCGTTTGTTAGAACGGTCAACATACCCTAAATTGTTGACGCTTCGTGTATGACACGCGACGGTGTTGGTCGGTGACGGTACGGTCTAGCCAGCATAGTCTAATACTTTTTAATACAAAGAATATTTTTTTGCCACACACGTTTCTAGCGCGGTCATGGTATGATACGGTGTAGTGGGCCAGACTCCTTGTTCTAGGATGAAACAAAATTCAATATAAAGCTAATTTCTTTCTTTTCACTCAACTTCAGGAGAGACCCGAATATGTACGTACAATCTTTCTAGAATTTTCTTCATTGGCTTGTGTTTTAAAGCAGGTAATGTAAAGTTTTCTTCCATTGGTTCCAGGTTGCAAGCGCAAGGAGGAATTGGGTTCGGATATGGCTTCCCCGAAGAAACCGCGTTTGGTTTTCACAGACCTCCAGCGGCGTACTCTACAGGCTATTTTTAAGGTAAATTGACAATCATATATTTTGGATAGGAATAGTATGACGATTCACGTGATGAGGAGCTCGTGGCTAAATAATAACAGTCGTTCGGGTCGATCTTTAGGTTAACCCCTGCTTGCCTAAGTTGGTCTGTGAATGGGTGACCACCCATTATATACCGAGTTTCCTCTGTGTTTAACCATTTGGTCCCGGGCCCGGCTGTCATTTGTAGATCTTTGACAGTCGTTATAGGTAGTCAGTGGCCCATAAAGTATGACAACCAGTCTAACCAAGGGGTATGGTATAACCCATTACTAACTAGGTTGTGGAGGTTAGATAGGCATTTGCTCCATGTAAAATACTGGTATTCAGCTGCATCCAGTTAGACTGGAAGCCAAAAAGGTTAGGCAGATGATGATGAGTGTGACGATTCACACACAGTCACCCATATAATGGTCCTCTCACAAGGACAGTGTGGAAAACCATAGCCGCTAACATAGAATATAGAAGGTATGAGGATTAGCAAGGTAATGGCGTATCACGCTTACAAAGGCAATGTAGTTATTTACTTTGACAACTTAACAACATTCATTACGTGATTAATGTGGTCGAGCAGCCGAACTTATTAAACACATGAAGCATTGGATAAGGAATTGCGATAGAAGTACGTTACGCAATTGAGGTAGCATATTGGTATTATTGAAATTATTATATTTGAATTTCAATAAGTTCAAGCAACATGATGCACAGGAAAAAGGAAAATGTAGTGAGGAAAATTTTGAGTATGAATGTCGATGGCTTTAAGAGTAGAGTAAGACCAAAGACGATGGATGGACTGTATGAAGGATGATATGGCTTGAAAGGAGGTGACTGCTGAGATGACGAGTAATAGAGAAGTATGGAAGAAGAAGATGCTGCGCCGACTCTAAATAAATTTGGATAAGGGTGGGAGAATAATGATAAATGCTTTATCAATAGCTTTATTTTTCCATTACTAAAAAGGAATTGTTGTATCCGTCCTGTTATGTAAGTACATCTTCGTCTAGCACTGAAAGAACGGTATCTGTAACATCTCAGACCACGGTTCCTAGTGCTTGAATCGCATTGTGTCTAATATTAAATTGTTATAATTAATTATTCATCTCGTATTGTCTCAGAACGACAAAAGGGTCTCTTTCCTTTTTCCACTGAACTTGATCCACAGCTAAAATTAATTGTTTTATAAGACATTAATTACTCTAGAAGTAAATGTGCCAAAATTATTATCTATGAAAATTGTTCTCAAGTGTTTGTTTTACATACTATACACGAGCACAGAGTCAATGTGAAGTGCTATTCGTTACCGCAAAACGGCAGCCTTATCAGTTGATACGGGTAGCATGGTTGTAACAAAAACACATAGTTGAGTCCATTCATCTCTAAGTCACACGAGTACTGTGTACGTATACAGTGTATTTGGTTAACCGTTAACTACTAGAACAGAACGGGGTACCAGCGAGTGCAGTCTATGAGCTGGAGCAGGGCTATGTTTAAAAGACAATAACCCTTAAAATAATTAGTGTAAAGTCAGTATTTTTTATGTAGGTTGACTCAAATACTTCTTATTATTTGCCTAGCCTTTTCCCAACTATCTTGGGGTCGGCTTCCAGTCTAACCGTATGCAGCTGAATAATTGTGGAGGTCAGATAGGCAGTCGCTCCATGTAAATTATTTACATGGAGCGACTGCCTATCTGACCTGGGTAATACGATATCCTAAGGTAAGATTGGTTGTCAGACTTTCGGGCCACTGAATACCTGTAACGACTGTCAAAGATCTACAAATGACAGCCGGGACCTACGGTTTAACGTGCTTTCCGAGGCAAGGAGGAAACTCGGTATGTAATACGGTCGCCCATCCAAAGACCAACCTAGACAAGCACGGCTTAACTTAAAGATCGACCCGAGCGCCTGTTATTATTAAACCACGAGCTCCTCTGACTCAAATACTTCTGATTAAACATAAAAATTTAATCAACATTCACGGTATAATTTTGCACTAGAGTAAAAAAGTGAAAAACCATTATAAATGTTGTGTTAAATTTCGTATTTTCTTATCTTTCAGGCGCTTTTTTTCTTCGCTTTTATTCACGAAAGTTTATTTATTTAATAACTAGCTGTTGCCCATCACCTTCGTTCGCGTGAAATTATTATAATTATAAAAGATATATAACTTCGCTTTGAATCAGATTTCGTTACCGATTTCAAGGGTTTTAATTTTTTTGCACGGAACCCTAATTGTTATTGTAAAATAAAAGTAGCCTATGTTAGACCTTACAACGCCAGCCTTCTGTCCGTCAAAGTCCCGTCAAATCCGTCTTTCGGAGATTAGCCGGAACAAACAGACAGACAGACACATGTGTTTTTGTCATTACTGCCGTATTTATTCTCATATGCATTCAGTAAGAAAAAAAATAAAAATTGTTTAATTTTCACCATTAAAAACAAATTACAATTTAGTGGGTACATAAATGAATTTTTTGCAATGGTTTTTATGTGGTGGTTATAACGAAGTTCACAGAGTTTTGACCCTACCCCCTGAACTAGGCGGGAACCTATATCTCAGGGGATAGTGTAATTCAGTAAGAAGCTGTTATTTGTATATTACAAACAGACACTTCAATTTTATTTATTTGTATAGATTCGCCTCGGCGTTGAACCTTGCAATAAAGTTATTTGCAACTGTCTAGGTTTCATAGATTCGAAGATTATTAACATTTCATTAAACGTACCCTAGATCAGCCGAATAAAAAAACAAGATGGCTGCCATTCGCGGGGTGTTGGGTTCGGAGTATTTTAAATGTGTATTTGTAGATAGAAATGAGTATTATAATATACTTAAAGTATCGGTAACCGTTAACCAAACATACTGTAACCTAATAACCACATGGCTTTTCCCATTGTGATAGGCAGAAGACACCTTAACATTTAAGTCCAACAGAGTTTTCGAAACGATTTCGAAGTACTTAAATGTTAAGGAAAATTTGGTCATCTCTAAATAGTACAATAAATATAACGTGCGTCCTAATTCATCTCAAAGTTCACCAGAATTTTTTCAACAATTTCGAAACTCACTTGAAATATTGTTTCGACATTGTTAAAAAAAAATATTTCTTTCGTTTATTTGGCTTCCGGAAATCGGTAGCAACCTAATCTCACTGTATTTACACGTGCTTACTAAAGAGGGAAATAAAAATATTTTATTAATTCTTTCGATTAGCGCAGGATAAGGAAATGTATTTGTATTTTTTTGGCCTAGAGTAAACGTTATCTTTATTATAATAATAACATTAGCAAGTTTGAAAGGACTCAATTAGAAGCTTATAACATAATATGACGCCTGTAGTCTCTGAAGGGTTAGGCAGGGGTGTACACATTAGTACACCCAGATTTCGCCAGTTATGTTTAAGTCCCATGTAATAGGGGGCGAGCCCGTTGCCATCAACCGGGCACAAATTCAGACTCCGTGGCTGCTACTAAGAAATTTTTGATGGAAAAACTCATTCTTCAAGTAAACAAAACAAAAATTCTCTGCAACCATCATCATTATCTGCCTAGCCTTTTCCCAATTATGTTGGGGCTGGCTTCTAGTCTCACTGGATGCAGCTGAATACCAGTATTTTAAATAGAGCGACTGCCTATCTAACCTCCACAACAGTTAGTACTGGGTAATACCATACCCCTTGATAAGACTGGTTGTCAGACTTTATGGCCACTGACTACTTACAACGACTGTCAAAGATCTACAAATGACAGCCGGCCAACGGCTTAACGTGCTTTCCGAGGCACGGAGGAAATTCGGTGCGATACACGATTCTCTGCAACCATTCAATTTCTAACCATAGAATTTCTCCCTTTCAGGAAACAAAGCGACCATCCAAAGAAATGCAAGTAACAATAGCAAGACAATTAGGACTAGAGCCGACAACAGTCGGCAATTTCTTCATGAACGCCAGAAGAAGATCGATGGACAAATGGAAAGACGATGACGCGCCTTCAGAGTTAGACCAGCAGTGCGAAAGCCATGACCTGGACAGGGTTCCAAGTCTAGACTCAGCAGAATCCGAAGAAGATCACGATGATCATGATGATCATCTTTTGTGACGCCGTCTTCCTCATCAGCAGCTACTTGTGCTATGAGAATCGCTTGTTATGGGCCCTGAATTGAATGTTTCTGTTACTGTGGAACAGGATAATTATTAATATCTTTGGCGGTTTTGTTCTGTTCTTCAATTTTTAGAACGGATTTTAGTTTGGAGACTCTCTTCAGTTGTTGTTACTGTTGGTTTGTTATGTTCTATTTCTGAATCAATGTTTTTGGTTTCTGAATTCATCTGTATCAATGCACCATGTGACACAGTTTGTCAATGACAATCCAAATCAACTGCAGAATATAGATTAAGCTGATTGATTAGAAGTTCATTGTTAATTTTGTGCGGTAACAATTTTATACATTGTTACCTACTTTACTACAATCTATCTTTTGCGTTTTTGATCAGGTGAATGTTCTGTTTACCCTTTTATTTTATTGAAGTTAATATTCCGTTTAAATTCGTACTCTCATTTTAAATATTATGCTGTTTTGTCTCTTGATATGATAGTTTTCAAAATTCTCGGGGCCCTTAACATAGTAGGTTAAACAAAGTGTACAGTTAAAACTTACGTGAATAGTGAACGCCGAAGCCGTTTTAGATAACGTTTAGTTGTTAGCCGCTGGGTGGCGCTACTGTCACGTTATTCGATAGATTTGTTGTTAAATGACAATCGACTTTCTGATTGGTTAGGTAAGATAGAAAGTTCACAGTCGATTGTTTGGTATAGGGAAGTTTCGTTTCGATTGGGTCATCGCTATGATCAGTTGTATAATTAGGCAATTAGGAATGATTTTTGTAAGACAGACTGATGTGAAACAGGAAATTGTTAAGATATGCCCTATATCTTCTAGTCAACACAATCTATTGATATCGACAGAGTGCTGCCCCAGATTGATCTCTATATCAAACGTTTCTAGTCAAACGTGAACTAAAATAGTTAACCTTTAGTTTTTATTTTAGAACGACAATATGTATTTTTTAGTGTAACACAATCACTTTGGATGTGGGCGTCTGATTGGATCAACTTTATCAATCAATATCGTATCGATCACTGTTATACACAGCCCTATTACAAGTGCAATAAATCACATTTTCTTCTTTAAATAAAAGTAAGTGTAAGTAATATCATAATGAAAAAAATAGTTCTCCGTTGAAATGAAAATGGCGCCTTTATCTAAAGATGATTGGAACTAGATAACTGTTTACAATGACATGATCTTTTTAAAGTAGCGAGAAATATCCGATGAAATCGGATTAATTACACTAATATTAACGATTACGTTACAGGATTAAAAGGAAAAACAAGATGTATTGACCATACTTAGTAATAAAGTAATTTAATGCACTAAAAGAACACCTGACAAAAAAAAAACACGTTATTTGCTTTTAAACTTACAAGAAAACGAAAAAGTCATATAAAGGTTGTGCACACAATACTAATAAAATATATCTTTTGAACAAAATATAAATAAAATAATTAAACACAACATATTTTTCACTTGATCGTCATTTTATCAAATATTCAACGATATTTTTACCCGACTGCGGTACAGCAAAGGCAGGGATCTGTTTTTATCATAGCAAGAGCGTAAAAGTAACAAAAAAATCTTGTTTAAACCTAAATCATGTGACGTATCGTTCCTAGTCACGACTTTCTTAGCCATTTCAATTACTTTTATAACAGCTGATGAAAAATTGAAAGCAAATTTGTGCGTGATATTATCTAGTTGTAACTTAGATATAAAAAAATGGTATTTATTTAAGAACCGCTTCAATGTAAGTCTAGTCTGATTTGTGCAAGATGTAGGTATTAAATGAACGCTTGGAATCAAGCAGGGAATACACAGGCTTGTAACTCACTCTAAAGTAGGTATGCAAGTACATGTAGTACATAATGTACATCCGGACTTTTCCGAATATTCCTGGATTTTCGTTCCCTCGTCTGATGTTTGTCCGGACTTTCTGAAATGGGATTTTTTTTTAAGCGAAAGGAGTTTAAACTATTACTGAAAAAAGAAAGTTCACCATCATCAGCCTAACCTTTTCCCAACTATGTTGGGTTCGGCTTCCAGTCTTACTGGATTCAGCTGAATACCAGCTTTTACATAGAGCGACTGCCTATCTAACCTCCACAACCCAGTTAGTACTGGGTAAAACGATACCCCATAGTAAGACTGGTTGTCAGACTTTCTGGCCACTGACTACCTGTAACGACTGCCAAAGACTACAAATAACAGCTGGAACCAACGGCTTCACGAGCTTTCCGATGCACGGAGGATACTCGGAAAAAGAAAAAAAAAGATGTCCAGACTTCACAAATTATGAAATTACAGTCATAGTTATATGTCGTAGTGTCATAAAAACTTCGGATTGATAGATGCCTCAATGACATGCAAGAAAATTGCATAGTTTTGTGCAAGGTACTGGCATGTGTATTCCTGTCCTTAAGTTGGTATCACTGAGCGAGCGAATGCTCATAACGGTAATTATGTGAAGCTATATTATATATGGAAACAATACAATGTATAATATTTTAAACTAGTCAACGGCATTGTAAAGTTTCTGTATTGTATTAATGTAAGAAGTAGTCCTTGATTTTCATAGAAGTGTGTAAGAATAAAAAATGACTATATTTCAAGCAATATGTTTAGGTATAAAATGCAAATATCTTCTTGTAATGCGTTAATGTAAGAGTTTTGTACCTGTAATATATTTATATGTATCTTTTAACTGCAAACAAAAACTGATTATTACATTCCAAAGCTATTTTTATTATCTCTCGCTTCGCTCGCGCAGTGTAGTATCAACTTTATATTTTGTTATTTAAACATCAAAAATAACATCTGAATTCTAGTTAAAATCAACTATTTAAGTTAATCTAAGGATAGTTTATTTATTAATTTATAATTTATTTATTTTTATGACCATTGCTAGTCTTTTTGTTTACCACCAAAGATATGTGAAGTGCAATCGTATTTAAGTTTAATTAGTCACATAATAGAGTTGATTTATATTTGTCATATCTATTTTATGCATGATTATCTTTTATTTGAGAGTATTTTTAAGTTAATTTCACCCAATATTTGTATGCCTCCCAATTGTATTACTCAGAAATACTGTAAAAAGACAGGTTTTTCTCTCGCATCGGCACAAGCGACACTAATTGGATACTAACAAGTCTCATTTCATGGTAATAAGATTAAATATTCAACTACTTGAGCCGCTTTTAAGCATTTTTCCAATAACCGTTTCCGACTTTCAAATTATTTAAACCTTAAAACTTCATCACCATCAGCATCTGCTTAGTCTTTTCACAATGTTCAGGTCGGTTTACAATCAAACCAAATGCATCTGAATACTAATAATTTACATTGAGCGACTGCTTGTCTGACTTCTACAACTATTAATGAGTAACACGATAGCGCTTAGAGCGAATTTCACTGAAAAAAACTGAAAGCGTTTAGCACATTTAAACTGCGTTCAAGAGTAGAGTCAATATGCCATAGTAATAATGATATTTCAGCTGTTGAACGTAGTTTAAATGTACAAATTATCCGTTAGCAAGACTGTATTTGCAATTTGGCAACGCGGAGTTAAGTTAACCACTCTAGTCCATACTACCAATCATATTATTGGTTTGTATTAACAATTACAATTTAATGCAGTACTATAATAATAAATGTATGACATATCTGCCCCCATATTATTTCAATGTCGGCTGGGGCGTTAAATATATAAAAAACCAATGTTTTATTTATGTAAATACTAGTAATTTTGTGTTCATTTGTGTCAAGTTAATTTACACTCTTTTATGTTATAACTATCTAATTGATACTATCAATAACACCGAAAACGGGATATTGACCATGTTTACTATTTCTTGTTTGTTTTGTTTGTCAGCTCATAAACACCCATCCTCAATAAAGTCAAAGTCAAAGATTTATTTGCAGATAAATATGGTTACAAAAGTAATAACTTCAGTTTATCCGTGATCATGGTGCTTGTAACAGCGCCGAAATATCGGGAACTCAAAACAAATAGTAAACATGGTAAATATCCCGTTTTCAGTGTTAATGATAATGTTAGTCATGTCAGTTTAAAACCGTATATCTACTTAATTGTGAAACTGAAACCTCGTGTTTAGAAAATGGACTGAGTTTTCATAATTTTCATGGGTGCATTAATTTTTAATCACAATACTATAAAACCTGAATAATGCAGCAAAATCAAATAATAACAACAACCAAAAACTAACTTAAAAAAAACTAGAACTAGTTTCTCAACTCGAAAAATATCCTTCATCGATAACCCTTACTGAAAGCAAAATCTATTCATAAGACAATATTAACTGTAAGAAGTCCATCTTCGAAAAACTTGTATGTAGATTAAATAAATTACTGTTTTAATTAATAGTTCTGTTGTTAATTGCAATACTTTCTCAATATCATTCACAACACAGTATACGTATGTCAAAAAATTTAGACTTAATAAATAATTTTTGATTACATTCAAGTACAAAATAAATTAAACCATTTTGGGAAAAATTAAACGAAATTGTATGCGGAAATATGGCAATTTGATGAAATATCTCGTTTGTACATTGCATATTTTATGTTTGTGACGTCAAAAAATTTTAAATGTCTTCTAGTCAAACCATAAGTCAACCTATCGATCTTAATTTAAGGTACAATTTCGGGTGCAACCTCAAAACGCAATAGCGAGTCGGCCAATCACTGACTTATATAATTATTATGCTACTCTATGCAAACGTCCCGAGACGGCAAACCTACGAAAGCGTTTTCATACGCTTACGTAGAAACTAGCAGTGTTGCATGGGCTGTCATAACGATTGGATGATTCTCCATTGCATTTTGCAGATGCGGCCAGTCGGTCACCTATGGAATTGTATACACAGCGCCAAATCCAGCTATAAATCTCCAGTATAACATGACCTCGCTTTGTAAAGATTTGAAAAAATGAGAGATCCGCTTATACTGGTTTTTTCATAGCTTGATTGGTCGTCGTGAGTACCTTTATGATGGGGGTAGGTACCTATCTATTAACCCTGCTGATGGGTATTTCTGACACACAGAGCACGGAGACGTCTCGGTAGCTGCTAATGGAGATGGTCTTGTCAACGCTCTCCATGCAGAACGAGATACAATCCGTGATTTTTCAAAATCTTCACTTGTTGACGTTTTCTGGTGTTTAGTGACTACCGTGACGATTCTGTGTTTTGTCATCTGACGTATCTATGTGGACTTAGTCAATGTAGTATATGGGTTAAAAACATTCCAATGAACTTTATAGGTCTCAAGTCATTCCAAATAATTGTCTTTTTCATTGTTTAATCTTAAGAAAAGAAATGTATCTAAAATTGCGCACAAAATTCAGTACAGTTATACAAAAGGCAATTTTGTTTACGTTTGAAGTTTCAAAAATTATTCTTTTGGCTGTTGAACACTGTTTCGCGTAATATTTATAACTGATTTTAAAACAATCGAATAAAATACAAAAATTCAATATTTTTGTGTATGTATAGTACTAAATAGTGCGCTTTCTGATGTACATAGTTCGTGATTATATGTAAGATTATATGTACATTTTACAAAAGTTTGTGTGTTATTTTCGAACCCTATTGATACAGGTACATATTATATGATTATGTGACCTATCACCAACAACAGTACAGAAAATACTTATTAGGGAGTGGACTGTGGAAAGTTAATGTAGTTCAGTTAAAATGCCAAGCAGTCTGGTCGTATGAACGTCGGACTACCAAAGCATAAGTCTTGAGTTCGAACCCAAGACACGCACCTCTGATTTTTCGGATTCATGCGCGTATTGTATAATTTTCACTGGCTTCAGCAGGTCTGAGAGATATTTCTCGACGGCATGTAAAAGACAAGTCAGAGGCCCATGGCCGGCATGAAAACTCTGACACCAGGTTAGGCACTAACCACACGATAAAGAAGAAGTAGTTTGAAATGGCAGCACACTTTCCATTTTGTTGCCTAGTATTTCAAAGAAAATTAATCCACTGTTCCGCTACTGCATTGGTTGCAAAAATTCATCTACTTGACATTGTTGTTATTTGCTTTATATGAAATGCATCGTCAACGTTTGTTACGCAGTTACCCTAATAGTATCACAAATTTCTCTCGTGAAATAACCAAATAAACCTACATAGGCCAACCAATATTCCCAACTAGGTTGGGGTCGGCTTCCAGTCTAACTGGAAGCAGCTGAATACCAGTATTTTACATGAAGCACTACGTATCTGCGCTCCGCAACCCAGTTAGTACTGGGCAATACGATACCCCTTGGTAAGACTGGTTGTCAGACTTTCGAGCCACGAAATACTTGTAACAACTGCCAAAAATCTACAAATGACAGCCAGGACCAACGGCTTAAATAAGAACCTATGTACATAGCTGAAAAAACTGACTCTGCATAGGCAGCACTGTGTGGTGAGTTGTCTTAAGAATTTCCATTTATAAGGATATCTGAGTTGGAGATTGCCGATGGGGCATATTGCCAAAGAAACGTTGGTTGGCATGATTGACGATATCGCAAAAATCGCGGGAACACTTGGATAAGGGAAGCATATAACCAGAAAGTGTTGCAGAAGAAAGGATAGGCCTATGCCCAGCTGTGTGCCATTCCAGGCTGAAATGATGATTAGGAATTATAAGGAAATAAATGTTCACTTCATTTTTGTACTTATGGAATGTTTAAAGATTTGTTTTTTTATATTAAATGGGCCTACTCTTGACCTCAATCTAGTCCTGAGGACAGAGATGAGGTCGACGATGGTACGAGCTAACCCAAAAGAATCCTATTAACTCGCGACTTAAATAGATTGGGGTCATATGAACTTGGGAACACCGACGAAGGCAGGACATGTTTTTATAATTTGTAAGCTGTTCCAGACAACACAAATAGTGGCACGGTTTTAAGTAGGAAATATAATTCCTTGACGTACCGCAACCAGCAGCGCCATCTGTATTGCTTGAGACACGTCACAACAATGCTGCCTTCAAACATGTTGGAAGTAATAGTACGCAGGGTTAGACAGTTGAACCGACCCTGGATTCGTAATTATGTATGTATTTGAACAATGGGATGAAAAACTGTGGAACTAATGGCGCCACTCGACTGCAAAACTAATATGATTTGTAGCATTTCATTATTTCAGATTCTACGTCATTTAGGATTTTGGTTAGTATAATTGAATTTGCTTTATTCAACACCAATTTTTCAAGATAGCTGATTTACACAATCAAACACATATTCAGTTTTTGAAGTGAAAACTTCTTTAGCGGCGTTGAGCACTTTAAAAAAATTGTTCTGTAATGGGTATAAAATCTTAAACTCGCGTCAGGACACTCGCGTCAGGACACGTGACAAAGCGTAAGACGGATGGAGAGTAGACGATTTTGAACTTAACCTTCAACATTTTATGGTTTAAAATCATTTAAAGAAATTTGGAAAAAGCGTAAGACGGATGGAGAGTAGACGATTTTGAACTTAACCTTCAACATTTTATGGTTTAAAATCATTTAAAGAAATTTGGAAAAAGCGTAAGACGGATGGAGAGTAGACGATTTTGAACTTAACCTTCAACATTTTATGGTTTAAAATCATTTAAAGAAATTTGGAAAAAGCGTAAGACGGATGGAGTGTAGACGATTTTGAACTTAACCTTCAACATTTTATGGTTTAAAATCATTTAAAGAAATTTTTAAATGTTTCCAATCAACTTTGAACCTAATGCTTTAGGGATAAACACGGAATAGAAAAAACCGTAGACAGAGTATTCTATAGACTGCTGGATATCTTCCTTTGCATTCGCACAAGAAAAAGAAGAACATATAAACGTCACTAGCAAAGAAAAGAGACAGAGTATAAATATTTCTGTCCCTTATCGCGTGTCGGCTGAGCACATCATTGTCAGTGCACAACAAGTTTGACGTTTGTGGCGGTGCCAGATTGACATCCAATTTGTTTATTAACAATTGCATCGAAATTATACACATTATATGATCTTTTCGAGCTTAATTCGACAACAGTACATTTGTGCAACTGTGCAAAATGGTAAGGTGCAGTGTAATAAACTGTAAAAGTGATAGTTTGATGAAGATTGCTGGACTGTCCTTTCACTCGTAAGTATTAGATCTTTTTAAGTATTCAATCGCTTTGTGTCCTATTATTTCTCATAAAATAGTCGCAGTAATGTACCAACTAATTCGTTTAATGGATAAATCTCGTATAATCGTGATTTTTGCAATAATTTTATTATCTTACCTCAAAATTCAGTGTTGCCACTTTTTGACGGGGAATTTACCCTTTAATATGGGTAATACCGAATAATGCAATGTCTATAAAAAAATACTCTTCCGACCTTGATTCATATGATATTAGTAATACGCACTACTTAAAATCTATGTTAGTAACACACGTATTATACGATTTTAATTCGTATAACTGCACTCACCTGACGCAAAAAATGAAAGATAATAAAAAATCTTATTAAATTTTCAGATTTCCGAATAAACCCGAAATAAGAAACTTGTGGATTGCTGCTACCGCATGAATCTTTAGGATGTGATCCTATGATCAACATAGATCATGATTATTTAACAGATCCTTCTAGGCTTACTCTTTATTCTAAAGAAATAATAACCTATATTGCTGGTTTTATTGCAAGAAAGTTGAGGAAAGTTATTAAATGTGAGGATTGTCTTTTGGCTTTGATCACAGATAAGTATCACGGAATCATTACGACTGAAGGACATGTATCCATGGTCATGAATAAATAAAAAAAAAAAATCACGGAATCATTGCTAGAAGAGACAAAGGAGGCCTTATTTATCCTTCTACTGACTTAAATAAAGTCTGTGAATTGGCAGAAAAGATATTTCGAGCGCGTTCACATAAAGGAAATTCATTTTTTAATGAGAAAAATGTGATGTCAACACTTATATTATCGTGTTACAAGGAATGCACACGTACCAATATTAATATATTTATTAATGACCATTTCGACAGTCAGCCTTTTATAGGGAATCACAGAACTCTCCTCATTAAATCAATCGCAATGCATTACTTCGAAACCCGTATTCACCATAGTACCAAACAATGTTTTGAACCACAATCGAAAATAAGAATTATACATAATAAGTTAGTGCTTTTTCAAGGACAGTAATTTGTTTATAAATAAAATATTACAGTTGCATCATTGCTATGTTTTATCGTTTTCTGTGTATTGGAATGTTCATTTTAATTTGCAAGTGTATGAGTTTGGCGACACTGGTTCCCGTACTAAGGCAGTCTAAGGGCACTTCCATAAATGATAGTACTTTTATACTGATAAAGCAATTGGTGCAAAATTATTCCCTAACCATTCCAAAATATCAAACATGCTCAACGTTAATAATCAAGTTTTCACTTCTGCCGGCACTCCCGGAGTGCTAGTTTTTTAGTTAACACCAATATCTACTCGTCAACCTTTGGATGGACAAGGAGACAACAAAATAAGTAGGAGGTTAGTGCGTAGTGTTCTGTTGTTGACATCTACAGCTGTTCACTATGTTTGCATTTATTTAAAATCTTTCAATTCAACATAATCAGTTTTTAATTATCTCAATACTGAGACACAGGCCTTCTATCTGTGAGAAGGAGTAAATTATAATCTGTTATTTGCAAGAATGAAACTGTTGATTAACGTGCACGTTCATTGTGTTTATTCTTTTTACCGATTGTTTGTGAATGTGTGAACATTGTAGATTCCTATATGTTTGTTAACTTTTGCTAAGGCGGACGCGCCAGTGTAGCTCGAGAAATTCAAATTTCCTTACGTTTTTTGCAATTTGCTGGTCAGCGTCAGGTTGTATGTTGACTAAAATATGGTTCGCGACCGTAACAAATATGGCTTTACTAACTTATAATCATTTCAATCATCAATACAACCATCTAAGTGTAATTATTATCATTCTGTAAAAACGTGTTACACTTACGCATACACTTTCAACTTACTTTTTATCTTTTTACGTTTTTGTAAAGTAAGCAACGACTTACTGTCGGGCTGAAACATAATAACATTGTAAAACCAAAAAAAAATACAAGAATAACCATGGAGTTTCTTGCCGGTTCTTCTCCATAGGAAACGACCAACCCGAACCGTGCACCTTTTCTCGACGTTTTATTAATTGCCCATGTGAAACAAAATATTATGATTTTAGTAGCAAAAGGAGTATTGTATTGTATAATGGGCTGGTGTCCGCTACTCCACGCCCAAGCGCATATTTTGCGAGCGGGTTGGAAATTTATTCGATCCACCCTAACTCCCCGAGAAAGGCCAGCAGCGTCTTGATGCTACTCACAATCTCGCGGAGAGTACCTGGGTTACCGAAGTACTTTGCCCTGTATGATGCAACCACTGGACAGTGCAGAAGCACGTGGGCTGCTGTCTCGTCTTCCTTCAAGCAGGCTCGGCCCAGGGGGCTGTCTGTGACTCCTATGACAAAGAGAGCATAAGACGATGATACTGTGTAGTTTCTGCCTATCCCCATATGAAATAGGCGTGAGTTTATTATGCATTTATCGATGGAATTGTTAAACTAACCAAAGTAAACCAAATAGCTTGCCTCGTTGGTGTAGTGGTCGCAAGCGCGACTGCTGAGCATGAGGTCCTGGGTTCGATTCCCAGGTCGGGCAAAGTGTTATTGGGTTTTTCCACCAGAAATTTCTCAGTAGCAGCCACGGAGTCTAGATTTGCGCCTGGTTAATGGCCATAAGCATAATCAGCCTATAATGTTCCCACTGCTGGGACACATGGTCTCCTCTCTATGAGAGGGAATGGGCTATAATCCACCACGCGGGCGGTGCGGGTTGGTAGATGTCACATGTCTTCGATTTTTTGCTTCTAGGACATGCCGGTTTCCTCACGATGTTTTCCTTCACCGCTATTGAGAGCAGTGGTGATGAAATAAATTACACAAAGTAATGCGCCTGCCTGGGTTCGGACCCACGACTTATTGTTCGTAAGTCGGGGTCGACACCTCTGGGCCACCGCTGCTCTCATGGCCATAGGCTCGCCCGCAATTACATGGGACTTACACATAACTGGCGAAATGTGGGTATACTATTAGGAACACCTCTGCCTCACCCTTCGGGGATTACAGGGGTGATGTTATGTTAAACAAAGTATCTTAACGTCTATTTCTCAAGTCCTTCGGTAAGTTTGTCTCAATTCGACTCGATGCAAATTTCTCTAATCTTGTCAAAGCCAATAGAGTACGGTCTAGTAATATTGACACCTGGCTTTGAGGGTTTTGCTTATTTATGCCATTGTGGTCTTGTATAACTTAGATAGTTATGAATGTATGGAGTAAATAGGCGAACACGAAAGCTATAAATATGTATAATATGCTTGAAATGTAAGCAAACCTTATTATTGTGAAGCTTAAAACTGAACTTGCGAAATGAAACTTTGCCAACCATTTTTGGAGGATTAAGACAACATGATCTTGCATGTTATGGTAAAGATGAGATAAACCTCAGGCCAACTATTCTAGACATATAATGGGTATAAAAATAACCTTTAATGAAGCCGAAAGGCACTGGTGCTCCCCGTCATTGCGATCATTTTTTTCTGGATCACACCTGCGAAACTTCTAGTTTCGGAGACATTGGGGGTCAAACTTTTAACTTTTTCACAAATAATTTATATTTTTTTTAGGGAACTTATTTTGTGAACTGTTATTTAAACATTCTAGAGCTTGATATGAGTTGAAAAAACCAGCCAAGTGCGAGTCGGACTCGCGTACGAAGGGTTCCGTACTATTATCTATAAAAAAGGGCAAAAAATTGCGTTTGTTGTATGAGAGCCCCCCTTAAATATTTATTTTATTTTGTTTTTAGTATTTGTTGTTATAGCGGCAACAGAAATACATAATTTGTGAAAATGTCAACTGTCTATCGCGGTTCTTGAGATACAGCCTGGTGACAGACAGACGGACGGACAGCCGGACGGATAGACGGACGGACAGACAGCGAAATCTTAGTATTAGGGTCCCGTTTTTACCCTTTGGGTACGGAACTCTAAAAAATAACGGTAAATACGGTTATTTCGTTTTACAATGTCAGTAGTAAAATTACGTGAGCAGACTAATAAATAAATGGCCAGTAAAAATGATGGAATGGGCAGTTAGATAAATAGTTCGGCAGTTCATAGGGTGCGGAGACACCCGGACTTGGGGTACCCCGACTCGGACAGGTTAGGTTCGAAGGGGATGGCGGGGTCTAGTGAGACTACTATATACAACTACCGCTTTAAATCAGTGCCTTTAAAAAAGGCACTGAGTTAAAGCGGCAGTTGTATATAGTAGTTTTGGTAAGTTAAAAATTACCAATTATTTAATTATTGTAAGACGAAATAACCGGCCAATTGTTTTTTTATTACTGTCAATGTTTTACTGTCGCACAAATTTAGCGACCGCCGATAAAAAAATAATTGCCCATTATTATTTTTTTATAACAGTTCAAAAAATTAGTTGCCTTTTTTAAATACAGGACCTGCGAAGTGTTTAATATTATAACTTCACGGCCCCCATACCATTCAATGCATCCATCAGTACAATGTTTTAAGTGCGTTACATGGAGTCCTATTGCAAAATGTGAATTTTCACCTCAAAAAAAAAGTCGATTCTCAGCAATAATTTTTGCGTGGAGTTACTTAATTTGATGTACAAAATGCTTCGTCCGTTTACATCTTTGGGAGTCGAACTGACATAACACATAATTTATCATTGCTTTCAGCGAGCTCATACATACACAGATAAACGAAGCAAATAAAATCTTCAAAGAATGAAATAAAATACTCACACTGATTTTGTCGCAAATATTCTCCTTTTCTTTGACAACATAAGGAAAGCCCGAATCGCGAAGATTGTACGACTATACGTACTATAAAGATTTATTGGTATATGCACTTAGCGTGGACCCCATTGAACGCCATAAACTCAACTTATCCTATGGAGGGCGCAATCATAACTGTAACACCATGAGTTTTGGTAGTAGGCAGAGTTTGAAGTATACTTGAATAAGTAAGGGTTCAACCAAATACTATACTTACTATAAATACACGGTTGGTATGCACGGTCGGCGCAGTGACTGAGTGATTGGCTACTGCGCTGCGTTTTGTGAGTTCGATTCCCGCACGGAACAAATATTTGTATGGACTACTGGTAGTTGATGTGTTGTTGGTGTATGTGAGTTTCAATGTTTGTAAGCGTACCCACGATTCAGGAGGAATTCCTAGTCTCGTGGGATATTAGCCGACTTCAAAGCAAGGCACCTGGAAAAGTCTAGTGTTAGTGGGTGCAAAAGTTCTCCATATCTAGTTACGGAGATATTAGGGGTCAAAGTTTCAAATTTTTGGCAAGTTTTTTTTAATACAAGTTTTTAATGTTATAATTTTACTTTTAATACCTCCATGGTATCTGTACTATTCAAACAGCATAATGTTTTGAGGGCATTGCATTGTGTCCTACCGTAAAACGTGATTTTTCACCCCAAAAAGAATCGTTTCCCAGCAATAATTTTTGCGTAGAGTTACTTAGTTTGATGTACAGAATGCTTGGTTGACGGCTTCATGAAGGGTTCGTTCACACCCTAAAACAGTTTTCTCTCTTTTTGATAAGTCAAACTGAACGTTTGAATGGTAAAGAGACTTGGGTTATTTTTGTTTCATCTTATAACATAATTTTGAAGGAAAAGGGTGAGGTGAAAGATAGCTTAATATTGAATGATAAGGGTTCAATAAATGATAAGGATAAGTGACGGGGGAGTTAAGATTTTTTAACTCTGTCTTCAGTCTCCGTCCTTTTGAGTAATGTTGTAAGATTTGGTTACAAGGGCCGATGCCTGCCAGGGCTGCGGGACTGTTCGAAAGAGATACCGCGGCCCTGGAACACAATGGGCAAAAGAAGGAACATGGATGGTTTTTAGTCAGTAAAAGTCAGACACTCCCTTCGGCTCCGCCCAGAGCGGGAGGAGTCATTTGATGATTTCCCATCCGAAAAAAAAAGGTCCGGACTGCGCCGAAGCGGAGACGAGACGACAGCAGAGGAGTTGTGTTGTAAACCACCAATAGAATTTAGTTATTTAAACTTCGCGCTTTGGTGGAGTCTGGCCCTAAGGCCCTTGTTCAAGGCCTCGCACGATGCGTCTTGCGTCAAAAGACAGGCGCGGGCGTCACGTTCCTTTCTGTCCCTTCGCAAATTATTTCATTAGTCCTTGTAGCAAGACGCGTATCGCTTGAGCATGTAGATTGTGGCCAAGGGGTTAAGTCGGTGGGGTTATTTGTTGGTCGTAGCAATCATTTTAGATTAGGTGAGCTATTACTGTTAGCCTGTATAGACTGTATACTATTATATTATGTACTAGCTGTTGCACGCGACCTTCGTTACCGTGCAATTAGTATAAAAATATTACTTCCCTTTTTGTATCGAATGGGCCTCTGACTTGGCTTTACATGCCTTCGAGAAGTAATATCTCAGGCATGCTGGTTTTTGGGCTGCGGGACTGTTCGAAAGAGATACCGCAGCCCTGGAACATAAAGGGCAAAAGAAGGAACATGGATGGTTTTTAGTCGGTAAAAGTCTGACACTCCCTTCCGCTCCGCCTAGACCGGGAGGAGTCATTTGATGATTTCCCATACGAAAAAAAAAGGCATACTGGTTTCCTCACGATGTTTTCCTTTACCGAAGCAAGTGATAATTATACAAAACATCTATTAATTATCACTTATCTATTATCTAGCTATACCAGCCTTCACAGAGTCCATCCATCGTTTCTTTGGTCTTCCTTTATAAAACATCTCTAACATAAAAAAATTTGGTAATGTCACACAATTTTTAGAGTCCCGTAGTCAACAAAGAAAGAACCTATAGTTTCGCCATGCCCGTCTGTGTGTCTGTTTGTCTGTCTGTCTGCAGCTTAGCTCAAAGACTCTTAGTACTAAAAAACTGTAATTTGGCATGAATATACAAATTAGTTACGCCGACAAATTGGTAAAATAAAATCTCACGTAAAGTAGGGATTTTTTTTTCTCGCGTAACCCATAGTGTGGGATGTGGTTGGATAGGTCTTTTAAAAAAATTGCGAGTTCGGTAAGATGATTTTTCGATTACGGGATTCGTTTCTGAAATATTAAGCTTTAAAGTGCAAATTTTTGTTAGACTCAAGTGTCCCCCACCACTATCACGGTATAAACGGTTGTGTTTGCGTACATGAAAAAATTCACAGTAATAGTATTATATATCGAAGTTAGAAGAAAAACTATTATAGCTAAGTAGGCTTTACAAGTTTACGAGTAATAGTCAACATATTTTCCTACACATAATGTATGGGAGCACAGGTTTTAAAACTTCAAATGTAAGTTTGTTTTTATTATTAAAATAAAAATCATCGTTCGGAGGCAAATCCGACCGTAGGGAGTGGATTAAATTAACGTTGTAAGACTACGGAACCCTACATTGTTCGTGGCCCAACACCTTCTTGGCCGGTTTTTTATAAGGTTTAACTTAATAAATAATGTCTTGACCATGTACATTACAGTCACATGAAGATAATATTAAGAAGATATTATTTAATTGAAGATAAAAAGGCGCTCCCCTCAGGAGCATTCGCATGTAACGTAACAGTTCGGATTCACTTGTTTTTGTAAAAAATCGAATCTTACATTGTAACATTACAGGCTAATGTGGTCTGTCTCGGTGAGGCAGCACCCTAAAAAAACTTATCAAGACAAAAACGTTTTCTTTAAATTAGCAATAAATATTCTACGTGTCTGACGTCTGTATAACATTACACTTAGTTACAAAACCCAACATTGAAGGACGAAGAATGAGGCTAAGGCCATAAAACAGGCCGCTGCAACAGCCTGTCGCGTTTTTCATGGCCACACACTCTTTCACCCACCCATCATTTTCCAAGTCTTGCCCCACGCCGCTTAACCCTTTCATTTTCGGCGTTAAAAAAATAAAACTAGCCCAAAGCTAAATTCAGATCTTTTCACTTCCTGAAGACAAAAAGCCTTTGACTATGCTTGCTCTTCGCAGCACTGGAAAATATACAAAAGGTCACTAGAGCTTAAAAGTGTGTGAGGGAGATGACATGATGTATTGCCCCCAGGGAGTGAGAGAGATGGCTAGCTGAAAATCAATTTATTAGTGAGTGACGTCACGGTTTACGCAGGCGCAGTGCGCTTGCTCCCGGGAGAGGGTTGCTGGACGAGGGGTAATTTCCCTGAAATAGTGGAGAATGGGAGAAATTGAGTGAAATGTTTTCGTGTTTTTTGTTTACTTTTAGCAATTATTGTTGCTTAGTTAAAATTAATTGATATTAGCAATATTGTGTAATGAAAATTACGTCATTATTTTCCTTAGTTATTGCTCAGTTTTTTTATTGTGTTTAACATTGTTGCTTTAATGGTATGATAACCCAATTGTGTTGATCCTAAATCCAGTTTTTTATTTTAATAAACATTAGTCTAGTAAACATTCTCAATCAATCAATTGTAGTGCTGCAGTAATCAATGCATAGCTACGCTGATTTTTATGAAGTTATTCCGTTGTTTACTCTTTTAAAAAGGTTTTTTTTTATATTATTTAAGTGAAGTATCTTGATTAGAGTTTGTGATCCTTTCGCCAAATTATAAAAAAACAACAATAAAAAAAATACAAAATCAACTATGTGTCCAAAACAAAACAAGAACTACAAAATGCATTACATGTAAATAAACAACACAACGAGACTAAACACACAAAAATAGATCACAAAACAATGTCCAACTAAATTCGTAATTACACTTCGCGTGTGGCAACACCGCGCTCATCTGGGCGGCCCGAAATAGTGGCACGAGGGGGGGCATCAGTAGTCGCGGCGGTGCCGCTCACGCCGCCCGCGCCATGGCGTCCGTCGCCGCTTGGCTGCCCTTCGCTCGAGCAGCCGCCATCGGATGGGTCCCCATCGCCACGCACCCACTACCACCGCCCCCTGTTCCCAAGGACCGGCGCCGCGCCGAAGACGAGAAGCTCCTCATCAACGTATCTGGACGACGCTTCGAGACATGGCGGAACACCCTCGAAAAATATCCCGACTCCCTCCTCGGGTCCACAGAAAGAGAATTCTTTTACGACGAAGACAGCAGAGAGTACTTCTTCGACAGAGACCCCGATATATTCCGACATATATTAAATTACTACAGAACTGGCAAGTTGCATTATCCCAAACACGAGTGTTTGACGGGCTACGACGAAGAACTCGCGTTCTTTGGGATCCTACCTGATGTGATTGGGGACTGTTGTTATGAGGACTACAGGGATAGGAAACGGGAGAATGCCGAAAGGCTCATGGACGATAAATTAAGCGAGGCGGGAGATCAGAGCCTGCCTCAACTGACAGACTTGCGGCAGAAGATGTGGCGTGCGTTCGAGAACCCCCACACTTCGACTGCCGCACTGGTATTTTACTATGTGACCGGGTTCTTCATCGCGGTATCGGTGATGGCGAACGTGGTGGAAACAGTGCCGTGCGGCCACCGGCCTGGGCGCGCGGGCACTCTGCCGTGTGGTGAGCGGTACAAAATCGTGTTCTTCTGCTTGGACACTGCGTGTGTGATGATATTTACCGCGGAGTACCTCCTCCGACTCTTCGCAGCGCCGGACCGCTGCAAGTTCGTGCGATCCGTGATGTCGATCATCGACGTGGTCGCCATCCTGCCGTACTACATCGGTCTCGGGATCACCGACAACGACGATGTGTCGGGAGCCTTCGTGACCCTGAGGGTGTTCAGAGTGTTCCGTATCTTCAAGTTCTCCAGGCACTCTCAGGGGTTGCGGATCCTGGGGTACACGTTGAAATCGTGCGCCAGTGAACTGGGTTTCCTGGTCTTCTCGCTGGCGATGGCGATCATCATCTTCGCCACAGTGATGTTCTACGCGGAGAAGAACGAGCAAGATACTAATTTCACATCCATTCCCGCCGCCTTCTGGTACACCATTGTGACGATGACGACATTGGGGTGAGTACTTAAATATTAATTGATCCCTGAACCAATCAAAGCTATCGAGAGTATTGATCGCCCGTCATCGGTCAGCGCTGGAATGCACCAGCCAGTAATCATTAAACAAAATGTTGCGCATATCTGACACCTGTCGCCGCCATTAAATATGAACGCGGGAAAATATGTGTCATGGCGTCGATTTGCCGTTTCGACACCGTAAAATGTTTAACTTGAAATTGACGTTTTACAACCGTTTTAATTTCGTGTATTTTTCATCTGCAGAGTGGTTTTGTATGAGGATTTTGGGAACAAAACGTTTTTGTCCCTGGAGACTTTTGTTATTCTGTTGTACGGTCAGCAAATACGCTTGTGCGTGAGATGCGGTATTTTTATTTAATTATTTTGCTGCCGTTGCGGCTTGCGGATTTTCTGTCTCTGTTTCACCATGGAGGTTTATATCGGATAAAGTACTAGTTACATTATCGACATTTTTTTCTCTTTTATCAGTCAATTCAGCTGTTACCTTAAGTTTACTGTTAATTTAGTTAACCCATGTAATTAATGCTATCGTTGTTGACGAAGTCAAGTGATTTACATATTTTAATCATGTTTCACATTGAAAATAACACATAAGACACAACATTGAACAAGTTAGTATATGGATTACTTTATCTACTTTCACTTCAGCGTGTTTTGTTGACTCTTGGCCTGTTACCAAGAAAAACTTTCTTAATAAACCGGTCCAAGGCATTATTAACATAGTCTAGCTAACTTGGAGACATGTGATATCCATGGGGCTGCGGAGTACGTCTCACTCCAACTCACAGGGAGCTATAAAGAAAGAAAGAAAAAAAAAAGTCTCAGATACATGACGTGCATACAAAATGAAAAAATATTAATAAAGAATAAACATACAGCGCTTTACAAATATTTATATATACAACAGGACGGAACAAATTGACAGCTTGTATGTCGAGATTGCGACAAGGAGGTTACCACTAGCATGATGCTGGGAGGATCTCTGTGTCCCACATGTGGGCACGTATATGGCTGATTATGCTAGCTAAGCCAATATAAATTATGTATTTACTCTTACAAAACTGCACAAATTGCAGATACGAATGCAGGTGGTGCATTTGCCTAAGAATTGCTGACTACTTTTGGATTCAAAGAGCTTATGTAGATGATATGCATATGGATTATGAGCCAACTGCAATTGTCGAATGTGCCGACTGCCGCGTTGGAATCGTTTGCGTAAGCCTTAAGTTTGTGCAGATTGCGGTTTTCACTAGTGGACTGCATTTTTTATGTATTTTTTTAAACTGATCGCTCGCGAACTTATGCGGCACTTTTTCAGTTATCATTAACACTAGAAAAGTTTGTAGATATGGTTCCCATTCAACTTTAATAAGATATTTGGAGTAATATTTAGGAATGGCTGATTTTCCCAAAATAATATATACTACTACTTCTAAGTACATTTTAACTAATTTATGTCACTAATTGTAAAATATTATTTGATTAGCATTTTCAAACTCGAAAAATAGTATTTGGGCTGTAATGAAGAAACTAAAAAGTGCGCGAATAAAATCAAATCAAATTCATTAAAAATCCCTCCACACATCCTCCTCCCTGTTTGGGGCGTAATGCTCCGCGGAGACTCAGTGCCAAGTGATTATAAGGACATTAACATAATACCAAGACGTTATTTACTATTAGAATATCGACTAAATACTAACACCCTAAACACATTCCGTATTTCCACACCAACAATTCTGCTGACCCATAAACGCGAGAGCATAAAACCTTTCATCAGTAAAGTTTGACGGCCGGATGTACGTCATGCGTCAGCCAAGTTTGACAGTTTTGCGCTTAACACTCAATCTTGATTGACGTTTATGTGTGGGCTGAGAGATTTTTAGTTAGAGAGGTTACAGCTTTGGTTATATGAGTTTAAAGTAGGTGAGTTACATCGTATAATGAGAAAAACATACTTTAGAAATCTATAGAACTGAGAAGGCTACGCCGTAGTAAGGACGTCTACGGCGTAGGTCATTTGCTACGGCGTAGGTCCTTTGCTACGGCGTAGCTAAATCTTAATCAGAATTTTGTTAGATATAATTTGATTTTATTTTAAACCTTTCCATCAGGCGTTATCGAGGTCAAGAGCAGGCCTATTTAGCAATAAAAAAAACCATGATTTATTCGTCAAAGATAACGAAAGAAGAATAACTGCTATCATAGTTACATTCTATAATAAAATTCAAGGAAGTTAGATTAATTAATTCTAGATTAATGTTCCCATTTTAGATCTCAAGTTATGAATAATTAGACATCTGTCACATTCATAATTAAGATATTACAATCCAACGTAACAAAGGGAAAGTCAGGACCGCCATTTGTCGAATGCCAATTCCAATCTCTATTACCGCTCAGAATATTTTCCTCCTTCAAGCAAGACTTGATTACAAAAATATTGCTTGAATCGGGAAATGGAACCTCGAGGGTCTGCAGCTGGGTTTATTTAGATGATTTTTTATATTACTTTGATGAAAATTGAACGTGTTTTTTTTCCAACTTTATTCAGATTTTGTTTAGACTATGTTTACAAATTGAGAATAATCATCATGTTCCTGCCCTTGTCTCATGTTATTTGGGGTCGGCGTAACACGTTTTTTTTCTTCCACTATCCCCAAATTCAAATGTCAGAGTCAAATTGAGAATATTGCTGAAAGAAATCGAGTTTATTCCGATTACATGGTAATTGTTTGCTCCAAAATAAAAACTTTAATCATATTATTAAACATAATGACCGTAATAATTATTTAAGTTAGTGAAATTAATATTGCGATACTCACGTTTAAAATTATTAGTTTTGGGACAAAACAGCGTCCGACAGAATTATAAATTTCCTTTAAAGTTTTATAGCAGAGCTTTTTATTACTTTAAAAGTTTTGTAGTAAAACATGGGATCATGGAACCGAAAATGACATAACTTTAGTTAGGTTGCTCAATGTAGTAAATTAGGTAAAAAGTATGCAATGGATAAAAAAAGAACTGCCGTTTTTCTAAAATCATTTTCATCATTCTTTTTGTCATTTTAAAAATCTAGTTACTATTAGTTGACTATGCTATATGACTTTAAATAAAATAAACAGGCAACATTAATAAAATCTTGAAATGACAATAATTATGCAATTATTCCCAAAGAAGATTCACAATATTTTAGTCTCGCCACAATAAGTCCTACTCAATATAAATTACACAGAGTTTAGAACCAAAGCATGTTTAGTTTGGCTGTTTTTAAAGGTGCGTTTAACGATGGCCACCCACGGACGCCAAGTGGGTGGGCTGTTTTCTACTGGAAGCCACACGCAAGAATTTTATTTTGTCTGGAGCTTGAATTTCTTTTGTAATCTGTGGTTTTTCTCTGGTAATCAGCATCAACTACAATCTTCTTGCTGTGGTAGATTAGGTAACCAATATTCAACGAGGTGATGATCCAGAATTACTGGGTTTAAGAGGTCAGATCACTCTAACCTCCATTTTTTTTTTATTTGGATCAACAAACAATTACATAATAAAGCATAGAGATATAAAACTTAAAATTAATAATTATGTAATCAGCAGCGTCATTCACAGAATACAGGCAGAATATTAATAACACACTTCAAAGAGAAGTTAAAAGTGACAAAGATATTAATGAAAAAAAAAAACAGTGATTTTAAACTTTTAAATAATAATAAGTATGTGTAATGATTATGACACATATTTACCTAAGAGTAAAAGGATAGGATATTGGAATTCACCTGTATCCGATTCGACTGGAAGCCAACTTAGTTGTAGTTCTAAGTCGGGAAAAGGCTGAGTAGATGACAATAAGCAATATGGTAAAGAAATAAAGAAATTTATTTGTCGCAGGGACATGACGTACATACAAAATGACAAAAAATAACCATAAACATAATGGATAACAAATATTTATTTACTATTTTCTTTGGCCAACCAACAATTGTATATACTGTTACATTAAAAAAAAACAATAAAAACAACAATAAAACAAAAAAAAAGAATAAAAAACAAAAAAAAGCAATAAATAACAATATAACAGGACGGACCAAAAAAAGGTGACAGCCAGCACGTCGTGACTGCGACAAGCAGGTTGCCACTCAGCATGATGATGTGTTATGGAGGGCTTATATGGTAGTGGTGCTGATATTTAGGGCGCGCTGGTAATGAATACAGTTGACTTTGGTTTTGCTAAAAACACCAGAAGCTTGAATACGCATATATGTATATGCCTATATATGCATTAGAGCCAATGTGACAGTTATATTCAATTTAATTTCAGTTTCAAGCTGGGAGTGTCTATCGAAAGTAGTTAAGCAATTAAGCAGTCGGCTACACATTCAAGTATCACCCTTTGCAGAGGCTATTAAAACACAATTTACTAACACTCACATCTATCAAAAAAAAAACTATTAATAAAACCTTTACACACATCAATATGTGTGTGTTATTGCCTCCATATCACCAACGATGGTGTTTTTGCTCATACCGTATGTCGCAAATTCCCCTTATATGGTAAATTATGTACATACATTTGAATAACAGTCTTGGACATGCTCCGATTCGAACTCATAGCAGCAAGGCATCATGTTTTCGTCACTCAAGGTCGTAGTAAAAATAGTAAGCTAAAAATAAGACATGGTATTAATAGAATGTATGCTTGTGGGGGTCACTTTGAAGATAAGTAGTGAGGTTAAGTAAGAAACGGTACAGTTCAGTAACCCTGATAAATTTTGTGATCAGTCACTATGCTGTCAAATCTTCTGTAAGCTGTTGTTATAAATAAAAATAAAATAAAAACCACGTTATATCAGACCTTGATCCATATGATGTTAGTAATCTTTTATTTCGTTTGTTACTAACATATCTCATAAGTCACACTACTTAATAATCAATAATTAATAATAAATAAATAATAAATTATATTATATAATAATTAATTCATTTTTAATTCATATATCTGCACTCACCTGGCGCACCGGCTATATACAGTACATGTACACGTACTCAATGCGCCATAATGGTGCAGCACGGCTTTTCACTGATGATCGATGTTATTGCCGTTCTCACGCACTCTGCGGATCATAGAAGCAATTTTTTTACGTAAGATGGTACTGAAACCGTCAGTACGTGCTTCTGCAAACATCCCTGATGCGCTACAATGACGTGGGAGCCCCAACAACATCCTGAAAGTATTGTTGTACTGAAATCTGAGGGCGTAGTATGCACTCTGCGTATATCAAACCCGCAGAGTGCCCGTGTACAATGATTGACAAAACATCTTATCCAAATCTACGCTCACAGGCACAATAAATGAAACGCCCACGCAGATTTTGTTGGTTTTTGCAGAATTGTAGAAAGGGAAACTATTTACCTTAGCTGGTTCTATTTATCTCTGGGTTTAAGAAAGAGAGTTCCTTTGGTAACAAAAGGTTCTCTAAGAAATTCAGCCCCTAGAGGGTATAAAATAATATAAACTTGTAAATATAATTGTTTACAAGTTTCCCATTTTTATCTATGGTAAATCTCTTCGGGCATTATGGCATACGGGGTTATGCCCGCGGCTTCACCCGCGTGGAGTTCGGGAATTGCCCACGGGATCATTTTTCCGGTATAAAAAGTCCATCCATATACATATACGAACTTCTGCACTTATAATAGTATATTCAGAAAACTTGAGGGAAATTATTGGTTGATTTATTGATGATTTATTATGCCATATTATTAACTAGCTTGCGCTCGCAGCTTCGCCCACGTCGCCTACATGAAACAAATGCATTTTTTTTCAGAAACAAACGTTATTAGCGATCTCACTCCCTTTCATTAAATATACGAACTGAAAATATCCCAAACAAAGCAATATGGACGAAATTCTCCGTAAAACTAAACTAATCTCTGGGATGAGAGTAATTCTATGGTTTTAACAGAACTCAAAGCGTGTGTGAAAAGATCTAATAAGAGACAACCAGAAGCGGATAATAAATCATTAATATTGTTTACAGCGAAATACTTTAACTACCGCAGTATTTCTTTGTAAACAGTATTTTTTGTTTTTCCTTCTGATGCTAAAACCACCAGGCTCTAGAGCAGGCCACGTGTAACTGGCCGTGTGGAGAGCAGTTCTCCCTTGCTAAATTAAGAGTTTGGCCTTGAGATTTACTTATGGTCATGGCAAAGCAGACTTAGAGGGGAAACTGGGATAAGATTATCTAAAAACTGGGATACACGTGTCTCATAATTTTAATTCAAGAGTGTGTGAACAAATTTTTGAGTCAATGGACCCAGAGAATATTAAGTTTCACAGAAATTCACACCCCTATTTCACCCTCTAAGGGGTGGAATTTCGAAAAACTCTTTCTTAGTGGATACCCACTCTTCACAAAAAATACACCCTCCAAATTTCATGTCTCTAGGACGAGCGGTTTGGGCTGTGCGTTTATATATCAGTCAGTCATTTAGGACTTTGAATTTTATATGGCTAGATTCGAAAGAGGTAAAATTTGCTTGTAAGTTTTTATGTAGGGGGTAATCTCCGAAACTAATTATCCAATTCTAAAAATTCTTCCACTGGCGGAAAACTACATTATTCGTGAGTGCTTATAGGCTATAAATTATATTTATACCATGCATATTAGCCGAGCTATCACAATTTTTGCGGACGAAGTCGCGGTTGAAATCCTTTAATAATAATAGATGTTCAAATAACAACCTCAACAAAATAGAAAAAAAAGCACTATTGCAAAAATAAATTTCTTTTTCCCATTGTACAATAGATTTAATTTCAACCCCGACAGACACACAGACAGCAATATATTTACTATGCCATTCAAAAAGAAAGATGGCGCCTATGTACTGTTGAAGGAGATTGATGGAAACTGCCGGGAATATAATATTACTAGCGGTGCCCGCGGCTGCGCACGTATGAGAAATGATGGTATCTCGGATAAAAAGTTCCCTTATATGTTAATCTGAGTTATTACTTAACAGTGTATATATAGTATTGTATAGTACAGGAACCGACTGCAAATAAGATTTACGAAAGTTCCTGTTGACAGCGAAATGGACCAATTTTTTGACAACCCGTATTTTTTTTTCTTTTTCGATACTTGTACATATTTTTATAATTAATTTAAAATATCTTGGGACAACCAACACACCGTCATCTGATCCAAAACTAGGCAGAGCCTGTACTATGGTAACCAGACAACTGATAAACATACTTAAATATTTCTAAATACATACATATTATAGATAAATTACACCCAGATACAGAACAAATAATCGTACTCATCGCACAAAGATTTGTCCTGTGTGGGAATCGAACTCACGACCTCCATCCTAGCAGTCAGGGTCACTAACCACTAGACCAACAGGCATATCAATTAAATCTTTCTATAGTTTGTGGATAATGTGCATAATGGCATACGCTAAGTAAATAAAATTATACGTTCTTAATGGAAAATTATCAACATCCGACTAAAATAATTTGCTACAACACAATAGTTTTAGTAAGTAAGTAATTAGTAAGTATTATTAAGTTTTTAGCTAATATTTTATTCAACACTCGAAGTTTTTTTATTTTAACATATACAAACTGACGCCTTTTTCCAATGGCGGAAACCACAGAACGTATTTTAACTAGATAACACTCTTAAAATAATAGTATTAATGTAATAACAAAGGTCAAGTTAGCATTTGTTTCAATTCAAGCACAGACCTTCATAGAACTGATTTAGTTTGTGCTCACCTTGACATTTAAAAACCCGCCCGACCATTTCCAATGCATCGTTTCCTTTTATGATTGATTCATCTCCTGAAATATTCTGTGTAAACTTGAATTGATTACATTCTACTGCAGTTACATTTCCGTGATATAAAATGAGTCACAGCAATATGCCAGCATAAAGCTCATCCATTTTTCGTATTGACACTAATTGAGAATAGTTTTCTCATGTAACTGGGTTGTGGAGGTTTGGTAGGCAGTCGCTCTATAAAATACTGGTATTCAGCTGCTTCTGGTTAGACTGGAAGCCAGCATAGTTGAGAGAAGGCTAGGTTCATGATGATTATGATGAGCTTTCTCTTGTCGTGGTAAAAATATTAACCATCCAGTACCATACGCAAAATACGCGCTTTGATCGTCGAGTTACGGACCTGGTGTCTCATTATACAATGTAAAATAATACAATAACCACCCTATAGTCCGGTTAAGCAGTTACAACCTTCTAAAGTTGTTGAACAGTGAATGGTCGTTCTAAAAATAAAAACACAGCATGTTTGTATCGGGGTGACTGTTGTAAGATGCACCTGACGTACATTTGGGTACCTATCACTATATCATATATTTTTATATTGGTTAAGGCAATTTTGGTGTATTAAGATGCTTTAAAGCATAAAATACATCTATATACAAATAAATAAAATTGATGCGTCTGTTTGTAATTTCAAAATAACAGCTTTTTACCGAAAGTATTTACTTTCGTCTTTCTGTCTGTTTGTTAATCTCCGAAACGCCTAGATCGATATTGAGGGGACTTTAACTGGCAGATACCTGATGTTATAAGGTTTAGGGTGCGTGCAAAAAACGTCTTCAAGTAGGGAAGAAATATTTTTATAATAATTTCACGCGGACTATGGTCACAGGGCACAGCAGAGTACATAATCCTAACTAATATTATAAATGCGATAATAAGTTTGTTTGTTTGTCATCTTTTCACGCCTAAACCGCTGAACCGATCATCCTGAAATTTTGCATATACGTTGTCAGGTGTACATAAACGGACATAGGGTACCTTTCATCCCGAAAAAAAAAATTGTTCCCGAGGAAAACCTCAATAACGTTTTTATGATAATTGATGGCGCCACATGTGTTTCGAATCATGATTGAATTATATTATTATAAAAACTTTAGTAGTGCGACTTGATTATCAAATTATAAATTAACGCGAGCGAAGCCGCGGGCAAAAGCTAGTATATAATAACATGAAGTTTGTTGTCCCCGACGGGTTAGGCAGAGGTGTAAATAACAGTACACCCACATTTCGCCAGTTGTATGGTCATAATAATATGAGTAGTTTCAATTATGACTTACAAATTACTGTCGGAACATAGAAAATCAACTTTATCGATGACGCCCATTTTCAGAGGGTGCACTAAGACAAGATACTATACGTCTAATGTGTTAATTAGCACGATAAAAGCCGTGTTATTGTAAATGCAAAGAATTAAGACACGAAATGATGGAATGATGAGCAATTAGATAACTGCGTTATATATTAGAGCTCTGCGTAATCATGTTATAGTTAATGTTAATTTATTAATCGGTTTCATTAGCACTACATTTTTCTAGCACTAGATTTTAAATAGCTTTAAAGTAAAAAGGCAGGAAAACCAAGACTAATTTTACATCTGCAGGAATTTATGAAATTAACGCTTAGGTAACATTCTTAAATACACAATCATTAAATAAGTAGGCATAGTTTGCCTACTTATTTAAAGTAGCTCAGAAGTTCTGTTTTAAGCTTTCAGGTTTAAAACTAAACGCTGTTGCAAGCGCCATGCTCGCGGGTTGGGTTGGGTTGGGTTGGTGAGTTGTCAACCCGCGATCATGTCACTTGCCTCAAAATCATGAACAACCACGGAACATAGCCCGTAAGTGACAGTATAAGTTTAACCTAGCAGTTCTTTGGATAACCACAAATTGCTTGAATTTTAATCTTCCTTTCGCGAGGAACAGAAGAGAATCTCATTAAATTTGGACCACTTGACTGCTTGACAGGGGAAACTTTTTCTAATTTGAAAAAGTCTTTTTCTCCATTTCGCTAATATTCTCTGTCAGGGGTGAGTGCACACTTATTAGGTTGAGCCAGTTCAAAAGTATTTGTTCAACAAAAAAGCCGTCTCGATGTTATTATGTAGCATACTAGCTTGATTCATGCCGTTCGGCCAACTTTATTCGGCACCTACAGTTAGTTGCTGTACCATGTTCGGGTCGGCTCAAAGCAACGACGGTTTGCTTCGGATTTATGATCATACTAGCTTTTTCTCGTGGCTTCGTTCGTGTTAATTTAGAATTTAACCATCAATAGTCGGATTGTACTCTGCTTGTTATAATATAATTCAATCATGATTCGAAAGACACGTGGCGCCATCTACGTATTATCATAAGAACGTTGTAGTTGTTTTCCTCAGGAACAGTACTTTTTTTTCGGGATGAAAAGTACCCTGACAACGTATGAGCGACATTTCAGGACGATTGGTTCAGTGGTTTAGGCGTGAAAAGGTAACAAACAAACTTACTTTCGCATTTAGAATATTAGGATTTCAGGAAAACTCGTTGTACATGTTACTATTATGTAGCCTCCTATTTGTACCAAAACTTAAATTTATTTTTGCCGAACGGTTGTGCCGAATCATACTGACCCGAACATGAGTATTAAGATTAACTGTTTCTAACTTGAAAAAGTATATTTCCATTTCGCTAATATCCCCTTAATCCAACATCACCTCTTTTCGACTTCGCCCCCAAGTCGTTAATAACATTGTATTTCGTATAGAATCGTGTTTTTGATGATATTCTACTCGAACTGATAAAACACGCCCCCTGTATAAGGGATGTGTGGATATTCTAACAACTGTAATAAATATGGCAACTGTCAATGTGGTTTATCCTGCATTTGCAATTTATTTTCGAATCGTGTAAACAAATATCTGCTTATGGAATAACAACTTTAACACTCATGCATGAAGCTCAGTTTGCATTACAATTTTTTTTATTGGCTTTCCAATAGTATCTGCTCTTGGGCAGCCAATAAAAACACACACATCCTAATAGATTGGTCCTGTATTATGATACGCGTGAGTTAAGATATTTAGCGACAATTAGTACGGGTAGTGATAAATAGCGTTATTAATTGCTAGTTTTTGGTACAAGTTCTCATTCAATTATTTTGCTAACTTAAAACAATTCTACGTATAGACGCAAATAGTATCGCCTGTAGTCATGAATGAGGCATAAAACAAGGTTGATATCCCAGCCACAGTTCTAAGCGAAGCATCCCCTGGGGCTGTTTACTTAGGGTTACAATTAGCCTCGTAGGGTAGTCCTGTAGCTAGGGAGCTAGATCCAGTTTGCTTAACTATGTTGAGATAGCCCGGGGGTTGTGTTGGAAGCAATTATTGCTCGGTTGGGGTGGAATGAGGGGTGTTGGTAGTGTGATGATTGTTATATTGGGACACAAAATTAGGTGGAGGGTTCATTGAATTATTTTAGTGGGTTATTTCAGGAGGTAACATTTCTAAAGTTGTTTTTTAAAGAGTAGGTAGGTTCTTTTTTCTATTTCGTGTGGTTAGTGCCTAACCTGGTGTCAGAGTTTTTATGCCGCCCATGGGCCTCTGACTTGGCTTCACATGCCGTCGAGGAGTATATCTCAGGCATGCTGGTTTGGTTTCCTCAAGATGTTTTCCTTCACCAAAGCAAGTGATAATTATACAATACGCACATGAATCCGAAAAATCAGTGGTGCGTGACTTGGGTTCGAACTCGAGACCTGTGACTTAGCAGTCTGACAGACACGCGACAAGCCTATCACTGCTCTTCATTGATGTTTACATTGCAGCGTGTCTTGTCCTTTCAAAAGAGTTTTGTCAAACTAGTACGGACAGTGTGCGGACTAGCTGTGGACAGCAGACACAAACAGTTACTTTAGAAAATTATCTGTCAGAGAACGGTGTCCGAAGCTGTGCTCACAATTTATACTCACCGATTTTACCAAATTTTAAATCTGTTTTTGCTACCATCGCAGTTTTTACAATCCAACAGTCTTTTCTTTGGTCGATAGAGACGTCGAAAATACTCGTACGTAAATCAAGTGTCTAATTCAGAATTAAGTTAGCTCAAAATGTAGTCAGTGAAAACAACCTGAGTGTAATTATAAACACCCCTTTATATAATCAAACAATGGCTGGGATGTCAGACATTGTTTGCCATGCAAGCATAGATTGATTGATGTCAAATTGATGACTAACCTGACGGTCCCGCCTGCAACCTTATCTCCAGATTAAATCTTTGTTGTATAACACTGACTATGCCTAGCAAAATAATCAGTGTATAACGATCCCAATGCTGGGAAACCGGCGTCGCTGTGCGGGTAATCCCTTAAGGCCCAGTTCGCGTCGGTTGTTGCTTATTATACTTACAGCGTATTACGTACTATCTTATGTCCACGGCTACTCCCGCGATAAGCTGGGAAATTGTCACACAGAATCGGTCTACCGGGATAAAAGTATCCTATCTTTGAATCCAGGCTATAAACTATCTATGTGCCAAATTTCATCCCAATCTGTTCAGTAGTTTTTTCGTGCAAGATCCAAGTCATGTGAAGGTGACGGTTGGAAAACAGCAGTAACAGCACAGCCACGGAAAATTCGCTGCAGTGAAATTTCGCGCGTTGTCGTCACACGGTAAGGACCAATTTACATTGGTGAAGGGCGGTGGCGAGCGGCGTAAACCTAGACAGTGACTGTTGAATCGCTACTGTCCGATCGGATTACACCACTGTTCTTAGTCACTGTACTTATCAATCGCTTTCGAAAGTGCTTTGTGTTTCTACAGCAGCTCTGCTGACATAAGCTTTTCGTTAGTATGGTTATGTCAATCCAATTCATTTTTACAAGTTTTATTTAACTTGCAACGTTTACATGTGGGTAGTCAAATCCTGCAACTGAATTTTAAAACAGTTACTGCCCGATTGCGCTGAATTTTTGAATACACGTTCAGTTTGGATGACAATGCATGGTTAGCTAAATTCATTCGAAATCCAATATGGCTGCTTCCCAAAGATGGCAGACTAGTTTTTTTTATATAGCTCCATGATATGAGTATCAATTAAAAGGGTTTGCTGAAAAGAAAACAAAAAAAATGACGTCACATCTTTACTTAAAGGCTTGTTTTTAAAAAGGTTTTCTTTACTATGAGTTTGTTGACTTTCCCATCATGGTTATCGCTTTGTGTCACCTTGTCTGGGTCTTATAATCACCGTTTGGATGATCGATGGAAGAAATGATAGACTAGTAAGTAATTTTGTAACCTTTATTTAACGTGCTTTGTTAGTTAGTTGGTTGGTTAGTTAGTATTTATTGGTCAAATCTTGCAACTGAATTTCAAACCAGTTCCCCCCAACCGATTGAGCTTAAATTTTGTACAAATCTTTAGTTCTGGTGACAATACATTTTTATGATAGACATGACTTGATCCTGCAGCTAGGATCGCCTCCTCACGAAATAACTCTTTAACGGTTAATAGCACGGACACGAAACTTTCTATACGCGTTCAATGTTGGTAAGTAAACCTAATTGTCTTTTTTAATTTTAGTAAAAGCTTGTTTAGTTTATTATTATTCTAGGTATATTTCGAGAAAATTCTTTGAACTTTCATGTGTAACTTTACCAAATAACGTACTTCACTTAATACCTAAAAGGCTAATGACCTGAAAAAAAGAACTGAAAGCCGCCTCAGCTGATAAAAATCGTCTCATTTTCAAGGTTCTCTATAAATTCATGGAGTCGTTACTACCTAAGTAGGTACGTACAGTCCGGTGGCATTTATTATTTAGTCGCAAGGTGACCGCTGATTTGTGTCGAGTGTTAACTTAATCGTGTGTGATAAGGTGCGGTCAACCCGACCGGACCGGACTGCGGACTAACTGCGGACACCGGTGCTTTGACATTATCTTATCTTACTACTATTATAAACTAGCTGTTGTTCGCGACATCGTCGGCGTGGAAATTTTAATGTGGACACGTGAGAAAATAAAATAAAAAAGATGGAATAAAAATAGGTAATTTAAAAGCAGTTTGGAATGTTATTTACAAATAAATAGAATTGATTCCAGTCGCCCATTTGCTAATATACTTTCGTTTGGAGGGGAAGGACTGCCTTATTAGCTGAGCAAGCGCGACTGCTGAGGTGATAATTATATGAGGTCCTGGGTTTGATTTCCAGGCAAAGTGTTATTGGGTTTTGCCATCAGAAATTTCTCAGTAGCAGCCACGGACTTAGGACTTGTGCCCGGTTGATGGCAAGAGGAGAATGGAAGAAAATCCATGTTGCGCCGACCCTAAGTAACATGGGACAAGGACAGGAAGATGATAATGTCAATAAGCTTGCCCCTTATTACATGGGACTTAAAACAAAACTGGCGAAATGTGGGTGTACTATTTAGGTACAACCTCTACCTAACCCTTCGGGGATTACAGGCGTGATGATATGTTACGTTTAGAGAATGGGCAAGACACTCCTCAGTTACTCTTTAAAAATGTGTTACAATCTTACTATTTAATATTATTAACATTATAAATGCGAAAGTTCGTGAGGATGGATGGATGAATGTTTGTTACTCTTTCACGCAAAAACTACTGAACGGATTTAGATGATATTTTGCACATGAATAGTTTATAACCTACATTAACATATAATATACTTTTTATCCCGGTAATATGATCTCGTGGGACAGTTACCGAACTTCACGCGGGTGAAGTCGCGGGCATGAGCTAGTGTATTCATAATTATATCTGCTATTACTTTTTGGCTTGAGAATGTTTTTCTTGTCTTGATCTACCGCATTATGATTCAGCACGAAAACCGGGGACGGTTCAAGAGGAGGTCAAAACCAGATCACCATTTGACTTCCTGTGGAAATATAAATGCCCGAATGTATTATGTTAAGTCAATGGTTGCATTAATTTCGTCTTGTTTTATAATGATGTTTTTTTCCGAAAAGTTAACTACCACTAGGGCCGTAGTGTCCGAGTGCCCACCTAGTATTTCGGGACATCGCCAAGCGATTGATCGACTCTTCACATGACCAGAGGGCTGGCCTTTTTTTGACCAAAGAATCAGCATTGCCATTCAACGTGGCAATGCTGCCTTCTGGGCACTTTTCCTATTGACAATTTTCATAATTTTACATTTATTTTAATTTTAGATTTATTTGTAGTTCGTAAATAATGTAATATTATTATATTATGATTATTATGATTTGGAACAACCAACACACCGCCATCTGATCCCAAACTAGGCAGAGCCTGTACTATGGCAACCAGACAACTGATAAACATACAAATATATTTCTAAATACATACATATTATAGATAAATCACACCCAGATACAGAACAAATAATCGTACTCATCGCACAAAGATTTGTCCTGTGTGGGAATCGAACCCACGACCTCCGTCCTAGCAGTCAGGGTCACTAACCACTAGACCAACAGGCCAATCAATCGATGTACATACTGAATTCAAATAAATAGATTCGAAGCAAAACTAGACGTATGATCCATTGAAATATAACAGGTACCTAAATTAAATATTTGTTATATTTGCAGAATATTCACCAGCGTTGGGTCTTGGGTTCAACAATCGAAGCAAGGTTTATCAAACCCTCTTTGTATAAAGTATAATATTATATTCTGCACAATATAATACCTTCGAAGTTCTAGTTTAATATTAAACTAATGACCTCGCCTGGTTTCACCTTTGCTATTTATTGTTAATTCTTTATTCTCATGCTCGTCTACGTTTCATATATGTATTATACTATTATATTATAAGCCTATATAGGGCTCCCTTCCCTCCTTTCACATTTCGCGATCTAGTGCGATTGTAGGCCAATCCTTTGAGAAAGAGTCCAGCTCATCACGCCATCTCCTTCTGGGTCTAGGTTTCATGAGTATAGGCAATACATTATCACGGTTGTATCCCTTGAAAAATCAGAGGTGCGTGTTTTGGGTTCGAAATCGAGACCTGTCTCCGCAGTCTGACGTGCCCAACACTAGGTTATCACTGCTAATATTACTCGCCCGATGTGAAGCGATGAAGCTGCCTAGGGCACGCTTGCCTAGTTGAAACCGTTTCACTGCGTCCCTTGTCCTCGCGGAATGTACTTTATTGGCAACCAGAGTCCGATTTCGGGAATCGGATCCCGGGAATTGACCTGCTATTACAGCAAAGTGCTGCCTACTATCAATTGAGCCGACTGATTGTTTACCATTCAGTAACACAACAAACATGAGATTCAAAATTCCTTTAGTAAACATACCTACATTTGAGATTGAACTATCAGAAAAAGCATTTAGTGCATTAATTTTGACGTGTTTTTTAATGCAAACTGCTCCAGTCTGGTCTAGAAGTTGTTAAGAAAAAACCCATTTAGATTCCACAGAAGCTTTGGTCTGAGCCTCCGTAAATATTTTCCATTCTATACTGTGCCGTTCTTTGTTTTAAAATGGCTTTGCCTTTCATGTGTCCGATCTAAAGTTTATAAACAAAAAAACTTTACATAAAAGTTAAATAATTTAAGACTGGCAGCCACGTCCTGTTGGTTTTAAATATTACCTTTTTATACCAAAAAAAGACTAGTTCAATCATCATCAGCCT
This sequence comes from Eurois occulta, assembly GCA_950022335.1. Taxonomy (NCBI): domain Eukaryota; kingdom Metazoa; phylum Arthropoda; class Insecta; order Lepidoptera; family Noctuidae; genus Eurois; species Eurois occulta. Next base: position 1,942,904 of record OX465502.1, read on the forward strand.
AGTCTTTTCCCAACTATGTTGAGGTCGGCTTCCATTCCAAGCAGATGCAGCTGAATAACAGGATTTCACCAAGCCACAGCAGGCTTGCATCGTAACAAGAAAAATAGGTTAACATTTTGAACCGAATTAACAACCATTTTCTTAATTTTTTCAACTTTTTTCTTGACTAAACATTGGCCATTAGATACATTAACTAGGTCGTGGTTGCCAGACGATAAAAACAGCTCAGTGTATATCTGACTACCCACAATTTGTTTACATAACCGAAGGTCCCCAAACAATAGAAAAGATTCCAGCTTTGAGTATTTCGAAACCCCACGATGCACGATGTCGCGATCGAATGATATGGGTCAATGTCTGGTTGCGCGTCAGCCGTTCAAGGTTCGATACCTGGACGTTGCTAAAATTAGGTTGCAGTATACTGAATTGAAAGAAATACTTGATAATGAGGAATAAGTTATTATTTTTAGTGTGAATTTGTGATCGCGAATTATTGTAAGAATAACCGCACGTCCTTGAACTAGAAAATCTTACTGTTACGAAATAATTTGTTATCTTATACATGTGGTTGATTTTTTGAGACAAGTCCTCCACACTCTTCCCAAGCCACTGAAACACCTGAAAGCCAGAATCAACAAAGCGCAGAGACAATGAAGCTCGAAGAAGTCCCAGAGAAACAATTTAGCTGTCTTGGATCCCGCAACGAAAATAATCAGAAAAGAATAGTAGAGGAGTAGGAAAATGCGGTTGATTGTCACTGTTTTTTGGTTTGTGTGGTGTTTGTTAGTCGTCGAAAAAATTGAAGCTCAATGAATTATATTTCTGCATTAAAATACATTTAATTCTAAGAAAACTATTTGATTTCACATTATTTTTATTGAAATAAGTTATCAAAATTTACTTTGCAAAATACTCCATGTCATGTCGTTTTTAAAGCTCTATTATATCGGAGCCAAAAGGTTGGCGAAGAACTGCTCTGGACAGAAATAAGTGGAGGGAAATAGAGGAGGCCTATGTCGCTAGACAGCCTGACCTAGTAGCCGATTAGTTTTAAGTTAATGTAAAATAAAGGCTTTTAATTTTATTTTTATATCGGAGCCTCGTCATCAACCTAACATGATTTGCATCCACAAAAGTTATTCTATTTCCGTTCCAACATCTTAATACCGAATACTTTATTCACCATCTTTTTGCCTACCCTAAACCCTCAAGAGGGAATAAGAACGTATGTTTCTTTCATATTCGACCCCATTTCAAACACACGGTCGGGTTCAGGAACATTTTTCGCGTTCACTGTTCAAATATTAATTTCCTGACCCCTTGGCCCCTTTGCGGCACTTGTGGGGCAATGTGGGAAAATTTAATAACTCCCCAAGTCTCTATCAAGTGATAAAAGTGTTTAAATATGACATTTTAGTGGTGGCCCTAAATGTAGTGACGTTTATGAACGGACAATAAAATGGAGTTACTAAAGGTTAAATAAAAAAATTGGAATTGGGTACTGATGGTATGATTTAATATTATTATGTAGTTAAATGGAATAATACATAGAATGCAAGAATAATAGCATAGGCTGAGGTTGAACGTTACTTAAACCAATATCAGAAGCTTCACTCGAGTGCATGGCACACTTGAGTGAACGTTCATTTTTGTATCTTTCACCGTTTAAAAATACGACACCGCCAAAATAACATAGGAGTAAGAGTTACAATACGTTCTTTTTAATTCAATATTCAATCATGTGGTCGAAATCCAACATCGTTTGATCGGTTCACTAAAAATATATTAAATGATTTACTATAAAGATCTAAACTAAAAATAAAAATAAATACATAAATCAAAAACAGAAAAGAATTGAAGGGCGTCACCAAGTTCGTCCGAATCACTGTCAACCGGGAAAGTGCCCAGAAAGCTGGCAGCATTACCACGTTCGATGTCGATGCTGATTCTTTTGACCGAGAAATAGGCCAACCCTCTGGTCACGCGAAGAGTCGGTCAAGCGTTTGGCGATATCCCTAAATACCAGGTGGAACAAAGATTTGTGTGCCGGTTCTACCATACACATGTCGTTTGACAGTTGTGCAACATTGACAAAACAAGCTCAGTTTGAGCAAGTGCGTAATTATGTATCTTTTTGTATTTGTTTCAAGTTCAACAAGAAAAAGAAATGAAATAAAAAACTTATGGCCAGATCAAGTTATTTAGTGTCGATCTCTGGGAAACCATAAACAAAATAGTGAAAATAGTAAACATGTCACTGCAATTTATTATAGAAAACTAAATCGTAAAGGCTTTTCCGAAAGATTACAATTTCAATGCACGATTTTTTGTACTCGGTACAAATGACTTAGTTTTATTTATGTCTATTTAAAAAATATGCTTCAAAGAGGATGAATGAAAAGTAAATAACACAAGGCAGATGTGAGTGGGAACATCGCGCCCTAGAAGGACATACACTGACCTCATCGGTGATGTTCTTGAGAAAGGTCAGGTTCTTTTCTTTTTCGTGTGGTTAGGACCTAACCTAGAGTTTTTATGCCGCCCATGGGCTTCTGACTTGGCTTTACATGCTGTCGAGAAATATCTCTCAGGTACGCTGGTTCGGCTTCCTCACGATGTTTTCCTTTACCGAAGCAAATGATAATTATACAATACGCACATGAATCCGAAAAATTAGAGGTGTGTGTCTTGGGTTTGAACTCGAGATGTATGACTTGGCAGTCCATCGGTCACACCACTGGGTTGTTGCATCAGTGATATTGCTGCAACAACTGCTTCAAGGTCAGGTGCGTAGTACTCGTAAGCGTAACCTGACCAGATGTGTGAACTTGGAAGAAACAAATGAAGTATGCAAGCATCGTTGCAGATGTGGAAAAAAGCCACGAGTTAATGTTTGTATGCTATCAAGAAGTGTTGAAAAACAAAGTCAAAATAAAAACCTGTAGTTCATTAACATGCAACTCAACAAAATAATTATTAAAAAATCAATACAGTTTTCGTCAGTTCACTAAACTATTATATTTTCACACCTTAAAGGTAAAATGAATAAGTTTAAAAATACTTGACCTCCGTCAATCATTGAATGACCTCGCCTTTAACATAATCAATATAAATTAGTAAGCCACACCTGTTTCTCTGCTGATGCCTTCATAACAAACACGATCGGGCATTGAACCCCAGACTCTGAGATGTAAAGCTTTGATGTTGGGTAAACGGAAATGAGAGGTCAGGAGGACATTCATCTTAAGGAAAACTTTTAAGACTTATGATAATATAATTCATTTTATTATGAGGGTTTTTTTTCCTGTGGAGTGATGGTATTTATTTTATCGTTCTGTCGCTTTTATAAGCTGTCTCTCTCTGTCTGTTGAAAATTAAAATTCTATTAGAATATTGGGTTTTCTCAGATGCAGGGTTACCTTAATAGTATACCTAAAAATATTCCTATTCGGTATGCTGAAGCGAGCCCATTCGCATTAACCGGACTTACAACCAGAAATCCAGATTCGTGGCTGCTAATTTCAGTAAGAGTAACACTTTACCTTCCAGGGGATCAAATTCAAGACGTTAGGTCGAGCTAAGCAGTCACGCACACGACCGTCTACCATTAGGTCTATCGGGACTTTTACCAAGGATTTAAATCATTAGATTCACCCCACCGCATTAAAACGGTTCACGTTTCGTGCATTGCTGACAATGACATTTAAATAGTAATTGTCGTGCTCACTCTTACTGGAAATTGTATCTATCAATTCGTCCAGTAAACCAACAGCATTGTGCTGTGGGCCCCCATAGCACAGCATCATGCTGCGTAGTAATCTGCTCGTCGCAATCACGACGTGCAAGCTGTCACTTTTTTTCCGTCTTGTTCTATTTAAAAATATTTGGTATGCGTTGTATGTTTATTGTTTTCTTTTGGAATTTTGTACGCACGTCGTGTCTCTGCCACAAATAAAACATTTTTTCTTTCTTTCTTTTTCTTGCATTAATGAAAGACTCTTCTCAATCAGTCGTCTTTTCTGACGATTTCAATCTTTACTTTTTACACTGACTCGACTATCACATAAAAATAAAAAGTACACACCTCAATCATTTAAATGACGAATCGTATACTTACTCTAGCAAAGTAATTCAGTCATTTTATAGAGTGACTATTACGATCTAGATCCAGACTGAAACGCAGACAGTGGCAATAACACCATCAGTCAACTTGGCAACTCGTCGGGCTGAGTAAATCATAGCGCCGGGTGTTTAGCGTGTGTAGTGGGTTCCATTATTGTGTTTCTTTGGTTGTTTATCACAAAATTTCTTGTTTTTGATTCACCAAGAACATTTGTTTGAATCATTTTTTTGAATTGAATGTTATTAAATAATGCTTTTAAAAAAAATTGTCTGCCTGTCTGTTTGTTTCGGCTAATCTCCGAAACGGCGACGGGAGTTTTACTGACATATAGCTGATGTTATAAGCAGAAACAGTAGACTGCCTGTCTACTGTTTTTTGTGCAAGAGAGAATAGAGAAGGTGAGAAATAACACTTGAACAGAATTATGAAAAGACTGAACAAGTCGTCAGTGATCTCCAAAGAAGTTGTACAACATAATATTTTGAATAAATCAAGATCATCAACACACATCGAGTTGTATGCTCTTCTAGCTCTTATCATATTAGAGATTTGTCGATAAATGCACCACACAGAGGAACTACAGTACTCTCTCAAGTTATTATGCCTTGTGACTGGGATTGTAGCTTCGCTTCTTTTTGTTTTTTTTTTTACATTCAAAAGTGCCGTAATGGTCTAATTGAAATAAATGCTTTGAGTTGAGTTGAGTTGAAATATACAGTGGTTGACGATTCCTTAAGGTGAAGTAGAACACGCAGCCCAATTTATTGATGATAGAGACATTACAGGTTTGAATCAGGCAAATTGGCTTATTGCATGAACTTCTTAAGTCAGTCAATCTGTAGGACAGTCACAGTGGATATTGAGATATATCCTATACTATTAAATGAGCAATATTGTATATTATAATATATTTCATTTTGTAATAACGTTCTCGAAAACGACTTAACGATTTCGATGAAAATTGCAATATACGGGTTTACGGGGGCGAAAAATGGATCCTGATAGGTCTCATTTTAATTTCATTTTTTAATAGCCTGTACTATCCCACTGCTGGGCAAAGGCCTCCCCAATTCCTTCCATGTGTTCTTTTCCCGTGCCTCCTCGTACCAGCGCTCGCGGTCTTGTCACCTCTATCTAGGCCGGCCTCGACGGCTCCGTCCGTCTACCGGCAACCATAATCTACCACATACCATACCAGGTCTCACATCTGAGAAAGTTTGTCTTCTCTATTTTTACCCGAGCAGAGCTCCTTTCGCCCAGGTACTTCATGTTAATAACAATCATATGTAGCACGTTCAGTCTTGCAGTGCGCTCTAAGACATTCCATGCTACTATTTTCGCTTTTATCACCAATCCACACATACGTTAGTGTAGCCCATTCTTAGCTAACTATAAACCACGCATACTGCAAGCTCGATAAATACCTGTGTACTATTAGCAACCTTGCATGAGTCGAATCATAACGACTTTATTGATGGCTACATTTTTGATGACTGTTACTTTAAAACGGATTGGATCCGTGCCAGAACTGTGAAATTAATAGCAAAGGTTCATAATTGAAATGTTCGTGTAGGTAGCTTTTAAACAATGCATAACAATTCTTGTATTCCCCGTAGGCGTAATCAGAGGTGTATCCCGCATTTTAAACTAGATGGAGTTAAAGATGACTTGTAGCTGTGGTTAGTGTGGTATCCGTGGGCGTATGACACGACTTTTTTTTGGATTCTATGGTATCCTTGGACGGAGGAGCTCGTGGCTAAATAATCAGACGACAGAATCAGAGATAACAGTCATTCGGGTTGATCTTTAGGTTAAACCGCGCTTGCCTAGGTTGGTCCGTGGATGGGTGACCACCCATTACATACAGAGTTTCCTCCGTGCCTCGGAAAGCACGTTAAGCCGTTGGTCCCAGCTGTGTAGATCTTTGACAGTCGTTAAGGTAGTCAGTGGCTCGAAAGTCTGACAACCAGCCTTACCAAAGGGTATCGTGTTACCCGGTGCTTGCTGGGTTGTGGAGGTCAGATAGGCAGTCGCTCTATGTAAAATACTGGTATTCAGCTGGATCCGGCTAAAAACACATTTTCGGCAGTTATGTTCCGAGTACCGTGGAATAAGAGTCTATTCTATTGCTACCAACTGGCTAGAGAAACTCCTAGTGAACCTTTTAAAAAAAAGAAGAAAACTTTCCCAGGGATTAAACACAGGGTTATTGCACTTCATTAATGCACATAAATTGAACTTAGTTTATCACATTTTTGTGACTGTACGTCAGTGAATTTGACATTTTAATAACATAGAACTTGGCTGTAATTTGAAGTAGATGTCAGCACTTGTCTTCTCTTTTCAAAAGTAAAAAAAAAATGTGAATCAGTTTTCGTTTTCATTCCTGTGTTTGTGCTCACACCATAATTTTTTACTATATGTCTATACGTGAGGATTTGTAATTGGCTTTCTGGTGACTATTATTCCCTTTTTGTTTGTTTTTATTAGCTGTAAGTCCTCCATGTACTAAAATAAATAAATAAATTATTGTGAGTAGAAGAAACTGACCGAGATGGTCCCAATTTGGAGTGGGACGAATTTTCCTATAGCCAAAGCCCTATCTTTTCAGTGAACCTTCTGTGTTCAATTTCAAAGGAAAATCGTCTCGCCTGTAGTGTGACCATGAAATATTTATGTACACAAAATATTTATAAGTAAATAAATATTATTTAGGCGTGACCCGAGGACCTTGATCGTACAGCAGTTAACGGACTGATTTATACGTATTAAAGTAGCTTGAACTTTGGTTAATTGAGTCATTAATCAATAAAATATAGGTAGGTATACTTTCAGACATTAAGATTGGCTAATGTTTTAAGAATGGCGTCATATTTTAGAAATCATTCGTCCTAAGGTACACGAAGGGAAATTTAACTTTATTGCTATTGAGTATTGATTCTCCTAGTAATCACAAAAATGTAGGGGCATGAAGGGTTGCCCTAATAGAAATAGCTTGGAAAAATGAAATAAATGAGGTATGCCATCCAGAACCCACAAAATAAGGAGAGGCTTTCCCTTATATCCTTCCAAGCACTCTTGTCCAGTCCCACCTCAAACTTTTTTTAACCATAGATATTTTCAATTAAAGGAAATTTCCCTCTCTAAGTGTGCGGTTTGTGGATTATTTTTCGTGCTCTTAAAAGTGTTCTCTTATTTTGTGTGGTCTGGATGGAATACCTCTGGAAAATACAGTAGTCAAAATGATCTCAGCACTGTGGAACTGGTGAAGTTTTGGAGTAAACAATTCATGAAGTGTGTCGTGCTAGCGACACGAAAGAAAAAGATAAAAGCTTGTTGACCGTTTTCTTGACATACGTCATCTCTTCGGGGGAAAAGGTAATTCGCAATACCGTGGTTTGGAAATCATGATTTTTCACATTCTCTTGACACGTGTCTTACTTCCATTTTCTTCTATCAACCGTCACGCAATCACTTACACCTTTTTCATTCATATAATTCTTGACACAATCCATCCATCGTTTCCTTCGTTTCCTTCATTTTCCTCTCCCTCTCCATCCTCCATCATCAACACTTATGTTCATCAGTCTCTTAGTCACATGCGATTCTTCCCTCCTCATCACATGCCCTCAATACAGTCGATTTCTTTCAACTTTTCTCTAACTGGCGCAACTTTTAAACTTCCTCTAATATACTCATTCCTTACTGTATCCATTCTTGTCACACCACAAGAGTACGAACCATATTTTTTAGTCAGTAGACAAATACCGTCCATTCTCAAGATTTGCTAACGGACAAAAACGTCTCTGACTCTTGTAGTAACGTGATTTGGAAAAGATATGTAGGGACTAGCTAAAAGAAGATAGACCAACGGCCATGCAATCTGGGACCTGCATTTTGTAATTGCACCCAAGGCGTAAGCGAAGTAAATCTATCAACCAAATCATAACTCGGTTATTATAAACGATATTAATTATTAAGATTTAATAGAAAGTGTCTATGAGTAATGTGACATAATTGCAGCTTGGCCCACTGCCAAATATTCGGCAGTGACTGCTCCATCCTTCATTAAACTAATAAAGAAAGTGCAGGTCTTGTCTTGGTTTATTCATAGTTTTGTTTGCCATTTTTCGCTGTCGCTCTTTGATCAATACCGTTGCCAGACTGTACTATTAACATCACGCACCTCTGATTTTTCGGATTCATATGCGTATAGTATAATTAAGGCTCGCCCACATAGGCGCGTTATTATCGGGCGATAATAACGGATAGGTTATTGCGACTTTTTTTTTAGTACATTATGTATTAGGACGGCTACGAAGTTACACACTGCTGCTGCGATAATAATGACTCAATAGACGTAGGACGCTTGCGTTCCTCCGTCCTGCGATATTCCGATATGAGTTCTTCTAATAAATGTGTTCGCTTTATTTCTCTTCTGTATTTTTGTTTTTGTGTCCAATCCAGTGTTGCTAACAGTACCCGGTTTCCATTAAATACGGTCTTCTGATTCGTTAGGTTTTTGAGACATGTAATTTTCTGAAAGATGTCTGTGGTATAATTCCAAGCGCATTTGCTTTGCTTTACTAATTTGTTGTGATGATGTGAGAAGAGAAATAAAAATCTCATTAGAGAAAAACCTGCCAAAAATGCAAAAAAACATCATGTTTTCATTGCTTATCAGGGTAGCTTTTTGCATTATTATGTTAGACAGAGCCCTGGGAATGAAGTGGCTGGACTGATCAATAGGGACATTGATCCGATAGTAGTCATATTTTGGTATATTGTTTCAATTTTTTAATATTTAATTTCCGTGTTTGGGTAAAATATAAGTCATCATCATCTGCCTAGCCTTTTCCCAACTATGTTGGGGTCGGCTTCCAGTCTAACCGGATGAAGCTGAATACCAGTATTTTACATGGAGCGACTGCCTATCTGACCTCCACAACCCAGCTAGCACTGGGTAACATGATACCCTTTGGTAAGACTGGTTATCAAACCTTCGAGCCACTGACTACCTGCCAAAAACTCGAATAAGAAATAGAATTATCGGACGATAAAAACGCAGTTGTGTTCAAGGATTCGGGACGCATTATCGCAATAACGCATGCGGTATTATCGACCGATAATAATGCGCCTATGTGGGAGAGCCTTTATAACTTGCTTCGGTGAAAGAAAACATCGTGAGGAAACCAAACCAGCTGAACATGTCTGAGAGATATTTCTCGACGGCATGTAAAGCCAAGTCAGAGGACAATGGGCGGCATAAAAATTCTGACACCAGGTTAGGCACTAACCACACGATAAAGAAGAAAGATCAGTATTCTCTTAATATTTTCTAGACTAGAAAATATACCAAATTCCTAGTCACAACACATCGTAAGTAAACAATGTGTGAATCACACACATACACAGACAAGCCGCTATAAAAAAATGTAAACATTGGCACAGGACCACGGCGCGGCGGGCGCGGTTGTCACATTGTGGACATTCCTCTGTTTTTAGTCATTAGCAGTTAGCACGCGGTCCGACGGGGTTTCTCTTATTCTGTGGTGTATTGGCGTGTTGCCTGATAAGTGTACTTTTACGTGGCGAATAACTATCTACAACAATCTAGATTGTAACGTGATTTAAGAATATTTGTGGTATTTCATGCCAAAAAAATCTTACGAATAAGTGTGTCTGAAGTACGGTGAGAAATCTTATTCTGCGGATTGTAGGGTAATTTAAGATCTCCTAAGATGATAATATTGATTAGTATATGTATTGTAATATTAGTATATAAATATCTATATAAGTATATAAAGGACAATGACCAAAGTTGGTACCAAAAAGTCTCGCGCCTCAAAACCAAAATATTATAGTAATTAGTTTCATATTTTTTTACGGCATTACGCGTCGGGGATTTGATTTTTGAACTGGAAATATACTTTTCGAGTTTAAAAGTATGAATATTGTTTTACTCCCTTTATATGACGTTCCGTTTCAACTGAATATAAACGACGTTCCGTTTCAATTGAACAAACCCTTGTCTGTCGAGCGGACTCTAAAATTAATTACAATTAAGTAAGATCAGTACACCAAATCGATTTAGTTTGGTTTATTGCTATTTGCAACAAAATAGATTTTCTCAGCCTAAAGATTTTGATTTATCGATTACATCCCTAAATCCCGACTAGTTTATAGCACTTACTATACTCTATGGTTTATAGTTATCTTATCTGTGGCATCTGACATTTGTACTGTACTGACTGACTATTGGCAATATAAAGGTCTAAAATAAAATCGAGTTTCAGGTGGATGTTACTTTAACTCGTAATTCTTACTAATATTAGTGTATTACGCTGTTTTTAGAGCAATAATGTAATGTATGTGTGTTAAAATACGTCGTTGGTAGCGTCGAAAAAATAGACCTACTTTTTAGGTTAGTTTCGATTTTATAAAATAACTCTGAAACGCGGGTTTTTTTTTCAAAAATAATTTTTGTAGGAGTTAATACGATCAGTGTAGTCTATAAAAAACAAGGTTTGATTTTGATGCAGCATGGTACGGGATTCCATACTTCCATGAGCATTCTCTTTTACGAAAACTAGTTGTTCAATTCAATTCAATTCATTTATTGCATCAAATATGGTAGGTACATGAAGTTCTTATATAAATATTTAGTAACACACATTTGGCCAATAGATAGCATGCAATAGTACAAGTTTTTACACTTAGATATTATTTATTATTTAGTAGGACATTTGGTCGATACCAGTTAAGTTAGTTGTTTTGTTATTTTTAGATATTATTTCAAAGGTTGACTGGTAGAGAATGCCTTGTGTCATTAAGTCCGCCTATATATGTACCACCATGCTAATTATATTATGTTATATATTTAGCTATTACATTAATTTATTTAAACTTCATGTACTATTGTACGAGATATCACGAGCGATTATATTTTTTACCCCGAAACCAACACTAAAACTTACCGTTCAGTCTTTTAAGGAATAAATCGAAAGGTACCTATTGCGAAATACCAATAATATAATAACTACTCCTTATAATATGTTGAGCCTTTTCCCAACTATAGTGGCACTGGAATCAGCTTCTGTATACCAGTAACGACGATCAAATATCTATGAATGTCTACCACTGGTCACCCATACGCGGGCCGACCTCGGCAAACGTTGCTTAACCTCGCAGATCCACCCTAACGGCTGATTTAACCACCAGTCTCTCTCTATTACTAAAGAATTTTAACTAATCCTATAAAACCATTTTGGTAAAGCCAGAGGTTTCGGTTTTGGTCAGAACTTAAGATAACTTTACACATTATAGAACCGCGGCCCAAAACTTTGGTTTACACTGGAGTGCAGATGAATTGATTCACTAATTAATTAAGAATAGTTTATTTAAAAAAAGTATTACAAAAAGTGTACATTTAGACGCAGTAGTATTATTTCTCACTAGCTGTTGCCCGCGACTTTCGTTCGTGTGAATTTATTATGAAAAAAATGTTACTTCCCTTTTATAATCGAATTTTGTTACCAATTTCAAAGGATTTTAATTTTTTTTTGTACGGAACCCTAATTATTTTTCTAAACTAAACGTAGCCTATGTTAGACCTTATAACATCAGCTTTATATAGCTAGCATCGCCTTTCGGCGTTGTTGAGGGTATTTTTACACCAATTATTTAACACAGTACATTCACTCATCATTTTAAAAGTTAACTGTTAAAATACTGTTGAATCGTAACTGCAAAAGAAAATTAACCAACCTCATAAAGCCATTACGTAAACCAGATGTTTCGTTTTCGGTCAGGCTCTGAACATAACTTTACACATTATGCCCAAAACTTTGGTTTACACTGGTGTGCAAATGAAGTGGCTCTACATCTGCACTGCAGTGTAAATGGAGTATTCTTTATTTTACCTGTTTGGCTTTAGCGTCTCGTTTTTAATTCAAAAGGTTGTTTTCTTTACACGTGGATGGCGGTTTTTATACTTTTGGCTTGGTTTCAATGTCTTTAAAAATAAATGTTTGAAAACATTTCTGAATCGTGAGGATTGAGATATCTACATGGTGTTAACGGACCCTTTATTAAGCCGTCACCAAGCATTCTTTACGCAAAAAATATTGTTGGGGAAACAATTTTTTTTGGGATGAAATTCACGCTTTTCGGTAGGACTCAAGCGGCTTTCAGACTACGCTATAATATAATAGCATATAGTATATAGCTACAACAATATTGCGCACCATAGATAGTCAATAATATATGTATAGTACAGTACAGTGTGAACGTGTCCATAACAATCTATGGTGCGCGATATTGTTGTGCTATGAGCTATATACTATATGCTATTATATTACAGCCTAGTCTCAAAGCCGCTTCAATGTAATGCACTCAAAACATTGTGCTGATGGATACATTGAATAGAACTTCGATCATGGAGGTATATAAAAGAGAATTTAAACATGTTTGAGAAAAACTTTGATTTCCAAAATCTCCGTAATTAGAAGGTTCCCCGGTATGATTCAGAACGATAAAACGATCGAAATGATGGGGTGAACAAGTGCCTTTCCTTCGTTAGCTGTTTTTTACACCCATTATTTTATTGGATAGAAAAAAAAGCAAACCAAGAAATATAAATCGTTTCCGACTTTCCAACCAGCTCACCCCCTAAGGCACACGAGTGATATACACTCACACAACTCTGGGGGTGAAACTGGGGGTGTAATTAATGCATCTGGAACGCGGTCCGGTACTACGTACAAATCTACACGCGTTTATTAAATATTCTTATTATGGGCTTAATTAATTAAAATATGGCATATGCTATGTGTTTATAGCACATGTATTTTTACTACCGGCTTAAGAGGGAATTATTTCATGGATTGAGATTAAAAGTATATCGTTAAAATATAAGTTCACCCTATAAACGGGATTTATAACAGTAAGTGGCAACTTTTCAATACATTTCCTCGAAGACTGGCTCTTATCGCACTATAACATTAGATTCAACATGCAATGTATTTCACACTTGCGCATTTTTTTCATTTATCACTACTAGTGTGGAAATAAAAATTTCCATAGATAACTTCAAATTGGTTCAATTCTTATAGTGTTTTTTTTTAATCTCAGCAAAGAGGCGCTTTTCGCTTTTTGATTTCGTTTATACATAGAAAATCATAAAGCCGATTAAGCATGATTATTTAAAAATATATTTTTATGAACAAACTAGCTTTTGCCCGCGGCTTCGCTCGCGTTAATTTAGAATTTGACAATCAATTCACACTACTAAAGTGTCTAAATAAGCTAATGCAATCATGATTCGAAAGACACGTGGCGCCATCTATTATCATAAGAACGTTGTTGTTGTTTCCTCGGGAACATTACTTTTTTTCGGGATGAAAGGTGCCCTATGTCAATTTCTGTACATCTCACAACAGATTGCCCTTCAGTCGGCCCTGCAGTCGACGGATCGGTTCAGTGGTTTAGGCGTGAAAAGGTAACAAACAAATAAACTTACTTTCGCATTTATAATATTAGTTAGGAGGATTCGTGTTCTAAATTCAAAAATATTTGTGTTTTCAATTTTTCATATTAGACTGTTTAGCGGTTTCATACCTTTGATTTTCCTTCAACCTGAAAGCAAAGCGCGGAAGAAAGCAAATTCAATCATAGTTTCCTATAATTTCATGTCAAAATTGCTTTTCGTTCTATTATTTATTTCTTCGAAAGTGTATTGAAAAACATCGTTTGACGTGGGCATTTGTTACGGCAGTTCTCGGCTCCATAAAACCTTCGCCTGCGGCTCGGGTGTGATTTCCGCCTCGGCTGCAATAAAAAAGATTCCCCACTTGTATTAAAATAGTCAAATTAGGCTGAAAATCAATAAACGACCAATTCCTCCAAAACAAAATAAGGGTGGGTAGAAGAAGAGGTAAAGCAATCTCTCGAGGGACACATTTAAGCTGTTACAACCGTATCACACTTTATTGGTTCATTTCAGAATACCTAAACCTTCCCTAATTGAGCTTGCCTATTAAAGGCATTACTTAAATTGACAGAAAAAATAGGCATTTCCTAATTCCGTGCTGTAATTGTCTATTAAGGAACGGCCTATTACCGGGCAATTATGTCCAGGCGTGGTAAAACGTTTTTAAATTAAGAGTTTCCTAATCAGACGTTAATCCTAATAGGATAAGGATTACTAACTTGTTGTTTTCATGACTGCCTCGTTGGTCGAGTGGTCGCAAACGCGACTGCTGAGCACGATATCCTAGGTTCGGTCCCGTGTCGGGCAAAGTGTTATTGGGTTTTTCCATCAGGAATTTCTCAGTAGCAGCCACGGAGTCTGGTTTTGTGCCCGATTGATGGCAATAGGCTCGCCCCTTATTACATGGGACTTCAACAAAACTGGCGAAATGGGGGTGTGCTAATAGGTACACCTCTGCCTAACCCTTCGGGGATTACAGGCGTGATTTTATGTTATGTTATGTATTTTCATCAATGAAATCTTGAAAGTGTTAAAATAAATTTGGGTTAGGTACGAACTAAACAGCCCATTTGCAACACAAATATTAAGTTTAGCGCTAAATCAATTAAAAGCATCGTTCTATTTCAGTCAATCGTTTGAAGATGATAGAGACGGGTTAAATACGATTAGAGATAACACATTGACAGATTTAGTACAAGTGGGTAAAATTTAAATAAATAAATAGTAAAAAAATATTTTTAAAAACATGCTTTTAAATATTGTGACGTATTTTTTTACTACTATCATGAGGGTGCATAAAAAATAGTTTTTTTTTTAGTTCGGCATCTTTGGGAGTCCACCATATTGGATTTAGAATGAAATCACTCAGCTATTGCATTTGGCATTGTCATCCAAACTAAACGTGTATGCAAAATTTCAGTTCGATTGGTTGAAGATAACTGTTTTAAAATTCAGTCGCAAGATTTGACTTAAACAAACGAACAAGTTAAATATATGCTTGTAAAAAGTTATAAAATCAAAAATAAATTATTCTATGTCTGAAAAACTCCCTAGTCTTTTAGACTCAGAAAAAAATACAGTCTTACCTTGCCTGTTTTTTTATAGATTTTAGAACTAGAAAATGTAGTGTTTGACTCTTAATTAAAACTCCAGCAAAACAATTGTATTTTTCAATTAGCAATAATATTCAACTGGAAATTGCTTTTAATTTCTATTCATACCTACTTCTATATTAGAAGTGGCCATTGCAAATTAAGAACTCCAACATGCTTTGTGAAAACCAACCTTAACTCGTTGCGTTAGAACTCAATTTCTATTACAACCTAAAATCGATTCAATATATTTTCAGAAGATATTACAAAATCAACCTTAATGACATGTAAATAAGGAGAGTATTTGTGTAAACATGTTCAGTTTGGTCCCTAGTTAGGTTGCTCTAGTTGCATTCATTTACATCGGCGAACAGGGAATTGGAGAGATATTACGTTTGGGACGCGGGTTCGATTTCCGGGCTGTGACGTAACGGGCTGCGATTATTGATCTGTTTATTGTGTTTTGGATATTCCTTTGTGGATGTCCATTTTGTTAGGGAGGGAAGAAAATACTGTCTTTATGACCATTGTCGGTTATAAAGTAGGGTTGTTTTTTTTGGGGGTTGAATGTAGCGTTTCTAGTCTTTTTTTTTATTTTTAGAGGAGCTTGTGGTTAAATAATAACAGCCGCTCGGGTCGATCTTTAGGTTAAGCCGTACTTGCCTAGGTTGGTCTGTGGATGGGTGACCGTATTACATACCAAGTTTCCTCCGTGCCTCGGAAAACACGTTAAGCCGTTGGTCCCGGCTGTCATTTGTAGATCTTTGACAGTCGTTACAGGTAGTCAGTGGCCTGAAAGTCTGACAACCAGTCTCACCAAGGATATCGTATTACCCAGTATTAACTGGGTTGTGGACGTCAGATAGGCAGTCGCTCCGTGTAAAATACTGGTATTCAGCTGCATCCGGTTAGACTGGGAGCCGACCCCAAGATAGTTGGGAAAAGGCAGGTAGATGATGATGAATGTCAAGTGTTTCTGTTATTTCCTCACAGATTCTGTACTTTGTCTTCCTATGTAGCAGTAGGTATACTCAAGTGATTTTCGACATAGACATAACATCATGCCTGTAATCCCCGAACGTCTAGGCAGAGGTGTACTTAATAGTACACCCACATTTCACCAGTTATATTTAAGTCAGTAATAGGGGGCGAGCCTGTTGCTAGGGACAAATTCAGACTCCGTGGCTGCTACTAAGAAATTTCTGATAGAAAAACCTAATAGCACTTTCCCGACACGGCAATCGCACCCAGGATTTATCAGTGTCCGGTTGATGGCAAAAGGCTCGTCCCCTGTGACTTAAACATGACTCCTCTAATAAGGGTCTACTAAAGATACATCTCTGCCGAACCCTTTAGTAATTACAGGTGTGATGTTATGTACATAAACATATAATTATGGTGTCCTTGCTCTGAAGTAAATGGCGCATGAAACTTCTCACTGTTATAAGGTTTCTCAACTGTAAAGAATCCATAGAATTGTCTTGTTATTGTTGTTACTAATAACTTCGACTTGTTCTCTTTTACAACAATAGCTGTAACTTTCGTGTTTGAAGGTCTATTCAAGATGGCGGCGGTTCTGTGACTAATTATAAACTGTTGATGAAGTAGGCAACGAAGTAATGGTTAAGAGATTGTATGGTTGTACAGTTTTGTGTTTTATAACCTAAGGTATGGTGTTTTTTTTTGCTAAATATAATATCTTCGTCTGCCTAGCCTGGTTACCAGTATGTTGGGGTCGGCTTCCAGTCTAACTGGATGCAGATGAATACTAGTAGTTTACACGTAGCGACTGCGTCTCTAACCTCCACAACCCAGTCAGTACTGGGTAATACGATACCCCTCAGTACGGCTGGTTGCCAGACTTTTAGGCCATTCACTACCTGTAACGATTGTCAATGGTCTACTAATGACAGCCGGGACCAACAGCTTAACGTGCTTGCTGAGGCACGGAGGAGACTCGGTATGTAATGGGTGGTCACCCATCCACGGACCAACCTAGGCCACCCGAGCGGCTGTTATTATTTAGCCACGAGCTCCTCTACCTGCTACACGAATATCATCTACAATAAATTCAGCAGCCCAACCTAGAAATCGATCCAGTTATAATAAAAATGGCTAAAAATAACATATAGAGCTCCGCAGTCGCGCCGGTAACCAGAATAACTTCGCCAATTAAGTTAGCCCTGGATTTAGGTCAACCGTTTACTGCTGCACCTGCTCTCTTGAGGTGTTTGAACAACTTGCCTCTCTCTTCGTTAAATGCGGTGTCGCGTTTTAAGGGTTAACTTACTTTGCTTTTTGCTGAGCCGGAGTTTTTTGTCTGTGGAGAGGGGTGAAGGGGGTGTGAGTTGATTTTTAAGAGGTTATGTTTTATTTTTGTTAGGAGAGTTGTTTTTTTGATTTATTGACGTACTCCTGTACCGACTGAGGTTTTTATAACTGTTACCAATATGTAGGGGCACTGTTTTTAGGGTTCCCTACTCAAAGGGTTACCAGCGGGACCCTATTACTAAGCCTCCGCAGTCCGTCCGTCCGTCCGTCTGTCTGTCAACTATCTGTATGTCATGATCCGTAATAGGTAGGCAGTTGAAATTTTCACAGAATTAGTATTTCTGTTGCTGCTATAACAACAACTAATAAAAAATAAATAAAAGGGGTTCCCCTCCTACGATGGTACGGAACCCTTAATGCGCGACGACTTCCACTTGTCTGGTCTTTTTTCAATTACTCAATGAAAGAAATAATGAAATATGGATTTATTGTCACAAACAAACTTTCATATGTGTTAGCTTACTTTAAAATCTCGACGCCTGTTACAATTTAGGTTGCCAAAGACATTATGTTATTTGTTTTCCTTGAGCGAAAACATCTGTGGTAGCGACTCCACCCAAAATCAGAAGTTCCTTACAACAACGCGGCAACGGAAGGTACCAATGGGTCATTTGTTTGCAAATTCTCAAATGGACCCTCTCCGTAAGCCGGAGCACCCTTATTGACTTCATTGGGTCTAAGGAAAGTTACTAAGTACATCTTTCTTTTTCAAACAAGTTTGTTGAAATTACTTTAACAGGATTATTCTAGTTATACCTTTATCAAAGTCGCTAGTTTATAATTTGCTATAATCACATCTTTTTGACAAGAAGCCGTCTTCTAATTTTAATTTCCATAATATTTTTTAAATATTTTTCCACCTGTAACGTTTCTTGTCAGGTAGTCAGTGTCGCGAAAGTCTGACAACCAGTCTTACCAAGGGGTATCGTATTACCCAGTGCTAACTGGGTTGTGGAAGTCAGATAGGCAGTCGCTCTATGTAAAATACTGGTGAATACCGGTGCACCTTTTTGTCGACGTTTCATAAGTGCCCATGTAGGCCTATGTGAAATAAAAATATTTTGATTTTGATTTATAGCTGCATACGGTTAGACTGGAAGCCAACCCCAACATAGTTGGGAAAAGTCTAAGCAGATGATGATGTATCGTTTTATGTCCAAGAAAATAAAAAATACGTACCGAATAAAACCCTACATCACACTTCAAATGCATTCACTTCCTTATTTAACAAGCGTACACTCCAACTTGCTCATTCTTTGTCTCAATTAATTACACCCCCAATCCCCCAAACATTTGGGGCCAACATTGGCGATACATTTTATTTCCCTAAAAATATTTAAGGATAAGGAACACTCCGCCGGTCTGTTACGACAGGGGTGTAATTAATTACGTTTCAGCCCCGTTCCAAGCTCCGTTTCACCCCCGCTTGGGGAGTTTCACCCCCAGACAATAGAGGCTGGATACAATTGTGAAACCCTTGTGTTTCATAGCTGTTATTTTGAAAGAGAATTTTGATTCGAGTTTGAGAAGAGATTACTTAGCTTGGGGTATTATTTTTTTAAGCAATGCGGCTGTTTGTATAAGCGGGTTGTTTTAAACGGTGGGGAAATTGGAATAACCTGTACACAGACACGATACCTGCCCGCATATGAGTAAATGGTTTTATCCTTGTTTTATGACGATTTTGTATCTTATTATGCACTAGCTGATGCCCGCGGCTTCGCCCCCGTTGATATGTGACAAATTATAAATTAAAATAATCCTCGAGAACCACTCTATTCATTGGTGAAACCAACTAGAAAATCGGTGCAGTAGTTTTTGAGTTTATCGCAAACTGACAGACAGACAGACGCGGCGGAGGACTTTGTCTTATAATATGTAGTGATTGATGGTACAATGGATATTAAGATGATAAAAATAATAATTATGATTAGCCACTCTTACTCTAGTGTCTATAGTCAAGTTAAAGTTTACTTGAGTTTAAGTAATTACTTATAAAAAATAAAAAAAATGTAGTCCACAAAAAATTTTACGAAGTAAGTACCGTCAAAGCAAGCTAAGAATTGTAAGTTTTGACAGTTCTAACTTCAAGGAATTATAAACTACAGAATAAAAATCGTATCTTAAGTTATTACTTTTACTCAAGTAATCATTTTGACTTGTTTATAGATACGGATGGTAATATTTCTCCCGGTTCGTTTTTCAATAAAAGACTGCGGTCGCAAGATTGAAATTTAATGAGCCGATCGTCGATATTCAATATGAATGGAAAAAAGAAACTCCACAAAAGCCGTCCCAAGTCTGATGTTATATTGTTTTACAACAAACAATTTATCAATACCGAAGATTGTGATGGAATATTACTAAAAAAACCGACACGAATGGTTCCGTACCATCGTAATAGGGGAGCCCCCTTTAATTTTTAATTAAATTTTTATTATTTGTTGTTGTAGCGGCGACAGAAATAGACAGTCTGTGAAAATTTCAGCTGTCTACCTATTACGGATCATGAGATACAGCCCGCTGACAGACAGACGGACGGACGGATAACGGAGGCTTAGTAATAGGGTCCCGTTGGTTACACTTCGGGTACGGAACCCTAAAAATGAAATGAAAAGAAATAATGATTCCGGCTCAAACCAACACATTCCAGCCGTATTCTCAGGCTTAAGCTTTCAAGTCAAAATAATAAAAAAACCCACATTATTTCAAGAAAACATTTCGTTTTTCCCAACTCGTCGGGTGGAATGTGCTGAAAAATGTAATATTTTCACCCCATCAAGCTGGGGGACCATTTGTAAGGGTTTTTGTTGCAGTTTGGCAGTTTGTCCCTTTTCATACTGCGGCGTTTGACTGATGTTATCATAATAACGGGAAAATATAGGAGAAAAGAGAAAAACAGTGTTGATATAACAGTATTTTTTGGAGTTTTCGAAGATTACGTAAAAATTTTTTTTTGTCATTGAGAACACGCTGATGTAGTATCTTTTTATAACTACTTTTATACAGATGTAGATGGATACCAAAATATCGATTAGTGGAAAATAAACTTTATTGCCATGTAGTACATCTGTTATATGTGTGTCTGTGTCTGTGTGTGTGTGTGTGTGCAAATGGATAGAGAAAAAAATCGTAAATAACGAAGATTCTAAAGTCGCACCGTAGTTTGAAAAGTTGTGTAGATATCGAATGTCATGGTATAGACAAGTGATGCGGAGGAATGTGGACAGTGAGGTGAGGAAACCAGAGACCAAAAAAAACGATGAATGACTTTTGTAATATGATATGGCTGGAAAGGGGTTGACTACACGAGATGAGACATCTAATGAAGAAGTATCGTTGGAGAAGAAATACTGTACCGTCTTAATTTAAATAGGGATTATTTTATTTTATTTGTTCGGAAGAACCAACAAATACACAATCATTATAAAAAAAAAATATTTAATGCGCCTTATGATTATTGTTATTTTTTTTTGTATGCACGTCATGTCTTTATAAAATAAAATAAATATTTTTTCTTTCTTTCTTTCTTTTTTATATATTACAAAAAATAGAATATAAATAGTTATACAAATGTGCAACCAACAACGTTCTCCACAGATACACAAAAGACAAAGACAATGTTGATGAAGTAAAATTCGGACAGTGTAGACAATTGCATGAGATATGATACACATAAATTACAGCCACTAAAGAACACTACTACAGGATTAGGACAGTATAATTATGGCGACTTTTACCAACATACTAATAAAAACTCGGTGACCCATTTCCTTTTTAATTTCAATCCATGTAAACCTCTAAAATAACCACAAATAAATCACTAGTTCATGCCTGCGGCTTCGCCCGCGTGGAGTTCGATAGTAAAATTGTCCCACGGGATCTTACTACCGGAATAAAAAATATCCTATGTATTAATCCAAGTTATAAACTATCTGTGTGCTAGATTTCATCCAAATCCGTTTAGTAGTTTTTGCGTGAAAGAGTTCGTATTTATGATATTAACGCTGTCAAAAAACGATTAAAAAATTAATCTTAATACCTCCATTAAAATCTTACCAAGCAAAAACTGTTCGTCAGCGATTCCTGAACTCGATAGCGGTCGCTCCGAGGTTATACTTTAGAAGTACTCTCTTATCACGAGAAGAGCTAACGATCTACTTTGATAATACGCTGACGTGGCAATGATGAGGGCACTGAGAAACTTAGGGACTTTCTTGAGGTTAAGCTCTGGTTAAGTGTGAGTAATGAGGTTTTATTTTCTACTTTTTTGTGGCTGATGGTCACAATGGTCTGATGAAAACAAAGAGACGGTGTTGTGAAGTTTTTCTGTCCTTAAAATAGAGATTATTCGAGTTATTTTAAACACGATTTTATTAGTTTCACCTGTACTTCTAACTATGAAAATATATTAGAAGTTAAATTTGACCAACTTCCCGGTTTTCCATTGATCTGAAATTTTGCATACACATTTAGTTTCGATGACAATGCATGGTTAGCTAGTGACGCCATTCTAAATCCAATATGGCCGGACTTCCAAAGATGGCGGACTAGTTATTTTTTAAGCCCGATGATATTGGTATCAATGAAAGGTTATGCTGAGAATAATACGGAAAAAAGAAAGCATTACAGTTGTATGAATAAGCTTGTTTTCAAAAATGTTTTATTACTATAAGCTTGTATATCATAAACGTAAGCAAATCACTGCCTGTTTAAAGAGGAATTTCGAAAATAAATAAGAACTACTTAAACGGGTGTCTGATCAGTGGAACAGAAAAGTGTATTAATGATATAATTCGTTTTTGGGAGTGACGTAACAAGTGATAGCTAGTTTCCATCTTTAGATTCTCTTTTGAGATAAAACCCCAAGACTTCGGAGATGTTATTTATTTATTTTAGGATACACAAAAAATATTAGATAATGGACAAAATAAGGTGTACAATGGTGCACAATAAAACATGGAAGAAGAAACATTCTGAACTGACCCTAAATAAAATGGGAGAAGGGTAGGAGAGTGATGAGTTCAAAGTATAATGATTACTTGGCAAAACTCAGAAGCTGTTCATCACAAAACGAACACAAAGTCCCATCTGGCTAGAAACGCAATAGTTTGCATTCTCACGAAACTCACGTTTATAAAACCAGAAAAAATATTCGCAAGATGTTGATTTTAACATAAAACATTAGCGTAGTAAATGTCTGGTGTAATGATAGATGATATATATGATCTCGTAATGATCTCAAGCTATGATATATTACAGTGTTTTGGCTTTTATAGCACATTTTACGTCAGTCCACTGCGTTTGAGTGCGCTCTCATTTAGCGGAACTGGATTTCTCGGCACTGGTTCACGGTACTAGTGTTGGTAGCACTATCTTTCTACGCTTTTGTAGAAAATTTGGATGGCTCTTAGAGTACAGGAAGACCAAAGACACGTTAGATAAACTGTGTGAAGGTTGATATGGCTACAAAGGAGGTGAAGAGATGATGAGTTACGACTCGTCGTCGAGAAGTATGGAAGAAGATGCCATGACTTCGAATAAATTGGGATAAAGGCAGGATAATGATGATGATGATCTTTACACGTTGATTAAGACCAAAAGCAAGACTTGCACTACAAAGTAGATATAATTGAATGTATCATTATATCTAAGATATGGAAGAGCGGAGTCTCCTAACACAGGTATTGTTTGCCTAAAAGGAGGCTCCAAACACAATTCAGTGTATATGAAGCTTTTGTAATAATAAAATATTTTTCATTTTTTTTTCATTTTTTCAAGTCTCAATTTATAATTTTGCTGACATTTGATTTAATTAAAGATGCTTGAATTTTTACTAATATTGAGCCATTTTAAAGTAGCCGCGATTGACTAACTGTTAACGGTACTCGGAGACGAAATCGGTTGTACAATTAAATCTTTAGTAGATGTATAAAATTGTTTACGCATCCAAAACAATTTATTTTTATAGAAGTTGCAAAACTGGAACAAACATTCGTAGAATACGAGTCTGCAGTCTTCAGTCAGAATGGAACTTATAAAATAAGAATCGTTTTATCCTAGTAACATTTATAGTTTTAAAAATGTACCATAGTTCCTGGTGGAAAAAACCTTAAAAGAGAATAGAAGATTTAAAGAACTTATTTCAGACTTTAAACTATTTGCAGAGCTGGAAGTATTACGTTCTACTGAATAGATATGGATGAGTGGTGGTAGCGGTAAATTTTAAATACCGATACCGTTAAAATGAGTATGCGCCCATATCTCAAGTTATTTGCATTTGATGTGTAATAACAAAAAACATCATATTCTCTGAAAATAGAGCAGTTACTCATATCCCGTAGTCGTGTAATGCGACTCAAACGTGGGATGGTTCTAATTTGTTATTCTAGTTGTCAATAGTAGAGTTATTAGCTTGTCTGTATTTACTGATGTATGATTCAAAGTGTTAACTAGAAATATACTATATTTATTCATAGTAAAGCTTCTTCATGGATGTAGATCAATGGTGACCCGAAGTGGCGTAGGTTCGAACATTTTGAACTCAGTGAAGCATTTTGCTTTGTGTAAATTATTTTATCTCACTGCCTCGTTGGTTGAGTGGTCGCAAGCGCGACTGTTGAGCATGAGGTCCTGAGGTCGATTCCCAGGTCGGACAATGTGTTATTGGGTTTTTCCATCATGAATTTCTCAGCAGCTACGGAGTCTGGATTTGTGCCCGGTTGATGGCAATAGGATCGCCCCCTATTACGTGGGACTTGAAACATAACTAGCGAAATGGGGGTGTACTATTAGGTACATCCCTGCCTTACCTTTCGGGAATTACAGGCGTGATGTTATGTGTATTTTATCAAAAATGGTGAAGGAAAACACTAGCATGACCTAGGACTTGAAAATTGAAAATACATATTTGATATCCACAAAGCTGCACTGGGTCCGCGTGTTGGATAGACCACACCCTCAGAGAGAAGGCTGTATAGGAATATGAAGAACAGCATGTAAAGTTCTTCGTCCCCCATAGAGATCCTCCGACCAGATGGGTGTTGTCTGGTGGGCGACTGTCCTACAGTTGTTGTCAGATATTTCTACATGGTCTTATCGCTGAAAACTTTAACTTGAACTTTGACAATTATTTCAATTAGAACGAGAAAAAGTACTTTTTGAACGCTAAAATAACTTCCTAATATATAAGCATATAGAAGTGACGAAACAAACTCCCCAACACACATAACTCCGGGTACACTTACGAGTAGGTAGATACTCCAAAACATATTGCATTATGTCGGTGTTCACACATAAGTGGTTTATCGGACCATCGCATGCATCAGTTGCCTCCTAAATTCGTTACCTGCACCTAGTTATCCCGTTTCCCTGCCGACCTGCTTTAGCTAACAATGTTTACGTCGATTTACCTATCTACCTATCACTATCCGTATATCTAGGATGAACGCTAAATGATGAAACACTTGTATAGCGCGACTGCTGCCTCGGAAAGCACGTTAAGCCGTTGATCTTGGCTGGCTTTTGTAGAACTTGTTGTTGTTAAAGGTGGGCTGAAAGTCTGACAACCTATTTGTTGTATATTGTAACTATCGCGGAGGGTAATTGTAAAAGGCAGTCTCGCATTTTACGCTAATACGGAAGCACGTCTTTTATTTACTACTATCTTACTAAGGGGTATCGTATTACCCAGTATTAACTGGGCTGTGAGATAGGGCAGTCGCTCCATGTAAAATACTGGTATTCAGCTGCATCCGGATAGACTGGAAGCCGACCGAAACATAGTTGGAAAAAGGCTAGGCTGATGATGATCCTGCGACTGCTGAGCATGAGGTGACCCGAAGCCCCGACTAGGTCGTAGCGGGTGTTGAAATCGATATTCAAAATGGAGTCGCGTGAAATTGCTTGTTGTTTGTAAATTGTAACAACGCCATGTGCCCGTATGTTTCAAACTAAAACTAAACTAGTATTGACACAATGCTCTGTTTAGTTACAAACATACGGATAAATAAACTAGGTAAATGTGTGGGAAATGGTAGCACGACGGTTGGTAGAAGTCCTATGCATAAAAGTTATTTAATCACTCGCTCTGTCCTCAAGCTTTGTTATCTTTTTCTCAAGTCATTTAATTACACACATTTTAGGCACTTTTTAGTCAAGCTACTCATCTAACTTATCATCTTCCTGCCCTTGTCCCATGTTACTTGTGGTCGGCGCAACACTTTCTTTTCTTCCATTCTCCTCTGTCAACCGTCACGCTATCATTTACTTCTTTATCTTTCATATCATTCCTCACACAATCCATCCATCGTTTCTTTGGTCTTCCTCTCCCTCTCCATCCATCAGCGTTTATGTTCATGACTCTTTTAGTCACATGCGATTTTTAGTCAAGCTACTGCTACCGAGTAATTCCTGATGGAAAAACCCAATGACACTTTGCGTGCCCCGGGAATCGACCATTTTTTTAAGGGAGTGTCAGACTCTTTTTTTTTTTTTTTTTTTGGGGGGTGAGAAATCATCAAATGACTCCTCCCGCTCTGGGCGGAGCGGAAGGGAGTGTCAGACTCTTACTGACTAAAAAACACCCATGTTCCTTCATTGGCCCTTTATGTTCCAGGGCCGCGGTATCTCTTTCGAACAGTCCCGCAGCCCTGGCAGGCACCGGCCCTTGCGGGCCCCTCCCGTTTGCTGACATCTCTTTGAGGCGCGCGTGGAACACGAACGCGCCGTCGACACGGCCTGCCCGTCGTCATACGACGGACGGACGGCGAGCTAGCCCATTACTCGCCGTCCACAGGCCCGCGCCTACGGTGGCCGAGAGCCATCACGGCGTGGCCCCCGACGCCCGGTGCTCCTCCCGCGGCGGCTGGGACGTGAGGAGGTTCTCTCCCTCTCACGTTCCGCCGCCTCCTTCGCTAGCATGACTGCTTCGCAGAAGGAGGCGACGGCTTCCCATTCCCTCTCGCCCCGGACCATGGCTTGAACCAGGGCCGGGCGCGAGAGGTCGCCGCCGCCAATCGCCGCTACGAGGACACGGCGGTGCTCCTCCCAAGCGGAGCAGACCTCGACGGTGTGCTCCACCGTGTCCTCCGGTCGATCCTCGCAATTGTAGCACCAGGGCGTTTCCTCCCGCCCGATTCGGTGCAGGTACCTCCCGAAGCAAGTGTCAGACTCTTACTGACTAAAAACCACCCATGTTCCTTCTTTCGCCCTTTATGTTCCAGGGCCGCGGTATCTCTTTCGAACAGTCCCGCAGCCCTGGCAGGCATCGGCCCTTGCGGACATCTCTTTGAGGCGCGCGTGCAACACGAACGCGCCGTCGACAAGGCCTGTCGTCATAAGACGGACGGACGGCGAGCTAGCCCATTACTCACCGTCCACAGGCCCGCGCCTACGGTGGCCGAGAGCCATCACGGCGTGCGGGAATCGACCCTAAGAACTCATGATCAGCAGTCGCGCAATAACCTACTGAACCGATTTTAGTAGTCAAGGCAATGGGTTTAGGCTCAAAACAGTCAAGCCAAATAAACGGACAGACAGAATACATTTCGCATTTATAAGACGTATGGATTCTTTGCCCCATAAAGGAAAAGTTCTTCCCCACATTATCTACTGCTCCATTTCAAAACTCGAACTACTTAAAACTACCAACTCCATCAAAAACTTTTAAGGGCGATTTAAACTTAGCCGCCATAAATCTGCCAGTTGTTGCCGATGATTCATAAGCTAATAACAGTAATTCATCACGCTACGTCGGTGTCGGATAATAAACGGAGCTGCAAACGAGTGCGGCAAAGTGTAACTCGACCCTAACGAGTGAACAAACAAACTCGAGTTGTTTAGTGCTACTCGAGTGAATGTGAGGTCAATATTGTGAATTTGAGCTTGTAATCCTTGCTTTTGTGTCAATTGAAGTTTTGCAAGTTTTCGATTTGGTGTGTGTTTTAAGGTTCCGAAGGCAAAGTTTGCTAACCCCTATTACTAAGGCTCCGCTGTCAATCCGTTTGTCTGTCACACTATTGTATCTTTATTCTCTAATAGATAGGCATAATGTAATTTTCACAGAATGTGCATTACTATGGCCGCTATGAGAAATATCATCAATAAATAAAATATAAATTTAATAATTAAAGGGACCCCTTTTAATTTTTAAATTTATATTCTATATAAGAAACGTGTATTTTTCAGCGTTCCAACTCTCATTTGGCCGGTATTGGTTTCCATGATATTATTATCTTGCGTATGAAACGTGTTGAGAATAATGAATGACACATCATCACCGAAGTGGTCGAACAAGCTCATAAGTAGGCCCTTGAGGAACCTGGTTTCGGTCCCATAGTAAAACCCGGGAAATCCCGTGTTCCGCATCATAAGCCAAACAAGAGTCGGTCATTTTAGCCGCAGAACCGTTAATCTTTGGGATAGACGTGTTCTAAAGACTTAAACGTAGGACGACCTCAGGCTAGGTGGGGCAACGATTTTTGCAGGGTGGCTGGTAGCCGCTGGGTGAGAGTTGCCGAGCGTCGAGTTGCATGGCATGTGATTGGAGAGGCTTATTTCCAGCAGTGGACTGATGTAGGCCAATGATGATGATGATGACAGTTCGATATGAACGAGGGTCGTTTCTCTCTTTGGATAGAGGCTTACTTGGTGTAGATATACATACGTAACATATATGTCTTAATCACACCAAAATATGTTCTTACTAGACTGTTGATTCACCTGCTAATAAATTATCACAATCGTTATAGATTGAGGATACTCAATTGAGTTACGTAACACCCTTCGATTTTGCATTTCAACAATGTACAATTCATTTATATGTTGTGTAGGTGGTTGAGCAAGATTAATTTGCATACATATTTATGATTCATATTTTTTTTAGAATTGAAAAAAATAATTAAACGCTTGTAAACGAGAATATTTGTAATTCAAATTCGTAATTGGTCGCTGACAGAAAACACAAATAATTGCGCAATTCCACTGCCATTTGCAAAACATTCATAGCGCAATACATCAAATTAACAACAGACAATGACAGTTAACGATCTAAACACCATTTGCACGAAAAAACTCTGTTTAAAAACTAATAAATCAAAGCAAAATACATTTAAAAACGTAACATATTGTATGAAACTCTAAACATTTGCTCTCGATATTAATTAATAAGATTATATTAAATGCGCGCGCATTTTTTGGCAGCCGGCCATCTTGAATTGTTGGCGATTGATATCTTGTGTTCGGAAGGAAGTGATTTATTTTTGGGTTTGAGTGTGTGGATGCCTTAACAAGGTCGGTGGGTTATCAATGATTTTTAGAATGCGTGTTTTGTAATTCATAATTGTATACTGGGTGATGAAGAGCTCGGGTGGCTATATGTTATCAGCCGATCGGGTCTAAGTTTAGGTTAAGCTGCGCTTGCCTGAGTTGGGCATTGGATGGGTGACCACCCATTACATGCCGAGTTTTCTCCGTGCCTTAGAAAGCACGTTAAGCCGTTGGTCCCAGCTGTCGTTTGTAGATCTTTGACAGTCGTTACAGCTGGTCAGTGGCCCGAAAGTCTGGCAACCAGTCTTACCAAGGGGTGTCGTATTACCTAGCACTAACTGGGTTGTGGAGGTCAGATAGGAAGTCGCTCTATGTAAAATACTGGTATTCAGCTGCATGGTGAGACTGGAAACCGACGCGGGAGAAGGCTAGGCAGATGATGATGTATACTGGGTGATTTGTTAAGTTCGCAATACTTTAAGGGCTTGTAATCATGAAAAAGAAACAATTTTTACTATGAAACCGACCATGATGTGATGTGTGAAATCACGAAAGAAATACCAGCTGCTGCACTATGAGCGATATAAATATCTTCAAAAAAAAACTACACGAATTATTTATATGTAAATGTTATTACTCTATAAGAGAATTTCTAGATGACAATACATTGAAGCGAATCCATTGAATGTGTAATTTGTAATTTGACATAGATAAATATTTTTATAATTTAATAATAATGTATTGCATGACAATTGGATATTTTGTACTTTAACTACCTACATATTTACAGAACATGTGACATAAATTTTGTATGCCTCAATGGCGGGACATAGCAGACTTATCTGTATTTAATTAACACAACATCTTATGTACCTATGATCCACAATAAATTTGAATTTGCACACAGTATTGGTCGCGTAAATCGAAAAAGTTTAGATATGCAACAGCAGATTTTTTAAATCATATTTCATAGTTAGTCCCATACTAACAGTTGTTCCAATCATTCTGTACACGTGCGAGTTTATATAAACTCAAGCCCTTTCCCTATTGGGATAAGCAGAAACTACAGGACGCCATCTGCTTCAATTCCTACATACTCATTTCACTTCGTCCACGTTTTTTGTCCATGGCGTTTGACGAGGCTCAAAATGCTGTAAAGTTTAGATAGGACTGGACTGGCCACGTTTGTCGTATGCCTAATACGCTGTGAACTAGAACTTAGTTGTTTTTAACATAGGGTAACATCACGCCTCTAGTCTCCGAAAATTATGCAGAGGTCTACCTACTAGTACACCCATATTTCACCCGTTATGTTTAAAGTATCATGAGAGAGAAGGCCAGCATATTGCCATCAACCGGGCACAAATCTAGGCTCTGTGGTTGCTAGAGAGAAATTCCTAGTAGAAAAACCCAATAACACATTGCCCGACCTGAGGACCCTGGGACGTTATGTTCAGCAGTCGCACTTGACCACTAGAAAAACGAGGCAGTTGCTTTAAGTAGTAGTTATTTAAGAAACCAAGAATAGTACCTTGAAGTAGCTTGAGCGGCCATATGAGAGGAGCCACTTACGAGCAAGTATCTGTTACATACACCACTTGGCAACGGACCGGCTAGCAGACATCTTATGCTCACTACATTATCTAAACACACATCATACGACTGTGTTACAAATTCTTCTTTATCCTACTCTGTGCTATTTTGTTTTTTTTTTAAATTTTATTCGGAGAAAAGGTATCTAGTACGACTGAACTGAGCATGAGGTTCTGGGTTCGATTCCCGGTTCGGGCAAAGTGTTATTGAGTTTTTCCATCAGGAATTTCTCAGTAGCAGCCACAGAGTTTAGATTTGTGTCTGATGGCAATAGGCTCGCCCCTATTACATGGGACTTAAAACATAACTGGCGAAATGTGGGTGTACTATTAAGTACACTTCTGCCTAACCGTTCGGGTATAACAGGCGTAATTTTATGTATGTTACTACTGTTAACAAAAAACAGTGTTAGTTTGAAACTGGATGTCAGTTGTCTATTTCTTCTGATATTAATCAGTTTTAGTAGAGACCAGTTTTTTTAGAGGAGCTCGTGGCTAAATAATAACAGCCGCTCGGGTCGATCTCCAGGCTAAACCGCGCTTGCCTAGGTTGGTCCGTCGATGGGTGACCACCCATTACATACCGAGTTTCCTCCGTGCCTCGGACCACGTTAAGCCGTTGGTCCCGGCTGTCATTTGTAGATCTTTGACAGTCGCTAAGGTAGTCAGTGGCTCGAAAGTCTGACAGCCCGTCTTACCAATGGGTATCATGTTACCCAGTGCTAGCTGGGTTGTGCAGGTCAGATAGGCAGTCGCTCCATGTAAAATACCGGTATTTAGCTGCATCCGGTTAGACTGGAAGCCGACCCCAACATAGTTGGGAAAAGGCTCGGCAGATGATGATTCTTTTGCTAAAACTACCTATCCGTGATCAAAATACAGGTACCTAGTCCTCCTCATAGTTTACCGTTTAACTTTAACTAACGAGATATCAAGTTCCACAACTAAACCAGTGGAGTGGAATCTCCATAGTTTACATTTTACCGTAACTATGCACTATACAGTTATCTAAACTTTAGTTGTAACTAACAATAATACAGTCAACTGCACGTCAAAGTTAACTTCAGAAACCATCCTAATGCCGATATCAGACGCTTCACTTAAGTAAGCCGTTCACTTGGCTCTCTGATTGTTTCATTTTGTTTTATTCTATTTTTACACAACGCCGATAAATATTACACGGAAGAACGCTCATGCTCAGGGAAAAATGAATTATTTTTTCAATTTCGATACGTTTTGTGTCCAGACGTTACTTTTCAAAACATAACTGGCGAAATGTGGATGTACTATTAGGTACACCTCTGGAAACCCTTCGGGCATTACTGGTGTGATGTTACATTTATCTGAAATAACACCTCTATTAATGTCAAGTTGTTACTTGGAGATGCTGTTGCCTGTACGTCGATGGTGACGTCCGGCTCTAAACTATATTAAGGAGGGCAGGAAGTGGGGAGGGGGGAGGGAAGAGGGAGAGGCATAATAACTAATTAATACCTTGCAGGTTTAAAGACAGGTTGAATAATTTATCCGGGACATGCTCAGATCCTTTGTGAATTTCTTTTTGGTGTAGGTTTTGTCTTATAAAAGCAGAGTTTTTCTAATTGGTTTATGTTGTTTTACATTATAAGTTTTCGTGGGATAGGATAAAACGTAATATAAAACCAAAAAACAAATGGTTTTATTTATTTATTTATTCATAACAGCTTAAACTATAAAACTATAATATAATAATATCTTGGGACAACCAACACACCGCCATCTGATCCCAAACTAGGCAGAGCCTGTACTATGGCAACTAGACAACTGATAAACATACTTATATATTTCTAAATACATACATATTATAGATAAATTACACACCCAGATACAGGGTTTACCCTAATGCGACAGTTAAGAACTTAGATTAATAAGCTAATCTATGTATATACTTACAATAAAATACTAACCTACACCTACTGCTATACTTTTGTTTCAACCGATTCTATAAATGGAGGCTGGCACAGGAACGTGGAGCTTGGCACAAGAAAAGCGAGGCCCATACCCAGCAGTGTGCGAATTTAGTATATGGATGACGATAGTGATGATGAATAATCATCATCACCCATCCTGACAATCAATTTCTCAGTAGCATCTCTGAGTCTGGATTTGTTATCGTTTAACGGCAATAGGTGCGCGCCCCTTATTACAATTTGGAACTGGTTGGTTTAACTGTGCCTTGGAGAGCTAACAGACGTAATGTTTGCTATGCTTCCAATTTTATTACCCACGATGCAAAAAAATCACTCTTTATGTGCTTCTTTGTCCTTCATTGATGACGGCCTAGACGGCCATTATCAGCCTGCCTTTTTTTAGTACTGGATAATTCAGTACTCCTTGGTAAGACTGGTTGTCAGACTTTCGGGCTACTGACTACCTGTAACGACTGTCAAAGATCTTCAAATGACAGCTGGGGCCAACGGCTTAACGTGCTTTCTGAGGCACGGAGGAAACTCGGTATGTAATGAAAAGTGCATTAGGGGTAATGATAGTTGAATGCTGTCTACAGCCCGTTAGTGAGGGAGGCACGTGCGTTTGTGTTCGTGGCCTGATTGTTAATGATTATATTCTACAGGTTTTAATTGAGAACTAATTGTAGTGGATGTTGATAGTGTTCAGCTACAGCTATGGGTTTGTAAAAATAGTATACAAGGTGTATTGAGACACTTAACGAAGCTGATAGACACGTGTTCTTCTCGTGATTGTGATATTTTTTTTATTCTAGACCACACATGAGAACCTATAAGTTACGGAGATATTGAAGGTCAAAGAAAAAATATAAGTTTTAAATATTACAACTTTGCTTTGAACACCTCCATAAACCCTGTACTATTTATTGCATCCATCACCATAGCGTTTTGAGTGCGTTACTAATACCGAAAGCGTGATTTTTCACACCAAAAAAGTCGTTTCCCTGCAATAATTTTTGCGCAGTGTTACTTACTTTGATGTATAATTGGTTTATACCCTATATAGGAGGAGTTTACCTGCCTGGTCGAATCAGAAAAGAAGAGATCAGCGGGAGCACTGAGATAACCAACATGGCTAATGACATTTCTTAAGTGCCCGTATGCATATATGTATGTGTGTGCATGTGAAATGTGGCAATGCTGCCATCCTTCTTGGCACTTTTACTGTTGAGGAGGAATTTTTTGACGCCCTGTGATTCTTTTTCCATTAAAATATATATAACGTGTACATGTGTTTTTTTTTAATTTAAGTCTATTTTTATAGTTTGTAAATAATGAATATACGCCAATTTAAAGTAAAAGTCTCTTTTTAATAAGTTTAATTTTTAGAGCCACTTCTTTTAATTTTATATTTTCTGATGTTTTCACTAAGTAATTATTATTGTGAATGCTGGAATTGACTGTGTAGTCAATTACTGTAAAAACCTATTCTTAAAATATTTTGTACACAGAATCTGTTGGTGAACCTATATTAAATAAATAAATTAATATAAATACCACATTATTTTTTTAAATAAAATATTTGGAAAAGGAATTTGAAACGACTGACAAAGTCAAAGCTTTTATTTCAATTAGATCATTACAGGCACTTTTGAAAGTCAAAAAAAGCTAAGATACAGTCACAGTCACAAGGCATAATAACTTGCAAAAGTACTGTAGTTGCACATTCCAAATCGTAGATCTCTATGGAGAAGAATGGGCAAGAAACTCCATGGACACTCTTTTAAATCAAAATAATGTTACAAAATCTTGGTTTCATCATTCATGTTGAGATTATACATATTATGTGAGAACGATGAACATGCTTGGCCATGACGAATCATGAATACTTAACAGTTTAGCAGACGCTAGAATTAAATAAAATTTATTGTCTATTAATTTTGTAAACAGAGTCTAGCATCCTAATTACGTAATCACTACTGATAACAATCGCTTTCACATACAGGGCAATGGTTATTGGTAAACTGTCAACTTGAAAGCGATTGACATTGAGCTTATGTTACGTTATTAGACTGCCGATTATTACATCTTGTTGTCGTTCTTTATGTAAGTATGTTTGGATAAACTCATAGACTTACGAGAGATACCGACGACTTATTGACGGCTTTACGCTGTCCATATTAAAGCAACAATGAACATAATAACATGTGAAACCAAATAATTTTAAAAGTGTAACCATGGAGTTTCTTGCCGGTTGTTCTCCATAGGAAACAACGAACCCGAACCGTGCACTTTTCTCGACGTTTTATAAGTAAAGGTCCATGCAGGCCATTGGGAAATAAAATATTGAGTTGATTTTGATGCAGTTTTTGACACTAAAAATTTGCTACTGTTAACCTTAAAGTGTTTATACAAAACATTATGGGAGCAGCTTCAATGGCATAAAATATAAAACCAGAACAGTCTTACAACGCTTTTTCATTCAACCCGCAACCTCGACATATCACATAAACAAAACTGCTGTAATTAATTAATAATGTTTGTCATTAGGGGAGTCATTAATTACCCCCGTTTGACCCCCTGATGTACCCGGGGGGAGGAGAGCTACGTTATGAGCTAAAGACTTTTATGTATGACATATTTTATTCAGGGTTTTATGAGTTGACAGACCGCATTGCTGGGGTTAAGATATTAATGTTGCCGCATTTAATGCACCCTTAATACTTGTGGTGCAGTGTGTTTGTAACCAACGAATTCAAAATACGAATTAGAGATTTTTAGGTACTGCGCTGCCCTTGTGGCAGGAAGATGATGAGGTACTTCAATTGTAAACCCTGAAAATAAGACTGCTTTTAACATGAGTGCCCTAAGTCTTATCCCAATTTATTTGGGGTCGCCGCAGCATCTTTTCTTGGGCCTGTGGACGGTGAGTAATGGGCTAGCTCGCCGTCCGTCCGTTGTATGACGACAGGCCGTGTCGACGGCGCGCTCGTGTTCCACGCGCGCCTCAAAGAGATGTCAGCAAACGGGAGGGGCCCGCAAGGGCCGATGCCTGCCAGGGCTGCGGGACTGTTCGAAAGAGATACCGCGGCCCTGGAACATAAAGGGCCTAAGAAGGAACATGGGTGGTTTTTAGTCAGTAAGAGTCTGACACTCCCTTTCGCTCCGCCCAGAGCGGTAGGAGTCATTTGATGATTTCCCAAACTCCAAAAAAAAAAAAGCATCTTTATTTCGTCCATACTTCTCTTTTACTCGTCTCATACTCATAACATTAGAAACAATGCGATTCAAGCACTAGGGACCGTGGTCTGAGATGTTACAGATATCGTTCTTTCAGTGCTAGACTAAGATGTATCTATCTACATAACAGGACGGATACAATAATTCCGGGTGTGGAATAATGAAGCTTTTTTTAAAGCACTAGCTCATGCCCGCGGCTTCCCCCGCGTAAGTTCGGTTATTGTCCCACGGGATCGCACTACCAAGATAAAAAGTATTCTATGTGTTAATCCAGGTTATAAACTATATGTGTGCGAAATTTAATCCAAATCCAGTCAGTAGTTTTTGCGTGAAAGAGTAACAAACATCCATCCATCCATACTCACAAACTTTCGCATTTATAATATTAGTAGGAAGTAGGATTTATCATCATTCTCCTGCCCTTATCCCAATATATTTGTGGTCGGCACAGCATGTCTTCTTCTTCCATACTGCTGTATTACTCGTCATCTCAGCAGTCACCTCCTTTCTAGGCATATAATCCTTCACACAGTCCAGCCATCATTTCTTTGGTCTTCCTCTACTCTTATAGCCATCTACATTCATACTCAACATTTTGCTCATTCTTGTTAAAAGTGCATTAAAGAACGAGATACAATGTTCGTAAGGCACTTCCACAGCTCAAAACACTAATGATTAAATCTTGAATTTTGGACAGTAAGTAGTTGTAGCTTAGAACGGCTCTTCCGTGTACTAAAATAAAGTATTTGTCGGGAAGTGAAATGTGGAATAGAGATTATCTAATACCATAGATAACGAGGAAAATATTTCTTCAGGCAAATAATAATGTTACATTTTCCAAAACTGGTATTAAATAAAAAAAACTGCTTAAAATTGCACCTTTCTTATATAAGCATAAAAGAGACACACCCACGACACACACTTGACAAAAGAGATTTTAACCATAGAGAATAAGTGGCCTTTGGTAGACAGCCACGTTAGTCTATCAAATGTTTCACGTACGTAAAATATTATGCAAAAGATTATTCACGCAAGTCTTCGAAAAGTATAACCTACAGAATACAAAACACAAAGAACGTGGTTATATTCCCCACACTTAAATATTTCATGAAGCCAACATATCCGTTTTAAAACTCCTTTTTTATTCATACAAAATTAATGCTCTCAACATCGGAAACTTTCGGTAGAAGTCGGCCAACTTCGGGCGGCGATGCGGGCGAACTTCGAGATAGGGATGTCCAAAATTGTTATTACTCCTTCTTCGTCGAAATATACGGAAGTATATTTTGTTAGGGCCCGCTTGTGGAGAATATAATTTTCGGTTTTATTTCACTTTGTAAAGTGGTTTCTTGGGTGTAATTTGTAATGCGAAGGGTTTAAGATCGTTCATGTTTGTTGAATTAGGGAAATGTTGTAGAGGTTCCGACGTCTCAAAGGACCTAGTACAAGAGTCAAAGTAATAATACATTTCTAACACGTCGCCTATAACAGAACAAAATCATCAAACGCACTATAAAGGGTGTAACAAGACCCCTACCGAAGCTGAAAGGCACTTATTCTCCTCGTCATTGCGATCATTTTTTGTTCTAGACCATACCTGAACCGGAACCAAAGTTCAGACTTACGAAGTTTTTTTTAAATACATGTTTTTAATGTAAGATTTTTACTTTAAACACCTCCACGACCCCCGTCTTAATCAATTCATTCATAAACACAAATGCTTTGAGTGCGTTACTGAGACCAAAAGTAAAACATGATTTTTCAATCCCAAAAAAAAAGTAGTTTCCCAGCAATACACACAATTTTTGCGTAAACTTACTTAGTTTGATGTGTTAACGGCTTCGTAAAGGGTCTGTTTACACCCGGTATACATTTTCAATTTAGCTAAATTAATATGATAGCGTTATTATGAATTCGCTTTTACCATTCTAAATCTCTCTGTTTTTTACTATTTCTAGTCATCATCATTTTAAAACTAACTGTAATGCCACTTCCAAACAAAACAATATTTAATAAGGGCAATTAATGAAATGAAAAAGGGTACATCTCAAATTAAACTACAATCGAATTTAGATATCTGAAGTTACAAATTAGCAGAGAAACAAATAATAATTTTAGTTTCAAGCCAGGTGGTCCAAAATTCAGGAAAGCTACATAATATTATTTTAAAAGTGGCGCTGAAATGCTATTGATTATATTCATGACAAAAATATTCTATTAAACCTATAGGAATGTAATATTAAAAGAATGTCTTTGATCTTAATTTATAGTTTTAATAAAAACATTAATGATTGATCAATTAATTTCTTTGTCAAAGAAAATCTTTGATCTGCTTATTAATTTAAAAAAAAAATGGCTGCTATTAAAATATGACGGTATCAAGATGGACGCTTTGTAACGATTGTAAATAGACTAATTTATCATTGCTTTGTTATAATTCCAAGGGAATGACTGGTGGTAAATGATTACAGGCTTAAGACATATTTCTGATTTGTTTCTAAGTTTATCAGTATCATCATAATTATGACTAGCCTTTTCCCAACTATTTTGGGGTCGGCTTCCAGTTCCAGTCAAGTTAAAAATATATCAATTAGACTAAAATTTACTGTTTGATATTTCTGCAAACGCAGTAAACTTTAGTCTTTTCAATATTTCGACAAGCTTTTCAAAGTTATCACATGGCTAAACCGTTTTATGATTTCATAAACCAGACTACCTGCGTTTCGTATTAACATCAGAACTAAGATAAAATCTTACTAGAAAGCAGGTCTACGAATTTGAGCATAACGTAAATCGGATAGCAATCGCATTAACGGACAGACAGGGAAATTGCCAACATGTTACGAAGATAAATAACCAATTTTCTATCATAAAAATAAATGAGAATTTTCCTGCAAGTAGTACGTAGAATAAAAGAAAAAGAGCGAAGTCTCAATAAATTTTATTCAGTTCATAAGAATTTTCCTTTGTGCATAGCGCAGCGGCCATCCATTTAAGCGATGCATTAGGTCAGCTTTCTTTTACCAAGAGCGAGTCGTACCTTTTCCAGATTATTTTATGATCTTAATAAAAATATTTTTTTTATACATTTTCATAATGAAGTTACTTAGGTATGAATCTGTATTTAACATACTTATGAAAAAAGAATGCTTTACAAACAAAACAAATTACGACTGTTTAATTATGCTGTATACTGTTTTATCTTGCTTGATTTTTTTAAAATTATTTTGCTGCCAAAAAAACGCAAAAAATCTACAAAAAAACGTTTTTGCATACCTAAGTATTCATACATATTTAGATGGTGTATGAAATTGTTCACTATCGTTTATAGCATTTTATCCATCATCCAAAAAACCTATTCACCCCGTTCATAAAACGTCCACAATCAGGCCAACTAACAATCCCCGCCCGTGTGTTTCCACTATTGTCATTATATTCTTACCGAGCCGTATTAAGCAATAAACACTCAAATAAATTCCACCGCACTCGTGTTTGTTCATTGCTGATCGTTCTGATCAAAGTTGAGCTCGTAAAGACGTTTGAGTACACAATATTGTTGCGTGGGTATTGTTGTGTAGGGATGGTTTTCAGTAAGTTTCGGATTAAGATTATTAGATACTAGGTACTTATTATGTTGTTTTCTTTTCCGTTGGCTGAGACTACTAGGTCATCATCTATCTAGTCTTTTCCCAACTATTTTGGGGTCGGCTTCCAGTCTAACTGGATGAAGCTGAAGACCAGTATTTTATGGAGCGACTGCTTAGCTATCCACAACCCAGTTAGTACTGAGTAATACGATATCCTTGGTAAGACTGGTTGTCAGACTTTCGGGCCACTGACTATCTGTAACGACTGTCAAAGATCTACAAATGACAGCCGGGACCAACGGCTTAACGTGTTTTCCGAGGCACGGAGGAAACTCGGTGAGTAATGGGTGGTCACCCATCCACAGACCAACCTTGGCAAGCGCGGCTTAACCTAAAGATCGACCCGAGCGGCTGTTATAATTTAACCACGAGCTCCTCGAGATTAAGATTATTAGATACTAGGTACTTATTATGTTGTTTTCTTTTCTGTTGGCTGAGACAACTAGGGATCTGTTTATTTAAGCTATTATTAGTTTTAGTCATCATCTGGCTGCCTTTTCCTAACTATGTTGGAGTCTGCTTCCTGTCTAATTGGATGCAGCTGAATACCAGTACCTATTTGACTCGTTTTTATGTGATGAGTCCTAGTTTTCCCAAATTGTGACCGTTATTTATCCCACTTAACGAATGCCGAACATCGTGGTAGTCGTGCCTGTGACTTTCGTTATACTTCTCGTAGTAGCAGAGAAATTAAATTGTTTACTATTGCAATAATTAGATATTTCGTCAACGCGTGCTATAATAGATTAACACTCGTTTTCTGGAACGAAATTATCGCAGCGTCAAAATTTAAAATAAATGACGCGATTGGCTGCTTATAATTTAACTGGCTTTTGCCCGCGGCTTTGCTCGCGTTAATTTAGAGTTTGACAATCAATTTGTACTACTAAAGTTTCTATATAATAATATAATTCAATCATGATTCGAAAGACACGTGGCGCCATCTATTATCATAAGAACGTTTTTGTTGTTTTCCTCGGGTACAGTACTTTTTTTCGGGATGAAAGGTTTACACCTAGACTAGTGTAGGCACACCTGACAACTTATGTGTAAAATTTCAGGATAATCGGTTCAGTGGTTAAGCCACTAAAAAGCCGTGAAAAGGTAACAAATAAAATTAATTTCGCAGTTATAGTTTTAGTTAGGATAGGATTAGGATTTAACCAATAGCAGCATACAAGCGCTAATTTGTTAGCTTGAGTTGATTTTCCCACTAGATACTATATCTAGTGGGAAAATATAGTGCGTAACCATTCTTATATTGAAAATAAAAAAAGCCGTAAAATGATGCTATGTTACGTTCGGAAACGCAAACAGTTTTGACGCAAGCAATTTAAACAAATTTATCACTGACAGCAGTTTTTAGCGGCAAAGCATTTAGAATCTTTTAAATCAATCAGTAGGATCCCGATGTATGGATTTAAAAGTGGACGATTTTAAACAGTGTTTTAATGGTTTCAGGGTTGCGAGTACTATTTCCTTGATCTAATAACATAACATAACATGACGCCTGTAGTCCCTGAAGGGTTAAGCAGAGGTTAACCTAATAGTACACCCACATATCGCCAGTTATGTTTAAGTTCCATGTAATAGTGGGTGAGCTTATCGTCATAAACCGGGCATTCCGGACTCCTTGGCTGCTACTGAGAAATTCCTGATGGAAAAACCCAATAAAACTTTGCTCGACCCGGGAATCGAACCCAGTACCTCGTGCTCAGCAGTCGCGCTTGCGAGCGAGCGAGGCGGTAAAAAGGTAACTGAACTAAATGGCGTCAAAGAGCTGAATGAATTAATATGCCATGGCAGTGACAATAACATCTTTCGAATGCGGTTTAAAATTGAAAACTGTTTAACTTTGTCAACATGATTTTGACACGAGACAATATCAACTTCAATCAATTCTTCACACTACTCCTCTGTGTACCTATCATATATAAAATTCGCTCCATGTTAAATACTGGTCAGCCTCGTTCGGTTAGACTGGAAACCGACCTCAAAATAGTTGGGAAAAGGCTAGGCAGACGATGACTCCTCTGTGTCTCACACACTTCTAAGGCTCTAGATTTTCAAAGATTTACGAGCGATAGACGGGACAAAACGAAGAAAATAGTAATCCAATACTCGTTACTAACAAGTCAGTCTGTCTAGTGTCTCACGCCGTTTGACAGGTAGCATTCGGGTGTCAATATCGAAAATGTTCCGGAGCAATCTATACTAATGGTAAAGTTTGTGAGGTTGTAGGGGGTAATCTCTGGATCTACAGAACCAATTTTGAAAATTCTTTTACCAATAGAAAGCCACGTTATTTGTGAGTTTCATAGACTATATATTAACCCGAAATATGAAAAGACTTTTTCGTGGTAGTCGGATTTGCAAAGCAAGTCGTAGAAAAATCGGTCGAAAATGTTGAACGACCAACGAAGTGGGCACGGGTCAGCTAGTATTGTATATAATATTCGCAATGTCCGCTGTAAGATAAGTCTTCTAAATCTCCTTGCTGCCACAGTCTAAAATGAAAATTTGTTTAAAAACCGTCTCATTCCTTTTATAAAACAAAAAATTACCTAATTCCTTCGCGTAATAAGGTAGAACAAATAAGAGGGAGACTAAATTAAAGCTCCTTGAGTTACGGCTCGCCCTAATTCAAGATTCTGACTTTAATATTTTTGTAGAGGGTGACAAATAGTCCTCGTTCCTGTTTTTCATCGTTAATCTTTTAAGAATATTCGGGTCTGCTCGAAATGTAGAAGATTAGGGGTAAGCAGCATTTTAGATTAATTGAAAAAGGCTGCAGATTTTGAACCGATGAATTTGGCAAAAAAATAATGTTTTTTTTTCATTCCTTGACAAGCTCCCCCTCTGCTTCCACTGAAGGATTCAAAATAGACGGAAATAATATTAAGATAATGTATCATACTCTTAACACGTATTAATAAAAAAATTGGCAAGTTTGAGTTTAGTATTCTGCTGCATTCAGTTGGACAGGAAGACAATTAGTAAGAAAATTCGCGCTACACCAATCTTTCTACATGTCCTACCAATGACTTTTTGACTTACATAACTTTAACAAGATACGGATGCAGCTGATAGATCACTACTTTACAATGCATGGAACGATTGCTCAATGACCACTTATATTAACCGTAACCACTCAATTATTACGGCGCTTCCGATTACTGGTTAAAAGACCTTCGCGCTGCTGCTTCGTCAAACATGTTTTAACTTGACAATCAATAAATCTTTAAATTGGCGAAATTTCAGCCAGTCACTGTTTACAAAGACATAAACAGATAAACTCACATCTTTTCCCATGGGGGTAGGCAGAAACCACAAAACACCACCTGCCGCGATCCTCACATACTCCCTCGCCTCGTCCACGTCCGTTACGTTTACACAGAGTTTCGTAGAAATCAGTAATGACGCTTCGGAAGCATAGTTTTGCTCGAAACACATTATTAAACAGTAAACACGTATTGTACACCATGTACACGACAGTTGCCAACAAGTAAACAAATAAATCTAGCTCTAAGTACACAGCACACGACAAACAGTAACCTCAGTAACCTAGATTTTTATTGTTAGTATTTATTTATTTGTGCGATACTGTTATGTTAGGTGAAGTTTTATTTATGAAATATTGAAACTGGTTACTCACTGCAGGTTTTTAGAGTTCCGTACCCAAAGGGTAAAACGGGACCCTATTACTAAAACTCTGCTGTCTGTGTGTCCGTCTGTCACCAGGCTGTATCTCATGAAGCTTGATAGTTTGACAGTTTAAATTTTCACAGACTATGTATTTCTTTTGCCGCTATAACAACAAATACTAAAACACAGAATAAAAAAATATTTAAGTGGGGCTCGCATACAAAAACATGTGTTTTTTTGCCGTAATTATAGATAATGTAGTACGGAACCCTTCGTGTGCGTTTTTGATGTTGTTAAGTGTAGTTTAGAGATGCTATTCCGAAGAGTCGTATTCTTCTTTATCTTTCCGTGTCGTTGAACACAAAAATAACACTCAAGCATGTAGCCACCTGCACAGCTCTTTCGTTGGCTTCGTTTAAATCCTGGAAGGTGCTGGTAGCTGTGCAGGATGGGCAAGAAAGGACGTGGGGCATTTCCTGCAGAGGGGCTGGCATTAAAACCACTGTCGTGGTCGTGTATGCTACAAAGCACACATGGATGACATGGACTGGTTTCCATTTAAGTAATTGAAAACAGCAACAGACGGCATTGTCGCCACATAGCGCTTACGACGACGAACAAAGAAACGAGTCGTGTGTATTGCAACTTTGCCGCTGTGATTTTTCGTTGTGTAGCTGTCATTTTTGAATTACACCAGTCTATGTTGGTAAAGTTTCGGTAATATATTTTAATGGAAATTTTGAGGTTGCACAAAAATTATATTCAACAATCTTACCAAGGGGTATCGTATTACCTAGCCATAACTGGGTTGTGGAGGTCGGATAGGCAGTCGCTCCATATAAAATACTGGTATTCAGCTGCATCCGATTAGACTGGAAGCCGACCCCGACATAGTTGGGAAAAGGCTAAGCAGATGATGATGACAAAAATTACATTCAATACCGGATCAATGTTGCAACTTTATTGAATTTATCCGGCAAGTAATATGACATAGATACTGAGTTCGTAACAAATCGATTTTGTAGAAAGTCGTCTCCATTCCTAACTGCCAGGTTACTAACATTATTTGGTTACATTCCAGTCCATTTGCTCCAAGTATTTACTAAAGGTACATAGTTCTGTCTACTTTTACGTCATTTCCTACAAAACTTATTACATTTCATGTTTTTAACTTCTTTATTCGGCTTACAACTTGGGAACAACAACTTAAACCTAGATAATATTCTATTTTATTGCGCCATTTCTGTTGAAGCTACCTTTGGACTAACGTCTGAGTTACAGAAGAGCTTGGGCAGGTGCCATTTAGAAAGAACATTACCTTCTTTTTGCGCGGTCGAGTAGATTGGTGAGAAAGAAAAAATACAACTTACCAGTATTTTCTACTTTAGGATTCTGTAGAAAGCCTTTATGTTAACTGTCTGCTCTAGCTACCACGACGCTGTATGTAAATGATATGCTGTTAACTGTTTTTGCACGGTGAATTTTCACCTTTGGAATTGGAAAATTCATCATTGC
Organism: Eurois occulta; assembly: GCA_950022335.1. Taxonomy (NCBI): domain Eukaryota; kingdom Metazoa; phylum Arthropoda; class Insecta; order Lepidoptera; family Noctuidae; genus Eurois; species Eurois occulta. Next base: position 1,987,293 of record OX465502.1, read on the forward strand.
ACTTTTATATCAATTTTTGTGTGGTAATGGATGTTTCTATTGCCACACATAAATTGATAAAAGTCACCAAGACATAACCTATAAAATCAAGATAAAATGAAATAGAATCAAAATAACATCAAATAAAATCAAGTAAAATAAAATAGAATAAAACCAATAACAATATAATCCATTTAAAACAAAGTAGGTCAAAGTAGTAAAAAAGTAAATGAAACATACATTATCGTAACTGATATGACTTATTTTAAATATTAAATATAAAATATTCTGTCTTTTCCAGGAAACGTTTAAGTAACTGATTTATTTTATGTTTGGAAATGAACTAGTTTTCGACAGACTTTCGTCCCAGAAAATTAAAAACTTCAGCCACTAACCAAAACATTTCAGCTGGAAACTTCCAAAATCAGAACTCCAGCAAACTAGGAACAACACCTCAACCTAGATTCAGACATACGTATTTCAGCCCGAATCTATCTAGATGTTCAGGATGCTCAGCTCGGAACAATGTCATGACCTGAAACGTTCGCTGTGACGTCAGAAGGATGACGTAAGCCTTTCAATAGCTTGCATCGACTGCAGAATCAAATGAGATTGGTTTTCGAATTCTCGCAGATGAGGATGTGATAATACATCTACTTTGTATGTATGGATGCTGTGTTGGATGAAGTTTTGCAGTTTCGGAGCTTTTTAATACAATGGTTCATGTTGAAAAGAAATCTATACAAGTAAATAAAATTGAAGTGTCTGTTAGTAATTTCAAAGTAACAGCTTTTTACTGAATGCATATGAAAGTACATACGATAGGCCTGTTGGTCTAGTGGTTAGTGACCCTGACTGCTAGGACGGAGGTCGTGGGTTGGATTCTCACACAGGACATATCTTTGTGCGATGAGTACGATTATTTCTGTATCTGGGTGTATTTTATCTATAATATGAATGTATTTAGAAATATATAAGTATGTTTATCAGTTGTCTGGTTGCCATAGTACAGGCTCTGCCTAGTTTGGGATCAGATGGCGGTGTGTTGGTTGTCTCAAGATATTATTATATTATATTATAAATTTTTGTCTGTCTCTCGTCGGTCTGTTTGTTCCAGCTAATCTCAGAAATAGCTGGACCGATTTTGACAAGCCTTTTACTGGCAAATAGCTGATTTTATTTTAGAAAAAGGATTAGGATTCCGTGCTAAATAAATAAAATACGATTGAAATAAGGAAGCCATATTTTTATAATAATTTTACTAATTAATATAAGAATTAGAAACTGCAATTTTCTTCTTCTGTACAATTTTTAAAAGGATTGGAAATAGAAAGAAATGAAAACTAGTTTTAGTTTTATTACAGCACCTTGTAGAATTGCTTTTCTTGGGAAGTAACAGTACAATTTTACATAGCTGTCTGTTTCAGCTGCTTTTATTGTTGTCTAATATAAAGAAGTAATCTATAAATAAGACAACAATAAAAAGCCGTTTTTTTCAACTGAAATTGAGTCGTAAGAATCCCTAACTAAAAAAACGAATTCTAGGCACATATTGTGGCTATGGCTGACATAATTCTTGATTTAAAAGTTGCTAGTATAGACACAAGACACAGGTATTTGAGTTCAAAATGAGTTAACCACGAGGTAGTTTATTGTATTGCATCAGAACTTTATAAAATTTTCTTCTGCTTGGTTTAGTCGAGTTTATCACACCCGATTGCTGAGCATGAGGTTTCTCAGTAGCAGCCTCGGAGTCCGTATTTGTACCCGGCTGATGGTAATGAATGATGGCATAACTGGCGAAATCCTCTGCCTTACCACTCGGGGATTACAGGCGTGTTTATGTTACCTTTCTTCTTACCTTTCTTTTTTAAAAGTGAGATACTCTATAGTATCTCACTATTAAAAAGAAAAAAAAAGTGAGATACTATCTACACCATTATTTTTAGGTCGTTCTGGACCCGAATACCATGAACTCGATCATCGAACTCGAAACGATTGGGACTATTTTTTTCAAAAAATAACAATAGAAAAACACGAAAAAATAAATTTAATGTTTTTTTTTTTTAAATAATGAGAACTCAAATGCATATGTGTTTGTAAAACGTTCGATCGGCAACACATGCGAACGATACCCATTGAAAAATTCATTCATCGATCGATTCTCATTATTTCACAAAAAAAACATTAAATTTATTCTTTCGTGTTTTTTTTACTGTTATTTTTTGAAAAAAATAGTCCCAATCGTTTCGAGTTCGATGATCGAGTTCATGGTATTCGGCTCCAGAACGACCTAAAAATAATGGTGTATATAGTATCTCACTTTTGTACCATGCACCTTGCGTGACAATTAAACAAATACTATATAACAGGGTAGGTACTGAATTTTATTTACTTTGAACATTGAAATTCATTTTGAAAAATGTTACACAACATCGGTTTCCTTTTAAATAAGACACGACGTTATCTTGGCAGGCAGTGTTCTTTCCTCCAATGTTACCTTTAAACATCTTTTATTTCAAAGAAACCGATTTACAATATTAAAACAAAGGTGTACTGTCAATAAATTGTGGAAATATACTCCAAGAAAGTATACTTTAGTATAATAGTAATATTGGTTTCCAACGTTTGGTGCATTGCGGATTCCCTTTATAGACCAATTTGGATAAATGTTCGAAGTTGATTTACGTAATAGGTTTTGTACTGTGGCTTGTTTTCGATTTCGTTTTGATGGTTGCAGTTTGTTAGATGATATTGATTTATTGGTTTCAGAATGCTTTGTTGTCTAATAAAGTATGATCGATGAGTCTGTATGATGAGCTAGGATATCTGAATTATTATAACTGTTTATGCGGTGCAATTTGGTTAGGGAAGTCAACCTGCAGGTCGTACTGACATAACAGAGAACCATAACATCACGCCTGTAATCTCCGAAGTGTAAGGTAGAGGTGTACCTAATAGTACACCCACATTTCACCAGTAATGTTAAAGTCTCATGTAGTATGGGGCGAGCTTATTGCCATCAACTGGCAGACTCCGTGGCTGCTACTGAGAAATTCCTGATGAAAAACCCAATAACACTTTGTCCGACCCGGGAATCAAACCCAGAACCTCTTGCTCAGCAGTCGCGCTTGCGACCAATAGACCGTTACAAAAAAAAAATTATATGTGCCTTCTATTTTTGTCGTTACTGCTAGACTACCCTTTGTCTGCAGCTTCGCCCGCGTGTGTAAGCCGTTAGTTATCCAAGACAAACATAAAACCGGGAAAAAAAAAATCTAAATGAAGATGTAATTTGCCACACAAGTAGCCCATCACCTCATGGGCTACTTGTATGGCAAATTGCATCAAAATCCCTTCAGCCATTATGCGTCAACAGACACAGAGTTTGTTTTTAGTATTTATAATATTATTAAATATTGCAAAGTCTAGTGTGTAAATAGTAAGTCTCTCAAAAATAATCTTCAGTTTTATAAATACCTAGCACAGGTTTATTTTATTATCTACAATCATTTTAACACCCAGCAGTAGAACGTCTTGTAAAATAGTTTATCCGTAACCCCTCGTAAAATAGTTCATCCGGAAAAGTACCTCCACTCCCATTTCTGCCGCCGCGCGCCGGGCTGCATTGCCGTGTTCCGGCTTGAAGAATACAAGCGCCGGGGAAATTACTGGCTCTCAAGACTCTTAAGAAGTTTGTCTCAGCGACGGGCGCAATGTACTGCCTTGTAGGACTCCTACTCGGAAGTGGAGTGTTGCAGATATAGAGAGAGAGTTTAGTTTTCAGATTGTGGATGATTATTTTCTTCTAAGTAGTGTCGATATTCTTGTTGTTTTTCGAATTAACTGCAAAATAAATATTTATTTATGCAGTTGGCCATGTCAATTGAGACATCAGTGGCGTTTTTTAAGTCGATTTTTACATAACTATTTAAATCCAAGGAGCTTCGACCCCCAAGTCTGCCTCATCAAGGGCATAGGCAGTGGCTATGGACAGGTCTTCAATGTGCAGGTGCAGGTCTCACGCTTCAATGGAATACTCCCACCGGCTTGGTCCGGTGGGCCGCTGCAGGTAAACCTTGGTTTACCTGCAGCGGCCCACTTGGCTTCGCAGTCGGTCTAAAGTTGATAAAATTGCAAAGTCGTTTCGTCATACTTGAGTAATAATGCTGTAACATGATAATATTGTAAAATCTAATAATTTTAAAAGAGTAACCATGGAGTTTCTTGCCGGTTCTTCTCCATGGAAAACGACCAACCCGAACCGTGCACCTTTTTGTCGACGTCATAAGTGCCCATGTAGGCCTATGTGAAATAAAAATATTTTGATTTTGTTAGTAGGCAAGAAATTAAGTGCTTCAGTTTAGTTAAGCGCGCTGCTTATTTACCCTAATTTGATTAGTGGGATTTTGGAGTATGTACTCGTAATTTAGCACATAGTAAGTACCTCTTTCTACTTAGCCAATAAAATCTAAACTTTGTTAATCGGAAGTTCCGAATTTCACTGACTGAATTAACTTAAACTGAATTACTTATTATTACTGAATTCACTAACTTGATTCACTGAATTCACTGAATTCACTGACTGAATTGACTGTAGGCGTACAATTACTAAATGGCAAAACCAGTGAGGCAGTCCACGATGTATAGGCTCCATTCTGCAGACTGCTTCTTTTTTGTGTTTTTCAGTAACTAATTTCTCAGCTCTGGATTTGTGCCCAAATAATGGCAAAAGGCGCCACCGATTATGTGGCAAAATGTGGGTGTACCTACTATTCTCTTCAATATAGGCGTAATGTTTACGTAGTTAATACATTAAGCAAATCATTTCCACTAATTGAACATCAAAACATTTCCGCAGATTCTTTTTTTTTCTCCCAAAAACCATAAACATCCGATTTTTTTTGTGTAATTTCTCGAAAACATTAGTCGTTTGCCAAGTCCGCAGTTTATAGATGTGCTAACAAAATAAGCATTGAATACGTTTTGGAGGAAAACAAATCGTAAATAATGTCGTCTTTGAGAGGGCATAAACGGGGTTACACTATTCTGTATGGGTTAAATTGACAGGTGGGAGATGGGAGGGATTTTTGTTAGGTTTTTGGCTAAGGGTAGCCTGTAACGGTATGTGGCGTTTAGTAGGCTGTGTGATAGCTAATTCTGCGAAAAGCATAAAATTAATGCTATTCGTATAACTTTTTTCTGTGTCCCACTGCTGGGGAAAGGGCTCCCGTTTCTCCTTCCAAACAAAATTACACAATACAGAGTGTGTTTGTGTAACTTCTGGTCACGTTTGCCCCAAGAACATGATCAGATCATCACACCAGCTTCGCCGCGGTCGATCTAGACGGCGATGTCCACCCTTAGCGTCCAGCGAGTGACGATCTTTGCATACCTCACCCATCCTATCCTCCACCCATCATAATTAAATAAATAAATTCTTTCTAAACGGTGGCAACGTTTATACCGACATATCATGCTTTTCATAATCTTCCTATCCTTGTTCCATATTACTTGAAGTCAGCGCAAAACGTTTTTTTCTTCCATTATGTCCAGCCACTCATCACTTCATCATTCACTCCTTTTTGTTTCAAGCCATTATTCGTACAAACTGTTTATTGTTAAGAATACAAAATTGATGCTTAGTTAAACTTACACTGTCACTTACGGGATATCTTCTGGGTTTTCAATTATTGTGAGCTCCCAATATTTCGAAGCTGTTGTAAGCGCCATGATCGCGGGATGACTAATCCTAAATAATTGAAAATCATGGAAGATAGAGACAGTGTAAGTTTAGTTATAAACCTTGGAAGCTTAAAACTGTGTTTGATGCTTAATTGTAAATTTAATTACATTATTAATAAATATTCATGGCAAAGCTGTTCATCATGCCAAGAGAATCTTGGCTCATCTTCCAATTATAATCCTCCTGCACATAATTCAGTAGATTGAGCTCAGGTAAAAGGTGAAATACAACATAAACTTTGCTTATTTATATCTTTGTCATGGTTTTATTCTCGTCGCACGCAAATAACGCAGAGCTATATCTTCCTTTGCTTGATAGGCATGTCTTTGTCAGAAGAATATTGACCCGTTTTCTATGAATTCTAGCTGAGAGGTAGTTTTGAACCCGGTAGAAATAAAAGGTATACTGATCTTGTCTTGGGACATATTTAGTTGCTCCTATTTACGTCAATATTTCAGACATAAGACCAGTCGATGGAGCGACGCTTAGGTGAAGATCTAATCATTCAGCGTATTACCATAGTATTTACAAGGTCATCGGTCCAGCTTTAGGGAGGTCTTCCAACGCTGTACCTTCAGGTACCTACGCGGTCACAACTCCAGGACCATCATAATTAACACTAGAAACGGAATATTTACCATGTCCACTGTTTGTTTTGAGTTCCCGATATTTCGGCGCCAGTGGTTCAGCCGTGTAAAAACCGAAAAAGTGCCGAAAAAAGTTCGCGATCGGACACAGTGAGTTTCGTGTGATCGAGTTGCGAGTGACAGTGGTAGCGGTACTGAGTGCAAAAAACGAACAAGAAAGAGGGTAGACCGATTTGTCTGCTCATAAACACCCACCCGCAATAACTTCAGTTTATCCGTGATCATGGTGCTTGCAACAGCGCCGAAATATCGGGAACTCAAAACAAACACTGGACATGGTAAATATCCCGTTTCTAGTGTTAATTATAATGTTAGCGACCATGACAGTTTAAAAACTTATATCCAGGACCATCGTCATCTGCCTAGCTTTTTCCCAACTATCTTGGGATCGGCTTCCAGTCTAACCGGATGCGGCTGAATACCAATATTTTACATGGAGCGACTGCATATCTAACCTCCACAACCCAGTTTGTACTGAATAATACCATAACCCTTGGTTAGACTGGTTGTCAGACTTTCGGGCCACTGACTACCTAGTGTAACGACTGTCAAAACATTTACAAATCACAACTCCAGGACCATCGGCAACCAACTGCGGGAGCACAGCTCTCTGCTGTCACTGGCGTTTGACATTCTTTCCGGATATGTCCATGCCTTGAGCTCTCCATCTCTTCATTACATACATTGAAAATCAGCGTCGGGCACTAGGACCAGCGTCGGAGACTAGTTGTCCCCGATGTGATTTTGTTGAACTGGGCCTATTTGGCACAGCCGTGAGACACAATACTTATCTTTTTTTTTGTGTTTATGTTTAACTTTTTTTTGTTATATTTGTTTAATGTTCCGTGCACTTGTGGCATATGCCAATTAAAGCATTTTTTTTTCTTTATATTACCTACATATTTCTACCTAAATAGCTATTTAAATTAATAAACCAGTTGGTAGAGATTATGGAGTCACTTTATGTGATGTACCTAGCACGTGTCTCGTGCTGTAGTTTCTGCTTATTTTTTCTATTTTTTCCCTATACTCTAAGACAAAGTTTTATGGAGAAAATGTCGAAATTTTCATGGCAAATAGATAATATTATTTGTGAAAGCAAGTATTTTTAATGTTATACTCGCCGTAATTATTTACGTTACGTTTGTCACCGCGCGCTCGTGTTTCCTCAGAGCTACGCATTACAATACTGCAGTATTTAGTCAAGCTCTATAACTACAAAGAGGGTATCAAAAATAATTGATTCATGCCTCAAACGTTAAGACCATTAAAATAATTGATTTAAGGAATCACAAATCAATTATTTTATTGCTTTGCTTTGTTTAATGTAGGATCCATGGTTCTATAAATGATTTCTGTGTGGAAACTGAATATCAAAGCGTTACGAAGGATTATAACTGGTTTGTTGAAAACTTGTAACAGACGGTCATTCGTTAGTTATAATTTTGTTTACAGAAACAATGGATTTGCGAGGTTAGGATGTATTTCCTGTGGTCATTCTAAAGATAGGTGCGGCTCGAATTTGCGTTGACTAGATCATACATTTCTGGAATCTTCTTTTATAGCCCATAGTATTTCAACTTGAAAGGTAGATAGAAGCTCGATCGAAGCCTATTTGGCGCAGCCGTGAGGCATACAGTGTTCCATTTTTTGTTTAGATTTAAGATTTTTCTTATATTATTTTTGTTTTATATAGGGACACCGACCACCACATAGAAATTTGTCATCGGTTATAAAAAAAAAAAAACAGCTGTTCCATACATTTTGACCGTGTAGGTATTGCACTTTTGTAGGAAACAGCTGATTTTTTTTAAAATAACCGATGAAAAATTTCAAAGGCTCAGAATGATGTTCTGAATACGTGGTAACCGTTTTCGCGTCGGTGTCATTCCACTCCGTATTATGTGCACTTGTGGCATGTGCCAAATCAATGTATTTACTTTCTTTATTTATTTGTTTAATAATTAATCCAATAAATACTACTCAAAATTAACCAAATATTAAGCAACCTTTGATTACAACACTGTAATTTCCACATCATCGTCTCAGGGTCAAAGCTTTTAAAATTAATCCTACTAATTTACAAAGGACCATTTGCCTACCTAGTGCAAAATCACGTCAATTAACAGCGGCTACTATCAAAGGGTTGATAAGGGTGATAAGGGTTGAAGATAACGGGAGATCTGGGGGTGGGTTTGATAAATGATCGTGTGGATGCTGAATAATTTGAGATAGTGGCTTTCTGTGGTTCGTGGTTATTATTGAGAAATGGATTGTTAGTTTTTTGGGTGGTGAGTTGGGTTGAATGATTTTGCTGCGGAATTTTGGCGTTATATTATGTGAAGATATCAAAACGTGGATTTATTATCGTGTTTATGAGCGCGACTGCTAAGCATGAGGTCTTCTGATCGATTCCTAGAACGGGGAAAGTGTTATATTGGGTTTTTGTGATGGCAGTCGCTCTATGTAAAATACTAGTATTCAGCTGCATCCGGTTAGACTGGGAGCCGACTCCAAGGTAGTTGGGCAAAGGCTAGACAGATGATGATGATGATGGCAATAGGCTCGCCCCCTATTACATATGGCTTAAAACATAACTGGCGAAATGTGGGTGTACTATTAGATACGCCTCTGCCTAACCCTTTGGGGATTAAAGATAGGGATGTTATGTAATGTGATGTTTATGAGTATATAATAACAAGTACACTACACTAGTATACTTTGTTTACAAGTATATTAAGTCTGCAATGTGTCCACGGCTAGGAGAATACATTGCAGGTGCTGGTATTAATAGTCTATTGATGTCACTTCATCATCATCTTCCTGGCCTTGTCCCATGTTATTTGGGGTCGGCGCAACACGTTTTTTTCTTCCATTCTCCTCCGTCAACCGTCACGCTATCATTTACTTCTTTATCTTTCATATAATTCCTCACACAATCCATCCATCGTTTCTTTGGTCTTCCTCTCCCTCTCCATCCATCAACGTTTATATTCATCACTCTTTTAGTCATAGTTTCTTTTATTGATGTCACTTCAACCAAGTTAATCGATAAACTACGTTTTGTAACTAGAAGGACCTAGATAAGCTAGTGTGGAGCTAGAAAACCGGAAAGTAGCGTATCAGAGTTACTCAAAATGCGTCGCCGAAAGGTCACATTCGGATTTATGCAAAATTATGATTTATGTACAAATATATAAATATTTTATTGGAACAAATCATTATCTGCTTAGCCATTAGCAGCATTATCTTACCAACTACATAATTATGTAGGTAGGGATCGGCGTCCAGGATAATTGGATGTACCTGAATACGAGTATTTTACATGACTGACTGCATTTATTGTGTCAAAAATACAAGGTGTAAACGGACCCTTAATCAAGCCGTCAACCAAGCATTCTGTACATCAAACTATGTAAATCTACGCAAAAATGATTGCCGGAAACCTTCTTTTTGGGGTGTAAAATCACGTTTTACGGTAGGACTCAATGTAACGCACTCAAAATATTGTGCTGATGGATGCATTGAATACTACGGGGGTCGTGGAGGTATTTAAAGTAAAATTATAACATTCAAACTGGTGCAAAAGTTGGAACTTTAACCCCCAATATCTCCGTAAGTATAAAGTTCTCAGATATGGTCTAGAACAAAAAAAACGATCGCAATGACGGTACGGGTACTTTTACACCCATTGTATTAAATGTCAAAACATTTGTGTACGGAAACATTTTAAGCGAAACAAAGCTACTCAAATATCGAAACACTTAATCAAATTTCATTCGAAACAGTTGTCTCTTGAATTTCCGCAGTTTTTATCGACATGCTAGTTAATTGCCAAAACTGTCAGAGTGCCTGATATTCAACTGAAACTCTTCTTTGATACGTTTTTTGCCCAGAAATTTGGGCGAACCCGTCATTCGTCAAACTTGTGTGGTAACAAGCACAGCGTCGATTCTGAAAAACCACGCTTGACTGGGCAAAAACTATTTGAGTTTTATATTTGCGCACAGTTATGTTTCTGGGAAAAAGCAATTAGCTCTAACCATGTGTTCCCTATAGGCCTGTTGGTCTAGTGGTTAGTGACCCTGACTGCTAGGACGGAGGTCGTGGGTTCGAATCCCACACAGGACAAACTTTGTGCGATGAGTACGATTATTTGTTCTGTATCTGGGTGTAATATATCTATAATAAATGTATGTATTTAGAAATATATAAGTACGTTTATCAGTTGTCTGGTTGCCATAGTACAGGCTCTGCCTAGTTTGGGATCAGATGGCGGTGTGTTGGTTGTCCCAAGATATTATTACTATTATAAATACATTATTGTAAACCATCATCATCATCATTTTCTTGCCCTTGTCTCAATTTATTTGGGGTCGGCGCAGCATGTCTTCTTCTTCCATACTTCTCTATTACTCGTCATCTCATCAGAATTTGGTCTTCCTCTACAACTAATACTCATCCACATTCATACTCAATACTTTCCTCAAAACATTTCCCTCATTCCTCCGCATCACATGTCCATACCACGCCAACCGATTACCACACAACTTTTGAGTCACCGGCGCCACTTTCAGACTTCCTCTTATGTACTCATTGTACATTATTGTAAACCGGTAGACTTTAAAGAGTAATTTAGTTTATTTAAAACCTTGTGTTGAATCTGTTAAAAGTTTTTTTGATATCGATTCACTAATAACGAACTGTTTTAGTTTGTTATTTTCTTGCATTGATCCCAACACATTACTTTGGCCCTATCAGAATATCGTTCTGTGACACTTCTAAATGTTAATGGTAATGTTGTGATTATTTTGTCTTGAGCGAGTCTAATAAATACTTTTTCTTTCTTTCTTTATTTTATTAGTATATCGTTGGCAGATGTTATGATTTGTTACTACACAGTTGGCATCGCCTGCTGTTCGCTGCTTTTCGGAATGCCGAAGGTAAATCGTATCGTTGTATACAGTCACGAGCACCAATATGTAAACACTTAACAACTTTTTGAAGTGTTTTTCTCCTACTGTTCTGATTGTATATATATTCTGTTCATATCGTTACGAACATAGTAGTCTGGAACTCATATTTTTATGAAAAAGATCGTATCTCCAAGTAAGAATCGTTATTTCTCGCGAAAATTGCTTTTAAATTTAGGAAAGTGTGTACATGGTGTTCGTGACTGTATCTCGTCACTTTATAGTGCCTAATAGAAAATCCATTCTTTTCATAAGGACGTATGAAGGTAGGAGAATAGTAAAACCCGTAGCCAAAGGTACCTACTAACACGAAAATAGTCAATAATCTGCATAGCCTCCTTACTGGGTAACACGATACCCATTGGTAAGACTGATGGTGGTCACACTTGCAGACTATCCGTAAAAGCAAATCATAATAATGGAGTTTCTTGCCCATTCTTCTCCATAGAGATCTACGCTTTGGACTGCGCAACACAGTACTCTCTCAAGTTATTATGCCTTCTGACTGTGACTGTAGCTTGGCTTCTTTTTTTTGTTTTGACATTCAAAAGTGCCGTCATGGTCTAATTGAAATAAATGCTTTGAGTTTGATAACCAGTCAAACAAAACACAAACACTTTTTCAACCAAGAAATAAATAAAAACTATTATTGACAACAGTTACACGTTTACCTTGAGTATAGACTTCAGTCTATCTTCTAATCGTTACCACTTGCAAGGGAACCGGGCCAGCTGACAGTGAGCCACTTTTCATTAATATTACAATCGATAGTTTTTAGTCATCGCTACAATGTTCTGTACGACAATGTTTTGTTACAAATATTCTGATAGTATTCCATTTCAATTGAAAAAAATATCGTTTTCTGTGTGTTTTTTATTTATTTAAAGACATGCATGGTCTAAAAGGAAAAAAAGTCTTGGTCAAACTCAAAACATTTTGTAGCGGCACTACAAAAAAGTACTACAGCAACATAGTACAAAAAGTACTACAGTGCCATCTATGACGCAGAGGATAAACTAAACATCTAAATCCTGCATCGCTCAAGTAAAGTTATTCGCGACTTAAGACCATATAGAAAAACCGGACAACAACTGTCGGGCAGTAGCCCACCAGCGAACACCCGTCTGGTCGGAGGATCCTCCCTTTTCTATGGGCGATGAAGAACTTTACACCCTGTTCTCCATACCCCCAAACTTTCTTAAACTTACTTAATTTTTTTTCGGAGTTGTAACTTGTAAGTAAGATAAGAAACACCGACTTCATCTAGTTTCAAAAATATTTCGTGTTTCAAAAAACAAATTTACAGATTACATCATTAATCATTCTTACGTCTTTAGTAGCAAATGTCTGATCAACTATTGACTTAATAAGAAAAAAAATTGTTTTAGAAACCTCAAGAACATTTTTAAGAGCTGTCGATTTGACAAAGTAACATTCAATTATTTACATGTATGGAAAACCAACCCTATTTTTTTATTTTTTTCTTAATTTCACACCACTTTGTGTGGTTCACGGAAGACACCTACTCTCCAAATTTCAACAATGTGGTGCCAAGTCAGACAGTCTCGGAATAAAATGACTGTGACATACAGACGGACAGCATGAATCTGTAAGGGTTTCGTTTTAGTCACTTGGCTACGGTCCCTAAAAATCCCAGTATCAAAACGTTTATCGCGACACGACACGTTCCCATATCGGCGTATAGGTATCGGTTACATTGTTACCTCAGCACAAAGGAGGTATTGTTCTCAAAATAACATGCTTGCTACATTAGTGGTATAATGTGAAACGGCTTTATACGGGAGTGGGATATATGGGAGTGGTGAAGGAGGGTACGAATTACCTGTGTCAACTTTGGGATAGGTATGTATGTATGTATTATCGGATTTAACTACGTTTTTTAGGGTTCCGTACCCAAAGGGTAAAACGGGACCCTATTACTAAGACTTCGCTGTCTGTCTGTCTGTCTCCAGGCTGTATCTCATAAACCGTGATAGCTAGAAAGCTGAAATTTTCACAAATGATGTATTACTATTGCCGCTATATTAACAAATACTAAAAATTAAAAAAAATATATATATTAAGGGGGGCTCCCATACCACAGATATGATTTTTTTGCCGTTTTTATAGATACGGTACGGAACCCTTCGTGCGCGAGTCCGACTCGCACTTGGCCGGTTTTTTCAGTAATTGTAAATGGAAGGACCTTAAGTTTTGTGTGGTTCCGTAGGTCATCCGGTTTTCTATAAAATGTTATGATGTATGAACTGTTAATATAACTGTTAGCCTGTGTCATCCCACTTCTGGGCAAAGCTCTCCCCATGACTTCCAAATCCTTCGATCCAGGGCCAATGTGGTCCACTGGTCGTTGGTTCTGTCCAGCTCCTCCCGCCATCTTCTGCGAGGTCTATCGCGTCGCCTTCTGGCTGTGTCAGAGCTCCACATCTTGCTTATTTTGGCCCGCAGCTCGTCGGGCATACGGCAACCATGGCCAGCCCAGTCTCAAAAAAGACAAAGAATGAATTAAGTTTATGTTTAAAACAGACAATTTACGCTACTAAAGGCGCCAATTGGCCTAAACACCTTGTAGCGCTACTATTAAAAGTACTACTAACAGTACTACAGCGCCATCTATGACAGAAATGAAGAACTAACGCCAAACATTCTAAATCGCGCTATTAAGTTATCCGTGACTTAAGACCATATAGAAAAACCGGACAACAACTGTCGGGCAGTAGCCCACCAGCAAACACCCGTCTGGTCGGAGGATCCTGCCTTTTCAACTGGCGATGAAGAACTTTACACCCAGTTCTTAATCCCCCTAAAACCTTACTCCATGCTAAGCAAACTAAAGCGCCTTATCAAACAGCTTGCATTAACCATTAAAGATAACAGTTACCCGTTAAACGGGTTAAACCACGTTTAGAATGCACTGCTTCGGGTTCAACTTAATAAAATAAACTACAAACTGCTAATTGGTATTAAGATTATAAGACGCAGAATTGGGATATTAAGAGAAGTGTTGCGTAAGTGGTGAGGATTATCTATTTCTAGCAGTTGGAAGATAGGACAGAATTGGTATTAGAGATGAGAAGCCCTAGCACGGCCGCGCGGTGTGTACGTGATTTCATAGCACGATGCCTACTTTTGCACTACGACTACTTTTTTGTACTTTCAAGTAATCGGCCAACATTTTGAAATCACCATACATTTGATCGCATGATGCCAACAATCAACGTAAATACGTCAATTTTGAAATTAAAAATACTCGTTTCAGATATATAGGGTGACTGGTAATTAGTGCATAATCAGCCTACAATGTTCCCACTGCTGGGACACACGGCCTCCTCTTCATGAGAAGGAATGGGCTATAATCCACCACGTGGGCCCAATGCGGGTTGGTTAATTAAGTTAATTAGTGACCGTTACTTAAACACGTGATAGTTCTCAACAAATGACAAACAACTTTTCCAAAGGAACATGTTTTTTTTATACACATACGTATACTTTTGCGGCGACCGCGCCACAGGCCAGCTGCCACAAAAGGTTGAAAACCCACTGTTGCACGGTACGATAGTAATAAGTCAGAACGCCGTCACGCGGCTAACAGCTGATAGGTCACAGGCAATTTCATACGGCTGTTGTGTTATTGTGATAACATTAAGTCAGAAAAAAAATGTTTCTTTGGGAAAGTTGTTTGTTATCATGCAAATCACGTGTATAAGTAACAGTCACTAATTAACTTAATTAACCAACCGGCACTGGGCCCGCGTGGTGGATTATAGCCCATTCCCTCTCATAAAGAGGAGGCCGTGTGTCCCAGCAGTGGGAACATTGTAGGCTGATCATGCACTAATTACCAGTCACCCTATATATCTGGAACGAGTATTTTTAATTTCAAAATTGACGTATTTACGTTACGTTTACACTGCGCGGTCGTACTTAGGACCTCTGGTTACAAATGCGAATCCAGAGTTCAGGGGGTTACTATAGAGGGCAAGAACCTCACGTCCCAGCCGCCGCGGGAGAAGCACCGGGCGTCGGGGGCCATGTGGTGGCTCTCGGCCACCGTAGGCGCGGGCCTGTGGACGGTAAGTAATGGGCTAGCTCGCCGTCCGTCCGTCTTATGACGACAGGCCATGTCGACGGCGCGTTCGTGTTCCGCGCCTCAAAGAACCAGAGGGGCCCCTCTGGTTTGCTGACATCTCTGGCCAGGCAAGGGCCGATGCCAGCCAGGGCTGTGGGACTGTTCGAAAGAGATACCGCGGCCCTGGAACATAAAGGGCAAAAGAAGGAACATGGATGGTTTTTAGTCAGTAAAAGTCTGACACTCCCTTCCGCTCCGCCCAGAGCGGGAGGAGTCATTTGATGATTTCCCATCCCAAAAAAAAAGGGGTTACTATAACGTCTTAAAGCAGGAGTAATTCCAGTGAGGGAAAGAGACAGAGCTATACAGGTCGTCTAGCGCCATCTCTTTCCTATATTGGAATTATTCCTGCTTTAAGACGTCATGGGAGACCACTACGCAGTAGTTTGGTTTCCATAAGGAAACCCCCAGAAGCGAAACCTAGATTTTTGTATCGAGAATTTCTGATTATTTCAGGTATTTCTACCTACCATACTGCGTTTTCTAGGAAATACAGGCGTAAATACAGGGTTTTTAGGTCATGCCATTTTGTCTATATTTTATTCATAAGACTAGCATGCACTAAGGCAACAATAACATTTGTGTCCATGCGTATAGAGTCCATTCTACACTGAGTTAATTCTTTTTGAAAATTTTAAACATGTTTTTCTAGGAACTGCACAACAGCTACAGAATATTGTGTCAGTTGCGCTCAAGTTTAAAATTTTCTTCGAGAAAATGTAAAAAGTTTTCCAGAAGCAATGTTTTTCATCTTTTCGCTTCAGCAATAGTTTTTATTGTAATAAAGGTGGAAACAATGTATTTCCAAAGATTTTAGACAAAATAATGACTAGCAAATAAGCAGATTATAAAGAAAGCAGGATATAGAGTTCTTTATGAAGGAGCTCGTCCGAGGGAATAATTACCAACCACCATACTCTTCATAGTCATAGGACTCGAGTTCCAAGACACGCACCTCTCTTTTTTCGGAGACATGTGCGTATTGTATAATTATCACTTGCTTCGGTGAAGGAAATTATCGTGAGTAAACTAGCATGCCTGAGAGATATTTCTCGACGGCATGTTAAGCCAAGTCAGAGGCCCATGGGCGGCATAAAAACCGTGACACCAGGGTAGGCACTAACCACACGAGAAAGAAAAAAACCATACCCTTTTCTGTTGTGAGATATCGTTACTTTATTTCAGGAATATACGCAATTTTATTTTATTCTTTAAAATGGAAACGCTCTTGCAAAAAGTCTAATATTGAAAATACCCATATATGGGGCAGTGCCTACCACTAATCCTGCCAAGGCGCTTAAAATACTGGTATGAGTAAACTACCTGCTTTTACTAATAGAATTTCAAAGATAATTATCCTTGTTTTTCCAAAATATTTGAATGCAAGCCAATTCCGTCAGAATGACATAAAATTCCATCATTTACAATCATTACCATGTCGTATTACTATCAGTAGAAATTACAATTTATTACTGAAAATAATGATTACTAACGACTGACTTTTCCTGAAGCTGTCAACGGTAACATTAATGTACACTGTTTAAAGCACTATTACATGCTGTTTCTTTGCAAATAAACAAGATAAATAAAAGAATATCAGTACTAATAATTTTAAAAGAAAAAAATGCATAAAATGAAAAACACGGCAAAGAGCGGTTCTTACTCACGGACTAAGAGTTCCGTATTACTGAAACCTATAGTGACTTGAGATTAAAGCAAAAAGGTCAGGGCATACAAAATTAAGAACTAAACGACTACATGCTAAGGCCACTCTCTGTGGGGTCAACAAGCCTTGGTTTAGGACGTCAATGTGGAAGATCAGCAAGGGTCAGGCTTGATCGGATCAAGCTGAAACCAATATAGTTTACATTCTATTTATTGTTGTTTATGTCCCAAAGCAACACAATCATATTCTGTGAGAATTCCAACTACCTTCCCCTTTTTCAATTGTAATGAAATAGACACAGCTTTTAGACAGAACTCATGGATGTAATAACAAAAAGACAGACACAGGTAAGTAATTGTGTCCCTTTTTACTAAAACTTATGCTATATGTGCCAATGCCGTATATCTTTTACCCTTTGGTTACGGAACCCCAAACAGTCAGTTCTTTTACAATACATTTTTCTATTTTTCTGCAACGGAAAACTTCAAGGATGAGTTAGTAAAGAGCTAGAAATAGCACAAGGGAGGATGGTGGAAGGGAAGTTCTTACCTATAGTTCTATAGCGTTAGCTGTTGGTAGGTATTCCGGTCTCGGATGACGTAAAGGGCGGGTAACGCCCTTGCAGTGCTGCAGCTTTGCGCTGTAGCGTATGTGAAGCGAAAAGAAATACAATAAGTTAGAATAGAATAGAATAGAATAGAATAGAATAGAATAGAATTTTATTTTGCAAACATGGGTAATACACAATAGTTGTTATGAAATAACAAAGCTCAGCCATATTTTACCATTCGGCATGCAAACATTTACATTATTTATGAAACTTGTGCTTACATTTTTAAAGATCAAATCGTTAGAAAAAAATATACTGGTTTTCATGGTATACATATTATAGTTGTGTATGTTGCAGTTTATTTTATTTATATATGTGTATTAGTATCAATTTGTATATAAATTTTCGAAAACAAGAAGTTTTGTTTAGATATTTATTTTGTACCCTATCACAATGTTTTCTTATTTAACCCAAAGGTTCACTGGTAGACGGCTGCGGGACTGTTCGCTAGAGATACCGCGGCCCTTGAACACAAAGGGCAAAAGAAGGAACATGGACGGGTTTTAGTCAGTAAAAGTCTGACACTCCCTCCCGCTCCGCTCAGAGCGGGAGCAGTCATTTGATGATTTCCCATCCCAAAAAAAAAAAAAGGTTGACTGGTAGAGAATGTGTTGTGGCATTAAGTCCGCCTATTTACTACTATTGTACATGAAGTTTAAATAAATAAGTAAATTATAATGTAAGATTACGGGTACTTGTGTAATGTCACGTAATGCGTGCTTGAATGCGTAAATAAATATGCAAGGCAGAGTAGCTAGTCGCTAGGCACTGTTTAAATCAAGTTTAAATGAACCCTATACTATAATATCTTTAAAAAACTACAAAAACCGGCCAAGTGCTTGTCAAATTCGCGCATGAAGAGTTCCGTACCATCGTAGTATCGGAGCTCCCTTTAACTTTTAATTTATTATTTGTTGTTATAGCGGCAACAGAAATACACATTCTGTGAAAATTTCAACTGTCTACCTATTACGGATCATGCGATACAGCCCGCTGATAGACAGACAGACCGATGGACAGACTGTCGAAAACGAAACTAGTCAAAAATAAATACGAACCTCTAATGCATTAGGTCAAAACTACGAATAAGTCAAAAATACTTTTGACTGAAAAAATCAATCAAAACTACTCTTTAGTGACACTTTTAAAATACATTTAATAGTGATTCTAGTTAATTAAAACTAAGCTGTAGCTTTGCCTTACAAATGTGTTCGTTATTAGCTTAAAATATCTCCAAAGTGACATACATCAAAGGCCTCAGAAAAGTATGTACTGAGTGGAGCCGTTACGCTATAGATAAACTAAACGCCGGTTATAAATAAATCAAAAGAAAATCCATTTCTCTATTTCAAGCGCGTATCTCTGCCAAATACGCGGGCTGTCTAATCGCCATCTTTAATTATACTGTTCTTTCATGACTATTTTACCTCTGATAGCAACCCAAAGAGCAATCCATCAGCTACCTTATTGCAACTGGAATAAAGCACATTTTGATTTTATAGTTATACAAAATCGGAGGTTAATTGTCTATGCAGGAACTGTAAGACATGTACGTCTGCATCGCAATTTGTCGAGATGTCACTGCAGGCCTATGACGTCAAAATGCAGCTGACGTTCCAAATTCAAGTTTCGATGACAGCCGTCAGTTTGTTTTTTTTATATTTAGAATCTTCCAGTTGAAGGAAAATGGTGGTGCGTTTTTTTTGAGGAATATTAAATCTATATTCTATGGTAACTGTGACAAATACGTTTTTCGTGTCTGTCTGGTGTGCTGCTTAGTTCTTGTAAAATATCGACACAATGCATTTCGTTCGGTTTTCACTATCATTCACAGAATTTATTCTGAAAAGATTATTTAGGGGTCATTGAGCATGATACATTGGTACCTACATATTTTTTATTAGGTACACTTAAATAGTAATCAATTTAATGTATTTGTTTTTGTTTATTGTGTTTTTGTTTATAGTCGTAAAAACCACGCGTAGCAGGGCGGCTAGCTAGTCAAAGTCAATATAAAAATAAGTCGCAAAAACTGTTATTGTTTTTATTTTTTTTAACTTAATTTAATTTTGATTAAACCGAAGCAAAGTCCTTTGACGTCAAACTGTAGTTGACGTTCGAATTTAACCCGCATTTACCGAGGGTGACATTTTGCTAAAACAAACAATCTTCTGAATTCATAGTTTTAACATTATAAATGAAAAGTAACTCACTAGTAGTAGTGACTAGTAGTAGTGTGGTGTGTGTCTAGTAGTAGTGTGTAGTGTGTCGCTAGTAGTAGTTTCACTTTTTCACAGCTAACGAATAAACGAATTTCGATAGACTTTTAGCACATAAATCACACCTTGTTCTAGGTTATCACATACGATACCTTTTATTCCCGTTCCCGGGGTACGATTTACTACACGTGAGCAAAGCCACGGGCTAAATCTTACTTCCTACTATAATATTATAAATCCGAGAAGGAATGGATGGATGGATGTTTGTTACTCTTTCACGCAAATACTACAGACCGGATTTGGATGAAATTTGCATTAATATATAGGATATTTTTTATCCCGGTAGTACGATCCCGCAGGACATTATCGAACTCCATGCCGGCGAAACCGCGGGCATAAGCTAGTCTAGTACTAAATATTCTCGAAGGTAGGTATTTTAGATTTAATGAGATGTCTATTTGACACTTAATTTAATGCTATGTCATTCCAGTACGCCTATGACGTCGGGTCTGGACTGGAAGACATTCCAGGTGACATTTGATAGTCAACGTGCGTCTGCAAGGATGAAATTTTAATTTTATGGATCTTAAATAAAATTTACTGACGTACCTACCTTAAAATAAATGTATTTAATTCGAAACTATATTATTTATTTTGCGTCAGTACCGACGATGTAAAAAGAAATTGTCAAATAAAAAATATAAGTAATATTGTGTGTATTGTTTTTTTTTGTTTGATTATTATTGTGTTTATATTATTGTGTATATATTTTTTATTATGTATTTATTTCACTAGGACAACCATGTGTTTGTAGATGCATTTAGTTTAGTATCCGCCCAAAATTGTCCCACTGCTGGGACGGAAACCTCCTTTCTATGAAAGAAAGAAAAAGTATTTTAAAACAAAATTAAATGAAAGAAAATTTAATTAAATAAAAGGAATATTAAAAAATAAGACGTAGATTGAACTAAATTGGTCCTGTACAAGGTCAAAACGGTCCCCCCTATTTCAGCTCGATGCTGTAACATTTAAAAAATGTCTATGAAAGGCAGTGGCCGTTGGTATTTTACAAATCTAAAAAATTAATCAAATCTATTTTGGCGGTTTGTTAAGCGAACGGTTTTAAGAGAAATTTGGCACACAGATACTTTATAACTTGGATTAACATATATGATACTTTTTGATCCCGTGGGATAATTACCAAACTCGGCGTGGTTGAAGCCGCGGACATAAGCTAGTTTTATCCAAATATTTGAGATTTTCCAAACTCGGAAACCACACTTTATACATAGTCAGACGAGACAAGACTTAACATCACTGGGAAACATTGAACAAAGTCACTAAGTCAGTCAGTATCAAAGTCCATGACACAATAACAATTAGTATTTACAAAAAACCCAAACACTGCACTCGATACCTATAAACACGAAACTGCCATATCGATTGAAACCGATCACAATCGCGTGTGAGACTCTACCGGCCGCCGTGAATAAAATTAAACCCGACCTCAAAAGCTGCCGAAACGTGCCAATCGTAAATAATGGCCGACGAAACAATAAACAGCGTATTTTAATAGCTATTATAAAACATTGCCACTTCACCAGCTTACAACTTTGATTTGGTTTATGTAACGGTGACTTGATTTTCATGGATCTAGAGTTTTTACCAGGTTTTTACCAATATTTTTAATTACATAACGTAACATTGCCTGTAATCTCCGAAAGGTACAGCAGAGGTGTACTTAATGGTACACTCGCCTACGTCAGTTATGTTTAAGTCCCATGTAATAGGTGGAGAGCCTATTGCCATCAATCGGGCTCAAATCTAGATTCTTGAGAAATTGCTGATGGAAAAACCCAATAACAGTTTGCTCAACTCGGGAATCGAACCTAGGATCACATGCTCAGCCGACTTCACCGCAAAAGACGCCTTAGGTTTAAAAAGTACCTAGAATTATGATGTGTTCTTGGTAAACTAAGATATCAAAACTACCCAGCAAGTCAACTCTCTGACTTCTTGCTACAAAATAGGTGGTAGGTTTACGGTGTTGACAACGAAATGAATAAATAGGTCTTGTTGTCTGTCTGGCTACATTTAGAACGTTTCCGAAGGTTAATTTTCGTACTTATCGGGAGCGAAACTGCAGGCAAAAGCTAGTGTTTTATATATGCAAGCTTCCACCAGAACTCTGCCATATCGACAGCGTTAGCAGTAGCTGTAGACAGGTCCCTCAAAGAACAGTAAATACTAGCCGACGAAACAATAAACAGCGTATTTAAAAGCGATTATAAAACATTGCCAGTTCACCTTACAAGTTTGATTTGGTTTTCGAGTAATGATGACTTGATTTTTATAGACCTAGGTACAGTTCTTTCCGCCCAGAGCGGGAGGAGTCATTTGATGATTTACCATCCCAAAACAAAAAAAAAATGTACAGGGGGTCTAAAATGGCTGCTGTAGCAGAATCATAATAGGATATTAATATGAATTACGTTTAAATTCTTAAAATAGTCATAGACGTACCTGCCATTATGAATTGAAGGGTACAGGGGCAAAACCAGGAATGTCACTAAAAACCCAATATTTAATTTATGATGACAACATTTTCATTTTCCCGCGTATTTTTATTTAGCAGTATACAAAAGCGTAAAAACAAGACTAGTCAGATGTATCACTTAAATTTCAAAACGACGTACAGGAATAAAACAGGGAAGGTCCATAGTGTAACTGCTAACTGCCTACCAAAATTTTCTACCTATTAGTGCAGAAAAGTACAAGGACTTAATGGATTTAAAAATATTTGAGGGGGCCCAATCCTACTTTTAAGGCATTCCCCATGTCTAATAATTAAGCAATTATTTCATTTGGACATTCCCAGTTTTTGTATGTTCCAAAAGTGAACTATTTTAATTTTTTAAATATTTAATTATTTTTCATTTTCATAAAACTATTTTTTGTTCCTAAAATGAAGACTTTAAAAGCTAAAGTTAAGTTTGTATTAGTTGGATAGAAGTTAAAGTGATACTTAAGAAACTTGTTAACTTTTAAATATTAAAATGCTAATTACACAACTTTTTGTTTTTGTGACATTTCTTGTTTTGCCCCTGTACCCTTCAATTGTCACCTTGTGACCATTTTACGAATTTAAACGTAATTCATATTATTATCCTATTATGATTCTGCTAAAGCGGCCATTTTAGACACCCAGTTCTTTCACTGCTATTTTGTGTTTGACAGCAGCATTCCAAAAGCAGCCTTATTATTACAAGAATAAAGATAAGGTACTGTAATTTTGACAGAAACAGTTCTTTGGCCGTTATTTATCTGTGACTAGCTTTTGCCTTCGCGTTAATTTAGAATTTGATATTCAATTTGGGTTTTACTGTGCTTGTTATACCATCATTCAATCATAATTCGAAAGACACGTGGCGCCGTTATCATAAGAACGTTATTGCAGTTTTCCTCAGGAACAGTACTTTTTTAGGGATGAAAGGTACCCTATGTCCATTTCAGTACACCTGACAACGTATATGCAAAATTTCAGGATGATCGGTTCAGTGGTTTAGGCGTGGAAAGGTAACAAACAAACTTACTTTATAATACTAGTTAAGATTTTGTATCACTGTCAAAATGAAAAATGTTGTGCAGGAAAGGCAGGTAACAAGGCGTGGCATTTTCTGCAGCCCCTCCGCACTGTAAAATATTTGTCAAGGTAATGTAAAGATTTTTCTGTAAGGCTTTTGACACAGTGATGATGAAAAGTATAAATTAAGATGGCTCTATTATGTAAGTCCAGAGTATCAACTTATTACTCAGACAAATTCCTTCAGGATTACTGGGATAAAAAGCTATTTCGTAGCACGATGCCTACTTTCGCACTATGACTACTCTTTTGGACTTTCAAGTAATGGGTAGCACAATGCCAAAATTTTGAAAGGTGGAAGGGACACCGACGCGAAAACGGTTACCACGTATCCAGTAAATCATTCTTAACCCTCCACATAGAACTTTTTCGTCGGTTATCTTCACTATAATATTATAAAGAGGATTTTTTTTTATTTTTGTGTGTGTATGTTTGTAATGAATAAACTCAAAAAGTACTGTGCCGAGTTCAAAAAACCTGTCACTATTGGAAAGCTACATTCACCCTGAGTAACATAGGCACCCGTGCAAAGCCGGAACGAACCACTAGTTAAAAATAAAACAGCAGTTTTTGCAAAACTGCAATACTTACGCGGTCAAAATGCATGGAAAAGCTGTTTTTTTTAAATTACCGATGATAAATTTCTATGTGAGGGGCTCAGAATGATGTACTGAATTCGTGTCCTTTTCGCGTCGGTGTCCCTTCCATCCCGTATTCCCGTCCATTCCGTCCAGTAATGATGAGATAGATCATTATCTATCTATTTGCTAAGCGTTAAAAGGACAGATGGACTTTAAAATTTATTTACATTTATTAAGTACGGATTAGTGCCAGAAGTTTCTAATGCAGCGATACTATGCAGACTGTGGTTTAGTCTGCGGTAAACCAGTATTCA
This sequence comes from Eurois occulta, assembly GCA_950022335.1. NCBI lineage: Eukaryota > Metazoa > Arthropoda > Insecta > Lepidoptera > Noctuidae > Eurois > Eurois occulta. The sequence goes on from OX465502.1 coordinate 2,011,818, forward strand.
GGATTATTCTCTTTAAACAACTTCAAAGGGACAAAACCCCGGATCGTAGTATCCAGTCGTAGCAAGCATTTGTTTAATAACTAGCTTTTGCCCGCGACTTCAGTCGCGTGAAAATATTGATGTGTATGTGTGAGAAAAAAAAGAATGGAAAAAAAGAATGAAAAACAAAGACAGACAGAGAAAAGTAAGCTCGGCCGTTTCACATAGAAAGATAGTGGTTTTTAACATTAGTGAGCGAGATAGTACTTATCAAATATCATTGTGAGCAAAAAAACGTGACCATTTTTTGACATGAAAGAGTGAATCTTACGGTTTAAATCTTTAAAACTCCGTAACCTCCGCAAAGGCAAACTATAATAGTTTTATGGTGTCACCGTGAATGTGTCGTAATATCGTGCGATATTCCCGAACCTTTACTGTATGTCTCGATGGGCACTTGTCACCAGTTTTATCTTTCCTTTATTTTATTTCTACGTCATTTTATTAGTTTTACTGTATAACCCACAGAGCACGAAACAGTCGGTAGCTCTTGGAGACGGTAGAACACATAACATTCGTTCTGAATATGCAACGTCTATAATGTTCGCCCTTCGAGTCAGTCAGTTTCTATTCTTCTCTTGTGTCATAATGTGGGTTATTTTGCGGTCAAACTGAGCGGGGTAGACTGCGGACTGGCTGCGGTTAAAATTTTCTATCGGTTTATTTAGTCTTCTTCTGTATCGTTTGGTTAGTGCCTAATCTGGTGTCGGAGTTTTTATGCCGCCCATGGGCCTCTGACTTGGTTTTACATGCTGTCGCGAAATATCTCTCAGGCATGCTGGTTCCCTCACGATGTTTTCCTTCACCGAAGTTAGTGATAATTATATAATACGCACATGAATCTGAAAAATCAGAGGTCTTGGCATTGCGACGGTCACACCACTAGGCTATCACTGATTACTGGTTTATTCGGTAAGGTTTCGTTTTTGTATAATTTCTCGTTCTGGCGCTATTTCGGAATAGCTCATGTTTTGTGCAAAGCGCATTGCTGAACTTATTCTAACGATCATATATTTTCAAGGTTACATTCTTGAAAAAAAAATCTTGTTGTGACATTTCCAAAACGTACGCCTACATAAATCTGTGTTCTTATCTCCTGTCTGTTCTAGGACATAAAACAATAAACTCCTAGACTGAATCTCAGACCGACAGCCGAAGATTTGTAAATATGCGGGCATACCGCATATTTACAAATCTTCAGGGATTTTGTAGGATCCAATTTGACCCTTAGACATTTTGGGTAGATTTTTGGAATCCATAGGTTTATTTATTTTGGTATTATTTAGGATAATCTTAAGGATGGAGGATTCTGTAGATGTCTTGTCTAGATATAATCAAACGAAAATGACATACACAATGATTAGGCTGCTTTTCCACTATAGACGAGCGAGGATGCGTAGCGAGGGATGTGTGTGAAACTAACCTATAACATCGCTTCTTTTTCACAGCGTGAGGTATTCTAGCTGTGTGATTGGTTCCACACACATCCTTCGCCATGCATCCGCTCATCTCTGGTATAAACGCAGCCTTGGGCACAGGTGTGCCCTATTTGAACCCCACATTTCGCTAGTTTTTTTAAGGCTCAGATAGGAAAGCAATTAAGTTATTCAAAAAATAGCGATGGCAACTGTAAAACTGCGCATAACTAGTCGCAGGTATCGTTATTGATTCAAAATCTTTTACTGCCACTAAATATTTCAAAATAGCTTGACCTCATAGTCGTGAAGACAGTTTTGAGTATGAATGTGGAGCCATCCAGATTTATGCAAGAGTAGAGGAAGACCATAGAAACGATGGATGGACTGTGTGATGTATGATGTGGCCAGAAAGGAAGTGTCTGAAGAGGTGACGAGTGGTAGAGAAGTATGGAAGAAGAAGACATGCTGCTCCCCAAATAAATTGGGATAAGGACAGGTGGATGATGATGAGCATGACTTCATTGGTCAAATTATGACTAAGCTATAGGCACAACATCTACAGGCCTTACCAATTACAGCAATGTATACACCTAAAGCTTACAAACATTTTTTCTAAAACTTTTGCCATTTTTAGGAATCAGAAACAGATTTGATTAAAAACAACAAAGTTTACTTGACCTAAAATTATCAGAATTTACAAAACAAATCACAAGATATTCACAATCAAAAATAACACCAAAGAAGTACTCAAATACAGTAGGAAGAATACAATTTAAAGACTCACGACCTCCTCGTATGACGGATGATAGCAGAAAAGGGGCGCGCTCCTTCTACACCACTTTTATACCGTCATCCGCCGTACCCCTACCCTCAACCTAAATAATAGCCAACACTATTATCAAAACTAATAACTTAGCACTGTTAAAATGGACATTATTTTTTTTTAAAGGAATGTATAGGAATGAAAACCCAAGGACATGAATGACAAAGCTGTTCGATCCTTCATTTTCAGGCACCAATCTTACTTTTTTCAGGATTTTTATTATGTCCATTTTCCTTTTTCGATATTTCTTTTCTTCTGTATTCAATCTTTTGCAAGAATTCATGCATGAATGAATGATTCTGTAGATATCAATATTTTCTGTTTCTATTTTTTTTTTCGATACACGTTTAGAGTTTGACGTAGTTTTATTACAGCTATATAAAAAAGGCACAAAACGATTATTTACTTCGTTGCTTCATTTAAAATCCTCCGATTTATAAACTCTTTGTAAAAATAAACGCACAGACGGTCAAAGCTGTTAACAATGTTGTTTTTGGCTCAAAAGAAAAATGACGAATTGTAATATATTTTTACTGCTTCGTAAAAACTTTGAGATACATTGGCATAAAGGAAATTACCGTTTATTGATACAGCTTTGATGAAATAAAAGGTTTTTCATTGATCTATAAAATCGGGTTAAAATTAAAAGTTCAGTCGCTGTTTAGATTATTATTTTATGCTAAAATAATAGCTCGTCACTCATCGTCATTCGCATAATTTTTTTCGTAAATAATCAGATGTTGCATCAATATTATAATTGGATCGGATGTCATCGACCTCTATAACTCCTGCTATCATCATTGAAGATATATTGGACTGACGGCAATCATCATCTGTCTAGCCTTTGTCCAACTACGTTGAGGCCCGTTTCCAGTCTAACTGGATGCAGCAGAATACCAGTTTTTTACATGTAGCGACTGTCTATCTGACCTCCACAACCCAGTTAGTACTGGGTAGTACAATATCCCTTGGTATGACTGTTTGTCTGACTTTCGGGCTACTGACTACCTGTAACGACTGTCAAAGATCTACTACTACTAAATGACAGCTGAGACCAACGGCTTAATGTGTCACGGTGGAAACTCGGTATGTCACCCATCCACGGATCAACCTAGGTAAGCGTGGCTTAACCTAAAGATCGACCCGAGCGGCTGTTATTATTTAGCCACGTGATCCTCGAGCACGACTTTAATCAAGTATGTAAAAGATGTTAATTCTTTTTCATTTTTCGATTTACCGAGTGCCGAAAACCAAAATTGTTGTATCTGTCCTTTAATGATTTTTCACTTCTTGTTCAAACTTTGCACTTCAAGTGAAATATGTCGAACGAACGACAGAAATGAACAAAAATTAACACTTCTGATTTTCGCAAACACTACATAATTCTCTATGAACCAATTCTATTTACTGACGATCGTACGTTAACCTAGCAGTCATGTAAACTGACCAGACGTATAGGTACCTAGGTATAGGTATATACAGGGCGTGCAAGACGCTCACCCGCTGTTTACAATACACAGACTGCAGAACTGACAAGTATTGTTGTGTTTCGAAATGCAAATCATAGCAGATAACTCTATGTGTTGGTAAATAGGAGGTATTTAACAATATAGATATTATAGATAGATAGATCCTGGATTTAAAATATTTTGTTGTTCTGTCTTATCAGCACATGACCTGGACAGACATTCATGGCATTTCCTTCGTTAATTAAAACATTATAATAAACTTTCCGTACATGAGCGTAATAACCTACAACACGTTCAAAAGTGTTTAACAGAGATTTTCGTCGATCTTCGGGTCAAGAAGTGCTTGCATAGGTTGATCTGTAGATGGAGGACAAGCCTTCACATACCGAGGTTGGCGCTGACTGTCATTTGTGGATCTTTGACATCCGAAAGTCTGATAGCGAGTCTTACCAAGGAATATTGTATTAGTACTAACTGGGTTGTCGAGGTCAGATAGGCAGTCGCTCCATTTAAAATACTGGTATTCAGCTGCATCCGATTAGACTGGAAGTCAACCCCAACATAGTTGAGAAAAGGCTAGGCAGATGAGGTGAGTGTCGAAATAATCATGAATGGTTGTCTAGAATGATGTACAGAATCTGGGATTTAACCCCTTATATTTAAAGTTACCTTTAAAATGTGTATCTTTTTATAACGTGTGAAGTTGGAACTTTGATCTTCCATATCTACGTAACTAGAAGGTTACTAGGTATAGACGAGGGCCGGCAGTCTCGACATAGATACCGACATTGTCGCAAACTTTCGATCGCATAATAAGAACGAAAAAATTCGTTTGCAATAACGGTCTTTGCGAGAAACTCATCTTGGATGTTGAGACTTGCATTTCTCACAAGCATCGTTATTGCAACCGATTTTTTCCGTTATTATTAAGCGATCGAAAGTTTGCGACAGCGTCGGTATCTATGTCGAGACTGCCGGCCCTGTACAAAAAAATGATCGCAATGACGGGAAGAACAATTAGTGGCTCTCGTCTTTATGAAGGGTGTTTTTACACCCGTTATGTACACGTTTATTGATAATAGGTAGCGTATCAATGGTTAACAGTGATATTTATTCTTGTTTATGTAATAGTTGGTACATTTATTGTTACATCGTGTTCATCCTACTATATATAAATTATACATGTGAAAGTTTGTGAGGATGGATGGATGGATGGATGGATGTTTGTTACTCTTTCACGCAAAAACTACTAAACGGATTTGGATGAAATTAACGGATTTGGCATACAGATACCTAGTTTATAACCTGGATTAACGCGTAGGATACTTTTTATCCCGGGTAGTACGATCCCGTGGGGCGATTACCGAACTGCACGCGGGCAAAGCCGCAGGCATATGTTAGTTGATAAATAAATATAGGATTTGTCATAGCATCATGCGGGTGTATTTGGAAGTGTACCAAATATTAACATGATGAACATTTAGTCAACTAGAAATAAACGGCGTAGTACGAAATGTTTTTTCGTATTTTATGAAAACCGATCTCTTTTTACTGCTTCGATGGTCTAGTGGCCACAAGCACTTACTGAGCATGAGGCCTAAGATTTGATTCCTGAGTTGGCCGACGTGATGTTCAATTTTTCCACCAGGAAAAAATGAAACTGAGTTTCAGCCCGGAGTCAGGAATTGTGCAATAGGCTCGCCCCTATTGAGACTTAAACATAACTGGCGAAATATGAGTATCTGTATATTAGGTACAATTTTGCCTAATCATGTGTGTATCAAGACACACTAATCAGATGCTTCAAGCAAAATAGGTAACGGTATGTGCGTCAGATGGAATCAAGCCTATCTCTTGGCAATTGTTTTAAGCGTATAGTTACTACCTAATATCACACCTGTGATCCCCGAAGGGTTAGGCAGAAGTGTACCTAATACTAAACCCACATTTCGCCAGTTATGTTTAAGTCCCATGTAATAAAGGGCTAGCCTATTGCCTTCAACCGGACACAAATCCAGACTCCGTGGCTGCTACTGAAAAAATAATTAAAAAACCAATAACACTTTGCCCGACTCGGTAATTGAACCCAGGACCTCTGCTCAGCAGTCGCGCTTGCGACCATCGAGGCAGTTACAAAAATACAACAACTGCAGTTTGGTATACAAACTAACTCCAGACAGTACAGTAAGTTTATTTCTCAAATGCTCACAAACCGGTGCAAGCTCGCGGTAAACACAACGTCAGAGTATGAATCATACAATGTAAATAATTGCAGTGTAGTATATAGTGCTCTGTTGCCTGTAAATAGACTTAGGTGAAACGTAGATGGAAAGGGAATTAGGTAAAACAGTTTATTTACTTCACTGATAAAATAAATTAGAAAATTGTTTACTTGTTTAAGAGATAGCGTCCGTTGACAGACGAAATAAACATTTTGTAAACCCAGGCAATAAAGACGAGGATGAGAATGTAGTTTTATGTCTTCTTCATAAAGTTTTATAGCAATCTACATTGAATTTGGCCACAAGCATGTCACTTGAGTGAGAGCAGCGGTGGCCCAGTGATGGCGGCCCCGACTTACGAACAGTAAATCGTGGGTTCGAACTCAGGCAGGCGCATTACTTTGTGTAATTTGTTTCATCACCACTGCTCTCAAATACGGTGAAGGAAAACATCGTGAAGAAACCGGCACGTCCTAGAACCAAAAATTCGAAGACATGTGACATCTACCAACTCTTGAGAGGAGGCCGTGTATCCCAGCAGTACATTATAGGCTGATTATGCTATGTCACCTTGAATAGCGTCTATCAGCTCATGTGAAATACAGACAGAACAGGTGACACGATATTAAGTTTGACATCCTTTGTGGAACAGTTTCATGACTGACTGTCTGATTGACAAACAACGTTTTGCCTTGTACTTAGGTCTAGTGTCGCAGTAATTGTTAGCAGCACTGCTAAACGTATGGGCCTAGGTTTAATTAAGCTTAGGGCAAAGTGTTGGTCAAAAAAGTTTAAACTATTGTATTTACCTTTGGTGCAACACCTCGTTATTTTTTCTTTCTTGTGGATGTATTTAACCTACATTATTAGTAGCATCTTCATTCTTTAAGTAGGTAACATAACATGTAACAAATAAATAAATTGAAGTCTGTTTGTAATATCAAAATAACAGCTTTTTACTGAATGCATATGAAAATTTATATACGGCACTTATGACAAAAACACATTTTTTTTAATTTTTGTCTGTCTCTATCTGTTTGTTCCGGCTAATCTCTGAAACTTTTACTGGCAGATAGCTGATATTATAAGGTCTAACATAGGCTAATTTTATTTTAGAAAAATAAATAGAGTTCTGTGCAAAAAAATTAAAATCTTTGAAATTGGTAACAAAATCCGATTCAAAAAGGGAAGTGCCTATAATAATGGGGTTTTTTATAATAATTTCACGCGAACGAAGCTTGCGGGCAACAGCTAGTCATATTAAATATGACTAGCTGTTGCCCGCATTCAAATCATTCAAATCATTTGGAATCACAAATTTTGTGATTCCAAATGATTTAGGTAGACAATGACCTATAGGCCTATACATAGAGTTTCTTCAAGTAACCTAAATAAACCAGTTTAGTGTGACGTCAGCCACATAATTTCAGACAGACAGACGGACCGGAATTCCCATTCATACGTGTTTCCTTCGCAGGCTTCCGGCCCAGATTTTTGTCGCGCGTGGCGGCGTTCCGTCTGACATGTCTTATTGGAAATTAAGTCATGGCAGAATTTCATTACGTAAAAGCCACATAGCTTTTGAAGAATAAAAGATAAACATGATGAGATTAGCTTCTTAATTTTAAGATCCTTAAAGTAATTTGTTTGGAGTTCACAGTAGGAACTCGTGCTTAAACTTCAACTAAAGTAACTAACAATATGGTTAACCTTAAAGTGGGGTCATAAGATCAATATAGATAGGTACGTGTAGCAGTGATAGCCTAGTGGTGTGACGTCGGACTGTCAAGTCATAGGTCTCGAGTTCGAACCCAAGTCACGCACCTCTGATTTTTCGGATTCATGTGCGTATTTTATAAATTATCACTTGCTTTGGTGAAGGAAAACATTGTAAGGAAACCAGCATGCCTAAGAGATATTTCTCGATGTCAGAGGTGAAGTGGTGGTATAAAAACTCTGACACCAGGTTTGCCTAACTATGTAGTTAGGCAAACCTGGTGTCAGGGTTTTGAAATAGAAAAGAATCAGATCAATATAGTTTATTATATTACTTGTCAATTCATAGCTAAACAATACAAAGGAGATGGAAAACGGTGGGCCCAAATGTAATAAGTTGAGATATGATCTAAAAAATTTGTCATATTTTTGTATCTTAGAATATGAAAAATCACCTCAATTTTCAACCTGGAAGCGGAGAAATATGAGAAAATAGTTTTCGTGAGATAATCGATTGAGTAATCGATTACACAGTTACGAAAATAAAACATTTGCAGTACCTAATTAACTCAAAGTAATTAAATGCACAAGCAATATAGTGCATATAATTACAGTCATATTATTAAATCAAATAACAATTAATTACTGAAAAACCAATATTAATGATTATCGATTTCATATCGATTCAAATCTCTCTTATATTTTTAGTCTATGTCACTGACATAACAGCTGACTGACATTGACACTAGACAGTTGCCGACTGTTTTTGTTTGCTCACTCGTTTCGTGTTTTCCGATGCGTTTTGAGTGTTTTCCCGATTATTAGTCATTTTTTACGACCACTGGTTTGTATTTTACGGATTCTGACCCTGCCTACCTTGTACGACCCTTGATTTCACCTTGGACACCGAAGATCGCTCATACGTTTGACTTGGAATTGTTATTTTGGATTTTACCGCCGGCTTGTGGATTGAATATTATTGAAACTATGGATCGCTGTGTGAATTGTGGGATATCCACTGGTCACTGCAATACACTGGGCCGACGACCTTTACACGATGAAACAATTCTGTCAGTGATTCGGCAATGGCTTGCACCTCAGTCTGTAAGTAAATATAACCTCATCTAACCAGCTACCATCCTGGCAGGTTTAAAATACATATAATTAGAAGGCCTATGGAGATTGTTTACAGTTATGGCAAAGAATTATTTACTTATCAAATAATGTTTTATTACCCTAATACACAACAGTTAATTATGTATTGTTTATGTAGCTGAAGATTAATAAAAATGTTCCATTTTTAGTTAAGCAGTAGTGACACTAGTGACTGTGTTTGTCAAGCGTGCTGGGACTTGGCTCAAAGCCCACATGTCGATAACCAAAGAAGACCACTAGACCACCGTAATATTTTTCTCCGCTGCGGACGCTCTCTTGCATCGCGAACCCATCACCTACTTCATACCAACACAACCCGTGAATCAAGAATTTATAATGTTATACAAGAGTGGATTATACCTCGAACTGTAAGTTAAATCAGATTACAATGTGGTATGGTTTCTTGACGACATTTTAATTACAAGAGACGGCGAATAAAACACTATATTAAATGATTTTTTATTTTATTTTAGACATCCTTTCCCTATCTCCTTACCTGTTACCTACCTATCGCTTGAAGTCGTTGACGTTCATTCATATGATTTTTCAAACATTTTCTAGTAAATATAATAACTATTAGTGCAAAAGAACACATTTTGCACTTCAGGAATCAGCTGTTACTTAAAGATTGTAACATAACCTCACTTTTACATAATCTCTTATATCTCTGTTCTCAGATTGACAAAATCCGCAGAATTTTCAGTGAAAGGTTGATAATATATAAGCTATTATTTGACACCACTTTCATCTTCTTACAACTAGGCCCAAGATTGTATGTAATCATTTCAGTCTCCTTATGATGAAATTTAAAAAGCACGTAAACGAAATCAACTTTAAAGAAAGCTTTTGTCCATGTTATCATTGTCGAGTTACGCAAGGGCGAAAATAATCCTAAGAACACAAATTACTGGGATAAAAAGCATCCTATATTCTAATCCAGGTTCCAGGCATTGGTCTACATGTGTTACAAATTTTGTCCAGATCCAATCAGCTGTTAGGGCGTGAAAATGTAACACACAAACAGAAACATTCAGAGGTGTTTTCGCGTTTAAAAAATTTGTAAAGATTTACGTCAGTGTAGTTTTGTTTAAAGTATGATTTACAAAACATACTACTCGGGTGGTCCAGCTGTTAGCCCCAGCTGTTCTGTAAAAACGTATTATTTAATTCACTTCATTCATTGTGCTCGCTGCGAGACGTCAGTGTTTGTGCCAAAACTCTGTTTTCACTTCGACTTTTGCACAGAAATGAACTTGACAGTGAAAGTCTGTAGAATAGGAGTGCGTCGCCAAAAGATGAATTATTTGGAAAATAATAAAGTATACATACAGAGGTATGCTTTATTTCATTCAAATGAATCTCTTATTTAAGACTTTTTAAGTTACAAAGACGTTTAAATAATTATACTTACGAGAGAATGGGACAAGGCAAATTAAAATTAATATGAAATTTTCTTACGTTGATGAATATAAACGTTGATGGATGGAGAGGGAGAGGAAGACCAAAGAAACGATGGATGTATTGTGTGAGGAATGATATGAAAGATAAAGAAGTAAATGATAGCGTGACGGTTGACAGAGGAGAATGGAAGAAAAAAACGTGTTGCGCCGACCCCAAATAACATGGGACAAGGGCAGGGAGATGATGATGAAATTTTCTTACTTGCAATAGCGAACTTTTTGCTGTCAGTTCAAGTGTAACGTGTTAATTGTGTTTCACTGAGACCCAAGACCTCTGTAATATAACTTAATATTCATGAAAAAAAAAACAGCCTTAACTGAATAACGTCAAGGAGTGCGATTTTATTGCTCTCAAGTATATATTTGACGTCTGATAAGCTTAGTTTTGAACATAATCTTAAAATATTTCATATTGTTAGTCTTTTCTTGTTTTCGTATTATGATCTTGGATGAACAGAACGCAAAATGTTTTATGAAAATTTATGTAAACAAGTCTTTTAAATGATAAAAGTGAGTACTTGTTGCCAACTGAGACTCATTATTATTGTTTTATAATATGTATCTTAAAATCTGAAACCCTTTAAATGTCACATAAATATAATCTTCAGTACTAGAACATTATGTTAAAGCTGAATGTTTAATTTAATGGGACACACATCTTATTCACAAAATATGGTACAACTGGATAGACTACCTTATTGGACTAGTCTAGTGGCTCAAGCGTGACTACTGAGCATGAGGTCCTGGGTTCGATTCCCAGGTCGGGGAAAGGGGAATTGAGTTTTTCCATCAAGAATTTCTCAGAAGCGGCTACGGAGTCTAGATTTATGCCCGGTTGATGGCAATAGGCTGGCCCCCTATAACATGGGACTTAAACATAACTGGTAAAATGTGGGTGTACTATTAGAAATAAAGAAATATGTGTTTATTTGGCATTAAAACAAAAACACTTTAAAAATTATACAAAATAAGGGCCTCAGCTCAGTTTAAAGCCAGATGGCAACACAAGGTGTAACGCGTGTCTCTGATTTTCAGCTTGAGCCCACGAGTGCCATACGCTCGAAAACATCGCTCCATTACATAAAAGTCTAAAATATTTCGCTCAAATACCAACTAAAATAAAAGGAGCTCGTAGCTAAATAAGAACAGCCGCTCGGGTCGATCTTTAGGTTAAGCCGTGCTTACCTAGGCTGGTCCGTGGATGGGTGACCACCCATTACATACCGAGTGTCCGTGCTTCGGAAAGCACGTTAAGCCGTTGGTCCCGGCTGACATTTGTACATCTTTGACAGTCGTTACAGATAGTCAGTGGCATGAGAGTCTGACAACCAGTCTTACCAAGGGGTATCGTATTACCTAGCACTAACTGGGTTGTGGAGGTCAGATAGGCAGTCACTCCATGTAACATACTGGTATTCAGCTGCATCCGATTAGACAGGAAGCCGACCCCAACATAGTTGGGAAAAGGCTAGGCAGATGAAGATGATGACCATCTAAAATAAAATGTGTTAGGCACACCTCTGCCCAATCCTTCGAGAATTACAACCGTGATGTTATTGTTACAACTGATAAATCATATTCGGATGGCATCTGTAAATGTATTTGTGATGCACTCAATGAAACATTGCGTCAATGCAGTAAATCATAATTGTGTAAATAAACGTGCTCTATTAAATGGTTTGTTATTGTCGTTATTATATTATGGACTAGCTTGTTTTCACGTACACTAAATAAGTCAGCTGAAGTGGCAAAGGACCGGTCATATTAGCCGTAGAACCGATGACCGTTGGGGTAGACGTGTTCTTGAGGGTTCACTATCCATTTGCATAAAATGTTAAGACCTAATATAACTTAGCATAATTTTGTTTGGCATAATTATATTTTCGCATAATATAATTAGGCATAACAGCTTACGCATAATTTTTTAAGCATAATTTCTCTAACCATAATAATGATGAAGCATAATATTCTAAAGCATAAATTTATTAAGCATAAAGTTCTAAAGCATAACTTTTTAATACGCCCTAGCTTTTTTGCCCGAAGAGGATAATTATCCTCTTCGGGCAAAAAAGCTAGGGCGATCCAATTTATTTCGACGATTGGAAAAAAGCCATATCTCCTGAATCAGGTAATAAATAACATATTAATATAATATACCGTATTGAACACTTTTGTGGGTTTTTTTTTCGCTGTAGGAAGCATGAAGCAAGCAAGGATACAGCATGCAAGCAAGCATACAGCATGCAAGCAAGCATGCAAGCAAGCATGCAGCAAACAAGCAAGCATGCAGCATGCAGCATGCAAGCAAGCATGCAGCATTCAAGCGAGCATGCAACATGCAGCAGGCAGGGTTTCTGTCACGGCTCCAGCGCTGCGGGCCTCCGGCGGCCCCACGCGCCTACGCGATTTTAAATTACACTCTAGGGGTAGGACAAACAAGACTACGTGGAGTCGGTTTTGCAGCAATTCGGTTCTATCACTAACTTTTGTTGCACAGCATATTAAATTTTTAACCAACAATATTTTGTATGCCTAAATATTATTGTGCTAATAGTCATTAGGCCTACTAACGTTATGCGAATCAAATTTATGCCAAAACAAATTAGTTTTTAAGATGATTATGCCAACATAAAATGTATGCCTAAAAAAATTATGCCGAAGTATTATTATGCCAAAAAAAATTGTGCCAAAATCGTTATGCCGAAGTATATTAGGACAAAGAACATTATGCGAAAAGAAGGGATCCCCTTTTACCAACTATGTTGGGGTCGTTTTCCAGTCTTACTGTAAGGCATTCAGCTGCATCCGGTAAGACTGGAAACGTCCCCATAGCCATTTCATACATGGCACGACAGCTTTTCTGACCTTCACAACATAAACACGATGCCTCTCGATAAGACTGGTTGGCTTCCGGACTTCCCGTAACGTCTACCAAAGATTTGAATTGACGGCCGGAACCAACGGTTTAATGTACTTTCAGAGACAGCAATAGACACCCATCCACAAACCAACCTCAGCAAGCGTTGCTTAACCTTTGAGTTCAACCCGAGCGTCTGTTATTATTTAACCAGGAGCACTATAAACCTACGTATTACGTACTAATTAACTCGATCGTAACTCACGCTAACAACATAACTTCGCGTCTGACTCACTGGCGTGATAAACAGCTGATTTTTCTTGTTCTAGCCAATGCGCCACTAAATCGGACTGTGTATAGCGAGTTTTACGTATGTAAACACTTTGTGTTAGAACAATATACTGTGTGGTTTTGAGTGGGGAAGAATTGGGTAAGTGGTCTGTTGTGAGGAAAGAACGGTTCCGTAGGTGTATTTTTTTATTGTACCACGAACGTAGAAGTCAACAATGCTTAGTAACCTTCGGAATAGCTTATTTAACTACGTCATGTGGTAAAATAACATTCGGATATTGTTCAGTCTTCTTACATGTATCTAAAAACAAGTTTACGTTACATTATTTGCGTAGAATTAATTATTAAAAGATACAATTTAAATTGTGTAGTTTTGTGATTGCTTGAAGTTAGAACTGTCAAAAGTTTAAATTCTTACTTCGTTCAAATTCTTGTCTATTGCTTAAAAATGTTTTCTTATGTAGTTACTTAAACACAAATATTTATTTTAACTTGACTATAGATACGATTGTTAAAATTTTGATGGCTAAAAAGCGCAAATAAGTTATTCAGCTACACGGACTCCACTTAAAATTGCTCATATTGCCGTATATGAGAAAGGAAAAGAACGCGAATTGGTAAAATATGGGCATCGTGGTGTTAGTAAGAATAGTCTTGTAGTGTCCCAGAAGTTTTAATTGGTGTTTAAATGGTGTTTTAATTGGTGTGTTATAATTTTACTGTTGCCATAAGAGTCTTCCTCTTATCATATCGAATATCGATGGATCCTTTTTTTATTTAAGTTTGATGGGCCTACTCTTGACCTCAATCTAGTCCTGAGGACAGAGATGAGGTCGACGATGGAACGAGCTAACCCAAAAGAAGCCTATTAAATCGCGACTTAAATAGATTGGGGTCATATGAATTTGGAAACACACACCGACAGACATGCAACCTTGCGCCGGTGGGCCAGGCTATGAAGCTTGGTACCCACCAGCTTATCGTCACCAATGAGCCTCTTAAACTCAGCTGTGGTGCCTCTGCTCATGGGATAGTCACAATGTCATCAAAAGCACATACAAGGTGTAAACGGACCCTTCACAAAGCCGTCAACCAAGCATTCTGTACATCAATCTAAGTACCTCTACCTACGCAAAAATTATTGCTGGGAAACGTCCTTTTTTTTTGGAGAAAAGTCACAGGTTACGGTAGGACTCAATGTAACGCAGATTGTGATGATAGATGCATTGAATAGTACAGGGTCTTTTAGATGTTTAAAGTAAAGTTATAACCTTAGAAAATTTAATTAAAAAAATAATACTTGTGAAAATGTTGTAACTTTGACCTCCAATATCTCCCCAACTAGAAGGTTCCCAGGTATGGTCGTGGGCAAAAAAATATCACAATGACGGAGAGAATAAGTGCCTTTCGGCTTCGTTAAGGGTCTATTTACACCCATTATAACTGGTAATGTAAAAATTTGGGGCACCTGTCATGTCTGTGACAGCTAGACACACAACCCGACTCGCAAAAAAAGTCAAAGTCAAAGAATTTATTGCAAACTAAGTGTACAATGTGGTGTTATGTTATGTTAGTACTTATGACTCATCAGCCTTTTACAAGCATTGCAATTTATCATTCGTCTGCCCATCTTCATATTATTATATTAATGCATTAAAAAAACTATATTTCGCCACGGATCCCTAAAAAGTAAAACATTCGGAAGACGCGATATGTAGCGTCTTCCTGTTCTACGAATTATTAATATATTTAACTAAGAACACATTCTTTTATCTTATTCACCTTTGAAGTTTTATCGGCAAAGATATTAATACCGAGCCAAGATATGACGTTATGGACAGAATTAGTAATTTCTCTCCTTTTAAAGAGATCAAAGGCAAGCTGAAGGTGTTTTTTTGTGGTGAAAAATGGTCGATTTGTGAGATAGTTTTAATTTTATAGCAACAGAAGACTTTGTGACTTAATTTATTCAATAATTGGAAATACTGTTTTAAGCTTTCGCGATTGGGAGATCACACTAATAGTTGAAAATTACGGAAGATATTCCCGTAAGTGTCTAGTGTCTAAGTCCCGTTTGTAAGTGTCTAAGTCTAGTGGTCTCAAGCGCTGAACATGAGGTCGTGAGTTAGATTCCCAAGCCAGGCAGTGGTATTGGGTCTTTCCATTAACAATTTCTTAGTAGCAGCTCAGGACCTGGATTTGTGCTCCGTTAATGGTAATAGGCTCGTCCCCATAACTTGCGACTTAAACTTAATGAAATGTGGTTCAAATTCAAATTCATTTATTTGACCGAATATGGTAAAATACATGGTTGTATTTAAGGTTCACCTCTGTTTAACTCTTCAGAGATTACAGGCGTGATGTTATGTTCTATAATGTCTGTCTATCCCATAATTATAAATAAATAAATTTCACGGAGTCTGCATTCGTCCGTCCGGTTTATGGGTATAGACCCGGCCCCTATAACATGGGACTTAAACATAACTGGTGAAACGTGGGTGTACTGTTAGGTACACCTCTGCCTAACCCTACGCGGATTACTGTTATGTTGTGTTATGATTGTATAAAGAAAGCGCCTATTACCTTTATTATTTATTTTGCTCACATGCACACAGAAACTAGGAAGCACAAATTCGCTTAGAAAATGCAATTCACCATACTCCAAGACGTCCCATCAATTCCTTTCACCACACTGAGCATATCAAAAACTTGGCAATAAGACCTGACAGTAATCACCACATCACCAGTCGCCCATTATAAACACTAACACATGGCCATTACTCCGCTGAGTAATTAAAATTCTTACAACGAGGAAATGCTTCCTTTGATAAATAAACTAAGATGAACCATTATTTTCAAGTGACGTAAATGATTTCCAACACACTGAAAATTCAACTGTATATTTCTTAAGTAGAGTTGAGATTCGGTTGTTGTGTTCAAGGGCTTTCCTTGGTATTCTTAAAGTGAAGTAAATTAATTAAACACACACTGGAAATTCAACTGTTTTGTACAAAAGATAGAGTTGAAATTCCGTTGTTGTGTGACAGGACTGCCTTGGCCTTGCAAGAAAATGGGGTAATGAAAACATATGGCGTTATATTACGCGCGTTAACGCTCGTTTTATTTTAGAAAGTTTTGTTTCGTATTGAAGTACACGTGTTTCGGTGACATTAATTTTGTTCTATTGATTGGGGTAATTGGGTCACGCCAGGTGAATGTTGATGATGTCGGTTTGTTTCTACATAGCATTTTGATGTTATTGTTGAGAGCAGCGATAGCCCAGCTCAGTGGTACGGGTTCCTATTTAAGTGAAAGGACTTTGCTCTATGTTTCCATCAAGAAAAAGATTGCGCTGAAAATATTTCTAAGACATGTATTGAAATAATATCAACCGCTCGGATCTGTCTTCAGGTTAAGCCGCGTTAGCCTAGGTTAGTCCGTGGATGGATGACCACCCATTACATGCAGAGTTTCCTCCGTGCTTTGGAAAGCACGTTAAGCTATTGGTTCCAGCTGCCATTTGTAGATCTTTGACAGTCGTTACAGGTAGCCAAAGACGCGAAAGTCTGATAAGCAGTCACTCTATGTAAAATACTGGTATTCAGCTGATTTTATTATTATAACTGTTTTTATGCTACTAGTTCTTTCTTTTTTGTGTGGTTAGTACCTAACCTGGTATGAGAGTTTTTATGCCGCCCATGTGCCTCTGACTTGGCTCTACATGCCATCGAGAAATATCTCTAAGACACGCTGGTTTCCTCACGTTATTTTCCTTCACCGAAGCAAGTGATACTTTTACAATACGCACATGAATCCAAAATTCAGAGGTGAGTGTCTTGGCTTCGAACTGGAGCTCTATGAGTTGGCAGTCCGACGGTCACACCACTAGGCTATGTATGTGGGACTCACAAAGTTCCTAAGTAGTAATGTTATTTTTTTTAGGATCATGTCTAACTTGTTTTTTTTTTTTAATAAAAACTTTTGGCAAGTTACTTCACGATTTCGGTACAAGCCAGCCGAAAAGTTTTACTTCAACCTTACATGTAATTTAATTGTAATTCTTAGGGGAATTTAAGACATTTCAAACCACTGTAGTCAATCTAATAACTTAACTTATTTTAAATACTACATGCGGAAACTTGTAATTGGCCATATTTTGTGTAAACGACTACTCACTGTCTGTTTAGCTGTAAGTTTTCCTAAAACTTAAATTAATAAATAAATATGTTTGAGAACAGGGTCATTCAAATGAATGGCATGAGCGCAGGCGGGGCCCAATAGTAAAGGTGGGTCCTTTACTCTTGATTCTCGACTGCGCTCATGCGTTTTAGGTTGATGTTTCATCATTGCTCTCGAAAACAATGAAGGAAAACACCATGACAAAACCTGCATGTTCTAAAGACGCCTGTGTTCTATGAGGGTACGGCTGTGATGGTGTCTCTGCCTAACCCTTCCGGGATTACAGGCGTGATATGTGTTATGTATAAAGCATTGGTTACCAAACTTGCTTACAGCCACCCAGAAAATTGGGAAAACCAATTTGCATATATAATGCAATTCGCCATACTTTAGAACCCAACAAGGATATATCCCAACTATTCCTTTCGTCCCACGCTGAGTATATCGTAATTTTAAAAGCCTGAAAACTAATTTCCATCCAAGCAGAACCACGGGCATAGCTAGTAATTCATAATCTCGGCATATTTGTCGAAGTATTGCAATTAGACAATAAACTTCAGCTGCCCGCCATTTTGTGATCGTGTCCCCATTGTGGAAGTTTCGCCATTCGTCTTTATGTTATCGGAATCGTAAAGGAGAATGGACAATGATTGTAGTTATACGGGTTGCTTGTTTATGAGGATTTCTGGGATTTTTTATTATTTAAATAAATATTGAACAGAATAACTGCGGAAATAATAGAGAACTCTCGCATTTTTTTCCGTCCACCCATATCACAGGAGTCTTATATAAATCGCGTTCAAAAATAACACAGATGCACTTTTAGTATTAGAAAAACTACTCATTTATATTTCTAGATCCTTAACAAGAGATTTCATCATGATAATTGTAAAATAATGTCACTGAAAACCACTATCCTAAACACCCCGACCACGACCCCAACCGATGCGATGTATCTAGTGTTAAGCCACACCCGCATCCGTCACTTGCTTTCTTCGCGTGAGTGTGGGAACTGTGGGATGCTGTCAGCAATTTCTTTCAATAGTTTCTTTGCAATCGCTCCCACAAGACGCGTGTGGTTAGAGTGAACTGCATGTGGCTAAGCAAAAAGACAGGAGTATATGTATAAATATAAAATAAAAAATCCCAGTACAGTTCCAACTCAATCAGTTCCAAGAAACAGAATAAAGAATGTAGGTATTACAGCCAGTTTGCAAGTGAGGATAGATTCAGCGCAGACATGCATAGTCGTTGATGTTTTCATTGCTCTTCGCCTTCGCTAGTTTTTCAGGCGCATATTTCCGCTAATGCGCTTTTACTATGAGCGTGGGATAGTATGAAGGAATACAAATGGAGTAAAGAAATATTCTGTTTACTTAATGTACAGGGTGACAGGGAAACTCGACCTATTCCTTGAAACAGGTTATATTATAGGTCATTCTCATTAGCAACAAATTAAATAAGTCCAGTTAACTAGGGGTCAAAACCGGATGGTTACCGAGCTGTGTCGATTCTTCGTTTTTTTAGAAAATTTCTGACACGTTACCAAAAACAATTTCTATTCAATTTCAATTTCTAATATGTATGTATTGACAAAAAAAAAAAATGGTTATATGTAGTTTTTCAGCCCTCTAGCTACCATAACACAAGCATTAGGTTGCTTAGCTTGGGACTAGATGGTGCTGTGTGAAATGTCCAGGGATATTTATTTATTTAATTAATTATGAAAAAACTACTACACTCTAAACATTTAATTGATACTTTTCTAAAAGCTGAAAAATGAGTGATCGTTTAAAAAAAAACAAACTTACCTAATCTCAGAAATAAAAGGTCTTTAGTAATATTTTTTTGTATTTTTCCCGAAAATCGACGTAAATTATTGGAAAAAACCATGCGGTTTTGAGACCTAGTTAACTGGACTTATTTTGTTGCTAACAACCGCTAGTATAGCCCCTTCCAAGCAGTAGGTCGAGTGTCCCTGTCCCCCTGTATAGTGAACAAATGATAAGGCACCTAACTGATATTTTGCGTGTCCCTTTACGAGTATTAGAATGGATACGAGTGAGGTAAATAGTGCAATAAGTAGTGTCGCTGTTATGTTTTATAATTTTGTACTTAAATTAAGTAACAGAAATGGAATAAACATTTGGAATCTTAGCAAGAAAAGTAAGACACTTCAATTGGTATTCTTACGTAAAATTCTATCATGAATATAATATTTAACGTTTGTTTATCAAACTGATAAACCCGGTTTAAAGGGTTCCGTAAACAAATACTCGGGTCTACGGTGTCTTTCAGCTGTGAATAAATCAAACTTGTAAGTCAACGCGATCAAAAAAGATCATCATCTGCCTAGCCTTTTCCCAACTATGTTGGGGTCGGCTTCCAGTCTAACCGGATGCAGCTGAATTCCAGTATTTTACATGGAGCGACAGCCTATCTGACCTCCACAACCCAGTTAGTGCTAGGTAATACGATACCCGTTGGTAAGACTGGTTGTCAGACTTTCGGGCCACTGACTACCTGTAACGACTGTCAAAGATCTAAAAATGACAGCCGGGACCAACGGCTTAACGTAATTTCCGAGGCACGAAGGAAACTCGGTATGTAATGGGTGGTCACCCATCCACCATAAAGATTCTTATTTAGCCACGAGCTCCTCTATCTATCGCGATCAAAAAAGATACAACCGTTTATGTCGCACGGGTACAAGGTACTTCCCAGTGACCTAGAATCTGTATGAAATTTGGCAAGAATCAATGTCTTACAGAGTGTCTAAAAACCGTAAAAGATGTAGTTTAATAACAAAATATCTAAAAGTTTGTACAGAACCCTCGGTATGCAAGTCCAACTCGCACATGGCTGGTTATTTGATAGTTAAAGTAACCTGTACCTCGCATCCTGATAATACCTACTCACAAATGGTGACATATACGAGGAGCAATTCCTTTTATATTCGAAGACATGTGGAATTCACCAACCCGCTCCGAAGAGGGTCGTAAACCATCAGGGGGAACATTTTGGGTCTTTGTGCTTCTTTTATAACTCTTTTATAGACAAAAACAATGGATACAATTCTGAAGACTATACCCGCATTTCCCGTACCAAAGAAAATTCTAAAAACTTGCACTCAGACAAAAATATAAAGCAGTTGTTTAATCAAGACTATTTGCTTTTATACAAAGATAAAGTATAAACATTTTCGGATATAGCTGTTTACATGAAGAGCGCAGACGAACACACTTTTATTTGTGTTAATTTAAAAATGTATATTGGTTGTAATTGGACAAATTATGGATAATATATTTGGCGCAAATGGCCAATATGTTTGGTTTTGTAAGTGAAGAAGGTTTTATTATAATATAAACAGAACGATTTATTTCATAACAGCTTGCATTAAAAGCGAAATAATTGCTGCCATTTTTCTTTTGTAAAATATTAATGAGAGGACAGATGAGTCCGTGCAGGAAAATGATAAAAAATAATTGTTGTTGAGCGCAATATAGGTGTTAAATTAACGAACCGCGTGCGAAACACAATACTATACAAAACAAATATAGCTGACGTGGCTCAAAAGGCTGCCCAACTCAAATGGGACTGGGCAGGTCGTGTTTGCCGCATGCCAGACAAGCTGTGGGCTAAAATAGCAGGAAACTGGTGCCCTGACACAGTGACGTGGGGTCGCAGTAGGCCACAAAGGAGATGGCGGGACGAACTAGACAGATTCCATTGGAACTGGAAGGAAGACCTGCAGGTTTGCGAGAAATGGAAGGAGGGGAGGGAGGCCTTTGCCCAGGAGTGGGACAGTGCAGAATAAAAAAAAAGTTTGAAATGGCTTTGAAAATACAATACTAGGTAAGGCAAAATTAATGCTCTCACATTCATTTTGATGTTTCTGAGAGCCAAGTGCAGTGTTTTAATTCAAAGACATGCAGTCTACTCAATTTTTCTTTTTCAAAAGTTCTTTTACTTTTAACTTTCGAAGAATTTTGCTCTTATTTAAGTAAATAAAAATTTAGTTTGTGAACGGTGGATACCACGGTACTAGTAAATAACTAGAGTGAATTCTAAATTGGTTAGAAAGTTCAAAAAGGTCTGATTTCTTAACTTGGGCAACCTGACAATTAATAATAATGGTCATTGGTGATGATGCCATCCAACCAATTGGCTACAACGACTGCATTCGATTATTTACCTTTTGAGGTGGTTGAGAGCTTTGGTGTGCTGCTTGTGACTGGCATAGTGAACTACAATACAGAAACTCCAAACACAAAGTCGGCTTGTCAGAACACCAATGAAGACAATATAAGTCGATAGTCTACGCTAGCTCTGACGTAGAGCTCGTGACTAAATAATACGGCGTGCTTGACGGCACGGTTGGCGCAGTGGTCAAGCGATTGACTGCTGCGCTGCATGTCGCGGGTTCGATTCCCGTACGGAACAAATATTTGTATGACCTACAACTAGTTGTTCCGGGTCTGGGTGTTTTCCTATCTATATAATATGTATGTATTTACAAAAAAAATATGTATATATGTAGTTTATCAGCCATCTAGCTACCATAACACAAGCATTAGGTTGCTTAGCTTGGGACTAGATGGTGCTGTGTGGAATGTCCAAGGGATATCCAAGGGATAATAACAGCTGCACGGGTCAATCTTAAAGGTCAAGCCGCGCTTGGCAAGGGTGTTCCATGGATGGGTGACCATCCATTACATACCGAGTTTCCTCCGTGCCTCGGAAAGCACACGTTAGTCCCGGCTGTCATTAGATCTTTGACAGTCGTTACGGGTAGTCAGTGGCCCGAAAGTCTGACAACCATTCTTACCAAAGGGTATCGTATTACCCTGTTACTGGGTTGCGAAGGTCAGATAGGCAGTCGCTGCTTTAAAATACTGGTATTCAGCTGCATCCGGTTGGGTTGGAAGTCGACCCCAACTTAGTTGGGAAAAGGCTAGGCAGATGATGAGTCTACTACTAACTCTGTATTTGTCTCTCTATATTTTTTTTAAGGGAAATGTAAAAAATAAGTCTTCAAAAAGATATAATTGCAATCCTGGATCAAACGCGAGATACTCAGTAACACCACGGGTCCCAGTTAGTCATAAATATATAGTCATACAAACATCACACATATTCACAGACACACACACCGTACAGATACTCACACGCACACAGGCACACACGATAATTTTTAATGCCAGTTAATTCGAGTCACTCTCGGTTGTCTTATATTTATATTGGTGTACTTCGTAATTGGCGTATTGTTTGAAATAATAATTGTAAGTTATAGCTGTGAAGCTACTTTTCATAAAATAAAATAAATAAGTGTTGTGCCTTGTCACAATATTTATTTGGGTTTGCCCAACAACATAGAAGTAAAATTATAATCAAATCAAATCAAATAACTATTTATTTCGAACAACATGGTCCATCTGTGTTAGTGAATAAGTACTTAAGAACTATGTTAGTGGTGAGAATTTGGTGATTACTGATTATTGGAGATACATTAATTAATTAAACATTCTTCAACTTACACAGTCGTCTTAGTCAGCACCCTAATGTGATGACTTAGAATAGGGCAGTCAAATTTATCAGCAATAACCGCCAGAATGCCATTGCTGCTAGCACGAACTCTGCTCAATAGGGAGGCGACCTTCTTGCGCAAAATAGCTGCGAATCCGTCCGTACGAGCCTCCATGAACATGGCAGATGCACTGCAGAAACGTGGGAGCCGCAATAACATTCTGAAGGCATTGTTATATTGGACGCGCAATGCGTTGACGGTTTTTAGAGAATATGTTGTCCATAAGCTACTGCCATAGAAGTTTTGACAGTATGCCTTAAATAGAGTAACTTTGACTTCTTTTGAACAAGACGCAAATCTTCTGAACAACATATTCGCCCTGACCGTCAACGCCCTGCGCTCCCTATCAATATCTGCGTCATCCTTAAGGTCGGCACACACCAAGTGACCCAGATATTTAAATTGACGAACCCTGTTAAGAGCAACACCACACAAAATCATAGGCGGAACAGAGTCGGGCCCACGATTGCCTTTTGAAAACAACATAAATTCACTCTTGGTGACATTGTATCGTAAGCCATGGGTTAAGGCATAAGTTTCACATACCTGTAACAACTTTCTAAGTGCGCTGATAGATGGCGCCAACAGCACCATGTCGTCCGCATAACTCAAATTGTTTACAAAGACTCCGTCAATGGAACAGCCAACTTGCGTGCTGGTGAGGCCACCTATCAACTCATCAACATATAAGTTGAAAAGTTTAGGAGAGGTTATTCCCCCCTGCCTCACTCCGCATCCCAAACCGTATGCATTCGAAAATTCCCCTGCCCATTTTAATGAAGACTTAAATTACGGAACCACTTTAGTTATTTATCGTATTACGGAAAACAGGCTTTAAAAATCACACTGTTCACTCAAAAAATGCGTAACATTCCAAAAAGATAAAATCAAACTCCAATTTATCAATCATAACGCATGCTCTTCAAATCTCAATCTATTACACTAAAAAGAAAATAAATAATCATTTAAAAATATGGGTTTGGTCATATTTATGGGGAAAGTTGAAAATTATTGCATCCTACCCACGTAGTTGTCAGTTTGGGCAAACTTGTATTTTATGAGGGCAATAAACTATAGTAAAACATTACTTATTGTGTAAATATGAGTCTCAAAATATTGGATACGCTTATTGGTTTCGTTAAAATGAGCGAGACTTATGAGTTACTTGCATTTGGTTCAAATCCCGGGTAAAGGTAGTACAGACCAACCAAAAAAAAAATTACGCTTAGGGAATCATCGTCAGTCTTCGGAAATACGAACGCTCAATAAAGACTTGTTGCAGCTTGTAATAGTTCTTAAGGGTGAAATCATAAAATTTGCTTGCACGTATCAGCGTTTCCGAGTATCACTATCTCATTGTGTCACGAGCCTTACGTGACACAATGAGATCTTTTGGTGGAGCGAGAGAAACGGTCGAAAGCATCCGCACTAATACGCATCGGAAGCACTTTATCGTGCGATTGGACCCGACATTTTAGTTCAATTGTCGTTTGTTTTCAGTTCTAACTGACCGAAAGGGAAAAATTGCAAGAAAATACTGATCTGTGCGTGTAAATGTCACTTCACTCTTATGAAATCATTTTTTATTTTTATTAAGATTAACAGCAAACAGTTACATTATGAAAACTTAAAACTAGTACAACAATATTTGCGTTTTGCTAATAATGTAACCCACAACACTGTCCACGGGTTATCATAATAATATAAAAAAATACAATAATCGCCAGGGGTGAGAAAGAAAAGAGTAAAAATTATAAAATAAAAGAAAGATAACTAACAATAAGGATACAACCAAGATAGATTTAAAATCATGTAACACTATGGTTTTAAAGTTATATGTATATTTACAACACTATGCAATAATTACAAAAGATGTTATAATGGGTGACAGACGACAATCTGCGACTGAAATAGGATATAATAAAAAGACAGAAAAAAAATCTAATTCAAAAAAAGGTCTTCAGAGTAAATGTCGATTTTGAATAAAAAAAAATATAAAAAAAATCATTTACTTCAGACAAAAAAGTCCATAGGCAAGGTGTTAGTAACAAGAATTTTGCTTATAACTAATGTTAGTAATAGAAGAAAATGAAACTACATAGACACACCGCCTACCCCTGCACAGTAGGCTCACCGGTCTCGCAACACATGGAGTTCAGCGAACCTACTGAGCAGAACAGTATCGGTTCTCTCGCCAATCATCAATAGTAAATACAATTATCCTATAGCATTTTAGTTAAATTATTGGCAACAAGCACAATCATCCATAGAATTATATTTTTTTGGATTAGAATAAATTCTTTAAATTATGAAAATATAGATAAGTACGTGAACCGACTATGTTTAATTTTTAAATCGTCGTACTTACTCGTACGTTATGTTTTCAAAGCGCGCTAGTACTGAAATTAAAATGTTTCCAAAAGTAAATTCCATCGCTTAATAATCGGTCCACTACAAAATTTATTATCTCTTGTAAGACAAAGAATGTCAAAACGACCACACCATAACTGCTCCACAACAGCCTCAATTTCCCTCCCGTATGTCCTCGCAATAAACTCGAAGAATGTTGAAACTTTAATGTGTGGAATACGGGAGCGCATAACGCGCGGGACCGCCGACAAATAACTGCTGAACTAAGTTCTATTCAAGGCTAAGTTGACGATGTCATAAATGAAGAGTATTCGTTTGTGGTAATGGACGAGTGGAGAGAAGTATTTTGGCTGGTTGAAAAGTATTTCTGTATGTTTTGATGGTTTAAACAAAGGTTGAGATTGTTAGTGATGTTCTGAAAGGCTATGTTCAGACCTGATTGTCTTTATACATACTCTTTCTTTCTTTATCGTGTGGTTAGTGCCTCACCTGATGTCAGAGTTTTTATGCCGCCCATGGGACTCTGACTTGGCTTTACATGCCGTCGAGAAATTAACTCAGGCATGTTGATTTGGGCTGCCGGACTGGAACATAAAGGGCCAATGAAGGAACATGGGTGGTTTTTAGTCAGTAAGAGTCTGACACTCCCTTCCGCTCCGCCCAGGGCGGGAGGAGTCATTTGATGATTTCCCACCCTCCAAAAAAAAAAAAATATATATAAAAAAAAAGCCATGCTGGTTTCCTAACGATGTTTGCCTTCATGTTTTGTTCATGTTTTATTCTGACTATATTCCATAACTGCCTCGTTGGCATCTAGCCCGAGGTCCTGGGTAGGGTTTCCAAGGCACGCAAAGTGTTATTGGATTTTCCTTCAGGAATTTCAAAGTAGCAGCCCCTGAGTCAGGATTTGTGCCTGGTTAATTGCAATAGACAAATTGAGTCAAAAAACTCTTCCTCCAATTGGTAATGTCCCTAAGAAACTGGCGACGTTGCCACGTTGTATGGCAACGCTTAGCCTCTGGCCAAGGTAGAAGCCAGTCCTCAGGTCACGGGAAATGTCAACTAATCGTTTTGAAATTTCCTTGAAAACACTGTGAGCAGTGGGTCCGAGTTCCAACGCTCTCGAGTTTCATCCCCAAACGGCTCAAAAATATCTCCTATAAGGTACCTACCAATAAGGTTACTTATATTTACTGGCTTGCTAAACTGAATTTGTTAAAAAATACATTAAAAATAAATAATAAATGTTCATAACTTAACATATCCCATCAAATCAAGTTCCTAAGTTTAATACCAAAAACACAATCACACAAAGAGCCATTACCCAAATAGTTCGCAACAATGACTAGGTTGTTCACCGTCTAGGTTCAAACATTAGTGTTTATAGGCCGAGGGGGAGTGTCTGTGTTAATTCTAGACACGAGAGCTGTCAAAGTGTCCGCTGGACGTGCATCGAACTATATCTGCGCCTGGATAGGCTGGAACTGAAATAGTTCTTGTGTTGGAAATGGGCTTAGACTGAAATATACTAGTTGTTGTGTTGGAAATGGGGAATTTATTTGTCTTTTATTCAGGTACCTATAAATTTGTTAGTATTCCTTGAACTATGTTAGTATAAACATTAAATAACAACTAATATTTGGTTCTACGAATATCGTTTTCGTTCGTTTTGTGAGCACTGGTGATGAAATAAATTGCACAAAATTAAGTGCCCATATGTTTTTTTTACATTAAAAGTGCGTTCTAAGGCATAATTGATATAAATTTTGATCTTGACATTGTAGGAAACCACTGGACAGAGACAATTTTTCCACCATAACATGGTGATTTATTTTGCAAAACCAAACCGAGATAAAAGCAACAAAATGGATATACGATTCCTAGAAAATCAATCATTCGGCTCATTACAGAAATTAATTAAACTGAAACATTCGATAATTAGTTACACGGTACTAATGGGTTATCCGTCAGCCTTTGAGTCGATATATTAATTACTGTGTCCATATGAAATGATATGGCTGTATTAAAATGGCTATTTATTTCGTTTATTCTGGTAAATAGCGTTTTGATTTATTTGATTAGGAAAATAAAAGTATATAATGGTTTTTACACCGTTTGCATGTTCTTCAGTAATATCGGAAGCGTAATAGGTGCTCACAATTAGCTTGCTTGTATGACCAGATAGATATATGGACGTAGAATAATAAATAAATGTTTATTAATCCATTAACTTCAAATTACACACATGAGATACAAAACAAACTAGATTTATAGGTACAGACAGCACATCAAGCTACCCGAAACTGTCAAATTTTCCCAATCAACCTTTAAATACTTTAGCGATAAAGTTCAAAATCTAATAAATAAATTTGACAGATTGTTGTAGGTTTATATGCTGGCGTCTGCACATGACCGTACAAATCTCTTATGAAAATCTTGTGTACAAAATAGTTGTGTATTTATGGGTAATTATAATTTAGTTGAAACCTCAGGACCCCAAACTAGGCAAGGAATGCCTGTATTTTGGGAGTCTATTGATTCCTCTTAAATGACAATGCCTTTAAGCGGCACTACAAAAAGTACTACAGCAACATAGGACAAAAAGTACAACAGCGCCATCTATGACATAAATGAAGAACTAACATTAAATACCTAAATCGCGCAGTTAAAGTTATCCGCGACTTAAAACTATGTAGAAGAACCCGTCAACAACTGTCGGGCAGTAGCCCACCAGACACAACACCCGTCTGATCGGAGGATCCTCCCTTTTCTATGAGGGATGAAGACCTTGACACCCTGTTTTCATACCCCTAAAGTCTTACATAAACTAATTTACAACAGAAAAAGTTGCGTCCCACACCAAAGCCCTACCCAACTTCCATGGCATTATGGTCATACCATCTGGTCTCTTCCCATCGACGCGTGCCAAGCCATTGGTTTCTAAGTACGGATGAGATCATTAATGCTAGCGTGCCGCGCAATCCGACCTGCACTCTTATTGCAAGAAAGGCCATGGTGTCCGAGGCAGTCGACTGCTTCACCACCTTGACAGTGATGTGGAGCCCTGTGGAAAAGAAGGTGAATTACTGTCCATTTTTCTGAACTTATAAGATGACCTGATTAAATTATTTACGGCAGTAAGTATAAGAATACGTTTTTTTATACACAAGTATAGCTGCCGTACAAGACAACTTAGTAAAGACTAGCTTCTGTAGCAGGAACTTTACAGCTCTATTGATACCAAATACCATTTCAAGCTTTAACGGTTTAAAATAATAAACCCGCGATAATGGCGCTTGCATCACGCACGAAATATCGGGAGCTCGAATTATGAACAATCACGGAAGATATCCCGTAAGTGACAGTATAAGTCTATTGATACCAAACTCAAATATAAATCGAAGAAAGAAAGCAAAGAAAAAAAGAATATATCTCCTTTGCAGCGCTTTCCCAGTCGTTATTAGGTTTCGCTTGACGTTCAAGCGTTTCCTTCCTTCGTAATATTGAATTTCTAGTTTATCTTCAATCAAAGGTCATGCCGATAAAATGCTGCAATTTTGTGCAGACTGTTTATAGATCATCTTGTAATTTAAAGCTGAAACAAATCTTTTACAGCAGTATAGGATAAATATTGGGTATGATAAGACATGAAATATACATAACACACATTATCATTTCTGCCCTTATCCCAATTTATTTGAGGTCGGCGCAGCATGTTTTCTTCCATACTTCTCTATCTCGTCATCTCAGCAGTCATCTCCTTTCTAGCCATATCATCCTTCACACAGTTCATCCATCGTTTCTTTGGTCTTCCTCTACTCTTATAGCCATCCACATTCCTACTCAACATTAGGAAAATGTTACTACATTTCCCTCATTCCTCCGCATCACATGCCCATACCACGATTACCGATTACCACACAACTTTTCAGTCACCGGCGCCACTTCCAGACTTCCTCTTATATACTCGTACATTTACACACACATATTGGAAATGACATTGACATTTATTGGTTTGTGATAGAGTAGAAATTGCGAGTGATTTTTAGTACCAAATTACTATGGTCAATCGCAAATGCTATGTCTAGTGAAATTCCGATGTGTTTCTGATGTTTTTAGATGTATAAAAATTTATTCTGCAGCACTGTAAGTGGAAAATAAACGAGCATGATCTATAAATAATGTATTTTTTTGTGAAAGTAATTTTGTATGAACATTTTTAAACGTAAGGTCGAAACTCAAAGGTCACAGTCTCTTTTGAAGTCCAGGCATGGTCTTGTATGGTCAGAACATGTGAGAACCATGCAGATTATCGTTACAGGAAATCTTTTGAGGTAAGAGACAGATGGGTTTGGGTGGACCTGTCCAGTCAGTGCACACATGAATACGTAAATGTGTAGCTCAGCTCAGAACCTAAAGACATATTATTAGCTGCACAGCTTAGTCAAGAATCTCCTCCAGAACTGATCCATAGATTAACTAACTTTTTTTTTATGGGGGTAGGAATTCTTCCATATTCAAAGTATAGGTACTTCAAAGAATGTCTGCGAAGTAATTCACATTTTGAACAGTATCAACCTACCTACTGATGGGGCTCTAAAGAAAAGAGCCTCCCTACAAAGTGTCAAAGAGCATCGCATTTCCCATCAAGCCCTTGGGCCGAAAAGTGCCCCTTGAGAAACCCTTCGCTATTAGGCTGTTGACAGTAATGGCTATCGACAGAATGACCGCGGAGTCCCAGTTTTACGTGTAACTTGCAATATATTTGATACATTGATAAAGGAAAATGTAATATCGTTAATGGACACATCGTATTTTAAAGATCAAACATTAGTATCACTTTCATTTAACATTAGTCTTATTTCTCTTATATTACTTTAAGTATATATTACTGTAAGCATATTAAAAGACGACATAGCTGTATCATAAACAGTATCTGAAACTAATTTTATAACCCACACCATGACAGATATTTCCTATACGATTCACGTTCATATTTCGTCGGGTTACACAATCTTGCGCACGCGCATCCATGCCGGGTTTTAAAGGATTTACGCTAAAAGCTTTTGAGTGTGATTTTTAGAAGAAAACAAACGATGTGTTTTGTGATAAAAATATTTGTTTTTTTTTAGTTTAGTAAACTTCAAAACGTTATGTAATAGTTTTGCAAAATCATGATTAATCGTGGTGTGAAATGGTGCCAAAATATGGCGTATTTTTTTTTACTTTAATGGTTTTAGATGGCTAAAGTGAATATAGACTTTGATTGGTTATTGATAAGTTAATTACTAATCAATATTTCTTTACCCATACAATTTACCACTTTTTTTGTATTTTCTCCTTTTATTCAGCATATCTTATTCATCACCAGAAAATAGAACCTCCTCGAACAAAGAAACGACTGTCAAAAAATCAAACTTCTACATGATGGTCCACATCAATCCACGACTAGATGTTGTCCCTACTGTCCACTGCTGGACCAAAACTGTTTCTTATTGGAATCTTTTGCAGCCAGGCTTCCAACAAGACAGTAAACCATTACTGATATAATAAGTAAGAATATAAACAAACATGCTTATTAAGGGTGGATAAAGATATTTTATTTCTACATACTTAAAGTACAGTTTGCAATACCTTATTGTTTGGACACAGTGCAATCGACGTCACATCAAGCATTTCCAGTATAACATGGCCTCGCTTTGTAGAGGTTTCCCGTACAATGAGAGATGCGCAAAAACTGGGTTTGTGTAGCTTGATAGTCCTTGTGAGTACTTACATTTTAGCAGCAGCGGTAACTCAGTGGTAACAGCGCCGACTGATGAGTTGCAGGTCGTGGGTACGAAGCTAGACAAGAGCAATACTTTGTGTAATTTACGAGTATGCCGTGAAAACATCACCATTTCTTTTAAAACGGTGAAGAAAGATATCGTGAGGAAACTGCCCCTTCAAGCATATTATCCACCTTCGTAATTTCCCCCAAATTCTTCACAATAATTAAACTTCTCTTCTCTTCTTCCACAGTTACGGTGACATGGTGCCAGGCACGATAGCAGGCAAGATCGTGGGAGGAGTGTGCTCCCTCTCCGGAGTGCTGGTGATCGCCCTCCCAGTACCCGTTATCGTATCCAACTTCTCGCGGATCTATCACCAGAACCAGCGGGCTGATAAGAGGAAGGCTCAAAGGGTAAGAATTTAAGCTGTTCTTGAGGGGTTTTCTCTCACGTTGATGAGGCAAAGAAAGAAAGAAAAAAAAACAGCTTCGGGTTCCGCGTAAATTTATATTGTGACAGAATACCAAAAACAGTTCGTGATGTTATTTAAGAGCATTATTTATTTGAAAACGGGCTTAAAATATCAATATCTTCTGAAACAAAGACATGAAAAATTTAAAAATGCATTAAGAAAATATCACACCTAGATTTTTTTTAGTTATTGCGTTACATTGTGTTGATAGTTTTTCTGACTTTCATAACAAAAAATTTTGAAAGCGTACGATATTTTCTTTTGTGGCAATATTTAGGTAGAATTTTTAATCCATATTTTTGATAACAAAGTAAAATTCGCCACATATTTCATAACACAGTCCCTTTCACAAAAGAGTGTTATAATTTTACGAGCACCAACGCATTAGACGAGAGCGTGTCAAAATTCCACGGCGTTTGCCACCAGCGTGACGCTCGACACAATCTTTTTTGAATATCGTGGTAACGTTTCATAGGAGAGCCACAACTCTAATTGAACCCTGGACACCAGGTTTAGAAGTAACGCTACCTACCACTTGACCCATCAGCCCACAGTACTTCCAAGCACTCAATAAGACACTAGATCAGTTAAAGAAAGAAAGAAAGATAGAAGAAAATATTTATTTGTCGCAGGGACATGACGTGCATACAAAAAAAAAGAAATAACAACAATCATAAAGCGCATCAAACATTACAAATACAACAGGACAGAAACAAAAAAAAGTTAACAGCTTGCACGTCGTGACTGCGACAAGCAGGTTACCAATCAGCATGATGCTGTGCTATGGGGGGCCCACAGCACAGCGCTGGTTTTCAGTGGTCACTCGTGAGAAAAAAAAAACGTACGGAAATCAAGACAGCATAAATATTAGATTACGTGAATTAGGAAAAAAAACAGTACTTGGATTATAATATAAAACAACTATGGGAAATATAATAAACACTACAAAAATATATTGTTAACAAAAACAAGTAAATAGCGTCACTAAATACTGTCTAAACAAGATCAATGAAGTCATTAACTCAGGAAGCCCCTGATCATTTCTATTGTGGCAGTACTCCTTCGGAAAGATTTTTCAATCTCCATATTTTCCATAACAAAGCAAAATTCTCTACATACTCCATAACACGTTGCGTTATATAAAAGAGTGTTCTAATATTTACGACACGAGCGTGTCAAGATTCCCCAGCGTTTGTCGCCAGCGTGACACTTGATAAAATCTTTGTTGAATATTGTGGTAAATTAAGGTGGGCGAAAGACTGCTTAAAATGTTAAAGGGGTTGGAATATTTTTGTATGAAGCGGGGCCTGTATAACTTCCGCCATTTTCTATTTATTTTCAACACACACATAAAATCGTGCGCATAAAGTTGTGCTGATGGCCAAGATTTTTACTTTGACAGCTTATATCTCGGAAACGTGACTGTTTAGAAGATTTTGTTTCATTCAGTACTTGTTTGTATTGATGCCAGCTATTGATTCATATACAGGTTTAATGTGTGGCCGCTATTTTGAAAATAATATAATATGGCGAGAGTTATTCAGGCCAAATAATGCAAAGCCCTTTGCGGTGTAGGTTTTAAAGAAATAAATATCAGGGAATAGTCATGATGGGTAGACAGAGATTCTTCGGCAGTTTGCCGAGTTATGGTAATTTCATGCAAATGTCAATTAATGACAATTGTGGTTTATTTAAAACGTCTATATAAGCAGGTAGTCAATAATTTCCCTAAGATTACTTGTACAACACACTCATTTACCGCGTAATTGGCGCCGAACCCATTGCCATTAGCGAGGCTCCAAGCTGCTTCCGAGAAATTCCCGATGGAAAAACCTAATGACTCTTTTCCCAAACAGGGAATCGAACCCAGGTTTTATGCTCAGCAGTAACACTTGCGGTGACAACCACTATAACAACGAGACGATAATTAATTAATTATGTTGAAACGTCATTATAAATATCTTAACTTGTCTCATCATAGTTCTCCCGCCCTTATCCCAATTTATTCAGTTGGCGTATCATGTCTTTTTTTCTATACATGTCTATGAGTGTGGTAGCAGTGATGATAGCCTAGGGGTGTGACCGTGCTAGCTCGCCGTCCGTCCGTCGTATGACGACGGGCAGGCCGTGTCGACGGCGCGTTCGTGTTCCACGCGCGCCTCAAAGAGTTGTCAGCAAACGGGAGGGGCCCGCAAGGGCCGGTGCCTGCCAGGGCTGCGGGACTGTTCGAAAGAGATACCGCGGCCCTGGAACATAAAGGGCCAATGAAGGAACATGGGTGGTTTTTAGTCAGTAAGAGTCTGACACTCCCTTCCGCTCCGCCCAGAGCGGGGGGGGGGGGGGTCATTTGATGATTTCCCACCCACCAAAAAAAAAAAAGGGGTGTGACCGTGTCGACATGCTAAGTCATAGGCCACGAGTTCGAACCCAAGGCACGCACCTCTGATTTTTCGGATTCATGTGCGTATTGTATAATTACGAGTTTCACTTGCTTCGGTAAAGGAAAACATCGTTAGAAACCAGATACCGGGATATTTACCATGTTTACTGTTTGTTTTAAGTTCCCGATATTTCGGCGCTGTTGCAAGCACCATGATCACGGATATACTGAAGTTAGTTAGTAGCGGGTGGGTGTTTAAGAGCAGACAAATCGGTCTACCCTCCTTCTTGTTCGTTTTTTGCACTCAGTACCGCTACCACTGTCACTCGCAACTCGATTCTGTTCCCGACACATGAAACTCACTGTGTCCGCTCGCGAACTTTTTCGCCGAAATATCGGGAACTCAAAACAAACAGTAAACATGGTAAATATCCCGTTTCTAGTGTTAATGATAATGTTAGTGTCCATGAAAGTTTAAAAACTTATATGCCTAAAAGACATTTCTCAACGGAATGTTAAGCCAAGTTAGAGATCCATTGGCGGAGTTAAGACTCAGGCACCAGGTTAGGCACTAACCACACGAAAAAAAAAGAAGAAGACTGGTCTATGTTCCAAAATTTATAACTGTGTGACGTTTTATGTACAATAACAAATATCGCATGTCACCGTTGCCTTTAAAAAGCCGTTTAAGTTTGATTCCCGTAGACTTGTTGTGTCGGGAGCGTGTTGCTTAGCGTGACACTCGATAAGTTTTTATTACGATCCCAAAATATAGGGAGTGTAATAAATTCTACAGCAGACATATTTACTGCCTACTTGGCATAGTTGTCATAAAGTCCAGCTGCTGCTGAGTAAGAGTTCTTGCGTTCGATTCCCAGGTTGGGCAAAGTGTTATTAGGTTTTTCCGTCAGGAATTTCTCAGTAGCAGTCTGGTGACTAGATTTGTGTTCGGTTGATGGCAATAAAAAATTTAGGCAGCCCCTGTATTACAACTTATGTGGCGAAATATGGGTGTAGATCATCAGCTAAGCCATCCCAACTATGTTAGGCTCGGCTTCCAGTCTAACCGGATGAAACTGAATACCAGTATTTTACATGGACGGGTATAGGTATCTTACTCTTAATATAGGGTGACTGGTAATTAGTGACCGATACTTAAACACGTGATTGTACACATGATAACAAACAACTTTCCCAAACAAACATTTTTTTTATACTCATTCACTTTAATCACAATAACACAATCTCGTCTGCAGCGTAGGCCTATGCTCCAGTTTTTGTTGTTGCTAATGGATATTATTTTTTAATGTAGCAACAGCTTAAACATGTAGGTACTACTACGGCCTGTGGCGCGGGCGCCGCTTAGGGAGCGGGATTGCGAGCCGCGCAGGTGCTCTGTCTACCCACTGTTGCACGGTATCATAGTAATGAAACAGAACGGCATCATGTGGCTAAAACAGCTGATAGGTAGCAGGCGCGCGCGCGCGAATTTCATACGGCTGTTGTGTAATTGTGATTAAAGTGAAAGAGTATAAAAAAATATTTCTTTGGGAAAGTTGTTTGTTATCATGAGTACAGTCACGTGTTTAAGTATCAGTCACCCTATATAAATCTGTGGGCTATAGGCCTGATATTATGTTATTTGGAGAAGTATTTAAGTATGCATGATTTTTTATAATAATGAAAAGAGGTTCTAATTCAACCCAGTTAGGAGAGCCGTCCCCACCTAAAGTAGGATAGCGCTAGCAAGAAGAGGAAGAAGAACAGGAAAGAGATTCTAATTTCAGCCAGTTCTAATATCATGTATGATCTTTAAATTAGGACAAAAAATAGACGTCAAACATGCCTCTTAAAAAAATAATAATCTTACAATAATTGCATTTATATAAAGATGCGCATTCGTAGCATAGTGTTTGCTACGCCGTAGCTTATTGCGTAGCGAGGTCTACGAGCATACGTATTTTTTTATAGGAATGATACTTATTTATAGTATTAGGCATTATTGATAATAAGTCCTACGTGCGAATTTCTACACAGAGACTGGCTTGCCACGACTTCAAATAAAGAAAAATGGAATTCTTTGGAGTAGACTTTTTCGCGAAAGGGACACATACTAATTTTATCTTATAATTTTCAATCATAATGCGGAAACACTAATAGATTTACAATTTTATTTATTTAATGAAATTCAATAATAATTTTAAGTAATTTTAAAACTAAATCACTATGAATGTTTTTAATTTAATGTAATTTATTTTTTGATTTTATAACTAATGTTATTATTTTATCATTTAAATGTAATTTGATTGTGTGGAATTAATAAAGCTTTATAAATAAATAAAGTCCATACACTAATTACAAATCTTAACCGCCTGAAAGAGCTGTCGTCATTGGCATTGCTATGAAATATTGACACTAACTGCTCTTGAACGCCGTTTAAATGTTCTGATCGCGTTTATTTCCATTAGTGAAATTAGATGTAATAGAAAGCCCATGAAGTATAAAACCAAGAAACGACCACAACTGAACAATTATAAAAATACCTACATTAACTAACTATTTATATGTTAATCTATACATCTTTGCACGCGACGGCAAACGCACATAACTCATATAATCTAGACTTTTGAATACATGGCCGTTAATTAGCTCAGGGGACCTTAATATCGGACGCTTACGTTTATTTGTTGTTTAGTGAGGTTATGTTAGTTTTACATGAAGGTGGGGTGGTATTAACCTTCCGTAAGCGCCAATTTTTATGGTAGGTTTTTGCTAATCAAAAAATTCATCGCTAAAGGATCTAATAAAATTTGCGAGTAATCTCCGTTGTCGTGATGAATAATTATCGTTATTTTAAAATAACAAAACAAAAAAAATCTTAAAACTGATATTTTGAGTTACTATACTATACAGGGTGGCGCCGACATAACGACAATAAATGAAAACACTGGTAATACTAGTTTATATGAATATTTTTAAACTATCAAATAAATCTTAAAAAAAAACAAATTCAAACAAAGTGAATTGCAGTTAACGAAATACAACACCATTAATAAAAGTAATGGCTAACTACCTATCTTTAGGTATAATTTGCATTTATTTTCGAAATAAATTTTAAGGGACGAATTTGGCAAAGGTTTTTGAAATAGCGAGTTGGCAAAATGTGTTTAGTGTTTATACCGATGTGGGGGTCGTTAACTTGTCGGTGCTAGCCTATTAATCTACATGTCCTGTGACTAAAAACTACTGGATATATTCGAATGAATTTTTGTATGTGGACTGGGAACGTCATAAGATATACGCAGTTTAATTTAATGTCATATTGTCGGCGTGACCCTGTATCAAAAATTTCTCTTTGTTTTTAAATATTATTATCGACGCTACTCAAAACGTCTGCGGCGCTTTGCTAGCTAATTTTATTTTGACCTTATAAATCTAGTTAGTGGGCGCCGTACTGCTTTCCCAGATAGGTTACAAAATAACCTGTGTTTAGGAGTGTAATGTCAGAATGACGTCTTGTAATTTTGACACTGCGTAATGGTCTAATTATAACCTCAAATACCTTATAAATAACAGTTCACTAGGACTTAATATTAAATTAAATACTAACTTAGGTTGAAGAAAAGTCAGTTACATTTGAAACAGTCTGGTATTTAAAAAGCCAATACCACTTACAAGTTTTTTTAAGACTGTTTTTATTTATAGTCACACTATAACGCCATACTACAATTATACCGGCAAAGAAGCAAAAAATACTTAATCTACTTCTTTCGATCTATCTTGTACGCGGTGGATATTGACAAGGTGGTGGTTATGGTCATGCTCGCTTACACAGCGTCAGGCCACCACCTCTTACTGGCTAAGTTGTCGCTCGACCTGTCAGGCCACAGAGGTGATGCGCTGTGTTCCTTGCAAGCCTTAATGGAACGAAAGCCGCACTACGTGGACTGATACCAGTTGGGGGTGCGCGCGAAGGTAGGAGCTTAGGCAAAACTCAAACGGTTCCCACGTCAAGTCGGGCTCTTGGTTATTGGTAGGAACCGTTTCATTTTTTGGGTATAGGATAGGATCGCTTTGTTGTCCGTCTGTCTGTCAAGTCCCTTTTTTTCAGGAACACGTAAAGGTCTCAAGTTGAAATTTATATTATTAAATACTCTATAAGTAAGTCAACGTGACCAAAAGATTTTGAGATTTTACAAGGTAATCAAAATCTATAGGGTAACTCCTGTTGACCTAGAATCATGAAATTAACCAAAAAGCAATGTCTTACAGCATCATGTAAACGATAAAATCTGAAAATCATAAATATGTAGTTTAATAACAAAATACCTACAGGTTTGTACGGAACCCGATTTTTTATTCGGTCTTCTTCTTCTTCTTGTCGTATTTTAGTTGGTAGGAGTCTGAAATAAGCCAGAAATGAGGTGTCTGGATGATTTCCAACGACCGAACGATGCGCGCGCCGCGTCCGGCAGGATGTCGACGCATACGATCGGCTCCGTACCGTCACTTGCGAACGTATCCGTCTAGTCAAATAGTTTCATTCTTACCGAGTTGACAGTCAAAAGGAT
Organism: Eurois occulta; assembly: GCA_950022335.1. Classification (NCBI taxonomy): domain Eukaryota; kingdom Metazoa; phylum Arthropoda; class Insecta; order Lepidoptera; family Noctuidae; genus Eurois; species Eurois occulta. The sequence goes on from OX465502.1 coordinate 2,050,598, forward strand.
ACGATCGGATACGACGATAGGCGAACGAAACCGATCGCGCGTCGCAGCATACTTTCGGCTACGATCGCGTGTCGCGGAATACACTAGCGGTCAAGCTGCTATGCGCTGCTTGGTAATATAGACTTTAAATACTGTGTACTCGATTTAATATCGTTTAAAGATTGTAAAATCCGTTCCGATCCGATAAAATGCGAGCTGTTTGGTGGAAATCATCTTTAATAGAGAAGTATGGAGGAAGAAGACATGCTGCGCCGACCCCAAATAAATTGGGACCAGGGCAGGAGAATGATGATTAGTCTGACATAACCATCTGTTCTATGTTTTCCCTAGACGGATTGAATCTGTAAGGATTTCCCCACACAAAAAAGGACAAATCTTTTATGAGTCGTTAAACGAACCCCAGAATCTGTGGAATTGGAACTAAGGAGTAACATCATTTACGATGAAAAGAAATCAACATTTATAGGAAATAGTTTCTGAATAATTAAAGTGGCCCCATTGCCACCGTTTAGATGTACTAAATACAGAGACCTTTTCAAGAACCTTTAAAACTTCATGAGTATCCATTGTATGAGGTCCTGGGCTCGATTTCTAGGTCGTGCAAAGTGTTATTGGGTTTTTTCCATCAAGAATTTCTCAGTAGCAGCTACGGAGTCTGGATTTGTGCCCGGTTGATGGCAATAGGCTCGCGCCCTATAACATACATGGGACTTAAACATAACTGGAAAAATGTGTGTGTACTATTACCTACTAACCCTTCTACTCTACCTAACCCTTCTGGGATTACAGAAGTTATGTTTTATTATAATTTCATCTCAAATATTTTTGTCACAGCGTCCAGAAGCTATGGATGCGCTAATATTCGCCTACAGTCTTCACAACTACCTCATACAGGTTATTTTAATCGCTAGCTGTTAGACCACAGAGTACAGTAATACTACGGAGTTAGATTCATTCAGTTCGTTAGACAGTTTAAAGGCTAGTACTGAGATGTTTATTTTAAAAAAAAGATGGTTTGTGTTAGTTTTTCAGTAGTATTTTGGTTGGTATGTAAATGTCCTGTATTGTGCTTTAGTTATGTGTCTGCACCACCCTATTAGGCTGGCAGATATCCTTCAGGAATTATAAAGCTATACCTATACGGTCTATGTGCAGTTTTTAGTTGTACTCGTATATTAAGCATTCAATAAATATAGGCTTTTAGATTTGACAAACTGGTATATGGTCGTGGTGTATCATGATCAACACATAAGGGCTTGCTGCTGGGTAGCAGCAAACCCTGGTGTGTTGGATGGCAGCCAATGGACAGTAAGGTAGGATGGGTATCCTACCTCACTGTCCATTGACTTCAGGCCAACTGGTACATTCTATACTTCACAAAAATAATATTTTATCTAAGAAACCTCCATGTTTCTATGGTCTAGTATGTAACTAAATATCGTAAATACTGGCAGCTAACTAAATATAATGATTTACTTTACACCAAAACAATTGCATTGCTCTTTTGCAATGTTCCTAATTATATGCGTGCAATGACGGTCTTATCGCTGAAAGCTGATATCTTCCAATTCAATTTTATGAAATATAAATTTAACGCAAAAACCATAAAATTCCAGAAAGCCCGCCTCGCCCGCATCCGCATCGCCAAAGCCTCTTCAGGGGCTGCCTTCGTGTCAAAGAAGAAAGCAGCAGAGGCCCGCCTCGCTGCGCAGGAGTCCGGCGTAGAACTAGATGACGCTGGACGAGATGAGGACATTTTCGAGTTGCAGCACCACCACCTTCTACGCTGCCTCGAGCGCACTACGGTGGGTGAAGTTAGGAACTTTCATTTCTAAGCTTCGGTTTCGTGGCATGTTTTGTGAAACGGTCATGTCAGTGTGGTGTTGTGTCGTGTAGTTTAGTCTTTTATACTCTGACAGCCATTAGCATAGTCCAGCCTCTAATTGTTTAGTTAAAAGTGTTTTCCCGGATTTGTTGTGAATATGAATTTTGCAGTGGTATTTCTTATGAGATGGTTTGTTATTGTAAGCCGTGTGTCCGTTATGTGTTTTTAGTTTTAATTTTTAAGAAAACGGCAGATTTTTCAAAGGAATTATAGGTTGTTTTCAAGGCAACACTCCCTTACGTCTCTAAAAAGCCAATGACCTCCCATTACGTTACACTATAATTTACAGTAATCATTGGCAAAGCTGGTTTTGAGTTAGTCGGTTCGCCAACGAATTCAGAGCCAAGTTTCTGCCGATTTTAACTGTGCCTTTTGTTTTACTTTAACTTTTACTTCTCCCCAAAATAGGGCCTTAACACATAACCGTACCTACAGGATCGTGAGTTTGTGGAGATGGAGAATCCTTTCAACGGGGCGGCTAAGCGAGCGGGGTCGCCGTCCCCGTTGGCGTCGCCTGCGCACTCAGGGCGTGCGCCCGCGCTGCTCGCGTGCTGTGCGCGCTGTGGTTGCTGCCCTCAAAAATACCAGGTACCTGTTATGTAGTTGGTTTGTTTTGTGTGTGTTTTGTGAATCTATCTTAGCTTGATACTAAAAGGGCGTAAGCGCCAGTATTTACGCCCTTTTACTCCTAAAATGCGTAAGCGACAAACGCTTTAGAAGTACTGGTTGTCACTTACGCCCTTTTGGTTTCGAGATTTGGTTTATGGGAATGATTAGTTAAATTAATCCTAGCTGTGATGTAGAAGGTCGATATAGAGAAAGATTTACAAATGAGTCATTTGTTTGTAAATGTAGTTTTGGAAAAAAAATGGTTATTTCTGGGTTGTTCAAAACACTGTCGCCGTCGCTAATTTTGAGACAGTTATTCGATGAATTTCGCACTGACAATGTTCCATTCTCTAAAAATTAAAATTCTGTGAATTATGTTATGAGCCAAGACTTCAGACATAATATGGGTGCCTGAAATAAGGTATAGAACTTACTAAACCAACAAAGCATGGGTATGTCTTTAAGCGTTCATGACCTTTTAACAAAAATCTGTGCTCTTTTTTACTTCCTACCGATTTCAATTTAAAATCTTGCCGAAAAGTATTATTTTATAGAATAGCATGATCTAGTTTTCTTACTATAGTTTGTGTCTTCTTGAAAGGTGACATTAAATGGCCAGGCACAGTTGTTTTTTTTATTTTCAAAAATCGGGGATTGTTTGAAAAAGTACGAACTTAAGCATTTGTTAAAAATATTAATATGAACTAAGTTAGTTAAAAGTGCAGTGATGATTTTTTTTTAAAATTTAAATAAAATAAAAACTGCCTATTTGCCAGGACATCACAAAAAAGACAGTTTGAATAAATATTTATTGCACATTGATTTGTTATCATAGCCTGGTTATTTATTATGTTACCTCAAATATGTTGTCTCTTTCTAGGTTTTCTATCTCTCTCTATTAGATATTATCACAACAATACCTATTATAATATTTACAATAACCTCTTTTTATAATAAGGTGGTGTTAGTTTTCTGAATTAAATATTCATTTTATAGAAATACAAAAACAAAGATGTTGCATTAATAAAAGTGCCATTCGAACTAAAAATGTGACATCGTTGTTCTTTATCCAGATTTTAGTATATATTTTACTATTTCAAGTCGTTCTCGTTTACCCGATAAAAAGAAAATATTATCAGAAACTTCATTGAATTTTTTAAATAACCGATTGATTTATCTGGATTTAGATTTCTTTTTACAGAATCTGAGAATGTGTAAAAAATCTATTGTAACAAGCACAAGTGTTTGTAATTTTTATGTATTTTTAATATCATTTTTTTTGTAACAATTTGATCAAAGGGTTAACGAGAACGTCTTTTTTAATTAAAAAAAATGGAATATTCCATTGAATGCTGGATATTATTGGTGACAGAAGCGCCATCGTTCTGTGCGCTGCATCAGTCCGATAGGACAGTTCGCGCCCACTAGAAGAGAGGTACTGGTACTTATCGTGCTACACGGCTACTGTCACTGGCATTGTAGCCTTGGTGCTGACTCTTAGGTGGAATGGATGTTGTAGTCAATGACAAAAAAAAAATAGAAAAGAAAAATCACTTAGAAAAATGACAAAAAGAAATGAGTACGAATTGATTGTCATTGTTGATCAGTATAAAATATGGAATAATTATCAAAATCTTCATTTTACCGAGTTGGTAGGACCATTGAAAATAAAAAGAGGTTTTCTGTACTTTTTGTTGAGATAGTCTGTATTTTGATTTCTATCATAAAAAAAAATGTAATATCATAAATTAATGTGCTCCATAAATTGACTGCATATCTAAACCACCAGGAGCTAAAGCAATTTTTTTCTAAAGTATTCCATATTTTGATGGTGTTCTATAGAAATAAATAAAAGATCCGTGTATTGTGGCTTCAACGCAAAGTGTGGCTAGAAATATGTAACAAAAGCTATATGTCGTCTGCCAGAATTGCTTGGCAGAAATACTTCAATTTTATATGATAAATATTAGCTTCGCATATTCAATATATTTCTGTTATATGAAGTATACAATAAATGCTAAAATATATGTATTAATACTGTCTAAGCTAGTGTTTGTATTGCCAAGGTTTTATAAGAGTGTGTGTGTATGAAAAGTAGGTACGGAAAAAAAAGGTGATAAGCTAGGTCGTGTTTTATAGGTAAACGATTAATCCAGGTAAGTATGCCATGATTAAAAGAAATGCATTTATTTTGTTCTCAGTTTATATTCTTATTGTATTTGCTAGATATGAAATAATAATATTATGAACCATATTTGTTATGTTAATTCTATCGTAAGATGGGTAATAATTATATATTTTATTTTTAAATTTGTTTTGCTGGTCCGTCTACATTCGATTAGAAATTCTATTTGATTTTATTTTCACTCTAAACCCACACTTTCACAAAATTAATTTTATTTCCAACTAAAAAGACACAAATTAACACTTGATTGGTATTCAAGCAAATTAAAATTTCGAAAAATCTAATTTTAATTTTATTTTCTAAAAGATCTGTCTTCATACACTTTTTAATTGCCGAATTGCCTGTACCTTACCATGTTTATTTTTATTTCTATAACTTAAATACCATTTTCAAAATACTAAAAAATTTCAAAATTTTTTTTTTTTGGTTATTTTTATGTATTGAAGGCTCAGTCTCGAATTGGCTATGACAGGTCCTGCTATTAGACACGAGTAGGAAAGGAAGGAAGGGCAGCAGGCGGTATACTGCGACCTCACGACCCTCCGATACATCGGTGTCCGCTGCGCCCAGCGAAGACCCCTTACCAGTACGTGCGTGCGACGTTAACATACAGCGATGACGGGCCGTGTGCAGCCCGCTTTGTTTGTCTTAAATAATATCATACGCAAAACTGTTTCTGAGTTTTTATTTTAATTCACTCGTTTTCTAAGTGTTTTCCCCGCTAAACAAAAAGGAAAGGTAAAACTAAATTTTTGTTAGTAGTAATTTAATTACTTACGCATGTTGAATTCAAATTTAGAAAAACATTGATCAGACATCACATTTTTTTTAAAGCAAACTTTTATTTTTGCATTTTTTTTATTTTATGATTTTGGTTATTCTGCGTAAAATCGCTGTGTGGTAACGTCAGCAAAATCCAAAGGATAAATAAATATGAGGCTTTAAATGTCTGCAGGGTGTTGGCTGCCATTAACTGTTGCTTTTATAAATATCGTCCTGTTGTATCTTGTTAAATGTTGTACTTATCATTGTTTATTATGGGCTTGCGCTATGGTGCTACCGTGTTGTCAATTATTTTATATTAAAATATATATTTACGTATAAAATATCCTTATGTCCCTGTATTTTTGTAAAATAAATCGCTTTATTCTTTTATATTTCTTTACTAAGGATAAGGCGACGACCCGCAGTAGATCCAAGTGTTGTAAATGTATATTTTAAAGGATGTCGTCGTGTTTTTATGCTGTTGTATGTTGAACAGAATATACGGTTTGATCAAATGCCAACACACTGCACACATTTTAATTGGAAAATTCTTTTAATTGGCAATAATTGAGATCAGTGTTTTAAAAGCCAAATTTTGTTGCGAATCAGTCCCCAAATCAACGTCACTAAAAAGTAAATTGAGTATATTTTTAAGTATACTCCTCAAAATTTTAGGTCATTCGAAATTAAATAAAAATAACATGTTAAAAGTCTTCAAACAAAATGAGGCTCACAGGAATCAACAACTACTGACATCCATAAAACTAAAAAACCCACAAAATTACATAGTAGTGAATCATAACAAATCATTAACTTTATTTTTCTGAGGTGTCGCCCTAGAAAATCAAATAATATAAAAAATGTCAATACCGACGAGTTATTTGATTCTATTTTTTTTTTTTTGTAAAATTTTAGCTGCCAAATTGTTTGTCAAATTATTTTAAACTTTAATTCATGATTAATTTTCTAAGACAACCTCAGAAAACTTTTATACATTTTACATTACACATTGGGTCTACATATAAAACTCTATTTTATTCTGTAAATTCGCATGAAATGCACACATTTACTCACACAACATGCTAGCAAACTGTCACATATTTTATTATTATTTTTTATATTTCTCGATGTTTTTTATAATAATTATTATTCATTTGATGTGTCTGTGTTTTTCGTTCCGCAGGTTTTCGGAGATCGCTTTTTATTGTTGTAAAAGCTTGTTATAAATGTGAGTGTAGATAGATTTAGGTAGGCGTATATTTTCTATGTAAAATATATTTGAGGGTGTGTCTATATTGTAGCTATTTAGAGAATTATCTGCTATTTACTATGAATGTAGATATTGTAATTAATACGTAATATGTGTATGGAATGATATGTGTTGTTATTTAATTTTGCTCAGCCAGGAGGTCTAGGTAAGGCAGAACATGGCTAAAATATATTTTTTTTTACCAATGGTTTTCATATAGTTCCCATCGATTAATTCGTCTAAATTCGAGGTTGAGAGTTATTGAGATCTGCCAGTTATTATTCCATTTATAAATAATCTTAGGAAAAATGGCCTTCTTTACTGTAAATGCTAAACAAAAAATCTAGGTATATAAAATCGCCGAATATTTTTTATTTTCACAATTCAAACACTACATCTTCTGATTACAGCAAGCGTGTGGCAAATACATTCCTGCCGGGAGCACAGTGCAAGGAAACCAGACCGGTGTTGCCATGGATGGGACTTACTTAGTGGAAGCATCTTTCTAGGACCCGTCCACCAGCCACATGGAGACCTATGTTTGACCATGCAAGTGAACAATATCACGGACATGAAAGTCTAGTGGAAACTAGCAACAAATGACGTCACGTCGAAACGACGTACCCAAAACAACAATTATTAGAATTATAAATCTGTGTAACTTAATGTTCTAAGTCTAACACGATACTGCCTAACATTAAAAAAAAATATCAGATTTGTATTTTGCAAGATTTTGGAGTGTGAGTTATGGACACAGAGTTTTACACTGTGATTTTTAAAATGGAATAGTCCATTTCTTGTTCCATTCCATTTTTAAAAGACTTCTGTAGTGCCATTCCAAGTTTCGATTATCGGAATGCGCTCAGGAATGGAAGAAACGTTTGGAAATGGAATGCATTTCTGGATTGTGACATGAAAGAGATGGAAGATTCTGGGATTGTGGTCTTTGTCTCTGGGACATAATGTTCTTTCGCGTCCTCTCCGTGTAGTTTCTTTTATCCGTATTAGTAATAAAAACAGTATTAATTAAGGTTTTAAATGTTAACGATGAACGGATAGAATCTCGCTTCTTATAACAACGAGGTAAAATTATGAGAAAATGGTATCGTCTATAGAATTTCTTGTGAGAGGCGTTTTTAGAAAAGACAATTAGTTTCAAATTTCAATATAGTCAATAGTTATTCGAGTCATATCAATATTAGGCAGTTATTTAGTGGTACCGGTATGTTATGATTAATCTGTTCATAGTTGAAGTCATTTCTGGGGGTCCTAAGTTAACGTTAGAGTGTAAAAGTACAGTCGCCAGCACATCAAGTTACTACAAACTGTCTAATTTCTCCAAATGATTTTAAACCATAAAATGTTGATGGTTAAGTTGGAAATCAAATGAGAAAATTTGACAGTTTGTGGTAACTTGATGTGTCGCGACTGTACACTAGTGTTTTGAAATTCCAGTCTCGGATGAAAAATGAGTAACACTAGCGCAACGTGATTTTTATAATATAGTTTTCACATTGCATACTTTTGAGCATTTTCGAAAGATGCTTTTTCTAGTCAAAAGTCAATGTGATCGAATTTAAATTTACGTTTTTTGTAATTATAAAATTATTTATTTGCATTTTTAATTTTAAGTTGAAAAGCAACGGTGTAACATCGAATGTTTTTTAATTTTAATTATTTATAAGGTTTACATAATTTTAATTTGGTTTATAATATGGATTTTAAAAAGGTATCCTTAAAATATTAAGCTCGCGCCTAGGGCTGCTTTTATTAATCTTTTTTCGTTTTTAATTCCTTTACATTACGACTAATAATATTTTAAAAATTTTACTTTATTTTTCCGAAAATTAAAATAATTTCCTGATATTTTAAAAAACAGGACCTTCCGATGACTTTGATTGTGGACATACTCTTGAGGTCCCATCTTTTAAAATATTTCATGTTTTTAATTTGCTCACTAGAACTCTACTAGTGCCTTCAATATCGTTTACTTTCATAAAATCGTTGCTCCGTGTTAGTGAAGCGTGTATTGAGTGTTGTAAAGGATTATAACGTCCCTGAGACGTAGTGCTGTGTAAATGTAATGGACTTATACGTCGCAGCGACGTAGTGAGGCGTATATTTGTTATGTAAGACGGGTTGATTGCGTCGTCTGGACATAGTACTGGAATATGATATGTGTCACAGTATTTTATTGCACAGTGAAATGTATTTAACAGTAATTGAAATAAAAATTATGTGATTATTGTGATTTTTTACTGGGAATTTAATATGTAAATTTGACATAATGTGGACGATTTTTAGGAAATGTCAGCTGATACTTTGACGTTTCCATCCATCGGGAGTCCAGACGTACTGCGGGTTATCACCCATTCCTTGTCGATGTTCCACACATTCGCACGAAGCGCTTCGCGACATCGTTTATTATGCGCACAGCCAAGGAGTGGAATTCCCTGCCTTCGTCAGTGTTCCCAAGTTCATATAACCCCAATCTTTTTAAGTCGCGAGTTAATAGGCTTCTTCTGGGTAAGCTCGTTCCATCGTCGACCTCATCTCTGTCCTCAGGACTCGATTGAGGTCAAGAGTAGACCCATTTAATATAAAAAAAAAAAAAAAGTTTGTATCAAGTCGGCCGCATTAGCCAATTTGAAGGTTGAACCTGAACAAGGCGATCAATGGCTGATATGACATATCATTGTATGTATGTCTGATTGGCAACTCATTGTCTTTTACAAAATACTGAGTGCTTTGTCACACGCTAAATTCATAATAATCACATTGTTTTTGCTCGAAAATATATTTCACCGTGTAACGAAATTCTTTCCAAACACATGGATCCAATATAATGACATTTCCGCATGTCACCAGTAGTGAGACCCCCTATCATAGCATCAGTCTTATGATACCATAGTATGAAAATAATGTTAAAACTAGATAGAGAATTTATGTGGTTACCTTAGAGATTTATTTAATTATACGTTAATAAAATAGTGTTAAGACGAATAGAATTTAAGTAAAAAATTATTGCATTGAATGCGTCATTTTAAAATTGTAGATATGTATTTTTTTCACCATGCTTTCTTTCCAAATGTGTCTTTTAATGTTATCGATAAAAATAATTGAAAATTACGTGACGTGTTCCTCCACGTCACTACGCGTTGGTCAAACGCTTCAATTTTTTAAATTAAAAATTTATTAATCTGTATACTATGTAAATTGTTTCTTACAAATTAAATTTTTAATAAAATATTACTTCAATTTACTGAAGTATGAAGTCGCTTGCCAGATTTATGGTCTAAATACTAAAATGGGAGACAGGCTCTTCCGATTTCTTTAAAGTAATTCCTATGTAGTCTACTTAAAAATTACTAGTAGACTTAAGCGTTATTTAAAATATTCTAATACGACCATGGGTTCTAAAGTGGTGCCTCCAATTGATCGTGGACCATCGAATCCAAGAAAAAATCTCAAAAACACGTTAAGAAAGCATGGTTTTTTAAACAAAATCTTTTTTTTTTAATATTTATCGTAGTATTTATGAAACCGAATTCGATGTTTAAAAAATGTTTCTTCCAAAGTATTGCCACAATTTCTACTAAAGTATAATGAGAAAATGTGTAATATTCAATAAAAAAAATGGTAATATCGTAAGTATGTTTAGGAGTCAAATAAATAAATATTTAAATTTTCTTTTTCTGTAATGTTTCGGTAATGTGGGAGCTGAAAATAATTTGTGGTGAATTGAAAAGGGGTTCATATTGCAAGATATTTAGTAATTTGTAAAGAATCATTGTTAGACGGAAGGATTTCCATTCGAACGAGAAAAGACTTATTAAATAACAGCTGAATATTGTGCTACGCCATTATGATTGAAAAAAGACTAACTTAAATAGCGTAATTTTAAATTTCATTTACATTAAACAATTTAACACTAAAATATAGGTTGGGACGAAATAAAAATCGCATGATTTCAATCTATCGATTTTTAGTTTGGTACATCCCTATAGTTTTGTGTTTTAAATTGTATAATGTAAAATATTAGATATTCTGAAATTCACACAAATATTTTGCAATTTGAACCCGATAATCGTGAATATATATTATATTTGTGGTCTACACCCCTGTGATTCTATGGCTGTTTTACCATTTTATTGTTTCGGTTTCATTCTCGATAATATTTCGCTGAAGTGAAAATGAATTTACGAGATTTTCACTTTTGAATTTGAAGAATCATTATAAACGAATTCACTGCCCTTAATTACCTTATAGCTATATATTTGGCTACAGCCCGTTAGCACTACTGTTCATTAAATAAAGTTAGCGCTAAATATATTTCTGTCCATGGTTATAGTGAAGTGGTTAGATTCAGGCTTAGGTATTTAGCTAGTCCAAGGCCCGGACGCCACTAAAGCGGAGAGGAGATGTGCAAGATTTGACCAATGACAGGAGAGACGAGAGACGCTATGTCCATTTAAACCAATGTGATTGGTCGATTTCCGCAATTCTCCTCTCCGCTCCGGTCGTCTCCTGTTTGGTGGAGTCCGGGCCTAAGGGATCTCGCGCATTTTGTCTCTGGTCGCAATTTTGAATAAAACTGGTAGATGCCCGGTCGTGTGACGCAATTTTCTTCCTGGTTCCGACCAAAAGTCGCATCTGCGATCAAAAGTCGTGGTCGTGGCAGCTTGGTCTGCGAGCACCTAAGATCTCCTTGAACCATGAATTACTAAATACTTTGTTGACTATTGACATCAAACGATTGAGAGACAAAAATACATACCTATTATATTCTTGTTCTAAATGCGAGAAAACCATAGTAATTGTATCTTTTTTTTTAAATTATTATGCTCATTTACCGATTACATTTCGCTGTTGTTGATAATATTGCAACGTTTATAAGTGAGTTTCTACCCCTTTTACGATTTTTATTTAAATAATGTGCATTTTATATTACTTTTCAACATTTAAATTGCAATTACTCGTCTTCTTAAATCATTTCACTTCAGCGCAATAGGAAATAACCTTCGTTTTTGCTTCGCCGTAGTCGGGTAAAAAGTTTTATTTTAGATATTGCATTGTAAAAATAAAGGTTTTAAATCTTGAGTATTTAAAATCTTGTTTTACTGACATATATCTTTTCATTACATTTTTTTTTTGTTATTTTGTTTTAAAATATTCTATCGAAAATGTATCTTGTTCATGTTTTGTTTTTGTTTTAAAAATATAATATATTTCAAATCAATGTTTCAGATTAAAATTAAAATTTTGTAAAAGTGTTACTATAATCTGTTTTTTGGGTATTTGATAATAATAATAAAAGTTTCAAAATACTCATTTTATAACCACTAGGTACTTGACCATTAATTATAAACGACCTAACGTAATAACACTTTTACAAAATAAAATCATTTGAACATAATTCACGATATTTTAACTGTGTGTTTTCAAGACTGTGTTGTTTAAGTAATTATATATCTATTTAAAAAAGATGGGCATGCTCGGATGAATAAAATTATTTCAAATAATAAACATTTTTTTAAATTTTTAGTTAGACTAAAAAATCGCAAATTGCACAAAATAATGCCTTTCCTTATGAATTATGAAACAATATTAGGCTGTTTATTTGTGCTTCATTACTAAAACTTCACAAAATGTTTTTGGGTATTACTTATATTCATATATTTTACCCAAACACGGAAATTATATTATAAAAAAATGAAACAATTTACCAAAATATGACTACTATCGGATCAATGTCCCTATTGATCAGTCCAGCCACTTCATTCCCAGGGCTCTGTCTACTAACATAATAATGCAAAAAGCTACCCTGCTAGGCAATGAAAACATGGGTAAACGAGTACCACAAAGGTGTTCAAACAATATTTCTATAATACAGGGTCTACAGGATATTGCCACGCCAACTGTTACCATGACTTTAGTACATGTTTTGTCAAAATAAATCAGTTGGTCCATACATTTTGACAGTGTAAGCCTTGCACTTTTGAATGAAGCAGCTGATTTATTTTTTAAACCGACTAGATATTTCTTCAGCCATGTGTTCAATTCATTATAACAGTTTGCACGACGATTTCTCATACACCGTGTATTTTCTATACACCGTGTATTTCTTATACACCGCGTATTTCCTATACACCGTGCATTTCCATCAGACCGCATTGAAGCTGGCGTCCATATTCCACTTAGAAAAGATGGCGGACTTCCGAGCATGACCCATCAGAATTGTTGTGAGTTACATGAAAGAAAGAATGTGTCGTTGGACCAAAATGGGGAACTTCGAGTGTTTAGATATTAGTCTAGTGAACGAACTTAGAAATATACAGGAGATTGTTCGATTGGTAATCAGTCCATAAAGATACCAATGCTGGGACGAAAGGGTGGGTTGTAATCAACCACGTGGACCCATTGTGAATTGGTAATGTCCCAGTTTTTTTTTTAATAAGTACGCCAACAGTACCTACCTACATATACATTTTACATTCAGCAATAAACGTATACGGGTTAGAGTTCTTATGTAGGTACAGTCTACTTGATGTGCTGGCGCACATCAAGTTACCACAAAATGTTAAATTTCTCAAAATGATTTAAACCATAAATTGTTGATGGTTAAGTTCAAAATCGAATGAGAAAATTTTACAGTTTGTACTAATTTGATGCGCTGGCGACTGTACCAATTACAGTTTTCGATATAATAACGATTATTCAGTCGAATAGTTACTCGAAAGTTTCTAAAATATCTAATCCCATCTCAATTCTTCGTTGATCAACTCACAATAGGGAACATGAGAATTATCAACACTTTAATCAACTATCTTCGTTGAATTAAAATCGAATTTGATTTAAACTGAGACTTATCTATGTCGATGACAGTTGGCTACTTATTGAAATCAAATTCGATTCTAATCAAGATTTGATCAAACCAGTACCTACGAAAAAGTTCGCAATTTCTTCATACAGTTTGATAAAACCTAAACTAAAATTAGTTGAAACAGTGTGTAAATTCGACGTCAAACTGATTTTCAGGGTTATAAATTGATAAAAGAAAATAATAGCATACTACGAGTATCTCCTGTATATATTTTCAAAGTGAACGAGTGATCGATTTGTTTTATAATTTGTACCTAGCTATCGATTGTCGAATATTTAAACAATGTTTTAAGGCTCTCGGTTCTGAACCCTTAGCTTAATTCTTTGTTATTTTGAGGAAAAAAAATAAACATAATTGTATATAATAATGTCTTATTGTGTTGTGTTGTTTGTTCACCCTCAACGATGAAAAACCTTTGATGATCATGATATGATTAAAGTATTACATAAGTGCCTATGCAGGACACGCCCTAACCAAAACGATTGTCGCGTGGACACGTGGCCCGTTGCGTCAAGTTCATTATTTTAGATGAAAACGGACTCGTCATCATGCCACAGAGAGCGCCTTCTCGTTTACTGAACAAATGAGTACCTAACCTAATTTGTATGCGACAATCACGTATTTGCGTTACCGATCGCTTTGATTAGGACTCAGGGTTCAAGAAGAGGCAAACCAAAGAAAAGATGCCACCCATCTTTTTTTTGGTCCACAACAATCTCATTGATACTATGATTTTAATATAGGAACGGAGAAAATAAAATAGCTATAAAAATATACTCACTGTTTTATTTAAGTCAGCGCCATCTAGTTACCTACTCTTATAGATAACCAAATCGAGTTTTGGAAAAGTGCCACCTGGTATCATAAAACTACTTGCATTGACAGTGAACGGTACTCATAAAACTTGTTAACAGCGACATCTATGCTTATTTGCTAGAACTATTTAAGATACTTGGCCGTTCCGAAGCTATTCTTTGATAACAGATGGCACTAATGGACACACAGATGGCGTCCAAAAATATCAGCAACCATAGTATGACGCAAAGACATTCAAATATTACGAGCAATCTTTTTAGTCTCTTTGGCATGAGTATGACGCCTCCCAGCTAGATGGACGATGACGATGGACGAGTTTAAACTGGTTAATAGGTGTGATTGGATGCAAAAGACGGAGTAGGTACCTACAGGGTGTTTGGGCGTAGCTTGGGAAAGGGGTCCAGCACAGTAGACTGCAATAGGCTGAGTTGATTGATTTATAAGTAACTAGCTTTTACATACCCGCGGCTTTCGCTCACTTAAATTTAGAATAAGACATATTAATTCAGGTTATACTCTGCTTGTAATAATGTAATTAAATCATAATTCGAAAGACACGTGGCGCCATCTATTATCATAAGAATATTATTGTTGTTTTCCTCGGGAACAGTACTTACTTGTTTTCGGGATGAATGGTGCCCTATCTCCGTTTCTGTACACCTGACAATATGTATATACAAAATTTCAGGATGATCGGTTCAGAGGTTTAGGCGTGATAAGAAACAAACAACCGAACTTACTTTCGTATAATATTTTGGCATAACATACTATACATCTATAGCATACTTACTATGAATCCATAGATTCGAAAAGCCAATGTAACAACTGTTTGTATGGTTTTTATAGAGTTGGCTAAAATCAATGAAGTTTGCAGCTATTTATATTTTTTACGTTCTAAGGAGAAAAACTTCCTTCTTCACTACGCTTGTAGAAGAATATCACTTCACCTAAATGTGCACTTCAGTGGCCTATTTTTAAATCAATTAGACGGTTACAGGACCTTTTGAATTTCAAAACAAAGGGATGAAGCTACAGTCCCAGGGCATAATAACTTGTGAAATTACTGTAGTTGCCCATTTCAAAACGTAGTTCTCTATGGAGAAGAACGGGCAAGAATTCTAGTGCCAATATAGCACTCAAATGCTTCTTTAACTTGCTAATACTATTAGTAGTGTACGCACTTAATATGTATGTATTATTGTTATTAATTATTCGTAACTAGAGCTTAAAGCAAAAACTACAGCACAGCACAAGGCATACATCCTGCAAGAAAGTATGAGTTATAAAACTGTAAATAAAGTAGCTTCGATTTCCGACAAGAAAATTGGTCATAGACTAAACTTTACTTAACAGACACGCAACTTGTTATTATACAGGGTGTAAACGGACCCTTCACGAAGCTGCCAACCAAGCATTATGTACATCAAACTAAGTAACTTTACGCAAAAAAATATTGCTGGGATACGATTTCATTTTTTGGGGTGAAAAATCACGTTTTACGTTAGGACTCAATGTAACGCACTCAAAACATTGTGCTGATGGATGGATTGAATAGTTCGGGGTTTGTGGAGGTGTTTTAAGTAAAAATCTTTCATTAAAAACATGTATGTAAAAAAAACTTGTGAAAAAGTTGGAACTTTAACCACTTTTTTTTGGGATGGGAAATCATCAAATGACCCCTCCCGCTCTGGGCGGAGCGGAAGGGAGTGTTCAGACTTTTACTGACTAAAACCCATCCCTGTTCGTTCTTTTGCCCTTTGTGTTCCAGGGCCGTGGTATCTGTTTCGAACAGTCCGGCAGCCCTGGAAACTTTGACCTCCTAATATCTCCATAACTAGAAGGTCCCCAGGTATGGACTAGAACAAAAAAAATATCCCATGACGGGGAGAACATGGATGGGTGACCACCCATTACATACCGAGTTTCCTCCGTGCCTCGGAAAGCACGTTAAGCCGTTGGTCCCGGCTGTCATTTGTAGATCTTTGACAGTCGTTACAGGTAGTCAGTGACCCGAAAGTCTGACAACCAGTTTTACCAAGGGGTATCGTATTACCTAGCACTAACTGGGTTGTGGAGGTCAGATAGGCAGTCGCTCCATGTAAAATACTGGTATTCAGCTGCATCCGGTTAGACTGGAAGCCGACCCCAACATAGTTGGGAAAAGGCTAGGCAGATGATGACGAGTAGGTCTTAAGGAAGCCAGCAAACTTCCTAGATGTAATCACACTTCATACTTACACAGGTACGCTCGTACACTTAAGCCTAATTCTTCAGGAAAACACAGGAGTGAAGTAATTTTTATTTTCAATGAAGCCATGCATCTCATGAAAGCAGACATTGAACACACACACACATGACATTGACATTGATTGGAGTCATTCCTAGTGTGGGGCAACGTTTTTTAAAACAAGGAAAAGGAAAGGAAATCCTCATACAACTTTCTTCTGTCTCAATAAAATTACTTTCCGTTCTGTGCTTTATGTTTCAGTCAGGCAACAAAGAAATAACTTACATCGGTGAACAAATATCTTATTACGAAAAAGCAGTGTATAGATGGTATGTATTTTTATTTGGAAATATGTAGGTACGGAGCCACATACAATGACCCACGTTAAGGACTAACGGCGAAAACCATAGACTTAACATAGAACATAGGTACGGAGCAGTGTTACCAACCGATTCATCATGGCGGCCATTCCAGCTGAGGCTTTGACGAACCAAACATTACGATACTGGAAAAGTGCGCAGACGCAACTGCAATCTCTTCAGAAATTCAGAAATACGATAGTATAAAGATAGGCAGAACACATTTCATAACATCACGCCTGTAATCTTGGAAGGGTTAGGCAGAGGTGTACCCAATAGTACACCCACATTCCATCAGTTATGTTTAAGTCCCATATAATGGGGAGCGAACCCACTGCCTGGGCTGCTACTGAGAAATTCCTGATGGAAAATCCCAATAACAATGTCTGACCTGGAAATTGAACCCAAGACCTCATGCTCAGCAGTCTCGACCACTAGACCAAAGAGGTAGTAGGCAGAATACTTATCGTAATAAATCCAAACAAAGAGTCCATTCTAGAAATTCATATAACTAATCTTTGGAACTCGGAACCGGCAGGGAAAAGAACGCGTTGTGGGCGCATACTAATAGTCTGTTTTGATGCCCCACTGCGCTCAGGATGATATATGATGATATATGGATCGATCGTATCGATAAATAGGAGTTCAATAACATCCATTGGAATCATTATTAAGCATAATATGCTTTTAAGTAGTTAATTCAAGGGACTGCCTCGTTGATCTAGTGGTCGCCACCGCGACTCCAGAGCATGAGGTCCTAGGTTCAATTCCCATGTCAAGCAAAGTGTTATTTGGTTTTTCCATCAGGATTTTTTCAGTAGCAACCACGGAGTTTGTGCCCGGTTGAAAGCAATTAGCTCACTCCCTGTTACATGGGACTTAAGATAACTGGCAAAATGTGGGTTTAAGATTAGGTACACCTCTGCCTAACCCTTCAGGGATAACAAGCGTGAAGCTATATAGTTTAGCTGAAGATCTGCTTGTGAAAAAGACTCGTACTAGTTCAACCTTGAAAGTAACCATTGCAATGTTCCGATTTGAAAAGTAAAGCAGATAGAACGGCAGGCACTGCCCATTAGACTTAAACTTGGGTAAGCAGGAAGGTATTACTCTTGTTTTTCAAGGTATTCACACTGCCCGGAGAATCAAAGTTACAATAGGTGCATCTGGCTGAATCTGGACCAGTCAATCTCTCTACCATCTTAGTTTCCTTTTATTCTTTTCACAAGAAATCAGAAATCATTTATTTTGCGGGGCCTTTTGCAAAAATTTTGCTAATTAATTGATAATTTGGTTGTTTGTATGTTAATGTTTAATTAATTGTCATTTTATTATGTAATTTATAATAATATTATATGTAATTGTTCAATTTATTTTCTAATTTAATACCATAATTATGCATAATTGTAATCCTCAGATAGTTTTGCACACCATATTTGTACGCCTCCTGGCACAACATAGCGCTCTGTTCATCAAACATAAGATCTGTATTTTTTTACCTATGTTAACAAATAAATTATGATTTGAAAAAAAAAGAAAATATCTCTAAAGGTACGAGTTCACCAGATGACAACTGTTTGGAGCTACCTTTGTCCATCACAACTCCAAAAACCTCTTAACTCTCAGGCATACCTAGTTATTTCATAAGCTTATTTATTATATGTCAATAATTAGTATTTTCTCTAATGTTAATAAAGGCTACTTTGCATTAAAATATTTTAAAAACCTGTCCAAAATTTATATACATGAAACCCACCATTAATAATATTGCCCAAACACATCACAATTTGAGCAATACTAGACGTGATCAAACCACCGTTTCTTAACTAAACCATCTCGAAAAATAAAGCATTTTGTAATGGGGCCCGCAATTTTCAAAAGTAGTTTTTAACAATATCTTTAAGAATTACTGTTATCGTTATGTTTTTAGTTATGTCTGTGTGTTGAACTGTGGATTTCCACACTTATTTACTGTGGAAATTGGAATCAGGGGAACCAAGGAGTTTCTGTCATTTAAGAGTGTTTATGCACAAACTTTTTAATAATACAGGTGGCGGTGACTACAGTTATTTTAATTTTAGCAGCAGCAAGTCATATAAGTAAAGGAAGTGAGATATAACCTGGCCACCTCTCTTCACTGTTAGCCAAGACCTGAATCCTTCAGCAGCATGCTCAAAGTATTCAAGGTCAAGAAAACCAAAGCAGATTCCAACTGCAGTTGCAACTTTATTATAAAGAGAATAAAAATTTACTTTGATTTTGACATTGACATTGATGTAAGATCTAAGGTAAGACCAACTTCATTGCGTACCAAAACAAACAAAACTATTGACTCGATTTTTAGGAGCCAAACTACCACAATCAAACCTCCTCGCGATTTAGCACAAAAGGAATGAAAACCCCAAGTAAACCCAAGTCGAAAGCCAGTACTTACTGCAATGGTAACAGTAAACACACACACATGTACACGCCCATAGTTTTCACGACACATGTACATACATACGCACACATGCACAGAGTAATTGTGGAGAGAATATAAAAAAAATTGCGTTAAGTGTGCCTTACTTGCGCGCGGCGAGGCGTGTACACCTAAACGCGGTTGTGGTTACAGAGCTGAGATTATTATTCTTCCTGGATTGTTTAGCGAAGAAAACAAATATTTTTTTTTAAAGTTCATTAAGTCAATCAGGTAGCCTACCATGGCGTCTTGAAGCAGTATCATTTTAATTTTATTTCAGAGTGAGAAAGAATTAATAAAACTATCGATTTCTACAATAACTTTCAAATTCGAATCTTCGTCGAATTTTATTAGTTACAACTCTTTCAGGTACTTTTTCTAAGAAATATTGACACATCTGGGTAAAACTTTAAACATCGCGAGGGGAACCTTTAAGCTTCTCAAACAATATATTTACCAAAAAACTTCGAAAGCAGCCCTTTTCTAAATAAAAAGATGTGTAGTAAGTGACTTTGGAACGACTGAACATTTTAGAAGATAGATTCTGCTCGTGGATTTTCTTGAAGTTAGCATCATTTGTTCTGGGTTTTGGAGCCCTACCAGAGCACAATATCCTAACGGCTTTAAGAAAACAACAGCTTAAAGAAGCGACTAAGTCAAAAACACCGGCCAAAATTCTTGCCTTCATCCCATAAAGCACATTTCCTCATACCGCTCGCCAGTTCACCGTTGACGTGTACATAGCGGGCGGCCGTTCCGTCTGGCCACAGTTGGTCGACAGAGCGAGAAGTTCAAATCTCCCGCTCGTAATTGATAAATAAACGTGGCACGTGCGGGTCAACACACCTGATGACGAGCATGAGCGCGGCCTTTGTGTGGCCTGGATTTTCCTAGACGAATCTTAGGGAAATCTAGCCAAAAGGTGGTTGGAACCAATAAAATGAGCACAGTGAATTACAACGTGAAAAACTTCCGAAGACATAGTTTCACTGTTGCGCAGTATGATCAGCAGGATAAAGAATCTTTCATATAGGTGTAGGAGAGACTTAAACCAGCCGTAAATTTTGTTTTACGGCATATGAGTGATGTTTGCATCATCAACTTAAAGCGTCCAAAACATCATTGCTCCCTAAGTGCCGTTTATAGGTGACTGCAGCCAACTAGTTAAGATTGGCATCACAGGCAAACTTTTTAAACTATCACAATAAAAGATGAGATGGATGAATTAATCGAGAAGAGAAAATCTTGCAGAAATTAGAAATAATGCTGGAAATATTGAAGGCTGTACAAGAAATCTCCGATATACTGCATCTTGGGGTCAATAGTGAAGATTTAGGCAACTTAGCAGACGATTTGAAGTCTCCCTGAAATATTGATCATTGTGTACCACCAATACTGGTATTAAGCTGCATCCAGTTAGACTGGAAGCCGACCTCAATATAGTTGGGAAAAGGCTAGGCAGACGATACAAACGTTTCTTCAACGAAATATCCCAATTTCGGAAGCAGTATTTAAAAAATATCCTCAATATTAATAGTCCAAATATCCCAATTTCGGAAGCAGTATTTCAAAAATATCCTCAATATTAGTAGTCCATTACCACTATCGTGCACATCAACAAACTGTGACAGGTTGCGAGCATCTTGAACCCTTTCGAACCTGTCACCCTCAAGTAACCCCTTGTAACGCGCACGCGCATAATTACGACCACCTGACTGTAGGCGTTGGAGGAAAAAATATTAATGAGAAAATAACGTATATTTTTTTTGTTTACATGAATGTAGAAGTCATACATACTTAGATTGTTAAGAATTACAATAATAGAAATAAATAATCTCACAGTGGTTTTAAACGATAGCTTAGGGCGTGGACCCATGTCTACGGTGCGGCGCCGTTTGCCGTGCAACGGTACGACACCGCCGCCGGCGGATGGCGCGGCGCCGTGCCGCACCACGGTACCGCGAACGGTGCGCCATCCATTGCCCCTTTCAGTCGATATTTCGCAGTTGATTCGATCGACTGAGGGGCAATGGACGGCGCACCGTTCGCGGTACCGTGGTGCGGCACGGCGCCGCGCCATCCGCCGGCGGCGGTGTCGTACCGTTGCACGGCAAACGGCGCCGCACCGTAGACATGGGTCCACGCCCTTAGGTTACCACATAACGCCAGTGATGTTTATGTCCCATGTACCATGCTGCTATGAAATTCATGATAAAAGAACATAATAACACTTACCCGACCTAAAAATCAAACCTTGGGCTCCTAGCAGAAGTAACGAACATAACACCACGCCTGTATTCCCAGGTAGATAGGCAAGTCTAGCTTATACTACACCCAAATTTGTCCAGAATGAGCAACATATCGTGAGAAAAGTTCTAAGTATCAATGTGGATGGCTAGAGAAGCGAAAGAAGATTTATTAACGTATGGACCATTAGTTCTCCATTTTTAATTTTGCTTTTTTTTTACTAAGTATTTGTTATTATTTTTAATTTTAAATTGATTGTCTCTTTGAGATCTCCTTGGTACCACGAATGATGTTCACACAAGAACGGCTTTAAGCCTCTTACTGTATTGTTTTGCTGTGGGGGGGCCCTGATGACCTGTAACACAGGCTTCTTCAGAAACCTACTTCAGGCACCAGTCTCTTCCAATGTGGAATATAACATTAGTCAAAAACATTGTTAATCTTTAAGGAAACCAATATTGTGAAGAGAGAATCACTACATAGTATAAAACAAAGTCGCTTTCTCTGTCCCTATATCCCTATGCATGCTGAAATCTTTAAAACTACGCAACGGATTTTGATGCGGTTTTTTTAATAGATAGAGTGATTCAAGAGGAAGGTTTATATGTATAATACATGCACCCGTGCGAAGCCGGGGCGGGTCGCTAGTAAATAAATAAATTGAATTGAATTGAATTAACTGTGAGAAAAATGATAATATGGCTAGAAAGGGGGTGACTTCTGAGATGACTACTAATAATAATATAGAAGAAGACTCCAAATAAATTGAGGTAAGGACAGGAGAATGACGATTGTGTAGACGATACAAAGTTAGTGGCGCAGTGGTTTAAACACAAAACTTTATGGACTAAGTTAAAGATACAAAACTGGTACGTATTTGCCAAAAAGATTTTAAATAAATCTGAGTTGAAACTGAATTTCAGTGCATGAAATCTAAACCGAATGGTTAGAAACTGCCAACGAACTGTAAGAAGCAGTTATTGGGGAACAATTTTATTCCAATGAATATTATTTCATTAAATTAATACATAATAATAATAATTAATTTCTGAAAAGTTGAAAGAGAATCGTTTTTCTTGGTATGGACAATATGGACATGTGATGATGAGGGACGAATAGCATGTGACTAAAAGAGTGATGAACATAAACGTTGATGGATGGAGAGGGAGAGGAAGACCAAAGAAACGATGGATGGATTGTGTGAGGAATGATATGAAAGATAAAGAAGTAAATGATAGCGTGACGGTTGACAGAGGAGAATGGAAGAAAAAAACGTGTTGCGCCGACCCCAAGTAACATGGGACAAGGGCAGGAAGATGATGAATAGTATTTCATTAGAATTCATGTTTGAATCTAATTAGACTCAAATACTTAAATTCTTCATATTAGGAAAGGCTAGAAAATAATCTGTAAAACTTTGGCCATTCTCAAATTCTCTCTTTCCAGATATTATTGCGGTGTTTCTTTTATTTCACATAGTATATTTTTATAAATTGTTAAACTTATTCTTGTAAATACTTCCACTATACGAAGTCTCGGTTTTTAACATTGCTTTATTTCAGCTAAAACGATGTGGGTGTCGGAAAAATTATAAGCACAAGCACGTAAATAGATTATTTCTGTTAATATCTCGTAATCTTAAAAGAACTTCAGCAATCCCCTTTAGAAGTGTATCAGAAACCACTTTAAAATCAGATGGGTCTTTGTCCGGTTTGAAACTAATAAAGGTGAGGACAAAAAAGAGCGTCTGCGCAACAACAAATTATTATACGTAGCCCCAATTAAATACTAACTCTGTCAAAACATCACCAATTATAAACTTACCAAACCTCTGTAACTTACCGACAAAATCGTAATCATCTTCATATCAATTTTTACATCAAAAGGGTAATGGATGCGGCTTCTATCAAGCAATTCAGAGATTAAGATCCTCCTACGTATTGTCAAAGTGTACATAAATCAGAAACACTAGAAGTTTCCGTTACCACATATGCGCACACACACATATATTCACACACACATAGACTCACACACGCACACACACATACATACATGTGTGAGTGAAATAAAAAGTCGGCGCGTGCGCTCACTTACAACACATAACAGATGACTGTTACCGTCTCTTTTTCTCTTATAACATTTTTCTTTCTGTCTCGCTCTCGCATGAAGTATGTAATTATAGTTGGTACATTACTGGTCGGTTCCGTTTGGTATACCTACAGTGATTGTATCGTTCTCAGGTATATGTATGTATGTTTGTTCGTCGTTCTAATCTCGGGAAATTATTGCTTTTTATTGCTCAGATTCTGTTCAGTGTTTTAAAATATAATGAGGTATTTTTATTGAGCTTGCGCGGGTTTTAGGTTAATGAAAATAATATGTGGACTTGTTTTATTTTTGATCGTTATTTTCTTATGTTCTTTTTATGTTTTAGTTAATGATATTGAATCGAAAAGGTAAACTGGGTGGTTCTTGGGTGGTTCACTTTTGAAGTATAGGTTTAAGCATGTAAACACATTTTAGGAGTTAGAGACAACAGTTTATATGGAAAATAGTGTTCATACTTATAATAAAAACTCACGCAGTTTTACCTCGGACGGAAGCATAAGCAACTGAATTATAATTTCTAACTGTTACTATCGTATTACCAGGATATATATTATCTTATTACCAGGAGTTCGTGGTTAAATAATAACAGCCGCTCGGGTCGATCTTTAGGCTAAACCGTGCTTGCCTAGGTTGGTCTGTGGATGGGTGACCACGCATTACATACCGAGTTTCCTCCATGCCTCGGAAAGCACGTTAAGCCATTGGTCCCGGCTGTCATTTGTAGATCTTTGAAGGCACGGAGGAAACTCGGTATGTAATGGGTGGTCATGGTCACCCATCCATAGACCAACCTAGACAAGCACGGTTATTGCAGTTATTTCAATAACTTTATTTTATGCTGAGTTATATCACATAATTCACAGTGATTTATTTACAAATAATTAAAACTTTAAAACAAAGAGCGAACCAAACACTTTATAAACTCTAAATATAAAATAAAAAACAAAGAAAAAAACTAATTTCCAAAACAATACTGTTTGCATTTTAAATAGTTTCAACGACGTCATTTATTTGATTAAAATTATGTTAAAATAAAGTTATTATTTAAAATATGATAATCATATTAATCATCCATCATAACGCCCTTACCTCAATAACTTTTTTTGCAATAGGTACATTTATAAGATAGACATAAGTCACCTAACCATAACTAATACAATAATAGAGTTTTTTTTATGTTTAATGGACCTACTCTTGACCTCAATCTAGTCTTGAGGACAGAGATGAGGTCAACGATGGAACGAGCTACCCAAAAGAAGCCTATTAACTCGCGACTTAAATAGATTGGGGTCATATGAACTTGGGAACACCGATGAAGGCAGGGAATTCCACTCCTTGGCTGTGCGCATAATAAACGATGTCGCAAAGCGCTTCGTTTATTATGCGCACAGCCAAGGAGCCAAGCTTCGTTTGAGCTGATTGGGGTTGAAACACTAGTGCCATGGGCCCGAGTACTCATCTCGTCTTTCGGGACATCGCCAAGCGGTTGGTCGACTCTTCAAGTGACCAGAGGACTGATCTTTTTTGGCCAAAGAATTAGTATTGCCGTCGAACGTGGCAATGCTGCCAGCCTTCTGGGCACTTATCCAACTGAATGCGGTGTGGATGAATTTTTTGACGCCCTGTATTTCTTTTCGCATTTTGATACAGTTACTTTTAATATAATTGTAAAATTACCTCGTCAGTGTAGTGATTGCAATCACGGCTGATGGAAATGAGGTCCTGGGTTCAATTCCCGGACAAATTGTTATTGGGTTTTTCCATCAGGAATTTCTCAGTAGCAGCAAAGGAGTCTGGATTTGAACCATGTTGATGGCAATAGGCTCGCCTTTAACATAACTGGCGAAATGTGGGTTTACTATTAGGTTGGTACACCTCTGTCTAACCCTGCGGGGATTAGAGGCGTGATGTTATGTAGATGTCTCCATAAAATGAGGAAATGGTGGTCACACCACATTTGTTGATTACAGATCCATCTGTAACACATGAAGCACTATAGTTTTACCGTAAAGAGAGTACCTGATGTGGACTGTCAATTTTTCTCTTTATCATCTTGTAAAGTGCAGTTACAAGAGACAAGCTGACAACATCAACTGAGCCAGAAGATTCAAGCTGTGCGTTGTTTGTGAATCACCGAATTCTAATGTCACTTTTGATGAATAAACTTCATTTTACTAACTAAAGTTGGGGACGGGACGATGATCCCGATGATTCTGTTAAGTATCTGTGTGTACATAAATAAATAAATAAATAAATGATCTCCACGAAAAGTTGGGTGGAACATCAGGCTAGATGTGGCAATGACCGATGGAGTCAAGTTTTGACAGCCGAATAGGTGCTGGTCAACCAGCGCATTCTAAAACCGTGTGGCCGGAGCTAGAGTTTCAAGAAACATCAGAGATCTGTGATGCGACATGGGGGAGGCTTTTGTCCTTAAATTAACTGCGAATGGTTGAAATATGGTGATGAAACGTGATGACGTTTGGCATGATGGTTTAGAAATCTCTAGATAAGGATTTGTCACAAGTAGAAGAACAGTTCTAGCAATGTTGCTTTTCTGATTTCAGTTTTACGAAAGCCGAAAATGGCGCGACTAAATTGACTCTTACCTATATAATATAAGGTTGGTTTTTCGTAGCATCAGAAAAAAGTTTACGGGTACTTTAACATAAAGGTCCAGCAGTGGCAAAACAGGCCAGAAACAAACATTTTTTATTTAATTTAGTAACCTTTCTACAATATTTTCCTTTCCCACCTTTCTGCTCACCCCAATAAGGGCTTAAACTTATAATTCCGTTTTGTAGTGTCAGCCGTTACGAGCCACGACGGTTATACTTTCTTCGTCTCGCTCCAGCGCAGGCGCGGGGTTGGGCTAGTGATGGGCAAGTATCGATACGATAAAGTTGCATCACTAGTGCACGTAATTGTTATATAAAATGAGTGGTTTGTTAATTTGCTGCCGATGGTTTTGATAAAGTTTTAAGTGTGTTATGTGTTGTTCGTTTTAGTGTTTACTTTGTTACTTGTCAGTTATTGTTATAAGGTAAGATGATTAAGATCTATCTCCTAGTAGATGCACACTAAGTAACTTAAATATTTCTTCAACATTTTCACATATGCAAAACTTCAGTGTAAGCGCACTGACGCTTGGGTTCTAGAAAGAAAATCACTTAACTTGAGTTTAACGTCGATAAGGTTACATAAATACATAACAACACGCCTGTAATCTCCACAGGGGTAAGCAGAGGTGTACCTAATATTACTCCTACATTTCGTCAGTTATGTTTTTAAGTCTCATGTGAAAGGAGTCGAGCCAAGTGCCATCACCCGGGTATAAATCTAGACTCTGTAGCTGCCACTGAGGAATTCCTGATGGGAAAGCCCAATAACACTTTGCACGACTAGTGATTCGAACCCAGGAACTCATGCTCAGCAGTCGCGCTTGCGATCTCTCTAAGATGCCTATCATCATTGCACTGAAGAAGACAGATCACCTGTACTCTTTTTCTACCGAAGTACGGAGAAGAAACAAGCATTAAAATCATTTTAATTTCAGACCAATATATCTGGATTTTATACACGAGCCTGGCATAGAAAACTGGAGACGGACACCATCAAAGAAAGGCCTATAGGCCTCTCTTTGCTGGTGTCCGTCTCCTCTTTTCCACTTCACCACCACTGAAACACAGGCGCTGCTTCATCCACTGCTGGGTATACCCAGCAGTGGATGAAGTCAGGTTGTGGATGATGATGATGATTATAATAAAGTAATAATTAATCGAGACACATTTTGATGACAAACATGATAAGCACAACACATAAAAGATAGTAAAAAAATAAATAAAAAAATTAAGATTAATTATCTAGGTTCTTTTTGCCGTAAATCTGTGGTGTCTGACACTATCATAAAAGTACCTATGAACAGCCAAGAACATTGACACATCTAAAGTATGACACAACGTCATAGGTATAAATTTATTTACAAATGTAAATACAAATAAAAAGTAATAAAAATTATTATGAAATAATAACTAAAATTCAGAATTAATAAGATAATTAAAAATTGTATTAATAAAGTCTTTATAGCCTCTAACCTTCGCTTTTTTGCTAATCTTTATAAGAAGCAGTTAAATGAGTTCATCAACAATTCATACATCACATGATTTTTAATTGTTTTTGTACGTTAATTCTCAATTTAACTATGCATATTATTATTAGGTTTTTTTTTTCGTTTAAGATTTTTTCTTTTTCAAATTATTTTAATAATTACTTTAATAACGTAGAACTTTTAGTTAAAATATTGATTGGTGCATCAATAAACAAGAAAATAATATATAGTATATATAGTCAATCATGTATATTTTTTACCCGCAATACGCAGCGCCGCAGTTAACCGATCTGCCACTCCCCCAACCGTGCCGTCATGTTTGTGATGTTTATGCTATTGAAACGCTTGTGTGAATCCTGTTCAAGTTAAAAATGTTTGCCACTAGACCCTCAGACTTCATCATCATCATCATTCACAGCCCGACTTCACCCACTGCTGGGTATAAGCCTCTCTTTGCTTGTGCCAAGTTCCACGCTCCTGTGCCAGCCTCATCCAGGGTATTCCCGCAATGGCAACAATGTCGTCTGCCCATCTCGACGCCGGACGACCAACACTAATCTTTTCATTCCTTGGACGCCACTCGGTCACAGCTTTACTCCACCTGCCATCACCGCGCCTTGCTAGGCGTCCTGCCCAACTCCATTTGAGTTGGCCCTCAGACTTAGGTAAACCTAATTGACTGGTGACAAAACTTGTTGTAAAATGCCTTCAAGCAAAGAGTTACTTGCTTTGAGAAAAATCTATACAATCTCTAAAAACAGTTTGTCTTTTATAAACTCTTAAATTCCGCAAGAATTTTAAACACTGATACGTTAAATAGCCAAAAACTGATTAAATCAGATTATCTATTATTTCAATATCGATATCGATACAAACTGTTCCCGTGTCCCATCCCTACGCTCCTGGGGCGGAAGTAGTATAATTGTGGCGCGTCTTCCCCTCACTAGCCAGTCCCGGACGAAAGAGTTCACTTTACCGACATGTTTCATACGTTTCGTATTATTACTAACTTTTATTATCAGCTTACTATCAAGTTGTTACTTTGGTGAGAATTTATGGCTGATATAAGTACGTTTTTTTCTAAAAGAAAGATTGAAATGAGACATTCCATTGAAAATAGCTCTTTCGCAGTATCGGGGGAAAATCATAAGTGCATCTTTTACTTAATAACATAGAAAGAAAGAATAAAGTTTATTTGACGTTAGTACATTAAGCACACAGAATAAAAAAGAAACAAAATAAAAATATAAATCACTAGCGGCTCGTCTCAGCTTTGCGCGGGTGCCTATGTTACTCAGAGTGAATGTAGCTATCCAATGGTGAAAGAATTTTTGAAGTCAGCACAGTAGTTTTTGAGTTTATTCATTACAAACATACACACACACAAAAATACAAATTTTTCCTCTTTATATTATTAGTGTAGAAGTGTAGATGAATAAAAAAATTAAAAAACAGAGAAAATACATAGTATGTGCTGTGTGCCTCATGGCTGCGCCAAAAAGGCATCAACATAACATAACATCATTACGCCTGTAATCTCCGAAGGGCTAGGCAGAGGTGTACCTAATACTACACACACATTTCGCCAGTTATGTTTAATGTCCCCTGTAATATGGTGCGAGCCTTTTGCTGTCAACAAGTCGCAAATCCAGAATCCAAATTGTGCGTTCGATAGAATTACCCCTCAGCAAGAATGATGACTCCCAAACAAACTTTGATACTCTTCTCGGCCTATCGGGGTTTAATTAACGAAACTCTAGTGTAAAATTTCATGCTCTAGTACGTACCGTTTAGGCTGGGCGATATCTCATAGTGAATGACTGAAATTAAGTTTATTTATTGAGTAAAAGAAGTCGTCAGTTGGTCGCGCGACTGCTGAGCAAGAGGTCCTGAGTTCGATTCCCAGGTAAACTGTTGGGTTTTTTATTCAGGAATTTCCCAGAAGCAGCCACGGGGTCTGAATTTGCGCCTGATTGATGGCAATATGTTTGCGCTCTATTACATGGGAGTTTAATATAACTGGTGAAATGTGGGTGTACTATTAGGTACACCTCTGCCTATCCCTTCGGGGATTACAGGCGTGATGTTATGTTATATTTGAATTTCGCTGAATCATTGGTCCAAAGTCATTATCACATCCCAACTCCCTTCGACTTGTTATTGCATAGATTTTTTAGGGGGAATAAACACTTGCAAAAAGCTCTACTTAATAAGTACTAGAAACTGAAAAATAATGAAGTTCCGTTGCATGTACGTTATTATGTTGTTTCGGAGAATTTGTGGTAAAAACTGGTGTTCTACTTAATGTTCAAGAGTTAGTAAAACTACCGCGCGTGCGCCGAGCAGCTCTTTGTTAGAGGAGAACGGTGCTCAAAGATTTTTTGTCATTAGTGTTTTTATTCTTCCTCGTTGGTCGAGTGGTCGCAAGTGCGACTGCTGAGCACGTGTTCCTGGGTTCATTTTTCGGATCAGACAACGGGTTGCTGGGTTTTTTTCACAACGAAGTTCTCAGCCACGGAGTCTGGATTCGTGCTCGGTAAGCAATTGAGTCGCCCCCTATTACAGGTGATGGCACTCAAATATAACTGGTGTACTATTAGGTACACCTCTGCCTGACCCTTCGAGGATTAAAGACCTGATGTCTGGTTTCAACGGGACCGACGGCTTAACGTGCTTTCCGAGGCACGGAAGGAAACCTGGTATGTTATGATACTCACCCATCCACAGACCGGCCTAAGCAAGCACGGCTTAACCGTGAAGATCGACCTATACGGCTGTTATTATTTAGCTCAGAACTTAGCACAAAAGTCGGAATTCAATTAAAATTTTGTACTAAACTTTGAGACACACAGCTAAACAAAAGTCAGTTACGACAATCGTCCGTTACAGTTTATCCATCACATCGGTCTTCCGGTGAAAGAGATAGCTGCATTCAACACCTGGAGAGTCAGAGCGAGACGGCAATATTTCCACCTGTCTCAGGCACTTTTTGTTCTACAAAAGTTTTTAGGTTTTAATTACGATTGATGGTGAAATGGTGCTATATCGGTGTTGAGCTGGCTTGGATTTGAATATAGGTTGAAATAACACAATATCATGTAATGATAAAATTGTCTGATTTGTTTATCAAGAACTAATAGTTATAATGCCAGATTAAAACTTCGCAAACGATTCTATTTATTGATTTTCCTAGGTCGAAGAAACCATTCTAAAGAAACTCGATTTTGTAATATGGGATTGTAACAACATAACGTCTGTAACAGGAATAGAGTAAAATCAATCCTAGAAGACCACACTTGCTACATGTCTACACCCGTTTGAGAAAGTTTTTTCCGGATAACATAATAATTTTATTAAATAGGATTTGGTACATGTGTCCCAACCGCTGATCTCAATGATATTTCAAACGATACTGTAACTTTGATGAATGTCCGGATTTGTGCCATGATGGCAATAGGCTCGCCTCTATGGCCTTAAACATAACTAGTGAAACGTGGGTAGTCTATCCTCAACCCTACCAAAGTAATAATACCTCTCCTTAACCCTTCGGCAATTACTGGCGTAATGTTATGGTGTTATTTAAGTTTATCAAAAACATTAAAAAATGTAATTCGGAAATGCATACAAATCATCAATTCTGTGACTTATAGACCACTCACATCCCAAACCATTGAAATTAGTTTTTTAGATTTTAGAACAGAGGAGCTCGTGGCTAAATAAGAACAGCCACTCGGGTCGATTTTCAGGCTAAGCCGTGCTTACCTAGGTTGGTCCGTGGATGGGTGACCACCCATTACATAACGAGTTCCCTCCGTGCCTCAGAAAACACGTTAAGCCATTGGTCCCGGCTGTCATTAATTGTAGATCTTTGACAGTCGTTACGGGTAGTCAGTGACCCGAAAGCCTGACAACCAGTCTTAACAAGGAGTATCGTATTACCTAGCACTTACTGGGTTTTGGAGGTCAGATAGGCAGTTGCTCCATGTAAAATATTGGTATTTAGCTGTATCCGGTTAGACTGGAAGCCGACCCCAACATAGTTGGGAAAAGGCTAGGCAGATGATGAGATTTTAAAACAGTAAATTAAAAAACAGTATGTAATACACACAATAAGGACTAGATGGTGGTTAAAAGTACTGGTCGAAAGTAAAAGTTTCTAAAACCCAAAGATTCATAAAATTGACACAACTTTGTCTATGAGTACATCAGCTGTTGACCCCCCACCACCCTTTACCCCTCACCCTGGCAAGTTCAACTGAGGGTTGTAGAGGGATGCACAGACACCTGTCTCTAATTAT
Organism: Eurois occulta; assembly: GCA_950022335.1. Classification (NCBI taxonomy): domain Eukaryota; kingdom Metazoa; phylum Arthropoda; class Insecta; order Lepidoptera; family Noctuidae; genus Eurois; species Eurois occulta. The sequence continues at coordinate 2,082,796 of OX465502.1, forward strand.
ATACGATAGTGATCTCTACTTGTGGCACGTGGATAGCAGGCTTGATAGTTTGATAGGTAAGGAAAGAAATGGATTTGTAGTTAATCTTTTTGTGGATTTGATTGTCTTTAAAATACTCAATGGTTTTTTTTTTTTATTTGTGTTTTGACCATCTTGAAGTAAGAGGCAAGGTATTATTATTTTATTTGGTTTATTGGATTTTATTTTGATTCTATTTAATTTTATCTTGATTTCATTGGTTATGTCTTGGTGATTTTTATCAATTTATGTGTGGCAATGGGTGTTAATGTACCTGAAATAAATTAATTTATTATTATTGTTACTAGAAATAAGATATACACAGCCAAAGTGTAGATAGAGAGTAAATTTCATTTAAAATTATTATTTAGGTATGGCAATATGAACTATTTGAACTACAAAAAATATTATTCCTTAACAACTTCGACTTGTTGTACTTGTGAATTTGTTGTTTTTAGTTACTGTGTATATATTTTCTTTAATTGCTTTAAAATCCTGCTTGATTTTATGATTATGTTGGTATAATTTACAAGAACATGTACTTATAGAATTTGCTGTGTTAAAAACTATTGAACTATTTAAATTTTAAGTGTGCTACAATATCGCATTGGGTCTAGCCTGTAAGGATATTTGTATGTTTAGAGAGTAAATAAATAAATGTTCTTTCATAAAGTACTAATGAAGGTTTATCTATCTCTAATTAACCCGAAATGCAGTAGGTATTTTTGTTTAATTATACAATTAGAAAGAATTCTACACTAAAAAAGAACACTGAGCATAAAAATTGGTTAAATAACTATACTTACTTAGCTATACTACTTTTACTAACTAGGCATACATGAATAAACATTAAACCATTTCTCTTAAACTTATTTTTTTGACTTGGCCAATTTTTAATGCTAATTTACTATAAATAGTAAAAACCGCTATCACATCTAGGTCTACATCAACTAAAAAGTCAAATTTATTGAAACAATATTCAAAAATAAGACTATCTTGTTTTCAAAGTTACTTTTTGAGAAATTCATTGTTTTCTTCGAGAAAGTGTAGCGCGTTGATGTCTTTACAGTAAAAAACTTTTATCACCAGAGGAAGATTAACATTTTCAATTTTTGTTGCCTGTTCTACCCAAATATAATTAACTATTAATATCAAATATTAATAGTTAATTATATTTGGGTTTATAAGGAGCCTTATTTAGTGTTGCAGGGATTCAGCCTCATTCAGGAAACCGGGGCAGGTGATGAAAATCCACCACCATCACTCCCAGCGATTACGGTGAAGGACGTTTCAAATCAAGTAAATTCATAAATGTAGGTTTCAACAATAGGATGTAATAATAAGATGGTCAGTTCGCTACTTTTTAATAATGAAGTTATTGTGTTGAAACAACAGACACACATTTAAAATTAAATAAATCAATTAATATCATACTAGCACACAATTCCTTACGTACTAACACCTAATTACCAATGTCGAAATAATAATTATCGTAATGTAATATTGTAATAATCTAAATCTGTTTCAAACATCTAGAAAAATTTCTTGTAGAAATAGAAAAACCTTTCAAACCAATTATCCTTAGATTTTCTTTAATCGGAGAAGAAAAGTTTTGATAATGAATAGCAAAGCTGCGTGGCAATACGCAATATGGTTCTTTTGCAATAAACACTTGATAGTACATAAACTAGTGTTTTCCCAAAAGGATTAGTAAAAACCCTAGAACGATTGAGTTCAATATTCAATTCTCGATTGCATATCACATGTGTTTTACAAGATCTTAAATAATAATGAAGTCCACATGTCGGGCACAACAATTTTATTAAAGCACAATTTTTTTTATATTTTTTTTCTTTAGCTATTCATAATTTCCAAAAAATATCACCACAATTTGAATAATTATCAAGTTAATCTATTATCCTTAATATTTTTTGGCCAAAGAATCAGCATTGCCATCCAACGTGGTAATGCTGCCAGCCTTCTGGGCACTTTTCCTGTTGACAGCGATGCGGACGAATTTTTGGATGCCCTGTAACCCTTTTATACTTGTACATATTTATTTCTATTATAGTTTTGTAGTTTGTAAATAATTAATATTTTGATTAAATAAAGAAATACATTATAAGCTCACAATGTACATAACATTATAAAGTTATCTAGATTTTTATGACAAATAAAACAAAAAAATATGATTAAATCATTATCCTTAAACAATCAGAGCAATATGGCAAATAATAAATTTAAATTAAGAATTATTTTTTATACCGTTACTTAATTATAACTTAAGACAATTATAATTAACTGCGGAAGGCTAATGGCATGCTTGAAGTAACTTAAAACGGCGTTTTTTGTGATATTCGTTAAAAATGTTAAAATCTCAACTGAATCGCGGTTGTGGTAATTAATATTAAGATCATAAAGCACATGATTAAGTATACCTAAGTGCAACATACCTTTCTTAAGTTAGTTTTCATGAAGAAATTTAAGATATGAGGGTGAGCAGCAGCGTTTTTCGTTCATAATCATCATCTTGATGTCCTGCCATGTTATTTGGGATCGGCGCAGCGAGTTCCTCCTCTCATTCTCCCTTTTCAACCGTTACACTGTAATTTACTCCTTGTTCTTTCATATCATTCCTCTTACAATCCTGATCATCAATAATCATTACTTTGGTTTTCCCCTCCTTCCATTATATATTCATCAGTCACATTTTTTGTTTCATTATCCCCCCTCTTCACATACCCAGATGGCTCCTATATTTCTGCTATTAATGCTACATTCAATTTACCATGTCTTATCGTTTTACCCAGTAACTTAGTTTGTGGAGTTCAGTCAGGCAGTCCCTCCATGTAAAGTATTGGTATTCAGCTCCATTTTTGTGGTTAAACTGGAAGCCGACCCCAAAATTATGACGATGACTTAGGAGTTTAAGATCACCGATTAGTTTTCAAACTCCCAAGGTGATATTTGGATCAGATTGTCTAACGCATCATAACGTTACGCCTGGTAATCCCCGAAAGATTAGGCAGAGGTGTACCTAATACTCGAGTACACCCACATTTCGCCAGTTTTTCTGTGTACTGAAAATAGATCGATGATGAGGATGGTCCCAAAAATAGCTGGTTCCAAACCAAATCTAGACTAGAATACTTAATTGCAAGCTTCAGACATAACACATCATTAAAAACCAAATTAATTCTGCTATACCGTGGCTATTTTGCAAACAATTAATCATTTGAGCAGTCAGATAAAAACTTAAATATTGAAAATAGCTTTGCATGGATGATGTGTGTGCAATTATGATCATCATATTCATCCACAGATCGACGTCATCCACTGCTGGGTATAAGCCTCTCTTTGCTTGTGCCAAGCTTCACGTTCTTGTGCCAGCCTCATCCATGATATTTCCGCGATGGCAACAATGTCGGCTGCCCATCTCACCGCTGGACGACCAACACTTCTCTTTCCAGCAATTATGATACATTCAAATAATAAGTGACAGAATTTAATAAAAACTACACCTTGCTATGATATACCCATTCGAAGGGTGAAAATTCTATCTACCTAATTTAGCCTTGGAGCGTAAGTTATACTGCGAAAATACGCGCATTGGACGTGGAGTTGCGGACACCAGCCCGTTATACAATGCAATACTGTGGGTCTGATTTTATTTAGTACTAGCTTCAGCCCGCGGCTTCGCCTGCATGGAGTTCAGTAATTATCCCACGGGATCGTACTACCGGGATATAAAGTATCCTATGTGTTAATCCAGGTTATAAACTGTATGTGTGCCAATTTTCATCCTGTCAGTAGTTTTTGCGTGAAAAAGAGACAAATATCCAGACATCCATCCATCCTCACAAACTTTTGAATTTATAATATTTGTGGAGTTCCTACTAAAGTTCCAAAGAAGTAAAGTTGAATCAGGATAGCCATGAAATATTAGGTTTGTGATGAAAACATCACATGACCTCTCTCAACTGCTGTTAACGACCAATATACCTCCTCCAATCAAGTACATTATACAAGCCTACAATTACAAGTACACACAAAGATTCTCTGAACAGGAAAACCATCGTGAGGATAACCACACATACAACATCCTTAAAACAAAACCTATTATATCCATAATGGCTGATGACAGAGCCACGAAAATTCACAGTAATAGCAGTTTTCCGTCCTCCAAATAATATACCAGCGTTTTACATAAGGATGGCTTACATAAGGTAGTATTAACATATGTGTGCGTGCGCAGGCCAGTCGCGAGTCGCTGCGCCGGCGTCGGTTATGTTCCACTCAATCGCATTTGAGTCGTGGCCGCCAGCGCGAACGGACGCGCGGACGCTAAGAAACAAAAAACAATTCTGAAAAGTGCTTGTGAGTGGTGTAGAACACAAGTGTTAGAAAGTTCTGTTTTGTACCAAGTTTTTTACACGCAAATTAATTTTTAATTTACCTACAGTATATTTTTTTTAAACAATCTGGAAAAAGCTTGTTACGTGAATCTGGTTCGCCCGTTTTTCCGGTGCAGGTACGTTTTTTGTTGTTACTGAATTCCGCTTAGTTTTTTTCTTGTTACGAAAGGTTTTTTTAAGTGTTTCTGATTGTTATATGTAAATATTATCTAGTTCTAAGTGTGTGTTGCTGAAAACTTTATGCATTTTACGGTACTGAGTTATTGCCTGGATCTTTTGCTGAAATGTCTATTTAAAACAGTGCGCTGCAAAAGATCTTTACAAAATCATTTTTTGTCTTGGTTTTATATAAAATTTTAGCCGATAGTTTTAATTTGAGATAGTAAAATCATTTAAGTGCCCTTAGAGCCTTAAATAACCCTATTTTAATCTTTTAAAACTGTTGAAATCTTACCAACAGAACAACATCATATTTTTAACAACTATCAATTTAAGTAGTTACTAAGATTCTTATAAGTTGTAAAGGTATGTCTGATTCATCGGCGAAACTCAAGGTTTTGATCTTGAAAGTCATTGCAATCAAGCTTCTTGTTGAAAAGTGGTAAGCAGGAATCTGAATAAAACTATTGGGGAACTTTCCGTTAGTCAAAGAATTTTATAAGCTTTAGCGAATGTTTTGGTAACATAATTTTGGGTTGATTGAAACCAGTTAGAAGAAAATATTCACATAGGAAAGAAAATTATATTACCTATAAGATTGGCAACCTTAAATATTGTTGTAATTAGGAAATAAAATTGCGAAATTAACGACAAAAGTTATGACATCACAATTTGCAAGCAATAACGTTAGAAAGACTAACGTTAAATTCCTTACATTACTAAAATCCTCCATAATTAAACTCACTAAGACTTCAATAATAGAATTTCTGGTAAAAATCCCTTGCCAACACAAGTAAAGTTCATAGAAGAAGCTTTTCGATCAAATATGCATCAGGATTATCCCCGATGCTTACTAGACTTAAATTTTATACATTTAAGTATCAAGACATCGTCTACTACACTTAAAAATACCGCAAATATCAAGACTTTTACCAATTACCTATTTATTTTAAAAAAGGAGACTGGAAACAAGAAATTGAAAGAAAAAGACCGATGCAAATTATTACTTACATTGAAATACCAAATTCGACGTAACTAAAGAAGATTAGAAAATGGATTAAGTTACTATACATTTCTTAAAAAAAAACTCAGGGAGAAGTAATAATTTAAATGATTAAATTCATCAATCAACTGAAATATATTTCGTACGCTTAGGTAATGTTAACTGCAATGGTTTACGTAACTTATCATAACACTTTTTACCCGACGGCGAACGTTTTCTTGCACAAAATGTTTTGATAGTTGTCGATTGTGGAATGTTCGGGAAAATTTAGCTCTTTTTCTTTGTATTTGAATAGTTAATTATAGATATCCTTTTTTTACGGTAACATGACCCGATTAGGGAAAATTCATGGGAAGACATTTACAGTCTATGTTTATGAATGATTTCAAATGATTTCAATGAATATGAGCTTGTTTCTGACCTCATGCTAACTCTGTTTAGTGAACTGATCATAATATTCATTATCAATCATAATATATACGTCTACTCAATATCTACTTAATTATCCATAAGTTTCTACAACAAGAATTATTTTAACGGCATTTTTGTTTTAAATTCTACTATCCTTGCATCGCAAATTAAAACGACAATATGTTCTCAAATTATATATTTATCTGTTAAACGTACATTTTCCTATAAAATACACAATATGTCTAGATTCTTGTGTAGGGTCAGTTAATCCAATATTAAATTCAAAGTCACAGACTATTTATTTCAATTACGCCATTAAAAGGCATTTCTAAAAGTCTAACTTTATAACAAAAGGCACTGATTTTACAACCGTTCGAAAGTGTGCTTTCGTATGGAGAAGAATGGGCAGGAAACTACATTCTTCTTAAGAACAGGATTCTTTCGAGTGGTGCTCAACAGCGGGCCTGGCCGGCCTTCCATTTTCTATTACATTTTAAATAGAATTTCTATCAAAACATGAAACTATTAATATTTTCGGCCCTTAATCATCAATAACCCTCCCAAAACTCGCTGACCATCAAAACTTAAATAATCTTACATAAGCAAGCAAGTGAAAACATTTTTTTATCTAATGTTTCAAGTGTGGGAGCCATTGTCGCGGGTTCTAGGTTAAAAGTCTTTGTCTTTGGTTACGTGTGGTTCCCATAGCTTACTGGTGTGCTGGTTACTCATAATTGTTTTATTAAAAGCAAAAACGTATGTTGGATTTACGGGTTTTTTGAAAAACTATGATTTTCGTTCCTGTTTCAAAGATCTTAGGGTTTAAATTTACTCATACGAGTTGTTTGAGTAAATTTAAACCCCTAGATCCTTCATCATCTAACTAAAAGTGTTGCTTGTTTCATAGAAAAAAAAAATATCTCCTTGAGTCTTGAGTGATCTTCTAATAATTTTTGAAAACTGTTTCAATATTCATATTTACAAGTAGTTACTAATGGCCAGCATCCTCCTGCCATTATCCCAATGGATTTGGGGTCAGTACAGCTTATCTTCTTCTTCCATATTCAATATAGGAGTAGAGCAAGACTGAAGATACGATGGATGGAGTGTGTGACGGATGATATGGCTAAAATGGAGGTGACTGCTGAGATGGCGAGTAATAGAGAAGTATGAAAGAAGAAGACATGCTGCGCCGACACCATATAAATTGAGAAAGTGGCAGGAATGGTAGTAATGATGATGATGATAATGAAATTAGATATAGGAGTATGAATTACCTTATTACCATTACGGTTAGTAGATAGTTTGGTCAGTAACAATATGAAAGATACATTGCATGATTTTAAACCACGGTTTGGTAGTATCAGAAAAAGTACACTATTATTTAGCAGACAACAAATAATCAGGAAAAAGTCTATCACTGAAACCTCTATTTCCAAATAACCTTTGACTTTAAAAATGTAACATTTCCTCTCGCTAAAATCACGTAATATTTTTTAGAAATGCTAAATTCTTTTCAACAGAACTGTGAAACATCTCAGAATATTTTACACAAGTTTCCTTCGTCTGTTTTTAGAAGAGACACCGGCTATTGTCATTTACGGTTTTTTGCTGTAAATGTTTTCGTTGTGAGTCAATCAATCTGCTTTAATGCAGATACTAACAGCTAATCATTATTAGAAAAAAGGCTTCAAAAAGTTTGTTCTTTACTTAGTATTGAACGTTCTCCTAAGGCCTGGATTTCTGGAGGCCTGGTCCTTAGTTGCTGGCATTCGCAATATGTTTACTACCATTTTTAAACACTGTCTTTGCATATAGCACATTTTTGTAGTCTTATTGCGGTATATCAGTGTCTTAAACACTGATCAAAATGTCTATATTATTTTAGAAAAGTTTCTTTCATATGAGCAGCGGTGGCCCAGTGGTGGCGGCCCCGACTTACGAACCGTAAGTCGTGGGTTCGAACCCAGGCAGGCGCATTACTTTGTGTAATTTATTTCATCACCACTGCTCTCTAAAACGGTGAAGGAAAACATCGTGAGGAAACAGGATGTCCTAGAACCAAAAATTCGAAGACAAGTGACAGCTACCAATGGGGGACTCTGACTTAGCTTTACATGCCGTCGAGAAATACCTCTCAGCCATGCTGGTTTCCTCACGATGCTTTCCTTCACTGAAGCAACTGATAATTATACAATTGATTTTGTTGTTGAGTGATTTTACGGATTCATGTGCGTAATGAATCCGAAAAATCACAGGTGCGTGTATTGGGTTCGAACTTGAGACCTATGACTGACGGTCACACTACTAGGCTATCATTGCTTCACTACAATTAAATGATTTATATTCAAATCAACATCTACACACATTATAAATCAATACACCAAAAATAATCGAACCATTTCTTCAATTGCTTGTCAAGTGACAGTAGCACCTTTCGTCAAGACTTTTTTCTAGTAAAAGATAGAAAAAGAAAGACGGCAAAAACTACAATGGACGGTAGCACTTTCTAAAATGATCGGCGACCGGCGCGCGCGCCGACGGCCGGTAGCGAATATTGTAAACAGCGGTTTTGATCGGTTGTGATCGTATGATATTGAGTTTAATGTTTTTAGTATATTGTAGATTGATAGGCTTAATCATTTTGTTTTATTATAAGCTTTTATTTACTTGCCTTGTTAGTTTAACTATATATTGGTCAAATCCAGCAACTGAATTTCAAACCCGTTCGCAAATTTGGCACACACCTTTGTTTCTAGTGACAATACATTTGTATGACAGACATGACTAAACTTGATCCTGTAGCCAGGATTACCTCCTCACGAGTGTACTCCTCGACGGTTATTTGCACGGACACGAAACGTTGTATTCGCGTTCAATGTTGATAGATAAACCTCATTATAGCTTCTTTTTTAGGGTTCCGTACCCAAAGGGTAAAACGGGACCCTATTACTAAGACTCCGCTGTCTGTCTGTCTGTCTGTCTCCAGGCTGTATCTCATAAACCGTGATAGCTAGAAAGCTGAAATTTTCACAAATGATGTATTACTATTGCCGCTATAACAACAAATACTAAAAATTTAAAAAAAATATTAAGGGGGGCTCCCATAAAACAGATATGATTTTTTTGCCGTTTTTATAGATAATGGTACGGAACCCTTCGTGCGCGAGTCCGACTCGCACTTGGCCGGTTTTTTTTAAGTTTCCTTTATTTTCTTTGTTTTGTAGATAGGTTGATTGTTTTTTTCTGTATAATATTTCCATGGCTTTATTCGTCTTACCCTTGAGTTTAGTTTAAAACTCTTGAATGTTGAGTTAGTCATTCTAATTAAGTTGTTTTTTTATTATCTTCAGGCACGATCACTATACTACTTTATTTTGAAATTATGGATTCTGAAATTATTGAAAGTATTTTCTGATTCGTTATTGTTTAAAAGATATTTGCGATAATAACCACTGATGTTCAAAAAACACCAGTAAGTACCACCACCAGTAGTGTTGGTGATAATATACATTTTTTTTTAAAGACTGTTGAAAACAATTGCTATTAATTCATATTTTTTCTTATTTTATACATTTTTAAATATTAAAAAAAGTGTATAAAATAAGAAAAAAGTATGAATAATGTGACAAATTGTTTTCCTTTTGAAAACAATAGTCACTATTATTATTGTTTTCACACAAGTCATGCTAAACGGCAGCATTAAGGGTAGGTTAAACTTCAATTTAACTTAAATACATTTATACTTGGTTATCATTATTCTTGCTACATCATGAAAATAAATTAATAACGCACATATATGAATCAGGTTTTAATTAAAAGCCTTGTAAGTACTTAATTATCGCAATTAAAGTGGGTACTCGCATTATCATTAATTACTAAACTGACTTACATACATGGACAGTACCCTTTTCTTTTTACTGACTTTTATAGAATTATTTGTAGTAGCTACTCGAATGTTAGGGATGGTGAAAGCAACGAATAAACTTACTGAATTTGTAAAACAAAAGGGCGAAGTAAAACTTAAAAATAATAAATGGGGACTAACAGCATTATTATTTCACAATGTATAAATTAAAGAAAACTTTATCTAATGGCATCTTTGAGCGTAAATAGTATTTTTTCTGTTTGGTGTTATATATTTATAGTCTATTATAAATTTTCTGTTTCATATGATTTAAACTACATGTCAAAACTTGCAATATTCCAAGACTAGGTTTATTTATTTAATTGGTGTAATAAACATGAAACAAGTACCTCAATAAAATGCTAAACATCAATGACATACTGTAGACACAGCTGACTCAGCACAGCAGTACTCCTACACATCGGACACACAACAGTTCAGCACCGCCACCCAATAGTTTATCCATCATGTTTAATGTCTTAGAACTTACGAGTCCGCAAGTAATTCTGAAAATGTAATTGCAAGAGAAGAAATGAACTTAGAAGACATCAAAACTCACACAAAAACGGCAAAAAAACAAATATTCATACCAGAACCTTAGAACTCAAAACAATTAGCAGGAAATGATGTAAGAAGGCTAGCAAAAATGATAAACCATCAAACTGTCTTAGAACTCGCAACAATTCGCAAATAGACAAAAGAAAATAACAGTGTGAAAATGAACTTTAGAATCAAATAAATATGAAGTATCAAACAAAAATACTGACACACTGCACAAGAGAACAGTAGGAAAATGTATTCTTTAATCAAAATATTAATTATTTACAAACTACAAAACTATAATAGAAATAAATATGTACAAGTATAAAAGGGTTACAGGGCGTCCAAAAATTCGTCCGCATCGCTGTCAACAGGAAAAGTGCCCAGAAGGCTGGCAGCATATTACCACGTTGGATGGCAATGCTGATTCTTTGGCCAAAAAATAGGCCCGTAGGAAAATGAACTTTAAGAACCTAATAAATATGATGTATTAAACAAAAATACCAAAACATCAATGACACACTGCACAAGTCAGAAGGCACCGCTGACTGAGCACAGAACTACTCGCTACGTCACACCAAACAGTTCGGCACCACCACCCATGCGTTAACAGTTGAACTTGACTTAGAAACTGCTGCTCATCCTGTACGAGTAACTGTTATAGCAGAGTAAAAGGAACGGAGGTAAGAAACCGAAGGAATGGGAAGAAATGTACAGTAAATAGAGAAAGCATAAAGCCTTTTGAAACCTTTCATATCTACATTGTGGAACGCAAATGAATAAATGAAAGTATAGGACGTGACGCGTAAAATAATAACTACTAAATTAGGGCTTTAGCAGAACTAGATACTTTTAACAGGATCGTTAAAAGCTTTTAGGCAGCTGATGTCAATTGAATACATTTTTAAAACAACTGATAAAAGTCAATCGTGTCACTGATAGAATGTCTTTTTGGTCTAGATCATAAGGATCTTACTCAGAACTTTGAAGTGGCTTCAAATTGAAGAAAGATGAAATCTTTGCTAAGGGGAGACACCTTTTTGTGGTCAAAAATTCATGACATTTCAAATCCTCGGATCTCCTCCAGCGTAAATGTTGCCGGAGGACATTTGACTTTTGTAAAGGCTTTAACAGCTTCCTTCTTCAATAACATTATTAAAACCATGCTTACATTTCACATTACTCGCCATAGTCACTCGCAGTTTTAATATTTTACAACCATCTAGCAATAAAGCGATTCATCCAATTTCGTCCAACAGCGATGAAAGCGACACATTCCAATGGTGACCGGCGATTCGGCGCGTGAGCACCCCGCTTCGCAAATCGTTGCACCAGGATCATTACATCATAAAAACATGCCAATGACTTTGTTGTGAATGAAATGCATAAAGTGACGAACTAAAAGTTATAGTTGATAAAGTTAGTAAAAAATGAAAAATAGCAAAGAAATAGCTGTCGAAGCTGGTCACCATACTAGAGACAATATTCATCATTTATATGACCAAGAGAAAAACGGATTAGTGCCAAAAATAAGATTGTTTCACGAAGTAAAATACAATGTGAAAAAACAACAGATAAATAATTTTGCCCTGAAGAAAATTAATGAGAAGAAAGCTTCTTTCTGTAAAATCACAAATGACACTTTGGTTGATGGATAGAAAATTGAATATATTCTTTAATAGGTATATACACCTTAATCTATAAAATGTAGAAATTTTACATAGGGTGACACATTTCCATCTCAGTTTGGAAATGCAGTCGTGATATAAAATTTCTAAATAATTTCCTACATAAAACCATCCTATATGAACTCATTCATGCACCAATGATGATGACATCATCACCAATGATGACGCGAGTCTCGTTGACTGCACACCAGTGATCCTGACGCGGTATGCGCTAGTCGGGTGACGCTCCGATGGTACTCAGTCAAATGTATCGCGTTTTTACCGATCGGATTCAGTAGATTGTTGATTCTGTCATGTGTAAGCTAATGATTATTTACTACATTGTGAGCACAGTAGAGGAAGAAAGATGAATACAGATAATGATGACGATGATGTAATGGATAATGTAGATGGACACACAGAAGTAGTACCAGATTATAAAAGGAAGACTGGAATTGGACTGAAAGGCAAGTTATAGATTCCGATACAGATTCACCAGACATTTCGCATTTTGCAGACAAGTTTCGTGATTTAAAAAAAGCAGTAGTGATAGCAACTGGAAGAACTACAGTTGGGAGTTGCTTAGTTAGATTTTCGTTGAATTTGCAACAGTCTATTTAGCTCATCGTTTCATTATAAATCTAAGTGTCACGCCTACAACAATATTACCCCATTGTGAACACGCTAACACCACGTGCGCAATGACAACGCCAGAATTAATCCTAGCAAAAAATCCGGTCCTACACAAAAGATCACCAAATATTCTACCAAAATCAAGCCCAAGAGTAGTCCATTGACTTTTACTACCGTTTCCAACGACCACAGCACACCGCTAGCCGTGAGACCCTGACGCAGTCATCGGGCGAAACACAACAGTCCTGTGTGTGCTTCAGTGGAGCATGATCCACGTGGAGGCAGTCGAGCAAACATGGCAATTGAGGAGTTCCTGCAACAAGTACTTTATTTTCCATTGCAGTGAAATATCAGAGATATTATTCAGAACTTTTATAAAAGGCCAATCAAACTGGATTAACTTCATTGTCCTAGTTGGTGCTGTCTCTAAAATCATCAGTATTAAATTGATTAGTTGGCAATTTGATTTGTTGGCGTTTATTACCATGAATACAAATCTAAGAACCAAGTAATTCAGACCGTATCCAGTCTTTCTCAAAGGTGCAGTAGATAGATGCACTAAACCATTGTCATTCCTCTCTTTGTCATTGCCATTAGCATTATCTATGGGTTCTAAAATATTCATAAACTCAAATTCAAGTTCAGTATTTTCTTTACTGTGCACACCATATCCAAACCTACCAACGGTTATTCCACAAAAAACAGTTCTGCCACAAACTGAAGATACACAACAGTATGAGCAGTCACTGTGCGAATCAAACAAGCGTCCTGCGTGTATGCTTCAGTGGAGCATAGCCCACGTGGGTCCACTCGACCAAACATGGCCGCCACGCTGGACGTCGTCATTTCATGCTTCAAGTTTGGCACCCTTCAATGATTTCTGTTTGATGTTTGAGAATCAGCTGTTGGTGTTACATCTTAAGGATATAAAACAGTTGTTTTCATGCATAACATGGGCCACTGTATCTTTGAATCCTACAGTCTATCAAGCCGAGTGTTCTTGCAGTGCAATAATTCCAGAGGTTTGAGGAGGCTTTTCTTTGTCAACTGCATTGGTCGATAAAACACGGAAAGTGAAGATTCAGTAACAGCAGATGCTATAGCTATTCTCTGTTTTAGTCTGTGCATTGCCTCTCAATCAGCCAACAGGGCATAGCTTCATGTATGGGCGACCCAATACTTTAGTGAAATAATGGTTCATGGGTAATCTTGTAGGAGTCATTATTTTTGTTGCCTATTTTTATAGACATCATCAGTGTAATGTGAAATGTGGAACCTCATGCAAACGTTCTATATGCTTTGCTGCAGCATTTGCCACGTGTTGTCTATCGAAAAACAATGACTACTTGGATCCATTTAACGTTATTTTATTTAAATCTGTTTATTATTTGAACCCATCTATAAACTTGACGGAAGACCTCTTGCATTAAGTATTGGACTAGCCACAGCTGTTTTCAAACGGCAATCAAACGGCATGAGCAGTCATTGAGCGAAACAAACAGGCGTCCTGCTTGCTCCACTGAAGCAGGCACCACGTGGGATTACTCGACCACGAGCTACTGGCAACAGATTTACAAAATCAAATTAACACAAGTCTCGTTCAGTCGGATTTAGTAATATTCCTTAACTAGGAGTATGTTCTCCTGCCCTTATCCCAATTTTTTTGATGTCAGCATGTCTTCTTCTTTCATACTTCTATATTAGTCGTCATCTCATCAGACACCTCCTATCTCATCCTTCACACCGTCCACCCATCAATTCTTTGGTCTTCCTCTACTCTTATACCTATCCACATTCATTCTTAAAACTTACTAGGTGCGTGTATCCTTAGTATATCATCTGGCTACCAGCTATCTAGGAGTGCCGAGAGAATGATAATATGTCTGTTTTCCCAGTAAAATCATAATTCTTTAATTTAGAAAAACTAGTTAAAAGTAATTGTGGTCCCTTTTTGATCTCCCATGTCAGCCTATTTTCACCCACAGCTGCATGCATGCATGTAAACATGTTAGGTATTCTCGTGGAGTCTGTCCTTAGCCAACCTCTCTCAAGATTTTCCTTAAAGTATGCTGTTATATCTTTTTTGTAATGCTCGTGAAGTCGCACAAATGGTATAAGCAGCTATTCAGCAAGACAAACAGGCATCCTGTCTGCTTAACTGAAGCTACTACGCGAGTCCAGTCGAACTCGGATCGGTGAAAATGTGTTGTGCTGGACTTGAATGAAATCTGATACAAACATTTCTTCTAATAGCCCAATAGTGCAGCTCTGTATTTCCTACTTTATTTTGTATCTACATAGCTGGTTTAAAAATAACATTGCACCTGTTTTTCCAAAAGGTTAGACAGAACCGTTCCTACTACATGCGTAAAACATTTTTAGTTGTTTTGGTGTTAGGTATTTCTTGGATAATGACTGGCCTTGGGGAGGTGTTTCTCAATGCAATATTTAGGATTCAACTTCAGATATTCGCATTGCACATTTTGCTAGTTATGTCAGCGGCAGCGAGCCTTTGCTCGTCCACCGCCCACTGGACTCCGAGGTGCACAAATTCCAGATCGAAAAACCCAATAACACTGTCAACCGCGGAATTGAATCCAGGATATCATGCTTAGCAGTAGATACAGTTTCGTAACGTTAAGTTTGTAATATTTGTTTAAAAAAAACACTGGGCAGTCACTGAGCGAAACAAGCAGGCGTCATGTCTGCTCCACTGAAGCCACCACGTGGGTCCACTCGACCACGGATCGGTGAAGATATGTTGGTCAATGGACGTACACGTCACGTGTATTGACGTAGCACGCGTGTGCCAGTCAGTGGGTCAGCAGAGATATTAGAAACCAATTTCAGCCTTTAATTCATAGCGACAAATTTTATATGACTGTTCTCCAAAGGTTTGATTAAACCGGTGCGGACAGGCTGCCGACGCCAGACTCAGCAGACACTTCAGAGTCTAGTGTCCGGAGCGGCATTTACAATTTGTTCGTTCGGTGCGGGCCAAACTTAAAATGAGATTAGCTTAAAATGAGCTAGAACAGAAAACAAATTTTCAAGAAGACGCGTTCAAAGTTTTTGTTCAGACTTACGTCGTTAAGAACTTCTGGAAGCAACATCATCACTGAACATTGAAAAGTCGCAGACATCTTACTCTACTTCATCATCTGCCTAGCCTTTTCCCAACTATGTTGGAGTTGGCTTCCAGCTGAATACCAGTATTATACATGGAGCGACAGTTTTTCTGTCCTCAACATACTCAACAGACTTTCGGACCTCTGACTACCTGTAACGACTGTCAAAGATAAACAAATGACAGCCGGGACGAACGGAGTAACGTGCTTACCGAAGTACGGAGGAAACTCGGTATGTAATGGGTGGTCACCGATTCATGGACTAACCTAGGTAAGCGCGGCTTAACCTAAAGATCGACCCGAGTGGCTGTTATTATTTAACTACGAGCTCTTTCGTCTTATTCGACTTACACAATTTAAATAAACTCCATCACGCTATTGACAAAAACAGCCTGAAAGTTTAACTTTGACCATAATGACACAATAATACAGTATTAAACTAGGCTAAATCCAAACCAATCCAGTCATGGTCATACACTACTCTAAATCTAAATGAATAATTTACTGACCCTAATAGTATCGATAAAAAATATGACCATCACAGAACATCCCTGGCTTATCGACAAAAACTTCGGAGGTCGGTTGACTAACGATTTTTTTGTCGATATCGACAAGGTTACAACCTTATTGTTTGCGCAACTACGCCCTGAAATTGTTTGTAGTGCGATAGAATTGTAGCTCGATTTATAATGTTGTAAGTCTATGGTTATGGAAGCATTTGGCAATATTTTTTTGTAAAAAGTTAGCAGGCTTAGTCGCGGCGCAGTGCCAGTAGCATAGTGATTAGTTTCTTTGAATAACAATGTAAACGGATGGTATAAACTTGAATAACCTATAGCGTTCCCACTGCTGGGACACAAAACTCCATTCTGTGAGCGGGTCGATCATATTCCAAAAGGGATGGAACAATCTAAAAAGAAAACAGAATTGATTTAAATCATAACCAACAACATTAAAAAAAAACAATTAAATATGTAGATCTTTGAGAAAGAAATATTAATTAATTGATAAACAAATCAATTTTTGTCTTCAACAGAACTTCCAAACATGAATCTAAATTACAATAAAGATACTATTATAACTACCAACATTAATCGCAAAACCAACTTTTGTTACTCAACTATCACCCTTACTACCTTAATAATAGTGCAGAATAGTTCTCAAATTCATCAGATTCACCATAAAATTATTAGCTCATAGTAATCACGACTTTTGATGTAATATTGCAATGTGACAATCAATTACTTAATTTCTTATGACCAGTTCCAACCAGTTATTGGACGAAAATTAGTGTAACATTTTAGTGCTCAATTCATAATCTAGTATTTTATTACTCTGATATTAATATTGTCAATTAGGTTCGCAATTTCTTCTCTTGTGTTTTAGTACGTGGTGGAAGGAACACCGACGCGAAAACGGTTACCACGTATTCAGTACATCATTCTGAGCCCCCTACATAGAAATTTTTCATCGGTTATTAAAATATATATATATATATACGTATAGTAAACCGTACTTCATCATCCAGTCATGTGATCCAGTGGCACTTTCCCCTTAACTGTTTTGAGAGCAGTCTCGCGCGAAAATCAAATTTTCTTACATTTTTTTGCAATTTTCAGGTCAGTCTCAGTCATTTAGTCCATTTTATAATAAAGTTCATATAATGACTAATTCATGAAAAAGTCATTAAATGAACTTGGAGCGTTATATTGATGATTTTAATGATTATAACTCTATAATATATGCTAACTTTTTTTTTAAACCGCGAAGTGCTTTATTTTTATTAGCTTTTCCCCGTGTCATTAACGCCTAACCTGGTGTCAAAGTGTATTATAATGTAATGCTTATTGTATGTTATTTTAGAGATTTAATGTAAAACCAAGTCGGTTAATTTATTCAGTACCTGTCTATGTAAAATGACGACATAAAAGTCGCAATGACGGAACGTATTTAGAAGGGCTCAATTTTCTTGTATCGTGCGTGACTAAATATTGCACTGACCTACAGAATACTCCGTCTCAAGATTTGTATTCTTGCACCCACAATATCAACATGAAATCATGATTTTCTTGGCTAAAAGTACAACAACAATTCAATTCATTTATTCAATAATGATTTTTACATCGTGTCTGAATTCCTATAACTAAATATTATAAGAAACATGATTCATGCAATCCATTTTTAAACAATTACAATAAGGCAAATTAAATACACACACTACACACACCCACACTACACACATACACACACACACACACACACTACACACACACACACACACACTACACACACTACACACCACACCTACACCTAGTTGCCTGTTTCATCATTTAGCCTTTTCCCATCTATGTCGGGATCAATTTCCAGTCTAACCGGATGCAGCTGAACACCAATATTTTACATGGAGCGACTGCTTATCTGCCCTCTACTACCAATTTACGGGGTCAAACGATATTCCTTTGTAAGACTGGTTGACAATCTTTTGTACTGCTGACAACCTGCAACGTTTGCTCGACGTTAAAACATAATTAATATATTTTACGCTTAGAAGATGTTTGATTAAATAACGCATAATTATAAATTCTTCAGCTACCCACCTTGAATCAGTTAATAATAAGTCACAGCTCATCAGCAACCTGTAACTGTTTTAATTTGGTTGCTAGTAACCTTAGTACCGAGGTGAGGTCAAGTTTAGTTCAACGTGGGAAGGCCACGATTTGATACGGTTTACTGAAGTTTTTAGAACATTTGTAGATGTTGTTATAGTAGGGGAGCCCAAGCAGGGATTTCGGGATTTACTAAAGCGCGGCAGATTAATATACAGGGCGATACCTTGTATCCGGTTAAGTACCTCCACCAAATATGAGCCCCATATACAAGGCCGCCCGTGAAGGATAAAGGATCAGATTAGTACAAAAAAATTGATCATTAGAAATTCTCGAGCGCGTCAGATTAAGGTAGGGTGAGTTAATTACATGCTAAAAAGTGTATATTCCACTAATCTGACAATTTGAGAGTGACGTAAAGAAAGGGGAGGGCAGCAAAGTTGTAAAAAAAAAACGTCATCTCGACATTCTCAAGCGTAGCCAAATTTTATTTTATTTTGAAGGATATAATTCAAGGGTAACGAAAAATATATAATCTGACGATTTCCGCAAGCCGAAATAATAAAAAATCGTCGATAAAGTTCAATGCGCGCAGCTGGGTGATGCCTATATTTCCCTCTCCGCGTTTCTACTCCTCTCTCACTTTTTCTCTATCTATTACTCTCTCACTCCGTCCCCACTCTGGATTTTATTGCCACGACGCCATCACAGCTGATCACAGAGACTCGTTCGTGGCGTATTATTTATCAACGTGTTTCCAACGTTTCAACTTATTTTGTTAATTTAATATTAGTAATGTGAATTAAAGTTTTAAACATTTAATATGAGTGATATTCTCTGTGCGCTGTAGCATGGTGCATCATTAATAATGAGTTGTCATGCCCTGATCACGAAGAAGCGGATACGAAGATAGCATTTCTGGCTTGCCAACAAAATGAAGATTCAACTATTACTATCAGAACTTCTGATACTGATATAGTGGTCATTATGGTCAATATGGAACACCTGCAAGCAAGAGTAGAAGTTTGGATGGATCTTGGAGTTGGCAATGCACGCCGATACATCGACGTATCCGCTCTCTACAAAAAATTAGGCCCAAAAATTTCGAAGGCGCTTCCAGCTTTGCATGCGTTCACTGGTTGCGATTTCAACCCAGCATTGTACCGACGAGGAAAAACGAAACCTTTGCAATATCTGATGAATTCAGAAATTTTCCAAGAAGCATTTCTGGATTTGGGATCAAAGGTACATAATGTGCTGGATTCTTTTAACATCATACAGTCTTTTACTTGCCACTTGTATGGGTTGAAAAAGTTAGACGATGTCAATCAAGCCAGGATGGTCATCTTCAATAGGACGTACAAGGTAAAAGACAAATCACAAGCTTTCTCCTTGAGTGTCCGGAATTACGATGCGTGCAACTTGCCACCCTGTGAATCGGAGTTACTCCGGCAAGTGTTACGCACAAGATTCATTGCATGCTTGTGGAGTAATGCCCATAATGCAAAAATTACTGATCTTTTACCAACGGACTATGGATGGAAAGTTGTCGATGGAAAATTCAAAATGATCTGGTTTGTAGGTGATCAATTGCCGAAAGCGTACGAAGATGTAGTGATAACACCTGATATTCTTGAGGATACTCCAGAATCAGGTATTTCTTTTCTCCAATAATTAAAAAAACACGTTATTCATAAAAAAATATTGTTAAATATTTTCATGACTTTTTGTTAAAGATACGCAATCTGAGGATGAATTCGAGCCAGAAGAGGAAGATAATTCTACTGATGAAGATTGATTGATTGATGATTAATTAATCAATTAATAATAAAAAAATAAATTTTTTTGGGCATTTTTTTTTAAATTATTTTCTTATAAATACAAGTATTTTACTTAAAAAACATACACTTATTTATTTGTTTGCTATTTCCTGAGCTTCTCAATTAATTAAGTTCAGTGATTTAAAAAATTGTTTTTTTTTTGTCAGATTAGGCGAATCCCTTTAGATAATCGTCAGATTATGAGACAGCACGTCTAGAACATAAAGATGATCCATATATATCTTAATCTGACGCGCTTGAGTATTTCAAAATGGCGAATTTTTTTTGCACATTATAATAATGGCCGCGAGTTTGCGTCAGATCGAAATCGTCAGATTATTGAATGAGAGCTTTTTTTTTGGTGCACTTAACACCCCCTTAGAAAACCTGACGCGCTCGATATTTTTTTTTTTTTTTTCATTTTTAATCCTTACGTACAACCACCCGCATCATGCAAATGGTCAGATTAACATACGTACATTATTAAAAATACGTAGGACATTGATGCTATCAATATCTGACGCGCTCGAGTATGTCCATGCAACAGTATTTTTTTACATATTTAAAAATCTATAGCCGCTTCCCCCACCGATGAAAAGGTATATATTATATAACATTTTTTTCTTTTTATCATCTAAGCTTTGCAACCTAATAAGTCTCTATGACGCTCGAGTAAATCCCCATTTAGCATCGTGGGCTCCCCTACTATTACATCACTTATATTTGTGTAAATATTATTGAATTTATTGTAGAGGAGAGGAAACTTGCTAAGTTTCCGAAGTTCCTAAACTTAAAAGGAAAAACAGAATCTTTATAAGATAACTGTTTTTTTCTTAAGTTCTTAATGTTGGCACAATTTTCTCAATTACACACAGATTTTAATTTTATATCATGAACGAGGCTAATATTATCATAAGCATAAATAATCAGCTTTTAATGTTCCCGCTGCTGGGACACACGGCCTCCTCTCTATGAGAGGGAATGGGCCATAATCCACCACGCGGGCCAGTGCGGGTTGTTAGATATCACATATCTTCGAATTTTTGGTTCTAGGACATGCCGGTTTCCTCACGATGTTTTCCTTCACCGTTTTTGAGAGCAGTGGTGATGTAATAAATTACACAAAGTAATGCGCTTGCTTGGGTTCGAACCCACGACTCACTGTACGTAAGTCGGGGCCGCCACCACTGGGCTACCGCTGCTCTCAGGCTAATAAACACCTTTATTATCATTATGTGTTTGTCTTTCAATGCAGACGACATTTTGTCCTGTCTAGTAAAAATAGTAGCACTATCAACATCATCTTAGCTAAATTCATGCACTACAGGACTATGCCTCTCTCAAGAAAGCAACCGAACCTATGTAACGTTATTTCATAGCACACTTGTTCATAACAAAAGAATTACTAGACGCGTTCAAAAATCCTTGAATCTTAAGATAAGACCAACAAGTTTCATTGTCCTTTAAACTAGTATACTCGCTATATTATTTCCTGACAAAGTATTGTATACAAAGCTAGATATTTGTATCAGTGTCGATCATTTTGACGGAATAGAAAGTTAACATTGTGATACATCAACAACAATACTTTATGACACCAATACAAAGTGAAAACTAGATTGTTTGTAATTTGGACAATAATGTAGTATCAGTTTGAATATGATACTCCCCTGTGATACACCAATTTGAGAGCACTGGTGATGAATGAATTCACCTGAAGTATGGTTAAGATACATCGAAGTATGGTTCGTCATTGGAAGAGGCATCCTTCGTGAAGGGAACAATACGATATCTTGTTTTAGAGTCCACGGAATATGTTGTAGACTCCGTTGGTCTAGTGGTAGCAAGCGCGACTGTTGAGTATGAGGTCCTGGATTCGATTCCCTGGTCGGGCACAGTGTTGTTGGGTTTATCTATCAAGAATTACTCAATAGCGGCCACGGAGTCTGGATTTGTGCCCGGTTGATGGCAATAGGCTCGCCTCCTATTTCATGGGACTTAAACATAACTGGCGAAATGTGGGTGTAGTATTATGTAGGTACATCTCTGCCTAACCCTTCGGGGATTACCGGTGTGATGTTGTGTTATGTAGTAGAATCTGTAAGAAACGATAGGCTCATATTGCTGAGCAAGTCTTGAGGCAGATATACTTTGACAGATAGAACTTTCCTACATGTTATAAATTGACTGGACGATGGTTACATCTGACAGTCAAAAGAGGAAACCAATTAATTCCAAAAAAAACACAACACCAACTAATCACAAAAAGTTAAACAAAACCAATACTTTAATCCTCAAACAATTTCCTACGGGAAACTAAATTTTACATGCCCCCATTTCCCATGGAGCCGACAATAGCCAGAGAGGCGCAGACGCCGTCGGCAACATGGCGGCGGTGACGTCATACCGGAAACGGCTCCGTTTTGAATTTGGAACGGTCGAGCGAGCAATGGCGGAACATCCGGCGCGCGAAGACGTTACAATGAGTGCGCGTGCGACGTTGAAAATGTTCTATGTAGATCTATTGATCATTGATCTTTATTGACGGTCTTGATCTTTACTGTTTTATTTGTTTTTAAGGTTGTTTGTCTTTACCCTATTATTATAATTCAAGTCATTGGTTATTCAGGAATTAGTGATTTATGACCATTATAAAAAGAAGGGGGAAATACCAACATGAACTTGAAATTTCTATTTAACACAGTAACAGATGTTTTCTACTTGTTGTTAAGGTCTAAATTGCAGTTGTTATTAGCAAAAGCAGTAACCGTCTTTCAATGAATGACAGGACTACAGTGAAGTCAAGCTTTAGGATTTTAAAACGCAATTTATCGTAGTCCATGGGCCATGGCTCGATCAAGGGCTCTTCCAAATGTTAGGCACTATGTAAAAACAGGCAAAATAGCGAGAGTACGAAGGCCATGTAAGTGGCCTCTGACAGGCTTGCATTATTACAGTCTCATTCATCATCATCATTCTCTTGCCTTTATCTCAATATATTTGTGGTCGGCGCTTTATGTCCTCTTTTTCCATACTTCTCTATCACTCGTCATCTCAGTAGTCACCTCCTTTCTAGCCATATCATCCTTCACACAGTCCATCCACCGTCTCTTTGGTTCTCTTTTGGTTTTTATTACAGTCTCATTATTAAAAGTATTCAAAGTCAGGGACCACACACAGCATTGCTAGAGATCACAATACTTCTAATGGAGTAATCAAATTATTGACTAAACTCTTCTTTTTTCATTGACTCAGTGGTATAGTAACCGAACCCGGAAGATGATATAAAAACCCGTCTGATAGACTACTGTATGTGTGGTGTGTATTTATTTTATTTATTTGTAAGGTAGCAGCATTATGGCTGGAAATTGTAAAAAGACTGATAATTGTGTGGTTACGAGTAGTGATGGGACGTGTTTATCGATGTCTCCGTTTAAAACATTTTAACTAACAACTATAATTTTCTTCTTCTTCCTGCCCTTGTCCCATTCTATTTGGGCTCGGCGCAACACGTTTTCTTCTTTCATTCTTTCCTGTCAGACGTCACGGCATCATTTACTCCTTTTCTTTGGCCTTCCTCTTCCTCTCCATCCATCAACATAAATTTTAAACATGTTAAATTTTGACACTATGCAGTTGTGCATTGTACTCGTTTTGATGTTATTCTTATTTACAAAAGAGTTTTCATGTTGTTAATAAAACAAAAAGGTGATTTGCTAAGAAAAAGTCAATGTACAAAAGCTAGGGTTTCTAAAAGAAAGTCAAGAGAAATCATTTAGAAGTATTTCTTTCTTGGAGTTGGAATGCATAGAGCCTGTTCCTGTTATTTGGCATATTATGTCTCTTTTAAATTACACTGAAATCCGATGTAATTGTGTGTACCAATTTACTCAACTATGACGACGGACGATCATCGATACATTTAATAGAGTTTTTACTTTGTTGACATCACTAGCCCTGACCGCTACCATCTCGATACAATATTAGTTTTCGATATTTCGTTTCTTAATAATTCTATTAGCAAAAAGTACAGCTGGTAACAGCCTGTAATAGTAAAGTTTATTTTCATCAAACTTTTTGTTATACATTCCATCATCTATTACAGTTTATTTATCAGTATCAAATGATTTTAGTTTTGCATCAATGTTGTTGTAATATATAGGAGCTACTTATTTATTTTCGGCACGATTCTCTCTACAAAATTCTCTCTCTGAATAATTTTGACTTTGGGTGTACATTAACTCGTAATTTCTCAAAATAGTCAACACGCAGTAATGATAATGATGCCTTTTCAAGCCCAACAGCTGTGAACCATAATATTTTCATGTGTAGTAATATTGTATTTAGTATTTTCATTTTCTGAAGACAATTTTGTAAAACATTCAACTAGAGATGGGTTCTTTTTAAAATTCAATATGTACATTATTTACAGACTACAAATAGATCTTAAATAATAAATAAATAATGTACAAGTATCAACAGGGAAAAGAATTACATGGTGCGGCGTCAAAAAATTCGTCCCCAACGTTGTCAATAGGAAAAGTACCCAGAAGGCTGGCAGCATTGCCACATTGGATGGCAATGCTGATTCTTTGGCCAAAAAAAGGCCAGCCCTCTGGTCACGTCAAGTTTCGACCAACCGTTTGGCGATATCTCGAAATATTGGGTGGGACTCGGACGCCATGGCCCTAGTGTTTCAACCCCAAACGACTCAAACACATAACTACCAATTAAGTTATTGTATTTGCGCCGTTTGAGGTTTTAGGGATTCTTTTATCGTCAATAAGACCAAATAACTACACATACGTTCGTATAGGTATTTTTATAGTGCGATAGTAGACACTATTGTCTACGCATAGACTATCGCTAACACATTACACATGTCAAGAATTTATAGCTAACCGACAACTATTAGTAGAATGCGGGTGACGCTGTTAGCTAGCGTAGTTTCTTCAGTCACTTGTACTTGCTGATAAATTGATGATTACTTAGTGTGAGTGCTAAAAACTTCTTGTATAGTACTTTATGTTATAATTACAGAGGTGAATATCTTTTTTGATTTTCTGGTTCTTTATATCAACCATATTAATTTTCTTTTTTAATGTTAAAATCTCAAAACCGAAAACATTTAAAAATATAAAAAATAATAACCCACCAGCATTGGGAACAGCTTCCGATGGTCAGGGCTCTTTAGAAAGGAACCTCTTAACAATACGCGTCGTTTCCAGAAGTATTACTGCTTTCTGAATCAATTCGAGGCTATTGGCTATCAAGCCTTTGGCCGACAAGACTGCTGTACTCACATCCCTCATGTCGAGAACCTCGCGAGCCAGATCTTAGATACTTGAATTGCTTATCTTTCTCTGCTTTCACGAGGTTCTCATCATGCGGGATCGTAATATCAACAATCATTGCGCGACGCTCTAATCGATCTATCACCACATTGACATCTTTATTTTTATTGTCCTTGAGATTATGAAAGTTGTCTGTAGATCGTCAGCTTTTAACAATTTACTGCTGAAAGAAAGAAAAAATATTTATGCTGGATATATGTAGGCTCTCGAATTGCACACTATTTGAGTCGATTTTTAGCAAATCTTCATCATATTCCATGACTCCTGCGGTTATGCGTATTATATTGTTTTATTTTTGTGGATAAATCATGGTTACAGCCTTGTGAAAATAGAGGACAAAAAGTTTTAAGCAACTACTGCTGTGTTTATATGTGTATATCCCATCAAAAACATAACATTTACAAAAATGCAAATCTCGCAAAGCAGTTCTTCTACATAACAGTAAAACGTTGTGAGATCTAATTAATGTCTTTAATAAATAGAATGACTGTAAATGGCACTGCAACATAACCACATAGGAATAATCTACTATTTTAAATAGTCCTGACTCCTAATTGAAATTATCTATATATATCTGTTTGTAAATCTTTCGGCTTGATGCTTTGCTCTCACAATAGTGTTCAGAATTATAGCAAATGGTCTTCCAATACTTTAGATTTAAGCTGTAGTTTTTTTGTAGTTTAAGTTCAAAGTAAGACAGTCATGCCAGCAATATTTGTATTATTATTTCTATCTTTAAAGAGGTCGAAAAGGCAGGTGACTAGAAGTGAACTCCGTCACGCTATTGACTTTGAAGGGTCAGCACAAGGTGCAGTTTCCTTCACTTACTTATAGCAGTTCAACACCGTATTATTATTAAAATTACTGTTGATGTAGTAAGGAACTATGTCTTTAAACAGTTAAAAACATGAGTGTTTGACAGAAATTGAGTACTAATAAAAATTATACTGTTATCCTGAGTCATCCCATACTTCAGAAAAGGCTTCTCTCGGTAACTTTATTTTTTTTTCTCTAAGTTTGGTTTATTTTTCAAAAGTTACTTACTGGAAAATATGTTTGTCCTGGTTACTATTAATAACTACTTCATGAAAAAGTCATTCAATGGGGTTAAATGAACTTAGAGGGTTGTCTTGATAATTTTAATGATTATAATTGTGTAACTACGTACGGGTTACGGACGCGAATCATATATTCATCAAAATTTGAATTTCGTGTGATACTCTGGCCCTTTCACCTTAAGATAGAATAGCATAAGAATAATCACCCTATATAATGTTCCCACTGCTGGGACACACGGCCTCCTCTCTATGAGAGGGAATGGGCTATAATCCTCCACGCGGGCTCAGTGCGGGTTGGTAGATGTCACATGTCTTCGAATTTTTGGTTCTAGGACATGCCCGTTTCCTCAAGATGCTTAACGTGCTTTCCGCGGTATAGAGGAAACTCGGTATGTAATGGGTGGTCAAGCATCCACGAACCAACCTAGGCGAACGCAGCTTAACCTAAAGATCGACCCGAGCGGCTGTTATTAGCCACGAGCTCTTCCTCATATGATAAAAATGACTATTAAATTGTAAATCAGCCATAACGGATAATAGTAACGATGCTGAATAAAATAAACCAGCAGTATCCAGACACAGGCTCAAGATTGACCACTAGTAAAGGTCAGAGACTATCTTCCACGGAAGCGGTTGTGGTCGCACCTGCCAATGACCGTTTCTTATTAGCCGTGATTGTTTTCTATTCCAAGTGTTCGCCAATATTAGGGTACTGGTTTCCTGTTGGTTTTCATTTTGTTATTAAGCTTAACTGTTTTTAATAGTGCTTATTTGAGTTCTGATGAGTTTATAGTTCTTACTGTAACGTGTTCTTTATTTTATATCTCTTTCGTCGACAGAGGGAAAAACAGCTTTAGTTTTATTAAGAAAGTGAATATGGTATTCCATTTGAAGGGTGTTGAGAGTATAGTTACTGTTGCTACTTTACTCTCAAACTCTCTCTCTTATACTATATTCTCTTTTGTCTATGTATATTCAAGCAGCTTTCATTTGAACACACTGAACATTCGAATTTAATCTGCTCCTACTGCTGATATTGGTTCACCAAGATACAGGCTGTGCCTAGTTTGAGGCCCACGGCTACTTCTACTTATGTACAGACGCCAGAACACCAAGCTACTACCATCTGTCAAATTTCTTTAATAGATTTTCCACTTTATCGCTAAAGCATTTGGTTCAAGGTTGAAAGGGAAAATGTGCCAGTTTAGCGGGTAGCTTGATGAGCTGTCGTTTATACTCTTTTAACTTTACTCTTTGTAATTTGTTTTTCTATGTTTGTATGTTACACCTAACTTGTGTTTGTCAGTAAAAATATAATTTAATTTCTTTTTTAATGTTTATCGAAGGATAAAAGTCTATATAATTTAAAGTCTCAGTTCAATCATAGTTTCAATGAATGGCTAGCTTTTTATCTTTACTTTAAATACCTCCACGACCTCCCTACTATTCTATGCATCCATCAGTACAATGTTTTGAGTGCGTTACATTGAGGAAAACGTGATTTTTTACCCCAAAAAAGTCGTATCGTAGAATTTTTGCGTAGAGTTACTTAGTTTGAAGAGTCTAAGAGAGAGAAGAAGTCGTGAAGAGATCGTTGGCACCTTGTATAATAACATAGTCTTTTTCCCCAATTTCATATTCTCCAGTTGATTCTAAGATGTTTGAAGCCTGAGCGTCTTGAAAACTTCTGGATTCACTTCAAAATACAGGAATATTTACACAGACTACATTATTGTCATTGATTTTAGGCCGTTCGATTCAAGCCGGGGTCCGAAACTACTATACAATAAGGCCATAAAGAAGATTGCAGACAGCCTGCCTTAGGCTCAGTCTAGACCGCAATCTAGTTAGCCTAGATTATGTCCTAGTGCAGGGCTGTCAAACATGTAGTACAAAAGACAATGTAGAATGTACAAACAACAAATATATTTTTATTAAATTTACTCGCGTAAATTAAATCATATCCAATGTATTTCATGTGATTCCTATGAAATTACCGACGGTTGACATTTTTACGGGATTTCACAGGCATGTTTTAAATAAGCATTAATTTCATAACTCATAGAATTTCACTTTATATTTTTGTATCGACTTTTCTGATGCTTTTAGAAAAAATCGGACCTTGGTGAATAAAACCAGTGCCTACTGGTGTGATTTTGTCTGATCGAGCCTAAAATTTCGCTTAGTTTAGTTTCTCTTACAATATCATGACTTTTCAGGTTGTGCAGCCACCTAACTTAAATAACCCATCTTCAGAATCTAATTTTAATTGTTTATTGTTCAAATTCCGCTAGAGATATAGCCGAAGAAGGAAAGGTAGGTAAGGAGCATACCTAGTAATAGTCGTTGAAGTTCAAAAACCACATAAGTCAAAAATAGCAACTTTAATATTATTAATTAGTAACAGTATAAAACCATGTTTTTTATTTCTGTTCACTTGAAATTAGATGAGAAGTTACTTGTTTCTAATTGGCTGAAACAAACCGTCTGCCGATTTTTTTGCAAACGGCATCAAAACGTCAACACCACCCAAAATTGACTTATATGGTGATAGAACTTCAACGACGTTAAGTAACCTATGTGCGTACACACAGCGTCAGTAAGTACTCACCCCTCAAGCTTTATAATGTTAAAGCTTGAGGGGTTAGCACTTACTGACGCTGTGTACCTCAAGAAAAATACCGAATAGTTTATCATGTATTTTACTTTATTTCAAATTTACTATCATAGATTTATTGGGTTGCCATCCCTAACCTAGATTTTGTCCTAGTACAAACATACCTGAGGCGACTTTCTTTTACTTATTATTGAGTTAAGCTCCAATGGTTTCAACTTTGAAAGTTATAATAATAATAAACGTTTTGTGGTCAAGTGATATCGTGTGTGTTTTCATCTGTTGTTTATTATACTGTGTTGTGGAAATATTAGCGATAATGTGAGGTTTCGATGGTTGTTATTTTGTGGTGAGGTACTTGCAGTTTTAGTTTAAAGAAAAAAAAGAATATAGTTTTGGCTTCGTAAAAACCCGTCCCTTTTTAACTGTGCGTAAAGAGGATGGGCACTGGGCAGTCATATATATTTGTATCTTTTAATACAATCTGTGATCAGCAATCATTTAGTTTTTTTTTTTTGTAATTATTGACAGGCTTATTTTTAAGACTTGTGATGGGTTTCTGAGTTTCAAAGAAAAATAATAATAAAATAAAAATGTTTATTTCAATTACATATGGCATAACAAACATGATTTGGAGATCATCTTTTAAGCAAAAAGTTGCTTGTGTTAGTTGACTCCGCTCTTCCACTTAACATTATAGTGTATGCAATTGAATTCAAAAGAAAAAAATTCAAAGATAAAAGTTAAAAATTAAAATAAATGTTTATTTGTTTTCGCGCATATTGATTACATTTTTATAATAATATAAAAAAAAACATTTAAAAATATTAAAAATATAAAATTATTATTATATTATTGAATTATTAGTTAAAGAAGAAAGAAGGTCGAAGAATATCATTACTATTATCAAGACTATTTATTTAACTATTTCAAGTTTTTCCAAAGAATAGTTTCAACAAGATTTTGCCGACATTTTATAAAAGGGCTGTCCCTTAACTCTGTTGGTCCCGTAGCGAAGTCTAGCCGGAAAGATAGATAACTGTCCAGGACGATCACTATAATCTAGCCTAGACTACAGACTACAGTTACAATATAGGCCGAAGTGCAGGCAAACAGCTTATGTTTACATTCTGTCGATGTTTATTCAAGTTATCATTTTGACTAAGAAGCCAGAAATGGTATCACGTTAATAAGTTTGATGGACCTAATAGCTATTTCTCACGAATTTTTATCTATTCAAGTGAGCGAAAATCGCGGGAAAGGAGTACAGATGCCAAGCACATCAGGCTACCTGAAACTGTCAAATTTTCTCAATCAACCTTGAACCTAATGCTTTAGCGATAAAGTTGGAAATCTATTAAAGAAATTTGACAGATTGTAGTAGCTGGATGTGCTCGCGTCTGTACCTCCTCTTACCTGTCTTACCAAAAATCACTTTAAAAAATTGAGCTTTTCAGCACTTATTGATTTTTGCACAGTCGATGCAGAGTGGATGGAACATGACGCTCAGTTACCACGTATTCAGTACATCATTCTAAACCCCTTATATAAATTTTTAATCGCTAATTTGAACAAAAAACCTTTTTTTTGTCACTGAAAGTATTGTCCTTTTGCAGCAGATTTTTTGTTCACTATGTTTATCTGATAGTTTTTTTTTAAATATTAAATGGACCTACTCTTGACCTTAATCTAGTCCTGAGGACAGAAATGAGGTCGACGATGGAACGAGTTAACCCAAAAGAAGCCTATTTTAATTGTCTAGACTCTAGGCTATCTTTCTCTATATCCCATTGAACTAGCACATCTTAAAGAAAGCCAAAGACACACTTGATTGACCCCTTCAAAGTTCCCCTATCACTAATCACTAGCCTTTCCTGACCCCTCAGAGTTCGTTAAACCCTGCGCAAGCGACGACAGGTGACCGCACTAGTCTTCCGATACGTTTATAAAAACACACCCCTAAGGACTGTTAGTAGGAGAAAAAATACTTAAAAATGCATTTCCTATCAGCTGGGTTAAGGCAAGGTTAGTATTTACTGCTTTTAAAATGGTTTGATGGCACTTATGTTTAAGTTCTTAAGGTTGAGATTCCCTTACAAAATGTTGAAAACAGCTGCTAAGTCAAACAATTTTGTAAATGCGGTCAGTAAAATTGCTTGCTCTATTCTATTTCGTGAACAATAAGGTTCAATGTCGTTTGCGGTTTTAGTAATTGGAGTGTTTTTCGTAAGGTTGTTTTTTGTGGCTAGGAAGTCCGAAGATTGGTTAGTTCCTAGTTTCTTTACAGTAAGTTATTTTAGTAATAAATAGTCAAGGTGCCGTTAATATTTAACCGTTTTATGCACATTGCCTCGTTGTTCTAGTGGTTTGCAAGCGCGACTGCTGAGCATGAGATCCAGGGTTCGATTCCCAGATCGGGCATAGTTTTATTGAGTTTTTCTATCGGGAATTTCTCAGTAGCAGCCACGAAGTCTATGGGACTTAAACATAACTGGTGAATATGCGTGTAGGTACTATTAGGTACGCCTCTGCCTAACTCTCCGGGGACTATAGGTGTGATATTATATATGAGACTTAGAGAAAAATTAACAACAAAAAAACTTAAATCCAACCATTACCAAACACCCCACCACTCAATAATTATACAGGATGCTACATTTCGATATCATTGTCATCGGAAATGACTTCACCCTCTATAATAGGTACGCACGTGCCATAGACAGTAGGATATAGCAGAAAAAAGTAAAAAGTTCGTTACAGCATGTGTTGGTAATGCTTCTAAATTGTTATGTTTATGAATATTTAGTGAACGACCTGTTGTTTTGTTGAATTTTTGGGTTTATGTCACGGCTGTTATAGTTTTTAATTGAAATGGGAATGGATCAAATGGCTATAGCATGGGCTAAGGCAGAAGGTCGTGTGCAGTCGTGAGTTCGGTCCCCGATTCGGTGAACCGTAATTTGTCCATGAAGTTAACCCTTTGATAGTGAAAACAAAAAATGGAGTGACAGTGGAAGGTGCTTATTCATCCCTAAAAACGCGAAGCTGGAATGCTTAATGGTAGAGAAAAACAAGCTATAGGTAAAATAAAATTGAGCTTACCTACATTAGCCATAAATAACTAATCCTGCAAATAAATTAAGGTTAATTAAAAGTAGTAATCGGTACAGCCGTTTCGGAGATTCGCCGGAACAAACAGACAAAAAATAAAAATAAATGTTTTTTTTTAATTATATTTATTATGTGCCGTATATACTTTCATATGCATTCAGTAAAAAACTGATACATATTTTGAAATTACGAACAGACACTTCAATTTTATTTATTTGTATAGATTCTATGACTATTTAGCAACGATAACCCGCCGAGCATCGAACCTATTGACCAGCAGTGACATTTAGCGCTGCAAAAAATCACGAACAGCACGTGGCTACCCACCTGCTTAACCCCTTAGGGTTGTCACGCGAACATATTTAACTTTAGCGGTGTTAAGTTAACAGGTGTTTTATGCAGTGTGTAAATACAGTGAATAGTAGAAGTAATATTTATGCGCGATCTTTAAGGTTAAGCAAAGCTTGCTGAGGTCGGTCCGTGGATGGGTGAGCATCCTTAAGATACCGAGACCCGTCCGTGACTCAGCAAGCACGGTAAGCTGTTGGTCCCTACTCCCTGCTGTCATTGGTCAAATAGTTCTATGACAGTCGCTAGATCTTGTCAGAAGTTTAAAAGTCTGACAAACAGTCTTGCCACGGGGTTATTAGTAACTGTGTAGGTAAGAAGCCAGTACTTTTATGTAAACTAAGGTGGAATCGCCAAGGTAGCCCGCGAAATTCAAATTTTCCTTCGTTTTTGCAATTTGCAGGTCAGTTGAAACTTGCAAATTGCAAAACAAAAATAAAAATAGAGAGGTGTCAAGGGACACCCGGATGGAACCAAGTTCCTTTCGATGAAGTAGTGAAGGAATTGTAAAAAAAAAAATTGGCCCAAAAAATCCACCACCACCATCACCACCATCACCACCATCACCACCATCACCACCATCGCCACCATCACGGCATCACCACCATCACCACCATCACCCATCCACAGACAGACCTCGGCAACCGTATATCTGGCTTGCTTTCTATAACATGCGCACGCCGCACGGCTTACAATAGCTTACTATAGCAAAAACACATTACCCTCCTTTGCGTCGCGCAGTCGGGTAAAAGTGTCGTACACACTTTTCGTCTGAATTTTTTCCGTCTAGCCTCCTTTCGCAACGCGCCATAGGGAACTTCGTTCGGGCTACCCTGTCGCTTCTACCTTAATGTAGGCCAACTATAGCAATGTAGGAGAAAGGCTATTCAGATTATGAGTGGTGCGTCAACTGCACGCGTAGCATGACCATTGACCACCGTAGAAACGACAAAATGACAGATCAACAAAAGAAACCTGTCATTTTGTCGATTCTTCCGTCGACAAAACCCGTTTCTACGGTGGTCATGCTAAGCGTGCTGGTGTTTCGTGTCGTATGTAAGTACGAGTAGGTATACTGATAAGTGAAGGATATTTATTATGAAGGCGAGTTCTTTTGTCCAAGTTTACGGATTACAATTGTTTGCACTTACGCAGCTGTCAACTTCCAAAAGGTCGAACA
This sequence comes from Eurois occulta, assembly GCA_950022335.1. Taxonomy (NCBI): domain Eukaryota; kingdom Metazoa; phylum Arthropoda; class Insecta; order Lepidoptera; family Noctuidae; genus Eurois; species Eurois occulta. The sequence continues at coordinate 2,116,768 of OX465502.1, forward strand.
TCATTTTCGGTACCTAGTCGTTTTTTTCTTAGTATTTTATCACCGTGTTGCACCTCTACGCACATGGCAAAAAGTCATCATCATCTGCCTAGCCTTTTCCCAACTATGTTGGGGTCGGCTTCCAGTCTAACCGGATGCAGCTGAATAGCTATTTAACATGGAGCGACTGCTTATCTGACCTCCACAACCCAGTTAGTGCTAGGTAATACGATACCCCTTTGTAAGACTGGTTGTCAGACTTTCGGGCCACTGACTACCTGTAATGACTGTCAAGTATCTACAAATGACAGCCGGGACCAACGGCTTAACGTGCTTTCTAAGGCACGGAGGAAACGCTGTATGTAATGGGTGGTCACCCATCCACGGACCAACCTAGGCAAGCACGGCTTAACCTAAAGATCGACCCGAGCGGCTGTTTTTATTTAGCCACGAGTTCCTGGTAAAAAGGTGGTGGTACGTTTTTTTCTTGAATTTATTTATTTTATTTATTATATATTATAATTTATATTATTATATATTATATTATATAATATATTATTTATAATATATATTTATTTATTTTTTGTAATCTTCATTTAATTGAAAAAAATATCCACGTGACAGCCCTTAACTCATTTAATCGTGATGTAGTGCAATTATAATAAGGGTTGCGGTTTTTTTACTTAAGCCTTAAAAGGTCAAACGGCGATGATTGGGTTAAAAAAAGATTCTGCAGTACATTTACTCGTCTTTGTGGTTTTCAGAATAGGGTGGGTTTAAGCCTAGGTCTGTATTATTTGTTATTTATTATTAAATAAAAGTCTGCCTCGTTGGTCGAGTGGTCGCAAGCGCGACTGCTCAGCATGAGGTCCTGGGTTCGATTCCCAGGTCGGGCAAAGTGTTGTTCGGTGTTTGTAATTAGGAATTTCTCATTTCGCAGCCACGGAGTATGAATTTGTGTCCTGTTGATGGCAATATGCTCGCCACCTATTACGTTATGGGACTTAAATATAATAGGTGAAATGTGGGTGTACTAATGGGTACACTTCTTGACCTCTGCTATCCCTTCGGGAATTACAAGCGAGATGTGATGTTATGTTATTTTAGATTTTCAGTGAGAAAAAAATGCATCCAATTTAAAATTAAAACAACCGTTTCATTACAAATCGTTAATCAAAAGCGCAAAAGTTCAAAATTAGAATAAACACCGAATAAAAAAACACAACTTCATGTCCCCTCCCTACTTGCTAGGGTTGTACTAGATCATTTAAATGTAAAATATTCACTGTTTTTACAACAGGTGCTCAATTTATGTGGGAAACGTTAGTTATTTGCATACCAAAGTAATGGTAGTTTGTCGGTATGTTCGTACTCAGTTAGGTAGTAATTGTAATTTAGTTTGTGCGTAATTGTAGCATTTATTTGAGAATAAAGCGTTTTAGAGGATTTTTGGTTTTAATATACAAATTGTCGCATCATTAAAAATGCTTTCAAAAAAAATGCCGCATAATTAAAAAAGCTATTTTTAATGACGCGAACACATTTTTCGTTATATGTGGTTAATTTTTAAATTTCTAGGGATAATAGCATGTGATTCTGTAGTTTCTGCCCACCCCCTTGGAAAAATGGCGTGAGTTTGTGTTCTAAATGTCGTTAGTGTCCATATAAAACGATTCTAATTAATTGATATTTAAAAAACTCAATGGCCTTAAAAATATCAACAAAGAAAACCCTATTTAAAAAAGAATTATATAGGTAGTATATTAATATATTACACAAAAAGAAAATTATTTTGATACCTACTTAGGTTCATCATGATTAATATTATTTTACTAAATAAAACAAAATATTATATTGATTGTTTTGTAAAAAGAAGATAAAAATTATATTCACTGACATTCCTAATTTCCCTTCAAATAAATCACTTAACACAGCCCTACCGTCATGGCGCGAAGGGCGACGCGTGCGCAGGATTCCGTTACGTCAGGTGATCCCATCAATTATATTCATTAACTCGCATACCTGTTGCTAGTCTGTACTGAGAACTTCGATATTAAGGTAGGTTTCTAGTTTTTTTTTTAAACGTGGCCCCTCGCTAGTAATTTCACATGTACCGTGGGTGCCTTTACAAACATTTAAACTCACAAGACACAAACAGCCAGACCCGGAACAACTAACTGTAAGCCATACAAATATTTGTTCCGCGCATGAATCGAACCCGCGACACGCAGCGCAGCAGTCAATCTCTTAGCCACTGCGACAACCATGCTGTCTTGCTTCGTCAAAGCAACAGAATCAATGACTGCATTTAGTATGCATTTTACACTAGGTATGTATGTTTTAAAGCTGTTGTCAGCTCAGAAATGTCTAAGTTCTTTTTCCAGAAATTGGTACTTAAAGAGAACCAGCAACAGTAAACATAGTTCATTATGAAAACACGATCTCACAAACCAAACAGACAGTTCTTGTAAAGCTCAGTGCAAAAAACTAAAATCCCCTAAAAATCCCACCAAAAAATGGCGTCCCCGTCCCTAAATCCAACCTTTTCACACCTATAGACAGATCGAAGTCTTACAAAAACTTGCTTCAATAAATCACTTTCAACCTTCTTCGCGTTTTGGCGGCAAGGCAATCGTCGCGTGCGCATGGTTGCCGTTAGCGCGTCAGGTGTCCCGCAGGGGCCGCAGGTGGGTATAACGACCTTAGGGTAGTCACCCCTACGATTTGAGTACGTTTTTTTAGAAGATACTCGCTTGTAAGGTTGTAACGAACGTTTTGTAGGTTGAGGACCTCTTGATATACATAGATAAGGGGGTTTCTTATTAGAGATAATAAATGTTCAACAATATTTAAAATAGAAACCGTTTAATACCATTTTCTTAAAATAGACTTATATAGCAGTAAAGCTCTAGATGTGACTGAAATAATTTTCTAATAATTTGTCTACATTATCTACAACTACCAAACCAATATTATAAAGAGGTGTTTGTTTGTATGTAGGGGTTATCTCTGGAACTAGTAGGTAGTCCAATTTTTTTTTTCTCTTGTAGAAAGATACATTAGTCATGGGTGCTATAATAGGCTATAAATTATATTTATATCATGCATATAAACCGAGCTATCACAATTTTTGCGGACGAAGTCGCGGGCGAAGTGTTAGTTAAAGATATTTCTTATTATTGTAGTCCTTAGACAAACATCATTATTTTTCGTGGTTATAATTTTGGTGCAGATAGGAACAAATTCTTTATGGCCGTTGCTAAAGTTGACAAAAAATTGGACAAACGTCTTGAAATGAATGATGCAGGATGAGGTAATGGCTTGGACTTGACCTACCTCAACAGACTGCGCATGCATGCATTGGATATTTTATAAATCAACCACATTTTAGCAAAATCGACCATCAAACGAAAAGATACTATGTAATGTAACCTAGCCTTTTCCAAAATTTATTGGGGTTGGCTTCCAGTCTAACCGTATGCAGCTGAATACTAGTATTTTACATGGAGCGACTGCCTGTCTGATTTCCACAACCCAGTTAGTACTGGGTAATACAGTACCCCTTGATTATGATACTAGTTGTCAGACTTTCAGGCCAATGACTACCTTTAACGACTGTCAAAGATCTATAAATGACAACCGGGACCCGAGGCTTTACGTGCTTTACGAGGCACGGAGGCAACTTGACATGTAATGGGCCACCCATCTACAGTCCAACCTAGGCAAGCGCGGCATAACCAGAAAATCAACCCGTGCGGCTGTTATTATTTATCCACGAGCCTTTTCTATGCAAAATATGTACAGTCGCCAGCACATAAAGTTACCACAAACTGTCATATTTCTCCAAATGATTTTAAACCATAAAATGTTGACGGTTATGTACAAAATCGAATGATAAAATATGACACTTTGTTGTAACTTGATGCGCTGGCGACTGTACAGCGAAATTCACAAAACTATCCCCTGCGTGCAAGCAAATACAAAACAATCGATCAGAAAAAACAAATAGGCGGTTTTCATCATTATATTATAGGTTCATCGACCTCAATCAACATCATCGTTGAAAGACAATAGGACAAAAACTATCGTTGATGATTGAATAATTACTGCTGAGAGAAAAACACTATTAATGATTTCCTTTTACTTTAAGGAAATAGGTGAGTGATGTGTTTATCTTTCGCAAAGGACATCGAAATAATGTTGAAAATTCTTGTTCGAGATAGGTATTGCTGCACGGCAAACCTGGTGGCTTGTGGGAAAGAGACAGAACTATACAGGTCGTCTAGCGCCATCTCTTTCCCACACTGGAAATTCCAGTGTGGGAAAGAGATGGTGCTAGACGAGCAGCAGGAGTAATTCCAGTCTGGAATTACTCCTGCTTGAAGACGTCATAGTAACGGAACCCCGCTGAACATATTTTTTTGTTGAAAACGTTTCCCCATACCAGGAATGTCTGAAACATGATTAATTACAGAATCGTGGGTGCGTTTACCAACATTTAAACTCATATACACAAACAGCCAGACCCGGAACTACTACCTGTAAGTCATACAAATATTTGTTCCGTGCGGGAATCGAATACACAACACGAAGCGCAGTAGCCAGTCGCTCAGCCATTGCGCCAACCGTGTCGTCAAGAACATTGCTGTGTTCTACTTTAAAAAAAATCTAGGATTTCAGTAGCAGTCCTGAGTCAAGATTTTTGGATACAAGAATTAGACAAACACTACTCAATAAAACAATGTACCCCTTGGAAAGATTAGTTGGCCAGATTTTTAGAATCTGTTCATAAGTAACGTCTGTCAAAGACCTACAAATAACAGCCGGGACCATCGGCTTGGCACATAATACATCGTAACCCATCCACGGACGGACCTCAGCAAATGTGGCTTTATCTTGAAGATTAACCCATGTATTATTTAGACACGAGCAATATTTTACACGACGCTTTATTTTTTATATCCGTGACATTTACCACAATTATTTAATGACCCAACTATTCTGCTGACCCCCTTAGCGTGATGTCAAAGATTAGACACACGTGTAGATGGTAATGTCTCTGCAAACGGTTGGAAACGAGTTAATTGCAAAAAGAAGTCACCCCTCTGTTATGTACCCTGCCTTATCGTACAATGTAACGATATTAACCGACTCTGAAGACGGTGAGTGTCGTTAGTCATTTTGTTACGTTGACTGCAGGCTTATTAGTCGAAAAGAGTGACTGACATTATCGTCATCAATATTCTGCTGTCCTTATCACAATTTATTTGGTGTCAGCGCAGCATGTCTTCTTCATCCATACTTCTCTGTTACTCGTCATCTCAGCAGTCACCTCCTTTCTAGCCATATCATCCTTCACACAGTCCATCCATCGTTTCTTTGGTCTTCCTCTACACTTATAGCCATCCACATTCGTACTCAAAGCTTTCCTCACGACATATTTCCCATTCCTCCGCATCACATGCCCATACCACGTTAACCGATGACATGACGACTAATAAAGAATTATGGAAAACTACTCATGCTCGCGGCCACCGTAAGTTCGGTAATTGACCCATGGGATCACACTACCGGGATAAAAAGTATCCTATGTATTAATTCAGGTTATAAACTATCTGTGTGCCAAATTTTATTCAAATCCGGTCAGTAGTTTTTGCGTGAAAGAGTAACAAACATCCATCCATCCATATTCACAAACTTTCGCATTTATGTTAGTAGGATGAACCTAAATAAATTGGGATAAAGGGAGCCGAATAATGACGATGCTGGCTGAGCGTGAGTTCTTAGACGTGATCCCCCGATGAGAAAAAAAGTCTATAGATTAGGAAAAACACACATACAATGGCTTAACACCAGTGTATGCCCAGATGTATGAACGTGGACAAAGCAAAAGTAGTATGTAAGGATCGTAGCTGGTGGCGCTCTGTGGTTTCTGTCTACCCCCTAGAAAAGAACGTGAGCGAGCATAAGGTGTGCCAATATCTAAATACACAATATTTATAACTAAACTGGTTATATTTCAGAGTCTTTCACCTCTGCCTTCTCCTTCGCTGAAAATAAGCGCCATGGTACAGGGACAAGCTGTTCTCACTAAATTATTTAGTTTTTAAACTGTAGCTACATTGTCAGCGATGACTGTATGACCTTGACGCGCCTCTCCTAATCACTTTATAGTCTGTACCTATTGTTGGGAGACTAGTCATAGATTCTTCAGGTATTTATCATACATTGTGGGGTAGACAGAGGAGCTACCGATAGAATTTACATCGTTTCAGAAGGTAGAATTATCTAAATCGTGCAAAGAAAGAGAAATTTAGTTATTTATTCTATTAATTGAATATATTTTCATAATTAACAAACTATAAATTAAGAAACTAAGGAAATGAAAAAAAATATATTATGCGCATTTAAAAGGAGAAAAAGAATTAAAGGGCGTCCAAAATTCGTCCTCATCGCTTTCGCGGGAAAGCTGGCAGTACTGCCATTTTGGATGGCAATGCTGATTACTCATATTTACACGTCATGCATGCTGAGAAGATCTTCTTTCCAGTGAGACAATAATAGACCGGTGTTACACGAATATAAAGACTTTTACATAACCAAAGAGTTCAAGAACAGTTCTAGGTCACAATCTCACACATAAAAACTTTTTTTTCAACAACTTTGAACCACAGACTAGTAATCGAGACTAACCCACAAACCAACAATGTAAGTGCTAGTTCACACGCGCGTTCCCACGCGTCAATGTCTAGGGCGCGCGTGTGAAACCCCTTTACAATGACGTAATGTTATGTCATGAGCGCAAAAGGAAAAATGCTTTTACTTTGACTTTTATTCGTTAAGACGAGATTATGTCATGAAAGAAAAGAATCTAAAAAATGAATTACGACATTAGACGGCCATATTGGATAAAACAAACTACGGGTGGGTACAGTTTTCACATTTCACCTGCTTTTTCTTGCTTTATCGTGTGGTTAGCACCTTACCTGGTGTCAGAGTTTTTATGCCGCCCATGGGCCTCTGACTTGGCTTTACATGCCGTCGAGAAATATCTCTCAGGCTTGCTGGTTTGGTTTCCTCGCGATGTTTTCGTTCACCGAAGCAAGTGATATTATACAATACGCACATGAATCCGAAAATTCAGAGGGGCGTGGTTCGAACTCGAGACCTATGACTTGGTTTTCATCAGCTGAAAGTCAAATATTCAAATACGGTAAGATTCACGTGGTTGTATCAAAAATACCTAACGGAAATCATACATTCTACTATTGTCATGCACAACAAGAGTAAGCCTCGCTTTATCTTCTGTTAGGAACAGCTAAAAGCAAAGTTATGAAAAAGCCTTTGTGCCAACTGCGCCGTTCCAGAACTGCACGATACCAAGAAAAGCTGTTTAAGTCTAAACTATCTTTTCCCAACACCCACATGACGATTCCCAACAGGACATGATATTATATCTCAAGACAACCATATTGGAATTTGCGTAACTAAACATAAATACTTGCAACATCCTTAAAAATGACAAAAATAGTATAATCATACCAAATTAACACCACCACACCACATTCGAAATGTCTATTTCCCAAAAATAAATCCCGGAAACAACAAATTTGAATACCGACACGGGAATCGAACTCCGAACCTACCCTCTATTAATTAAAACAATCGTTTGCACTCACGCAACCTAGGGAGACTAGTGTATGATTGACCACTGGAATGCAAGGGTAACTTTAATATGGTAAATGGTATAATTTGAATAAGGGTGGAAATTACCAATTAACTTCGAAATAGGTGAGAAATTGTTACTGTTTGTTTTTAGATTGTTTATTATGGGTGAGTTATGAGTGAGTTATTGGGAACTCGAGTCTTGTGGGATAAAAGCGAGATTTTGTAAAAAAAAAATAATGTCAGTTGGTGGTCATCACCACACCAATAAATTATTTAAACAGAAATAGGTATGAATTAAAGTTTTGAGAGGATTTGAACAATAGGTTTTGCCCCCTTTTACATTAATCTTAAACATAAAGGAATCTAGCAAACTGTGGGTGAACTAGAAGTACTGTAAAGACGTAACCTTCATTGTCATTTAAGTAGAATATCCGGCACATTACAAATAAGAACGAGGAAAACACCATTTCGTATCTAGAATAGAAGATGTTTATAATTATCGCTAACTAGCTTTTGCCCGCGGCCACCCCAGCGGGATTAAAAAGTAACCTATAGGTTAATTCAGGTTACGGTAACAAACATAGTTACATACCTTCATCCCCCTTTTTAACCCTTCTGGAATAGAATTATCAAGAACGCTGAGACACGTATAAATCAATTTTCATTCGTCAGCCAAACCCAAAATTTAAAGATCCTAACTTCAAAACTGACGGACTTTCAAATAAACTTCCATCCTTTATACTCACTCTTCACAAAGAATATTCCCTCCAAGTTTCATGGCTCTAGGACCAGCGGTTTGGGATGTGTGTTGATATATCACCCAGTCAGTCAGTCAGTTTACCTTTTTATTTATGTTATAGTATTTTGTACCTACCTTTTCTGTGTGCTTCAAGTGTTTATCTGTGGAAACTTATAAATGACCTTCAAATTTGTCTTATTTAAGAGCATTGTTTATTAGCTGTGAGTTTCCCGAATAATATAAAATAAAATACAAAAGTGCAAAGAAAAAAACCTGAACACACATAACCTAAAACAACATCGTCTGACCGTTACACCAATCATGTTTTTTTTTTGATAAAAAACTTAACCTACTAAAAGCGAGTTTCTACCGAGAAACCCTGGTAAGACAAACAAAGGGTATACCAATTACAAGCATTTTTTCATTTGGCTGCGCTTACGCAGGGGTTCGACGCAAATCTACCGGAAAATTACCATTGTTTACAAAATAACACAAATTTTTACAAGTTATACAATATTATTTTTACATTTTTTATACGACTCGCTCCAGTGGTGATTGAGAGGCTTGCGAAAAATATAATTTGTTTACTTAGGAATATTTTTTAGACGAGTTTTAGGTTACCTAAGATTTAGGTAATGGATTAGACTAAATAAAGCAGTTTCTTTGAATTGGCATAATTTATTGTTTCCAGCTTGTGTCCGCAACTTTGTCAGCAGTTAAGAAATATACGGGGTGGAAGGGACAATTTTAGAGACAAGGGGGAAATTTTACGTAACGTACGTTTAAATTTTATTTTTATATAAAATGAAAAGCTTCTTTTTTTTGCAATTATACCTACACGGTCAAAATGTATGCAACAGCTGATTTTGTTTGTTGGGGGGTTCAGAATTGAACTGCACACTTAAAGTCAGTGACCCAAAAGTTTGACAACCAGTCTTACCAAGGGGTAATGTATTACCCAGTACTAACTGGGTTGTGGAGCTCATTTAGGCAGTCGCTTATGCAAAATACTGATATTTAACTGCATCGGGAAGCCGACCCCAGTATAGTTGGGAAAAGACTGGCACATGGTGATGATCCTGCTATGGTGAAATAAAACATCACTCGACTAAATTCAACATGCAATTAGGCAAAACCAGTTTTCCTTTGTTTAAAAAATAACAAAAGAGTTTCGAGAAATCATTTTGGGATTAGCGATGGTATCGCTACATGTCCTTGGGTCTTCTGACGGCTTTTACGCACATATACGTACATAGTAGTATACATATTGAGTTGTATATAGTGTTACATGTCTGCTGAGCCTACATGTTACCTGTTTGTGCATAATTCAGAAAAAATTAACACTTAGTTTTTTTTTTAACAAAAGCAGGATAAGTGTGAATTCCAGGGAAGGGTCCCGTAGCACTAAAGATTTCTACTTTTAGGGGGGGTACCGTGTTAACCAGTAACTAGCTCGTGGAGGTCCGATAGGCAACAGTTCCAAAAATACTGGTATACACTTACATCTGGTTAGACTAGAAGTCGATCCCAGAATAGTTGGGAAAAGGCTAGGCTGATCATGAGCGGACGTAGACGTAGTCTACGGAAAAAATGTTTTAGTAATAGGGTTTTGTTGACTGATTTAGGTACTAATGAGTTCACTGACGGTCGACTAATTTTCAACCTTATTACTTAGGGCATAAGCAGTGATAGTCTAGTGGTGTGACCCTTGGACTGCCAAGTCATAGGTCTCGAGTTAGAATTCAAGTCACGCTCGCATGATTTTTCGGATTCATGTACGTATTGTATAATTGTCGTTTGCTTCGGTGAAGGAAAACATTGTCAGGAAACCAAATCAGCATGCCTAAGAGATATTTCTCGACGGCATGTAAAGCCAAGTCAGAGGCTCATGGGCGGCATAAAACTCTGACACCAGGTTAGACACTAACCACACGATAAAAAAGAATGGTAAATAGTCGCAGACCCTGAGTGAACTTGCCAATAAACTTATGCTTACCATTTATGTGATCTTGCAAGCAGCTGTTTTAAGTAGTCCCTCATTTTCCAGCCTAAACGGTTGTCACCCTACTAATAATTTAACATACCTTTTGTCTAGTTAGTTCAACAATTATTTTGTCAGTTCAATGTCAGAGTTTTTTGTACATACGTTCATACGTCATTTATATTTGACGCCATTTTCAGACGCCATGATGGATTTTTACGAATTTTATGAGTCATTTTGTTTTCGGTTGATCATGTTTGATGATTATATTTCGCAATACGTTATATAAGTATAAGTTAGTTGATAAATTAATTTGTTTCAATGAACAGGAAATTCTTCTACGCAATAGTTGTTTCCATGTGAATTTCATCTACTAACCATTTTAAAAGCTATATACCTATTAACAAGCATTCAATTTTTACATACCAAATTCATGTCAAGTTTTGAACAGGTCTCTAACAGAGAATAAATCGTGAGAAGCATGGGACACTAATGAATTTTCAGCTGATCACTCATATCTGATTCACTGTTTTCCAACAAATTGTCATATAATTTACATTATGCCATCATCTGCCTAGCGTTTTCCCTTATGTATTGGGGTCGGCTTCCATTTTGATGCAGCTGCAGCTGAATACCAGTATTTTATATGGAGCGACTGCCTATCTGACCACCACAACCCAGTTAGTAATGGGTAATACTTTCGGGCCACTGATTACCTGTAACGACGGCCAAAGATCTACAAATGACAGCCGAGACCAATGACTTAACGTGCTTTACATTACATTATGACATCATTATCTTAAAACAATCAGGACCAAAAGCCGTCCACACCGTAATACATCATTATTTTTTAACTCCTTTTCATCTTTTTCTGCTTAATCAACCCAAAACATTAACCAGTGTGAACCGCACAAAACCGATCATATAAACACAATTACTAATAGGTACTCCCGAGTGCACTTACTTTCTGCCACTGTTCACCCTTATGCCTTAATTTATAAGGTTGAATGTAGTCGACCGCCAGTAAACTGGGTAGTACCTCATAAACAACTTGAAAACCGAAACATATAATCAAATAGCAGTCACTACTGAATTTGTTAAAAAACAAAGTTGTTAATGACACTTATAAACGTGAGAACTTGTCGACGCCTTCACTGAGCTTAACTATACAATAATAATGTGTAATCATAAGAAAAACAACGTAGATGAGAAGAATTTTGGGGACACACGTTGTTTTGGAGGTTTTATACAGTATCTTTGATAATAAAAAAAATATTTAAAAAAAAAAATTGTCGAAAATAATACTGTGACGCGTAATTCTTCACGATGAAAAATACTGTTACTTTTAGCCTCTGTCATCCCACTGCTGGACAAGAGCCTCTCCCCATGACTTCCAAATTCTTCGATCCAAGGTCAATGTGGTCCACTGGTCGTTAGTTCTGACCAGCTCGTCCCGCCATCTCCTGCGAGTTCATGAAAAATATTTACATGAAAAGAAAAAAAAGCAACGACTTAAGAACAAAATCAAATAATTCTTATTATAGGGACTTAACAAGTTGCAACTGACGAAATGTGGGTGTACTATTGTATATTGGGTTTTTTAACTAACGTAGTGCGTAAGGTATTACTAACACAATGTAATTGTAATAATTTAATTTAATTTATTTCTTTGTATTTCATTTTATTTATTTTGTATGGATTAATTTTTGATCTGAAATAAACTGATTAATAATAATAATTAGGCACACCTCTGCCCAACCCTTCGGGGATTACAGCCGTGATGTTACGTTAATAAGTTGGTAAAGTTTCAAATTTATTGGAATGGCTGGATAAGTCACGTCACTCGGTGCAGGTTAGGTTAGGAGGTTCCATTTTACGAAGCCCTGACTTCTGTAGCTTGGTCCTGAGGATTTCGATTTCGTTCAGAGCTGTAGCTTATGTTAATCCAACACATTTTTTACCGTCTTCATATAAGGAGGAGGTTATTGACTTTCCATCATCGTTATCGCAGATACAAAGGGTCCATTTGTTTAGGAGATTCTCTATTTATTTAATTCAGTCCATCTGTCTATTTCTGTTATAATTGCATGTGCAAAAAAAAATCGGGAACTCAAAACAAACAGTGGACATGGTAAATATCCCGTTTCTAGTGTTAATTATAATGTGCAAAAAATACCCAGAAAGACGCAAAAATTCAGATAGTTTTCCAGATCCTAAAGTCATATACCTATACAATTTTTGTTTTATTTCGCAAAAATACCAGTTTTCAATTACCTATGCAAATATTCCACGTGTAACAGCTACAACGCATGTTTATATCTGACATGTCTATGTATATTTAAATTCGGCCATTTTGATGTTTTAACTAGTTCCAAGGTTGCTTTATCTACGTTAGTACGGGGTCAGTAAAACTTGAATGTTAATGTCAAGTTCGCTTACCTATGTAGTCTACCAGAAGGAAGGAAGAAAATTGCGGTAACCCTAGAACCTCTGGTCTGGTCTTCAGTGGTTCACAAGGTGTAAACGGACCCTTCGCGAAGGCGTCTACCAAAGTATTGTGTATATCCAACTAAGTAAATCCACGGTAAAATTATTGCTGGGAAACGACTTTTATTCTTATTCTTTATTGCACACAAAATTAAAAGATATATACACACAAAATTAAAAGATATATACACACAACATAACAATATGTAGCTTATACATACAACGGCGAGCTTCGGTTTGCTTTCGGGCGACTTTTGAGGGTAAAGTCACGTTTTGCGGTAGGACTCAATATAACGCACCCAAAACATTGTGCCGATACTATAGATACATAAAATAGAACGGAGGTCGTGTAGGTATTTAACGTTATAACATTAAAAACTTGTATTTAAAAAGAAATGTGAAAAAGTTGAAACTTTGTCCCCCAATATCTCCGTAACTGGAAGTTTCCCAGGTATGGTATAAAAAGAAAAAAATATCGCAATGACGGGGAAAACCAGTGTCTATCGACTTCGTTAAGTGTATTTTTACACTCATTATTACCGGGCAAACTACGGCAAAATTCGATGATGAAATAGGTTATTAGTCTTTTAACAGGGGATGTTACCAAGAATATCTTGAAGTCATCGTCATCAACCTACCTTTTACTGACTACGTTGGGTTTGGGGGCCAATCTGAACGCCACAGTCCAGTTACTGGATTCCACGACACATTTTGGAATAGTCTCTTGCAGGTTTATGATAATTTAAACCAGAAACAGCTGTACCACGGTGTACTACCTAATCAAGATTCGCTGCATTTCGTGGTGAACAACATTTTCAGCCATGATCAAACATAATTTCGCTTGTAAACCAAAAATTCAAAGAAAATACTCTTTTAACTCCCAATTATATACAAAATGCTTAAAAATCACCACATCCTCGATTGACGTCACCCAATGATTCATTAGGTAAAACATAAGCAAATAAATAACTTCGTACATGAGATAAGTATCGTCGGATACGTGTGAATAAATTGTGGGAAGTTGTGCTACACATGAGGTGTTGAGATGTGTCTGAAGATTTGTATGATTAGGTTTTTAGTAGTTAAATTAAATTGTAGTCATTCATCATTTCTTGCTTAAACGATGTAGACTATAGTGGGAACCCAAACAAATAAGAATAAGGGCAGGAAAAGGGGGTGACCCAGTAGAGCGGATGAAACTTACAATGTGTAGATTAGGCAGCCTTAGGCTTGCTTTGTTTAAATCATTAATCGCAATCAATCGCTTTGGAATGGGCAACTACAGTACTTTCACAAGTTATTATGCCTTGTGACTGTGTCTGTAGCTTCGCCTTTTTTGTTTTTCTGATATTCAAAAGTGCCTGTTATGGTCTAATTGAAATAAATGCTTTGTACTGATTATATTTTATATTATACAGGAGTATGTAATTCAACAATTTTTTCTTGCATGTGAACTCACTTTACACATTTGGCACATAATTAATTAAAAAGTCATTCAGTCCGTCAACTTTAAGTGACGATTGACGTAATGCAAAAAGCTCTCACAAAAAACAAGCACTTAACTAATTTAATTTACATAAACAAGTCGGATTTCATGACAACTTCTACGAAATATTTGGTTGTACAGTTTTAGTTGTTTTAACGACAGTTATAATTATTATATGTGAATAAACAATTTGCTCTTGCTTGCCAAATAATCGGTACTATCCAAAACTATTTTTATTAGTAAGCTTTAGTTATCAGGAATTAAAATGATTAGAATGAAACTGTCTTCAGAAATACCCCCGACAAAATAACCGCATGTGTAGCACACAGCATTGTATTGTCAAATTATTTCCCATAGCCTTGCGCGTGCGCTTCGCCTTTTTGTGAACAAGCGGATAGACGCTACCTTCATGTCGCTTCAAGTTTAAACAAGTTGGGGATCGGCAGTAGTGTGTTATTTCATATTTAATCTATACTTATTATTAATACCTATTATAAAGCTGAAGAGTTTGTTTGTTTGCTTGAACGCGCTAATCTCAGGAACTGCTGGTTCGAATTGAAAAAATGTTTTTGTGTTGGATAGTCCATTTATCGAGGAAGGCTATATAACATTACGCTACGACCCTAAGGAGCCTCGCAGCGTGTGACACCGCGGGGAACAGCTAATTTTATATAAGTAAAGAAGAAGATGGGAGATCTTTGTTTATCTTTCTTTTCTTTCAAAGTTATCTGACCGCCTCGTTGGTCTAGTGGTCCGGCTGTATTGTTGAATTGTTTCATCAGGAATTTATCAGTGACAGCCTATTAGTGGATTGTATTGTGTACCCGGTTGATGGCATAGGCTTGACTACTTTTATATCGGTGTACTATAGCATATATATAACTAACTAGCTTTTGCCCGCGGCTTCGCTCCCGTTAATTTAGAATTTGACAATTCGGGTTGTACTGTGCTTGTAATAATATAATTCAATCATGATTCGAAAGACACGTGGCGCCATCTATTATCATAAGAACGTTATTGTTGTTTTCCTCGGGAACAGTATTTTTTTGGGATGAAAGGTACCCTATTTCAGGGTGATTGGTTTAGCGGTTTAGGCGTAAAAAGGTAGTAGCTTGATGTACTGGCATCTGTACCTATTATGATGATGGGGTTGCCCTATACAACCCTTAAATAAATTTAATGAAATTTTTATGATGATAACTCTGGCCACAAGATTTTTTGGAATCCGTTTTCCGTTCTTTCTGTTACAAACAAAGAAACACAATATGAGTCAGAGTTTTTCACAAGAAACCAAAAGATGGATACCATTCTTATGTATGTATAACTAAAACCTTTTTTTGGGTGCCAGACCCGTGTTTATACCTAAATTAAGAAACTGGTTTATTTTAGGCACGTCACTATAATTAGACACAAGTATTTTATGTTTTAATTTAGACATAGGTTGAGCGTTCATTAAATGTGCTAGAAAATCTATTGTGATTTTTGATCGAATTTATTTGGGTGCATTGGGTTTTATTGAGTTCAAAAAGGCACTATACAAATAAAATTTTGATTGATCACCATCGTATATAATTCTCTTTGAAATTAGTAGTTTTAACTATGAAAACTTTAATAATATTTGTAATTATTTAGTCTCGAACTAAGATTCTATCGTACAAAATCACCATAGACTAAAACAGCAAACATTCGCAACTAGAAGAATGTAAACATTTGATAATATTCAAATGTTTACATTCTATTGAAACAAACGCGGTGAAAATATTAGTTTAACAACAAAAGGTATCCTGTAGGAGCGACCGCAATGAGAAACATTCTGCCGCCATGTTTAACGTGGAGGTATGAAGAATTTTATGGTGGATGCGGTATAAATAACCGATTAAACATAAATATGACCATAAAGAAGTGATAAATACTTAAAACTGACATTGATTAACATGGTATTCTACAACAGATTAAAGGTGTATAGGCTTTCAGTATCTATAAAGGTTAGTCTGATGACAATTGACACCACATGAGTCAGCCAGAGTAATTATGACTGGCACGCGATGGGTGCCATGAAGTATCCGATTTGATCGTTTCGTTTCTAGCCAATTGATCGCGAGCGAGAGCCATTCAATTCAGAGCCGTGTCTTAAATTAGTTGTGGACTGCTTCTGCTCAAAACAGTCCTAATAAAGCCGCCTAGATGAAAGAAAATACATTTATCAGCATAAAAAAACAATAATAAAAGAAAACCAAAAGAATCTAAACAAAAAAATTAAATAATGTGGCAAGCTGCTGCTGTGAGATGGTGCTCTAGATAGATACCACACACTATTTCTGTGATATCCACAGCATTAATAATTTTTCTACACATGCCACATCCACGCGCTCTCATTTCGCACTTCGTTGACAACACGAAACAATAGCGAACGCGGGCACGAACCCGGCCGTTTTAAATAATACATAGATACACATTTTATTTGCAAAACGGAAGCCAAGTGATTTATATGTGTGTGCACTTAATCGGTGCTTTTGTGAATGTACTGTACAATGAATATTGTATTAAAAAATGTAGTCAATGTTCTGAAATATTGATATGGAAGCTTTCTGCACATCTGAGTGAAAAATAATTTCTGTTTTTTCAATTGATAAAAGTGCACGAATGAGGTCACGGAACTTTTTTTGTATATTGGGTAGGCAAAGACCAGAAAACAGATATTTACGTCAGCGTATTTATTTTTTGCGTATTATTGTAATTGGGCATCTTAGCTCGTGGCTAAATAAGAACAGCCGCTCGGGTCGATCTTTAGGTTAAACCGTGCTTACCTAGGTTGGTCCGTGGATGGGTGACCACCCATTGCATACCGAGTTTCCTGCATGCCTCGGAAAGCACGTTAAGTCGTTGGTCCCGGCTGTCATTTGTAGATCTTTGACAGTCGTTATAGGTAGTCAGTGACCCGAAAGTCGGGAAAAGGCTAGGCAGGTGATGGCTTTACTATTATAAAATCGCAAAAATATTCGCTCTATCTACCTTCATCCAGCTTATTATCTTATATCGAAATCTAACTACCTGTTTATTTTTTACAGGTACAAAGATGATAAAACGGCAGAAAATCCGCAAGAAAATCCGGTGAGACCGTCCCTGGTCGTCGTGACGATGTGACAATAGTAACAAAACAAACAGTTATAAAACATACTAAAAATACTCCAAAATAATTCTCCTAACACTCTCCTAATTTAGATTTTAGTCACAAAAGTTAGTGCCAATTATAGTGAAAAAAAAAACAGAGCTACAAAGGAATAGAGGTGACATCGAACTTTTTGATGCAACGATTGAAGTGCCACTTAAACGACTGCCACTAGTGAACATTCAAAATTCAAACAAAAACAATTGAATGTTAAAACAAAATAGTGAAAAAAACAAAACAAAATCAGGACAGTGCGTTTAGATAGTGCAGAAACAAAAAGTGACGTTTTAAAAAGACTTACAAGTGTGATGTGCTAAGAATGGATCTCCACGCTCCTCAGTTGGTAGTCCATTCCTATGAGCCCCATGCCCCTCTGCTAGAGGTAGAGGGTTTGGATCCTCACAGTCCTCAGCAGAAGGTGCTGATCCATGCTCCAACGTTACAGAGTCAGGAGTTGATGAGCAGCGACCACCGGAACGGAGGTGAGCAGAGCTATGGTAATGATTTCAACTATTTTTACTAGATTATACTATTAGATTAAAAGTATACTTAATTTAGACTTCAAACTTACAATCTATTTTGGTTAGCAAAGGAAGGCTTTTTTGTTTCGCTAAAAGATTATTACAGCCATTGCGCTAGCTGAGATGGAATGCAGTTATACGCATTGGCATAAGTTATAAAAAAAAAACAGTATTTCGGATTTCGGAGAAACTTAGAAGAGACTTATGTCCAGCTGTGAACTTCGGTATGTTGCTTTGAGTAACGGTAGTGTCATATATGTATCGTTCGACTTTTGAATTTAATTATAGATTTTGTAAAATTTTAGAAACCATCAATATTTTAGATGCCATAGCTTCTAGAATGTCTTGGCATTAAACTACTTAGTATTAGAAGCCTCAATACATGATTATTGAGAGCAGATTTGTCTGATCTGACGTAGAGTACGACTTTACAGATGAGCAGTACCACGCGCACAGCAGCAACCAGAGTGGAGACGGTGAGTCACAATAAAATTTTATTATTATTTTTGTTTTAAACAATCGTTTGACAGATTAACAATATTCATAGGGACAAATCCTTAACTGCTCAAATTATTTTAATGTTTAGAAAAAACGAAGGGATAATAAGTAATAATTTAAAAATGCATGCATTTTTGATGTACGCATTTATGAGTTTTTTTCTTAACTAAATAAGTTCGACGTTGCTAATAGCTCTGATGAATTACAAAATACAATTAAAAGGACATAACTTTAAGAAGTTAAATGTGGGTTTCTGTGATATCTTGCTGATACTAACTTGTAATACTTAAACAAAAAAATTAAACTTGATTTTTTGCGCTTATAGATTTTTGACCTTTGAACATTTATTTTGTCTTATCTACCCATACATAGCTCTATGACAAACTCAGTCTATTTGCATTCCTCTACATCTCCACACCACTTCATAACAAATGTTTGTAAAGAACTAATTCCATTTAATTTCTTACCACTGCTTTCAGTCTAGCTTTTTGCGTTTGTCATTCTAGACTAGACTGGAATAAAAAAAAGATAGACCTGTCACCTGTCACGATGTAATAGAGAGTTTTCTGACCGTGTGTCGATTAGTTAGGCTGTCCGGCTGTGGTTTTCACTGGGTGTACGGACCGATGCCTGGTAAACGACAGATGGTTATAGATTTTATTTAAAACATTGGAACTAATTTTGTGTCATTGATAGTAGTTTCGTTTAATCGTTTTTTTAGATGAAGATATCAGATTTTAAATTTGATAAAGTGTTTTTTTTGCCATTTATATAGGCGTCCAAAAAAATTGAAAAACTTGGATTTTGGAAGAAATTGTGTATTTATTTATTTCGTGGATATAACATGTGAACACAGATCATTTTCATCAGATCAAATAGGCCATCAGGCTTTTTTTAGCAATTTTAGAGGTATTCTTAGTGATGAGTAGGTAAAATAACCCCTTTTCAGGTTAAGTGTAAATCAATCTAACTGACTGTAAATAAAATGCCTTTAAGATTTCTAAAATATTTCTCATTTATTTATTTGATGAACATTCATATTACTTTTCTAGAAATTACATTTATTTAATCGCAATTCTTCAGTCTATTACTTTTTTAAAATAAATAACAATAAAACCGTGAAATACTCATAATCTTTAATCCGTAACTTGTCCACAAAAATAATAAGCAAGTAACAGAAGATATAAAACGTTTTACGCTATCAAAAATATAGTTTTAAAAGAACAAAACGAATTGTTATTTCGCGCCGGTTTAAATAAAAACATTGAGAATAAACTACTGGTTTCTAAAATCCGACAAATTCATTTTTAATCTACAGTCAGAATTTTTATCGATTGATTTGATTGGATACCGAATTCAGGGATAAGGTTCCTAGAATTGTAAGGGTATGGTAAATTAACAATCCCTTTACACACATAACATCACGCCTGTAATCCCCGAAGGGGTAAGCAGAGCTGTACCTAATAGTACACCCACATTTCGCCAGTTATGTTTAAAGTCTCGTGTAATAGGGGGTGAGCCTATTGCTCAAACGAGGCACAAACCCAGACTCTGAATGAGGAAAGAAGTATTTAATATTTGGCATTTTAACTATAACTCCAATGCTAACCAAATGTAAGTTTAAAATATTCGACCTCTTTGAACTACAATATAGGTCAGTTACTCAAAACTTTGAAGCTACCTAAAAAATCAGTTACTCAGAGAATTGAAGTTAGATAAAAATATGATACATTTTCGAAGAGAAACAAACTCTTATCCGACTGTCTCCGATCGGAAAGATGTGGAAAAAGTGTGGAGGATCGACTATCGTTTTTTCAATGGCACCCACACAGACAAATAATATTCACACGATGTTGTTTTGTTTGTGTGTGTGTGTAAGTATCGAGTGGGGTGTGGGCGCAGTGTTGGGTATGAGCGGATGAGATTAAAAACTGTTCTCAGAAAAATATACCTTTTAATTTTGTAACAGCCACTTAATTTATTTTTGCTGACACAAATCCTATGTTACTTTAAAAAACTAAACGAATTTGTGGTCAACTTTAGCAGCTGTAGTAGTATCTACACTATTTGGTCCTATCATTTTCATTCGTGAAGGACAGAAGGTTCTATTCTTTAGTTTTCTTTAGTATTTTATTCTCAGACAGCGCAAATTCAAGAACGAAGAAATAGAGAGAGTGAATTGAAATGCAAAAGTTACTATAAAAAAAACATTCATTATGTATTTATTATTTAACGGCACGGTTGGCGCAGTGGCTGAGCGATTGACTGCTGCGTTGCGTGTCGGGGGTTCGATCCCCGCACGGAACAAATATTTGTATGGCCTACACATAGTTGTTCCGGGTCTGGCTGTTTGTGTATGTGAGTTTAAATGTTTGTAAATGCACCCACGATACAGGAGAAATTCCTAGTGTGGGGCAATGCTTTAAAAAAAAATCAGCAAACAGAATTGCAGCTAACAAAAGTAAACGGTAGAAATAAAATGACTTTTGAAAAACCTCTCGGTATTATCCTGCGGGAGTTTTAAAACTGCATCTTGTGTTCATTACTGCTCACGTAACCCCCGCTCACGCTACGCCCACACCCAACGTACACGCGGGTCGACTGTCCCAACTAATTTCACACTGATTTAGTCAAGTGTACTTGCCACAAAAAACATCCCATTCACTGTACCGATGTGATCGGCAGACGTGGCCCGCCAGTGAAATTTCAATGAATGAGTTTGAATTTCATCGAGCATCATGGTATTTTTGGAGTGAGGTTTTGGTTTAAAGGTAGGCAGAGGTCTTGAGCCGTTCCCTAACCAACAGACTGGCAAGTGAATGGGCAACGAATAGTTTCGAAGTTTAGTTTTAAACCGTGAAAGCCCACAGTGAATGAATAGTTTCAACTGCAGAAGAAACAAATACAAAAACTGGGGTAAAGAGGTATTTTTCTCGTACGTATCAATTATTAGCCTATAAATGTTCTCAGTTACCATAAAAATCAAATGTTCCAAGTGTTGGGTCTTAGTACGAGTTAGTGAATGTTTTTCTGCTAAGGGATGCATTTTGGGGATAATCATATTTGAGGCGACCACAGCCCGTTGAAGTAAATTTGTACAATCCATTTCGCAAGCAGGCGGGCAGTGCTGGCCCTGTAGTAGAGAGAATTAGACTTACTTTTTACCCGACTGCGCGACGCAAAGGAGCGTAATGTGTTTATCAATCTATGTATGTACCTATGTTTGTTCCTATGTGGCGTTGCTGAGACCAAACGTTTAAGCCGATTTTTATGATTCTTAAGTCAATTGATTTTATTTTTTAGATTTTTTCCGCGGTTTTTTTTTAAATTATTTTTGGTGGTAACCGCGTCATGGATTGTGGAGGTCAGATAGGCAGTTGCTTCATGCAAAATACTGGTATTTGGCTGCATTCGGTTTGACTGGATGCCAACCTCAACTTAGTAGGCAATAAGCTAGGCAGATTAGCAGTAGTTAATCAGACAGACTGACATTATTTTGTAGAACCCACCAGTGACAATACAAAAACCTGCATGATCCATTACAGAATCCCAACTCTTAACCTCAACAATGACTACATAAAAGTGAATAGCTCGCCGGCCATTGCTCACGCGCCGATCGAAAGGGAAACTTGCTGTTGTCACAAAAAGTGACCAAAAAACCGTGGACCAGATGTTCTGTGTCGCCAGGATAGCCTGCAGCGTTCGTTTCATCTGATTACTTTGTATCTATCATTTGATTGAATTAATGAATTGATTATGTTGTGTTTGTTTGAGTTGTAAGTGTTTCGGGGAAATAATTGGCAGAGAGTAGTGCATCTTCATTTTGAACCACAAAACCACCAAATTCTCACCACTAACATAGTTCTTAAGTACTTATTCACTAACACAGATGGACCATGTTGTTCGAAATAAATAGTTATTTTTGATTTTTTGATTTTTGAAAGTGCACAAAGGAAATGCTGTTTTGTCTTATTTTGAAGGCTAATTGGAGAAACATTTTTTTTCTGATATTGGTATTATGTAATACCAAGATTATCGACAAACTATTTCTTTATTTTATTTTATTTTATTTCATTCGGGAAGCATCAAGAACATTGTTTAAATTAAAACAATGTTCTTGTACAATACTAATTTGAAGGCCATTTACAAGTTTCCACAGATAAACACTTGTAACAAAAAAGACAACAAAAAAACTATAAAATAACTAATTATACTACTAACTGTTATTAAACTATTTCTGGAATCCAAGTCTTTCTTCATTCTAAGTACACAAGATACACCGAAAAAACTTTAGCACAATCATATAATATACATTTTTCTGACTAAATCTTCATCATGCTTCCCTTAGTATAATCCATAGACATTTTTATTTAATATTAACTCATGTAAAAACAGACTAATGAAATGGCTGAAAGAAATATGTTTTATGACATTAATGATTTTCTTGACAAAAAAATCATAAATTTCTTGACTTTTGTCATTGCGGATAATGCTGAGATAAAACTATTATATCATTTTATTGACTTTATATCTGTGACATTGATCAACAATTAACTAATTATTATAATTTTGCATGCAATTGATACATATCCTGGGCCGGCAGTCTCAACATAGATACCGACACTTTCGCAAACTTTCGATCGCTTAATAATAACAGAAAAATTCGGTTGCAATAACGTTGCTTGCGAGAAACGCATCTTGGATGTTGAGACTTGCATTTCTCGCAAGCAACGTTATGTACGTTGTTTTTTTCTGTTATTATTAAGCGATCGAAAGTTTACGACATTGTCGGTATCTATGTCGAGACTACCGGCCCTGTATAGCTAAACATGTGGACTTTTGATTAATACCTGACTGTAACAACTCTATACCATGTTTACGGCAAATAAAGACTCATCTTATCTAATCTAGACAAGGACTAAGGATTTTTTTAATCCCCACGATATAGGCAAAAAGAAACTGATACATAAAAATCCGATTACCCTATCCTATCAATTCCAATAAACATGAACGGAAATGGTTGACCCACCACATCGCCCCCTCCTTAATGACGTCCATCTCAGACGTGCGCCTGCGCTTGTAACAGATACGTCCCAGTCGACCGCAGCCACTTCCTTGGGAACTCGCTAGATGGGTGGACGTGTTTTTTGTTTGGTCTGTGAATGGAAGGTGTAGTATTTGTCTAGTGAATGGGGAGACGAGAATTGATATTGGCGTATTGGATTATGGAATCTTTTAGATAGGGAAGAAGGGTGTAATTTTATTGAATTAACTGAAGTTGCTGGATGGAATTTAAAGGTGTAAATTATGCCGACTGAAATGAATTTGATTTAAAAAAACAGTGTAGAGTACAATTTGTAATGATTTGCTGTGCCCTTTCAAGGGTGATGTTACGTACCTCAGGACCTCAAAGTATGATTAAGGGTTATATCAAATGTAACACCGTTTACGGTAAGCAAAATACGGACTTTGGACCTGGAGTTGCGGACACCAGCACGTTATACAACACTATTAACGCATGCAGTGTACTCGCACGCGGTTCGATTACCTGGTCGAGTAAATTGTTATTGGGTTTTCCCATGAGGGATTTCTCAGTAGCAACCACGGAGCTTATACTTAAGCCCGGTTGATGGCAATAGAGTCGCCCCCTATTACATGGGATTTAAACATAACTGGCGAAATGTGGGTGTAGCATTAAGTACACCTCTGCCTGACCCATCGGGGATTACAGGCGTGATGTTTTGATGTATGCAGTGTTGTCATTATTTGCTTAGTCTTGTCCTAACTTTATTGGGGTCGGCTTCTACTCTGACGAGATGCAGCTGAATACCTATCAGTAATTAACATGGAGCGACTGCCTATCTGGCCTCCACAACCTAATTAGGAGTAATACGCTACCCCTTAATAAGACTGGTTCTCAGAATTTTGGGCCACTGACTTGACATATAACTATGTATTAAATTATATTAATTACTGACTGACATTTGTATATTTTTTTTCCTCTTATTTGTTTTGGGGTTTTTATATTCAGATATGTCAACCCCATCGTGCCTTTTACGTTGTTAAATTAAACCTTATAACTAACACACAAATTATAAACTTAAATAATTAGGACATTTGTAGATCTTTGACAGTCTTTACAGGTATAACGACTGTCAAAGATCTACAAATGACAGTCGGGACCAACGGCGTATCGTGCTTTTCGATGCACGGAGGAAACGCGGTATGTATGTTATTGATGGTCACCCATCCACAGACAACCTTGCCAAGCGCGGTTTAACCTTGAAAATCGACCGGTGTGGCTATTCTTTTTTGCCACGAGCTCCTCAAGCAATGTAGTATGTAGTGATATATCTGCATTTCCTCTTATTATTTTGATTCACGCAAGCTTCAAACTCAACCACGTGGTCCAACTATTACTTATCATCCATAAACTTAACTTTTAACTTTCTCACAATCCAGCGATACCCCACAGAAACCGGTCGCGATGTCGAGTCATCGCCATTAGTTCCGCTCCGGGAATCGAACCCGCGACCTGCTACCGACGGAAGTTAATGTTTTTCGACAAATTGTCGGGGTTTTAATGTTTGATAGCTTTTAATTGAGTGGGAATTAATGTTTGGTGAAGTTGTTTATTAAAATTATAATTTTGATATTACAATCATTATACATAACATAACATCACGCCAGGAAACCCCGAAGGTTTAGGCAGAGGTGTACCTAATATTACACCCACATTTCGCCAGTTATGTTTAACATGTTACAGAGGGCGAGCCTATTGCCATCAACCGGGAAAAAATCCAGTCTCCATGGCTGCTACTGAGAAATTTCTGATGGAAATACCCAATAACAATGGCCCGACCCGGGAATCGAACCCAGGACCTCCTGCTCAGCCGTCAACGACTATCAATTTTTCAATAAGGTTTAATAAAACGGAAACTGACTTGCTTTGGAATCAAAATATAATTGTCTTTATAATAAAATCATTAGCAAAAATCACCCACCTCAAATAAAATAAAGATTAAAATGAAAAGTACAAAATTAGGTTTATTTAACAATATTAAACGCGTATACAAAGTTTTGTGTCCGCGCTATTAACCGTTGAGGAGTTCACTCGTGAGAAGGCGATCCTGGCTGCAGGATCAAGTCATGTCTGTCATAAAAATGTATTGTCACTAGAACCAAAGATGTGTGCAAAATTTCAGCTCAATCGGGGAACTGGTTTGAAATTCAGTTGCAAGATTTCACCAATACATACTAACTAACAAGAAGGTTTAAAAAAATAAAAAGCCTTTGTTATAAAAAAAAAGGAAAACATCGGTACGAAATCAAAATCGACATGTCATAAAACCAAAAATTCTAAAACATATGACACTATTTTATCTCTCAGTGATGCATATTGATCCCACTGCTGGGACTCAGATCCCACCCTGATGATGATGATTATGGTTGGCTTGTTGGTCTATTAGTCAGAATCTGCAGAGGACTGCGTCCAGGGTACGATGGTTCAGGTAGGGCAATATTCTCTGTAGAGGTAGGAATATGGACCTATGTAATACCGAAAAGTAAGCATTCTACGCGTCTCTTGTTTGGGAAATGTAGGTGATGCTTGTGTTGTTTTGTCTGTTAATTTATTCCCTAGGTCTCTTGAATTTGTGTCCTTGACACACTCTAAAAATATAAATAAAATGATTAAATCATAAGTAAACTTTTCTTCAAACAAAGCTGGATCCATAAATCAAATTACTTGTTTAAAACAAAATTTACGGAACCACCACAATACTGACCATTGAACCCACAGTACCCCAAAATCTCCCGTGCGAAAGAGACAACCATACAGACCCCGTTCCGCTCGATTAGAACCGCCTTGTTCGAATTTTGACAGCAGCCAATCAGAATAAATTTGTCCGCGCACACTAATTGATAATTCGAAGTCAAAAGATCTTAAAACTAGAATGTTCCATTGTAATCTCAATCTTACTGTTACAGTGATAAAGTTCAGTTTTGATTGTATCTTGAAACTTATGCAACGTGGTCACAAAAGCCTACGTTGATTTGAAAGAGTTAGAATATCAGACTTATTCCAAAGAGGTAACGGTGGTTTTTGCATGTTGCATCAAGTTTCTTTTTTTGTTTTTTAACAATCGTTTGCCTGAACGGAAACTGGTGACATGTATGGAATTAAGATTTTTGTGTAATGACTATGTAATTAGGTAATAGTGGATGTTTGAATTAAATTACATTGTGAATTTGACACATCCGTTGTGATATGCTAGTATATTTCAAAGGGGTGAGCAAAATGTTGAGATAGAAGCCTGTTTGAACTTGCACTGGTTTTCTTTATTGGTTGGTTTTCCTTTGTGTCCCAACTAAAATCTTTTTTCGCAATTAAAATTATTGCTCTTACGCAAATACTTCACTTATGGTAAAAATCGGTTCTGGGTGTTTCCGTTGCATATTGAGGGAGGAATTTATTGATACAAAAAAATTCAGATTCAGATTCATTTATTTGCCTGAAATATGGCATTTTACAGATTTTATAACACAGAGGTACAAACGTATCATAACACCAACTTTTCTTAAAATTTCACTTGTGCCTCTTTTGTTCGCAGCAACAAAATTTTAAGATGATCAGATTATTGCGAACCAACCCGAAGCAATATAAGTCTTATCACTTGTAGTATTAAGTCCAATTCGCCTTAACCCTATTCTGATGAAGCTATCAATGAATATCGGAGTTGATTCTTTGCGTTGTGAATTGAACCCTATCAAAGAGCGTTATGGTTGATTTTGTACAAAGACAGGATTTTTTTGGTTTTTAATTAAACGGAAGAGATTGTTCAGGACGAATGAAGGCTGTTTCTTAAAGTACCTACTTGTACCTTCCTAATATTAAGTAAGTACTAGAGGTGGCATATTGGCTGCGTCGACTCCAATGGTTCAGTGGCTGACAGTTAGGCTTCTGCGCTATGGATCGCAGGTTCAAATCCAACAAGTGTTTTTTTTTTATAATGAAGGTAGGTACGAGTGGGCAGTGTTTTTATACAATGTTTTATATCTTTGATATTTGTACCGAAACATAATTTATTACGCAAGCACGACTGCTGAGCATGAGGTCCTGGGTTCGATTCCCGGGTCGGGCAAAGTGTAATTGGGTTTTTCCATCAGGAATTTCTCAATAGCACCCACGGAGTCTGGATTTGTGCCCGTTTGATGGCAATAGGCTCGCCCCCCTATTACATGGGACTTAAACATAACTGGCGAAATGTGGGTGTACTATTAGGTACACCTCTGCCTAACCCTTCGGAGATTACAGGGGTGGTGTTATGTTATATTATCTATATCATTAGGGTATCTTATACCAATGTATATATACGACTGATATAAGAAGATCAACTGTTAATGATAATAATCCTCTATCCATTATGATATGTTACCTAATGAACCATGAGATCCTACATACGAAACACCATAATTCAGTTAAAATAGATCAGCATAGTCTGGGAACAAAGAATGTGAACTTGGAACAAAAATATAAAAGATAGAAAACTCAGTGACATAAGGTGCCATTAAAAAACAAAGCCTCTACACTCTTTGCGCTGTAGCATGGTGCGGGTGACAGTTTCAGTGACATTTCATTTCACTCATGAAAGTTGCCGTGATTTACAAATTATGACTTAGTATTTCAGCTGTACCACATTCGTAATATATTAAATCATTAGTAACTTTAGTCAATTAATTTAAACCCAACCAGAATGTTATGTTTCATCCTACCGAGGAAAGCATAGAGAAAGTTGTCAAGAGAAACCATAACTTTTAAAGGTGGAAGTCCTCAGTTTACCCGTTCACCCCAACAATAAGTTACATAGGTAAAACCAATTTGTCATACACACAATCAATTGCATTAGCCGACATGTCGGTAAAGCATGTCCTAATTAATAATCTGATCAAAAGGCTTTTGGACAAAGCTATTGTACTGAGAAATCATATTATTATAGAAGAGTATCTTAGCAAGTTGTTGTAAATATTAGCTGCATATCATGTGGTCATGAGTTCATGTGCTGGAGGAGGTCGATGCTAAATAATAACAGCCGATAGGGTCGATTTTTTTAAGCACATAGTGTCCTCCGTGCCTCGGAAAGAACGTTAAGCGTTTGGTTAAAACTTAAAATGGCGTTTTGCAGTCGCCCCAGTAGATATTTGATATCTTTTCTTCTGCTATAAACACTATTTTGGTCTACAATTAATGGGCCAGTGCAAATTTATAAAACAAATAGATACCCTTAAATAGTGTAAAACAATCCTTAACTAAGCCGAAAGGGACTTGTTTTCCCCGTCATTACGATCATTTTTTTGTTCTAGACCATACCTGTGAATCTTTTAGTTACGGAGATATTGAGGGTCAAAGTTCCAACTTTTGCACAAGTTTTTTTTTAGTTCTTGTGTTTAATGTTATAACTTTACTTTAAATACCTCCACGACCTCCGCACTATTCAATGCACCCATCAGCTCAATGTTCTAAGTGCGTTACATTGAGTCCTACCGTAAAACATGATTTTTCACTCCAAAAAAAAGTCGTTTCCCAGCAATAATTTTTGCGTACAGTTACTTAGTTTGATGTACAGAAAGCTTGGTTGACGGCTTTGTGAAGGCTCCGTTTACACCTTGGAGGTACAAATAGTACACGTCAATTTTCTATCACTTTTCAGGCTGAATTAACGTATGTACTAGGTTACAATATTATGAAAATGATTTGCCCATCCTTATCACTTTGACGGACAGATAACTGAATAGGGACGCGAGAGGGGAGCGCGGGGAGAGGTGACGTCACAGGAGTGCGTTCGGAAATTTTGTAGCGTGTCTGGCGAATTTTTGTTTCGGTTTTATGCTCTACATTTTTTTTAATATGTATCTTTTCCTGAGATCATAACAAATATACACGTTACCAGGCAACATGGTTAAAGTTATAGTCAACTTTGTTTAATATTGAAAATTGCGTAGATCTGTTGAGAGAAAAAATCTGATTGTTGTTATTTAATTATTAACTGAATCCGGACACTGTGCGGGGCACGTTGTCACTAGTGATAACAAGTTCTTGAAACACCCAAAAACAGCGAATTCCAGTATATTATTACTATCAATACCTACCAAAGTTTCAATGTAATTGACACTAGAACTTATGACTAAGCTTGTTCATTGAATATTAAATTATATCCTTAGTCTATCATTACATAGTTACATAAATATTATATAGTCAACGATAGTTGTCAAAATTTTTTGTTATACATAACTAAAATTCGTTTGAAATCCCCTTTTTTAATGAACTAAAAACTAAAATCCAATGACCGCACGAAGTCATTCGCTAATTATTCACTTAATTGAGTTTCTATGAATGTAATTAAATGGTCAAGATGCAAATTAACACGCAGCTGCTTATTGTCTCGTCGAGAATTAATTCTACTTTAACTATTTGCGGATTACTTTAAGTAAGTGATTTATTTTGAACACTGGAAGTTATACAGTCGTTAGCCCGCTAAGCCGTTGGTCCCGGCTGACAATTGCAGATCTTTGACAGTCTGTAAGTAGACAGTGGCCCGAAAGTCTGACAACCAGTCTTACCAAGGGGTACTTATCGTATTACCCAGTACTAACTGGGTTGTGAAGGTCAGATAGGCAGTTGCTCTATGCATCCGGTTGGACTGGAAGCCGATCCCACATAGCTGGGAAAGGAAAGGCTAGGCAGATAATGGAAGTTATACATTCTAAAATTTAATAAAAATTGCCAAAAATGCTATCTTACAAAATATTTTTCTGAAAAAAAAACCATAACACATTAATTTCGCACTGCCAAAATTCAAAGATGGCGGCGAAAATCTCACCCCTCGGGGTAGAATATTTCGGATCATCCCGCCACGTGCCGGCAGTACTACCGCGACTGCCGCGCGGTTCGTTGTCGCCTCTATGACGCGACCCCGCGATCCGCGACAACGGGACGATTTGCGATTTTTGAAAAAATAATTATGAAAAGCCAGTGCTAAATATTCGTTGATAGTAGAAAATATGACGGAGTGAATTATGATTTGAATTTCGAATGACAGTGATTTTTGAAAATGCTAATTAGATTTTTTGTGATTGGTGAATTTGAATTTGGATGTGACCAGTGAAGTGAAAAAAAAATGAAGGTTTACAATTATATATTGTGATTCTTGATTGTGCTTGTAAATCCGTCATCAAACTCATAAAGTCCACAATGTACAAAAATAAAACTCGTTAGGGAAATCAGAAATCGAGAATGATCAAATTAAAAGCCAAAAAACGACACAACCCAAAAAAAGCTTTACTGAAAAAAAAAATACTATTAAACTACAATTCAATCAAAAGAAAAAAATATAAATACTTAATACCAAAATAAATAGTAGCATGTCTAAAAAATTACCGACGCTACGCGAAAACTCAAGCATATTCAAATGCAACAAAAACCTTTACAAACACAGCACATAACATACCTGTTATGTAAAACAATCTGGCATGTAATACCGACACCGTAGGTATCACCGGAGCTATCGGATCCGATGACCGGCCGTACACGCCCCGTGTGAATGTTACACGACTTACACGGTTATAAATGAGAGATACGATCCAGTTTTAGATGATGGGTAGACATTTTTATTACACAAGAAATTGGTTACTAAATCGTGTGAAGTCCCTGACTCCTGTGCTAGGGGACAGACTTGTGTAACAAGAGCCAGTGCCCTGTCTTAATTGATGCTAACGAGTGTTCTGAAATTAAAACCCAAAGACTTCTGACATTCAAAAGTGCCTGTTATGGTCTAATTGAAATAAATGCTTTGACACCACACCTACGCCATTCTATTCTGTTAATCCCAAATAATGAAGTAAAAAACAGAATTGTCTGGTTTGCGATAGAAAGAGGGTGAACTTGAACTGCTTTCTTATAAAATTCTGTTGTTTTAATAAAATTCAATCCCTACTTTGAATATAGGTAACACAATATTTGCAACCTTTTATAACTATTTACCGTTTGCTTACGTACTTCTGAGCAGGATCACACTGGCAGAGGGCCTGTATACCTACTGATATTTATCGACTCCAGAAATCCCTGTCTTAGCATGTGTTCAAGCTAACGCTCTTTGATTCTGAATATTAGGTCATTACCACCATTGCATTGCTAAGATAAATTGGCAATGTGTCTTACTTCATTTTACCGCTAATCAAGATCAATGAGATAATAAGCAGAATAATCACCTTTTAAGAAATAAATTACTACTTGAGACGTCAAACTAGGTCGAGTATCATGAATGAGATTTAATTAACATAATTTTCACATTATTATTAATTATTTCGCAGTTGGTAACTAATTTGAGATATTCAGCTTCAGATGTTTGTACAGCATTACCGGTCTAGTCTTTTCTAAACTATGCTGGACTCGGCTTCCAGTCAAACACAACGCTGCTGAATACTAAATATTCTACATGGAGCAACTGCTTATCTGACCTCGACAACCCATAAACTGGTTCATTTTACCAACGATACTCCTTGGTAAGACTGGTTGTCAGACTTGCAGGCTTCTGACTTTCAAAGATCTACAAACTGTCGGTTGGGACCAGTTATTTGCATATCAAATAAAAATAAAAAAGTTAGTCATAAATAAAATCCCACGGACTTAACATAACAAGAAACCGATCCCTTGTCACAATCCATCGATTATTATGTCCGTCAACCGTAAAATATACCTCAAAATTGAGACTAAGTTATCTGTGCTCGATTGTCCGGCGCTCGATTGAGACGTGTTTTAATCGGAAATAAACGATTTTTGTTTGTTTAAAAAAAGAAGCCTTAATTTTGAGTGTTAGTGTTTGGTTGAGACCTAAGTTTTGAGTGATAGTGTGTTGGCAAAGTTTTTTAGTCTATTTGCGATCTAGTGGATTCATAATTATGAGTTCCCATCTAGTTTCTTTGGATATACTTTGGTGTATCTTTACCAGTTAAAAAAAGTCCATGTAATTTACGTTGACTAGGCAGAAACAAAGCAAAAAGATAAAATTTTGTAGGTACTTTAAAAAATGTGCCAAAAATTAATTACTCCGCCGAAAGCGTTAATCGCGAAACAAAACAAAGCAAAACTAAGTGATTCAAGAAAGTACAGCAAAATCACCCAAAACATCGACTTTCGCCGAAGTACACGAACAATACTAAAACTATACGCGTTAATTGGGACTTCCTCTCCATAATCGTTTGCTTATTAAAAATCTTCCTTCTCGTGAGAAAAACATCGTCATAATACCCCCACCTGCCTCTATTGAACCAGAAAACTAGTGATCAAACACCGGAAAATCGTACAAATCGTCGAAAAACCGGCGAAATTGCTCCAAACGAATCGTCATTACTGACCAATCACGGTTACGATTTTCATGCCGCTTTCACGGTGACCACTCTTTTTTTTGTTTTGAAAATCATTAGGGCATTGAAATTAACCAAGTAGTTTCGACAAATAGCTATTTTTTAACGTTTTCCGGTTTTTATTTTGTTTCTTATTTTTTTAAATCTGCGAAGAGCAATCAGACGTTACGATCTCTGTTTTAAGTTAGTCGATTTTAGTTAGCTTTGGTGATGGTATAATTACAAGCGCAATCAAGATTTTTCTCACTAAAATAATTTATTTCAGCGTCTAATCTAAAGAGTTTGAACGAATAAACCAAACTTAATTTTAATAAACCGTAATAAAATAACAACTGTATTAAGCGATAAAGTGAAAACCCAAAAAAAAAGTGATTAAAAAAAAACAAAATGTAAAAAAGGCCTGATAAAAATTCCGAACATACCAAAGTGACGTGAAAACTAAAATTCAAAATTAGAACTTCAATCATGGCGTCTGCGTAACTTTCTTTTTAAGTGAAAGAACTAAAGTTTATCAGTGATTTTGTTTAGTAATTAAGTTATTAACTTAATAATTAGTGTTGTGTAAGTGTTCAAACTGGAGGGGCAGAGTAAAGCCACTTTTGCGGCCCTATTCGGGCTGAGGGCCGGCGGGGGCGTGGATCTCTCCGCGGCTTACCGTTACAATCAGAATATGATGGAATATTATACATGTAAGTTACAATTTTTCATATATTAGGAGCTTAATAGAGAGTTACCTCGATTAGAGTTGGGAAGACTGAGTATCTTTTTAAGCAAATGTGGTAGATAAAGAGAAGCAATTCCGCACCGTGTACTACTTATGTAGTAAGTTCAAAATGCGCTGTGAACATCATTGTCCAATTTCCTGTCCTTATCCCAATTTGTTTATGGTCGGCCATGTCTTCTTCTTCCATTCTTCTAAACAAAGAGGACTCCTAAGATGACTGGTTTGAGTCATCTGAGGCTTTTCTAGCTATAACATCATCTGCCACACAGTCCATCCAGCAGTAGCGAAGGTTCCATACAACTCAATTTCTACCGCCTTCCCTTTGAAAAATGGCACAGTCAGTATTCTATAGACAAATGATATAGGTAATACATCAAAGACATGTACCTACTCCGGCTTACCTTACAAAAATTGACCCTTGGCTACTGCCATCCAGCTTCCAAAATAAACTTGTAGAATATACGTTCCAATGGAAGACAAGACTAAGAAAATCGTTATCTATTACTTAATTTGTTATTACTTGGTAACAAGGGGGTCTGTCTAGTGTCATACGCCCACTTGTCAGGTAGCATTCATCATCTGCCTAGCCTTTTCCCAACTATGTTGGGGTCGGCTTCCAGTCTAACCGGATGCAGCTGAATACCAGTATTTTACATGAAGCGATTGCCTATCTGACCTCCAGAACCCAGTTAGCGCTAGGTAATACGATACCCCTCGATAAGATTGGTGGTCAAACTTTCGGGTCACTGACTACCTAAGACTGTTAAAGATCTACAAATGACAGCCAGGACCAACGGCTTAACGTGCTTTCCGAGGCATGGAGGAAACTCGGTATGTAATGGGTGGTCACCCATCCAAGGACCAACCTAGGTAAGCACGGCGTAACCTAAAGATCGACCCGAGTTGCTGTTCTTATTTAGCCACGAGCATTCGTGTGTCAAATACGAAAATTATCGGGATCAAAATTTTTATATGACAAGATTCCCAATGTCCGTTCTATAATATCTCTTTTAAATCTCTTTGGTTCCATATTTTGTTAAAGATTTAAAGAAAATAAACATAAAAATAATCGAGTGAGGTAGTAGGCATTAATAGTAGGAGCTGAGCGTATTTTTATCAATATCTCTCTAACAACATCAGCGCAAAAGTTACCACTTTTGAACATAGATTTGCCGATAACTTATTGGGTAACAACTTGCAAATCGGCTACAGTAGTCATTTTGCTAGTGATTTTAAGTGTTTGGTCACTAACATTATCATTAACACTAGAAACGGGATATATACCATGTCCACTGTGTGTTTTGAGTTCCCGATATTTCGGCGCTGTTGCAAGCACCATGATCACGGATAAACTGAAGTTATTGCGGGTGGGTGTTAACGAGTTCATAGTGGGCATCTACCCTAATTAAACTAACCTAAACCAAAATTAAACTAGATTAAAAATATCGATTTAATCTGGAAAATTACAGGTTTCCTGAAAATTTCAAACCTCGAATTTTCGAGTGATACGAACTTTATTCGAATGGGCAAGAACGTTAAATTTCTTGATGTAAAATTAACATTCACAATTTTTAAGTAGATAAATGAATGTTTAAAAGAGTACAGAACTAGGTACGTATATTATGCTAAAATGAACCCACAAAATACTCATATCTAATGACGTAGGTAACATAAAATATCTACGAAAATCAAATTTTTACTATGTAAGTACTTAAACAGTGTTATTATTTATGTAAAAGATCGCGTCTCTTTGTAGAACATAACCGTACAATCACATACAAAAAAAAACCCTTTTAACCGAATCATATTCCATTTAACAAAAAAGCATCCCTAAAACAAACGAAACGCCATCCGAATCCCTCAAACGACGTTATCCAGTCATTATGCAAAAACGCTGGAACCATCCATAACAATATTATCATAAATAGAACGCATAAAAACTCAATCCCGCCATAAAATACGTAAAATACCTAACAAGCATCTGCAAAGCTCCGAGATTTCATAAAACACCCGAAAATTTTCCCTCCGAAAAAGATCGTTACAAAACCCACCAATAGAAACCCTCGAAACGCGGTGGAGGGCGAGGGAAGCCTTCTGAATGGTCGTTTTGGAGAATGGCGCGCCGTGATTGGTCGGTGTGGTTGTGGGTGGGGCGTGTTGTCTGTGTGAGTGGGTGCGTTCAGTTTACGTTAATTGCGAGGCGTTTGGGCGCGTTCACTACATGTGTTGGATGCGTCGAGCAAATTGGACGTCGAGGCTTTTATTAGATTGGCGTATGGTTTCATGTAAATATATTCCGATGCTATAGGTATAATATTAATCTGTGGTATAGAATATGAATGTAACGTTCAAATATCAAATAAATAACTAGTTTTTGAAAATGTAGGTGCATTTTGCGTTTTCACTGTTTAAAAGAGGTAGGTAATATGAAAGGCTGTAAGACGTAGTTACCTACGTCTACGTGCACTGAAAACGTAATGACTGTTGGTATACTTCCATTTTCTTTTCCAAGGTATCTAGCGTTTGATTTTCCGAGAGCACAAACAATCATCTTGTTGATTAAAGAGTCTCGTAAAGAATATTTCTAGATGTTTTGTAGAAAAACTATAGAGCAGGTTTGGGATTGAAAATTGTGTTCTAAAATTCTGCACAAGTTTGGAATTATTCATTCTTTGGTCGAAAGGTTCAAGCACTCACGCCTTAGTGTGATATCAGAATAACAATTCTTGACCATACCTAGAGCTAATCAGTATTTTTATTCCCATTTGCATCTCAAACGTCATCATACTGCCTCGGTGGTATAGTGGTCGCAAGCGCAACTGCTGAGCATGATATCCTGGGTTCGATTTCTGGGTCGGGACCATCTAAGACTCTTAAGCCGGTATCTTAGGCTGAAGGAAAACTTTGTAGATATTTTGGAATCGTCAACTAGCTTATAGCCTATTTAGTCATTATCGTCATCATCATTCTCTAGCCCTTGTCCCAATTCATTTGGGGTCGGCGCAGCATGTCTTCTTCTTCCATACTTCTCTATTACTCGTCTTCATTTTAGTATCAATGCTTTACAAAGACTTCTTTCAAATCTCCCGCTTGGACATGAGTTGCCATGGCTGACCTGGAAGTCTCTGAATAAACTCCGGACCCAGGTTGGTCGCAGTAAGGAAAACCTGCTCAGGTGGGGATTCATTAATGACTCTGCCCTGGAGTGTAAATATGGTGCTGTTCTCCAAACGATGGGGCACTTAATATCGTGTCCTGCGTGTCCTGTTGTTTGTTCGCTACAGGAACTGATGGACGCTACTGAAAGCGCCAAACTAGTAGCTCAGTTTTGGGCTAATACAATTTAGATTGCTATCGATACGCTAAGAAGAAGAAAGACTTCTATGTACAAGAAGAGATTTCAGCGGCAAATACAATGTTATTAAGCAATGTCAGATCATTGTTTGCTATAAAAGATGCATATCTCTTGAAACACCATCAGCAACATACCTTCATATGTAAATACCATCATTTCTGTTTACACCATGTACTTACCTAGCGTGACGATACACGGTGTTACATATCCACTTACATATAATATACTGAAGTGAAAGTTATATAGTACAATACTGATAAAATTAACTTACTTAATGATAATCTTTTTAATTAAGGCGAAAGTCATGATATGGCCTCCTCGTTAACGATACTTTCCAAAAAAAGGTTTTAACTAAAGAGAAAATAAGAATTTTAAAAAACAAAAGAGGTTTGAAGGCAATTTCGATTGCTAGAAGATTATATAATAGGTTTTATGAAAAGAGGTAGGCTGGATAAAAGATGAATGGATGGTGTGGAAGATATAATGGCTAGGAAGTTTACAATTAAGAAAATATAGATGAAGGTAAGAAAACGTTTACTCTACTTAAAAGACACAGTAGCCTTTCATGTCCTATCTGTATGACTATTTTGATCTTCTAAACAATGCAATAGATATTGATAAGGTTTTCACTATAATTATATACCTAAGTTAGTTAAGGTTGTGTGTATAATATGTGAATATTAAACTAATGTATCTGTAGCATAGAAATCTCGTATTCTAGTAGATATGGATGGATTGACAGCACCCTTGCGAATTTTGTTGAACTTCCCTTTTCTATACTAATATAGAGATAAAATATGTTTATAAGTTTGTTTGTACGGGGTTATCTTCGGAACTATACTGATCAGATTCCGAAAATTCTTTCACTAATGGGAAGCTACATTATTCCAGAGTGTTAAAGGCTACATTTTAAATGTTCCCATGAGTGATAGGGAGCAAAGCCGCGAGCAAAATCTTTAATAAATTCTTTAAAAAAAACCATACTCCAATTTCCATAACGATGATAATGAAGTATGCATTACCCTAATGCCCTATAAGTAAAGAAAATCCTACAAAAGTTTCTAAAAGCTTCGTAATAACGTTTAATAATGACGGCTGTCGAAACATCTATTAGGTATCTACCCAACTGCTTTAATTGGTCGTTCGTAATAACGACAACCAATCAAATCACTCGACAGTAGACAAAAGAATTGGTCTAGCAAGGAAGGAACATTAAAAATACAAAGAAAAATGTTAAATACCAAAAACACTGGAGTTTTTTCATAAACATATTACACCAGAATAATGAGCAAATAAATCATCTCCACACCCAGAACAATACCGCTCGAAAATACTTAAAAAATCGTCATCATACATCAGAAAAATACAGGAAACATTCAAATAATAAACTACGGCGGCCATTACAATGTCGCATCCAAACAATAAAATTAGGACACAAATACAAAAAACTACCAAATTTCATACTTCCTGCAAGTGACTCAACGTCAACTGTCCATAGATCACGAAATTACACTTATATAGAACCAGAGTGAACGACATGGCTTTACGAATATATCACCACACATGAAAAACACACACTAGTACTTTAACAACAGAAAATAAAGTTCAAATTCTAACGCAACGACTGCAAAACCAACTTTAATTGTAACATGAGACTCACGCACACATAAAAACAAATGACACACGCCTCTATACGTGTTCATGATTCCAAACGCACACATTCAAAGCAGGCCTCTGATAGGTCGACAGCAATGCGCTCACGCACATATCAAGTAGATCTTTTACGTTTTGAAACCAGTTTCGCTGGGTAATTGTTGAGATTTTAGAAAGGCGGTCTGGTTGGTTGCTGTAACCAACTGGTTGGGTTGCGTCGCCCTCGTACGTGTTATTAACATATATATTTTTTATTGCTGGTTATGTAAAACGTTAATATTTATTGCAAATTATAGTGTTGCATAGTTACATTAGGTAGGCATTTGGTTTGCATAAATTATTTAGGTAAATCATTGCCATAATTGTATTGGAGGCAAAAACTGTGTTACAAATTGATACTATCATATCTAAAATTCACAGAGCCTCCCGAAAGCCATTTTTAATACATCAACAACAACTTGTTAAACATATAGTACCTAAAAACATAACATATCTATACGTTTTATCATTGTAAATCTTTATCATCATCAGCAGCCTAAGCAGTCTACTTCTGGACAGAGGCCTCCTCAATCGCACGCCATTCAACTCGATTCTCAGCAACTCTCATCCAATTGCTACCAGCCACCTTGCGAAGATTGTCGCTCCACCGAGCCTAAGAATATAATTAAATTAAATAGAACCTTAAAATAAGTATCATAAGCACCAATTAAGATTATGATAAATCAGAATGCCAGATAATACACCGTGATTTTTAATCGTCTTACAAAGGTGGTCCACTCAATGTATCCGACTTAAAATACCTCTAGGCACGATTTTTAATCATTAAATTAAGATATTAGACAGTGTCAAATGGTAGAACATACCTACTCAGCGCATGAGTCGACTAGATCTTCGATTGCAACAGTATGTTTCAACTACGTCATACGTCATAATAATAATAATCATTTTATTTCAGATACCATTTTCATCCATATTAATTGTTAGCAGACATGAAACTTTAAAAACTACGTTAGTAAAACATGTAGGCTAGAAAGGAAATGCATAAACGGGCAATCAAACCCCGCAATGACATTCAGGAGACTGTTTGAGCTGCCCTGGACCCTCTGCAGCAGCGACGCGGCATTCTTACGTCTGATTGTATGAATGAAAATATGATAATGAATCTTGTTTTTATTTTGAAATTATTCAAATCTCATAAATATCTTTTTTTTTTTGGATGAAGTAGGCTTTCGTTGTAAGACGACCAAAAAGTCAAGGTGTATACCAATAGGACAGAAAATAGAGACAACCACTAATAACCAAGTTATTCTTGAACATCAATGAATGAAAGGAAAACATGGTGTTATAGTCTGAGGAG
Organism: Eurois occulta; assembly: GCA_950022335.1. NCBI lineage: Eukaryota > Metazoa > Arthropoda > Insecta > Lepidoptera > Noctuidae > Eurois > Eurois occulta. Next base: position 2,156,806 of record OX465502.1, read on the forward strand.
CTCGTGGCTAAATAACAGCCACTCGGGTCGATCTTCAGGTTCAGCTGCGCTTGCCTAGGTTGGTCCGTTGATGAGCCACCCAATACATACCAAGTTTCCTCCTTACATCGAAAAGCTCGTTAAGCCGTTGGTCTCGGCTGTCAATGGTAGATCTTTGACAGTCGTTACAGGTAGTCAGTGGCCTGAAAGTAGGACAATGACTCTTATCCAGGACTAACTGGGTTGTGGCAGTTAGGCCATCTAACTTCGCTCCATGTAAAACTGGTATTCAGCTGCATCCGGGTAAACTGGAAGTCGACCCCAACATAGTTGGGAAAAAGCTCGGCAGATGATGATGGTGTTATACTCTGAAATTAGCAAGATACAAGAAGCAAACGCAATACTCCATGGTCACTCATTCTGTGTGTAAGATGTTGATGATACTTATCCTGCAAAGTTACAAACTTACATAATTGATAGATAAAACCGGCGAAAGCAATCCACCTCACAATCAGAAATCTAAGCGATGCAACATTGTACATAGTTGAGAAACATCACAAGGTTGTAGCAGACGAGAATTTTATCTAAACTTAATTCTTCTGTTGCAAGTCTAACAACTCGTGCTAAATTACTTGATAATGTTTAAGATTTAACAATGATACTGATGCGTTCTAAGTAAATGTCATCATCATCTGCGCAGTCTTTTTCACAACTATGTTGGAGTCGGCTTCCAGTCTTACCGGATACAGCAAAGATTAACTACAAATCCATTTCTTTCCTTACCTATCAAACTGTCAAGCCTGCTATCCACGTGCCACAAGCAGAGATCATTATCGTATATAATTAGAGACAGGTGTCTGTGCATCCCTCTACAACCCTCAGTTGAACTTGCCGGGGTGAGGGGTGTTGGGGGGTCAACATCTGATGTACTCATAGACGAAGTTGTGTCAGTTTTATGAATTATTTATTTATTTGTTTATTTATTTATGTACACACAGATACTTAACAGGAAAATATATTAACATAGAAGAGCACAAAAGTACTGCTATGAATCTTTAAGTTTTAGAAACTTTACTGTCGATCAGTACTTTTAACCACCATCTAGTCCATATTGTGTGTATTACGAGTGCATACTCTTTTTTAATTTACTGTTCTAAAATCTCATCATCTGCCTAGCCTTTTCCCAACTATGTCGGAGTCGGCTTCCAGTCTTACCGGATACAGCTGAATACCAGTATTTTACATGGAACGACTGCCTCTCTGACCTCCACAACCCAGTTAGTACTGGGTAATTCGATACCCCTTGGTAAGACTGGTTGTCAGACTGTCGAAGATCTACAAATGACAGCCGGGACTTTCCGATGGACGGAGTATGTGCTGGGTGGTCACCCATCAACGGACCAACCTAGGGAAGCGTTGCTTAACTTGAATATCGACTCGAGCGGCTGTTGCTATTTAGCCACGACCTCCTGCTAAGTAATAAATAGATTAGAGATCACATCATCATTTCTTTCATAAAGGATGTTGAGGTCGATATAACTACAATGGGATTGTAAAGAAGTAGGGGCCGGTTAAAACTGATGTGAATACACATAACATAACATCACACCTGCAATCCCCGAAGGGTTAGGCAGAAGTGTACCTAATAGTACCTACACCCACATTTCGCCAGTTATGTTAAAGTCCCATGTAATAGGGGGCGAGCCTATTGCCATCAACTGACAGGGTATCCAGACTCCGTGGCTGTAACTGAGAAATTCCTGATGGAAAAACCCAATAACGCTTTGCCTGACCCGGGAATCGAATCCAAGACCTCTTGTTTAGTATTCGCACTTGCGATCATTGGACCAACGAGGCAGTCAAATGCAGGCAGTCGATGTGAATCTTCATCAAATAACAATGACTCAACTTTCGTCAATTCGGCTGTGTTCTAGTGTAAATAAGAACTCGTATCATGTCGTCCTCTTGCTATTAATGAAATAAGAACTCGTATCATGTCGTCCTCTTGCTATTAATGAAATTAAATACACAACAACAACACCAGATTTTTGTATCCACGGGCTTTTCTCTCCATTTCTTTTTACCCGACTGCGGCCAAACAAAAAGGAGAGTTATTTTATTTTATTTGTTAGGGACAAAAACAGTTACATACCAAGCTTAACTAGAGATTCTTAAATTAGCACAATACTTCGAAATACATATAAACACAATTAATTCCATATTTATGTTACTCGTATGTAACCAGCAACATTGTCCACAGGGTTATGATTTTGATTCATGTTGGTGTTAAAAATACATTCAACACAAAACTTTTAGACAATATTTTGTAGAGGTCTGTTTTTAAATTACTTTTTTAAAAAGAAACCTACTCTTTTGCCGGTTATTCTCCACAAAAAACGAATGTTTGGGACTCTGCGAACTAGACTCTGGCGTTTCGTAAGTGCCCATGTAGGCTTACGTGAATTAAAATATAAAATTACTAGCTGTTCCCCGCGGTGTCACACGCTGCGCGGCTCCGAAGGGTCGCAGCGTAATGTTATATAGCCTTCCTCGACAAATGGACTATCCAACACAAAAATAATTTTTCAATTCGAACCAGCAGTTTCAGAGATTAGTGCGTTCAAGCAAACAAACAGACAAACTCTTCAGCTTTATAATATTATTATAATAATAATAATAACTATTTTTTATATTATTAAATGTTTTTTTATATATTTTTTTAATATTAATACTATTTAAAAATGTAAAAAGTTTGTAACAAAATGAATAAAAGAAATAATAAGTACCTATAGATTTAGTAAGATAAAAATACTTCACCTACAAATAAACATATCCCACAACAACACAAAAACGTTACAAAATATCATCAAAAGCTTTTTACGTTTAATTCAAGATGGCTGACACAATGGCGTCGGGCGCGCATCCGGTCGTCGCATGGTAATCTCACTTCCGCTCTGACCCTGCACGTCTGTAGTTTATTATCTCTGAGAGTTTATTATTGTATTTATTAACGTTAATTTTTCCGCGAAAGAAAATAAGGTTTTTTGTGGGAACAGAAAGGTGATGGTAAAATGGTTTTCGAGTGACATATGGTAGAAATAGACTGGTTGAAAATAGGCTATAAATGAAACATACATATTGGACATAATCTCACCCCGACCCTTGCTCGAGCCAGCCTACGTGACTGAGTCTAAAATCAGCCCCCAAATAATGACACCACTCAGATCCAGCCTGTCCCTTTGCGGCCCTTCGCAGCGACGACGCCCTAAGCCAAGGCTCGTACCCCCACAGGGGGTGCCCTTAGCGTGTGGTCGCTTAGTTTGTAAGCCCCTGGCTGGAGGCCTTACACTCAAGGCACAGGATTAGACCGGTTAAGCAGTATCCAGCCTCATAGGCTGAACAGCCTATCAAAAAAAAACAGGCATAATCTCAGACCAACAGTGATCTTTAATGTAGGCACAGGTACCAGATTGTTTGTCGTCAGATTGTTTAATAGTATTGTATTACTGCGTTGAATAGACAATAAATTCCGAGGTACAAGGTAGTATACATTATATCATAATGAATGTAAAAGTAACAAAACAGATTTAGATTTTATTAAATTGAATATCTCTTCTTCGCTTTGCTCTTAGGTAATATAACGGACATGGTCAAGATGAATTGTGTCTATAGACAGCTGCAGAAGTTAGCTCACGATTTCTTAACATTTGGTTCTGATATATGACCGCCTGCCACACTCATTACCAGAGCCTCCAATTACGAATTCACCACCACATTGGTGACCTCTCATATGGTCTATATCTTCCCATTCTGCCCTGTACCACGAGACGCTCTATAGAGTCAGTACTCCGCCTCCAGCCATGTCCAAAGAACTTTGGTATTCGCCCTATAAGCTGCCAGACGCTGTTTGATTTGGAGTAACCTCGAATCGACCGATAATAATGGATTAAAACGAAAAGGACGCGCCTGATCTATTTGCGATATACTTGGTGCTTATTAAAGACTATCATATACAACATGAATGACTCTTTATCTAGCATAAGACTACTCCATCCTACTTCCTACTAATATTATTATTATTGCGAAAGTTTATGTGGATGGATGGATGTTTGTTACTCTTTCACGCAAAAACTACTGAACGGATTTGGATGAAATTTTGCTCACAGATAGTTTATAACTTGGATTAACACATAGGATACTTTTTATCCCGGTAGTATGATCCCGTGGGAACACCACGCGAACCACGAGGTCGAAGCCGCGGGCATAAGCTCGAACCCCATAAACGCGCACTATTACCATATTTGCCATAACCCAAAAACCTTTATAATAAACGTAAATACTCAAAATATTTCAGCAGATGGGCGTTGGAAACATAAAAACGCGCATTCCCATAGAATTCCCATGAAACAAAGGACGATCCCTCTCGGTCACGGTTCGCAAAACACACATATTTAGTTTTATAGGATGCCATGGTTATATCGTACGGAGTCATAAGGATAATGCTGGGAATTACGAGTATGACGGTTTGATGGTTATCTTTTTATTTTAGATTGGTTGTTATGGGATCAGCAGTATGATAAAATGTTAGTGGTATTAATTGCTTTACTTTGATTTAACTCATTGAGAAACTGGAAGCTAGATGGCGATGATAATTTTAAATATTAATAAACTAGCTTATGCCCGCGGCTTCGCCTGCGTAGAGTTCGGTAATTGTCCCACGAGATCATATTACCGGGATAAAAAGAATCCTATGTGTTAATCCAAGTTATAAACTATCTGTGCGACAAATTTCATCCAAATCCGATCAGTAGGTTTTGCGTGAATGTGTAGCAAATATCCAGACATCCATACATCCTCACAAATTTTCGCATCTATAATATTATAGTAGGATGTAGGATTTCTCATTCTATCGCCATAAAACTTTAGTTATACCAAATAATCTTCATTGGTTATCTTCAAAGATATAATGGTTGAACCATTCTTTCTAAAAATCACGCAACCGAATACTTTTTTTAATTTATTTCGTTTTAATTTAGTACTCTATCTACTAGATATATCTATGCTTTTAAATCGAAATCCCAACGGGCATCGATGACGTCCCACCTATTCATTATTTATTGCCACATGGCAAATTTTGCTCATCTTACCAATTATATCACCATAATTAATCAATTATGTGTTTAATTAATTTTGAGTTCAATAAAGATTAAGAATAAATCAAGTTTTCCAAAACCAGAGTTAGTACCGCTCTCTTGTGCACTTGATGATCATCAGTGAGCAGAATTCGCACAGCTGAATTTTGAGCCAAACTTAAATGGAACCAGTTTTTCTGATGCTTGATTTTACACCACAATTTCTACCTCATTAAACGCTCTTAGAAAAATACGTTACAAAAGCTAAAACTAAAAACACAGCACGAACCTTAACAAAAACATCGCAATTGCTCTGGAAAAGTTCAAAAAATACCTGCACACTACTTGGAAAAAAGGTTACTAATTATAAATGTTTACAAAAACTGACAGGCTACCGAGGGGGCGCTGTGGAGCATGACCGTGGCCTTGCACCTGTATGCTCCAACCCTCGTGGGGTCGATGTCTATAAGGACATAGTGGCCATGAGTTGTAAGACTGTCTGACCTGAAGCGTCTGCGTGCCTGACTGCCTATTCCAAGTTTCATTCATCCAACATAGGCGGTATTAATTGAGATTCCCGCAGATTGGTTTCAAAAATATACCATAGGTACATGCCCTTCTGTATGGCTACCTTCATAGCATGCCCTTTTGTATGGCTCGCATCAGCATCTTGTCTGACCGAACAAACATAAATCAGTAGAATCATACGAGTGTATTCATTCTTGATGAAACAATATAGGATCTTTTTCGTGAAAATATGAGTTCCAAAATACTATATTCGTAATAACATGAAAAATCTTGATCAGGTTTAAAACCTGTTAAGTGACTGTACACCGTAACCCTCAAGTATTTGGGGAAGAGTTATACTCACTGCCAATATATATTAACCAACTTCAAAAAGATGGGAACGATTATGTTTTTCTCATTAATTCATAGTGATTGTGTTCAATGTGTGCAACGCTGGCCCAGTGAGTTGTGGATTCAAACCCAGGCAGGCGCATTACTTTCTGTAATTTATTTACTACTGCTCGTGAGGAAACCATGTCTTAGAACCAAAAATTTGAAGTCATGTGACATCTACCAACCCGCATTGGGCCCACGTGGTGGATTATAGCCCATTCCCTCTCTAAAAAGGAGGCCGTGTGTCCCAGAAGTGGGAACATTATAGGCTGATCATGCATAGTGGTTATAGGCAAACTTTGAAGTTCTCAAAATTCCTAGCCGACGCTCTTCCAAATATCTCCACTTTTGGCAGTTTTGTGTCATGGCTATCCAGTTTCTTCCGGCTACTTTAATGAGATCGGCTGTCCACCTAGTCGATAATTGTCTTCCCACATTCCTCCGTCCCGTCCTTGCAGGTCTCCACTCTAGTGCTTTCTTCCCCCATCTTCCATAGCCTAGACGACAGTACCCTATTAAGTAGGTAATATACTTGATCTAATGCAATTAGTCCATATTCCTCAATATCTTGCCCTAGTCCTAGGTTACTTGTAGTAACAACATGCCTGTCTCCATATAGAAGCTGTCGATATTGTAGCACTTCTTCTTCTTCATTGGAAGTGCGTTAAATGACCAAAAGTAAACGACAATGATGTAAGACTAAACCCAAGATGGTTCCTCGCAGCCTGGCTAACCTGGCTATCATTCAATGATGAACCTAGTACAAATGCATCAGTCATAGATCCTAGACAATACATGTACATGATAAACCTAGAACAAATGCTTATAGATTCAAAGGGAGCAGTTTATAGGGCTGTGACGTCAACGCTCGACATTTGGAGGGGGTGCGCCGGCGCATGACGGGCGCGTCCTTGCACTTGTGTAGTTATCGGTAATTATAGTAGTGTATCGGAATTAACACTATATGCCCTTTGAGGTAGGTAGTCTTACTTTTTTGTTACAAAGTACTCAAAAATTGAATATTGAATACGTCAGTGGAAGAAAAGAGATACGTGCCGAATACATAACCTACTTTTTGTTAGAAGTCGGTTAAAAATGGCAATTTTTAGACGCGATGCAGTTATACACATACCCAAATAATAAAACAGATGCAGTTAAGCAGCTGGATCAAGGGCTTGATTCAGAAAGCGGTACTCCTGGACACGTCTCGTATTGTTTGGACGTTCCTCTCTCTGGAGCACTGACCGCCAGTAGCTTGGACCCTGTTCCCGATACCGGTGGGCTACAATTTTTTTATATTTTTAAATTGTTTTTTATATTGGTTTAAATAAATATTTAAAAATGTAATTAATTTGTAAAAAGATAAATAAAAGAAAAATCAAATGCCTTGAGACAGTTTAAAAAACTTCATACACCAAGCAAAGAAGATGTTGCTACAAATAAAAAGGATTCCTTAAAAGTTTATAACTGGAAATGGGGGCACAAATTACATAGACTTCGAAATTAAATGCAGATCTTTACCCAACCAAAGTCAACAATGCTTTATTAAAACTTTTACACTGTAACAGCAACAAAACCCAAATTAAAACAATACAATCAAACCAGATTAAAACCACAGTCCCCCCACACAACGAGGCAAGTCTCACTCAAAATTAAATCGTATAAACAAGTCTCACGGCTTCATATACCCATAAAAGTGTCCATAAACATGTATACATGCTTAGTTATGGATACCCATAACATAAAACTGGACAGCGCATCCAATTTAGATGTGGGGGGAGGACTTCCGGTGCCACTTCCGTTGAGAGGGACGTTCTCATTTCAAATAACTTTACGGACTATTTCGCGTTTTGATTTTTTTTTGAGTTTGTTTTTTTTATTTTTGTTGCCAATATTATTTCGGCAACTGTTCGGAGGTACGTTTTACATCTAGAAGCTATCATAAGCTACGAACGACGTCTGAAATCAAACGATGGATGGACTGTTTGAAAGATGATATGACTTGAAAGTGGGTGAATACTGAGATAACGATTAAAAAGAAGTATGGATATTTTTTTGCAAAAAAAACCGACTTCCAAAAAAAACACAAAAAAAGTCCCAAATAACTTTACTTTCGGAAGTCCGTGGCAAAAAGGTCAATGAAACAAACAAGTCACAAAGTAATATTCCTATCTATATATTTTTTTATATTAAATGGGCCTACTCTTGACCTCAATCTAGTCCTGAGGACAGAGATGAGGTCGACGATGGAACTCGCGACTTAAATAGATTAGGGTCATATGAACTTATCTATATGTGACAACCGCGCGGGCTTCCTCTACCAAATGAAAAAATAATCATAAAAATCGGCTCCGTAAGTACGGAGTAATCGGTGTACGTATTGACAAAAAAAAAATGATGCTGGACTATTTTAGAAGTAGTTTAAATAGAAGAGATGCTGCACCGACCTTTTTAATTTATTATTATGGCAAGAGAATGATTTATTTATTTAAATGCCTTAAACTATCAGTACAGGTCTACAACCAAATTCAATAGCCAAATCACACACACAGAATTAAAATTAAAACACCAAATACCTCTCAAGATCCTTGTTTGTAACACAATGATAATGAAACATGACTATTTTGACTACAACGCCTACTTAAGTATTAAGTACATATCGAAATCTAAGTATTTTATACAAATAGCAGTATTCATCTTCTAGGCTCTTAAAACATCAACATTACCTCAAAAACAAACCTCTAGAGAACTCCCGAAATTATTCTCGTTGACCCAGATCCATATTTTCCAAGAACTTTGACGTCTGCGAGGGGGCTGAGTGGCTGGACACCTGGCGAGGAGTTGTAGACTTGTAGACGTTGGGGAGTACTGTCAGCAACACAAATTAAATTAATTCTAGGTCAAGATTGCGGAATAAAAATAATGTTTCCGAATGGTCAACTAAAAAGAGTTTTATTTCTTTGTCAATTTTGATATTCAAAAGTATAACTAGACTAATTGAATTGAATGGTTGGACTTAAATTGGGTGAATAGGAACGCCGGGATGAATCGAGACAAAACTTTTAAAGGGATTTTAACGGTGAATTGATGAATGTTACCCAAAAATACTCTATTTTATTTACTTTTATTATTATAGCTAGTCCATACTGTCCCACTGCTGGGAAAAGGCCTCCCTCCATTCCTTCCAACGGTTTATTTACTTAGTTGTACTTAATTGTTTGTAGACCTCGTTTGCAACATAACATATTAATTTAACGTTAAAATCCCTATCAAAGTTTTGTTCTGATTCACCCAAGCGTTCCTATGCACCCCGTTTTACTAGGTATGACATAGAAACAACTGGACTTGTTCCAGTTGTTTCTAGTCATAGTAAAAAAAAAAACAAGCTTAAAATATAGGTGTGACGTCTTATTTCCGTATTCTTTTTAGCAAACCCTTTTAATTTATATCTTTATCATGGGGGAGCATAAAAAATTATTAGTCCGCCATCTTTGGTAGTCAGCCATATTGGATGTAGAATGACGTCACTTTGCTAATCATGCATTGTCATCTAAACTAAACGTGTGTGTAAAATTTCTACTCAATTGGTTGGGAGTAACTGTTTTAAAATTCAGTTTCTAAAAAAAAAAAGAAAAAGTTATTTTTAAGATTTTAGATTAAAACAAATATAAATATGACAGATGCGAACTTATTTTTTTATTTTAAATATAATATTTAAATAAATATCTAGATTACCAATCTGACGAAGAGAAAATCGTCATCAGCCACTTAGTTTGTTTCCCAAGTAGGTAAGATAAGGTGAGAAATTTTCTGGCAAACAAAATATAATACAGAGATTATTTAATTACGGTCTCTAGTTAACATATTATTTATCTGATAATTTGAAATCGCCAAGCAAGGTCGACTCTTCACGTGACCAGGGGTTCAAAAATGGCCGCTTTAGCAGAATCATAATAGGATAATAATATTATGAATTACGTTTAAATTCGTAAAATGGTCACAAGGTGACAATATTCATAATAGTAGATACGTCTATGACCATTTTAAGAATTTAAACGTAATTCATATTATTATCCTATTATGATTCTGCTAAAGCGGCCATTTTGGACCCCCAGAGGGCGGGCCTATTTTTTGGCCAAAGAATCAGCATTGCCATCCAACGTGGCAATGCTGCCAGCCTTCTGGGCACTTTTCCTGTTGACAGCGATGCGGACGAATATTTGGACGCCCTGTAACCCTTTTCTACTTGTACATATTTATTACTATTACAGTTTTGTATTTTGTAAATAATTTAATAATATTTGTTAAGATCAATGTAATTTTATTTTACCACGTATTTGCCAAAGAACCGTTACGTGAAAACTCTATATTATTCACTCACCAATTTACCATAATTTATTCTCGTATCACCTTTACAATCTGTCGGTACCGTCGCGTCCCCAGCTTCCGGCCGGCCATCTTGTTTGCTATTACGTTTAATTACTACCTAAAATAAAGCCTTATTTGTGCCTTGCCTTGTTATACGCGTTCATTCAATGTTGCTGTAATATGGAAAGGTTGGTAAATTGGTCCTAAGATAATTTAATAGGTCTCAGTGTATTAAGTGCTCACTAATATTTAAGTATAAAATAAAGTAAGTATAATTATTTAATTGATTTTAGTTTTAGTTATTATTATAGAAAAAAACAATACTAAGGAGTGTTGGTTTTGTTTCATATAACTGTATATTGCCCAAGAGACAATCGATTCATCAGACGGGGCAGATGAATCAATGAGTTTGTTAGTACATTTCATTGACAACCATTTTGAATGTCTGAAAAACCCCGTTGTAGCGGCACAGTACAAATACTGCTACTACAGCTACATGGTACAAAAATCTACAGCGCCATTTATGAATTATGACACAAATAGAGAACTAACAACAAAATTCTGAATCGTACTAAGGTGACTGGGGGTAAGTCGGAATGGATTTTTGATCAGATAAACAGTGTTGATTTGAAACTGTTGTGCAACAAAGGGATTCAAGTCAAATGTATAAAATGATGTTTTGGGTAAAAAAGTATAGTCAACTTGTTTCTTTAATGGTGACAGAAATCTTTTTGAAACAATATTTTATGAAAAAAACGTTAATAAAATTGGTCTTAAGAAAAAATATATGTAGGGGAAAGATGAAATGCCGAAGGGGTAAGATTGAAATAGTGACTAAAATCGTTTTCATGGTCATTATGTATATGTGGTGATCAATAAACCTTCTGCTCTAATAACCTAAATAGCTTGAAAATCAGTTACATTCAAAAATCGCATTCTAAATGCAAGAAAAAATAATTTATCAAATAAAATATATCGATCTTACCCCGTTGAAACGGTTGGCAGTCAGGGGTTCTCAACATGTTATGATAAGATATTAAGAAAAATTAATAATCATGCTCATGACTGTCAAGCCTTAGTCGGGGTCGATAAATAAAACACACGTTTTCATTTAGGACCACGTGGCGCACTCGTATTTTATTTTATAAAATAAACCACGAAACAGAACACAATTAAGCATTATTAAAAATATTATTACAAAGGAGGTACGTTGTAGGCCTTTCAAGAGGCAAAACCGGTGGACGCCCTTAGAGTACTGCTTTTTATTCCAGTTTTTTTTATGTAAGTGATTGTGCAGCGTAGCGACAGGTATGTTATATAACTTAGCTGCTGCGTACATGGTTAATTCTTTATCCTCCACTCTCTGTATTGCAATTGCCAAGTCCTCAGGAGTATAACAAGTTGCCCGTAACGATTTCCTTATACAGACTCTCGGCTCTTACAGAAAGATTCCTAATGGAAAATCAAAAACACAGCCTGGCATCGAACCCAAGACCTCATGTGCTGTAGTTGAGGTCTTGGGTTCGAGCTGCGCTTGCGACGACCATCGAGGCAAATTCTCGTAAATAATTTCCCAACCAAAGGAAATTATTAGAGAAAATTAACAAGACCATAACGGTAGGACTACCTAATTTGTTTAAATAAGTGACCACAGTGGTTTTACGATGATTAGAATAGAACACATAAATTTAAGGACATCAAAATGAAAACGTTAACCATGGATTCAGTAGGTACACAATTCTAGGAACTCCAACGTAGAATTTTTTCATCTGCTTAAAAAATTTTGATCGTGTAGGTATACGAGTAGAACGTCTGACTTTTTTTGAAACCAACAAGCGTTTTAACAGAAGAGAGTAAAGAATTATATACTAATTCCATGATAAAAGTTTTTGATACGATGTTTTGAAAGGGATACCACCGTGTATTTCAGATTGAGAACCCCTGACTTTTTGTAGGAGTTTCGTAAACGGGGTAAGATGGAAAGTTTTATATTATCATCTTACCCCGGTAAATTTTGCAGGGGAAAGTTTGAAAGGCACCATAAATCTTAAAATACGTGAAATATACTAATAACCATATTAAAGAGCATATTACATTTCAAATCTAATTACGAATATCCAAACAAAATTTTTGTTACATAACTGTGTAAGGAGATACAGCAAGCGGGGTACGATTAAAAAACTCAATTTTACGCGGGAAATGTGTCCATACGGAAAAATGATAAAAAACACACGTACGCTCTTACTTAGCAACTGACGCAGACTGCAGGGCGGGGCAAGACAACATGGTGTCCACAACGATATTGCCAGCATTAAAAGAATTCCTTGATATTCGGCGTTATTGTATTTTTTTTATCTTTCCCCGTTTTTTATCTTACCCCCAGTCACCTTATTAAAGTTATCCGTGACTTAAAACCATATAGAAAAAACTCGACAACAACTATCGGGCAGTAGCCCACCAGACACAAGTTGACACAACCCCCGTCTGGTCCGAGGATCCTCCCTTGTTTATGGGGGATGAAGAACTTTGCTCCCTGTCCTTCATATTCCTGAATCCTGAAACAAGCAATTTAAAAAATAAATTATAGAACCAAAATTATAGTTTTATTTGATTGTAGATCTTAGCAATAATGCTGAAAATACATATTCACGCCTTTTTTTTCCACGGGGACAGGCAAAAACAATATAACACCACCTGCTGCGATCCTTACATAGTACTGCTGAGAATTTCCTTTGCTTTTCCTAATTATGGTGGGGTCGGCTTCCAGTCTCATCGGATGCAGCTGAACACCAGTATTTTACATGGAGCGACTATCTATCTGACCCCCACAATTCAGTCCGGACTGGGTAATACGATACCCGTTACTAAGACTGGTTGTCAGACTTCCAGGCCACTGACTAGCTGTAACGACTGTCAAAGATCTACAAATGACAGTCGGGATCAACGGCTTAACGTACTTTCCGAGGCACGGAGGAAACTGGGTGTGTGACGGGTCATCCATCAACCAGCCTAGTCAAACGCTGCTAAAAATCGTTTTTAGCCAGACAGGTAATAGGGACAGTAAGGCACAAAATAAACAATGTTTATATAACCAAATTACAATCGGATGGCAATAAATAACACTATTTTGGCAACGTTCGTGGCTCGACGTTATTTATTGTTTACAAAACAATTCTGCTTGTACTGTTAAGCCTTTGGTTTACACACTCACATACTGTTTTGTTATAACATAACAGAACATCACGCCTTGTAATCCTCGAAGGGTTAGGCAGAGGTGTACCTAACAAGTACACCCACATTTTGCTAGTTATGTTTAAGTCCCATGTACTAGGGGGCGAGCCTATTGCTAACAACCGGACACAAATCAAGACTCCGTGGCTGGTACTGAGAAATTTCTGATGAAAAAACCCAATTACAAAAAGTAAATAAAAAATGATAAAGCAACCGTAATATTATATTTTTTTCTTCTTCGTATCTGCTTATCCATTTAGAACTGTAGAAAATAAAGAAATCAATTTCTAAGTAATTACAAAGCAACCAAAATTAACTGTGACAAAAGAACATAATTAAAAAGATCTGATCAAGAGCATCGTTGAAAGACTAGACCCTGAATGATTGAAATCTTATGTGATTTTAATAATTTAAAAATAAAAATATTATTCAGTATTATGACGCATGACGTTGTTGAAACACCCTGTTGCGAGCGATGATCTACTCGACTCGTGTCCTCAGTGCTGGGTAGGTATGTTCTACCGTTTGACACAAACATTATTAACAGGATGTTTCATAATTCTAATGTAAGTATTATTTATTTTTCTTTGTACCTAATGTCATAATTATTAAAGGTTAAAAAAAATCGCGCCTATAGGTATTTTATGTCGGATACATTGAGTGTACCATCTTTGTAAGACGACTAAAAAGTCACAGTGTATAATCCTGAATGAATTTTCTACTGCATTCGGAATAAATTTTCTAAATATTGATGAAGAATGCATCAAAATCAAAATCTGGATTTTTTACAAGAACGCAGTTACACGGGCACCAAAAGAAACTATTTGCAACATGTAAAAGATCATCACCATTCTTTTGGGGTCGGTTCAACATTCCTTCTTCTTCCATACTTCTCTATTACCCGTCATCTCATCAGACACCTCCTTTCTTACCATATCATCCTTCGAACAGTCCATTCATCGTTTATTCAGTCTTCCTCTAGTCTACTCTTATGGGTAATAAGAGAATAAGAGTAGAGGAAGACTACATTCATACTCATAACTTTCCTCACGACATTTTCTTCATTCCTCCGCATCACATGCCCGTAATATGCAAAAGACATAGGAGATAAATTATCCCGTTTTTTCTACGATAACTAATCAACGTGTGTCGATAATAAGCTCTCCTAATACACAAAAGAAAAACACACACTCGTATTGATAACTGTATTCTACAGTTTTTAACACCTCATCTCCACAAAACTGGCCAAAGCGTTATCACTTCCTACCGATAACAATCCAAACAGCCGGTTAAAACCCGGGTATCGACCACGGGGCGTGTCGGATCGATCGTCACGCCTTGTGCCCACCCCAGCCGGGTAGGGTACGCCGTGAAAGTGTAACGTAAGATGAAAAGGGATGCTGGCTATGTTTTGATAGAGAAAAGTTGTTAAGTTGTGTGTAGTTGGGATAATTTTTGTATCATAATAGTCTTTACTATAGAAAATGTTAACGTTTACGAAAGATAATAACGAAAATTTCAAAAAAAAAGTATTAAAAATCAAGTATTTTGACTTGGTTCGCGAGTATGTCGACATCTGGGATGTAAACTCAGCAATCATTGTCCAATGGGCAATGGCATAATTGCCAAGAGCCTCGATTAATATCTAAGAAGGCTCTCGTTATGTAGCTGGATCAAGGGCTTGATCCAGAAAGCGGTACTCATGGACACGGCTCGTATTGTTAGGACGTTCCTCTCTCTGGAGCACTGACCGCCGGTAGCTTGGACACTGTTCCCGATACCGGTGGGCTACTATTTTTTTAAGTTTTTATTTTTTAATTTAAAATATTTTAAAATATTATCTATTGTATCAAAATGAATAAACGAGCTAATAAAATGCTTAAAACAACGCAAAAATATATTCACAAAGTTGCTGTCGGTGTTTTCGTTGTCACAAACGCTACTGCTAAGCATGAGGTCCCAAGATCGATTTCCGGGATGGGCAAAGTGTTATTGGGTTTTCCCCTCTAAGAATTGTTCAGTAGCAAGCCGAAAAAAACTCCGGGCCAGTCACAAATCAAAGATTGGTGGCAATAGGCTCGCCCCCTATTAAATAAGACTTAAAACAGAACTGTGAGCTGTGGTTACTCTGTCTAACCCTTCGGGGATTACAAGCTTGATATTATTAACATCATTTTCAGTTATCTCAACAATATTTTGTATTAGAACTTTACGTTTGACGAGAAGCCTTCTGTTTCACTTCAGTTGGATAATAATCTTGTTTTGCCCCCGGTCCAACAATTTATCAGCCACTGAAATATACATCACTTCTATTTTGAGCCGTGAAAGCCCGTTTTTTTTTTGACGATGTGCAAATCCTCTATGGATGTCCTCCGCCCTGGTGAGGGACTCGTACTGACTAGAGCAGTGATAGCCTAGCACAGCTTGGTGTGACCGTCCCGTCAGACTGCCAAGTCATAGGTCTCGATTACGAACCCAAGACACGCACCTCTAATTTATCGGATTCATGTGCGTATTGTATAATTATTATCACTTGCTTCGGTGATGGAAAACATCGTGAGGAAGCCAGCATGCCTGAGAGATATTTCTCGACGGCATATAAAGCCAAGTCAGAGCCCCATGGGCGGCATAAAAACTCTGACACCAGGTTAGGCCCTAACCCCACGATAAAGAAGAAGACAGAACCACTTCTATCAAAAATCTCCATTCTTATTTCCACATCGTCATCTCTAGAACGTACCCAACTATTCCAATGTCCAACTCCACTAAGCATGTAATGCTTACAACACGTCACTGAGCCACAACCATCGATCGGCCCGGTCCACGCCCGATACGCCCGGATACGCCCGGGTACGTCCGGGTACGGTAGCGAGTCGATACCCGGTTCACGGCCGGAGTCTCATCAATAATGTACGCCTTTGTATTGGGGATTTGACGGTATGTTGGGGAGTGTTATGAAAGGTGAATTGGTAGGTTGAAGATTTTGTAGCAGCAGCATTTTATAATTTGGAAACACAAAATATCCTACACGTTGTTTAGAAAGGCTGCGGTATATAAGGTGTAATCGGACCCTTCACGAAAGCCGTCAACCAATCATTCTGAACATACTAAGTAACTCTACGCAAAAATAATTGCTGGGAAACGACTTAATTTTTGGGGCGAAAAATCATGTTTTACGGTACACTCAACGTAACGCACTCAAAACACTGTGCATTGAATAGTATGGGGGCCGTGGAGGTATTTAAAGTAAAATATAACATTCAAAACTTACTTAAAAAAAAAAAATTACTTGTGAAAATGTAGGAATTTTGACCCCCAATATCTCCGTAAATAGAAGGTTCCCGGTATGGCCTTGAAATCAAAAAAATATCACAATGACAAGGAGAAAAAGTGCCTTTCGGCTTCGTTAAGTGTACTTATACACCCATTAGGTATAGGATAGACATGCATACATAACATAAGCTCACGAATTTTTCCCATGGGTATGTGTGCAATTATTGAAAAATAGATACTTTGCTAAATGAAAAAAAACTATATATTTTTTTATTCAGCGTGGAACCCGTTAGATGTAAGTACTTAAAAGTCTGAATACAATCTGCATTTGATTGGGTACTAAGAAATTATGCTAATACAAACACTAGCTTCCGTCTATTTTATGGACACCATTGCAATTCTGTGCTAGTATCCAGTCGATTTTGAGTAGTTACTTTAAAAAAAAACAAACTGCTAGAAAACGGCAGTCCGAATTAATCCAGGTATCGTTTTACTATGACAACTTTTCCGACACGGGTCTAGATCGTCGAAGTCGGTATTGTAAAGCACAATCAGTCTATAATTTTCCCACTGCTGGGACACACGGCCTCCTCTCCATGAGAAGAAATGGGCTATAATCCACCACGCGGGCCCAGTGCGGGTTGCTAGATGTCACATGTCTTCGAATTTTTGGTTCTAGGACATGCCGATTGCCACACTATGTTTTCTTTTACCGTATTGAGAGCAGTGGTGATGAAATAAATCACACAAAGTAATGCGCCTGCCTTGGGTTCGAACCCACGACTTACTGCTCGTAATTCGGGGCCACCACCACGGGGCCATCGCTGCTCTCAGTATTCTATACGAAAGACTAACAACAGCCTTCCCCCATTAACATGAGACTGAAAATCTTCCTAGGCAAGATAATTTGCTGATGTTTTTGACTCTTGCTAGAACACGATAATCCTACAAATATTATGCGAAAGTTTGTGAGGATGTGTACATGTTTGGATGTTTGTTACTCTTTCACGCAAAAGCTTTGGATAAAATTTGGCACACAAATAGTTTATAGCCTGATTTAACGTATAGGTTACTTTTTATCTCGGTATTACGATCCCGTGGGACAGTTACCGAACTCTACGCAGGCGAAGCCGTGGGCATAAGCTAGTATTCTATAAACTAATTCCCTGTATTTTTCCACAGGTCACGGCGGAGTAAACCAACTAGGAGGAGTATTTGTAAACGGACGACCGCTTCCAGACGTAGTGCGACAGAGAATAGTCGAGCTGGCGCATTCAGGGGTGCGACCGTGCGACATCAGCCGACAGCTGCGCGTGTCGCACGGCTGTGTCTCGAAGATACTGTCGAGGTGAGTACCGATTGATTTTTAGACTTTTTACCCGACTACAGCCAAATGAAGGGTTATGATTTTAGCAGTATTGGTATGTGTTTGTAACGTTACCGACGTTTGTTCCACCGTCAGCTTTAACTATTGAGCAGATTTTTGTGGTGTGTAGGTCTGCGGTTTTGCGAGAAATTGGTCCTTTTGGTCGTTACCACTAGCTTACATGTAAAGTAATTGTATTTTATAAGTTTTTTGTTACTCATCATTTTGTATTGACAGATTACTATACCAGAAGCAAGGGCCCTCTACTAAGATAAAACCTCGCCTGTATTCTTTCATGCATTAACTGTCACTGAGAAGAGGCTTGAATCTTCTCAAGCAACTCGGGCTAAAATACCAAATTAAATTGTGTCATTAGCATAACAGTCCAGATAAAATCGAATGCCAGAAGCATGTCTCGGTATTCCTTAAAACAACACAGGAATGTAAACACAACATGTCCTTTTTTTTTCGTCATCCTGTCCAAGTGTCCCACTACTGGGCAAATGCCTCCTCTTTCTCTTTCCAAACCTCTTTATCTTATGTGGTCTTTGGTCATGTTTGCCCAGCACACAAGATCAGATCTTCACATCACCTTCGCCGCGGTCTACCTCGACGGCGATTTCCTCCATCCAGTGAGTAACGATCCGTGTTCAACTCTCCGGGTAGATTCTTACTACGTAGCCAGCTCACTCCGACTTTAGCTTAGCTGTTTTTCCCCCAATCTCATTTATACGACTACCAAAAAACCCGATTTATCCATAGCACCAGTAAAGCCATACAATAAACCAGCTTTGATTGTGAACTTAAAACGATCTCATACCTACCATCCTTTAATTACACCGTGTATTAACCCCACCTACACTCACACACACACCTACACATATGATGGAGGAGCGTGTGTGTGTGTGCCCCCGTTCCGCGCAATAACTTCGGCGTGCGCGCAGGTCCTCCGGCCGCTAGACAATACGCTTATGTCATTTTCTTTTGTTTCGGTTTGCTGTAACTAGCTCTGGTGGGGTACCGTTGGGTAATTGGAAAACGGGTGTGATATTTTTTTGGGTGATTTCTTATTTAGAAGAAAAATGAATACAGATCATAACATCACGCCTTGTAATCCCGAAGGGTTGGGCAGAGGTGTACCTAACAGTACACCCACATTTTGCTAGAAAATGTTTGAATTCATCATCTGCCTAGCCTTTTCCCAACTATCTTGGGGTTGGCTCCCAGTCTAACCGGATGCAGCTGAATACCAGTATTTTACATGGAGCGATTGCCTATCTGACCTCCACAACCCAGTTAGCACTGGGTTATACAGGCCACCTGTAACGACTGTCAAAGATCTACAAATGACAGCCGTTTCTCTTAGAGTCGACTAGCTAGCTGTTACCCTCGACCTTCAATACCGTGAAATTATTATAAAAAACTAGCTTTTGCCCGCGGCTTCGGCCGCGTGAAAATTAAAGTAGCCTATCATAAAAGTACCTCTTATCATTAGCTATCTGCCAGTAAAAAACGTTAAAATCGGTTCAGCTGTTTCGGAGATTAGCCGTAACAAAGAGATGGACAGACATAAATATTAAAAATTAGTTTTTGTTATAAGTGCCGTATAAATTTTCAGCATTCAGTAAAAAGCTGTTATTTTGATATTACAAACAGACATTTCAATTTTATTTATTTTAGATACAGAAAGATAAAAAAACACACTGATAAGATAACGCTACCTATCGTAAGATGAACTGAAACAAAATAATGCATTTAGTTTATCCATTCAATTTCTTACAACAATTTCAATACGGAACCATCACCGATTTAATAGAATACTACTCAGTATCTTCGAGCCACATTTAATTGGCGTATTCATAACTTGCACGTATCTCCACATCGAATGATGATGATTCCGTTACTAAAAAACACAATTTATATGACGGAACTTACCTTGTGATTTACAATGAAATTAAAGTAATAAGTATGAGTGTGATTGATGTTAATGTTTCCTGTTAGGAAAAAAGAGTATATTTTTAATCAACTACGACTATCACAGTTCTCTGGTCAAACCATATCCCAGTTGCTGAAGTGTCCTTAGTGCGCGTTTACTTCAACTTTTGGTGGTCTGAAGAACGTCATTGATGTTGCAATCAATGGCTCAAG
Source organism: Eurois occulta (assembly GCA_950022335.1). Taxonomy (NCBI): domain Eukaryota; kingdom Metazoa; phylum Arthropoda; class Insecta; order Lepidoptera; family Noctuidae; genus Eurois; species Eurois occulta. Next base: position 2,177,203 of record OX465502.1, read on the forward strand.
TAATACACAGTAGTCAAATTAAAGTCATCATGATCGTCATCATCTTCCTGCCTTTGGCCCATATTACTTGGGATCGTTGTAACACGCTTTTTTCTTCCATTCTCCTCTGTCAACCGTCACGCCGTCATTTACTGCTTTTTCTTTCCTATCATTCCTCTCACAATCCATCCATGGTTACCTTGGTTTTCCTCTTCCTCTCCATCCATCAACATTTTAAATTCATTACTCTTAGGCTGAGGCCAAACGAGCGTAATTTATTGAGCTGTGAGTCGCTTAATATGAGTCGAATTTACGCTGCATTCCGATTTAAGTCGTCGCCGTGTGGTACAAACAGGACTTTAGGATGAAAACAACTGCAGAGCAAATTCCGCGACTCATTTTACGCGACTCACAGCTCAAAAAATTACGCTTGCTTGGCCTCTATATTAGTTACATGCAAATCGTCCCTTCTTGTGATATGCCCATACCAACACAGTCGATTCCCTTTCAACTTTTCTATAATCAAAGTGCCAAAAACTAGAAAAAAATCGCAGTCCATAACTGGATAAAGGCTTTATCTAGTATTGTAATATCTAGTCCTTTCTGCGTTAAATCTATGTTAACCGACTTTTTAGCGTCATCGCTCATCGGTCAGACTAACTCTGACGTTTGACGCTTCGCTCGTCAATTCGTGATCTCCAATCCAGGCGGCCTAATTGGCCGCTTTAGACAAATCGCTCCTTTAAAAAAAATGACCGACCTCATTGCCATTTCTTCTAGTAACTCCGCAAGCTTAAAATGTTTAGACACAATTTTATTAAACTACCAAACATTCTAGGCGTCATTATCATCATCTGTCTAGTCCTTTGCCAAATATGTTGGTATCCGCTCCCAGTCTGGTCAAATGGATGCATCGGAATTCCACAATTTTACCTGCATAATCAGCCTATAATGTTCCCACTGCTGAGACACACGGCCTCCTCTCTAGAGAGGGAATGGGCTATAATCCACTATGCGGGCACAGTGTGGTTTGGTAGATGTCACATGTCTTCGAATTTTTGGTTCTAGAACATGCCGGTTTCCTCACGATGTTTTCCTTCACCGTTTTAGAGAGCAGTGGTGGTGATATAAATTACACAAACTCTAAGCCTGCCTGGGTTCGAACCCACGACTTACTGTTCGTAAGTCGAGGCCGCCACCACCGGGCCACCGTTGCTCTCTGAATTTTACATGAAGCAACTGAAATTTACATCTAACGTAAAATTACTTACTTCAATTGTATCTTTTTCTTACCTCCCATACCAATCATACCATTTCTAATCAGAAAGTAGTAAGAGCTAGTTAATTATAACCGCCAGTTAAAGAGTTCTACTTAAAACTAATTATTTAAACTTAACAACGTAACAGCTGAGTTAAATGCTCATCATTTGCGGCTAACCGATGTTAAACAGCGCTGCTCTGTCGGTTAACTGTACCAGTTAATTTGTGCTTAGTTAAATATAATGGGTGTATTATTTAACTGGTGTTTATGCTTGTTTAGTATTTGGTTAAGTATAGGTTAGTAAGGCGAACTTGGCTGCCATAAGATAGGAACAAGACGTAAACTTCCATTGGCAAAATTTAACTCCCATGGATCATTTTAAAATCAAGATTGGGATTTTTTCATTCCAGAGTTTTACATGAATCTATCATGGTATCGACAGTCAGGGCGGAGTCTGCTTGAGGCACGTGTTATTTCCATTTAAACTTCAGTTTTTGTTATCATCTGCGTAGCCTTTTACCAGCTATCTTAGGGTCGGCTTCTAGTCTAACCGGATGCAGCTGAATAACTAGTATTTAACATGGAGCGACTGCCTATCTGACCGCCATAACCCAGTTGGTTCGGGCTAAAACGAGATCCCTTTGGACTTTCAGGCCAGTTACTACCTGTCAAAGATCTATAAATGACAGCCGGGACCACGGGTTTTACGTGTTTTTCGAAGCACGGAGAAAACTCGGTATATAATGGGTAGTCAATCACTCATCCACGGACCAACCTCGGCAAGCGCGGCTCAACGATAAACCCGAGTGGCTGTTTATTTACCGATATTTCTAGATTCCAGCCAAGATTTACTTTACAGACTCAAATAAACTGGCTGCACACTGTCTTTAACCCTAACAACATCATAGTAACCGATATCCCACTCTTCAAAATCTAGTGCTCCACTGACTTTTCTACCCCACAGGACATTCTTTAAATCCCAGCACAGCAACACGAATATAGAAACATTGTCATTAAGACAAAAATGAACCCGCTGGGGGGTTGAAAACAAAACATAGGGTTGAATTGCACGAGCGGGATAAATTGAAAAGCGAGTGTTCGGCGCGAGCCGATTGAGAGTCCCCCGGGACTAGGGATGGGCAGCCCGGGATCTATCGATTGATTTGTTGAGCAAAAATATGCTGATGTGTGAAAGTGCTTGGAAGTTGACACGACTGGGTGGATTTTTATTGTTACAAAACGATGTTTCATATTTATATATTTTAGAATAGCAGTTTGTGTCTGTAAACAATTGAACTTTAAAAAAAAATAGACTAATTGGTGAATTTTGTGAATCCATACCTGAACGTATAGTTTTTAACTTTAGACACCATACTGCAAAGACAACAATCAGTCCAATATTTAGCATAACTCCCAAATCCCGGGACCAAAAACCCGCATCCCGCGAAAATTCCCGCAAAACCCATCACTGTCCACAGTTTTCAATTTAAATCGGACAATGGTCAGCTCGAGTCCCGGCGCTCCATTCTCGTCATTGTCAGTTATATCGCTATAATATCGTCAAATCATCTGTACTTTGTATCTCGAATAATGGCGGCGAACTGTGTTGTACGATCATTGCGGGATTTAAAACATAATGGGGACATTTTTGTTTTCAACTTTAATTTAATGAAGTATGGGAGGTTAATAATCTCTTACAGATAAATACTGGAAACAGTTTCTCACCAACACCAGAACCTTGGAGTAATATGGTATAAAGAATGAACACTGCCACTTGAATCTTCACTTTTCGACAGCACGGTTGGCGCAGTGGTCAAGCGATTGACTGCTGCGCTGCATGTCGCGGGTTCGATTCCCGTACGGAACAAATATTTGTATGACCTACAAGTAGTTGTTCCGGGTCTGGGTGTTTTTATATCTATAATATGTATGTATTTACAAAAAAAAAATGTATATATGTAGTTTATCAGCCATCTAGTTACCATAACACAAGCATTAGGTTGCTTAGCTTGGGACTAGATGGTGCTGTGTGAAATGTCCAGGGATATTTATTTATTTATATCTGTATCATTTTCAGGAAGTATGTCTCCCTCCATAACATCACGCCTGTAATCCTCGAAGGATTAGGCAGAGGTGTACCTAATAGTATACCCATATTTCGCCAGTTATGTTTAAGTTCCATGTAATGGAACTGAAATGGAGGTGAGCTAATTGCCACCGGGCGCAATTCCAGACTTCGTGGATGCTACTGAGAAATTCCTTATGGAAAAACACAATACCTATTTGCCCGACCTGAGTATCGATCCCAGGACCTTATGCTCAGCAGTCTCGCTTGCGACCACTAAACCAAAGAGGCAGCCAGACAGTTAAATGTAATTTGCAAAAATGCACAAAAGCAACGTCAGGGAGAATAATTTTGTAAACCAAATGGAATAAAAACGACTGGAATAAAAATTACTTTTCTAGAGTTTAATTTCTTTTAGTGATCCATTACCTTGCACCGAAAGAAAATTATATCTCTGTCCAGTAAATACTGCATACAGAATTTATAACAGTCTTGTATAAAGCACATTGTACTGGGTCGCCACGGTCTGGTGAGCATCGCACGCGCATGTACAGTTGAACAAGGAGTTTGATGTGCAGCTAACTTGCAACTACATTTTTACCATTTTTGTTCCTAAGTGTACTGAGTACTGATTAGTCTTTAGATTTACATCACTCTCTTAAGTTTAAATAGTTTGTAAATAATAGTCCCGATAGTTTTCCGTCATGGTGCCCATCTCATGCCATACCATAGACACATGAGATATTATAGCGCACAAGTAAACACTGTTACTACTCCCGACCGGAGAGAAAATAGCTGCAAAATCAACGGCGCCACGTGCTTTCCGAGGCAAGGGGGTATTACACCTCAAACTTCCATCCCTGGTTTGCTACAGATATTGCTAATAGAAAAGATCCAAAAACATTGAACCATTGACCTTTTAATCAAACCGAGCTCTCAACGCTCAGCTTCGTACAAAGTAACTACGCACATTGTAAATACGAATATTAGCAGTGTAGAGAATACATGATCATTTTACCTGTATATCAAGCAACTTGTTCGACTGTACAGTGCCACAGCGATGTGCGTGAGTTGTAATAACGCACTGGGGAAGTTCTTTTACGGAAACAGTACGACTGACGTTTTTGAATGCGTGATATATTATTATGTGTGAAGACTAACAAAAAACGTAGTGCAGGTAAGTAGGTAATATAGTTTAGTTAGGAAACTATATTTATTTTATTGTATTTAATCTAACTTTGATGGAAATTTTCGTTTTTTTTGCGTCATGAAGTCATGATTCATCGTCTTCCCGCTCTTGTTCTATGTTTCTTAGGGTCAGCAAAACACGTTTAAATTAAACGTGGAACCTTTTTTCTTAAAAATAAAGTATTTTTCTGTATATTCCATTACACATTCTATAGTAAGAGATAAATGATTTGGCAGCTCATAAACACCCACCCGCAATAATTTTAGTTTATCCGTGATCAATGGTGCTTGCAACAGCGCCGAAATATCGGGAACTAAAAACAAACAGTAAACATGGTAAAAATCCCGTTTCTAGTGTTAATTATAATGTTAGTGACACATTCGTATATTATACACATTATTTCTCCTTTCTTGGTTTTGATAGTTCAATTCATTTCAATCGTGCTCATCTTTACAAAGGAATTAGGTAATGTAGTTCAACTCTTTCTGTCGCATTTCTTTAGTCTAACACATCTGCTGTAGAACAGAACCAACATTTACAGCATAACAAGTTTGCCCGCTTTTACATAGGACTTACAAATAACTGTGTAAATGTGGGTTTAAACTGTGAGTACGGAGTCTGGATTTGAGACTGGTTGATGGCAATAGGCTCGCCCCTATTAAATGGGACTTAAACATAACTGGCGAAATGTGGGTGTACTAATGAGTACATCTCTGCCAAACACTTCGGGGATTACAGGCACGATCTTCAGTTGATTTTATAATTTACTTTATTTCACAGATCCGTATAAAAGTCCAAATTTTTCCGATCATTCCAAAAAATACCAAAACCAGAATCTCCACTACAACGACCTAAAACTCAAAACAAACATAATTACAATTTATTTCATAAAATAAATCAACGCACGCGCACAAACGGAAGCGGGCGTCACGCTTTCTGCGCCGGCGCAGACCGATGTAAAAACTGACTAATTATTAAACAGATACAGGACTGGACTGTATAGCACTTTCATAATGCTCTTCTTGTGTTGCGCGCCGGTTTTGTGTTAGGGGGACGGCAGAATTGTAGGTTTTTTAATATTTTCAGCTGAAAAGGTGGAAGTTAAGTGATGCTGTGGGAGGAGACTAATGAGCAGTTTAGGTTATATTAGTTTTTAAACTGATGCGTTCATTAACATTATCATTAACACTGAAAACAATAAAAAACAAACACTAGTTAATAGGCTTCTTTTGGGTTAGCTCGTTCCATCGTCGACCTCATCTCTGTCCTCAGGACTAGATTGAGGTCAAGAGTGTCAATATTTATCATGGTAAATATCCCGTTTTCAGTGTTAATGATAAGTTTAGGTTATGTTTGGTATCTAAAATCACACTAAACCTTAAGTATACACCACATTAGGTTGAATGTAGGACAATTTTGCCTTACATACTGTATAGTGTCTTGACTTCAGTTTGTGACTTCCATTTTTATGTAATAACGACAGAATACATCACCATTATCTGCCTAGGATTTTTCCAAATACCTATCTTGGCGAACAACAGATCAAATAAAAAATACCCGTTATGCGTCTATGCGTCTAAGATAAGATGACCGTAGCTAACAAAAGAGCTGATTAACTTGGAATGGGTGAACCGATTTTGGTAAAACACCTCTAAGAACCATCGCTACAGAAACTGCTTTCAAATAAAAAGAAATCGCATCCAAATCGGTTCACCTGTTTAAGAGCTACGGTGCCACAAACAGACACTCATGGCAGTCAAACTTATAATACGCCTCTTTTTGCGTCAGGGGTTAAAAATATCTAACATGAGTGCTTTTTCACACCAAAACTCGGGCAGACTGACATGCCAGAGCTAGTTCACAATAAAACCAATAACTCGCGAAAATTCCAAGCCAACAATCATGTATACATCAGCCGGCCATCAAACACCATATTTAAACCAACCGCTATAAGCTCCGTAAGCCACTCGAAGCTCCTATAAGCCCTGTTAAGTCCCTGTAAGCTTATTAGCTCGCACCCTATGCTGCTCTGATATCTTGATTGCCAATATGTTCGACATTGTATGAACGACAAATTGGTTATAGATTGTAGAGAGTAGAGATATTGATTTCAATTTAGTTTGAGTTACGTTTATTGTATGATACAGGGATGGATACTGACTGCAAATGTGGGTGGACTGTGAGAAATATTACATGGTTGACATATCTTTAACACAGTCCAACCATCATTTCTATGGCCTTTCTGTTCTCCTATAGCCATTCAGATTCATGCTCATTCATCATCATCATCCACAGCCTGAATTCACCCACTGCTGAGTATAGGCCTCTCTTTTCTTCTGCCAATCTCCACGTTCCTGTCACAGCCTCATCCAGGTTTTTCCCTCGATGGCAACTATGTCGTCTGCCCATCTGGCCGCCGGACGACCCACATTTCTTTTCCCCGTTCTTGGACGCCATTCGGTGACAGCCTTCGTCCACCTGTCATCACTGTGCCTTGCTAGGTGTCCTGCTCATTACATTCAGGGTAATAATTCAAACTAGATACGGTTGAGGTGAGATAGACAGTCGCTCCATGTAAATACTGGTGTTCCTGTTCAGTTGCAACTGGTTTGGATAGGGAATTGACCTCAACATAGTTGTGATGATAAGATAATGACGATGTCTTTTCTTCTACATGAAACATTTTTGTTATTTCAATCTTCATTCTGAAAGACAATGGATTTATTAACTCTAATTTACACTAAAACTAACTCCTCTTCTTTTTTATTTCTCACTTAAAGTACCAAAAATCACCGACAGTAAAAAGGCCAGCCAAGTGCACAATCTCCTGAGTACAGTTTTACATTTTGCCAAATTTACCTAGAACCCTGCCGACCCCTGCCCAGGGGTAGCGTTACGATAATGTTACCGATCCCCCATGGATCACAAGCACCCTTGTTTTTGGCGATGCGAGTGTAGTCGTGTAGAAAAGTGTTACAGCTAAAAATTGTGAGATTTTCTTAAAATTGGTAGTATGAATTCAATAAAAACAAGGGATTTGAAACGATTGTAACAAAAACTATTCCAAATTGCCATAAATGGATACTTTGAAACTAAAAATTACTTTTCACAAAATTCTTTCCATGTAGTTTTACGTGGACCATCGTGTCCGATCCAAATTATTCTTGAAGATAAAACTTTGTTTACATTATAACCAAAGACACATCATCATCTGCCTAGTATTTTCACAACTATAATTATTGAAATGGGCTTCGAACCGGACGCGAATATACTTGACTGGGACTGAACTAAATTATAATCATAATCAAAGTCTAAACAAAAAAAACAGAACACTTTTCTCCCCAACTGTACTCAAAAGTACCACTCACTTAGGGTGTGATCGTACTGGTAATTGACTTATCACGACGATTGTAATGCTTCACAATGCTGTGTGTGCCCACCCTTACAATAAATTGGTTAAGTGCGGTAGTCGCCGATAATCTTGTTTTTTTAAGTAATCTTGTTTTTATCTGTGTAGATCTGCGGAAGAGATAACGAAATAATGATGATTGTGTTCTTAAAATGTGCTTAGTACTTTTAGGTCACGTTCAAAATCAAGTTTTGAATTTGTAATATGAATGTGTAAGGAATAAAGAAGTGTTAGGTCCCCTCTACATAATTATAATCTATGTCATTATAGACACCTTATATACCATATTATTATTGTAATAAAGTCAGTATACTCTCAGCAGTCATAGGTTTCATTTACTGTCTCTGCCTACCGCCATGGCGACCCTGCGTAAAGAATCTGCTATCCGAGCGTTGCGTAGTTGACACCACCCGGCCAGTGCTGGCTGGCGTCGTACCGTATACGGACAAGGAATGTGAAACAAATCAGTGGTTTTAGTACAAAGTGCTTTAAATATGAATGCAGCAGGCAGGAATAAAAATGTTCATAGCAGTAACCTAATTTTCATAAATACTGCAAAACCTCACTGATTTTTTAGATTTGACCTGTGTTTTTTCCTGAAGCACTATCGAATAACGGTTGCCCATATTTTCACCAATAGGTCCTATCACCAATCAGAAATTAGTACCTATATTACCAATAGGTTTCTAATTTAATATTTTCATCAATAAGCGATATCTGCATAACTAAAAATCATTTATTTCACGTTGGATTTTATCTCTCAAATTGCAAAAAAATAATTCTGAAAATCGAACAATTTTTATTCATTTATTTATTTAACAGTTTATGTACATACTAAATACAGAAAAGAAAAAAGGAACTGAAAAATAGGTATAAAGGTGATGCATATGCAATGTGCATTTCTTTTGGAATTACATGCAAGTGTCGTTTATGGGTAGTGAAAACAGGTATATAATTACTAATTTCAGTAACCTTTGTTACAAATTCAATCAGCCAATGTCTAAATTTCTGAACAAAACACCCAAAATTTCCTCGTAAAAACCAATCCATAGTAAAATACCAAAAAATCACACCATATTGCTGCTGATACCCAAAACAATAATAACCAAGTGTCCCTTCATCATTGTACCATCACGCCCCCTATCCTAAGGGACTTGGCATTAGCAGAAGATAATTAAATTCGTCGAACAAAGTAACAGGACGGTATTATGACAATTGGATTTAAATTGGGCCCTGTGAAGGGTGGAGTTGCCCTTTTGTCGACGATTTTTGATTGAGTTTTTAGTGATATGGAGTTATGGTTGCTAGTTTTTTATTTTATTATTGGGATAATATAAGGGGTTTGCAAAAAATACGCCTATTCCCAGCAATGATTGTAGCGACGGTTGAGATTGGACCGCCAGCTAGCGAGCAAGCGAGTGAGCCGGGTGAAGCATCGTTTTACCTCTTTTCATACTTTGGTTCACACCGCGAACTACCGAAAAAGCCGAAACGAAGTATGAATAGAGGCTCGCCCGCTCGCTTGCTCGCTAGCTGGCAGTATAGCCTGCGCTTAACGGTATAATCATAAACACGCTTTGAGGAATATCTGTATGTAAGCTTTAAGTCGAAGTTTACGTACTGATAGACCTTGCTTACTTTTTATATAATTTTGTTTGATTATTAATTAGGCATTTTTTGTCTAGTCCTGTGTGAGACAAATAAATACTTTTTCTTTCTTTCTTTATCATGATTAAGACAGTTGAACCTCCTTCAGCAAGACACTATACTAACATAACATTATTAGCACACACATACTGGTTAGAATACTCGCGCACAACCGGATGGCAATGACGAAAAAACAATACCTCCTTATGTAGTTTCGGGAAAAGTTGCTCAGTTTAGCTGGGGTCAGCACCGATAGTAGATGCCGAACGGAGTTTGCCGATCGGCACAAGCCTAATGACAGTCGGATATGTGTAATACCCCGTATGCAACAATGTGTCTCTGAACATAGTGAAACGACTCAACAGTTTTTAATTTGACACCTTTATTTTACCGAATTATTATGAAAACTTTTAAACCAGTTGATCTTTTATAATTAATTCTCCCATTTCTACCAAACTCATAAATTCTCTGATTTACACTGAATAATCTATCACTTGGTCTGGTAAAAATTACCACTCGGATATCCTTATCCATGGTGGTAAAACTTTATTTTAGTAAGATGCCAAACTCTAACCCCACCTCTCCTCCCCAGGTACTACGAGACCGGCAGCTTCAAGGCCGGCGTGATCGGTGGCTCCAAGCCCAAGGTAGCCACCCCGCCAGTAGTCGACGCCATTGCTGCGTACAAGAGAGAGAACCCGACCATGTTCGCGTGGGAGATCCGTGATAGACTGCTGAGCGAGGGTATCTGCAGCCAGGATAACGTGCCTTCTGTGTCCAGTATAAATAGGTGAGAGACTTCAACTTTACGTATCTTTGACTTTTAACTTTATTAACTACTAACTAACCCGTACCCACTTCGTTGGACGGTAAATATTTTCGAAAATTTTTCTCCGAGTTACTTTGCAAATCCGACTACCACGAAAAAGTCTTTTCATTTTTCTGGTTAATATAGAGCCTATGATACTCACAAATAACGTGGCTTTCTATTGGCAAAAGAATTTTCAAAATCGGTTTAATAGATCCAGAGATTACCCCCTACAACCTCACAAACTTTACCATTAGTATAGATTGCTCCAGAACATTTTCGATATTGACACCCGAATGCTACCTGTCAAAGACATGTCAGCAAACGGGAGGGGCCCGCAAGGGCCGATGCCTGCCAGGGCTGCGGGACTGTTCGAAAGAGATACCGCGGCCCTGGAACATAAAGGGCCAAAGAAGGAACATGGGTGGTTTTTAGTCAGTAAGAGTCTGACACTCCCTTCCGCTCCGCCCAGAGCGGGAGGGGTCATTTGATGATTTCCCACCCACCAAAAAAAAAAAAACGATACCCCTTGGTAAGACTGGTTGTTAGAATTTCGGGTCACTGACTACCTGTAACGACTGTCAAAGATCTACAATTGACAGCCGGGACCAACGACTTAACGTGCTTTCCGAGGCACGGGAGAAACTCGGTATGTAATGGGTGGTCACCACTCACAGACCAACTTAGGCAAGCACGGCTTGACCTAAAGATCGACCCGAGTGGCTGTTATTTTCTATTGCTTTCAGAGGCACACAACAATATACAACTTGAATACTACTAGTTTTGGAAAAACTAGTTGTCTGGTCAAGCGTGAAGCTACACGTAATAGCACCATTTTAAACTTTCACGGTTTAAAACTAAGCTTATACTGTCACTTACAGGATATCTTCCGTGATTGTTCATGATTTTGAGCTCCCGATATTTCTTTTTTTTTTCTACTAACAAATAGGGATGTAATGAATCTGAAATAAATGATTATTTATTTATTTTATACACATAATAGGTTTAGGTTCCGCGTCCTGATCTTCTGATTTTTTATCAAGTATTTCTGTACAATCTTTGGCTTGATAAAACAAGAAGAGAAAAGAGAAAGTTGCAAAATGATACCCAAACATACTGAACCAACTCTTAACCACAAAACAATAGTTTTTATAGATTCTACTTACTCCGAACATAATAAGAATAACAATGATGTTAAAATGTTACCACTAAGAAAAGATCCCCTTTGCGAAAGTCCTCCGAAAAACTTTCCGCTTGCATTGTAGTTTGAACTTTGTTTGGTGTGAGTTAAGGTGGAGTTTGGCTTGTAAGGTGAAGTGAAGGAGAAAAACAGTTTGTGTGGCCATGAAAATAAATTGTGGTGTATTTTTGTTTCGTCAAAAAAGTTCTAGAAAATATCGAATACAATGAAATTGTGTGTTCTAAAGATTTGTGGTTACTATAAAATTACGATAATTATTTATTCAACCTTAACATTTATTTCTATAAAAAAAAAAACAGAAATGAATGCAGAATGCAGAAATATAGAGCAAAAAGTTGCGCCCAACGTGGGGCTCGAACCCACGACCCTGAGATTAAGAGTCTCATGCTCTACCGACTGAGCTAGCCGGGCTGTGGAACTACAATGCAAAATTAATCTCCACAATCCCTCTAGAATTTTTAAATAAAATTATCCAATGGTGACAATAAATATTTGAACAAGATAAAAGTTATTTCTGGATAATTTCAAGATCGCAGCATCAGACAGTAGGTAATATTCTATGTGCGAATAAAGTAAATGAAATTCCTTTAACCAAATGGTCGTTTAAATGGTATTCTATCCCATATATAGACGGAAATCTAGGCTGTTAGATAAGTATGATCAGTTTACCCAAACTTATATTTTACTAGCTTTTACTTACTAACTTATTATATATTTTACTAGCTGTTTGTTACCCGCGACTTTTTCCGCGTAGAATTTGTTACTCTTTTTTTTCTAAAATAAAAGCCGTAGCCGTAAGCATTAGTTACACCTTATAACATCAGCAATTTATCAGTTAATGGCCTGTCAAAGTCAGTTCAGCCGTTTCGGAGATTAGCCGGAACAAACAGACAGACAGACAGACAAAATTAAAAAAAAAGTTTTTTAATTATATGTGCCGTATATACATAGCATTCAGTAAAAAGCTGATGAAGCTGAAATTACAAATAGACACTTCAATTTTATTGTATATCTTTATAGATACATAGTACATACATCTATACATCTGTATAGATTGAGGTAAAATTATCATTAACACTGATAGCGGGATGTTTACCATGTTTACTGTTTGTTTTGAGTTCCCGATATTCAGTGAGTCCGTTTTCAGTGTTAATGATAATGTTAGTGAGGTAAAATTGTTTCTTTGATTATAAAAGAGCCTACGGATCCAGTACTCCATCATTCACTTGTAAAACGTGAAACGCTGTTCTAATTCCATTTGCCATTATTATGGATATAGAAAACATTATGTTTCATGGTATATTAGACTCCCACATGGACGGAAAAAAAGATCCAGCTTTGGCACAGAGCTGACAAAAATAAAATTAAAGTACTGACAAAGAAAATCTTGAACAACAACTTTCTCGCACTTTTCATGGCCCATCAAGGGGTTGCGTGATCAGAACCGGAAACGGCTCGGATGGGGGCGCAAAGATGGCGTACCGGAAGTAGAGACACGTGCTCTCGCGCTCCGGACGTCCTTGCTGCCATTGAATTATTATTCACCTAAAATGTAGAGATGCTCTATGGGTAGAATTTGCTCTATGCGCAGAGTCGTCCCATAGAGATGATGGTCGCTCTATATTTTTGGCATAGATAGAGTTTTCTTGGCTATGATTGGTTATGGATGCTGTTTCCGGTACAAGAGTTTTCGATTAGTATTGTGAGATTAATGTTGAAATGTAATGGTTTTCTTTCAATTGGTATCAATATCAATAAAATCAATATGTTACTGATCTGATTTATTCAATAAAGATCCTTTACCATAGTCTGTAGGTATGCACTGCCCTTTCTAGTTTTTACCACAATACCTTGTTATTTCAAGGCTCTCTGTGGCTTTCTGTATTATTTTAATAAGTTCATCATGTAAACCAAGCTATCAAGCTATCATATCGCAGGGTGACTTCCACAGTCTTCAGTAACTGAGTATTTAATTTTTATTTTTATCATCTGCCATCTAATTACTCAGTTTAGCAACATTTTTAATAATATCAATAACAAAACGCCATCAATTTAACTAACCAGAAAAATTGCCACACATAACGAACAATTTCCCCAGTCAACAGATAAACAAATAAAGATAACTCACCCTAAATTAATAAACGGTAGCATTACAGATCAAATAAAAAGATTAAACACGTTGACAAGCTAATAACCGGGAATTGATAAAACTCCCCATAATCTAGGGAGAATTATCTTATCTGGCAACACGCAATTAGCCGCGGATTTGAGCTGGCAGCACTTGAGCTCGAGTGCTTTCCGGATATATCTTTTAATATTCATTTCTATGATAAAATTAGAATGGCTGGAAAAACATGGGAAATATTTTGTGAAATGATTATATTTTTGTACCTACAAGACTAAAATAATCAATATTGATCTGTTAAAGAACCTACTTTGTTTTGCGGCTCTCGTTTTTGTGACTTCGTGTATTGAAATGAGGCTGGTAAGCTCATGTAGGAATCGTTAGTGAACTGCAGCATTTTTGTACAGACGCCAGCATATCAAGCTACAACAATCAGACAAATTTATTTAATAGATTTTCAACTCTATCTATCTTTATTTTGTATTTTGAAAGATGTTTTTTGTCTATCGCTTAAGCATTAGGTTTGACTGGGAAAATTTGAATGTTTCGGGTAGCTTGATATGCGGCTTCAGTATAAGCTAAGTAGCCTCATCAACTCATCTGATTAGCTGTTTCCCAAAAATGTTGAAATCAAATTCCAGTTTCGCCAGTTACAGCTGAATATCAGTTTGTCTAAGTAGTCACTCTGAAAATGTATGGCTTTATTTAATTAATAAAACTCTACTGTCAATACTAGTCAGTGGGAAATCTTTTTCATCATAAACTGTTCTACATTATTGAGCTAAAAAAAACTAGAAAAGAAAAATATTTATTTATTTACGTTGCAAGATCATCACCATACTTTAGATTAATTTTCCTCGCAAACTCTAATGCCCATGCATTTCAACTATTATTTCAAAACAATTATTCTGAAAATGATACCCAAATACTCCAGCCTCATTTGTCTCTAATCTCAATAATAACCCCTTACTCGCTGGTCTATCAAACTGTACCCTAAGTGCAGGACTCAGTGGGGTGCAATGGGTCCATTATTGAACAATAAGCCATGGTTATTGGTATCAATATACTGAAGAGGGGTGAATCAAATCGTATTACTTTGAATTTGTATGGAAAATTTTGTAGTAGAAGAATTTATTGGGTAATGTGTTTTTTAAACCAGCACATTAAATATTTTTCAGATGATCTGAACGAAATGTAAAGTAAAGTATTTCTGTGACAGTGTTTAAAGATTGAGGAGTAAAATAGATGTGATTTAGCCGTAAAAACCAATAAAATAAACTGAATATCTGTAATGTAAGGTTCATGTAGCATGATCATTATTATTTGAAAAAATTGAGCTTTGACCCTAAAACATTATCGCAATTTTTTTTTCAACCAATAAACTGCTTTTCCTTCAGTAGTACCAAAAAATCGCACCGCAAACAAATCAAATTAAAAATCCAGAATTCTATAATAATAAAATTCACTACACATTAGATGTAATCAAAAGTGAAAAATACCAAAACACAGGAGTCAATTTTAAAGCCATCCCTTTGCAATACGAGGGTGATTCCCACCCCGACACGCTTCGGCACGCGGCCGGCACGAGGCCGGCACGGTGACGGTACGGATACGGCACGTGATCGTAATGTAGCAGTGACGGAACTCGGAATAGACCGCATGCGAGTCAATAGTGACCATTTGAGTGGAAGTGAGAAGTTTTGGGAAATGTGTTTATGGTGTAATTTAGGGTGATGATTTTTGAAGGCTACTGATAATTTTGTTGTTATTTAATGATTTTCCGATTTCTTTTTATTTAGAAATTAACAGTATGGCTCGAGAAAACCGCACGGAGAGAAGTGTGAAAAATGGGGAGGCTTTAGCACAACAGTGGGACAATATAAATGAAAAAATGGAAAACATTGAAAATTCACAGACCGTACTTTTACTTTACTTTAGCATATATTTTACTACTTTAGCATTTGACATCACTACGTCAACGTCAAAATAATATAGCCCGTATAAGTACGAAACTCTTATTTCGCATTTTGTGTGAACCAGGATCCGATTTATAGCAACGAAAACATATGTATGAGCCGGTAACTTAGCCTAGGAGAGCCTAGATCGGTACTTCCAACGGTCATAAACTGAAAATTTTAGACCGAATTTTAGAACAATCATACAAAGAGAACACCGATGGCCCAGCGGTGGCGGCCCCGACTTACGACAAGTTGTGGGTTCGAACCCAGGCAGGCGCATTACTAGTAATTTATTTCATCACCACTGCTCTCAAAACCTTGAAGAAAACATCGTGACCTATGTCCTAGAACCAAAAAAATCGAAGACAAGTGACAATTACCAACCCCCACTGGTCCCGCGTGGTGGATTATAACCCATTCCCTCTCATAGAGAGGAGGCATGTGTCCCAGCCGTGGGAGTAGTATAGACTGATTATGCCCACAAAGAGCGGATTCAGTACATTTTGGTAAAACATTCAAAGGTCACTGACACGTCTATCACAGATTGTATTGATTGTATATTTATAATATTATAAAGGTCAATGAATTGAGCCTCGTCTCGTCAAGCATTTAACAGTAGGCCCCTAAGCTGTTATTACTATTATAAATGAGAAGAATTATTCTTCCTCATTGGTAGAGTGCTTTCAAGCGCGACTGCTGAGCATGAGGTCCTGGGTTCGATTTCATGGTTGGACAAAATGTTATTGGATTTTCCCATCAGGAATTTCTCAGTAGAAGCGGCGGAGTTTAGATTCGTGCTCGGCTGATGGCAATAGGCTCGCCCCCTATTACATGGGACTTAAAACATAACTGGCGAAATGTGGGTGTTCTATTAGGTTCCCCTCTGCCTAACCCTTCGGGGATTACAGGCGTGATTTTATGTTAAAAATTATCGTTCTCATTTCTGTACATATTAATTTTTAATATGTAATCAAAAGTGAAATGCGTTCAATCAATGCCAAAAAGAGAATAATAAAAAAAAACCCTTACCACCACCAAATTTTAAAACTCAGCGTAAAACCATGAACGGCCCTTTAAAATAAAAACATTAAATAAAATATTAAAAAAAAAACCAAAAAAAAGCTTACCAGGCAACACTAAGACATTTTAATCGAGGGACGGGCGGGTAATTGAAGCCATAACTCTGGCAACCCCACTTTGACATTTAGATTTTTTTGCCGCGCAAACGGAGTTCGTTGGAAATAATAATTTGCGAGGGTGTCAACGCGTGAATGAAAGCTTGTTCTATTTAGATTATTATACGTGTGAAATTAGATAAAACTTGTTTATGAATAATAAGGGAATTGATGTATTTATAATGGTTGGCCAAATCTTTATTTAGGCAATACTTTGGAATATTAAAAATTATACTTTTGTTATTGGATTGTCTACACACAAATAATAAATAGTACGACCTAATGAATATTGTAGAAGTATTTTCACTAGAAATCGTATAAATTGAAACGCATAATTATGAGCGCTTCAATATAAACGATTTAATTTTTTATTTGTTTGTTTTCTTTTTATTATTTAATTTTGTATTGTCCAGTGCGAGTCAGATATATACTTTTTCTTTCTTTACACAAAAGAGTAAGGAAAGAAAAAGTTACTTTCAAAAACGAGGGTTTTATCATTATGACGACTTTGCATCTTAGCGTGCTTAATATTAAATTCACATTTTATGAAACCCACCAGTGGGAAGGGTGTTGGGGCCACCTTGCCATTCTGAAACAGCTATGTTATCACACAAAAACCTTAAAAAAACGGAAACCTATCCACTTAATTCTCTAAATCAACATTATGTAAAGCAAATTACGGGAAAACGGATAAATAAATCAAAAATATTCGCCAACGAGTCACTCGTATGAAAAGAGGGGTAATAAAATATTAAAGGGTAAAACATGGCCGGTACTGGTAACCCTTCCTGACGGAAACGGATATCATAACCTTGCTTTTTGCGG
Source organism: Eurois occulta (assembly GCA_950022335.1). Lineage (NCBI taxonomy): Eukaryota > Metazoa > Arthropoda > Insecta > Lepidoptera > Noctuidae > Eurois > Eurois occulta. The sequence continues at coordinate 2,194,845 of OX465502.1, forward strand.
TCACAATTGTTGGCATTTTGCATTTTTCGCGAATTTATTCGTAGGTTTTTGTAAAAAAAAATGTTGGTTTTAGCCACTTTGTTCCTTCCTGGTTAAGTGGTTTATGTGGGTTTTTAGAAAATTACTTAATTTAAGTGTATGTTACGGCCATAAAAAGGTCCTGCTGGGTATCCTGTCTATGCGACCTTCCGGGAATAGGGTCTGCAATAAATATACAGGAAAACCGGAAAGAAAATAAGCAAAACAATTGTCCTATTTAATGACAGAAAAGCCAGTATCACACTACTCTTATAATAGCAAAACAAATCACCTTCCAGAAACGCCAAAACACTACAAATACGGCATCAATCACCAAAATCCCCTTCAAAAGTGATGACTCTATTACAAGAAGCTAATAACACCTTTTTGATAACTTTTACTAAACAATTTTTGCATATGTCAACCCCGAGGAGGCTGGCAATAATTCACGGGAGCGCGCCATCCATCATGGCGGAATGAAATGTCAGGCGCGGCAAAATGGCGGCTAGATAAAATGGAAGTCATTCTTGTGGTTTAATTTTGGCGGGCTTCGCTGGGAGATAAATATATATATATATAGTAAATAGATATTAAATAAACACGATGCGTTGCCACAAACGTGAAGTTTTTTTTATTGAAAAGGTGGAAAGGAACGAAGTATGATTTTTTTACTAGAAGAAACGTCTGGTGCACATCCGAATTATGATTAGTTTGTCGCCAGAATATTAATTTCTGTTTGAACACTTGCCTTCATTATGAATCTGCACTTTATCAAATGTAACTTTACAAACTTTAAAAACAGGTAATCGTTTACCCTGATTACCTGTTTCATGTACACCATCAAGGTTTATAAAACTTTGCCATAACCTTGGTACTTAACTAGACAGCAAAGCATTCTAAAAAGAAATTTCGACACGACTCAAAAGTAGTATTTCCAGCAATATCATATTGTGTACCAAACTAATATTTTTCATAGCCTAGCCACCCCCTATCTGAAACTTATAAGATCATCTTCCATAATTAGGGCAAATGACATGAATAATCCATTAAAAGACCCCTCAAAAAATACTTGGTAAGACTAAAAAGTCGCTGCGACATTTTCCCGCGGCATGCCACAAGCCGCAATGAATTATGCGCCACGCGACTCAACATCCTTTTGCAATATAGAGAGCAGTCGCCACGATTTGTCGCGCTTCCGATGCGCATTGTCGCAAAAAAGCCATCGTTGACAAATTGTTAGGTTGAAATTGTTATAGTGCATCATGCATAGAAATGTTTTTAATTGGGTTTATTGTAAGAAACAACTGAACTTATACTGTCACTTACGGGATATCTTTCGTGATTATCCATTTTTTGAGCTCCCGATATTTCGACGCTGTGTGTGTGTATGTTCATTTACCATCCACCTGCATTCTCCAGTCATCTTGCAATCATGGCGCTTGCAACAGCTTATCAAAATCAGCTCAGAAAAATGGATGGATTGGATTCCGTAAGTGACAGTATAAGTTTGTAAACCATGAAACCAGTGTTACAAACAAATGACTTAAAGTAAAGGAAAGCATCGAGAACATACAGTTTCAGTTCATAGGCACTACGCTCACTCGCTTTACGATTTGGTTGAGGCTTTTACCCCACTACCACACTAAAAGCCTAGTTGATAGATGTGCCTGTAGTAACTGACTATACAAAACCATCTTAGTTTTCCCGGACAAAGTTTCTTTCGTGTTAATATGCCTGCATTAAAAATTCTGAAACCTCGCAGTCAATCAAAATCAAAAATCAAAATCAAAATATTTTTATTTCACATAGGCCTACATGGGCACTTATGAAACGTCGACAAAGAGGTGCACGGTTCGGGTTGGTCGTTTCCTATGGAGAAGAACCGGCAAGAAACTCCATGGTTACTCTTTTAAAATGATTAGTTTTACAATATTATCATGTTACAGCATTAGTACTCAAGTATGGGGGGACAGCATAGGCCCGACAATAAGTCGTTGCTTACTACACAAGAAAAACGGAGAACAAGATAAGAGGTTAACAAAAGTTAACACACATCTAGGAATCTACAAGGCCTACACTGTTCACACATTCACAAACAATCGTTAAAAAGAATCTATACAAAGGCAAGAAAATATTATAAAAGACTAAATTAAACAAGTGACAAAAATATTGTCATCAGTGCTGCAACTATTCTGAACAAAGGGTGTTTAAGTGATGTGATAACCATTGTAAAAAAAAAACCATTGTAAATTAAAATGAAAAGAAAAAAAAAATGTTGAGAATAGTTAGAGACATCCACATATTTGTGCTGTTTATGAGCTACCAGGGAAGCCGCATGCGCAGAAGGAACTAAAGCCATACCTCTTTATCTTCAACGTAGCCCTTGATTTTGTAATATGCTTTTTTAATAAGGACACGTTTAATGTAATTTTTGAACTTTCCATCGGTCAGTTCTATAACTGACTTAGGTAATTTGTTATAAAAACGTATACTGTTAATAAGAGCAGTGCATTGATAATTTTCCTTCCATTGTTAATTTGACTTCCAGTGAAAAGTCTTTAAGTCATCAGTTCATCACCCATCAATATGTAACATTGTATAATACTTATCTGTCTGTTTGTCTACAGGATCGTTCGCAACAAAGCTGCCGAGAAGGCGAAACAGGCGCACAATCAGCAACAACAGCAACAAGAACAAGAGATTAGCTCAGCGCAGGGAAGCGTTGTTTCTGTAAGTGTACACACTAATATGACCCTTAACGTCAATTACTATCCAAATGATTTAATGAGAGACAGTTAGATAGATACAAGGTGTTACAAGACCCGTAACGAAGCCGTCAACCAAGCATTATGGACATCAAACTAAGTAACTTTACGCAAAAATTGTTGCTGGGAAACGACTTGTTTTTCGGGTTAAAAATCACGTTTTACAGTAGGACTCAATGTAACGCACTCAAACCACTGTGCTGATGGATAACTTGAATAGTATGGGGGTCGTGGAAGAGTTTAAAGTAAAAATCTTACATTAAAAACATGTATAATAAAATGTGAAAAGTTGGAACTTTGACCCCCAATGTCTCCGTAACTAGGAGGTTCTCAGGTATGGTCTAGAACAAAAAAAATCGCAATGACGGAGAGAACAAGTGACTTTAGGCTTCGTTAAGGGTCTTGTTACACCCATGGAGCCGCTCTTGAAAAGCCTAAGTACCTAAAAGGATTACTGAGCCTACAATAAAGACAGAAATGTAGCTAGGCAGTAATCGAGACGAAAATGCAATTCAACCATTCAAAATAAAATACGATTCTAATCGGCCTACATAACCGTTTTGGATAAGATAGTCATCAATACATTTAAGACTATTATACCTTAGACTAAAGGCCTTATAAAACAATAGCCTTTTCACACATCTAAGGATGTTTTTAACTACAAAGACACATTCTTCCCCCAGGTGATAACCCACGCAGGCAACGCGCCCGGCACGACAGCAGTCCTGTCTCCCACGACAGACCAGCACGTGACGAACACCGGGAGCTACAGCATCAACGGTATCCTCGGGATCGAACAGGTGGAAGGCCTGCATAATGGGAACGCGACGGGGCTGAAGAGGAAGAGGCATGAAGACCAGGGTGAGTGGGGTAGATGTTTTTTCTTCGTTTTTGGTGGCACTCTACTACAACTCATCTACTTGGTGTCACTGGCACGACCCAAAATTGACAGCGAAGAGGTCACTTTGGCTGCGTCTTTTGGGTCTCAGAGGGAGGAGAGGGAACATTATTGGCAACAAAGCTCCACACCCATAACCAGTCGCCTTTCCGTCTAATGGACGTTGGCCATCTCCCTCCTCTTGTGACTTCAGGACATTCGCAAATGCTTCTGGGTAGACGTTATTGAGTGGCAAGTAAGCAGGAAGTCCCATCTTAGTCAAAACTTTTCAACTATGTTTGTGGCATAAATAAGTAGTTCTCTTGGAATGGTCGGAGTCGTCTACTAGCATTCATCTTAGCGTGGTCAGAGCTTCACTGGGCCGAGTGGTCGCAAGCGTGACTTCTAAGCATGAGGTCCTGGGTTCGATTCTCGGGTCGGGCAAAGTGTTTTGGGTTTTTCCATCCAGAATTTCTCAGTAGCAACTACGGATTCATGGGTTTGGATTTGTGCCCGGTTGATGGTAATAGTCTCGCCCCCTATTATATGGGACTTAAAACATAACTGTCAAAATGTGGGTGTACTACTAGATACGCCTCTGTAACCCTGCAGGAATTACAGGCGTAATGTTAAGTAGTTTTATACATTTTGTAAATTAGAAGTACTGAGGTAAACCTACGAGACAAGTCTCCACAGACAATTTTAATCATTCTTTAATATTTGTCTGTCTGTTTGTTCCGGCTAATCTCGAAATGGTTGGACCGATTTTGACGGGACTTTACTGGCAGATAGCTGATGTTATAAGGTCTAACATAGGCTACTTTTATTTTAGAAAAATTATTAAACTCAAACTCAAAGCATTTATTTCAACTAGACCATTACAGGCACTTTGAAAGTCAAAAAAAAAGCTAAGCTACAGTCACAGTCACAAGGCATAATAACTTGCGAAAGTACTGTAGTTGCACATTCCAAAAGCGTAGATCTCTATGGAGAAGGATGAGCAAGAAACTCCATTAGGGTTCCGTGCAAAAAATTAACCCTTGAAACTGGTAACAAAATTCGATTCAAATAGGGAAGTGCCTATAACAATGGGCAAGTAGCACCATAAAACTGACTTACATAAGTTACGTCTTCTAAAACTCTTTCCTACAAACTCAAGTAGAATTTAATAGAAGTTATAATAATAAGGTCACAATTTGTGCAGCAAACTTAATAGCTTAGTAAATCTTAGCGGTCGCGGTTCATGCCCGCCACTACGGCTGAAAGGATACTAGTGATGCAATGAATTGGAAAAAAATATCGATAATTCTTTCTTTTTATTGATAAGTTGAGACAACAAACTGAACTTATCAGATTGCGCTGTGAAATTAATAATATTTAGATTTACTTTTATTATATTTTAATGCTTATGTATTTCGTTTACAAATAGTTAAGGTGGATATAATTCAATGCCATTTTTTACGTTTTATCAGCAATCGTTAATTATTTGATAAACTTATTTGTTTTATATGGATGACTGACAAACCGTTAAATTAACTACTTATAATTATAATTTAAACATTCTAATCAAAAGGAAGTAATAATTAAATCATTAAAATAATTATTAACTATTGTTTAAATAGTATTTTAAATAATTAATCATGTCTTTGAATGATGATTATCGTGAGTCTAATTACTTTCTTATCTTCCACTGTTCCTACTTGTTCTTCTGTAATATTGTTCTATAAATTATACTTCAAACCGATTCAATTAACTAAATATCAATACTTTCTTCACTTCCATGAAGATTCCCTCAGAAAACCTTCTTTTGACTATCGACAAAAAACTATCGATAACTCTACCTCCCTAGAAACTTTAGGGGGCATAAAACGGGCCTCGCCGGGGGAGGCCGCTAGTATTTCACTGCCTATACTCTACTAACATCACTTACAACTTTTCCCTATGTACTCTAGATAGAGTCTGGTAGAGCAGCAGTTTTGATAAAAGGGTTGAAGTTGAGATCAATTTTAAAGACTGTCTAAGTTTGAGCTCCGACTTTAATCAGGATTTAAAATTTTAATTGGCTATATTTTCTGAGGCTTTTGTGAGAGTATTTTTTGCTGATTTTTAGTACCGAATTCACTGACGATCGACTATTTTTCAACCTTATTACTTAGAGCATAAGGGTGAAAAGTGGCAGGCCGTCAGTGAATTCGATAGTACATCATTTTAGTGAAAAGTCAAAACATACTTATGTACAACCATGATAACTGGGTACTATTAATTGCTTGCCATCATCATCATGTAACAATAACTGTAACACGTTTGACTGAAGATTTACTGATATTACGTTTATGTAACTACCTCGTTGGTCTAGTCACAAGCGCAACTGCTCAGCATGAGGTCATGGATTCGATTTCCATGTCGGGTTAAATGTTCTTGGGATTTTCCATCAGGAATTTCCCAGTAGCAGCCACGGAGTCTGGATTTGTGGCTGATTGATGGCAATAGTATCGCCCCCTATTATATGGGACTTAAACATAACTGGCGAAATGTGGGTGTACTATTAGTTACACCTCTGCCTAACCCTTTGGGGATTACGATGTAATGTTATGTTGTAACAGCTAGTTCTGAGTGTTAGCCTCAAGTGTAGTCGCTGGACTTGAGAAGTTGATTCCATTCAACTACGCTTGCTTTATCTAGAACATTCTTCTTGAAGAAACCAGTTTATGTAAGTACTTTCAGGGCAAAAAAAAGTGTAACGAAAAACGTTTAATAATAAAATCATTGTTTCAGATGAAAACCGGGACTTCAACAGCCATTCAGAAGACGATGTCAAGAGACAAAGAAGTCATTATAATGGCGACCAAATATACTCTAACGTAAGTACCAAATATTAACGAAGCATAATCAGCTTCCTGCCCTCGTCCCATGTTACCTGGGTCGGCGCAACACGTTGTTTTCTTCCATTCTCCTCTATCAACCATCACGCTATCATTTCCTCCTATCCAAGCATTATGGAGGTTTCAATTAGTCATAATAATCAAAATAATTAACAGATTTACAAATTCGCGAAAAAGAATTACAATGCGAAAATGAGATATAAATTACAAGAATAGTATGATATAATAAAAAATGTAGGAATTATGATAATTGATATACTTAATGTAAACTGTTTATCTGTAATATTAAGTATTCCATATTTTTTTTAAACCATTTATATTGCAATGCCTTAACAGGCAACTAAGTTCTAAAAACCTATTACTTAACATCATCAAAATACTGTACACCTTAGTTCGCATTAAAAAAATTGAATTTGAAAATTTGAATTTGAAATATTGTTACTACATAAATGTTATTTGACAAAACCGGTATGGACAAAAGGCAGACGCGACTCCGAATACCGGCCTTTGGCAGATAATGTATTGAAATAGTTAGCAGAGCCTGTCAACTCTTCTCAGTAATTTCCAACCAGCATCATCATCATTCAGCCGGAGAAGGAGCTCGTGGCTTAATAATAACAGCTGCTTGGATCAATCTTCAGGTTAAACCGCGCTTGGCTATGTTGGTTCCTGAATCGGTGATCACTCATTACATACCGAGTTTCCTCCGTGCCTCGGAAAGCACGTTAAGCCGTTGGTCCCGGCTGACATTTGTAGATCTTTGACAGTCGTTACAGGTAGTCAGTGGAATGAGAGTCTGACAACCAGTCTTATCAAAGGGTGGTATCACCCAGTGCTAACTAGCTTGTGGAGGTCAGATAGGCAGTCGCTCCATGTAAAATACTGGTATTTAGCTGCAACCGGTTAGACTGGCAGCCGACCCTAACGTAGTTAGGAAAAGGCTAGGCAGATGATGATGATCGCCATTATGCAGCTAAAAGATGTCCTGTCCACTGCCTGTAGTTTACATTACTACTTAAACAAAAATACCAATGCATTGTCGATATTGTACAACAAAAAGCCACATTCCTTTCCCCAGCAACGCATTAAATTCCGATACACCATCCAAAAATCACGCACGATTTAATTGTACTTTTATACGCACGTAATGGCGGTCGGAAGTGACGTCATTAGCGCTAGACCGCCGCCATTCGTCAGTGAACAAGATGGCCGCTGAATTTACGCGCCAATTCGCGCCAACGACGACGTACGATCGTACCGTACTTAATGTGATGTTAGCCGGATTGTTAATTTGTGTAAATCTATGGCTGTCTTTAGTTTATGATTACATCTTCATGGGTTTTGCTGTGATAATTGGTGGGCAGAGTTGATAGAAAAGATAATGACAATGAGTATCAAAGACGGGTCGAAAGAAATGACTAGACAATATCTAAATTTTAGCCTCGTGCGCCTACCTATACTACATTGTTATGTCTTACTAAAGAAAAATGAATCTTTAGACATAATTTTACAGTAAAGTTGGATAGATGGCTACATTTAAATATCTGCAGACTATCCTGAGAAAACCTACAGTTCCGACTTTAATACACAGTCATAGGATAAGGGAAGGCAAAAGAAGAAGACGCTCCATCATCATCTTAGCTTTACCCAACTATATTGAGGTCGTCTTCCAGTCTAACTAAATGCAGCTGAATACCATCAAATTACGTAGACCGACTGCCTAACTGATCTTCGTAACCCAGTTACTAAGTATTAGCCCTGGGTTGGCTTTGGCTCGGAACTCGAACAACCAGTCGCTTGCCATCCTTGAGGACTTCTCACTACCCGTAATAACTGTCAAAGATCTACAAATGACAGCCGGGAGCAAACGGCTTGATATGATGCGCGAGGCACGCAGGGGTTCCAATAAGAAGAGATATCAGTTAAAATGTTTTACTTTCAAAATCAATAACAATTTTTTTTCTTTATAGCTCTGGTCATCTTCAAAATGGAGTCTAAAAGACGAATACAAGCTACTATCAGAGCTTGGAGGGGCCGCCGGGGGGGCTACGGGTTACTACGGAGAGCTGTTCGACACGCCTTATGAGCATGCGGCGCATCCACATTATACACCACATTCAGGTAAGTGGTACTGGTTTGTGGTGATGGGTTTAAGGTTGTGGTTTTAGTGAAGCTCCTATGTGAACATACAGCCTGACACTGAACTGCAAATTGCAAAAAATGTAAGAAAATTTTAATTTCCCAGGCTACACTGGCTACTTTCATTTTACAACTTTCTATCAGGTGGGCCCTTATACTGTTTGCCAATCTAACTCAAAGCAAAAATGTTGACCGACGTTATGGTAATCAAGTACGTCTCATATGTTGTTATAGCGGCAATAGAAATACACATTCTGTGAAAATTACAACTGTATACCTATTACGGATCATGAGATACAGCCCGCTGACAGACAGACGGACGGATGGACAACGGAGGTTTAGTAATAGGTAGGTTGGTCGCAGAACCCTAAAAAATCAACATCAGTAGATCTTACAGATAACTCGTATTACTACTATTAATGTCTTCTGACCAAAGACACCGCAAACATACATCTTTCGCGATACAAAATATTCCCATGTGATAATGAAGGTGTAAAATAATCAATAACACAATAATTGTTGAGATGGGTTACCGCGTAATGGGCTGCGGTTACACGGAGGCGATGGGAACCGGTCGGTTCCATTCATTCATACGTTCAGTTCATTCATGAAGATTTTGAATCTTATTGCTGTTGTTTGTAGTCGGTTAAGAGATTGCTGTGAATGAAATTGATATCATGATTAGTGAATATAAGTCGAAGGTCAGGTGCGTAGTCGTTGCACTCGCAATTGGCGTGTGTGTAACTGTGTCTGACGAGATGTATAAAGGTAGACGAAGTCGAAGTCGTAGAACTTCGTCCTAACGAAGTAAAAGGAGTATGTAAAGATCGTAGCAGGAGTGCCTGTCTGGCATGTGCCAATCTCAATCAGATCTTATCCACAATTTTTAATATTCCAAAATATTTCGTCCAAAAACTGATAATAGTAGGTAGTATAGACGAACGAACGACGAAACGAGTAAGTAGTACTATGAATTAAATACCTTCAGATAGGTTTACACTAAACCAAGAAGTTCAATCCTGTTCTTTTGGGGTCTCTCCAATTACTGCAGACTGGCCATCAAGTCCAAATATCAACTCCTCGTCCTTTGCGCAGAAGAATAGCTCAGCAGGAATCGCGACTCCTGTCCACGCGCGAATTTTCCTCAACCAAATATTTTTTCTTAATCCAACAACGTATTCTCCCACTACTTTGTGGTAACTATTATTTAAGCAATCTTTCTCGTCTTCAAGAAGTATATCACCTTCGCAATTTCAACGTAGCCCTTCATTAAAGTCACCGCTAGCTTCCATTGACCTCTCTAAAAATAAATCTTCAGAGAAATACTTTCTTTCTCCCACAAAATAGTCGCAACCACATCCTTGTGTGTGAATGGATCGCGTAGATCCCTCTCAGTAACATTAGCTGAGTCGGCGCGTATCATGGCGTGTGTAATACGATGCGCACGAGTTCTATTATTGTAGACGCGCGGCCGATTTCCTTGGTTAAAAGGTCTGTGGTTTATATTGTTACTTTAATTAGGTCTAGATGCTCTGTTGGTTGGATTATGGGTGGTGTCATGTTGTTTGCTTGTTTTCAATTTTGTTGTGACTTTTTCTTTTTTTCTCATGTGGTTAGTGCCTGACCTGGTGTCAGAGTTTTTATGCCGAGCATGGCCCTCTGACTTGGCTTTACATGCCGTCGAGGAATATCTCTCAGGCATGCTGGCTTCCTCACGATGTTTTCCTTTACCGAAGCAAAGTGATAAATTGTGTAAAACGCACATGAATCCGAAAAATTAGAGGTACGTGTCTTGGATTCGAACTTGAGACCTATGACTTGGCAGTCCGACGGTCACATCACTAGGCTATCACTGTTAACTGTGTGTTGTGATTTGTAAGCATACGAGTATGCCTCTCCAACATACAATCTACATGGTGTAAGGGACATTAACGCGCAACTTGTTACCGCGACATTAGTACACGATTCTAGAGACACACCTGTTTTTGATACAAAAGAGCAGTGCCAATAAGGACAAGGTGCATAGAACAGCTTTTTTAATCTGATAATAGTCTTTAGATAGTATCATGTTCATTGAGAATTGTGGCATTAAATTCAAATTCATTTATTTTACGACAACTAGACTAGATACAAAGGTTAGTAGTATACAAAACTTAGAAAACTATTGTTAGTACTTAATTAAGTCCGCCTATGTACCACTATTGTACATGAAGTTTAAATAAATAAAATTCTACGAATCTAAATCTTAGGGCACCATCAAGTGCCAAACTAAGCGTCAACAACAGTAAAACACAAATCAACAAAAACTTCAAGTACGAAGTTAACACTCAAACCATTCAATCAGTAACAGTTAGAAACAATCAACGACAAAGTAACGGAGGTAAACTTGCCATTTCGTTCAACTCTATAATCTTCTATAGAAGAGCCATCATTACCCATTGTCACGCCCTGAAAATTGTCTGCTGCGGTGGCAGTCCTCATGCCACCATAACTGTTGGCTTGACATGGATTTTTGTGGGTAATGTCTGGGTTAATGGGAATTTGGGCTATGGTGACATTGTTGGTTGGACAAAGAATGTTTGACATCTAAAATTCTTTTGGAGTCCTTGGGGAATTTTTGGATACAGTTTCTTTTGCAACATTGAAAAATAGTCAAGTGGTCTTGTTAAATTGAAGTGGAGGTCCTACCTCTGTATTTCATAATTTTGTGCGTGTGTGTCGCGGTGGTTTACACTAGGGCCTAGGCGACCACTGCTATGTGTGATTCGCGTTTGCCTAATAATTTTAACGCATTTTTTCAATCCCAGTAGATGCAACTATCGAATGTTATATGTTTCTGCCAACTATCATCATCATCATTCTTTTGCCCTTATCCCAATTTATTTGTTTCTGCCAACCATTAGAATTAGACACTAAAATCAATTTTGTTAAATTATGAAATTCAGATTACAATGAATGGATAACATGACAATATAAAAGAATCGAACACGCGCAACAAACAGCAGCCATGCAGAAAAAATCATCAATGAACATAAATCTCTCAAAAATCTTTTAAAACCTTAATAAATTTGACCACACATAAATTGTAACCGCTCACAAAACGCTTCGAAGCCAACATAAATCACAGACAGTCAACCTTTTTCAGGTTTCAGTTGAAAACTATTCGTTTTCGGCCCAAACAGTATTTCAGGCTTGATTTAAAATACGGGTCGTTTCGCCAGAGGTTCGAAGGTTGCTCTTTTGTGAGGCAGATTTGTTTCATCTGAAATATAGTATGAATGAAATAGAAGATTTTTTTTTTTATAAAGATTGTCATCTTTACACAAAAATTCTTCAAAAAGTCGAGGATTGTCATCCTCGGCTTCTTTCGTCCAGGACATGCAGCGTGTGAAGTATAAAACGGTCCTATCAAAAAGCTCTTTTCAATGTCTTCGCAATTTTACATACAAACATAAACTCACGCATTTTGTCCATGGGGATAGGCAGAAACCACAGAACGTCACCTAATACTAAGATTCTTACATACCTACTCAAAACTGTTTTAAGCTTTCACGGTTTTTAAAATAAACTCTTTCACGGTTTTTAAAATAAAGTCTTACATACTCCTTTCGTCTCGTCCATGTCCATACGTAAAAAAAAAAACGCAAATTCGTCATCATAAAATGCCGTTGCTAAAATGACACAGGCCTGCTCTTTGTGGGAGAACGTGGCCTGTTATTCATCATGCAGGCCCAGTATGAGTTTGTAGATGTCTCACGATAGGATTTTTGTGTTTCAGCTGTGGAAACATTGTAGGCTGATTATGCTAAAGCGCTGATGGGGTCGAACCTAAGAGCCGTTTCGACCGGGTTACCTTAGACCTATAAACAATCACTCTTACAATTTGTGCTCTTAAATTATTTCTCTTCCCTAACTTTGAGAATTGATATCGTCCTTAGGGTTCCGTACCCGAATGGTAACCAACGGGACCCTATTACCAAACCTCCGCTGTCCGTCCATCCGTCCGTCCGTCTATCTGTCAGCGGGCTGTATCTCATGATCCGTAATAGGTAGACAGTTGAAATTTTCACAGAATGTGTATTTCTGTTTCCGCTATAACAACAAATAATAAAAATAAAAGGGAGCTCCCCTACTATAGTGGTACGGAACCCTTTGTGCGCGAGTCCGACTTAGCCGGGTTTTTTGAAGTTTCTTTGAGGTCACAGGTAATTGCTACATCTGAAATACTGGTGCATCCAGTCAGACTGAAAACCGATAGCGGTGGATGATGATGAATTAACGTAGCTTTTTTTTACACCAGGAAATGATCTTTCAGCCTTAATCTTTATCAACCACGATAAATTACGGAGTCTATCGTTGTTTATATAATTATTCTTGATTACTGTCAAGCTCTACTTAACTAATTAATATGCGTTACTTGTAACTATGATTAAATTAATACTCATAAAGTGCGGTCTTGTAACTGATTTGCATTTCATTGATAGAGTTGTTAAGTCTGATGCAAATGAGAACAATTTTTAGAATTGAAGTGGTAGGTATGTTACGTACGTCTATGAATTTTATTGTCTCAATGGCCCAATGTTCGGATACAAAGCGAGGGTCAGGGTACCTGATTCTTAGTTTAGCTTATACTGTCACTTACGGGATATCTTCCGAGATTGTTTATGATTTTGAGCTCCCGATATTTCGAAGCTGTTGCAAGTGCCATGATCGCGGGTTGGCGCAGTTTTAAAGGGTGAAAGTTTAAAACAGGTTTTCTTAATTCTGGAGTCGCCAATTACGCTAAGCTATGGCAATAGGCGCTCCCCCTGTGCCATATGGGTGTTCTATAGGTACACGTCTGCCTAACCTTTCGAGAAAATACAGGTGTGACGTCATGTTTAGTATATCTAGGGTTTTAGAACTAGTAGATGCCGCCATCTTTTCTCTCATCTCGATGGAAAAAGAGCATTGTAAGTATGTCATGTACATAAAACGATATTTATGCTGTGTGCTATTTTTAAGTTCGCTGTGCAATAAAACCTCAGTCTCTGAGTGATTTCTTCCACTATAGGACGTGTTTATAAATTAATAACATGTAGTTTCCTCTTCTCTTTGGCAGCGCACAATCGTCTGCCTACGTTAGGGCAAACATCTCTTCAACCGCTCTGTAAGCTACTTTATAATACAGTGTACATTACTTGTCCGATTTGGCATACAAACGCGCGATGAAAATCTCGAAGACTTTAGTTCACTTGTATCACTTGTCATCACATTTTGTCGCATTTACTTCGGCATGGTGCTGAGTCCTGTTATACAGAATGAAGAAAATAACGACTCAGAGCTGTTTATGACCAGCACATGCCGATTCATTTTCGTTAAGTGTGGTCTTACCTTTATATATGAGCATTAGTGCGCCATCTTTGTTTACCAATTCGGGCAAGTAAAGAAGCATACACTATACCTTATTGCAATAGAAGAAGATAGAGCAATATCCTAAGCTGTTTATCTTGTTGCAGCAACGAACGACTCCACGGGTTCGAACGGGGGAGCGGGCGGGGAGCCTCCGTCGGCGGCTGCGAGTCCTGACGCAGCAGCGCTGGTGGTGTTACAGCCGCCTGCACCACCCTACCCTCCGTATGCTCATTATGATGGTAAGTCAAACTTTATTAAGGTCAACGCAAGGCTGAAATTGCCAAACCACTTTGGGCTAACGTGGTGATTAATGCTCGTGCCTTCTCTGTATGAGTACCTTTACCCTACAGTGGGGTAGTTGCAGGCTGATATTATTTATAATTATAAGGTGAACTTTAATATAAGTAATGCACAAATAGTGGCGATTCTTTCATACAAGTCTGAAAGCTTGGCTTGCCCTTAAAAGGGTTTCTGAACAGTCTGCTCGCCTTATGGTCTTGCCTGTTTTTGGCCTCTGATGCACAAAATTGGCATCACCTTAATTCAAGTCTTTCATAATTTTTGCTATGAATTCCAAAGTAGTGTAACCGTATCGCAACTACAACAAATGATACTGTGATGCGAATCCAATGCAGTGTTTATAATAGTGTGCTCTGAGCTGCATGCTTAAAGATTGAAACATACTTGATGTGGAAGTCCGTGGCGACGCTGAGGAGCAAATTGAGATAAGCCTATGTAAAGCAATTGGATTGCTATTGACCGAGTTGATTTTTTCCACAAAGACAGACAAATGTTGCCTGCGTTATTGCTGTTTCATACGTTTACCATAAATAAAGTTGGGAAAAGGCGAGGCAAAGACGGACACATTGAGGTGCATGAAAAGATATACATATAGGTACCATAGATCAAATTAAACTAGTGCCCATTCCACAATGTATTTTTATGAATCTCTTAGAAATGCTTAAGTATTACGAGTAATAAACTTACATCTAGGTTATAGCATTCCATGCTTAAGACATAAAATGAGCGCAAAGACTAAATTAGGCACTTTACTGTTACTTTATTAAAAGCTATATTCATAAAACTCGTATATAAAACATCCAAGTAAAGGGATCTATAAAACATAGATCTAGAATGTAAGGGCCATATAACTTTAGTCGAGAATAAAGTGGTGTATAAATTAGAAGGTACATAAGGTATAGATCTACGAAATCTTAACGAACGATCTCAATATTTAAAAAACCGAAAGCAGTCCTTATTGCAGCGGTTATCAAATGAACTTGTAGAATAAAAACAAAAATGACGATAATTTTAACAAAAATATGTTAGTATCCTCTTACCGCTTAGACAAAAGCACAAAAAGGAACAAATAAAATTGCGTCCCCCCTCAATAAAGATCCACGCACAGAAATAAAACAATGAAAGCCAAAACAAAAGTGGCCGAACAGATAAACAGCAAGAATCACTGTTGAGAAAACAAAAGCGTAAAAAAAGTCAGGAAAGCTTTCGACAAAGTCGAGTGAGCCACTCCGAGTCACTCCGTCGGAAATCTAATTTTCTCCTTGGACCCCGCAATGCTTTCTGTGTTATAACATCATAAAATTTCATACAGCGCCCACAGTTTTAGCACTTATGCATATTAAAGAGAGATTCTAAAATGGAGTGCCACAGGGAGCGGTGTGGGGGCTGCTCTTTACGCTTCTGGTCTTTAATCTGCCGCAATCTGCTTATCTTGGTAGAGGGTGGCAAGGGGGGCACGCAGACATCTTTAATAGCTCATTCGGGGCTCTATGCAAATAATTTTAGAGGGGGGAACGGTGGGGGATCATACGGGCTTTGTCTGGGCTAACGAACCGGCACAAGAGTCTGCGGAACAGAAGTGCTGCTTGCTCAAACGGGTTTAGGCTCACGTTTATAAATATTAAACCGAGGGTGGAAGGGGGTTGCAAGTGGTTACGCGTAAGTGTTCTGGGGGCGTGTTAGTGTTAAATTTGTTTGAGGCGTGCCGCTTTAGGCACAGCCTATTAATGTTGAGTGGTGATTCTGAGTGATCAAATTTAATGATGTTAATAAATAACGAAGCGGTTGCGTATAATGAGATTGCTGATTTTGTGAATAAATAATACGAAATATAACACTCTGTCTAAGCCAGTCTCTGAAGCGAATATTGCGAGCTAGCACTCTCGCCCTGCCCTTGGGTTTAATGGTTTCAAGTTCGATGACCGCGTCGCACAAGATTTCATATTTGCTAGTACAAAATTACTCATGATATAAGATTGGTCGGTTAGAATAACTACGTTTACTTAATTTCGGAAGCTATACTACTACCAGAAACTTTTAAGACTCCCCGTTCAAAAACGATTATCTCATTAAACGAATTTGACAGAACAATAGAGACAGACCATAAATCATTACATGACGTACCTCCTTGAGACGATAAAGGAAGGAGGAAGCGAGTACTCGGAGGACAGGCTGAAATAAAAACATTTTTCTTTTTATGATGTTTTTTTTTTCTGTTTATCAGGCAGGACGTATTTATGTAGAATGGA
The DNA here is from genome assembly GCA_950022335.1 of Eurois occulta. NCBI lineage: Eukaryota > Metazoa > Arthropoda > Insecta > Lepidoptera > Noctuidae > Eurois > Eurois occulta. Next base: position 2,211,469 of record OX465502.1, read on the forward strand.
TATTACGTAGGTAGAGTATTATAAAGTTTAGGTAGTTTTTAAACATTTCATATAAAATCTATAATCGTCTCGGTTTCTTTGTAGGAGAAAACATGGCAGGATTCATTCTGCAAGTAACTGCTGATTATAAGAATCTGTTACTGGCATACCTACGCATTAATACTATATCTAGTCATTACAAAGCCTTCTGTGTTTCATAATTCCTAACTTCTACTAGCCTATCTAATTAAAGAGTTTTCTCTGTTAGTGCATAGAATGTTACAATTTTACTTACTTAGATGTATGAAGGTGGACGAGGAGACTTTCTGTAGGTTCTGCCTACCCCATTGGAAATAGGAGTTTATCTTACTTAATTTTTTTTACTCTAACATGATTATTTATAACATTATAGGTACGACAACGTTAGCCAGTGAATACGCGTACGCGGCGCCCTACTCGCAATACTCGCCGTACGGAGGACCTTACTCGCATTCTGCCGCCACCGGTCTACTGTCCAAGTGGTACGTATCTTATCTTACTATACTATTATACTATATTGTTACTCTTTCTCGCAAAAACTGCTAAAAGAATTTGGATAATATTCGGTGAGTTTATAACCTGGATTGATACATAGGAACCCTTATTATAGGATCATTCGAGTGTCTGTCTATTTGTCCGTCTGTCACAGCCAATTTACTCCGAAACTACTGGACCGATTGAGCTGAAATTAGACATATGTAAATTGGTGACCCAAAGACGGACGTATAACGTAAATTAATGAATTTTAAACATGAGGGCTACTTTTAGGGGGTTAACTTGATAATGAAAAAAAAAGTTTTGTAAACTATATCGTGTTACATACCAAATAAAAGGGCTCAAATATACACTTCTCATCAAAAAAATCGAAACACTTTCGTTTTTATTGTTTTTGTCCTAATTTTTTACAAAAGAGAATTAATTCCATGAAAAAAAAAACATTATTGTGTAGCTGGCAGTTTGGTCATTACAGTAAGAAGAAAAAAATCAAAATTCGAAATTAGAATTTCATTTGTTTATCCTATAAATGAAATTAATCACTGTTTTGAGACAAATGTGTATTTAGGGTTGGAGTACGTTTCTCGTTTAAAAACTAAAAATTAGCGCTTGTCTTTAAACTTTTTGTTTCTTATTTCATTTACTGTGACTTTGGGACGTCTGAAAAAACTTTTTTTTCTAAAACATATGGATACTTCGCCCGCAGAAGCCGCCCAAGTGGTGGCATTGCTGGATTCTGGACTTAGTCAGCGTGTTGTGGCTGCAAGATTGCATCTAAGCTTATCATCTATTCATAGAGTCTACAAACGCTATCGGGAGACTGGTTCGTTCACGCGCCGTTCAGGATCTGGCAGGAATCGGGTCACTTCTGAGCGAGATGATCGATTTATTGTAACAACTTCTTTACGAAATCGACGCCTTAACGCTTTTCAACTGCAGCAGCAGCTTCGCGTTGTACGAAGAGTAGCTGTAAGTGACTCTACAATAAGAAGAAGGTTGAAGGAACGCGGATTGGCACCGCATAAGCCAGCGAATGGGCCGAAATTAACTGCAGACCATCGAAGAGCGCGCCTTAACTTTACACGCGAGCACCTAACTTGGTCATACCTTCAGTGGAGCAAAGTACTGTTTTCTGATGAGTGTAAAATTATGCTGTATGGTAACGACGGAAGGAACAAGGTCTACAGAAGAGATGGAGAACGCTTTGCACAATGCTGCATTGAAGAAAAGGTCAGCTATGGTGGCGGTTCGTGGACGGTTTGGGGAGGAATCAGCGCCGACGGTAAGACAGAACTTGCCTTTGTGTCTGGGCCACGGCTGCCTGCACTAAACTCTCATCGGTACATCGAACAGTGTCTTGAACCTCATGTGATGCCCTATGCACATTTTATTGGCAACGACTTCATATTCATGCACGACAATGCTAGAGCTCACACCGCGGGCGTCGTACGAGATTATCTTACCGAAGTCGGTATCTCCATTATGGTATGGCCAGCAAGAAGCCCGGACATGAATCCCATTGAACATCTATGGGATGAATTAAAGAGACGAATTCGAGCAAGAGATCCAGCCCCAGAAACACTTAGCCAGCTGCAAAATGCAATCCAAGAGGAATGGGATAATATACCACAACATGTGATCGTGACTCTCATCCGATCGATGAAGAACCGTATGGAAGCAGTAATAAGAGCTCGCGGAGGGAATACAAGTTATTAAATAAACGTTTCTTACATTTTTTTTTCATTTACGCGTGTTGTTTTACCCATTTCCTTCATATTCCATACAGGGTAAAAATTACTCATTATACAAAATACGAAACCTATGAAGACTTAATTTGAATTTAGAACAATAACATTAGGATTTAAAAACCTCATACTACTCACTATTAAATGACATTTTACATTTATTCCTAAATATACACATTTTTCTGATAATCCTTATCAAATCATAAACTGCGAGGTGTTTCGATTTTTTGATGAGAAGTGTATTTTGTTATATTTAAAAAAATAGGCGAAAATTTACCATACCCTTAACTCCGAAATTAAAGGGCCGAAAGTTTTTAAATAAAAAAAATAATTCTTTGTTAAAGGGGGCTCTGGTACGGAACCCTTCATACCCGAGTCCAACTCGCCCTTGGCTGGTTTTTTATATAGTTTTTTTCCGCGGCTCCACTCGCGTTATACACGAAAGTTAGCCCACGGGAACATTTTAAATATGTATAGCTTATGACACTCGGAGGTAATGCAACTTCTCAATAATGAAAGAATTTTTATTTTTTTATTGACTTTCCCCTACGACTAAACTTGCAACGATACAAACTTTACCTCTTCATAATATTGGTTAGTAATTGGTAGATAATTGTATAGTTACAAGAACACCAAATAAAAAGAAAAAAAGAAATGATTCCCGTTATAACGCATCAAAAACTTCAAATTATTTTCTTCTACCAATTTCATAGTATTTTATTTCCAAAAATTCTACTTTTAAGAAGCAAACCAAGGTAACAATCCATATTAATTAAACAGCACAGGTGCTAAAACACTTCCCTGAGGTATACCCTCTAAAAAGTGACCGTTTCAACCTGTTTAAGTGATAAACGAGTCGGATTTATTCCCAACACATCGCCATTTGTTATTCAGAGCCTGCTAAATGACCAACGGTTTAAAGGCTTTAAAATTTGGTGAACGCTTAACGTGCGTGGTGATGTCGAAGGCTTTTGGTAATCCCATGTGGATTTATTGTAGGTTGTTTTTAATTTATGGTGGAATAAAAAAGCTCGTATAAGGCAATCCTATGAAACATTTTAGTTTCTAGGAAATATTGAATCATCTAGACTGCATACGTGTCAGAACAGCTCTTTAACCAGGCTATCTTCTTTTACAAATACCAAGTTGTTGTAGTACCTAAATATGAAAAACAATGTCTTTATGATCGTACTTTGTATAAGTAACAACCAGTAATTTTCTTTGGTATATTGTTGCCATTTTCTGCTTGTTGATTTAATTTGAGTTAAAAGACAATAAAAACCGTTGTCCATTGAATGTTTACAGTCCTAGTGTCTATTTCAACCTAAATATTTCCCCTTTTTGAACAAACAATCCTAAGAAATTTCCAAGCTCATCCCAAAATCCAACAGCACTACAAATAAAAAGCCATTGCTCTTCAAATCCCTTGGAAAATTCACTGACAATTGGAATATAAAGAATCACTCGTTCAATATACTGTTTTGATTCCGCCATCAAATTACATACAAATTCCCAATCCCATAGGTACTACATCAAAGCTACTGTACTATACAAACTTAATTCTGCATCAATAAACCGAAATATCATACCAAAATGATCTTTCAATCCTAGATCGTAAAGCTCTTTATTAATTTTGGTAACAGCAATAATGTTGTATTTAGATATTCATATGGGGTCGTATTTGTAGCAAATTCTTTGAGGATTCACAGTGTTTTCGAGTAGAAGAACTTCTTTGTTTGTGGTGCTAATAATGTGAAAAGGGATTCAAATATAATTTACAAAGATATTATTAAAAAGTTAGTTTGTATCATTCGGCAACGATTATAGTTGGTTCATTGATTGTCGGTTATTTTATATCAGTTTACAAGTTTCGCCTTTCCAAAAAGTTGCCTATTTAAAATAATTCTGTAAACTTATATATATATATTTATATATATATAAATTTTAATAATAATGTAACTTTGAACCTAACCAACTAAAGTAGAATTAAAAGAAACAAATATCAAAAGTATTTCGATGAAATTATACTGTTTTGTTAAGATAAATTTCGTAAAACCAAATATAATTTATAAAAACTATAACAGAACTGGTGAAGTAACCGGTGAATCATGCCCAAATTCATTTTTATGATTTTTTGCTAATGTACCGAATTTTAATTGTTTAGGTGAATTTTATTTTATTTTTGTAAAGTAACGTAAGTTTGTATCTGTAAAGCTTATAAGCCGTTTAATGAGTTTTCGATACAATGTAAAAATTGTTTATGAAATAAATGAAATGAAAATTAGAACCAAAAATCACTTTAATCCACAACAGCTGTAGCAGTTAAAAATAAACAACAAAAAAACAACCCTGTCATCACTTTAACATAAAGAAAAAACATCATTACAACAAAATTAATCGACAAAAAATAAATCAGGGGTACACAATGGGGCCACACTCGCACATTTGTTGTCCTGTCCTTATATTTGTCCCAACGGATCCCGACAAAGGGCACAGGAGTCCCTCAGGGCTTGGATAACTTACAGCGTATTAAGTTTAAGTGATTCTAGTACGAACACTTTTAAAGTTTCGGGGGGAAATGCTTTCAATATGGCGAATGTATGGGACGAATTGATTGCTTGCATTCCATTGTTCGGACTAAGGAGTTTAAGCTTGATTGAGATTCTTGGGTGTATTGATTTCCAATGAAATCGGGGACTAGAGCTAGTTTTTGAAGGATTTCAATCAAAGGAAAATATCCCTGGACATTTCCACACAGCACCATCTAGTCCCAAGCTAAGCAACCTAATGCTTGTGTTATGGTAGCTAGATGGCTGATAAACTACATATATATATTTTTTTTTTTTTGTAAATACATACATATTATAGATAGAAAAACACCCAGACCCGGAACAACTACTTGTAGGTCATATACAAATATTTGTCCCGTACGGGAATCAAACCCGCGACATGCAGCGCAGCAGTCAATCGCTTGACCACTGCGCCAACCGTGTCGTCACTAAAAAAGTATCTGAATCACGTTGTATAGAAACCGTTTTTGGAATAAGTAAGATCATCTTCTCTATTATGTGTATGAGTATGATTGTCGTGTCCTTCCCGTGCTGAACTGAACCTAACCAATTGTTTTCCGGTTGAACTTGCCTATACGCGAAAGTTAGGTTTCTAGGGCTACAAGAGTGTATACAAGCTTTGAATACTCACTGTAAACATGTATGTACATGTATGTGTGTTTCATCGAAAAATTTGGTCTTTCATTATCACCATCAATCACAGCCCCGGATGCACCCACTGCTGAGTACCTATAGACCACTCTTTTTTGTACCAATCTCCCCGCTCCTGTGCGAACCTCGTCCAGGTTTTACCCTCGATTGTACCAATGTCGTAAATAAATATTTAATTGGTTTTTTATACTGCATAAATTAGTATCCATATTTATTATATTTTTCTATATTCCAGATATCAACGTACGCCGTGCGAGTAGTAGTCGGCGGATAACAACGAACAAACATAAGTGATAAAACGGACACTAAACATAAATGTATATCGATCGATCATGTGAGAACTTAGTTTTATTTCTATAGGCAATCTCCTTTTGTAGATAAATTAATATATTTGTACAATCCTTTATAATATTCTATTATTATTTCCTTAATTTTTAACCATACCGCTTTGACTTTTGCTTTCTTGAACATTTAAACAAATTATATTTCATTTATACTCATTATCTTTAATTAAATGAACGTTCAGAAAGCCAAAGTTACTTCACTACGATAAGATGTAAATAATGTATTTTAATGAAAACTAAATGTAATTCATTTAATGTCATTATTAGGATTAAGAATTATTCTCTTTTTTTACCTCAGCATAGTTACAAAGTAGTGAGTAATTTTGTGTAACATTTAATTTTTAAACTTCCATTTATTTTTATTTAAGCTGTCCTGTGTGCACAATGGAATGAAGATTTTACATTTATTATACATTTAAAATCGTTATCATTTATATAAGTTATCTAATTTATTTCTTTTGTATTGTTATTAAATGTAATGCTTCCGTTGAAGCGATATAACAAACTTTGCAAGTCAACTGCTTAGTATATTATTTAGATTATTTTTTGAAATTACTATGAGATTATTCGTGTTTTTTTGTACTTTTTATATAAAAATGGTTAGTTTTTAATTATACGTGTATAGCATGTTCAAATTAGCAAGCTGTATGCCATAATTATATAAAAATAATAAGTTCAAATAATTGTTTTATTGTGAAAAAATATTAGTTATGAAATCTTATCGTTTCCGTCCATTTATTATTATTATTGATTATTATTTTCTCAAAGTTATTATTGAGATTTTTTAAATGTAAACATTTTCTCAAATCCGATGAGCATGCTTTTAATATTGTTTTAAAACATACGTCATACAGTTTAGAGAAACGCCAAAGACTTTAAAAAAATATTGTAACGTCTTTAGTATACAGCGCATTGTAATAATAGTTTATATTTTATATGAAGAAAGCAATAACATTTCACCAAAGATACAAATAGCGGGCCTTTTTCTGATATAAAAAAAAACAATAAGTCTTAGCTTTTGTTCACATTAAATTAAAATTTTAACGATTTTATATAATTAACTTTCATTAACATCTTTTGAAACTTTTTATTACTTACAATTTTAATTTTTTGTTCACTAATTGAATTTGTAATTCTTGTATTTATTAGACAAAGGTCTGAGCTGTATAAAGTATTCTACTCATTTTTGTATGATAATTATATTTTGCATTATAACTCCTTTCTATTTATTAAATAATTTGGTGTTGCTTTTAATTTCTGGAAGCATATCGTTAAGTGATCGTCATAATAATAGATAAATGACTTAAAAAAACATGGAATTTTCTGTTTAATTTTTTAATAAGTATATTTGTAAGGCAAACGCACCAGTACGAAATAAAGCATATGAGTTTATAAAATTTTATGACTTTTATTTTATAATTTTGACAGCTGTTTTCTTATAGGTCCAATTGAAACCTATTAAAGTAATCCTTCGTAACTAATGTTATAAATTCGAAAGTTAGTTTGTTTGTAACCTTTTAATGCCTAAACCACTGCATTTGCGTAAACGTTGTCACGTGTATAGAAAAGGATATATAATGGTATCTTTCATCCCGAAAAAAGTACTGTCCCCGAAGAAAACAACAATAACGTTCTTATGATAATAGATGGCGCCACGTGTCTTTCGAATCATGATTGAATTATATTATTACAAGCAGAGTACAACCCGAATTGATTATCAAATTCTAAATTAACGCGAGCGCAGCCGCGGTCAAAAGCTATAAGTAACAAAATAATATCAATTAATTGAATGCATCAATTAGCAACACAACGGGTATTGTAACATACCTAACGCTTATTACGCATACGCGCAGCCAGACCAATCATAGGGTTGAAATTAATAATTTTTGTATGGGTTCATAAAACCAATGCGCTCATACAGCGACATTTTAATGAGACGAGTGCAATTAGACAAAAAGGTGGAACCAATTTTATAGTAGTCAGATTTTCACGGGACCTATTGAGTTCCTAGAGGTATGGAGAAAGTTAAAAAAAAACTATTTTAATAATAATATCGGAACATAGAAGGGGAAATTTTCGGAAATCCCTAGGCATGAGGAATCTTTTTTATCACTATTTAGACTACCGTGTATAATAAAAAAGTTGGCAGTTAATAACACTACGAACCTTCTTTGTCAAGAAGAAAAATGTTTAATATTCTGACGTTCAGCACTTTTGGGTCAAAACGTCATTCAGAAAAGAATTTTGGCTAAACGGAAATTCGAACGGTGAATTTATCTGAATTATTTAAATCATCTGTTTACAGTGAAATGTAACATAACCAGGAAAACCGAAGTCTGAATTCGAAATAATCCAACTTGTATGCCTTTTTTTGTGAACTCGGAAAATACTAGTCTCATTTTGTGAAGAACGTAAGCAGAAGATGCTATAATGCCTGCCAAGAAGAAAAAGAAGGTAATAGAACGTAAACCAGTTCTACCTGCAAGTTCATCGCCAACGGATAAACGCAACGAAATCGGTCATACTGCTGTCGCCAATGCCATTTGTCCGGACAAGAAGCGAGCGGTAGGCAAACCAGAACCGTTTAAGAAGTTCGGCAAAGCAAAAGGCAAAAAAAATAAAGAAGATGTTTAATCGACTTGAGATAAAGAAACTACCAAACTATAGATCCCTCAGAAAATGAAAGATGACAATGATGGCAAAGCATCAAATACGATTCAAACAAGCACAATGTGTAGTAAATGAGAATTTATTATGTTCTACGAAGTCAAAGAGCTGACAAAACTTTGTGTGGAATTATTATTGAAAATTCCCAAACAGATATTTGATATAGCCAGCAAATTAAAAACTATCATACACGGAAAAACTTTTCAACAAGAACTTTAAATAAATAATTATAGATACGGAAGAACAGGGATTTCATAAACACCAAAATGTCTTTTCCTATTTCGTCTTTCACAAGGCATTTGGTCTTACACATCACTCTTTCCATTATGGAAACAATGTGGGCCACAAGGCCAAATGAGGATGAAATTGATGAAGAGCAATTAAGCCAAAAATCTAGGCTTTTCTACCAGCTAGTCATACTAATGGCGATATCATTCTTCAAAATGGGAGTGTTTCTTAAAAATAAATTATATGTTAAAATGTAGTTAGGTAGTTCTCTAAATTAATAAAAGCTTGACTGTCTGAATTTATTATATGTTATTTGTAGTCGCTTGGTTGAAAGTAAACCGAATGATATTTTAGACAATTTACACGTAGGTGTTAGTCTCTTTTGGTTTTTGGAGGTATGAGGAACAGATTGCAAATCAACTTATCTCCTTCGAAAAGGGAGGATCCTGATGTCTGGTGGGCTACTTGGGTGGGTTTCTTGTACTCGTATACAAGGTGTAAACGGACTTTGATGAAGCCGTCAACCAAGTATACTTTACATCAAACTAAGTCACTACGCAAAAATATAGCTGGGAAACGGGTGGTATTTTTGGGATGAAAAATCACAGTTTGCGGTGGAGCTCAATGTAATGCTCTTAAAATATTGTTCTGATTGATGCATTGAATAGTACTGGGATTATGGAGATATTTAAAGCAAAGTTATAACATATATAATAAAAAAAAAACTTGGAACTTTGACCTCCAATATATTCGTAACTAGAAGGTTCCCGGTATGGTTCAGAATGAAAAATGATCGCAATGATGGGGATAACAAGTGCCTTTCTTCTTCGTTAAGGGTGCACATTACACCCATTATAGGTGTCCTTTTCTCGCGAAGAATAAAATTATGATTGTGCAATGCTGGTTTTCTAGTTGTATGTTTTTGTATAGTTTCTATTCGTGTGATCGCATTGTTCTCCTAAACTATGCAACAGATTTGACGTGGATTTAGCAGATGTTTACAAAAACAATTTATCACCATCACCACATCCACAGCCCGACTACACCCACTGGTACCCTATAGGCCTCTCTTTGCTTGTGCGAAACTCCACGTTCTTGTGACAGCCTCATTCAGGATATTCCAGCAATGGTAAAGTTACATAATGAGTAGGAAATCAGGCTGTATAGTCCTAGGGCTGCGGGACTGTCCGAAAGAGATTCCACGGCCCTGGAACATAAAGGGCCAAAGAAGGAACATGGGTGGTTTTTAGTCAGTAAGAGTCTGACACTCCCTTCCGCTCCGCCCAGAGCGGGAGGGGTCATTTGATAATTTCCCAGCCTCCAAAAAAAAAAAAAGGCTGTATAGTCCTGTTGTAAAAACTATGTAAAGCAGGTATAAGATAAGATTTGTTTTTTTTTTATAAGTAGAATATCACAGATATATAAATACTATATTTATATTTTTTTATTGTTGACATTCTGAGAATATTTATTCATCGACTTGCTTTGATTTTTGTAATTTTAATTAATGTATTGTTATAATTTTATATAATGCAGGTATTTGTTGCAAGTAATTAACTGAATTTAATTAAAATTGATAAAAATATTTGTACGCCAAATGGCAAAACATCTATGTTTTGCCATTTGGCGTGTGCTCTAGCACATACGAAAATGTAACATCTCACACACTCTGTAATTACCTATGATGACAAATAAACATTCTGATTCTGATTCTATATATCTGTGTAGAATATCTTCACGGTGTTTTCTTGGTGATGGTGTTAGTTCGTCAGTGGTGACCAGAATAAACTTTCGGCCCAAGCATAGCACTTATAACACAAAAGTTAAAAGTGTGGACCTAGTGGTATCGTCCCCCAGTGGCGACGGTTTCGGGGACATCCGTCGCCCTCTATCACACCCTTCATCACCTGAGAGTTGTATCGTCCCCGACTTTGAGTTGTAGGACGTGGGTGATACCCTAGGTAGTCGCATTACTCTTTTCGTATCGATGCTACATGCATTTTACACCGTTCGGGCCCAAGAAGTGGCCATGATTATTGCGGTGTCAGAGGCTTTATAGAGTGCTGGTAAACGAACACTTTGGGCATTCCAACAGGTGGACCATAGTCTGATCGGGGGCGCCGCACTTGTAGTTGGAGTTAGGGGAAATAATAATACCCTATTTCGTCAGATTATGCTAGGAGCAGCATACTTGGGAACGCAATTGATTCATTGCTTTTCATTAACAGACACTGCAGTTCACGAATTTCGATTGAAACAATCACATTTATTATTTTTAATTTAATTTATTTTTATTATATTTTTAATTTTGATTGAGGACATTTTTACATTTTATTTGGCATGGAAAAGTATTGTACTAATTTAACTTTCATAGATTATTTTGATGTTTTTAAATGTAATAATAAGTAAGTATTATGTGTGGTGTGTTTTTGTCTTTGATTATTAAATTAGATACCATTATTTTTAAGTTTAACTACTAACAAAATTATGGATCGTTGTGTCTGAAGTAAATAAATTGAATTGAATTGAATAAGATGTCAGTGTTAGTTCTATAGAGATGTATGCGTGTATGGTGTGTAGCAAGCGGCGAGGTAGGCAGCGGTGAATATATGAAAACAGCAAGCAGAGCAACAGATGGAATTTAATGAGGATAGACGATAGTTACAGACGTTAGAAAGGCGAAGAACGATACAGAGTAATAGTGCGAACGGAAGCTAAGTTTATATAAGACAAAGAAAGAAAGAAATAGCTATTATTGAGCGAATTAACTAGCACGGATGGCTAGAACAAAGTAGTACGTGCGTTCGCTAGGACGGTTTGGGTGTACTGGAGCGGCGTCGCACTCTGCGCCTAACGGTATCTCCAGGCTTCCTCCGCTCACTTCGTCCCGCGTTGTCCCCCGCTGTACAGGGCCGTACTCAAGGGTCCGGACTCGGGATTATGTAGACGCCACAGTACTCCCCTGCCGAGATCGTGACTACGATCGATAGTAGTCGGGAAATTTCACAGTCCTCCCGCTCTTTGTCTTCTTACTTGTGCTTGAAGCTAGGCCGTCGGGAACTGGAACTGAAGCTGCAGTGGCTGGAGGTGTCACCCGAGTCGTGGTTGCTGGTGTCGGCGTTGGCGTTGTCATCCCCTTGACGTTGTCGTCCGCTGTGTACGCCGGTTTCAGCCTGTCTACGGTAACGGTTTGTAGCTTGTTCTGTACCATTATGTTGAATGTTTTGGAACCTCGGCGCACGACTTTGTACGGGCCTGCGTATGGTGCTTGGAGAGGACGTCGGACGGGCCCTTGGCGTAAATAGACGTGCGTTGCGGTACATAAGTCTCTCGGTACATAGAAAGGACGAGGTGAGTGCCATGAAGTCGGTGTTGGTGCCAGCTTACTCATGCGACTGCGCAGGCGATCAGCGAAGTCAGTGACATCAACTTCCTCTTCTAATGCCGTGTTGAAAAATTGCCCAGGCAAGCGTAGAGGCTCACCATAGACAAGCTCCGCTGCTGATGATTGGATATCGTCTTTCCACGCGCTGCGAATGCCCAGTAGCACCATGGGAAGAGCTTCGGTCCACTGCGATGACGCGTGACAGGTGATGGCCGCCTTGAGTTGCCGATGTAGGCGTTCCACCAACCCATTGGCGGCTGGGTGGTAAGCAGTCGTCGTCAGGTGGTCGGCACCAATCAGTGCCGCGATGGACTTGAAGAGGCGCGACTCGAATTGGCGGCCGCGATCGGTGGTGATACGTGCAGGGCAGCCGAACCGTGCGACCCAGCCAGAGATGAAGGCTGACGCACAGGTCTCGGCCGTGATGTCGGCGAGGGGGTACGCCTCAGGCCAACGGGTGAACCGGTCGACTATTGTGAGGCAGTACCTGTGGGAAGCAGACAAAGGTAAGGGACCTATAATATCCATATGTATATGCTGGAAACGAGCTGTTGGTGCCTTGAATTCTGTAAACGGTGCGGTCGTATGCCTTGTGGTTTTACACCGTTGACATTGGTGACATTCCTTAGCCCATTGTCGACAGTCACGCCTTATGCCCGGCCAAACAAATCTAGTTGTTACTAGTTTCACTGTAGCTTTAACACCGGGATGACTGAGGCTATGAAGTGATTCAAATACTTGACGTCGAAAGGAATGAGTAACGTAAGGTCGAGGATTGGATGTAGAAGTGTCGCAGTATACTTGCGTTGTGGCATCAGGTGTGGAAACCTTCTGCAGTTGAAGACTAGATCCTTCCACGAGTAGCGCTTGCAGCTCTGCGTCTGTGTCCTGGGCTTGGGCTAGGCGGTGGTAATCAAGGGGCGCGGCTATTTCTTCGATGCGGGAAAGAGTGTCAGCTACTACGTTGTCTTTACCTGCGACAAACCTTATGTCAGTTGAAAATTGTGAGATGAAATCCAAGTATCTGAACTGTCTCGGTGTACATTTGTCCCTTCGTGTGGTGAATGCAAAAGTAAGTGGTTTGTGATCGGTTAGTATGATGAATGGCCTTGCTTCTACCATGTAGCGGAAGTGACGTATAGCGTCGTAAATCGCCAGCAGCTCGCGGTCATATGGACTGTACTTCCTCTGTGATGGACTGAGTTTTCTTGAGAAAAATGCCATGGGTTGCCAGTCGTTACCTTTCCGCTGCTGTAGGACAGCTCCGATGGCTACGTCTGATGCATCGGTTTGTATAGCCAGTTCTGCACTGGGATCTGGGTGCACCAGCAGAGTTGCCCTAGAAATACTTGACTTACAGTCTTTGAAGGCTTCGAGTTGTTCAGTCGTGAATTCAATCGGTTTTGACCCTTTGCTTTGCCCGGCCAGCATGGTATTTAGAGGTGCCTGCTTCGCCGCTGCGTCTGGAATAAACCTTCGATAAAAGTTTAAGGTTCCTAAGAATCTTCTGAGCTCTTTTGTGTTTTTAGGTGTCGGAAAGTCGAGAATTGCCTGTGTTTTTGATTTTAAAGGACTAATTCCCTCAGCAGAGACGCTGAAACCTAGGAATGTCACTGTTTTCTTTCCGAAACAGCATTTCGACGTATTTATTATGACGCCGTAGTCCTTCAGGCGTCCAAACAGTATACGGAGATGCTCCAGATGCTGTTCCTCATCAGAAGAGTAAAGGAGAATATCGTCAAGGAATCCGTAAGCAAAATCTAGGCCAGTTAACACTTCATCCATAAACCGTTGGAATGTTTGTCCCGCATTCCTTAGACCGAAGGTCATGTACGGAAATTCAAACATCCCGAACGGTGTTGTGATTGCTGTCTTCGGTATATCGTCTTCGAAGACCGGCAGTTGATTATAGGCTCTGACTAAGTCTACAGTTGAAAATATTTTTTTACCTGTAAGATCGTTTGTGAAGTCGTGAAGGTGTCGTACAGGGTAACGGTCCGGAATTGTTCGGGCGTTCAAAGCTCTATAATCCCCGCAGGGTCGCCATCCGTTGGTTTTTTTCCTAGCTAAATGTAGAGGAGATGACCAGGCGCTTTCCGACCTTCGCGCGGTGCCATTAAGCAGCATTTCGTCGAATTCTCGCTTAGCTATTTTCAGTCGCTCTGGATCCAAACGGCGCGGACGACTAGAAACAGGGGGCCCTGGGGTTGTACGTATATGATGCATGGTTGTGTGTTTAAGCGTTTGTGGCTTACCAGCTGGCCGGGTGATGTCTGGGAATTCTCGTAGCAGCTTGTCGTAGACGGTATCGTCTGCTGTGGTACGGATGGATGAAATATCGGTGGCTTTCCTAGGCTGCGGCACGTCGATACCAAGCATGGTGGTCCCATCAACGAGGCGGTGCTGTCTACAATCCACTAGAAGATGGTAAAAACTTAAAAAATCTACCCCAATTATTGGCTTCGTGACATCGGCCACAGTAAACCTCCAGCTGAATGCTCGTCGTAGTCCCAGGTCCAGGTTCAGTTGTATGTAACCGTATGTTGGTATAAGTGTTCCATTTGCGGCAAACAATTGATAGTTTGTCCTTGCTCGAGGCTGTCGTACGGCTGACTTTGGAAATACGCATAGGTCTGAACCCGTGTCGATTAGGAATTGTGCCTTTGATTTCCAGTCAGTAATGAACAAGCGGCCTGAAGATATGGGACAGTCAGCTACCGCTACTAATGACTGCCGCCAGCGTTTCCCGTCGCTTTGTAATTACACGGCTGCCGGCAGTTTTTTGCTCTGCCGCCAAAATTAAAATGGTACCAACAATGCGGGTGGTCAGCGGGTCGGTCTCGTGACCTTGACCTATGTCTAGAGGTCGAGCGGCTGCGGCCCATTCGTCCGTTGCTGCGAGATCGGTTCCTATTATTTGAAAAGCCTTGTACCTGCTTTGCCAGTTCGTCGACCCGTTTCACCAACATCTCGATGGCTGACACCGTACCTGGGGCCTCGCTTGCTGCGCATGCTGCCTGCTGCGTCGGTGTCGCAATGTCATTTATCTTGTCTGCCAGCTCGGCCACGGTCTGGAGTGTGCTGTCAGTCTGTGAAGCAATAATCGTTTGAATGTGGGTAGGTAATCTATTTGCCCAGATTTGCCTGATCAGGTGATCAGGGACTGTCGGTCCAGCTAAATTCTGCAGGTGCCTCATGAACTGTGAAGGCTTCCGATCCCCTAGTTCCTCGTGGGTCAATAATTGTTGTAGCTTCCGCTCTTGTGAAGCGGACAACCGCTTGATAAGTTCCGCTTTTAATTTTTCGTAACGGCCGCTCTCCGGCGGATTTAAAATAACATCTTTCACCGCTGCAGCGTATTGCGGCTCCAATTGACCAACGACGTAATGATATTTGGTGACATCGGCAGTAATATTGGAAATTATAAACTGACCTTCAATTTGCGCAAACCAAACAGCCGGTTCCTCGGGCCAAAAAGGCGGTACTCGCACGCCCACTCGAAACAGTCCGGAATGTTCCATTTGTTCTTCACCGGACTTCGCCATTTTTTCTTCGTCGGGGTCACCACTATAGAGATGTATGCGTGTATGGTGTGTAGCAAGCGGCGAGGTAGGCAGCGGTGAATATATGAAAACAGCAAGCAGAGCAACAGATGGAATTTAATGAGGATAGACGATAGTTACAGACGTTAGAAAGGCGAAGAACGATACAGAGTAATAGTGCGAACGGAAGCTAAGTTTATATAAGACAAAGAAAGAAAGAAATAGCTATTATTGAGCGAATTAACTAGCACGGATGGCTAGAACAAAGTAGTACGTGCGTTCGCTAGGACGGTTTGGGTGTACTGGAGCGGCGTCGCACTCTGCGCCTAACGGTATCTCCAGGCTTCCTCCGCTCACTTCGTCCCGCGTTGTCCCCCGCTGTACAGGGCCGTACTCAAGGGTCCGGACTCGGGATTATGTAGACGCCACAGTTCCAATTTCGGGCGCGCGCCAAAATTTTATTATGTTCATCATCTCATAATTATCATTCTCCTGCCTATATGCTTATAAAAGTGATGAAGAAGACATCTTCTTCATCACTTTTATAAGCATAATATCATCTTTCACACAGTCTATCCATCGTTTCTTTGGTCAGCATCCATAGATTGGTAAAATCACCTAACAGAACTCTTTGCTGCAGAGAGAAAAAGAACTAGCTGTCACAAAATATGTGACAAACTGATGACTTTATCATTTGACAACGTCATCAGTGAAACAGAACATTTCCATCAGCAGACCAAAATCTTCCGTAAAATGTAAATAACAGAAGAAACCGATTGCAATCCACAACTCTTCTCATATAATAACCGGTACAGGATACATGGCTGAAAAAAAATACGTAAGTCCTTGTGAAGCTAAAACAAAGGAGCAGCTAGCTGCACAAAATTCTCCCTGCCCCTCCCGCGACCCCTGTAAACCGAAATCGCCTCCTTTAATCGCTGGACTTGCAGGGCCAGCCGGTCCAAGAAAGGAACTGGAGCTGCCATGTCCCGATAGTCCAGAGGAAATTAAAAAAAGAGAAAGACTGAAGAAGGAATCTGAGGAAATTTGTTGCGCTTCAAAAAACCCTCATGCTGCCGCAGCTGCAAAAGCAAAAAAGAAGAAATGATTGACTGTTTTTGGAACACTCAACAAAATATTTCAATTTCATAAACGATTTGAAGAGAAAAACTATACTATTTGCGTTTTAGTATGGCAATAGAGGACATTGACCTTCCTTTTGCCAATAATGAATCAATGAACCTTTTTCCTTGAGTTTCAAAAGCAGATAATAATATTAAGGCCGTTTGTCATTAATAGACAGATCGACTGCCGGACCTCATCATTATTCTATTAGAAGTTATGTTCAGCTCGACATGATTCGACACAGGCTAGCGGCAAAATCGATTATGTAGAAACACATTCGCAAAAAGCTGCCCGACTTAGCTCCATTTGAACCGAGCCAACCCGAAAGTAGTTCAGCTATGGTATAGTTATTTATTTTATTTATTTATTTATTATGCTGTAGAAAGTTTGCCGATCGGCACGAATTAAAAGCAAAATATTTATTGTAATTACCACGGCTTGGCTTTGTTGTCCAACAAATACTTCCTAATCGACTGTTACTGTTTACTGTTAGCCTGTGTCATCCCACTGGTGAGCAAAGGCATCTCCCCATGACTTCCGAATGACAAACGACTGTACCCATTAAAAAGTATTACATAAAATTGTTCCAGTTGTTATGAAGAAGAATTTTGAAAAGGACAGTGTCCATTATTACCAAGCTAAAACGCAAAAAATACACATACTGAAAAGATGCAGATGCCAAATTTTTATTGACATTCATCATTTTATAGAAGTTTAAATATAAGTAAAAACGATCTAAAACTTTGTTTTATTTCATCATCATAATCATTCTCCAGCTTTTTTTTTTCGGTTGGGAAATCATCAAATGACTCCTCCCACTCTGGGCGGAGCGAAAAGGAGTGTCAGACGTTTACTGACTAAAAACCACCCATGTTCTTTTTTTTGCCCTTTATGTTCCAGGGCCGCGGTATCTCTTTCGAACAGTCCCGCAGCCCTGGCAGGCATCGGCCCTTGCGGGCCCCTCCTGTTTGCTGACATCTCTTTGAGGCGTGGCGTGGAACACGAATGCGCCGTCGACACGGCCTGTCGTCATAAGACGGACGGACGGCGAGCTAAGCCATTACTCACCGTCCACAAGCCCGCGCCTACGGTGGCCGAGAGCCATCACGGCGTGGCCCCCGACGCCCGGTGCTTCTCCTTCGGCGGCTGGGACGTGACGTTCTGACCCTCTCACGTTCCGCCACCTCTTTTGCTAGCATGACTGCTTCGCAGAAGGAGGTGACGGCTTCCCATTCCCTCTCGCCCCGGACCATGGCTTGAACCAGGGCCGGACGCGAGAGGTCGCCGCCGCCAATCGCCTCTACGAGGACACGGCGGTGCTCCGTCCAAGCGGAGCAGACCTCCACGGTGTGCTCCGCACCCAGGCGTTTCCTCCCGCCCGATTCGGTGCAGGTACCTCCCGAAACAACCGTGTCCGGTGAGGACCTGCGTCAGGCGGAAGGTGAGGGCGCCGTGGCGCCTCTCTAGGAGTGGCTAGAGGGGACTTATCGCCACTATCGTGGCGTGCCCTATCATTCTCCTGCTTTCATCTCCATTTACTCGGGGTCGGCGCAGCATGTCTTCTTCTTCCATACTTGTATATAACTCGTCATCTCAGCAGTCAGCTCCTTTCTGGCCATATCATCCTACACACAGTTCATCCATTGTTTCTTTGTCATAGCCATTTACATTCATACTCGAAGTTTTCCTCACAACATTTTCGTCATTCCTCTGCATCACATGTCCATACCACGATATCTGATTACCACCGGCGCCACTTTCAGATTTGTTTTTTTTTTGCTTAGCCTCTAATGTCGCACTGCTGAACAAAGGCCTCCCCATAGCCTTCCACTCTTCCCTCCGCACGGTTTTTTCTGGCCAGTCTCTCAAAAACGACACAATGACCGTCTAAACTAAGAACCAGCAAACATAGCATATCCCATTGCGGGGGGTGAGGCAAAGGGACGTAATTTCCCCGAAATTATTCACCAACGCACCGGAGGATGTGCTTAAGATGCTGAACAGTACATCTCACACTTGAGATTTGTTAATGACAGCGTCATACTAGCTGAATCGCTACAGGACTTGCAGCAGATGCTGGATGCCCTAGTTGACTCTTTTTCAGCATTGGCCTCAGGATGAACTTGGACTAAACCCAGGTTACTCTGCAGTTTGCTAAGAACAACTTTGAGAGGGGGCTAACAGAAGAATCCAGCTGAGCTAGGCAGCATTTGTAGGGTCTTCTTGTCGCGTACTCCACAGAGTCTAAAGACTAAGGTCATCAATCAGTGGATCCTGCCTGTTATGACTTATGGGGCCGAAACGTGGTCACTCAGCGAGCTGTGGAGCGGGCTATGCTTTGAGTCTCTCTGAGGGATGGCATCCGGGACGAGGTGATCCAACAGAGAACCAGAGTTGTCGACATAGCTCACAGAATAAGCAAGCTGAAGTGGCAATGGGCCGGCCATATTAGCCGTAGAACCGATGACCATTGGGGTAGACGGGAAGCGTAAGGTGGGACGCCCTGGTGCTCGGTGGAGCGACGATCTTCGCAGGGTGGTTGGTAGCAACTGAATGTAAGCTACCAGCTTATGTAACTGTGGGCTACTACTTTTATTGATTTTAATTGATTTTGTATGCTTTTGTTTTTAAGAACATTTAAAAATGTAAAATTATATCTAAATTTAAAAATTCTGTCCTTTTAATCGGTCGCGAGCACTCAAGCGGGAAAAAAAAATGGTGCTTTCGAATTAGAATTCTACCAATTTCACAACCCAAGAAACTCTGTAACGTATTATGGAGAATATTTTTTTTATTAGATGAATAAGTCGTGGGAGAATACAATAAATTGACTTACTCATATTGCTACATATTAAACGACCTACGACGTATTGTGTGTCTGATCTGCGTAGTTCACAGATTTAAAAAATAAATAAAAGAACCGAAAAACCCGAAATAACCCGAGTCTCCTACAATTGAACCGGTTTTTTTACTAAGAGAAAAAGCGGTTATTCCCGGTTTTTTAAGAACCGGGGTAAACCGTTTCGTACATTTCCTAGTTAGGACAATGATGACTTCCTTGAGAATTGCAAAGATGTTGTGAAAAATTGTGACCTATGATAGAAATGGAGGCACAGCTGGGCAACGTACTGTCACCATTACCTGGATAATTATTTATTCACCGAAGCTGTTGGCAGAATATGGACTAGTCACATTTTACTAAAGTTATGATGATAGTTGTAATGGAACTTTCCCTCGCCCTTCCGCAGGAGATCAGGAAGAAGAAAATTCTTAAAATGGTCACAGACGTACCTACTATTATGAATTGCCACCTTGTGACTATTTTACGAATTCAGTTTATTATACTCTCTACTGTGAATATAACCCGGGACTTCACGCTCAGCCGTGGCACCTGTATCCACTAGACCAACCAATCTTGTCACTTGTCTTGTCTATGAAATTATGCTGACACTGTAAGCCTTACGAGTAATTATCACCCGACTACTGGACAATGTTCCCTGTGATTTACAATTCTTTCGATTAAATACTAATGTGGACCTCGGGTCGTTCTTTTTGTCCAATTCGTCTCGCCATCTCTTATCGGTCTGCCATCGTCTTCTAGCTGTGACAGGGCTCCACATAGTGGCTATTTTGGCCAACAGCTCACTCGGCATACCTCAGACGAGGCCAACCCGGTCCCATTTCAGTTTCATGGCTTCTTGAGCTACGTCAGCAACCTGTTTTTGGACGCGCAGTGTGATTTATAAAATTATGCAGACATACTTTTTCGTAGCCCAGTATTTTTTTAAGAACAATAGACAGTTTTCCTTGTGTCATATACAAAGAATAAAATACTTACATGTAAAACCAAACGTCATCAATAGCCATGAATTAATATATCTTAAAAAACCGACGTTAAATTAAAAATGACATAAATAAATCTTACAAAGCAACCCGCTATACTCCATCAAAATGTAATTCAGTAACGCTCCAAGAAATAAACATTTGGACCAACTCGATAGTTTACATAATGCATTCTGTAAACCTTGCAGTAAAAGGCAATGGTGCTGGTACTATCTTCGAAATTCAAGACAAAGATACCCAAACAACCGAAAACACCGTAAACAATTCAGAATGTTCATTAAAGTCGTATAAATTACCGTTACCAAGAGAAATAGACCAGGCTAACGGAGGTGAAATAAAGGCATTTACATTACCTCAAGTGTTGCAAGATCTGGTTGGTCCAAAGTCAGTTACCATCGGCAGTGAAACTATCACTGTAGAGGTTCGCCCGGATAGCATCTCACCGTGCGACTTCTCTAACAGATACAGATATTGTAAAGAAGTTATACAGCCGTACTTAAAAGATAATCCTCCTGACGGTCTCAATTGTAAAGACCTACTGCTCACGAATGCTGTTCTAAAAGTAACCACAGAGTTCCCTGAAAACCAGCCCCATAGCGTATGCTACAAATGCCCCCCAGTTCCGTGCCCGCCAAAGTGTCCACCATCTCCCTGCCCACCAAAGTGCCCTCCACCTAAGTGCCCTCCAAAACCATGCTGTCCGGCAAATAATCTGAAAATTTGTTGCGGTGTAGAGGGACCCACAATTTGCAAGGAATGTACAAAACAAACTTGTCCCTCTTTTGCGTGCCCTAAACCGTATATCCCGCCATGCAGCCCGCCACTGCCATGCCCGCCTTTGTGCCGACCACCGTGCTCGCCGCCGCCAGCGTGCCCACCACCACCATGTCCACCACCTCCGTGCCCGCCCAAGTGCCCACCACCGTGCCCTCCACCAAAGTGCTGTCCACCACCACCGTGCCCGCCAAAATGCCCGCCACCACCGTGCCCTCCACCAAAGTGCTGCCAGCCACCACCGTGCCCTCCACCAAAGTGCTGTCCACCACCACCGTGCCCGCCAAAATGCCCGCCACCACCGTGCCCTCCACCGAAGTGCTGCCCACCACCACCCTGCCCACCGAAGTGCCCACCGCCACCGTGCCCGCCAAAATGCCCACCGCCACCGTGCCCACCAAAATGCCCACCGCCACCATGCCCGCCAAAATGCCCACCAAAATGCCCACCACCACCGTGTCCACCCAAGCGCCCGCTAAAGCCGTGTCCAATAAAGTGCACACCACCACCTAAGTGCCCGTCACCACCGTGCGCGTGCGGAGGACCTCCTAAGTCATGTATTAGTAAACTAATATTATCAATAAAAAGTATGACAGGCTTGGCAGGAGAAAGTAATTGTAAATGTAAAGCAAAGGATTGTTGCAAATCACAGAAATGCTCGCCACCACCCTGCCCACCAAGGTGTCCTGACTCTAGAGCTAAAAAAAAGTTTCGATGTCCGAATGAATGCCCCAATGCTAAAAACGTCTCAAATACTATACTGCACACGGACGAATTTGAGACAGGTTCCTGCGACGATATGCCACCACTCGTAATTGCAAACCACCATGTTATTACGACCCTTAAATGTGCCATGAGAGACCTCATGTGCCAAGCGTTTAAAACATCGCAAGAAACTCCTACAGTAAACAAAAGTGAAAGTGCTAGACAACTGACAAGTTTAAAAAATTCTACCTGTTTTTCTGACTCGAAAAAACCTGATGGTAAGACAATCACAAAGAAAGTAAGCAATACTTATAATAACACCAGTGTATCCAATGTTATAAACTTGGACAAATCGAATGTAGAGAAAAAAGTTACGCCTATTGAATCGCATGATTCAGAAATGAGCGCACGGTCTAGAAGCCCCTTCAGGTTTATACTTGACAAAGTAGATTCTGCATTATCAATGATAAGTGAGTCCCTGGTTTATGACCTACCGAGGCCTTCAAAGCCAAAGTCTTATAATGATCAAAATTCTGATACTCCTACGGAC
Organism: Eurois occulta; assembly: GCA_950022335.1. Taxonomy (NCBI): domain Eukaryota; kingdom Metazoa; phylum Arthropoda; class Insecta; order Lepidoptera; family Noctuidae; genus Eurois; species Eurois occulta. Next base: position 2,234,111 of record OX465502.1, read on the forward strand.
TCACAGCCACCAAGTCCTACAGATGTAGAAAACATGGTGTGGCCTCCGGGTTCCTCTCGACTTTTATCATCAATACAAGAGATGATAACGTCTATGTTTACCGGCGATGATGAGACAACTATATCATCGAAAAGGTCATCTGCTGCAAATTTAGCTTCTGAAAGTGATGAAGACCTTTTAACTAGGATAATTGATTAAATCTTCAGGTTACTGTTTCATTTTATTTTATTTACTACTCATCTGTCTAGCCTTTTCCCAACTTAATTGGGGTCGGTTGCCAGTCGACCAGGTGCAGTTGAATACTAGTATTTTACACAGATGACTATCTACCTGACCTCTACAAACCAGTTACTACTGGGCAATACGATACCCACTGGTGAGACTGGTTGTGAGACTTTCGGGCACTAACTACCTGTAATGACTGTCAAGATCCTCATTCATATACAAGGTGTTGTTTTACAATCTCGTCAAATTTCAGGAGGTTGGCATAAAAGACATAAATAATCAATTGAAGGTACGGTAGCGGGCAATAACTAAAAAGCGCTGTTTTTTTGTTGTTAAAATTTAACAGTGTTTCAGAATTAAACCCTTAATTCAATACAAATAAAACAGAATCACCCGACTACGCACACAGCGACAATGCAGCTGTGTGCATGAGTGTCGACTTCTTACCTACGAAATGCTAGCGCGCGTGAGCGCGACCGAGCAATGACCGGTAGCAATAATCTTACCCAATATTATTTCGATAATCACCTACATTATTGTCATAAATTTTGCTTGATAATTAACTCATTTTTGAGCATCGTTGGAATACGAAAATCTTACTAATGACAGTAATACTAGTGTGGCAAAGAAAAGTTCACTGACCTATTATCAGATGATTAATAAAATGTTAGTTTTGCTTTATCCTTCAACCTAAAGTTTTCGTAGTGATTTTGTTTTATTTGTGGATTAAATTGGTTGATTTGCAATTTTCCTTCCTACTTAACGGGCTTAGGACCGGCAATAATACCTACCTTAGTTGGTGTACCGATCTACTAAAAAAATGTTTTCTACGTTTATTGGAAATGGAAAGACGTGCTAGTTAAGTGTAAGTACGTGGTGATACTTTCGACTCTTAGGTATTATTGGCGTAGTTAAAAATTTTAAATCAATTTATTTACACTAATAAAATTGATTAAGCTAACAACGTATTTACAAAATGTACAAATAAATAAATTACCTACTTAAGTTACCCGGAGATATTGTTCAAAGTGGCCACCATCACACTCTTCGCACAATCGAGCACGACGTAGCTGGTTTCCCTCCAGCTTACGTAACACTAACACATTCGTTTTTAACCACTCTGCTCGACAAGATTTTGACACATGACACATCAGCTGAATCGGGGGGGGTGATGCGAATTGTCATGAAATTCAAGAATTTTCGTGAACATTCAGCATTCGATTTTATAATGATAAATATGTCACGGCAGCTGTTTCACACGATAACTTTGTGTTAAATATCTTCAATACCGTGTTGAGGTTCGTAAAACGGCGTCAGTCTATTGCCAAATATGTGTAAAATACATATTACGGCACGCTTCCAAAAAATAGGTAACTTAGATACGCTGGAAATAATGTACATAGACAAGTTTCTCGTTTGCTAAAAAACTCGAAAAGGAAAAATAAATACAGTAACATTCTATCTGCGTTCTTACTTTTGCTATTATTCGTACATAATTTCATAAAAAAACACGATCAAAGTCTTGACAAATATTACTAAAAAACTATGTTGCAAGTGTTGCAAAATGACACTTCTTAGTGCTGACCGTAAACCCAAGTTCTATCATTACGATTAAAAAGTGGTATTCAGCCTAATCGATACTCGCAATGAAATCGAGTTTAGAAAAAAAAAGAGTTGAGACTGAATTCTTGGTATAGTTTCGAATCATAAATTAATCATTTAATTTTATCTTTTTTAATAATTTCACTTAATAATTATTCGATGTGTTTGGTTAACTTCAAGAGAAGGATTTATAAATATTAAAATAAAGTAAAAACTTGCTTCTATGTAATCATTTTGATGATTATCTTTCTTTCCGTTGAACTAGCAGCGTGAAATTTGGCAAGAAATAAGTCTTCACAGTTCAAACAAAGAAAAATCTGAAAATGGATCGATTTCCAATTTCAAAATTTAAATTAAGAATACGCTCGCAATTCACAATTTTAAAGTATTTTAATTGAATACATCATTTATTGTGAATTTGGTTTTCTAATATCTGGCGGTTGGACTGGAAGCCGACCCCAACATAGTTGGGTAAAGGCTAGGCAGGTGATGATGAATATCTGGGGGTTGGATATAGAATGTCCAGGATCTCGGTAGGCATAATAAAAAAATAGTTTGATCCGTGTTTAGTACGGTTGGGTTATTGTGTTAGGTTGGGACAAACTTTTGTTTTGTGAGGATTATTCTTTCTCACTGCTGGGCAAAGGCCTCCCCTTGGCCAATCAGTCAAGAACGAGTGAGTCCAGATCGCCACGCCAGTGTTTCTTGGGCCTGCCTCGGTGACGACGACCGACAAACTTATTGTCCTATATTTCGCAATCAGCAGTGCATAGGCCGTATCCTAAATAAACATTAGTTTATTTTTTCAAAGCGGTTCACTGTGCACTCTAAAACCTCTTTTTACAACTGCAAAGTTCAGGTTATCCATCATAGGCCGTGGGCCGTGTCACTTGAGGGAGGCCGTGAACAGCTATAAGACAGAACCCTCAGGGTAAGAGTCCTACTCGCATTTCTAGAAGTTTTCTTAAAAATACAATTTTATAGTTTTTGGGGTTGCTACTAAACCAAGCTTATCTACGCATCAAAAAATAATGACGATTAAAAGTATTGGTCGGAGAAGGCAAAAGATAAAGAAAATTGGAAAGCCATGGGGAGGTTTGCCCAGCAGTGGGAGAGAACTGTCTGATAAAAAAAAAGTATTTGTAAATAGTGAATACCTAATAACCAATCCATCTAACCATAACCCAATTTTGTAGACTAAATATAATTTATCTTGGTGGGAACCAAACAAACACTATGGCCTACCAAGATCCTTGGCGTTCTATATTCAACCAACCAATAGAATAAAAATCACAATAAATTATCTAGTAACTATAAATACAATATAAATTGGAACAGCGAGTGCATTCCTAATTTAAATTTTGACATGGAAACAAAATCGGCGCGAATTTAGCCATTGATTGATCTGTTCTGTTTATTGTTGGGTCGGTTTTAATACCTACAATGCACGAAAATCTATTAAGATTACCATTATAAAAGCTTTAAAAAATATTATAACATTTTTTATTGTATTTAACGCATAAAACAAAATTATTTTAATTTTTATCTATCGATTTCTTAAATTCTTACATTTAATTACTCGATTTAATCGAAATTTACAAAACAAGAATCGATTGAAATAATCGCTTTCACACATCCCAAAAATTAAAAAAAAACAAATGGTCGTCAATTTCGAATACAAATTGAGTAGTGGTAATGAATATTACGTGTTATTGGTCCTGAATTAGTAAATTACGCTAAGATCTGGGCATTTTCATGTTGTTTATAATATTTGAAATTATATTTGTCACATTTGTTATCGAATCTTTATGCGTTTGTGTGATATAATGTCAAAAATAAAAATGTAAACACGCACTATTGGCGCGAAACTTCGACTTCAGATACCAACATTCATCATTACCACTGCTTATATAAATTGAACTATGGATGAATTCGTCACATAATTAAATGACGAGTTAATTATTATCAATAAAGTGGAGTTTGGATGTCCGAAAACCACAATTTTTATGATTTTTAGCCGCGGCCAGCACTGCTGTCAAAATGGCGATGACCGTATTTACGCACTTGGATTTTGTAAGGTGAAATTAAGAAACTTGCGCGCTAAATACAGAAGTTTTAATGGCGTTGACATATGAGCTTTTTATCCAACTCTCTTAATTAACGCACACTCATAGTATTTGATTATCAGAATATTAAATATTTACATAAATAATGAGGATGACGTATGACTTAAATGCTAGCCCCTTTCGGGGCCGATACCGAGCCAGCGGAGGTTTGTATGTCAAGCCCCCAAAGGGGCCCGTACCGAACTATATGGTTAAAGTGTCGAAAGCAATAATGATCCTTGCAAGTAATTCTGTTACACTTGTCACTTCCTCCGTGTAAACTAACCTTTTAACGTCTCCCCACAAATAAAAGTCTAGAGGCGTCAGGTCCGGAGAATGCGGAGGCCAGGCCACAGGTCCTCCGCGACCGATCCAGTGGTCACCAAATCTTTCGGTCAAGTACTCACGTACTGGCCGACCATAGTGCGCGCCGTCCTGCTGGTAGTAGAAGTTGCGATGGAGTGCCAGGGGAACATCCTCCAACATCTCCTCGACAACGTGACGCAACAGCTCCAGGTATGTGGCACTATTGAGGTACCCATCGATGAAGTAGGGTTCAAGCACGTGTTCCCCTATTATGCCAGCCCACACATTCAGTCCAAACCGCACTTGGAACGCATGCCGTGTGGTTACGTGTAGGTTATGGTCGCGGTGAGCCCACCAATGTTAGTTATGAACATTGTAGACGCCAACTCGAGTAAATAAACATTCGTCCGTGTTCCAGCAACCAGCGACAAAATGTAATACGCACGGCATTATCACCTGGGTAAATGTCTTGTGCCTTGCGGTAGTGGAACGGGTGTTGCAGTTCACGCTTCAGTAGGCGAAACACTGTGGTGTGGTGCACTCCCACGTGCTTGCCCGTGGGTCTCGCTGGGAGTATTCCAGGATGTCTTCCTGCAAGGCGACAGGCAGGCCTACGCTGCCGCGAGCTTGAGCATGCCGAGGAACGTCAAACTGCCGATGATCCCGCAGTCTCTGTGTAGCAGCCAGCATGACGCTCTGTGATGGGGGTTCCCGATCGGGAAACATTTCCGTGAACATCCGGATGGCTCCACGTAGGCTGTCTCCACTGATGGCATACAGGCGGACCATCTCTACCAACTCGACATTGGAATAGTTGTCCGTCATCTTGCACTTCGTACCTACGTCTCAACGATTTACCGAGAAGCGGAATTCGCAAAGCGCACGCACGCGTCGGCGACATCAAACACACTGTTAGTTCCGAGGCCACGGGGGCCTGGTTAGGAGCTTGCGCGGGAGAGTACCCGCACCGTGATTGGGGTAGGATTGATTACCTACGAATTGATCGTTGCGTATGCGTTTGTTTGTGTGTGAAAGCGCGGTTATAGGGCTAGTAACAGACGGGCCGCGTTTAAATACGGCTGGTTCACACTTACGGATTTTCGTAAATAAGCAAAAAAAAAAAATACCTACTCATTTTATTGTTGATTTGGGTCGAGAATCATTAGCATAATTACGTCCTTGAATTTGACGAGGTTGCAAAACAATACCTTGTATACATTTTTAAATGAAAACAACACGTAAACAAAACATCATTATTATTTCCTTTATTCATCTTTTTACAAACTTTTTACATTTATAAATATTAATTTTGAAAAAATATATTAAAAAACATTTAAAAATATAAAAAATTGTTGCCTTGTAGCCTCTTGAGCTCCAGAGAGAGGAAAGTACCGCTTTCTGAATCAAGCCCTTGATCCAGCTGCCTAACGAGAGACTCCGGAGATATTGGTTAAGCCATGGGCTGACACGACTATCGGCACAATGATCGCTGAGTCCACATCCCACATGTCGACAACCTCGCGAGCCAAGTCAAGATACTTGATTTGCTTATCTTTCTCGGCTTTCACGAGGTTCTCGTCATGTGGGACCGTAATGTCAACAAACATAGCGCGCCGCTCTGATCGATCCACCACCACTATATCAGACTTATTGGCTACAATAGTCCTGTCAGTGATGATGGATTGATCCCAGTACAATGTGATATTGCCATTTTCGAGAACTGGGTCGGGCACATACCTATAGTACGGAACTTCCGATTCGACAAGATTGTATTTTAGAGCAAGTTGCTGATGAATAATCCTGGCTACAAGGTGGTGTCTATGCAAGTACTCTCCATTAGCCAGACGAGAACACCCGGAGATAACGTGACGGATTGATTCGCCTGGACGGTGGCATGCCCGACATTGTCAACCGTGCCGTCCTTCACAATAAATCTCCGGTAGTCATTCGTCATCATAACTTCATCGATAATTGTACAGACAAAACCTTCAGTTTCCCCGAAGAAGTCCCCGGAACGTAGCCAGGCTACGGACGCTGATAGGTCTACATCGGGCCCATGCAGGGCCCGGAAAAAGCGTCCGTGAAGTTCCTTACTCTGCCGTACCTCCCTGCGGTCGTTAGTATCAAGTACTACAGGTTTGCGCCAGTTCTCTTTAGCCAAGGAGAGCGGGGTGAAGCCCTTGTCCACCGCGACCACATCTCGATGTATCCCCACGTCGGTTTCTAGGAAATATTCCCTGAGACTGCATATCTCGCGATTGTGGAGAGTCTTAGCGTTTGAAAAGGCCTCGACTCCCACACCTCCGCGGGATATACAGTCTCATAACCGAAGAACGCTGGTGATGCATTCGAAATGCCGTCAACTATGTACGGACCTTCCTATCCAGGGCGTCTAGTTCTGTTTGAGTCCATTTGAGTATGCCGAAAGAGTACATCAAAACAGGCATGATCCAACCGTTGAAGGCACGCACCTTATTTCCGCCTGATAAAAGACTATTAAATACTTTTTTCAGGCGGCCAAAGAATCGCTGCTTCAACGATTGCAAAATTGATGCCCAGCGCTTCCGACATACCCAAATACTTATAGATTTCGGTTGCTGAGAGGGATCTAAGATTTATGGAATCCGAGAGCTGAATACCCACAGATTGCACAATCTCCCCTCGCTTTACATGCATGACCGCTCATTTGTCTACACCGAATTCCATCCTAATGGCGCTACTGAAAGTTTCAGTTACCTTCAGTAGCTCCATCAGTTGCAAATCGTTGGGGGCAAAGAGTTTCAGGTCATCCATGTAAAGGAGGTGAGATATAACTTGACCACCTCTCCTCAACCTATAGCCTAGACCTGAATCCTCCAGCAGCGTGCTAAGAGGATTCAAGGCCAAGCAGAACCAAAATGGACTCAAACTATCGCCCTGAAATATACCTTGCTCTATCCTTATCGGCTCGCTATTCCTCTGGATTTGCCGACATCCTGGATAGCGAAGGACGGTCCTCCATTGCCCCATACATGATATCAGGAAGGTGCGCAGAGTTGCGTCAACTTTATACAGCTCTAGTACCTTCATGAGCCATGTATGTGGCACAGAGTCATAGGCCTTCTTATAAATAAATAAATATCCCTGGACATTTTCACACAGCACCATCTAGCCCCAAGCTAAGCAACTTAATGCTTGTGTTATGGTAGCTAGATGGCTGATAAACTACATATATACATTTTTTTTTTTTGTAAATACATACATATTATAGATAGAAAAACACCCAGACCCATATAGTCATCCAACATGTCGACAGATCCCTTCGGGAACGACGAGCCTGTTGACTAATGGCCATATCAATGAGGAGTAGCTCCTTAGTACCGCGGGACCCGTTCCTACATCCATTTTGAGAAGCGGACATGATAGAATTGTCATCAATGTGTTTGCTGATTTCAGCTCTCAAAATGGATGTAAGAACTTTATATACTGTCGGAAGACAGGGAATTGGTCAATAGTTTTTAGGCTCCGCAGTACTACCCGATTTATGGAGCAGGTGCGTTATACCTGTTGTCAGGAACTCGGGCAGCGATCTTGACTGGAACAGGGTTGCCAGGCGAGCGTGCGACCTTGTGAACCATTTAATCCAGAAGTTGTGCAGCCCATCCGGCCCTGGAGATTTCCAGTTAGGTAACGGACGGACTGCACGAACTATGTCTTGAGGGCTGATAGTGATTGCCCGCATTTCTGATACTGGATCCCACGCTCGCTCGACCCCCCGAGTCCATTCACCCTCGGTATGGCTAGCAGGCACCGACCAGATGCTGCGCCAGAACGAACACATGACATCATCATCCGGCAGGTGCGCGTTAGTCACACCTGGGTCCGGTCGCTCCCAAGGTCTATAAACCCACCTTTCACCTCTTTGGAATGTGCGATTCTGAGTATATCGATCCACCCGCTGCTTATACCTACGAATACGGTTTGTCCATGCATACACTTTCTGCTTCAGGAAGTCGATGCGCTCTGTAACACGGGCCATTTAGTCTTGAGCACTGATAACAGTCCCCGAAAACGCCCTCTTCACAAAACACATCACTCTAGGGCGAGTATTGCCCTCCCTGAAGCAGATCAGTTTGCCGATGAGTGCTCTGGCCCCACCAATACGTCGTTCAATCCTGTACCGCCATGCCGGTACGGCTGGTTTAGGTCGTGTAGCTCTGTCATCAGAAAATTTGACGTGAGCTACACGACATGCCGCTACAGCTGCACAATACAGGATTGAGTGAGCATCGGTGAGGTCTTCGCAGTTATCAAAATAGTTTGACAACTGCGAATCCAGAACAGCCACCAGCGCCCTATTTTTGTTATGCATGGGCAAATGAGGTATGCGTGGCCTAAGGTCGGGTTGCATGAACCTATATTCTCGAATTGCACCCTCCAAAGCACTCCGCATTTCCTCATTATACTGGATACTTACATTAGTAACCATGTCATTACTCACGTCATTAGCGCGATTCAGCATTGTGCTAGGCTGTGGTGGTACCACAGCCTGCGCCAACGGGGTAATGACATGGCTACATTGGCTACTCTGCATTTCAGTCCGCAAGCGATCAAGTGCGGTATCATCCAACATACGATTACGCTAAATGACTCGCACCTGATCCGACAGTCGTTGCGCCGACACGTTGACAGCTGGCTCAAGCACCTGAAACAGAGAGAGCATCCGAACACGGTACGCGGTCAGGTTGTTTCCTCCCTCTATAGCCCCATAGTATGAGCGCATGACGTTTTCATTGATGGCTTTCATCCATCGCATGCGCTGCACACTTCCACCGGGAGCTGGGAACCTATCAGAAGCCGGTGGGCCTCGAGGTCCTAAACAATCCGGCGGCCGGCGTCCTCCCCATCACTCACGATGGGGCTGGATTCCGGCGGCGGCGAGGCGGAGCTGAGCGACGGGTCCGGAGGCGGAAGGCGTGCGCGTTTTGCAGCTGTATGTCAACATTATAGTTTTATCTTGATCATTCGCATTATAATAGAGTTTTCACATAAATGACCTAAGCCATATATTATTATGTTGTATAAACTAAATTTGTTTTTCATAGTATATCAATGAAAAATAAAGTTACTGCTGCAGTTTGATGAAAAAGTCCCGTAGCTCAAAAACATGTTTTATTCAAAAGAATTTTCGCCAATATTTTTTCCTACATATTTTTCAGAATTTTCCTCCTCTAACTTTAGAAATTAGATAAGATAAGATAAGATAATTTATTTGCTATTTAGAGGGAGGGTAGGGACACATATTTTACCACTTTGGGAAGTGTTTATCTTTCAAACGATTGACTTGAAAATAAATGGTTTTAGGAACCACAATGTCATTTTTGAAGACCTATCTACAACAAAATTTTAGTTTCAGTTCTACGTATGGGGAGCCCTTAAACTTTTATTTTTTTTATTTTGTATAAAAATCGTAAAATGGTTCACAGAATACATCTAACTGTTGGTAGTTAGATGTATTCTGTGAACCGTTTTACGATTTTTGTGTAGTCCTTAAAGTTTCAGAATAAAGCGGCTGTGAGATACGGCCGGACAGACAGACAGACAGCCATACATGACGAATCTATAAGGGTTCCATTTTTTGCCATTCGGTTACGGTACCCTAAAAAGGGAAATTATTAAGACCCCGTCAGCTGATATCGTTACTTTAAACCCTGAAAACAGAAATAGGAGCCCTAGTGGTTAACAAGCTTGTTTTAGTTTTTTTTTTAGTCCTTTAATCACATCACACTGATCGTACTGAACAACTAGTAGCTCAAATTTGTATTATGTAGTCGCCGTTTTAAACATTTGTATTCGCCCACTTATTATTTCACTAGCCTATGAGAAATATAAAAAAAAAATATATAAGTGTGTGTGAGTTGTATGTAAAAATTCGTACGCGTTTTTTGTTTTTTTTGCATTATGCCGCAGCTTCTACAGTCTGATGTCCTCGCGGATACGTTGGATAGCCTATAGACCAATTTCGTCCTGGATTTATCGCTGATGGCACCTTCAAACGTACCAAAAAATAGCAGACTGCCCCGATAAAGATAGCCAGCATTTTGTAGACGGCGATGTTCATACGCTCCACGTGTTCACCGACACCCTTTAATGTTGCTTCGTTGCTCCCAGCTGTGTTCTGGTTGAACACTTCGTCTTTTTCAACCACAGATCGACACATTTTCACATTTACGTTTTAATTAGCTACCGAATAACGTAGCCCGTGAAAGGGTCGCCATGAGATGTATGTAGCCCATGGCAGGGTCGCCATGAGATGTATGTAGCCCATGGCAGGTTCGCCATGTGATATATATAGCCCATGTCAGGGTCACCATGAGATGTATGTAGCCCATATCAGGGTCTCCATGAGATGTATGTAGCCCATGGCAGGGCCGCCATGAGATGTATGAAACCCATGTCAGGATTGCCATGAGATGTATGTAGCCCATGGCAGGGTCGCCATGAGATGTATGTAGCCCATGTCAGGGTTGCCATGAGATGTATGTAGCCCATGTCAGGGTTGCCATGAGATGTATGTAGCCCATGGTAGGGTCGCCATGAGATGTATGTAGCCCATGGTAGGGTCGTCATGCTGCGCCGACCCCAAATAAATTAGGATAAGGGCATGAGAATGCCCAAAACCCAACCATGAGAAAACCCAATTTTGGGTTAAGCTCGCCGTTGTACATAAGCTATATATTGTAATGTTGTGTATATCTTTTAATGTTGTGTGCAATAAAGAATAAGAATGCTGATATTCACTATTTTTGACACCTTTAATTGAATTGATTTTCGCTCGTTTAAATACTACCCTATTAAAAATATTAGCCCAACGGTATTGGGAACAGGCTGTACACGCTGTGCGATTGTAGAATTCTCTTCTCTCTGATATTAGGGACTGCCAAACTGTTGCAGTTTAAAAAAGAAGAGTGAAAGAACATTATCTTTCCAATTCGCCATAGTTGCACAGGTATGTATTATTATATAATAATATGTATTACATACAGTTAACATAAACTAAACCCATACTAATATGAGAAATGCGAAAGTAAGTTTGTTTGTTTGTTACCTTTTCACGCCTAAACCACTGAACTGATCATCCTGAAATTTTGCATATACGTTGTCAGGTGTACAGAAACGGACATAACCACTTTTCATCCCCAAAAAAATACTGTTCCTGAAGAAAACAACAATAATGTTCTTATGATAATAGATGGCGCCACGTGTCTGTTGAATCATATTATTACGAGTACACCCCGAATTGACTGTCAAATTCTAAATTAACACGAGTGAAGCCGCGGGCAAAAACTAGTAGACCATAATTTTTAACAAAATTGTTTCTACATTAGCAAGCATGAAGCACATAAAAATCATTTTTCATGCAAGTATGACCAAATTAGATTATACTTAAAATCTTCAAGCCAAGTTTATCAAGAATGTGTCAGTCTTGAGTTTGGCAGTTTCAGTAGCGTTCATAATGAATCATAATGTGTACTGAGTACTTATTAGATCCATGCGCATATACCAAATAGTGATCTAATCCAGGTCCAGTTGAAAACCAGCGTCGGACACTAGTTGTCCGGCATTTTACTGAACTGGAACTTTTTGGCGCAGCCGTGAGGCACACAGTGTCACCTTATTATTATTCTTATTTTTTGGTTAGCTTTAAGTTTTTCTACTTTATTTTATTATTTTGGTTTTCTTTTATTCTTATTCTTTATTTTTATACTGTGTGCACTTGTGGCATGTGCCAAATAAATGTATTTTCTTTCTGTCTTCTTCTTTCTTTTTTTTCTTTGATACAGGGCTTCGTGGTTCCTTACGGTACTGCCTCATCTGAATGTAACAATCCAAGATTCGATTTTGTACGAAATCAAGTGAATCTGAACTGTTACATTACAGGTGAATGCTACCGATGAGGGAGCGCCTTTAGGCGTTTACGTGGGGCTGACTTTCATTGAGTCCGTCTCACGTTAGAAGTCTCGCGGCAATAACTTGTAGCACGATTATGAGTAACGTCGTAAGACAGTAGCGCCGCGTTTGCGAGACTTCTTCAGTGGCTTCTTCTTAGGCGGTTCTTCGGTTCTGTTCTTCGGTAACTTTAGAAAAGCTTTCTGAAATTGTCTATGGAAATTGTGAAGAGTCGGCGTTTGTGTCGAATAAGTCCTTGCGCGAAAAAAACTCTTTTTCAACGTCTTATAAATACTCTGTGATGCCGAGCATTATACTCCTGCCAGTCAGTAACACAGTCAAACTGTCAATCGTCATCTCCAAACCAAACAAATTCAATGGCAAAATGTTTACCAAAATAAGTAATCTATCCAATCCTTATGTCTGACCAAGGGCATTGCAAGAACCTGCGAGAACAGAAAAAAACGAATGTCTTACGTGTTGCCTTCTCAGGAGTTACTGCGAAGAATTGCTAGAAGTCTTCAACTTTTAGTTTTTTATTAAAAGTATGCATTACAATATATGAATTTCCACCGCCGTGCCTGCAACCACTATGTCCAACATAACCATGGCCACCGCCTAGTCCAATACCGTGCCCACCTAAGTGTCTATCACCCTGCTCGCCAAAGTGCCCACAACCATGACCGAAACCATGCCTGCTACTTACCTTATAACAATTCCTGATACCGTGCTTTAAAAGGATATCCTTACAAAAACTAGTGCTTGGAATCGTGTCAAACTTACGTATAGCATAATTATTACAATAATTGAAAAGATAATCAGGTGACCGTAGAGAAAATGAGCTGTCCACCACCGTGCCCCCCACCACCGTGCCCGTCAAAATGCCCACCTCCATGTCCGCCACCACCGTGTCCACCTTCGTGTCCGCCACCACCTTGCCCACCTAAGTGCCCACCTCCGTGCCCACCACCACCGTGTCCACCAAAGTGCCCACCGCCATGTCCGCCACCACCGTGCCCACCTTCGTGCCCATTACCACCCTGCCCACCAAAGTGCCCGCCACCTTGCCCCCCACCTAAGTGCTGCCAGCCATCACCCTGCCCACCACCACCGTGTCTACCAACACCCTGCCCACCTCCATGTCCGCCACCACCTTGCCCACCTAAGTGTCCACCTCCGTGCCCACCTCCTTGCCCACCCTCTCCGTGTCCACCCCCTCCATGCCCGCCAAAGTGCCCACCTCCATGTCCGCCGCCGCCCTGCCCACCTAATTGCCCGCCACCTTGCCCTCCACCAAAGTGTTGCCAGCCATTACCCTGCCCACCACCACCGTGCCCGCCAAAGTGCCCACCTCCATGTCCGCCACCGCCCTGCCCACCTAAGTGCCCACCACCACCATGCCCGCCACCACCGTGCCCACCAAAGTGCCCACCTCCATGTCCGCCACCGCCCTGCCCACCTAAGTGCCCACCACCACCATGCCCGCCACCACCGTGCCCACCAAAGTGCCCACCTCCGTGCCCACCACCTCCGTGCCCACCACCACCATGCCCACCACCACCATGCCCACCAAAGTGCCCACCTCCATGCCCACCACCACCGTGCCCGCCAAAGTGCCCACCACCATGTCCACCACCGCCTTGCCCACCTCCGTGCCCACCACCACCATGTCCACCAAAGTGCCCACCTCCATGCCCACCCCCTCCGTGTCCACCCCCTCCATGCCCACCAAAGTGCCCACCTCCATGCCCACCACCGCCTTGCCCACCTCCGTGCCCACCACCACCATGTCCACCAAAGTGCCCACCTCCATGCCCACCCCCTCCGTGTCCACCCCCTCCATGCCCACCAAAGTGCCCACCTCCATGCCCACCACCTCCGTGTCCACCTAAGTGCTCGCCACCTCCGTGTCCACCTAAGTGCCCACCACCTCCGTGTCCCCCACCACCGTGCCCAGCAAAGTGCCCACCATCACCGTGCCCACCACCACCATGCCCACCACCACCATGCCCACCACCACCATGCCCACCAAAGTGCCCACCTCCATGTCCGCCACCGCCTTGCCCACCTCCGTGCCCACCACCACCGTGTCCGCCAAAATGCCCACCTCCGTGTCCACCGCCACCGTGCCCACCTAAGTGCCCACCACCTCCGTGCCCACCACCACCGTGCCCACCTAAGTGCCCACCACCTCCGTGTCCCCCACCACCGTGCCCACCACCACCATGCCCACCAAAGTGCCCACCTCCGTGTCCACTGCCACCGTGCCCACCAAAGTGCCCACCATCACCGTGCCGGCCAAAAAGTCGAAAATCACCGTGTCGGCCAAAGAGCCCGCCACCACCGTGCCCACCACCACCATGCCCACCAACTGGCGCGATCCCATGCTATAAAAAGGATCCTTACCAACACCCTTGTTCAGAAACTTGCCCTCCAATATCAGGTGTGTCAAAAGTTATACAAACGTTTAAAAGATTGGCTGGTGAGACTGTTATCTGCACGTGCAAGAAATCGAACTCTCCTCCAGCGATTGCATGCCCACCAAAGGGTCCACCAATAGAGTGCGTTTGTCCTCCTGTGCCTCCGCCTTGCCCAAGACAAGAGATCTTAAAACCGAAGCAAAAATGTGACGCTGAAACAAGAGCTCAAAGAAAATTTGCATGCCCTAATGAATGCCCAAATACCATGAAAGGCCAAAGGACTCTAACCAAAGTACCAACTGTATCAGATTACCAGTGCGTGTGCGCTACTGGCGGTTGTCCATCAAACGAAGCCGCTCACAAAGAAACAGTGGAAACCATCAAATGTGCAGTAAAAGATCTCCTCGGCAAAGTATGTGAGACAACACAAGAGGTTACCAAAGTAATAAAACAAAATATAAGTGTATATATTCCTGAAACACAAGAAAAACCTAAATGTTGTGGTCCAACAAAGACTGCAAGCCAATTTAAAGATATCAAAACGCATAGTGACACGAGTATGAAGAGATTCAGCGCTGTTAACTTGGGCAATTACAAACCGCAAGAACCAAATACCAACACACAGCCCATCAGCGCCTTGGGCTTTTTATTTGACAAATTGGATTCTGCAGACGCAATGTTTAACGAATCCCAAATTTTTGCAATACCGAAGCAGGGCGAACAAGACCGCCAATTCGGCTTACCAAAATCTTTTCATGATTTTAGTTCTACACAACACGATATCCCTACGCCACCACTTTTGGATCCTCCGGTCCCCGCGGATGTAGAAAACACAAAGTTACCTTCATGCACTACAAATTTCTTGTCATCGATACAGGACAGCTTTATGTCTATGCTTAACAATGATGTACCGACTATGCCATCTAACAGGTCATCCTCTGCATCTTTGGTATCTGAAGGTGACGAAGATATTTTAACTAGGATGATTGATTAAATCTTCGGCTACCGATTTAATTTTCTTTTATTTACAACTATGTTAGCCTGTTTAAAGTGAAAGAAGAGCAGTGGGGGCTCATTGTTAACAGCCCCGACTAGGAAATAGTATGTAGCTTAAAAGAAATGTGCCTGCGTTTCGAACTAACAGTCGAAACATTTCGCATTTCTTTGAGTGATTTATTTTCTCACCACTATTCTCAAAAACCGGTGAAGGAAAACGTTACTACCAATCCTACTGATTGGTAGTAATACAGCCGGTTATAAATACAAAAATACGGGTATTCTCATTGCTTTTGTTACTACCGCGGTAGTATTGTCTAGACAGCAGTTATAGTTCTTAAAAATAAATCTGATTAAAGTCTATCAGAATGTAATGTGACTGTCTTTGCATATTTATGGATTTTTAATTATTTATGTCGATACGTCCAAAGCTGCTAGTCCAGTGGCAGCTGTCAATTAAGTCCAGTTAGATCCTGTATCTTAGTAAAATATTTTATATCTACCAACCCTCGAGGAGCTCGTGGCTTAATAGTAACAGGCGCTCAGGTCAATCTTTAGGTTAAGCCGTGCTTGCTTAGGTTGGTTTGTGGATGGGTGACCGTATTACATACCGAGTTTCCTCCGTGACTCGG
Organism: Eurois occulta; assembly: GCA_950022335.1. NCBI lineage: Eukaryota > Metazoa > Arthropoda > Insecta > Lepidoptera > Noctuidae > Eurois > Eurois occulta. Next base: position 2,250,326 of record OX465502.1, read on the forward strand.
AAAGCATGTTAAGCCGTTAGTCTCGGCTGTCATTTGTAGATCTTTGACAGTAGTTACAGGTAGTCAGTGGCCCAAAAGTCTGACAGCCAGTCTTACCAAGGGGTATCGTATTACCCAGTGGACCAACTGGGTTGTGGAGGTCGGCAGTCACTCCATGTAAAATACTGGTGTTCAGCTGCATCCGGTTAGACTGAACCGAGGAGCTTGTGGCCAATTAATAACAGCCGTTCGGATGGACATTTACGTTAAGCCGCACTTGCCTAGGTTGTTCCTTGGATGGGTGACCACGCATTACATAAAGATAAAGATAAAGATAAAGATAAAGATGCATTTATTTGTATAAACATGTGTGACATAGTACATAGATATGCACATATGGATGGAAATGAGTTTAGATAGCTGGTTCAACATGTTTTGCCATATTCGGCGTACAAAATTGTTTATAACTGAATTGGAAATTACAAATTAAACAAAAATTAAATTTCATATAGTCAAAATTCAATCAAATCAAATACATATTTACAGTCAATACAAAAATATGGTCAAAAAAGAATAATTAAAACAATAAAATTAATAAAAATAAAAATAAAATCGCATATTAAATTATTTAAATTCAAAATTTCAATACATAATAATTATAGTCAATACAAAAATATGGTCAAAAAAGAATAATTAAAACAATAAAATTAATAAAACTAAATTCACATATTAATTAATTATATAAATTCAAAATTTGTCATTCAAAAACTCAGTAACATTATAGTATACCTTACTAATAAGCAGTTTTTTAAGTTCTCTTTTGAATGAATTAATATTCAATGTCTTAAGGGAATTGGGTATTTTATTGTAAATTAATGGGGCCATGCACATTACACTTTTTTTTAAAAATGCTGTTTTAGCGGAAAGTGATTGCACCCAAAGTCTGTATTTCTCACGTCTATTTCTACCAGTATTATTAACCAGAAGGGGAAACAAATTAGGATTGTTTTTTACAAATAGCGATATTTCTAATATATAAAGTGACGGAAGTGTTAGAATTCTGTGTTGTATAAACATTGGTTTGCAACTGTCAGTAGTTTGCAACCCAAACATAGCCCGTATACAACGCTTTTGTGCTTTGAACGCAGTGTCCTTCAGAGTTGAATTGCCCCAGAAAATTATTCCAAATCTTAACACTGATTCAGCAAGCCCGTAATATGCTGTAAGTAAAGTATCTGCATTAACAGTCGGCGCCAACTTATAAAGAGCATATGACGAAGTACTAATTTTTTTACAAAGTTCATTAATGTGAGTTTTCCAATTTAATTGCTTGTCAATGATTAATCCCAAGAATCGCGCTGTTTCTACTTCTTGTATTATATTATCCTTGTATACTAAATTAAATTTTGATGTATTATGTAACTTTTCTCGTTGTCTAAAATGCATAATGTTTGTTTTACTAAGATTAATTTTCAAATTATTATCATTAAGCCAGGTAATTATAGAATTCAATGAATCATTAGCATCAGAATGGTAGTTAATCATATTTTTTGGTGCAATGGTTACAGTACTGTCGTCAGCGAACAATGACATGGGTTCCTTAGTTGCATTTGGTAGATCATTAATGTATAGAAGGAACAAAGGAGGGCCTAATACACTTCCCTGGGGAACACCATACGAAATGTACCGTTTATCAGAGGAGTACACCTGTTCCCTTTTAGTTTTAATATTAAATTTTGATATTTGGGTTATTTGTTGGCGGTCTGATAAATATGATTTTATCAATTCAAGGACATTCCCTCTTATACCATAAGCCTCCAGTTTATCTAGCAGAATATTATGGTCTACATAATCGAAAGCTTGTGACATGTCACAATAAATAGAACAAACAGGTAAAGATTTGTCAACTTGTGAAGAAACTACGTATAAAAAGTCATAAACTGCCATATTGATGTTTTTATTTTTTCTGAAGCCTTTTTGCTCATCACATAGGATTTCATTTCGGTCTAAGTAGCTATTTATTTTACTGTAAATATATTTTTCAAAGATTTTTGAGAATACCGAAATTAGTGCTATAGGTCTGTAGTTCTCCATTAAGTATTTATTATCTTTTTAAATATAGGTTTAATAATGGTCAATTTGAGGTCTTTTGGGAATATCCCACTCTGTATGCAAAGATTCAGAATATGGCTTAAGTGGTGAGAGATATCTTCATTTACTGCTTTGATTACTTTGGTCGAAATACCGTCATTCCCTACACTGCTAGTATTTTTGAGATTTCTTATAATTTTTTGCATATCATAAGGCAAACAGGGTGGTAAAAACATTGAGTTCGGTTGGGGATTAATTAGGGCTGTGGATTCTTTTCCAGCACCTGGAATAGGATTTACTTTTTCAATGAAATAATTATTAAACGCATTAGCGATCTCTGTAGGATTTGTTGTTAATTTATCGTTAATTTTTAATTCAGTTATTGATTCTTTTGGAATATTTAATTTATTATTATTTATAATTTGCCATGCTGTTTTATTTTTATTACTCGATGTTTTTATTTTGTAATTGTTTTGAACACGTTTAGTAAGGTTTATAATTCGTTTAAGAAGTTTTGAATATGTTGAATATTTTTGTTTGTTAGTTAATGTTGGTTTCCGTCTAAAATTCCAGAGTAATTCTCTTTTATTCTTACTACAGGTCTTAATTCCACGTGATATCCACCTTAGCTTGGTATTTACTTGCACAGTCATTTTAGTTAGCGGAAAACACAAATCATAAAATAATTTAAATGTTTCTATAAAGTAATGATATGCTGCAGTTGGATCGCTTGTGTTATATATTTCACAAAAAGAAAGGTTTCTTATATATTTTTTAAATTTATGAACATTTTCTGAGCTGACGTCACGCTTCATTTTATGCCAATACTTTAATTTAAATATTTTTTTGACTGGAAGCTTAATTAATTGGGCAGTGTGATCTGATAAGCCGAATTCTAACACATCAGTCTTACACTGTTTTTTAAAGTCATGTGCAAAGTTGTCTATACAAGTCTTACTCGATAGTCTTGTGGGCTGCTTTAATGCTAATGTGAGATTATAATTTAATAATAAACATTCGAAATCTAATGTGGCTTTATTGCACTTCATGATATCTATATTAAAGTCACCAGCTATAACAGTATTATGATTATTAATTTTAGAAATGCAATTAAGAACATTGTCAAGCCTATCAAAAAACAAATTGAGGTTGCTGTGTCCCGGTACACGGTATACACAAACTATGATAATTTTAAAATCAAGTAACTCGACTGCACAACATTCAATTACATTATTTATGGACAATTTACTAATTTGAGAAAGTTCTTTGAACTTGTGTACCTTATTTACCAGGATACATGCTCCACCTCTCTTATTACAAGTACGACTAAAACATGCCGCTAGTGCGTAGTTAGGTATGCTCAGGTGTTGCTCATAACCTGATAACATAAAATGCTCAGTGACACATATCACATCAATGTCTATATTTTGGTCTTTAAGCTCTTCTATATTCACTAACAGTGGGTCAGATTTATTAAGTAGTCCCGCTATATTTTGATGTAAAACATTGAGATATTTAATGTCGAAAAAACAGTGAAGATGTTTCTTCTGCAGTATTTACAATATTTTCTGTAGGGGTAGTCATGTAACTTATAGCAATGTCACTAATCAAATGCAACAGACCTTCAAAAATATTGCGTAAGCCGTAGTTATTTATACGGCCTGTCGATAAGTTAAACATTGTGTGATCATACGTCAAATTGTAGTTAGAATCAAAAGAATATGCATGTTCATGAGTTAATAAATCCAAGTATAATAAATTATTAAATGTTTCAATTCTCCAGTTGTAAATATTGTTGGAGCCTCTAAGTTTAAAGGTAGGAACACAGATTATAACATTAGTGTGAGTAATTTGTTTTAGAATATCCCGAACATAGACAATAGTATTGCAATAGTTGCTAGTAATTGTAAAGTCCTCTTCTCCAATTAATAATATACGAAAGTCATTCAGGGTATAGTCACTTAATTTTGTTTGAATTCCGTTAAGAAGTTGCTGCAATGTTCCGTTAGGTGTAATATAATGGCATATGTCATACCTGTCAGTAAGTAAATCTTGAGCTATCGACAAGACTTTATTTGTATTATTTGCGCTCAGTATACACATCTTGTTTTTACTGGAAGGTACAGGGCACAGGATTTGTCCCTGTTGTTTGAAAGATTTGTTTATATGGGAGGCTGATGTTGACTCGGTGTATTCCTGTTCTATTGTTTTATTTAGTGGTTGTTTTACCTGAATCGCTTTACTTGATTTCTTCGTCGGAGATGAGACTTTACGCTTGACTGGACTACTCGTTGTCTTTTTGTATATGCTATTCTTCTTTAATAATTCTTCATTTGTTTGTCTGAGTTTGCAATTTTCCGACGATAACAACTCAATTTCTCTGTGAGCGCTTTGTAGCTGAGCCTCTAGATCTAGTAACTTGTTATTTAGAATTTTTAATTGATCATCTTCATAGTCGGATAAGTCGGGCATACTGTTTACCGTATTCTCTAGGGTTTGTGAGATACCAATACTGTCATCGTAAGTTGTTACCGAACGTGTTCGATTACGACGAATTGTGATGTTATCCAGAGAGCTGTTCAATGTGTTCATGGCTAAAGAACTGTAAGGTCGGGTGTTTAGGAGACAAATGAAACGAATGAGGTTCGAGAATACACTGACTATATTGGAATAAAGATACCTTATTATATACCTTACAACTACTACATCACACCTTCCCCTTTATTTAAAAAAAATAATAAAAATATAGTTATTATTTTTAATTTTAATATGGTATACCTGCGCAGGGTATATTGTTAATCATAATATTAATTTAACCTAGTTATGGCTTGAAACTACATAGTAATATTATTATAACATAAGAATGCACTATTCTAAATTAATATACATAACACTAGAGAGGCCTATTTAGTAAACACACATTGGTTACTTTAGTCATTTTTATAAAGTTTAGTTCTATTTTTATGAACAACATATTCTTTTCCACTTTTCAAAATTTTAACATTAGTATCCATGTCATCAATAACTACATATGGTCCCAAATATATAGGGTCCATTTTACTATCAGATATATTTTTTAATAATAACAAATCACCCTTTTTATAATATACTGGGTTTATATTAATGTCATAGTTATGCTTTCTCTTAACCTTACTCTTAATTAAATTACTATGTGCATCTTTTTGCGCAACTTGTAGCCTATATTTTAGTTCAAGAGCGTAATTGTCATGAGCATACAAAGGATCTACCGTATGTCCTTCTAAATTTGTCGGCAACACGCAGCGTTTGCCAAACACTAATTCATGTGGTGTGTACTTGGTCTCCGTATGTACTGTATTATTGTAAGAAAAACACCAATACGGCAACCAAGTACTCCACGTACTTGTTTGATTCTCACAATTTATCCTAAGATACGCTCCCATCGCTTTATGATTGTTTTCCAGCGCCCCAATACTTTCGTGATGGTATGCTGTAGACGAAATTTGGTTGATTTTTAAGATTTGACATACTTCTCTCATAGTACTTGATATAAACTCGGACCCACGATCGGTCGCTATTTCTCTAGGTATGCCATATCTTAAAATAAAATTATCAACAAACGCACGAGCTACACTTACTGTATCTTTATTGTGTAGAGGGTATGCCTCCGTAAATTTCGATAACTCGCACTGTAGAGTCAAAATATATTTGTAGTTATGTATGTCTGTTGGTAACGGCCCCACAATATCTAAAAATATTTTTTCGAGTGCTGAATTTGCAGTCGTTGTGACCTGCATTGGTTGCTTGCTGTGGTTAGAATATTTTTGTTTCTTACACTGCTCACATTTAGAGACATAATCAGCGACATCCTTTTCCAAACTTGGCCAAAAATAATACTTTTTAATATTATTTACCATCCGCCTAATGCCCGCGTGGCCACTTGTGGGCAATAGGTGGAAGTCATTTAATATCACACGCCTGTTATCTATATTATTTATTCTCTGGACATTACTGACTACACAAATTCGTGGTCCGGACCACTTTTCATAACTTTTTATTTCATTTATAAGCCCACTTATAAAATCTTTATTGCAGTCGTTTCTTATTATGCATAGTTCATTTATCGATAACTTTTTACATAAACATAACAAGTCTCTCACCAATTCGACTCGCGTAATCGGAGATCGAGAAATTGTTTGTAAATAAATTATAGATTTACTGGGCACATATATAAAATATTTGTATTTCTCCACTGTTATTGCTTTTTTTTGTAAATAATTTAATTGCCTAGAGTTTATTAAAGATAATTCAACAATATCCTTCGGTTTTTTAATTATTTCCACAACTCTCGGTTGATCAGGCCTCGAGTTTGTGTCTATATTATCCACCGACTGGTTATTATTGCTCTTATCATTATTCATATTTAATTTACGTAATTGTGCTCTAGTCATTACACTGACTACCTGTGCATTCATTGATTTTAAGTCTTCCGACGTAATTATTATTCGCGACAGTGCGTCTGCTACTGAGTTTGATTTTCCTTTCAAGTATTCTATTGTAAAGTTATATTCTTCTAACTGCAGTCTAAATTTCAGTAGTCTACTAGATGGATCTCTCATTGAAAATAAATAAACTAGGGGTCGATGGTCAGTCTGTATCTTAAACCGTCTTCCGTATAAATAAGGTCGAAAATATTTAACACTCCATACTATTGCTAAGAGTTCTTTTTCAATAGTAGGATAATTAATTTCGGCTTTATTCAAACCTCGACTTGCGTAAGCCACTGGCCGTCCATCTCCGTTACATAACACCGAACCTATTGCCATACCTGAAGCATCGGTTTGTAATACAAACTCATTATTTTCTGAAAAATTTGGATACTGAAGGACAGGTGGGTGTACCAGGGCTGATTTTAGCATTTGATAAGAATGCTCACAGTCTTTGGTCCAATTATACTTAACGTTTTTGCAACACAATTTGTTTAAAGGGAATGCTAACTCGGCGAAGTTTCTAATAAACTTTCTGTAATAGTTTGCAAAGGCTACAAAACGCTTTAATTCGTCAACATTTTGTGGCCTTGGGTAATTTTCTACTACTTTAATTTTTTCTGGGTCTGGTGAAATTCCCGTTCCGGAGACTGTATGTCCTAAATATAGAATTTCTTTTTGCAAAAATGTACATTTAGTGGGATTCAATTTTAAATTTACTTTTCGTAATCTAGAAAAAACATCCATCAAATTTTGATTATGAATACTCAAATTTCTACCCATTACTACCAAATCGTCCTGGTAAATGAGACATTTATCATAATTGAGGCCAGACATTGCAATGGTCATCATTCTACTAAAACTACTGGGACTAGACTTGAGCCCCATCGGCATGCGAGTCATCTGATACTGATTGTTACCTGTAGTAAATGCCGTATAAGGTCTGCAGCTTTCTTTTAATGTAATTTGAAAAAATCCTTGAGCTAAATCTAAATGAGTAAAGTACATTGCTCCTGCCAAAGAATCTAATATTTCGGTGATGTTGGGCAAGGGAAATTTGTCGTCCTGTATGTTGTCATTTAACTTGCGGTAGTCAATTACGACACGCCATTTTTTATTACCGGCCGCATCACATTTCTTGGGGACCAACAATAATGGACTAGACCATGCACTTCGGGATGGCTCAATTATGCCGTCATTTAACATGTTTTTGACTTGTTTCTCTATTTCCGGTTTTTGAGAATAAGGGACTCGGTATGGTTTGGTATAAATTGGAGCAGTATGTGGTTTCATGTCAATTGTCTGTTCATAAATTGGGGTAGTGGATAATTTATCCCCTGGTAGATGGAAAATATCAGGAAATTTTGCACAGATACATTCTATTGATTTCTGTTCCTCTACATTCATGCCTTTTAAGTTTAATGAGGAAAGCAACGTTTTCACCCTGTCCGAGTCTACAGTATTCCTATTAAATTGACAAATATTATATTCATTTAAGTTATTAGTGCTGATTTGAAAATAATTTAAATTTACATCTGTGTCTCGAGTATTTAAAATACGAATAGGCATTTTTCCGTTAATCGGTTTATTTATACTGCTTGCTAAATAAACACCGTCACATAATTGTTGATTTGACACCACACACTCTTCTTTTAATGTCGTATTAATGTAATGCGTGGATTCGCTACGTGCTGGAATAGTTAGATAGTAGCCGTTACGCGTTGTCTGTTTATTTTCGAACGAAAATGTTACTGCCTTTGAGTCATTGGTCAATTGTATCGTATTGACTTCAAAATTTAAAATAGCTCTATAATGTGTTAAAAAGTCTTGACCTAAAATGCCGTCAGTAATACACGGTAAATTTTTAAATACTGTAAATTTATGTGGAAAACTATACTCGTTATAATTAAGAGTTAAATACACATAACCTTCAGAAAACAAATATCCACCAATACCTTTTACGCTAACTCTCTCTTTATGGTAAGGAATCTGTAAACGCTCTAAACATTCTAACTTTATGCCCGATATAGAAGCGCCCGTGTCAATTAGCATGTTATGATTATAGTTACATATTTTAAACAACACCTTATTTAAAATGTTACACGTGAAGATGACATCAGTCACGAAAAAAATGATTTAATGACTCATTATTCGAAGTGCTCGTTGCTACCTGGCTATTGTCTGTTATGACATTGATATCCTTTTTCAACCCGACACCTCGGCCGCGGTTACTACGCGGTGGTCTATAAGTTTTGCGATAACGATTATTATAATTACTACGATAATAATTGCTATTACTGTAACCATGTGGTACCTGTGGCCGATGACCACGATGCTGGTGTGCATTTTGTGCACCACCTCTTGCGCCGAAATTTCGTTGACCTCGGTAACCTCGTTGGATTCGCCGTCCCTGGTAATGCGACTGTCTATACGTACCTATAAGTTCTGACGAGCCACTGGGACCGGGTTTCTCCTCGTCTTGAGCTGCCTGGATTGCTTCTGTTAAAGAAGAAAAGTTACGCGCGGCAATTATGGTGCTTAATCGTCGATCCCGCAAACCATCCGCAAATCGCTTGATTGCTAACTTCTCATTCATGGGTTTCAATAAGGCATACTTGGCTGAATCACTATCAGCTTGCGATATCGTCAAATCTACAAAGAGTTCTGACATCTCTTTGCCGTAATCTGTAATTGTTTTATTCTCTTGCTTACAAAACTGTAATTTTGACTGAATAGCAATATAACTTTTTTGTGGTAGTAGTAATTTACGCATATCCTTTGTAAGCTCTTCGACAGCCTCATATTTTGGAGACAATAATAACTTTGCACGCTGGGATAGCCTACTTTTCAATATGAATTGTATTAGTTTGTTTTTACATGCCGGTGTGTCTAACATAGTATCGTAATATTCGATATTTTCGATCAGTTGCTTAGTGTTATTAATGCTATCATCCATGACGGGCATAAGATGTAGCGCCGTTTTTAAATCGAATGAATCCGTCGCCATTGTTTGTAGTGGGATATCTTTCTCTTCTGTTAAACTACACAAAGAAATTATTTCTAAAAATAACCTATCGAACTCTTCGCTAATCTTTTTAATTAATGTAATTTCTGAACTTGTATATTTTTTAAAGTTTTCTTTATAGATTTCTAAAAACTTATTGTACTTGACTAAAACTGAATTTGCCTCTGTTCTTTTTATCTCTTTAATCTTTCCTTGTCGGCGGCTAGGGCCAATTTTTATCAAGTAGCTTCTTATAACTTTTAACTCGTTTAATATTATACCTAAATCCTCAGCCATAACACATTAAGCTTTAAATTAGCCACTAGTGCTTGTTCTAAGCTACTTTCATGTATTAGTAATTTCTAAAAAATGCACATAATAATTCTGCAGAAACTATTAGTTAGCAAATTCTCTTAAAATAAAATATAAATGTAAAAATAAAACTTAAATATCAACATAAAGAGAGTTCCTAAAATTCACTAAATTGGTTGTAAAATAAACCTCATTCTTGATTCACTTACTAGTCACTGATATTGATATTAGGAATGATCACATCACTGCTTACTTTTTCACACCAACACTACACTAGCACGTAGAACGTAGAATTACGAGCCTTGATGATGCCATGGGTTGTTTCGCCGTCGTAGTTATATGTTGAGAACTTCTGCCTTGCCAGGCTGCGGTACAGCACCCATGTATGCCTGCTGCCTGCGTAGAATACTGGAGTATCGCCTCAATGTCACCTCATCTATGCGACGCTGTATTTGCTTCTTGTGACAACGATTATAAAACTTGTATAATATTATTAAAAGTCCGATCGCCAATATGGTACATATTACCACCAAAATTGTATTTGAGGTCTCCTGCAGCTGCTGCGTACGAGCCGTATTACTACCAACTCCAGCGGTCTGAGCAATCACTACTTCTTCCTTGCTGTTTGTGTTTCCCATTTTTTAATATAATAAATCGTGCACGAATACGCAACTATGAAACACGTTTTGTGCTTAGAGAGCCCAGTGTATTTTTCCTTCATTTTAAAGTCCGCATTAACTGCACTGATTGTTTAAAATACTTTGTCCTTCTATGGTACACACGCGCGCGGGCTCATGCCGACTACTGTTACAGGCAGGGTCGCCATGTAAGGTCGGGTGTTTAGGAGACAAATGAAACGAATGAGGTTCGAGAATACACTGACTATATTGGAATAAAGATACCTTATTATATACCTTACAACTACTACATCACAGAACTCTTTTTTATGTTATTATTAAATATCCACTATGTCTTCTTGAGAGTGATTAATATGATTTCGTTCTAAGTTGCCAGAAACATTCACAAAAAGACTTTACAGAACTCAGATTCGAACTTGAGACTCCTTGACTCATAGAGCAATGACACGTCCGTAGCCGCCACGCCAACTGGTAACTTACGAACTCAGTTGAAACTATGGTTCTGGTTCCAGTGTTTAAAAAAAAGTACCGTTAAGTGAGGGTATGTTGAATTTTGTCAAAATACCAAAATCCGCACAATTTTTTTTTTTTACTGATCACCAAACACTTCTAAACAGATAAGTTTACTTGAATTATGTAATGATTACTGTAACAACAACACTTTTTTATGCATTGCACTGTGTTTACTAGTATTGACCCAAGTTTATTCTCCTTTATGTAAACAATACCTTACTGGACTGCACTGTCACTTTGTTTGAGTATTTTAATGCACTTGTCTTGAGAATATCGAAGAGACAACACTGTCACATGGTATTTGCACTATTATAATGAACTTTTATTGATTGTTTTGGTCTAAACTGTACATTTACTATTTATAAGCAACTTAATTACGCGGAGCTGACGTTGATCCAATCGCCTACCCGCATTATATTGACATTATATTACATACCGAGTTTTCCACGCCTCGGAAAGCACGATAAGCCTTTTTTATTTGCTCCCGGTTGAAATTTGTAGACCTTTGATAGCCATTACAGGTATTGGCCCAAAAATCTGACAACCAGTCTTGCCAAAGGGTATACCCAGTACTAACTGGGCTGTGAAGGTCAGATAGGCAGTCGCTCCATGTAAAATACTGATATTCAGCTGCATCCCGTTAGACAGTATGATGATAAGATCATTTTTGGATTTGCATGTAGCGCTTTTTCCCATGCGCTCAACTCGTACGAGCATCAATGAGCTTATAAGCTCGTATTAGCGCGTGCCGAGAGAATTACTGACATGATTATTATTACTGATCCACGAACCCACTGATTCACGACGTTATTAAGTTATTAGTAACACAAAGTACAAAACTGTTTTATGTCCGTCACATCACCATCTCAGGTCCAGTCGCAAACCAGCGGCGGGCACCAGCTGCTCTGCAGTTTGCTGAACTGGACCTATTTGGCGCAGCCGTGAGACACACAACGTTTCCTCTTTTTTTCTGTTTAGATTTAAGTTTTTATTGTGTAGATTTAAGTTTTTTTTTTGTTGTGTTCATTTGTGGCATGTGCCAAATAAATGTGTATTATTTCTTTCTTATTCAGGCGAACACGCTGGAATAAGCCCGTTTAGGCGCGTTCGGTTTTTTGAAGCGCAGAATGTAGTGCGTGTATAAGCGAGTTTATACGCGCAGAAAAATACTCTAATCTGAAACCGCTTTTATGGTGTTTAGTGTATGTCTTTACGATACTCATATGAGTGTGCACTGAATATGGTGCCCTAAAGTGATGCGATGCAAAGTTATTAATTGGTCATCAGGCCCTAATCGTAACAGACGGAGAAAAACGGTTGACAAACTGAAACGGAGGTACGATTCTTAACATTAAGAGAGCTTGATTGAGTTCTCCTCTTCAAGGAAGAGCGAGGTTAGAGGCCACGGAAAATTATTTCTTTCTTTTACTAAACAAAAGGGTAACACTGTTTATACCTTCAAATGAACATCAATCTATTTAAGTCGCGAGTTAATAAGGCTTCTTTTGGATTACCTCGTTCCATCGTCGACATCATCTCTGTCCTCAGGACTAGAATGAGGTCAAGAGAGAAAAAAAAAACTCTATGCTTGCGTGACAAATGCGAACATTTCTCTCAATGTTATTTCACCTCTTACATGTATACCTTGTTGCTATGACAGTAAAAGCTACAGTTCTGAAAAACAGAAGTAAAAGTGAAAGGACAGTAAATGCCATTGATATGCCACACAATATAAAAAAAAACTGTCATTTATTTGTCACTATCTAAAGTATAATTATGACATAACTATTTAGATTATTTTAAATCAAAAATGTGTTTCAGCATTTCGTAAAAGTCCAGCCAATCCTCAGATCTGACGAAGAACTTTGCGCAAAGAACAAATGCCTTCCATGCTTGAACCCTGCCAGAAGTTACTAAGCGAGAAAAAACACAAAGTCTCAGACTTTTCATTGTAACTAAATTTATTTTTACTTAGTCAAAAGCCAATTGCCATGGCTGATAAGAGAAAGGGTTGTGCTCCAAAGAAACCATGCCCACCACCGGCACCAGCATGCCCACCACCGGCACCAGCATGCCCACCACCGGCTCCAGCATGCCCACCACCGGCACCAGCATGCCCACTACCATGCCCACCACCAGCGCCAGCATGCGCACCAGCATGCCCACCGCCACCGTGCCCACCACCGCCACCAGCATGCCCACCGGCGCCGTGCCCCGCACAAAAGGACCCGCCGCCACAAAAGTGTCCGCCAGGTCGCAAAGGATAGTGCCCGTCACCACATCAGAGCACCTCTCCTCTTCATTCTCCTAGACCCAAACATTCTATGTCAAGTTTCTGTCACAGTGAACGACGTGATTCTAAGTGTTCAAATACACAAAACCAAACCACCGATATGACCGAAGAGGCTACTACGGCAATAAAAACGCTGCATCAGACTGTCTTCTTGAAATGAAAGGAAGATATAATTTTGGTGACAAAGAAAGAAAGTGATACTCGTAGTGACAAGAGTTTGAGGACATTCAATGTTGTCAACTTGGACACATCGGATGTAGAGGAAAAGGCGCCTGGCAATCCGCAACAATCCAACTAACACACAATCTAGCATCCATTGAACATGGACCATGTTTCTTGTTAATGGTTAATGTTAAACGGCCATAATATTACGACAAATAGGTACCCCAAGGTATACCTGCTTAATGGATTAAATCGTTGGTTAACTTTTCAATTTTGTTTTATTTACAACTAAACCTATATTAATGTTTTACTCATGCCAGGGTACTTGGGCACTATGCGACTGCCCGCAAATCGCTCCATTATTATTTACTTTATTCATCTTTATACAAAGACATTTTAAAATATTAATAAAAAAACATTTAAAAAATCCACAAAAATGTTGCGACCGCAAATTCGGTCGAATTTTTTTTCCGGTTAAGTGTTAAAGCCGAATTTGTGGTTGCTTAGAGTTGTTCTGAAAAAATACACCAAACAATACCGTGACTATATGAAAATTAAAATAAAATTACACTAGATGGTGCTGTTAAATGAGGCCTAATTCAAACAAACGCGTCTAAAATCGCTTCTCCGTAAACGCACTCATACAACGCCATATATTTGAATTCAGTGCGGGCCGCGCCGCTCAACGCAACGCGCGACGCACCGCGTCTCCGTAAATGAGGCCTTGGAGATGCGGCGAGGCGGGGGCGGGAAGGAAAGAGCTTGAGTTCAGATGAGATTGATATTGTTGGATGAATCTTAAGAAATCAGTTGGAATATTTTAAAGGTCGCTTTAAGATAACATCGTATATTTATTAGGAACTACTTGGTAAGGTATTTGATAACGAAATAAACGGCTTTGACAGAAATTGTGCGATGAGAAACTCTTGGCGCCACTATTATTTTATCATTACTGCCGTATTTCGACATTGCTGATGGGGTGATTCAGTACTCTGACGTACCAATTTACTTGTCAACATAAGTCTGGATTGAAGAAAAAACTATTTTTCGAATATACCAAAAACAAACAAAAAAATAGTAACACTGGCCAAAATAATCTATGCCTTAAAGTTATAAACATGAAGCTGTCGCTCAGCACCATCAATCACAAACCAGATCAATATAATGGATTTCAAGCATAAAGATGTAGTCTTAAAACTAACAACCTACCCAAACCTTATGTCTGACGAAGAGCCTTGCACGAAGAACTGTAAGAACAAAAAAAACAAATATGTCTTCTGTGCTTGAACCCTTTCTCTCAGGACTTAATAAGCGAGGAAAATAGGACGAAGCCGTACCCGTCAGCATCTTCGAAATCGCACCCACTTAAGTGCCCGCGCAGCTCCCGTCACTGTGGCCACTACCGGACCCAAAACCTTCCTAGATACTGTGTTATAAAAAGCACACCAACCCACACCCGTACAGGTTTAACAAAAATATTACTTGGTTGTCTGTGAAAATGGGCTGCCCACCGCCGTGCCCACCATCACCGTGCCCACCTAATTGCCCACCACCTCCATGTCCACCACCACCGTGCCCACCTAAGTGCCCACCACCTCCGTGTCCACCTCCACCGTGCCCACCTAAGTGCCCACCACCTCCGTGTCCACCTCCACCGTGCCCACCTAAGTGTCCACCACCACCGTGCCCACCAAAGTACCCACCACCAGCGTGCTGCCCACCACCTCCGTGTCCCCCACAACCATGCCCGCCACCACAGTGCAAATGTCCTCGTGGGAATTGCCCCTCACTAACTGTTTCTCAAGTGTTTCTATGCCCCAGTGAATGCCCGGATCCCAAAGCATGCAAGAAGATTATGGCGCAAGAAAAACCAAAACAACCAAAGTGCTCATGCGACGACGTCACTCATAACGTGGCCGAAAATCCAGTGGACACTATCAAATGTGCCTTGACAGACGTCTGCGGCAAAGTGATGGAGTCAACGCAAGACGCTGTTGTAAAACTCTGCGTCGCAGGTGTCAAGCAGTATAGAGAGGTTTCAAAAAAAGCATCTGACTGTCTTTCTGAAGGAGAAAAGGAATCTCCTGATTCTTCTTCTGGCCCAAGGGAAGTAAGCGATAGTTATAGTGACACAAATTCAGGTAAATTCAATGTGGTAAACTTGGACACAGTGTGTGTAGAGGAAATCGTTTCACCTGACAATCCGCAACAATCAGATACCAACGCAATACCTAACAGCCGCTTCAGATATTTATTTGACAAAGTTGATACCGCAGTATCAATGGTGAACGATTCTTTGGGTTTTGGACTGATGAATCCTTTGAAAAGGAAGCCAAATACTTTAAATGATGCAAGTTCTGTACAAGATGATCCTACGCCGAAACCACCACATGCTCCAGACCCCATAGATGTAAAAAACGTAATGTGTTCTTCGGGCACTTCTCATATATTTACATCGATCAAGAACAAATTTTGGTCCGTGTTCATCGAGGATGATGATACAAATGTGTCATCCAAAAAGTCATCCTCTACGACTTTGGTTTCCGAAAGTGACGAAGACTTAACAATTATACTATAACGAGGTTCAATAATGAAATCTTTGGGAAACTGCTTAATTTTCTTTTATTTACCACTTTTTCTGTTTGAATGTCTCGTCGTGTAACACCCGATGCCGTTTTGAAATATTTCTTACTATTATAAATGCGAAAGTTTGTGAAGATGGATGTGTGGATGTTTGTAACTCTTTCGCGCAAAAACTACTGAACGAATTTGGACGAGTTTTGGCACATAGTTTATAATTTCTAGAAGCAACGTACAAAGTGCATAAAACGTGCGAGCACTTGTGAACGGCTTCAGTCATTGATATATACGTGCACTCGCTCTGAAGTTTACGCGTCAATTGAACGTAACAAAAGAGTTTGAAATATCTCTGAATCTAGCGAAGCGCACGCGATTTACGCGCGAATTTTCAGCCCGGGCGATGTTTGTGGATTCGATGTATTAGCGCCAAACTCGCGCGAATGTGCGGAGCGGGTTTAGGGTCCGCACGGCCTGTTAAATTTATCTTTAGAAAACTCGTTGAACGCGCCCTCACCAGTTAGAACTGTATTTTGTTTTAGCGTTCGCCCTCAATAAACTCCAGCAGAAAAATGTGTTTGGGCTCTTTCAATTGGTCTTGATGACGAATTGATTCGGAGCTGGGGTACACAACATATTCTGATGTCAAACTAAACTCAAAGCATTTATTTCAATTAGACCATTACAGGCACTTTTGAAAGTCAAGAAAAAAACAAAAAGAAGCGAAGAGCAGTCCCAGTCACAAGGCATAATAACTTTAGAAAGTACTGTAGTTGCACATTCCAAAGCGTAGATCTCTATGGAGAATGATGAGCAAGAAATTCCATGGACACTCTTATAAATCAAAATATTGTTACAAAATCTTGGTTACATCATTCATGTTGAGACTATACATTGTTCCTGACGTCACATCGGGCCACATACCACACTGCGATCGCGGGCTTCCCCCGCCACTCACTCGCTTACTCGCCGTCATCTTGAGCGTGCGCACATATCGGTCGTCTCAAACCAACCCAAGAAATACAGTTTAATTATTAAGAATTCAAGTAGTTTTATTAGTCAAGACCACCAGCAGCACACCTGGAGCTTGATACTCAACATATGGTCCTTCGAGATAAAGAAGATCGCCGTTTTTGTGCTACGCACGCACCTTCTGTGGACTTCGGACCGGCCGTCCGTAGCGAGTGGTCGCCTACGCGCCATAGAGGACACTTAAAGGACAGTCTACCTAGAGGGACATTATTCAGAGTGAGTCCGTTCCATTATCCTTGTCTACTTTGCTGTCTTTTTTGCCTTTTCTATCCAGGAATTTTAAAATAGTGCTATACGGATCAGGCATACATTGATATCTTAATATATAGCAAATCTATTCAGTGGAATTTTCCATGATCAAATCATCGTCATTTTGCATAACTTTTTAACTATTATTTGTTAAAATTTTCCGTTCGCTAACCGCACGTGTTTGCTAAAAGCGTAAACAACCTCATTAGTGTTTTTTTTTTCGATACTGTACTATTGAACCGGTTTACTCACCGGGCGCATTAGCAATATCAGCTGATTTTACCATAGGCTTGGCCAGCTGTTTACGCTTTATATTATAACTTAGCTTACATTTATATTAGCTTCCTTGTCTTTGCTTGCACTTCAGACTTTTGGATTTGCCTTAACGACCTACCTACATTCTCATTATGTCGGATGCAAAATTAAGGGAACTTATAAAGAGGCGTGGTGGCTACAAAGCAAAGCTTACGCATTTTAGCAATTTCATAAGATTATTACCTAGCACGGGAAATGATTTAGATAGCTTTCAAGCAGCAGAATTAAAAAACCGTCTTAGTTTAATGGAAACACTATACCTATAAGGAATTCGACGTGTTACAGACAGATATGTATGTCGAGAGGGAGCAGTTCGAGACGCAGTACCACGCGCTGGTGGCCCGCGCGGGGGCGAGCCTCGCCCCTGTGTCAAGAGACACCCGGATGGAACGAAGTTCCTTTCGATTAATTAGTGAAGGAATTGTAATAAAATTTTATTTTTATTAAGTTATAATATAATTTTTTTTACTATTAACAAATGTAATGTAATATAAACTTAATCAGTAGGCTCAATTTTAGTAATAATTGTCTTGTGGTAACTGAAGTAGGAAAAATATGTTTGGGATTCTATTTAATTTAAATGTCTTGAAAAAACTGCATCAATGGTAGTATTATATTTTGTTGTTGATTCTGCTGGATTATTGTTTATTCTTAAATCAAATTCTTCCTCTAGAAACTGTAGCAATGGTTTTTATTTTTCATTACTGAAGTTGATGTTAACGACTGCCAAGGTCTGTCTGTGGATGGGTGATCCAAGTTAAGCAACGGTTACCAAGGTTGGTCTGTGGATGGGTGATCAAGGACTTTCAACAACGACAATTGACATCAGGTTAATATAAAATGTAAAATAAACGTGAGTAAATCCGTATAAAGTGTTTTATTTGAATAGAAAAAAAAAGATTTATTTATTTATTACTATTGCACCTACTGTTTTGTCTCTGCATCACCCTAAGGTAGAAAATGCCCAAGGCATTAAGTCCGCCTTTGTACATTAAGTGCATAAAGTTTAAATAAATAAAATAAAATTTATTAATCACAAACCGATAAATCATAATACGGGTTGCAAACCGAAAACTAAACCAACTTAGTTCAGCTTAGCTCGCAAAGCTGACGCAGTTTTGCATACTTGCGTGCAGACTGCAAACTAAGCTATGTGAGCTAGCTAAGTTAGTTCAGTGTGCCGATGCGCAGCTACACGAGCCAAGTAAAGCCCCTCCCGCCTACCCTGGCACCCCTTCGCAGTTCCTACACCAGTGCTGTCCAGTGTCTTGATTGCCAAGATTGAAGGTGTTGACATATCCACGGTGAATCTTGCTAAATTCAAATTCAAAACATTTATTTCAGACTAATTATGTCCATAGAGTGTTAGTAGTACAATAAGATGACTTAAAACTATGTTAGTAATTACACAAACACAACAAATAAGAGGAAAAGTCGCCAGTCAGCCTATAATATGTGCAGCCCAATCCAATGCCTCCAAATAGGACTATGGATGTAGTCTGCAATTACATTCAGGTAGCTGTTGGGACCGCCCCTCACCCTTCGCATCAGCGATGCTGCTCTCTTACGTATAATAGCGTGAAAGCCGTCCACTTGAGCTTCAGCAAACATCGCTGACGCACTGCAGTAGCGAGGCAATCCCATCAGCAACCTGAAAGCATTGTTATATTGGATCCAAAGCCTAAAGCCCTAAAGCTGTAAGATTTTTGTTTGTTGTGTCAAATATGTAACGTAGTGACTTACTTGTCTCTCTATAGGCTGAACGTTAAAGAGTGTTGATAAGCAATCTTTTGTTGTCATACCTCTCACAAAGTAACTTCCAGGCCGTGTTGTAGTTTTCCGACCGGAAGTCAAGGTTATCAACGACAAGAGAAGCACTACCCTTTAAGGAAACACGCAGATAGTGCAGGATATCTATTTTATCCAAGCTTGTGTTGTTATGTACTATAGAAACAAAAGTATCTCTAAATTCCAGCCAATCATGATAACTGCCTGAAAACTTGGGAAAGTCAATTTTGGGTAAACGAATTGAATTATGTTTGTATGTACCAGTAATACAAGAATCCACCTCGATTGCAGAGTCCCCTTCAACAAGCTTTCTTGAACCGCTGATCAGCTGGCGTGCAGAAGCCACCAAGCTGTAGTACAGTTTCTCAAACTCTATGCGTTCCGCATATTGCTCGCTGGGGTCATCCACCAACGTCTCCAATTCATCCTGTAATGCATCATATTACTCGTATAAGCTTTCAAATATATTAAGTATACCATTTGCTTAAAAGCATACTGTTTGCTTAAAAGCATACTGTTTGCTTAAAAACATACTATTTGCTTAAAAGGATTCTCCCCATTGTAACTAGAATAAGTTATTTAAGTTGAAGCAATAAACTTTTTTTTTATGTCGATATTCGTTTTCGATGACTTGTACCTCACTTAATTTTCGCAAGACTTAGAAATATTTAAATTAGTAGCAAATTGCGTAAGCTTGGCTTCAATTGAAGCTCTCTTCTTAATACAGCTTTCCATGACAACCATGACAATGAAAATTTTGCAGTTGCACTGAAAAAAAGAGAAGAAAAAAAAAAGGAAATCACTATTTAGTCTTAAGCGAAAATTACTGATAATAAACGATAATGCTTTTCAGTTTTACAGTACATAGAACTCACACTATGCTATGCAATTATATAATACAAAGAGATGAAATATATATTTTTACATTTTTACAAGGATATTTTTACAATCTTCTGCAGCTTCAATAATAAATTAACATGGTAATCAATTTGTTTGCCCCTATGGTTGTGGAGCAAGACCAGCATTTAGCCAAGCATTTTTATCAGCAATGTAATCCCTCAACTTATAATATGCTTGCTTACATAGTGTGCGTTTTATACAAGATTCAAATTTCGTCTCATTAAATTGTAGAATGTGGGGAGGTATTTTAATGTAACATTTTAAACAGTACCCCATGAAAGATGAGTCTACTTTAGCTAGCCTGAAACCTGGTTGAATTAGTTGGTCCCTATTTCTAGAAATAATAAAGAAATCTTTGTTAATAAAGAAAGGCGGTTAGTCGGCGGTTAGTCGTTGGTGTGTTAATAAATAAATAAAGGCTACTATACTGTTGAGGAATTTAAAATTGACAAATTGTGAATCGATCGACCTTGTAATAATATTAACTTTACGTAAATGTGAAATAATAATAGATACTACATTATAATACCTATGACTAAAATTAATGAATGAATTGAGAATTGTGATTTATCTTATGGATGTTTACTATAATTAATGTAAAATTGTAATAGTTAGAGTCAATATTAGAACTGTGTAATTTAATAATTTAATATGATAATATAGAAATTTGCAGTGCCCTTACAGGGTGCATGTCTTAATACTGTGTCATGAAATTTTAATGGTTGCCTACTAATCAGTGATTTACATGTTTGCAAAATGAATAAGTATTATAGTGGTGTCTGTCACCTCTTTTACTAAATAAATGCAGATTTTTCCTAACGTACAATCATGATTAATTCATAGATGTATTGACAGGTACAGTCATGATGTTAATTTCCTTAAACAGTTCTCTTAGTGCATCGCGTCTACGTGGATCATAAATGGCCCTTAAGGCTCCTTTCTGTAGAATAAATATAGACTCGATGTCTGCAGCCCGTCCCCATAGTAAAATACTGTATGACATAATACTATGAAAATAACTTCAATTCACATCAGTAAATTGACGGATTTTTCTAACAGAATATGCTGCTGAACTCAGCTGTCCTGCAAGAGATATTAAATGAGAACCCCATTGTAGCCTCGAGTCGAGCGACAAATTCTAGTTTCTCTTGCTTAAAACTATGTCACAATCACTACTTTTGACATTTGGTAGAGCAAATCTTATGCACTAAGTACAATAATTACGTATAATTTAGTACGAACTTTCCCTTTTAGTACTAAATTATTAGCGGTAAACCAATTAAGGACCTACAGTAGGGCCTTATTTATGTCGTCAAGATTTGTGGCGTCTATTTATCTTAAAAATTAAAGAAGTATCGTCAAAACACCATTTGCGGTTGGTTTTTAAATAAATGGGGTAGGTCATTAATGGATACTAAAAAGAGGAAAGGACCCAATATCAAACCTTGTGGTACACTCATTTTTACTTTTAAACCCATTGAATTGACACCATTTACTTGGACTTGCTGCTGTCTATCATTCAAATACGATTTTACTAAACTGATCGCAGGTTTACCTAGACCTTAATGCTCAAGTTTCAAGAGCTGGATTTCGTGATTTGCGCAATCAAATGCCTTCGAAAGGTCATAGAAGATTCCTATGGCATCCTGTGTCTCTTTCCATACAGTAAATATGTGTTTTAATAAAGTGACACCAGCGTCAGTCGTACAAAGTCCTTTGGTGAAACCATATTGTTGCTCGTGTAACATTTTATTGGTGTTAAAATGGTTAAGCATTTGATTGAGCATTATCTTCTCAAACACCTTGCTGAAAACCGGTAACACGGATACCGGCCTAAAGTTATTGGTGTCTTTACTGTCCCAAATGTTGAAACAGGAAGCTGGTCACAACAACACGGGCTCAGTCATCATGGACACGTACTGCAGCTGCTGCTGCAACCAGGCAAGTCTGCTGTCTAGCCAACTACTTGACAACTTGTATCATTTTTGAGATTATACAAAGTTTTCGGCGTGTATTTGTCCTAGAAATGATAAATGGGACTAACGGCGTGCAGGCGGACAACACAAAACCAAATTAAATGTACCATAATGGGAAATATCGACCTTGAACTGCATTCTTATAGTAGTAATACTGTAACGTGCTTTCCGAGGCACGGAGGAAACTCGGTATGTTACCTATGCGTGGTCGCCCTTCCACGGACCAGTTTGAGATCGACCCGAGCTGTTGTTATTATTTGGCCACGAGCTGTTGCTAAACATTTTCAAAAATGTCTACGGAAATTGTATTGAAATAATAAAATTGCAACGTTAGTTCTCAACTATGCTCACGCGCCAAAAGAAGTATGTAGCACTATACTGTTACTCCTGTCTCATCCCACTGCTGGGCAAAGGCTTCGATCCAGGGCCAATGTGGACCACTGGTCGTTGGTTCTGTCCAGCTCATCCCGCCATCTCCTGCGAGGTCTACCGCGTCGCCTTCTGGCTGACAGACAGGCTTAAGAAAGAAAATTTATCATTGTCACTCAATCGGACAACCACTATACTGAGCACTTATTAGTTCCATACTATCAACAACTGCCTGATATAATAAACAAAATCTTGTAAAACTGTCACTTGTAATCCAATTCGACAGATTTGAATTTACAATGTTTGAGTAATTTATTGAATCATTATCTGAAGAAAAGTCATGCACGAAGAGGAGCCTTTGTACTTTCCTGGAGGTTACTAATCGAGCAAAAGTAACAGATTACGAAATTCATTTTAGTTTCAGTGAACATCACCACATGCCCGCTTAAGTTCTCCTCATCATGTCTGATGTCGTGCCCACCACCATGTCCAAAACCATGAAAGTGCTCACTACCGTGCCCACCAGCGTCCTATAAAAGGAAATCCGAACCCTAACGCTTGCTTTAATAGTGTCATCCAAAACCAGGTTCCAGCAAAACTAAGACAATGGGTAATAGTTCTTCAAAGAAATCAGACGAAGCGTGCTGCCCACCACCATGCTGCCCACCACCTTGCTGCCCACCACCTTGCTGCCCACCACCTTGCTGCCCACCATACTGCCCACCACCTTGCTGCCAGAACCCGTGCTGCCCACCATGCCCACCTTGCCCACCTTGCCCACCGCCGCCGTGCCCACCACCGTGCCCACCACCATCTTGCCAACCACCGTGCCCACCACCATCTTGCCCAAAGTGCGCAATACAACCGAATCAAATGTGGTTAAATAAATCTATGGTAATGATGAAAAAGGTTATCAAATGAGACTTGTATGTAAGCGTAATAAAATTGACTGTCCACCACCGTGCTCACCACCACCTTAATACCCGCCACTGCACCCAACACCACAATAAATAAATGGAAATAAATATTTATTCACCAATCGTGTTTGAAGTTTTTGGTTTGGTTTAGAGAGCAGTTGGTAAACGATTGTTCCAGCAGTACGGTCTTAGGGCTTGTACACAAAACTGCGATGCCACGCGATGCGAATTCGCAACGCAGAAAGTTGCGACACGAATTGCTGCGATGCGAATTCGTGCGGCAAGTAGTTCCCTAGGGTGACCATTCCTTCGACGACCGTTAACCGTACTGGACGTATTTTAAAAACTAGGTCGTGTACAGGTACTAAATTTGGGAGGTGACATGGATCGTAAAAATAAGTGTGCACTTTTGTTATTGCTTAGGAGATACAGGCAAAAGAAACAAAGAAGATTTTGGGTTCATCCATAACGCCGAAGGAAACTATTTTCATCGAAAATATGAAGCTTTGGGAAGCGACGAAAAAAAGTTTTTTTGATTTTTTTAGAATGAGCATATCTTCATTCGAATAGCTTTTAAATTTATTATCACCATATCTTCAGAAACGATTGTACAAGGGGAGAGATCCTGTTACGCCTCTGGAAATGATTGGCCTCACCGCCTAAGTAAAACAATAATCCTTTACTCCACAGGCTGTCTCAAAGCGAACTAAAAATAGCATCAACAAGTGTGACGTAACATCGCAGAAATGCGCGATGCGAATCAATTCGTAAGTTCTTGCGATGCGTAGTGCGAGCTCGCAGATTTTTGCGTTGCGATCTCGCACCGCAGTTTTGTGTACAAGCCCATAAGACCCGGAGTCCATCAATAGTGGCGACGAGACGTAAAGAGAGATGTGTTGTAAACCAACAATAAAATTGAAACAATTTTCTCATCTTCTAACTCTCTTCTTCTACTACCGATCCGAACCTATGGCCGCGGCCCCATGTCCACGGCGCGGCGCCGGCCGCCGTGTGACGTTGCGGCGCCGCCGCCGTAACACGGCACGACGTCGTGCCGCAGCACGGTGCCGCGGACGGTGCGCCATCCATTGCCCCTCAGTCGATCGAATCAACTGCGAAATATCGACTGAAAGGGGCATCGCCGCAACGTCACACGGCGGCCGGCGCCGCGCCGTGGACATGGGGCCGCGGCCTATCCGATCTGAGCTTTCTTAGGGTACCTACGTACTAAGCGGTTAGCCGCAATGCGGCCAGCCGTCCGGCTGACCGGAATAAAAATTTGTACGAGAAAGTAGTTTTTATACACACTGCGGTCGGCCGGCAGCCGCATGCTGCCGGCCGACCGCTCCGGTCGTTCTGAGCGCTGCGGCCCGACTGACGGCCAGCCGCACGTTTGCTATACACACTACGCGGATGGAGCTAGTTTGCGGTTCCCCGCCATTGACAGTTTACCGTGTTCACCGACGCTCGCGTATTTTATTTCACCCAGTTCCTTTTTCTCCTTTTCTTTTTCTTTAAATAACGCGAGTAAATGTGGTAAATAGCTGCGACTTCTTCGACGTCCATCTTCGCAATAAGTCGATCCAACCGTAAACCACGACGGTTTTTCAACCGCACGTTCCGGTTGCGGTAGCGGCTAGCCGCCACCCGGCTAGCTACAAGCGCAACCGCATCCTGCGGTCTACCGGACGGCTGGCCGCATTACGGCTAACCGCTCAGTGCGTAGGTACCCTAACTTGTTTTAGAATTCCACAATAGGTTCTTCATTATTTTAAATCTATACTAGCTGTTGGCAGAAGAAAAGGGAGACCTATACTCAGCAGTGGATGAATTCAGGCTGTGGATGATGATGATGATGATGATACTAGCTGTTGCCTGCGACTTAGTTCGCGTGGAAATTTTGGTGTATACTCGTATGTGAGAGACTGCCTCGTTGGTCCAGTAGTTGCAAGTGCGCCTACTAAGCATGAGGTCCTGGGACTGATGCCCGGGTCGAGCAGTGTTAAAAAAAATGTTTATTTTAACTACATAATTACATAAAGTTATAACGCACATGATTTAGAGATCGCCTTTTAAGCAAGGAGATGCTTGTGTGACTCCACTCTTCCACTTAACATTAAACAATGTATGCAATTGAAAAAAAATACTATAAATAATACGAGTAGTATTACTGGGTTATTCCATCAGGAATTTCTCAATAGCAGCCGCAGAATCTGGATTTGTACCCAGTTGGTGGAAAGAGGCTCGCCCCCTATCACATGTGACTTCAACATAACTGGCGAAATGTGGGTATACGGTTAGGTACACTTCTGCCTAAACCCGCGGGGATTACATGGCGTGATGTGTAGAACTGACTGAATGATCAAAGTGTGACAATGCGGGTGATGACTACAAAAAGAAGTCCAAAACAAAATTAAATGGCGACGATATGGTTTAAAAACCGTTTACTTTTGCGCTATACAACTATATTTTCAAAGTGAACCATCACACGCCTTGTTAGGCACTATTTATTCTAATACCGTTCTGTATTCAACATTAAATGGCTTATTATTTTCCGCAAGCGCGTGTAAGTTTTGGGCACTGAATAACCAACATATAATTGACCGTGTGAAAATCATGGTCCTGGGATCTGTTGATCGTCATTGTAAAGCCAATTTTAAGGGAAATTGTAACCTCTTAAATTGAAATGTTCATGCTCAATGTTCAAGTTATTGGAAATAGTAGGCATACGGGGAATTAAAACACTCTCTCCCTTAGCAGCTCCGTTTTTATAATGTTACTGCCCAGCTTTGTGATACGAAGCCTGGTGCCGTTGCACAGTCTGGTTGCATCAAGGTTT
This sequence comes from Eurois occulta, assembly GCA_950022335.1. NCBI lineage: Eukaryota > Metazoa > Arthropoda > Insecta > Lepidoptera > Noctuidae > Eurois > Eurois occulta. Next base: position 2,276,746 of record OX465502.1, read on the forward strand.
CTCATCACCAGAGCTGGAACGCCAACTTTATGCTTCAGCTGATGGGATGGCACGCCCGTTAACTCCAGGAAGTTGTGAAATTCAACGGGGTAGGTAGTATTATCGGTATTAGCCATCACAGTTTTACGTGATGCGCGCACAAACGAACAGACAAACCGACAAATAGACAAAAATTCTAAAAATGGTAGAAATGGGTTCTGTGTGTGATCTTTTAACACCCCTACTACTTTTTTTCTAAATATTTTCAATGTACAGAAACGCCACGTCTACAGATTTATTATATGTATAGATTAATGTCCTGTGCTGCCTGCCACTCCAAAATGGTGCCATAATGTCTTATGCGGATGATACTGCTTTATTGTTTGCAGCTAAATCAAGAGCTGAGGCATATGAACATGCTCAGAATGGCTTCGACATTGTGTCTAATTGGCTCCAGAATAATCTTATAACACTAAATGCTGATAAAAAAAAATACATTTTATTTATAATGAGAAATACTAACACACTGTGCACCGCTTACTAACATAAAACATTTACGCGCATAACTGTAGCATGTACGCGGACACGCATGTTGTTGCCCTTCCTACTTTAGATAAAGCTGACCACTTGAAATATCTAGGTGTCCCGTGTCACTATTGTCTCCAATCTAAATTCCCAAACAACATATCGATTTTTTTTAACATATCGAGTTACTGTGTACTAGAGTGCGCAAACTAATATATGTCGGATTGTCAGGATTTATTCCGTAAGGGTCGTACATCAAGTCGGCAGGAGATGGGTTTCGTGGAATGAAATTACACCGGGTGCGATACACTGTTTCTCTTAATTTAACAAATTACTTGACATTACAACTCAACAGAATAACACAGGGTACAATGAGTCGGGGTACAGCTCCAGGACGTCTCAACTCCGCTGCGATCTGACACTCAACTGTCGTCGTCACCTCCAAGCTGTAGACATCAGGGCTCTGTAGAAATACGTAGTGGTGAGGGTAGACTTAACAGTAGGTCTCGTGATCCACTGGCGTACTTGCGATTCATTTTTAACCGACTTCAAAAAAAAGGAGGAGGTTCTCAATTCGGCAGGTATTTTCTTTTTTTTTTTTTCTTTTTTTATGTATGTACACCGATTACGCCGAAGTTTCTGAACCGATTTACGTAATTCTTTTTTTGTTTGATGCGAAATAGTTTCGAATTGGTCCCATAAAAATTTGATTCAGGTAGGCCCATTAGTTTTTATTTTATGAGCATTTGACTCTGAAGTCTGTTACTTGTTTGTTGTTGTGGAGTTACTTTCGCATTTATAATATTAGTAAGGAAGTAAGAATAAGCCTATTACCATGAAATGTATGGTTAACAATGTAAAATGAACGCATAGAAAATATTTGTATAGGATATTGCCACTAAAAATGAATGAATAAAAAAACTTTTTGCAAAAAATAAAACCGACTTCAAAATCACAAAAAAGTGAAAAATAATTTTAGCTTCAGAAGTCGGTGCCAAAAAACTGAAACAAACAAACTAAAGTCACCGACTTCTGAAGCTAAAATTATTTTTCACTTTTTTGTGATTTTGAAGTCGGTTTTATTTTTTGCAAAAAGTTTTTTAATTCCGTACGAATGACCCGATCCGACATATTTATTTTTAAGAATTTACGTATTGTAGCCGATCATAAATGAATAAAACAGATTTATTAAGCGTTGTGTCAGTATATTCTAACATATTGTATAACATACCTGGGTTGGCGTGGGAAATTCAATTCTTGTCCCTCTAGAACATGCTCAAAGAGCAATTCTAAAAGTTGCTACCTACCGTCCTGTTAGATTCCCTACTACTCCTAGCTCTACAAAGCATTATTTATTCTTCACATAATATTTGACGGCACGGTTGGCGCAGTGGCTGAGCAATTGACTGCTGTGCTTCGGGTTGCGGGGTTGATTCCCGCACGGAACAAATATTTGTATGGCCTACAGATAGTTGTTTCGGGTCTGGCTGTTTGTGTAAATGAGTTTAAATGTTTGTAAACGATCCAATCGCGTTTAATGTTTGTTTGTGTTTGTTGTATAGTTTAAAAAAAAATTACACCAGCACTGCACACTTCCCTTTGACTCAGTTCCTTCCGATAGAAGAAGCAAGGACCTGGTTTGCACAAAACCTCGAACTAGATATGCGTTTGCGAATCGATTTTATGTGTTTTTAGGACCTTTTCTGTATAATACACTCAACGAGATAATAAACTTCTGTAGTTTAAGTTATAAAAATGTAGTTTTGTTATGTCGGATTATTTTAGGGATACTTAATTACACAGACACAGAAAAACTTCTAGAAGTTGTGGTTTGATTATGTTATCCCCTCGGGTGGCCCATAAGTCCTTAGACATGTAAATAATTAATCAATAAAAAACTAATAACAATAAGAAACATGTTTTTTTATTTCGTACTAGCTGTGCCCGCGGCTTCGCTCACGTGACCGCGTTTTCTTTTGGCATTGGCAGGGATATGTAAAGTCATAGTTCGTAGTATATTCCTCATAATTATCCTCTCGAAAAATATACTAATAAAATCAAATTTAAACTAAAACCTGCTATTATCATTCACACTGAAAACAGGATATTTAATAGGCTTATCCCCAATAAAATGTAACTTAATATACCTAACTGTCGAAATCTGGATGTACTGGCACATATGCGGACCCCTCAGAGCATACAGACGTGATGTTGTGTAAACAATAAACATCCAAGCGATTGCAGCAATCACGGCAGATTTGCTGTCTATTATTGAAGAGTTCCATTGCTTATCTCTGAAGACCACCGCGGAATAATTTGCTTCTAAACAAAAAAATAATCATTGAAATCGGTTCAGAATTGGCGAAGATATCGCTGAACATACACACAAAAAAAAATCTGACGAATTTAAAACCTCCTCTTTTTGGAAGTCGGTTAAAAACTGTTTTAATTTTTTAAATGTTTTAAATCCCATGATGTATTAAATGGCTGTACTGTGATGTGATACCCACAGATGTGTTTGTAGTATACTATTTGACTACAGTAATAGAAATGTTTGCTATTTCTTATTTTTTTAGTAGGTACTCCAACCTGGGATGGTCCCATAAAAGTTTTTGATCAGTATTAGAAACAGGATCGATTGGCATAAATAAAATGTTTTGTGTAAAATGGCAATTTTCTTGCTTACTGTACATTTTTTATCTGTGAGTGGGAATCGATATTTCACAAGATATTATAGATCGTTATAGATAGTGTCCTAAGACCATTTTCGTGTAGCTGCAACAGTTATGGTAGTTCTCCTCACTGCCCCGCTGAAAGTTTCCATCCTAAATGTATAGTTTTTTTTTTATTCAGAATTTATGTATTTACAAATATAACTAAAATAATAATGAAATATGTACAAGTAAGTATCAAAATGGAAAAAGAAAAGAACAGAAGTACACAGCGCCAAAAAATTCGTCCACATCGCTGTCAGCAGGTAAAGTGCCCAGAAGGCTAGCAGCATTGCCAGGTTGGCTGGCAATGCTAATTCTTTGGCCAAAAAAAGGCCAACCCTCTGGTCACATGAAGAGTCGACCAACCAATTGGCGATATCCCGAAATACTAGGTGGTACATAGCACTTATATTATATATATGTCGGAGTTGGTTATCAATTATTACAATTGTGGGTAGTCACCAAATTTTATTATGAGTTGTTTTGTTTTCTGATTATTAATTTAAGTGATTTTTACTATCAATTATGGTCAATTATTGTCTTATAAATCGAAACATAATTTATTACGTGCTAGTAATTGATTTTTGGCAACTTATTTCGATAAGTGTGACCGATAAGTTTTGTTCAAAACAATTAACGACATGTTATTTTAATTTTTAAATGATTTACTTTGTGAATTCACCATTGTTTATTTACGACAATTATTCCTGTATTATTTGATTACTGTATCGTAAATCTTATTAGATTTCGCGCACATTTTGTATCTTGTAAACGCGTGACGCACCTCCGTGCGTCAACGGACAGAGTTGTTGTGGAGGGATTACAGTGGGGGCATCGTACTATAAAAGAGCGTGCTCTCAGTAAGCTCGTGAGTCGGTCTTCGGATTCGACTCATTACAGAGCTCCCCTGCTCCCGACAAAACTGTCGGTTTACCTGGTACAGCGCTGCTGTATATTGCACATAGCTGTATTTAGCTTTCTGATAGCGATACACTTTGTGTTTGGGTGGCTTGTGCACTGTACGAACTGTGACCTTAAAAGGTCTGTTTGCCTAAATGTGTGTACCTTTTTATCTGATTTATCTTTTTTTACTATTTACCATTTTTGTGTTGTGTACCATTTTGTATTGTGTGTTGTGTACCTACTGTAATAAAAATACTGTAATTGCATATACAGTCTTGTTTATCCCAATAAAATGGGAACTCCAAACCCTGAAGATATACCTCTCGGCACTCCTGATCCTACATATATATTACATACCACTTTCATATGACCCCAATCTATTTAAGTCATGAGTTAATAGGCTTCTTCTGGGTAAGCTCGTTCCATCGTCGACCTCATCTCTGTCCTCAGGACTAGATTGAGGTCAAGAGTAGACCCATTTAATATAAAAAAAATATATATATATAACATGGCACTTACTTTATTTCTAGCACTTATTAGTTCCATGCTGAGTAAACAACGTCTTTGGAACTGTCATGTTTCAAGGTAAACAAAAATATCAGTCCCGTTTCCAGACATTTCACTCATTTTAATAAGCAGCTGTTGAAAAACGTTAATATTCGAGGAGAAAGATTCCATTTGATACTTCAAAAAATTCTTAACTGTCACCCGTTATCATCAAATCAATTCAATGGATTTTAATTAAATTATATTTTAGTAATCTATCCAATCCTTCTGACTAGTGAACACGTGAAACCATGCACGAAGAACTGCAAGAACAGAAAGAGTCTTTGAACTCTTTCTGGAGTTATTAGGGGAGGAAAAGTACCAGATCTCGAAGAGGAGCCTTAGTGCCCATCACCACCATGCCCGCTAAAATGCCCCCTATCGTGGCCGTCACCATATTTAAAATCATGGAAACCGTGCTCCCACCCACTAAAGTGCTCACTACTTTACCCACCAACGTGACCAATTACGAGCTTAAAAGAAAATCCAAACCCACACTATTGATCCAGTCGTGCTCTCCAAATTCAGGTTACAGCAAAACAAAGAAAATGGATTATATATTCACCCGTCTTGCAAAGAAACCAGCCAGCACACCATCATCGTGTTCTCCACCTCCATGCTGCCCACCTTGCTGCCCACCATGCCCACCTTGCCCACCTTGCCCACCTTGCCCACCTTGCCCACCTTGCCCACCTTGCCCACCTTGCCCATCTTGCCCGCCTAGATGCCCCACTAAATGCCCACGCCCACCACCCCCACCACCTCCGTGGTCACCACCACCGTGCGCCCCAAAGCCGGCCATACCTAAGTGCCCGCCACAGTGCCCGACGCCAGAGTGCCCGACAACAAAGTGCTTACCAACATCGAGCTAAATCTGGTTAAACCAAACCATTATAATAGTGAATAAGATTATCAGATGAGATTTCACCACTATGACCACTACCACCGTGTGTGCAATCTCCATGCTGCCTACCAACACCAAAATGCCCACCAGAATATAAATAAATAAAATTGAAGCGTCTGTTTGTGATTTCAAAATAAGTGCTTTTTACTAAATACATTATGAAATGAAAGTATAAATATGATACTTCTAACAAACAAACGATTTTTAATTTTTTTGTCTGTACGGCTGTCGGTCTGTCCGTCTGTTTGTTCCGGCTAATCACCAAAACGGCTGGACTGATATTGACGAGACTTTTATTTTATTTATCATGGGACAATAAACAGCTACAATATAATTATTATCTTTACAAATAACAATAATATACATATTATGTAGTGTAAGACCGTTTACGACGACATCGTTTAGAATTATTAGAATAACATACCGGTTATATTGACCAAAATCAATGATCGCCTTATAACAACACACACTGCTTTTTACGACATTGCTTATTAGGACGTACCTCATTGAGCGACGTTATTTAACTAATATTTTCGGAGAACGAGCAGTTGTACTGTTAACAATTTGGTCAATGGCTATTGCTTTTTCTACCTCCCTCTGTAATACTTCTGGTTCGGGTTCAAATTCTGTTATGAGCTGGATGAAGCGAGGGGCTTTGGTCTGCTGTTTGGGATTTCAATTTTAGAGAGCTTCTATCTAAGCGCTGGTCAGTATTAAAGTTTAATATTCATGAGAGACTGATGTACATGCAAATGATTTTGGGTTTTTATTAATAATTATACTTAAGTCTATTTCATTTCTATGATTGCCGTCTGAGGAAGTCCAAGTCCATTTATTGTTCTTGATATTTTTGAATAAGCTGTTTTAGAGTTCTTTAGTAGTGTTTAAATGCTAAATACTGAGAACTAATTTTGTGAGAACGCATCTTTATCGCGGTGGCAGTAGCTGGCACTGCTCACGACACCTAGACTCGACAAGCGAACCGCTCGTGAACGGCGATTCGCGCGCTGTTCAAAATCCATTCGCGATACGCTCGTTTAAATTCCATAGCCATAGTTTTTCTGTTTATTCCTGTTTTTGTTTACTAAGCTCTGTGATTTTACCTGATTATATATTTTTTACTATATAACGTACGTGAACTTATTCAATAGCCCAAATTTGGAAACCCCTGAGAAACTCTTGTTACACTATTTAAAAAAAATATGTTGCCCTACAAGTAGTAGGTATACTATTGTTTGAGCTCCTCACACCTGTCGCACTGGATTATTCTACTACAGGCATCTAACATCGTAAAACCTACAATGTTTTAGTTAAGGCGCGGTATTGTCTCAATATTCCCAAAAATTGGTTTCTTAGATAGTCGAGTGCCGTAATGCAATAAAAATATCGAACGCAAAAAATACAGCGGTCAGAGAAGGATGTAAAGAAAAAGTTTAACGGAACAGAATAATAAATAATAGTTTGAAGTTTCCAATAAAAATTGGGAAATTGCGACACAAAAATAAACTTTGGCGTCGAAGATGTCTGTATTTCCAGTGATCACAACAGATTTTTTTTAAGAATTTAATAGAATTTGTTTTTTTTTAAACTATAACCAAACTATTATTTAATAAAATGTCTATATTTTGAATAATCTAAAGAAAACCTGTAAAATAAATGCCCATTCGCAGCTTAGTCATAATATATCAACAGAAATACATATTATTTTCGATTTTCAACCTTATTCAGCTTATTCAGTGGTGGCAATAGTTTACGCGGTCTAGTAGTGATTAAAATCGTAGTCAGTCCGCGCCTTAAGACTTATTTTATATTTTACCTATTTTTGAAAAACAAGAAGTTGGCCAGTTCTGACTATAGCCACACTCTAAAAGAACCATACAGTACTATACTTAGTACTTCTTAGTTCCATGCAATGTAAACAACACCTTTAAAATTGTCACCATAATACGCCATAACACGTAGACAGATAACATGTCTCAAGGTAAACAAAAATTGTCAGTCCCGTTTCCAAACATTCCACTCAATAAGCAGCTGTTGAAAAATGGTAATATTCGAGAAAGATTCCGTGTGGTATAAGTATTTTACTCTTTGCTGTCATCCGATTTTAATCAAATGATGTTTTAGTAATCTATCCTATTCTTCTGTCTAGCGAAAAACTGCAAGAACAGAAAGAGCCCTTGAACTCTTTCGGGAGTAACTAGGCGAGGAAAAGCACCAGAGATCTGGTCGAAAGATCTCGAACTCCATTAGTGCCTATCAAACTTGACTACACTCTACCACGAAAGTGATCATTACTTTGCCCACCACCGTGACTGAAAACGTGATATTAAAGGAAATCCAGCAAAGCAAAGAAAATGCATTGTGCATTCAGCCGTCCTGCAAAGAAACCAGCCAGCCCACCGTCATCGGGTTGGTCACCTCCGTACCCAAAACCTACCCCACCAGCGAGCTATCCAAGACCAAAGTGCCGGCCAACACCGCCCATACTACCACTGTGCCAAATTAGGTTATGCAAAACTATGACAGTAATGAAAACGATTATCAAATGAGACTTAATTGTTTGTAAGCGAAATAAAATGGGCTTTCCACCAGCATAGGGCCCACCACCATAATAACTTAAATAAATATTTATTTACCAATCGTGTATGTAGTCTTTGTTTTGGTCTTGTGCAGTTGGTAGGTTGTTTGAGCTGTACGGCCAACTATGTAATGATTTCACACAAGAGACCTCACGTGGTCGTGATGGTGCTGTCATCGTGTAGATACAAACAGCGTGGACCGCTATCTCACTATGTCGTTCGTATTGAGACTGTTACAAGTAATGTTGTTATAGGATTAAGGTTAACTTTTGATTGTGGAATTTTTGGGAAATAGAAGTACGTGTTTGCACTATGCTGATTTATTTGCGACTGGTTTCAGAGACAATTTCTTATTAATATAATGGCACACACACACACATGCATACGTACTTGATGAACTACTTCACACATACAATGATTTTAACTCGACAATTTTACAGAAGTTTTTATAAGCTCTAACCATGGAAATTGCTCAAGAAAATATTTTCTTAAGTTTAGGTTTTTTTTTTAAATAATATATACAGAGTTTAAGGGATAGCCCAGCAGACAGATGGGGTGAATTCAGTATATCATACCAAGATGACCGGTACAGGAAATTATTTCAAGAACAGTATGGGAATCCAATAAAGATTTGTTTTATTTCCTCATAAGCAATGTATCGTTACCGTGGCAAAACCCACGTAGCGAACGGCAAGCGCGACGACGAGTTCGATGAACTATGTAGCTAGGCAGGAAATGAACAGCTGATTTCGCGCGGCGTTAGAGCAAACAAACGAGGTGGAACGTGTATATACTACTAAGGAAAGGGCATTCGATTGTGGGAACTGGAAAAAATAGCATGTATTGAAAAATTAGATAAAATGTTACGTATACTTGTAAATAAGACCTTCAAAAATATTGCTCTCTCTGACCATACGGCTCAACTCCTCAAATGCTCTGTTAAAACTGTCTGTTCTTTTTAATAATGGCGTATACTTAGACGTGATTATAATAGAGACAATGTCAATAAATTTAAATCATATTTAATAGTTTGACATTTTCAGATATATATTATGAATCTAATAATCCTAATAAAGCTTATAATGCATTAACAGAAATGTTTTGTTTCTAAACGGGGTAGAAGGGAAACCGCCGCGAAAATGGTTACCACGTATTCAGTACATCATTCTGAGCCACATAGAATTTTTTTGCCGGTAATTAAAAAAAAAACAGCTGTTTCCTACAGAAGTGCAATACTTACACGGTCTAAATGTATGTAATAGCTGATTTTTAGGGTTCCGTACCCAAAGGGTAAAACGGGACCCTATTACTAAGACTTCGCTGTTTGTCTGTCTGTCTGTCTGTCTCCAGGCTGTATCTCATAAACCGTGATAGCTAGAAAGCTGAAATTTTCACAAACGATGTATTACTATTTTCGCTATAACAACAAATACTAAAAATTCAAAAAAAAACAAATATTAAGGGGGGCTCCCATACAACAGATATGATTTTTTTGCCGTTTTTATAGATAATGGTACGGAACCCTTCGTGCGCGAGTCCGACTCGCACTTGGCCGGTTTTAGATAATGGTACGGAACCCATCGTGCGCGAGTCCGACTCGCACTGGCCGGTTTTTTATAAATAACCGCTGAAAATTTTCTATGTAGGGGGGTTCAAAACGATGTACTGAATACGTGGTAACCGTTTTCGCGTCTGTGTCCTTTCCACCCTGTGTAACCAATGCTTTCCTAAAATACCAATAACTGTGTAGTATTCATGAAACAAAAATGGGTATTGCCCGGCATTAAAAAATGTAGTGCAACGAAACCCCATTTATTGTGGCAGTATCGATTGAAACCCACGCAACCAAACAAAACTCTATGTAAGAATTGTTGTAATACGTTTAATAAGGTCATCTTTTTGACGAAATAAACAGCATCTTATAAAATACAAAGTTTTAGTAATAAATCTAAAACGACATGGCAAATTTAAAATTTAAAATTTTAAGACAAAAGAAGAAGTTACATACCTATCAGGGCAGTATAGGGCAGTGTTCTGGGTCCCTTACTTTTTTAATCTGTATCAATGACCTGCCCAAAGCCATAAATTACCCCATAACCCTATTTGCTGATGATAGCAAGGTAACTGCTAGTAATAAACCTGACCAATACGCAGCTGATGTAAATGACGCGCTAATCTCAATAATCTCTTGGCTTAACAATAACAACATAAAAATTAATCTAGGTAAAAATCAAATTATGCACTTTGGCCATAGAAAATCTAGTACAAAAATGGACGTGAAATACAAAAACAATATACTTAATGACGAGACAGTGCGAAATTCCTAGGAATTATGATAGATAGACAGCGTAACTGGAAGAATCATATTGAAACATTATGCAAGAAAATAACTTGCTCACCCTATGCCCTATATAAACTTGCTCCAACCGTTAACACGGATGCACTACTCACAGCCTATCATGGTCTTGTTGCATCTGTGTTAAGATGCGGCATCATATTTTGGGGTAACTCTACAAATAGGGAAGCCGCGTTTAAAGCGCAAAAGCGCTGCATAAGATCTCTGTTTGGGCTTCAGGTGACGGACAGTTGTGTACCATATTTCAGAGAGCATAAGATTCTGACACTACCAGCTTTGTATATAACTTTAAGAAACTGCCTTATTTGTGAGATTAAATCCAACTTTGTTTTCTTATCTGATACTGTACAACGTAACAGGCGAAATGACATGCTACGCGGACGCAGAGCCAATGCAGCTCTTATGCGCTCCGCAAAGGACAATGACCAAAGTTGGTACCAAAAAGTCTCGCGCCTCAAAACCAAAATATTATAGTAATTAGTTTCATATTTTTTTACGGCATTACGCGTCGGGGATTTGATTTTTGAACTGGAAATATACTTTTCGAGTTTAAAAGTATGAATATTGTTTTACTCCCTTTATATGACGTTCCGTTTCAACTGAATATAAATGACGTTCCGTTTCAATTGAACAAACCCTTGTCTGTCGAGCGGACTCTAAAATTAATTACAATTAAGTAAGATCAGTACACCAAATCGATTTAGTTTGGTTTATTGCTATTTGCAACAAAATAGATTTTCTCAGCCTAAAGATTTTGATTTATCGATTACATCCCTAAATCCCGACTAGTTTATAGCACTTACTATACTCTATGGTTTACAGTTATCTTATCTGTGGCATCTGACATTTGTACTGTACTCTGACTGACTATTGGCAATGTAAAGGTCTAAAATAAAATCGAGTTTCAGTCAAGCATACTGTGGATGTTACTTTAACTCGTAATTCTTACTAATATTAGTGTATTACGCTGTTTTTAGAGCAATAATGTAATGTATGTGTGTTAAAATACGTCGTTGGTAGCGTCGAAAAAATAGACCCTACTTTTTAGGTTAGTTTCGATTTTATAAAATAACTCTGAAACGCGGGTTTTTTTTTCAAAAATAATTTTTGTAGGAGTTAATACGATCAGTGTAGTCTATAAAAAACAAGGTTTGATTTTGATGCAGCATGGTACGGGATTCCATACTTCCATGAGCATTCTCTTTTATAGTAAAATTAAAAAATCAAGAGTTAGATTTGGCTGGATTTAAGAAGCAATTTAAAGATTTTTTATATTATAATTAATGACACTGAAAAATAGTTTAATTCAATTCTTATATTATTTCATTCGTAACTGACATTCCTTTTTGAATTTTAACTGTTATTATTAAAAATATTATATTTATTGCCGCGAATGTCCTGCAAGCTGCGGTTTAACGCCTCTAATGCATGCTTCTGCAACATTGTGCACTCGTCCCATACTATTAACTTCCACTGCTGCAAAAGAACTCTCCCGTTTTTGGTGATGTTGCATACCTATTGGGTATCTTCGCTTGCAAGATTCAGCGGCAATTTGAAAATGGAATGTACAGTCCGGCGTGTGAGTCTATCTAGCAGGCCCCAACGAGATTTATCAACAGATAAAGACAGTATTTTGTACCTAAAGAAAATAAATAAGATATATTTTGTACCTCGACAGTTTTTGATTTAATGAAGTTTCCATGAAGTGTCTAGCTATCGGGCCCCTTATGATTATTTTTTTTGTTATTATACTTTCAGATCGCCTAATAGTGCTCGAAGTTACCAACTATTATATACCTTACAAATCCAAAATTTCGACTTTCTGTGAGCTATACTTTAGAAGATATTCGTTATTTAGACAAACGTCCAGCCAGCGGGCCCCTTTTTAAAATATTAGTATTTTATATCTTACAATAGCATTACGAGCTTGATACTATTATGTACCTTACAAATCCAAAATTTCGACTTTCTGCGAGCTATACTTTAGAAAATATTTGGAGATATTTTTTTTTTTTTTGGGAAGATTTCTGGATGTTTATAAAACCAAATTCATTTTCAGCTATTCCGCTAGTTTCCTCCGCCGTGCATGGAGCACGCCCTGCACAGGGGACTGTCAGTGATACCTAGGCTGTGGAAGTGTCTGTTTAGTGAGCAGTGTCCAGTGATGGTCTCCGCAACCAGTCGCAGGCTATCTCTATCCAGGCGCAAGACGCTTGGTCAGTTTTCCATCCAGGAATGGCATAGCCTCCTTGGATTGCCTACACCCTGGTGGCAAGATCCACCACTTCTCCGCTTGTGTTTGAGTGTGATCCTTTAACCAACTTCTTAGCTACTTGAAGGGAACAGGCACAATGGGTTCGGGTCCGAAGGCTTTTGTGCTGGATCCCCTTCTGGCGAGTTCATCAGCTGCATCGTTTCGGAACAATGCTTCTTATGTTTCAATATTTCGATTTTGAATACAATGAAGGGTTTTTACGTGATGCGCACACAAACGAACAGACAAACTGACAAACAGACAAAAATGGTAGAAATGGGTTCTGTGTGTGATCCTTTAACACCCCTACTATTTTTTTTCTAAATATTTTCAATGTACAGAAACCCCACGTCTACAGATTTATTATTATGTATAGATTGTTGGTTAGACTAGACTAGACGCTCTTAATGTGCACGTCTTTCTACATCGTTCTCACATATAATATGTTGTGTCACATGTGTGTTGTAAAGGGTGTTTTTTTCTAGAGGTATAGAACTAAGTTGGCAACACTTTTTTAACTGGCGGCCATTTTGTCAGTTGTCAAGTGATTTATGTTTAGTTTGGTTTGGCATTTCAACATGAATAGACTGACGCCCAAAGACATTCAAATATTTTAATCTCTTTGCTGACGCCTGAACAACGCTTGCAAATTGTGCAAATTTATTTTGAAAATTATGGTTCTGTTCGAAATACGTATCGCGCACTACGTTCATTTTATGGTCAACATAATCGTCCATCAGAGCAATTAATTCGAATAACTATGGAACGTTTTCACACCACGTTTACTCTAATTGACAAAACGCATCCACATAGACGTCGCACAGTGCGTACAGCAGAAGTCATTGCTGCTGTAGAGCATAGCGTAGAAGAAGACCCGAATCACTCTATTCGCCATCGTGCACAGGAATTGGATATGTGTCCATCCACTTTATGGAAGATATTGCGGAAAGATCTTGGTTTGCGTGCTTACAAAATCCAACTCGTGCAAGAATTGAAGCCACACGATCACCTAGCAAGGCGTAGATTCGGTGAATGGGCCCAAAACAAGATTGCCGTCGATCCCGATTTTCATTAGCGAATTTTGTTTACGATGAAGCTCACTTTTGTTTTATTAGCAAATAAATGAATGTGAATAAAAAAAAATATGTATAATCTCAACATAAATGATATTACCAAGATTTTGTAACAATATTTTGATTTAAAAGAGTGTCCATGGAGTTTTTTGCCCATTCTTCTCCATAGAGATCTACGCTTTGGAATGGGCAACTACAGTACTTTCACAAGTTATTATGCCTTGTGACTATGACTGTAGCTTAGCTTCGCTTTTTTTTTGACTTTCAAAAGTGCCTATAATTGTCTAATTGAAATAAATGATTTGAGTTTGAGTTTACCACTATACCAACAATACGGTATACGTGGTTCGCTGTATCGATCCTTTAAAATCTTGCAGACCTATTATATGGTTTAGGAGGCTGATTTTTTTTGGTTTACTATATGTATAGTGAACCCATTTTTATGCATTTTGTTGCTGGCGAGTCTGGGTTTTTTGCATATGACCTTTTAGCCATGTCCTTCGAGTTTTGTGCAGTGCAAAAATGTGGGCATAAGATAAAAACACAAGATGGGGCTTAGTTCCGACTATGCCCACGCTAATAAAGACCCATGCAGCACTTATTAGTTCCATATAAAAGCTTAATAAAAAAAATCTTTAAAACTGTCACTATAATCACCAAATTCAAGTCAAACAAATTCTGATTTTAATTTTACAATGTTTTATTAAGTATCCAATCCAAAGTCTAGCGAAAAGACATGCAAGAAGAACTGCAAGAACAGAAAGAGCCCTAGGCGAGGAAAAGTAACAGAATTTGAACTTTTACATTATTGCCCATCACCACCACGCCAGCTAAAGGCTAGCCATCGCAGCCCACACCCCTTGCTCGAATCTTATCCTCCGAAATCCGGTTCAACAAAACTAAGAAGATGTTTAATTTGTCCAGCTGTTTAGGAGAAAAAAGAACCTTCTGCTCATCGGGCCCACCGCCGTGTAAAACACCTAAGTGCCCGCAGAAGTGTCCACCACCGTGTCCACCACCGTGTCCACCACCCCCACCAAAGTGCGCTAAACCGGCTTGCCCACCACCGTGCCCGCCGCCGAGCCCGCCGCCGTGCCCACCACCCCGAAAGTGCCAACCACCTAAAAGTAAAGAGCCACCTAAGTGCGCTAAGCCGATTTGCCCGCCGCCGAGCCCGCCACCGTGCCCACCACCCCGAAAGTGCCAACCACCTAAAAGTAAACAGCCACCTAAGTGCGCTAAGCCGATTTGCCCGCCACCGTGCCCGCCGCCGTGCCCACCACCCCCACCACCTAAGTGTGCACAGCCGCCGTGCCCGTCTAAGTGCGCTAAGCCGATTTGCCCGCCGCCATGCCCACCGCCGCCACCCCCACCACCTAAGTGCGCTAAGCCGATTTGCCCGAAGCCATGCTCACCCCCACCACCTAAGTGCGCTAAGCCGATTTGCCCGCCGCCATGCCCACCGCCACCACCCCCACCACCTAAGTGCCCGCCGCCGAACCCGCGGCCGTGCCCACCACCCCCACCACCTGAGTGCCCACCACCTAAGTGCCCGAAACCATGCCGACCTAAGAAATCGTCAAAGTGCAGAATAGAATCGTGCCCACCGGCTACATGGCCATTAGCGGGCTTCCCAAATCTGACGGGCCTGCCACCATCGTACTCACTACCACCGTGCCAAATTAGGTTACGCAGAACTATTGCAATTATTAAGAAGATTATCAGATGAGACATAAGCATTATGACATTTGTTTGTAAGCGTAATAAAATGGGCTATCCACCACCTCGGCCCACCAAAGTGCCCACCACCACCAAATGGCAACCACCATTATAGTTCGCACCTAAGCACCTATATCTTATTCACCAACACCGTGCTGTCCACCACCACGGTGCCTGCTACCACAATTATTAATAAAATAATTAAGTAAATATTTATTCACCCATCGTGTTTTACTCTTGGTTTGGTCTAGATGAGTGATTGGTTGTATATTATTAGTGTGATAACGTTGACCTGCTGCCGCAACAGGATAGTCTACAGGCTAATGTATTGTTTGGGCTCAGTTGACTTGACACCCTGCCCGAATTAATTTAGAATTATACAGCACTAGCTGTTGCGAGCGACCTTCGTTCGCGTGAATTTATTATAAAAACTTATTATTTCCCTTTTTGAATCGGATTTTGTTACCAATTTCAAGGGTTTTAATTTTCTTACACGGAACTAATTATTTTTCTCAAATCAAAGTAGCCTTTTTTTTTTTTTTTGGATGGTGGGAAATCATCACATGACTCCTCCCGCTCTGGGCGGAGCGGAAGGGAGTGTCAGACTCTTACGGACTAAAAACCACCCATGTTCCTTCATTGGCCCTTTATGTTCCAGGGCCGCGGTATCTCTTTCGAACAGTCCCGCAGCCCTGGCAGGCACCGGCCCTTGCGGGCGTTTGCTGACAACTCTTTGAGGCGCGCGTGGAACACGAACGCGCCGTCGACACGGCCTGCCCGTCGTTATACGACGGACGGACGGCGAGCTAGCCCATTACTCACCGTCCACAGGCCCGCGCCTACGGTGGCCGAGAGCCATCACGGCGTGGCCCCCGACGCCCGGTGCTTCTCCCGCGGTGGCTGGGACGTGAGGAGGTTCTCTCCCTCTCACGTTCCGCCGCCTCCTTCGCTAGCATGACTGCTTCGCAGAAGGAGGCGACGGCTTCCCATTCCCTCTCGCCCCGGACCATGGCTTGAACCAGGGCCGGGCGCGAGAGGTCGCCGCCGCCAATCGCCGCTACGAGGACACGGCGGTGCTCCTCCCAAGCGGAGCAGACCTCGACGGTGTGCTCCACCGTGTCCTCCGGTCGATCCTCGCAATTGTAGCACCCGGGCGTTTCCTCCCGCCCGATTCGGTGCAGGTACCTCCCGAAGCACCCGTGTCCGGTGAGGACCTGCGTCAGGCGGAAGGTGAGGGCGCCGTGGCGCCTCCCTAGCCACTCCTCAAAGAGGGGACTTACCGCCACTATCGTGGCGTGCCCTGCACGGGGTTGCGATAGTCGCTCCCTCCATGTCGCCATGAGATCACGGCGGAGGTCTGTCCGCCGCGCGACAATATGCCGCGGCAGCGGAGTTACCCCCCGGCTCTGTACCTCCGCGCGCCACTCGTGCAGGCGCGCGAGGACTATGGCCTCCAGATCCCATGGCGGCAATCCGGCAAGGAGGCTCGCCGCCTCGCGGGAGATCGTGCGGTACCCCCGGATCAGCCTTACGGCTACCACCTTTTGGGGCGCGTTCAGGTAGTGCTTTGCACGCAACCTCAACGAACGCGCCCACACCGGGGCCCCGTAGAGGGCCATGGACCGCAAGATCCCCGCGTAGAGCCTCCGGCAGGAGGCGTTTGGCCCCCTCAGGTTGGGCAGGAGCCGCTTGAAAGCAGCAAATCAAAGTAGCCTATGTTAGACATCATAACATCAGCTATCTGCCTGTAAAATCCCGTCAAAATTGGCCCAGCCGTTTCGGAGATTAGCTGGAACAAACAGTCAGACAGACCGACAGACAGACAAAAATTGAAATAAATGTATTTTTGTTATAAATGCCGTATATATTTTCATATGCATTCAGTAAAAAGCTGTTATTTTGATATTACAAACAGACACTACAATTTTATTTATTTGTATAGAGTATAGATGGGTTGTACGTAATACTTTATTACTTCCAAGCAAAGAGTAAACACAAAAGGAAAAATAAAACCAAATTCATTTTTAGCCATTCCGACTACACTTCCACTAAAACCTATTTACGTAAATAATTAAATTTATCATTGAAATCGAAGCCATACCTGACGAATGGTGCAACAGTTCGCTGGTGCCCATCTTTAAAAATAAAGGTGATGTGCTGGAGTGTAATAACTATAGAGGAATAAAGCTAATGGCGCATAGTATGAAAGTTTTGGAGAAAGTTGTTGAAAGACGACTGAGAGAAGAGAGTAACTTGCACATGGTGTTCATCGACCTCGAAAAGTCATATGACCGGGTACCTCGTGAAGTTTTGTGGTGGGCCCTGAAAGAGAAAGGTATGCCTGGGAAGTATGTGCAGTGGATCCGAGTGATGTACAGTAGATGTAGTACCCAAGTCCGGTCTACAGCGGGCACTACCGGCAGCTTCAATGTGGCTGTTGGCTTGCACCAAGGGTCAGCTCTAAGCCCTTACCTCTTCCTGGTGATAATGGACGCACTTACGTCGGACATCCAGGAAGAGGCTCCCTGGTGTATGCTGCTTGCCGACGACATTGTGTTGGTTGCCGAGAGTGGTCCAGAGCAGATTGGAGGTGTGGTGGCAAACACTGGAGAATGTTGGCCTGAAAGTCAGTAGGACCAAAACAGAATACCTATTTTGTGATTTCGGCGGTCTCTCCAGTCTTGTGCCCATAACTCTTGCCGGAACGCCCATACCGATTTGTTCCGATTTTCGGTACCTCGGGTCGCTTGTCCAAGGGGATGGCGAAGTAGACCGAGACGTAACACACCGGATCAACTCAGGATGGATGAAATGGCGACAGGTCACTGGAACAACTTACGACCCACGGATGCCCCTCAAGTTAAAGGAGAAAATTTACAAGTCCGTGAATAGTGTATGGATCGGAATGCTGGGCTGTGAAGAAGATGAATGAAAAAAGATTGCATGTAGCGGAGATGAGGACGTTGAGTTGGATGTGTGGTGTGACAAGAATGGATAAAGTAAGGGACAAGTATATTAGAGGAAGTTTAAAAGTAGCGCCAGTTACAGAAAAGTTGAAAGGGAACCGACTGTCTTGGTATGGACATGTGATGAGGAGGGACGAATCGCATGTGACTAAAAGAGTGATGAATATAAACGTTGATGGATGGAGAAGGAGAGGAAGACCAAAGAAACGATGGATGGATTGTGTGAGGAATGATATGAAAGATAAAGAAGTAAATGATAACATGACGGTTGACAGAGGAGAATGTAAGAAAAAAACGTGTTGCGTCGGCGCAACACGTTTTTTTCTTTCCTTTTTGGTCGGCCCCAAATAACATGGGACAAGGGCAGGAAGACAGAGCTTACAGTTAAATTGAAAATCGATCCATTTTCAGATTTTTCTTTGCTTGAACTGTGAGACTTATTTCTTGCCAAATTTCACGCTGCTAGTTCAACGGAAAGAAAGATAATCATCAAAATGATCACATAGAAGCAAGTTTTTTTTTATTTTATCATTCATAAATCTCCTTCTCTTGAAGTCAACCAAAAGCATCGAATAATTACTAAATGAAATTATTAAAAAAGATAAAATTAATTATTATTCGAAATTAAACCAAGAATTCAGTCACAACTAAGAAGTGTCATTTTGCAACACTTGCAACATAGTTTTTTACTAACATTTGTCTTGTGACTTTGACAATACTAACACAAACTTATCGTGTGAAACAGCTGCCGTGACATATTTATCATCATAAAATCGAATGCTGAATGTTCACGAAAATTCTTGAATTTCATGACAATTCACTTCCCCCCCCCCCCCCCCCCGATTCAGCTGATGTATCATGTGTCAAAATCTTACCGTGCATCGTGGATAAAGTATGTTCTGCCTAGCATCATAGGAAAAACGCGTGAGTTTAGACTACAGAGGGCCTACCACGAGCGCGCGTACGTGACGTAAATAATATACGTCTTGTGTTAGGGCTTCAGAACGCCACCTGCTTCATTCTTTTTCAACGCATTTTACCTCACCCAAGGTCAAGGTGTGGATGGACGACCACCCATTACATACCAAGTTTCCTCCGTGCCTCGGAAATCACGTTAAGCCGTTGGTCCGGCTGTCTTTTGTAGATCTTTGACAGTCTATAAAGGTAGTCAGGGGCCCCAAAGTCTGACAACCAGTCTTAGCCCAATCCTAACTGAGTTGTGGAGGTTAGATAGGTAGTCGCTCTAAGTAAAATACTGGTATACAGCTCCATTTGGTTAAAGCGGAAGCCGATCCGAACATAGTTGGAAAAAGGCTAGGTAGATGATGATACCTCGCCCAAGGTCATACATCTAGTCACGCACGCCGGTTGTGAGTAAGTACTACGTACCTGACCATTTTGAAGAACCACACCAAAAAGGTCAGTCGGTAGACAATAGTGTGACAACCTTGACCTGATGCTGCCACCAGGAAAGTCTTTAGTCCAACCAACTCTTCGAGTACTTGTATCGTATTTGGGATCATTTGAAAGGTTTTTTTTATTAAAGGTATTTTGATTGAACATAATCGGATGATGGAGCAGGCAGGATCACAGTAACTCGGCCTTACTTATCGCAGTTCACAGAGTTTCGACTCGATGGATAGGCCTCAATAAGAAATAGATAAACAGAATATGAAATAGAACTGAGATGTAGCAGAAGAGATAAGGGCTGGTCAAAATATGCCAGGTTTTTGATTCCACCCTGGTGGGTTCGAACTTATGGGTTTTCACAAACATTTCTTAAATCACCAACGGATCCTTATTTTTATTGACCACAATATTTAAAAAATATACACATAAATAGCAATAATAAAGCTTAATGTATGGACAACGGCGAGCTTAACCCAGAATCGGGTTTTCTTACAGCAAACCTTACTTCGATTGCGAGATTTGCATAAGAGGATATTACACCTATCGGGTTGTTAGGATTTATTCCGTTAGGCTTGTACGAGTACATCATGTGAGCAGAAGATGGGTTTCGTGCAATGAAAATACATTGGGCACCATACACAGTTTCTATTAACACTCAAATTACTTGAGATTACAACTTAACACAATAGCACGGGGCACAATGAATCGGGGTACAGTTCCAAGACATCTTAACTTCGCAGTGATCAGACCTTCTATGTCGTTCTCGCCTTGAGTTGAAAACATCAGGGCTCTGTAAAAGTACGCTGTAGGGGTGGGGTAAACTTGTCTGTAGGTCGCGTGATGTTACCAATGGCGTACTAGCGATTCATTTTAGATCCGTACCAATGACCGGATCCGACATACCTATGTGCATAAGCAGTACATTAAAAAACTTAAATATTTATTACCTTTATAAACTAATCTGTGATTAGCACACAATTCATATAATACACGACGCGATAAATACGACGCGTAGATCAGCACCATTCAGCTCAACTATTTTGAAGGGAACTAAAGGTGTTACCACACCAATCGATCAATCGATGGTAGAAGGAATTAGTCGACGTCGATCGATAGTTTCTCTTTTTCGACGAATCCATTCTACTATCGATCGATCGATTGGTGTAGTAACACCCTTAGTTCCCTTCACTTTGTGTACGTGCAGCGTCAGAAGGGACTGGTCATCTCTTCGCTGCCACGGTTTAATTGAATTATTTTATTTTAATATTTACGATTTTTCTTTTTATTCTAGACGCTTTTAAAGTGCACGACTTTCAGTAAATTTCTAAATTGTCCTCATTTAAAAAAAAAACAAGGTTTAGTAACGATGTTTTGGTTTAAATGAGTGTCCATGGACTGCCTAATTGGTCTAGTGATCGCAAGCTCGACTGCTAAGCAAGAGGTCCTTGGTACGATTCCCGGGTCGGGCAAAATGATATTGGTTTTTTCCATCAGGAATTTCTCAGCAGCCGCCACGGAGCCTGGTTCTGTGCCCGGTTGATGGCAATAGGCTCGCCCCATTTTACATGGGACTTTTGGCATAACTTGAAAAATGTGGGTGTAGATACTACATATTAGGTACGCCTCTGTCTAACGCTTCTGGGATTAAAGGCATGATTGTTATATTATGTTATGTTATACCCAAGGAGCTTCTTACCTATTCTTCATTCATACTTATTCTTCATTCTTCAGTGATCTACACTTTGGAATGGGCAACTACCGTGATACCCGTTCAGTTATTGTGTCTTGTAGCTGGACTGTAGCTCCATCTTATTGCATTTTTAATTCAGAAGATCTTGTTACTGGTTTAAATTTGAAATAAATGCTTTGAGTTTGATTTTGTAAAATTATTTTTTGAAATTGTATTGAAAAAGTAAAACAGCGGAGTTGTACCAACTCCGCAATTTTACACTTAGCACTTATTAGTTCCATGCAACAGTTCTATCAATATAAACAAAATATGAAATGTCACTGTTATGAGTATTGTACTCTTTGCGTCACTCCATAGACTAATATATCGTCACTCATAATTACCAAATCCAACCAAACCAATCCAAAAGATTTTGATTTAATATTTTCCTTCTGTTTGACTAAAAGGCATGGATGGAGAACTGCAAGAATAAAAAGAGCCCTTGAACTTCCCGGGAGTTACTAGGAAAGGAAAAGCACCAAATCTGGAACTTTAACATTAGTCACCACCATGCCAGCTAAAGTGCCTGCCATCGTAGCAGTCACCGTGTTCAAAAACGTGAAAAGTGCCAATTAAGTGAAAACATCGTGAAAACAGTGCTCACTACTTTGCCCACCACCGTGACCCAGACTGTACCCACACCCTTCGTGCCCTCCAAAATACGATTTACCAAAATTAAGAAAATGGGTAATTATTTAGGCCGGAGCGCGGGGAGTCCACCACCTAGCTCATCACCCAGCTCATCACCTACCTCATCACCTACCTCATCACCTACCTCATCACCTACCTCATCACCTACCTCATCACCATCGGGCACGTACAACTCACCACCATCACCCCGGTGCTGCCCACCACCGCCGTGCTGCCCACCACAGCCATGCTGCCCTCCACCACCACCAAAATGCCCACCACCACCACCGTGCCCGCCACCACCATCGTGCCCGCCACCGCCAAGATGCCCCCCACCACAGTGCCCGCCACCGCCAAGAGGCCCCCCACCACAGTGCCCGCCACCGCCAAGAGGCCCCCCACCACAGTGCCCGCCACCACCACAGTGCCCGCCACCACCACGGTGCCCACCACCACCACAGTGCCCGCCACCACCACAGTGCCCGCCACCACCACAGTGCCCGCCACCACCACAGTGCCCGCCACCGCCAAAATGCCCACCACCACAGTGCCCGCCACCACCACAGTGCCCGCCACCTCCAAAATGCCCACCACCACAGTGCCCGTCACCACCAAGATGCCCACCACCACCATGCCCGCCATCACCGAGCCCACCTCATAAGTGTCCATCAACTTGCAGCAAATAAATATTAGATACTCGTGGAGTGACTTGGTTTACAAATCTCATTGGCAAAGTGTATTGGTCTAAGTAAGAGGCTGCTTTAATAGCAACAAACTGCATCTGACTATCTCTCTGATAGGCAAAGAAGATCTACAGCCGTGGCGAAGAAAGTAACCAAACTCGCTGTGAGAACAGTGAAGAGCTTGAAGAGATTTAGTAATGTAAAATTTGATATACCGTCTAGCAGCCTCTTGAAATTAAACTTGACTAAGTACAAATACAATAACATTTATTTCATCTCAGACATTGTGTCACATACAATGCGTTAACAAACCTTTCACGCTTCCTCAACCAAGCATTGTGTAAATGTGTACCTACATCAAACTAAGTAAATCGACGCAAAATTTATTGCTGGGAAACAACTTTTTTTTGGGGTGAAAAATTACGTTTTACGGTAGGATTCAATGTGGCGAACGCAAAACATTGTGCTGTTGGATGCATTGAATAGTATGGGGGTCGTAGAGGTATTTAAAGTAAATTTATAATATAAAAAAACTTGTATTTAAAAAAAAAAAAAAAACTTTGACCCCCAATATCTCCGTAACTAGAAGGTATGGGTAAAAAATTATCACAATGAAGAGGAAAACAAAATGCCCTTCGGTTTCGTTAAGGGTATTTCATTACAAACTGAGGCAATCACCAGCCAAACCAATGAGCACCAGAAAGTAACGAAAGTGCATTTGTGGAGCTGTCTCACTCTTCCCTTAACTGGGATTTTAGCAATGAAAATGGTGAAAAAAATTATTAAGCAGCTCTCAATGTGTGAAGAGTGCGCGTATTTGTATATGCATGCGTGTGTGTGTATGTGAGTGGGTATCCAGCATGTTAGCTTACCCTAATCAGATTGCTTTCTGTTTCTTCATTATGTTAGAGATCTTAACCATCATCATCTGGCTACCCTTTTCCCAATTATCTTGGGGTCGGCTCCCAGTCTAACCGGATGCAGCTGAATACCAGTATTTTACATGAAGCGACTGTCCATCTGACCTCCTCAACCCAGTTAGTACTCGGTAATACAACGTTAACACGTAACCACTCAGCACTTTCAAGGCATCTCGTCAAAACTCTTGCTGAAATTATCCAAAATAGTGACACTGGCCAAAACAGTCTATGCCTCAGTTAGCGACGCACGTCACACGTGTGGGGTTGTGCATAATTATGACAAATGTCGCAAATGTCATTCAAAATCAACAGAGTGACCAAAGTAAGTCCTCCATGTAATAAAATAAAATAAGAGTAGAAAACATAAACTAAAAGGAAAGACTGATACTTGGCATCACTTATCACAACTAAACCAATTCAACAAATAAATTAAAATTTATAGTGTCTTGAAAAATGTAAAATCTATCCTGTTCTTATGCAAGTAATGCAAGGATAGGAAAAATAAATGTCTTCCGTGCTTAAATCTTTCCAGGAGTTAGATACTTTGCGAGGAAAAGCACCTGTCCTCGAATTTCACTTTTTTACTAAATCTATATGCTTTCTGCTACTATCATGCCCGACAGAGTACCCGCCTTTGAGTCCTCAACTGTGCTCGGAATTGTGCCCTCAAAAATAAAACTATTACAATCATTCAAAAGATTATCAGATGAGACGGTGTTTGTAAGTGTGTGAAATGGAAGACTGCCCTTCAGAGAACCGGTGCCCCTTACAAACGCAGCCAACACCCGAGGGTCCGTCACCAAAACCTTCTACTTGCCGCGGAATAACTATTGAAAGAACACATCCAGCCGGTTGCTCACCTAAATCAAAAGCTAGTAAAAATGATTTGCATTCTTTTTCTTCCAATGAATGTCCGAGTTCAACAAGCTTGGAGCCTAAGCTAGAACAGCCAGCAAAAATCAAACCACCGCCACCAATACCGCCGTCTAAGCCAACAACACCACCAGCAGTGAAGCCAATACCAGAACTACCACCATCAAAATCCACCGTAGCCACTCACCAAGAAGCAGCGGCAACACTTAAATGTACAGTGAGAGACCTTTTCTGCAGAGTAATCACGTCAACGAGTGAAGCTATCACAAAAATCAGTAATGAAAGTAACAAGCATTTTGAAAACATCAAAAAAACTGCATCTGGAATTATTCCAAAAAGAAAGGAAATTGAAAAATTTGACTGTCCGGAAGCGGTGAACAAAGCTAGTGATATTCCCAGTGACACTAATCTAAATCAATTCAATGTTGTGACCGTGGATACATCGAAAGTTAAGGGTAAGACTACTTCACCTACCGAATCCCAGTTGAAAATCAATGAACAAGTTAACAAAGCCTGGAACTTTGTACTTCAAAAAGTAGATTCTGCAGCATCAGTGTTAAGTGGTTCACTGTGTTCTGCAATGCAGCCGAGATCTTTCAATAACCAAAGTTCTAAATACGATGTTCCTAAGCCGAGACCGAAAGATGTTTCGGCTTGCACTGACGAAGAAGAAGACATCCTTTGGCACCCAGGCAATTTTCATTTGTTTTCGTCGGTGAAGGACAAGGTGTGGGGTATGTTTTCTGACGATGGTAAGACAACTGTATCATCTGGAAGGTCATCCGATACGACGGTGGCCTCTCAAAGTGACGATGAGTTTATAAATGCGATAATTAATTAAATCTCCGGGCAACTCTTTAATGTTTTTTTTTAAACTACCTGTGGCTCTCAACCTTCGTTTGCGTGAAATTATTCTAAAAAATATTACTTCCCGGTTTGAATCGGATTTTGTTACCAATTTGAAGGGTTTTTAATTATTTTGCACGGAACCCTAATTATTGTTCTAAAAAGAGGTATGCTTATGTATCATCCTTCTTATAACATCAGCTATCTGCCAATAAAAGTTCCGTCAAAATCGGTCCAGCCGTTTCGGAGATTAGCCGGAACAAACAGATACATACAGACAAAAATTGAAAAAAGTGTGTTTTGGTATAAGTGCCGTATATATTTTCATACGCATTCAGTAAAACGCTGTTATTTTACAAACATACACTTCAATTTTATTTATTTGTTATAGACTAAACCTGTTTTTTATTTAAATCTCACTGTGTAACATCTGCCGCACATGGTAGTGCTGCCGATATGGTTTTTGAGCAAACATATATAATAATAAAAGTTGGTATGTCAGTGTATCGCGCTGCAGGGTTTGGCCGTGGTCAAAGATAAAACTAACGCCGTCATCTTATTTGTCAATACAATTTCCACCGAAACTTTCTTAGCAATGTCATTCGAGCGCAAAAGGAACGATGCTGCACTAATAATTATAAGGTGTAAACAGACTCTTTACGAAGCCGTTTAATGTACGAAGCTGTTTAATGTACAGAATGCTTGATTGACATCAAGCATTCTGTACATTAAACTAAGTAACTCTACGCAATAAATTGCTGGGAAACGACATATTTTTGGGGTGACAAATTACGGTCTACCTACGGTAGGACTCAACGTAACGCACTCAAAAAATTGTGATGCATTAAATAGAACAGGGGTCTTGAAGGTATTTAAACTAAAGATATAACCAAAGAATAGAATACTTAAACCAAAAGTTACAAGATAAAAAATTCGTAAGTATTAAAAAAACTTGTGAAATAGTTGGAACCTTGACCTCCAATATTTCCGTAACTAGAAGGTACAGTAAGTATTGCTATGACAGGGAGAACAAGTTGCTTTTCGGCTTCGTTAAGGGTATTTTTACACCAATTATGTAGGGATGCGTCTCATATCATATACCTTACTTTAGCTACTATTATAAATGCGAAAGTTTGGATGGATGGATGGATGGATGCTTTTTATATGGATGTTTTTATAAAGTCTAACATAGGCTACTTTTATTTTAGAAAAATATTAGGGTTACGCGCAAAAAAATTAATACCCTTGAAATTTTAACAAAATCCGTTTCAAACGGCTAATCTCCGAATTGGCTGGAACGAGATTGACAGAACTATAGTAGATGTTAATGACTTGTACGCAGTCTTGACGTGTCAGCAGGGCTGAGACCATCTATCGTCTCGGAGGCGAAGAAAAAAAAAGACTTTTTTTTTCTTTTTTTCTTCATTCATATGGTATAATGAATCAGTTAATTTTCGTTTTTGTAATTAAGTAAGGTACATTGATAATAGAAGGTCATAGACAAACATTACAAAGGACTATCGATTTATAGATCGGATGGATCTTAAGAAAGTGGCGCCATCTAACCGATATGAGACAAACTAATTAGATTGACGCTTGTGGTCGTGTCGTCCTGTGGTCTGTGATGGCGCTGCGTTAAGAGTAGAAGATAGTTGATGTCATGAGAAGTAACTAAAGTTACTATTATTTTAGAATAAGAATTAGGGTTCCGTGCAAAAAAAATTAAAACCCTTGAAATTGGTAACAAAATTCGATTGAAAAAGGGAAGTAATATTTTTAATAATAATTTCACACGAACGAAAGTCGCGGGCAACTCTTAGTCCCTAATAAAATGGAACTTAACAATTTAACATACCTAACTGTCGAAATGTGGGTTTACTGTACACATCTGCGTACCCCCTCAGAACAAACTGGCGTGATCATATGTGATGATGTAGCGGTATAAATGTTGCTACACCACACGCTCAAGCAGACGTCATCTCAAGGTATGAGTGAAGTCGTTGCAACGTTATGATTGTAACGCGCACGATGCGGCTATCAAAATCAAAATCAAAGCATTTATTTCAAGTAGGCCAGTTACAGGCACTTTTGAATTGTCGAAACAAAGACAACAATGAAATGTAGCTACAGTCCCAGTCACAAGGCATAAAAACTGTGAAAGTACTGTAGTTGCCCATTCCCTAACATAGATCTCTATGGAGAAGAACGGGCAAGAAACTCCATGGACACTCTTTTAAATCAGAATATTTTACAAAACCTTGGTTACATCATTCATGTTGAGATGGTACATTATGTGAGAGCGATGTAGCAAGATGTGCACGTTAAAAGTGTCCATAGTAAAAACAAAGAAAAGAACAATTCAAAAATAAAGTAATTAATTCAAATAAGCCGTGGCAACCAAGAGATGACCAGTCACAACTGACAGCGCCCGTTCACGAACATGACGCATGTATCAGCACCATCCAACTCAACCATTTTGAAGGGAACTAAATGATCCGACACACGCGCCACCATCAGCGAGACATTTGAGTGAGCATGACATACACTTAACCGCCAGGGCACATTCAAGTCAAAAAAATAAAAAAAAGACGTAGGTTTCCAGCGAATGATAGCTTCCTAGTACATAGTACTCACTTAGTATGGGCTATGCGGTTATATAATGCCAAAAGAAATTGAATTTATACAATGCAAAGATAGTTGTACAATCTTCAGCAGCTCCAACAATACTATTTAATGCTATCCATTAATCCATTTCTGCGCCCCTGTCCATGTGGAGCAGGACTAGCATTGAGCCAAGCATTTTTATCAGAGATATAATCGTCCAACTTGTAACATGCTTGCTTACATAGTGTGCGTTTAATGCATGTTTTAAATTGTGTCTATCATGCGGGGACCACGACTTATCGCATGACCGGCCGCTATCTCGAACAAAACCGATCAGACTCCAGATCTGTCTTAATCTTTTTTACTGGGTATAGCTTCTGCGGTCAAACATACGTCGTGGTGGTGGCTGGGTACTGCGCGAAGTCCCTAAAACAACCTGAGTTAATCGGTCGACGCTTACAAACTACGCGCTGAGAGTCGTCGTGAGAAGACAACCTGTCGAAGCTATAATAGCAAATGCTCCTGACCGAATTTCAGCCATGGCGGTCAATCTTAGTGAAAACTAAAGGTCGACACAGAAAATATTACAGTGGGTTTGAGCGTAGATACACATACAATTTGTCTTCTCTCACTTTCATAGTTCGATTGGACGGCAATCCAACATGACCGGAGAGATATCAGGTGCAGGAGCAGGACTACTGCTTCTTCTGCTTTCTGAAGACGAGGATATCAAATCGCCGACTTTCAAAGTCCAGGTTCCCCCAAAACCGAGGCAAATCTATTACGCCACCACTAGCTAAAGAAAAGAAAAAGAAAGCTTTACGTAGTACTAATGTCTCAATATTCTGCCGGTGATCCTGATCAGATAAATTTTCTTTAATGGAAAAATAGGTTTTACCAATTTTTCCATTAACCAAAACCAAACTAATACTGGCCAAAAGAATTTAAGTAAATTGCTGCATTACTTCTTTTGGCGTGTGGCACTAATCGAAACTAACGCTATCATGTTGTTTTCCAATACAACTACGACAGACAATTTAAAAAAAGCTTTCCAGCAGCGACCTCTGGACAATGTCTTTCAAGAGCCAAAAGATCCATTCAGCTCTTTATAGCATTGCCCCATATTACTCTAACATCGAAACAAGAAAACTGTCACTCGTCACATAGGTTACGTTGTGCGCGTCACCAATCTTTTCAAAACCAAATCAATAGATTTCAATTTAAAAATGTTTCATCTTTATAAATAATCCTTGTGTCCGTCGAAGAGACTTGCAAGATGGACTGCAAGAACAGAAAGAACAAAGGTCTACTGTGGTTGAACCCCAAGAGAAACTAAGCGAGAAAAATCACCAATTCTCTGACTTATCTAGCGTCGTGCTGTCCACCACCATGCCTGCTTAAGTGCACGCCACCAAACCAGTTGAAATCATGCCCACCACAGACCCCAATACCGAGTTATAAGAAGTATCCAAACCCAAGAATCGAAAACAGATCAAAAATATCAAAATCAAGTTAAACAAAAATAAGAAAATGGGTGACAAAATAAACGATCGTTTTGAAAATCCTTGCCAACAATCACAGCTACCGAAGTGCCCGCGACAGCAATGTCCACAACAACAATGCTCACCATCTCCGTGCTCGTACTCACAGACGCCACCTGCACCGTGCTCGTACTCACAGACCCGACCTGCAACGTGCCAACAATCACAGTGCCCAATACCACAGAGCTTATCGCCACAAAACCCACCAGCACAGAACTCGCTACAAGAGTGTCCGCCACAGCAGTGTCCGCCACAGCAGTGTCCGCCACAGCAGTGTCCGCCACAGCAAAGTTCGCCACAGCAAAGTCCGCCACAGCAGTGTCCTCTACAGCAGTGGCCGCCACAGCAGTGTCCGCGACAGCAGTGTCCGCCACAGCAGAGTCCGCTACAGCAGTATCCTCTACAGCAGTGTCCGCCACAGCAGTGGCCGCCACAACAGAAACCGCCACCACTAAGCTCATCGCCACAGAAACCGCCACCACAGAGCTCATCGACGCAGAAACCGCCACCACAGAGCTCATCGACGCAGAAACCGCCACAACAGAGCTCATCGCCACAAAACCCGCCACCACAGAGCCCAACAGAACAGTATTCGCTGCAAGAGTGCCCACCACAACCGTGCTCGCTGCAAGAGTCCCCACCACCACTGTGCTCGCTACAACAGAGCCCAGCAAAACAACAGTGGCCACCACAGCAGTGTCCGCCACAGCAGTGTCCGCCACAACAGTGTCCGCGACAGCAGTGTCCGCCACAGCAGAGTCCGGTACAGCAGTATCCTCTACAGCAGTGTCCGCCACAGCAGTGGCCGCCACAACAGAAACCGCCACCATTAAGCTCATCGCCACAGAAACCGGCACCACAGAGCTCCTTGACGCAGAAACCGCCACAACAGAGCTCATCGCCACAAAACCCGCCACCACAGAGCCCAACAGAACAGTATTCGCTGCAAGAGTGCCCATCACAACCGTGCTCGCTGCAAGAGTACCCACCACAACCGTGCTCGCTGCAAGAGTCCCCACTACCACTGTGTTCGCTACAACAGAACCCAGCAAAACAACAGTGGCCACCACAGCAGTGTCCGCCACAGCAGTGTCCGCCACAGCAGTGTCCGCCACAGCAGTGTCCGCCACAGCAGTGTCCGCCACAGCAGTGTCCACCACAACAGTGTCCGCCACAACAGTGTCCGCCACAGCAGTGTCCGCCACAGCAGAGTCCGCTACAGCAGTATCCTCTACAGCAGTGTCCGCCACAACAGAGCTCAACGCCACAAAACTCACCACCACAGAGCCCAACAGAACAGTATTCGCTGCAAGAGTGCCCATCACAACCGTGCTCGCTGCAAGAGTACCCACCACAACCGTGCTCGCTGCAAGAGTCCCCACTACCACTGTGCTCGCTACAACAGAGCCCAGCAAAACAACAGTGGCCACCACAGCAGTGTCCGCCACAACAGTGTCCGCCACAGCAGTGTCCGCCACAACAGTGTCCGCCACAGCAGTGTCCACCACAGCAGAGTCCGCTACAGCAGTATCCTCTACAGCAGTGTCCGCCACAGCAGTGTCCGCCACAGCAGTGTCCGCCACAACAAAAACCGCCACCACTAAGCTCATCGCCACAGAAACCGCCACCAAAGAGCTCATCGAAGCAGAAACCGCCACCACAGAGCTCATCGCCACAGAAACCTCCACCAAAGAGCTCATCGACGCAGAAACCGCCACCACAGAGCTCATCGCCACAGAAACCTCCACCACAGAGCCCGCCACCACAGAGCTCATTGCCACAAAACCCACCACCACAGAGCTCAACAGAGGAGTGTCCGCCACAGGAGTGTCCGCCACAGGAGTGTCCGCCACAGGAGTGTCCGCCACAACAGACCCCACCATCGCAGAACTCGCTATCACCGTGCTCACAACCAGAGTGCCCAGTAAAACAAGGCCCACAACCGCAGAGTCCACCACCACAGAGCCCTCACCCACAGTTGCCACCACCACAGAAAACACCATCACCATATCCTCCCCAACAGCGGTCATGTCCAGCATCACCATGCCCACAATCAAAAAAGCCGCCACTACAGAAACAGCCACCACAAAACGCGCCACCACAAAGTCCGCTTCCTCCAAGTCCGCCACAGCAAAGCCCACCACCAGAGCCATGTCTTCCTCCTACTCCCTGCTACGGAACACTAACTTTCGGAGAACACGACGAAGAAGCCTCGACGCCTAAACTAAAAACAAAGGAGTTCCATAGACCATGCAAACCGAACAAACCGTTCTTTTGTACTCCTGTATCAAGAGCTGACAAAAGATTTAAATGTCCTAAAAGCTCGGAGAGTGACCTTGACAAAGCACAGTCAGACGCAAAGTCACAATCACCTAAAGCAGCAGAACCACCATTAGACCAACCAAAGAAACGGGTGTGCCCATGTGACAAAGCTTCGTCAGCCAGTGTCTTAATCGCTCACAAAGAAACTTTGGCAACCCTCAAGTGTGCGATGAGAGTCCTTTTGTGCAAGGCAATAACGGCAACGCAAAATGCCGCTGCAGTAATCAGTGACGAAAGTCTTAAGCAAATTCAAAATCTAAAAAAATCTGCATCCGAATCTTTTCAAAAGAAAGAAAAGTCTAGTGATTCTCCGAAGGAAGTAAGCAATAGTCACAGTGTCACGAATTTAAGAACATTCAGTGTTGTGGACATAGACACATCAGAGCTGGAGGATAATCCTTGCCAAAAGCAAAAATCTGCTTCCAATCAAAGTCAAACCGAATCACAATCTAACCCCTCTTTTCAAGCTATAATTGACCAAGTAGATTCTGTAGTATCCATACTGAGCGAAAAAATAGGTTTTGAAGTACCAAATCCTTTAAAATTCCAACCAAGATCTTTTAATGATCAAAGTTCTAACTACGATGTTCCTCAGCCGCCACCTTCGAAAGCTCCGGCCTCTAAGAAAGTAGAAAACATAATGTTACCAACAAGCAATTTAAATTTATTTTCATCTATAAAGGACAAGTTTTGGTCTATGTTTACTGATGACGATAAACCAAAAGAATCATCTAGAAGGTCATCCGCTACTACTTTGTCCTCCGAAAGTGACAAAAACAACTGATCAGTATAGTATTTAATTGAATATATTCTCGAATAACTGTTCAATTTTCTTTTATTTACTACCAAAGCTACGTTTGTTGATTTGTGTGAAACTATCCAGTCACATCGTAGCTTAGCTCGGACTGTGAAAAAAACAGGCTCTTGTTCTTCCGTATTTTTTTTTTTGTTCTGGACCATACCTGGAAACCTTCTACCTAGTTACGGAGATATTGGAGGTTAAAGTTCAATAATTTTCACAATGAATCAAAAACAAAGCAAAGTTTTCTTTAAATATGACCTCTGTACTATTCCATGCAATCAGCACAATATTATGAGTTCATTACATCGCATGCGGGAAGCTTTAAAAGTACCGGTTAGTGATAATAAAATTTCATGGTGAGTTAACTGTACTGCTGACTTTTGAGTTGATTGTGGTAGAGTCCTAACGTATTCCGTGATTTTTCACCCCAATTTTTCTCCAGCAATATTTTTTGTGAAGAGTTACTTAGTATGATGTACAGAATGCTTAGTGACGGCTTCGAGGAGGGTTTAGACCTTGCATTTTGGTTAGTTTCACACATTCCTCGCTGTACATCCTCGCACATCTGTGGAGAAAACATAACCTAAATGTCTCACTATGTAACACCCGCTGCACAGTGCACATGCTCACACTTGTTCACAATATCTACACAAATAAATAAAATTGAAGTGTCTGTTTGTAATACCAAAATATCAGTTTTTATTGAATGCATATGAAAGAATATACGGTACATAATTATAACAAAATCCCATTTTTTTTTCAATTTTTGTCTATCTGTTTGTTGCGGCTAATCTTCAAAACGGCTGGACCGATTTCAACGAGACTTTTACTGGCATGCTGCATGACGGGATAGCTGATGTTATAAAGTCTAACATAGGCAACAACATACTTTTATTTTAGAAAAAATATTAGGGTTACGCGTAAAAAAATTAAAACGCTTGAAATTTTAACTAAATCCGTTTCAAACGGCTAATCTCCGATGGTGTGGTGGTGATGGGTGGATCATTTTTGACGGGGCTTTTACTGGCAGATAGGTGATGTCATAAGGAGTAACTAAAACTACTTTTATTTTAGAGTCAAATTAGAGTTCCGTGCAAAAAAATAAGAAAAAAATTATTAGATAGCCAGAAGTGTACCAATAAAACAGTTCATACTTAACATCAAATCAAATATTTATTCGTCCTTAAAACACACTGTTAACAATTAATTTCTTAACTTCTAAATATATGTTTCGCCGGTCGGTATCACTACACGAATGATTCCTTCAATATGGCCGACCGCAGTAAAGTCAGCTACGGATGAAGTCAAAACACAAACTATTATTATACAAATAAGTGGTATTATATTATTTACTATAAAATGATTAATTTAGATCTTGCTAATTAAATTATTCTAAATATTTTCAAACGAAATAATAGCATTTGCTATTATTTCGTTTGAAAATATACCTAATAATTTCATACGAACGAAGGTCACAGGCAACAGCTAGTTATACATAAAAGCAACGAGCATCAATTGCCACTATTGCTCAGTTTGCGATTTCTTTCACTCTAAAAAAAAAACATAACAACAAAACATTTTTTTTTTTAGCATAACAAAAACAAAATTTTTAACAACAGTTTTGCTATTGAGTGTTCATAATTATGAATGGGCGTTAAAAATATTGTTTGGGGCTACGAAACCCTGTGTTTGCGAGTCCAAGTCGCACTTGGTTTTTATTTGTAATACCTGCATGAATACCTGTTTCTTGAATTTTTACAAAAAACTAAAAGTATGCATTAAACTATTTTGTAATGATTTGAAAATCAAAAGCATTATTAGCTGCAAAGTAGCATTTAAAAAACTAAATACCTAGTTACAAGAAGTGAAAATCGGTAGGAGATGGAACTCACGAACCATGTTTATTATTTTTGGAAATCTTACAGCATAAAAAATCAAATTAATCACAAAAAACTGGATATTAGTTATAATTCAAACTTGCTAATCTAACCCTGGTTTACAGGGCGTGCACTTAATTGTAAAGCCACTTACTTCGGTTACAAAGAGTCTAAACCCCCCCCCCCCCCCATTGTATTCTACATCTGGGTTCCCACGGGCAAGCCCATTTTAACTAGGTCACAGGGGTGAAGAGCGGGGAGCGCGGGGCAGGGTGATACCGACTCCCCCGCTAACCATAGGATAGTGGGTGGCCATGATAGTTGGGCCGACCACTACCTGCGCTGACGTGGGAAGAGATAAAATAGGCGCCCCTGAGTGCCACCAGTAGCAAGCTCTATCATGGCAAGGCCGCTGAGGGTGATTTTCATTGGAACGCCCGCGGCCTTCTAGGTAAGGTCGCCCCCCTCCGCCGCTTACTGTACGAACAGGACATCGACGTGGCGCTAGTAAGCGAGACGCTCCTGGGGCCAGAGGATAAACTCCGCGTCTCGGGTTACCTCGCTTACAGGAAAGACGAAAGGACGGCTACCGGCACCCGCTACCGTGGTCTGGCGGTATTGGTGAGGCGTAGAGTCGTCCATCAGCTGCTCCCCGTACCGTCGCCCGGCTAGTTCTACGCGCTGGGTATGCAGCTACATGTCGCCGGCGAGGACCTCAACATCTTCGCCGTCTATAGGGCCCTCTCGACCCGGCTGGACCCGGCCGAGTCGAGAGGGCCCCCAGTGGCAGCAACTGAGATGTCCGTCTTTGAAGACTCAGGTCAATCGTCTCACGGAGAAGGTTAACGCCGAGTTACGTAGCCGGGAAGCCGAGAGCTGGGATAAACGAATCCAGGAGGCAGCCGGCAGCTGGCCGTCCGCCCATAGACTCTGCCGCCAACTTACCAGCGCCCCAGCTCTGGTGCGCCCGCTACTGGACAGCGGCGGGGCGCTTAAGTATCAGGCCGAGGACCGCGCGGAGGTCTTCGCCCGACACCAGGAGCGTCAGTTCCGACCCAACCAAATGACGGGCCCGTAGTCACGGGCCAAGGTACAGCCACCGCGGCCGGGGAGCGATGCTCCGTGACCGCCAGCCGTGCCCCCTAGCGGGGGCGCAGCGAATGTATTTAGGCCACGAGTAGTATTCTTCGAGAGTCTTCTGCGCGCTAACTCGGTCATAGTGACATATTATAGAGGTTGCTATCGGTATCCAAGTCGTTGTAATTGTCTTACGTGTAATATTGTATGTGTATGTGAAATCAATGTGTAAAGTATTCTTCTAAATCAAAGTGTTTATAATTTAGTAATTTAATAATCAGTGTTAAAGTCGTTAAAGTCTAATATAATATTTAGTGCACTCATCTTGTCGTGGTTTCATTCAACCCTGCGTTCTGATCTTGTATACTATGTGCTAATCCAGACTATAATCTATCTCTGCGTCAAATTTCAAGCAGATCTATTCAGCCGTTCTGGTGGGATTGAGTACCAAACATCCATCTATACTTTCGCATTTTTTTACAATAATAAAAAAAAAAAAAGTAAAATCATTTTATTAAACCAAACATTTTTTCCATTTTTTACACCCACCAAACTGCGTAACAGTTACACAAACAACGTAAACAGTTAACACAGTAGAAAAATAGTAAGATGATTAATCTATATATATGTTACGGCTAAAGATGGGTGTGCACATAAACTTAAGATTAGCCGGCTAAACTTTGCGCGGGGATCCGTCGACCTGCTGACGGAAACGCTAACCCTAGACGGTCGACGTCAGGGGCACCCCGAGGTTCGGTTAGTTAGGTTCCTGTAAACCTTGCAGACAGAAATAGGAGCCCCGCGCAGCGGGGATCCGTCGACCTGCTGACGGAAACGCTAACCCTAGACGGTCGACGTCAGGACCTAAGTTTAACCGGCTAATCTTAAGTTTATGTTCACACCATCTTAAGTTTAGCCGGCTAATCTTAAGTTTATGTGCACACCCATCTTTAGCCGTAACATATACATATAACAAAGTCGGGTTTGTTACAACACTTATAACTCGAGATCTGCTGGACCAATTTTCATGGTTTTTGATTCGTTGGATTTGTCTCCGCCCCGAATAGCAGAATACATCTTAAAAACAATGGGTAGGGTAGGTAAGGTAGGTAGGTATGTAGGTAGGTAGGTAGGTAGGTAGGGTAGGTAGGTAGGGTAGGTAGGTAGGGTAGATAGGTAGGGTAGGTAGGTAGGGTAGTGAAAGTAGTAGGTAGGAAAACATGCATTGCAACGCATGCCGGGCACAGCTAGTAGTAAGGTAAATTAGTCCATTTTTTGGAAATATTTTGTGCGATAAACCTTTTTGCGATTGAACCTACACAGAAACACTGGTCAAAATAATCTAAGCATGAGTGACATATGTCGTAAAATCAAAAGAACTATCACTTCATCTCAACACCGAAATCCACCAAAGTATAATTATTCAACATGAAAATGTTTTCTCAATATTAATAAAATAGTTAAGTAATCATTCCTTATGTCTGAGGACGAGCCCTGCACTAAGAATTGCAAGAACAGGAAGAACAAATGTCTTGCTTGCTTGTACCCCCAGGAGCTACTTAGCGAGGAAAAGCACCAGGTCTGTGATTATTACTTTGATTTGCTTAAATATTTAGCTATAACTCCGCAAAAAAGATCCAGGCTTGGATGCAGGATGCAGCACCGCTCTCCCGCCCGCAAATATGCACAAAAGCAATAAAAAATTGCATGCGATGCACCCAAACCTCTACACGTGTTTCGCCTATCGGCGGGGCATCATCAGGACATATTGACTCGACGACCACTCGGGCGCGAATTACGTGGCTGATACCCCTTGGTAAGACTGGTTATCAGACTTTCGAGGCACTGACTAACTGTAACGACTGTCAAAGATCTCCAATTGACAGCCGGGACCAACGGCTTCTCGTGCTTATTAGTGGGGACCAACCTAGGTAAGTGTGACTTAACCGAAAGGTCAAAAGCGGGTGTTTTTAACTAGCCACGAGCTTATCCACTTGTAAAGACAAAACACTATAAATTATTCTTCTATTTCCACCAGGTCCACCAATTCCAAGTTCTTGAGGTCCAAAACCAAGTGACGACTGTTCCTGAATGCCAATGTACCGCAGACCAACCCTGTTGCGGGGCAATGCCCAAGCACACGACCAGAAAATCTCACTTTTGTAAACACTCACCCCAGACTACACAATAAATACTGAAATAAATAGAAACCTTAAGCTATTGAGGACAGAACACTTTATTGAACACAGTTCAAATAACCTAAAGCTGTTTTTGTAATACAGGTAAGTTCAAGATTTGTTTTTCTTCGTGTGCAAATAAAGCTGAGTTGTAAGCTTTAATAGTATTTATTTATTCATTTCAGATCATTAGGATTCATAAAATACATTAATTTAAAATCAATTTTCACATTTATAACTCTCATCAGATCAATAGATCCTGTAACGTGCAGGGCTGCAACCAGAACATAAATATCAATTATCAAATGTGTCGTCGTTAAACAGCACCATATTTTCATTCCACCCTAGATTCCATCATTTGCAAATGTAACTCAAGTAACTCAGTCTGTGTGTAAATAAAATCGAACGGTATGAAATTTGACATACACGTGGCCTTAGACGCGTAGAAGGTATATGGGTAAGACGAAGCCTATGTCCTACATCCTGGATCGCCGATCAA
Organism: Eurois occulta; assembly: GCA_950022335.1. Lineage (NCBI taxonomy): Eukaryota > Metazoa > Arthropoda > Insecta > Lepidoptera > Noctuidae > Eurois > Eurois occulta. The sequence goes on from OX465502.1 coordinate 2,315,254, forward strand.
ATTGCGGACAAAAAATAGTCTTCTTCTTTGAATCTTCACTTAAACAGGTCTTCTTTACTCCGACCAGCCTAGAACCTAGACCTGGAGTCATCCTTTTTTGGCTGTGCAGTCTTTATATCTGATGATAATTCTCAATATTACAGCTATCAGTTAAATAAGATGTCAAATAATCGCTGCCATCAGTGCGGGGAAAGTGGGGCCATGCATCCTCACATCTGTTTCGAGAGATTAAAAAATCCAGCATTCGGTAAGGTAGTAAAATTTTATAAATTGCTTTGATTTATAGTCATTAGGCACGCACTTCTTCTCATGTCGGTGACATAAATTCTATCAAACCCGTTCGACCTAGACAGCTTTGTCTTTTGCTTCATTTAAGTCCTGGTCGGAGACACCTATTGGAAGTCTACGAAATGCTGGCGTGAAGATGTGGTCTCGTTCTTATCGGATGGAGAAGGCTGGAGAGAACTCGAGGAATACGAGGAAGACCATTGCCCAGCAGTTGAAAAAAAAAGTTAGTAGTAGTAGAAATCTTTGTGAAAAAGTTCATCCGAGAAAATACTACAACCATCCGCCTAACTAGGTATGGATTCACTGCCATTTAGGCACATGAGACCTTTCAGAAATTAGGTCTATTTCCAAATCTATGTTACGTAGTACTATCTGTGTCTATGTTAGCTGCAAATTCACCAAAAAAAAATAACAACAAAATTTTTTTTTTTATAAAAAATGTAAGGAGTTTTGTCCTTGTACTGATAACAATCATAAACACATAACTTAAACCCAGGCATTAGATATCATCATCATCCACAAAACTTCGCCCAGTGCTGGGTATAGGCCTTAGGCCTCTCTTTAGTTGTGCCGATCTCCACTTTTCTGAGCAGGCTTAGGCTGGAGCATGAGACTCGCCTCAGCCTGGTTTCCCCCCCGGTAGCAAAACAATATTGTCCACCTATCTCAGCGCCGGACGACCAACATTTTACTTTCAAGTTTTTGGACACCACTACGTTATGGTACTAGGTATAATCCCACCGAGTGACCAACACTTTCTCAGTCCTAGAGTATCATCATGGGGTATTGGGTTAACATAATTAAAAGATATTCCACTAACAAGATAATACAATTTCTTGCAGCAAGTGACATGGTGGGACAATGCAGAAACTGTTCTGAAACGCAACCGCCCAAAACGCGTGAAAAAGAAAAAGGATCAGATTTCTACTTCTGGTACCACAGAATCAAAAACCCCGAATGGCCGAAGTAAAAGCAAATCATATCTCATGGCAAATCAAGAGTAGACTTACGTGCCTTGCAATATAAATATTTGGCAGAGAAGTTTTGTTTTATTATGGCTACAGGCCTATTGTTTAACTGGGATAGTGCCTGAGCCGCGCAATGTGGGAGCGGTGTTAACGTCTGTCAATGGACGAATGACTGAGCTCTCGAAATACATAACCACATTCTTTACGCGCGGCTAACTCTGACATTATTTCAGCAAGAGACCTCGCACACGACCACGACTTTTCGCATGACCGGCCCTATCTAGAACAAAACTCTTCGGACGGCCTTCTTTTTGGTAGGAGCTTGTTGATATTTAGTCGATTCTATTATGCAAAAATTTATCGTTAATTTTCTTAATACTGGCTACACTGTCACTAAACGAATGTTATAAAAGCAACGGTTGCCTTTAGATATTCTCTTACTTCTATGTACACTGCTGGTTTAGGTAACCCAACTAGAATACCTTTCCACGATTTTTCATCGAATTTTGTTTTATAGGTTTTATTATGCACATAGGCGGTAGAACCATAAACTTGATAATTAATTGCAGGTTTTTATCGTACCACAACCCTATATAAAAATGTACTCTGTGTACCACAATTCAAATGGAGTTCGTGTTTATTTTAAACCGCGGGTAGGTGTAATATTTAGTAAATATACTGCAGTTAAGACTGCATCACCCTGTATGACCAAGAAAAAACAGCGCTAAAAAACTTAGGCAATTTAGGCTGGCTCACTTGTTGATAAATATTCTGCGATACATGTGTGTAGACGTTGACACAAAGAGAGAACTCTTGCTATAGGAGTGTGGAAAGTCAGACTATGCATGATAATGATGAAAGCTGGAAGACGTTCTTTCTAGAGGACGGGAGTGGCCACACTGGCCCAGGGTGTATTCATGACACATAACATCGCGCCTTGTAATCCCTGATAGGTTTAGCACAGGTGTAACAAGTACACCTACATTTCGCCAGTTATGTTTAAATCCCAAGTTATAGCGGTTCCCTATTTCTGTCAACCGGGCACAAATCCAGACTTCTTGGCTGCTACTAAGAAATTTCTGATGGAAAAACCCCATAACACCTTTCCCGACCCGGGAATCGAACCCAGGACCTCTTGCGCAGCAGTCCACTAGACCATAGACACATAACTCATATTTCCTCACGTTTTCTTTTACCATTTTGAGAACAGTGTTGATGAAATAAATCGGAAAGCACGTTAAGACGTTGATCCCGGCTGTAAATTGTAGATCTTTTATAGTCGTTACAGGTAGTCAGTGGCCCGAAAGTCTGACAACCAGTCTTACCAAGTATCGTATTACCTAGGACTAACTGGGTTGTGGAGGTCAGATAGGCAGTAGTTCCATGTAAAATACTGGTATTCAGCTGCATCCGATTAGACTGAAAGCTGACCTCAACTTAGTTGGGAAAAGGCTAGGCAGATGAATTAATTCCGTTTAATACATTTTTATACCGTGCTCTTTATTAAATATTGTACACCTTAAAGCTTTGGGGGAAGGCCTTTGCCCAGCAGTGGGACAATAGAGGCTAAAAAAAATTGTACACCTTAAAGGTATGGTACACCGATCCTTTAAATCATAAGAACTGATATTTCACCTGTGGCAAACACTAAATGATTTTTTATCATCATCATCAACATCTACAGCCTGACCACGGCATAGCCCCCTTTGCTGCCAAGCCCCCACTCACCTCTGTGTCTCACCCAGGTGCTTCCCGGAATGATGTCGTCCATATAATTAAATACAGAATAGTGCGACATGTTTTATTTGAGCACTTCAGTAATAATAACACGAAGGCCCTGGTGAAAAATATTTGTGGCAGTGTCTGCGGAAATTGTATTGGAAAATCAAGATAACGGCTACTCTTTATACAGAAAAGACTTTTTGATAACCAAATCAAATCTGGCAAACACAAGTTTTCTACTTTCAAGGAGAAACCTAAAGAAATAAATGATGGCATTTGCATAATTGTCAATGTCATGTTTTATCACGACACATCATCAAATACAATGATTTTATAAAAAAATAACAAAGTTCTCCACTGCACTGCAAAACAGTAACAAAAAATATGTTATAATATGCGACAGGTAAAACACAATAAATAATTAATCTTGCACAACATAGTGAACAAAAAAGGGCCAAAAACCTTTTCAGCAATGCCACGTTTACTGGCAAGAGTCCAATGTTAAATAAGCCAGCCTTCTGGTCAAGTTATTAGTGTACCGATTATTATTTGGGCGCCACCTCCACGAGAGATTTAAACGCGGCGTTAGTCACACCATTAAATTTTCACCGCGATAGCATCGTTGTGTGGTAATTACATGTAGCGGAGATGAGAATGTTGAGATGGATGTGTGGAGTGACATGAATCGAAGAAGTGCGTTCATTGAGAGAGGCCATGGTGGAGCGAACAAATTCAGCCTTAAGTCTTGTCTCCAAGTGGGGTGATGAAAATCTGGTTGTTTTTAACGCCACCAAAACCCAAGTGTGCCTGTTCACTGCCAAAAGGAGTCCGTTCAATCTGGCTCCTACTTTCCGGGGTACATCTATACCAGTTACCGACAACCTCGAGCTTCTTGGTACGAAGTTGAGTGCGAATCTCAACTTCGGTGCCTACATTGAGTCGAAAGCTCAAACAGCGGCAAAAAAGCTGGGTATCCTAAATAAGGTTAAGCGTTACTTCAAGCCAGGACAGCTTTTAGTCCTGTATAAAGCTCAAGTTCGGTCCGGCATGGAGTACTGCTGTCACCTTTGGGATGGCTCAGCCAAATACCAATTAGCCACACTCGACTCTGTTGAGCGCAGAGCCAAGAGGCTCATTGGTGACGTTGAGCTGGTGGGTACCAAGCTTCATAGTTTGGCCCACCGGCGCAGGGTTGCATGTCTGTCGGTCTTTTAGAGGCTGTACTTCGGTGAGTGTGCACAAGAGCTCCACGAGATCATTCCACCATCTCCCTTCTTCCATCGGGAGTCCAGACGTACTGCGGGTTATCACCCATTCCTTGTCGATGTTCCACACATTCGCACGAAGCGCTTCGCGACATCGTTTATTATGCGCACAGCCAAGGAGTGGAATTCCCTGCCTTCGTCAGTGTTCCCAAGTTCATATAACCCCAATCTTTTTAAGTCGCGAGTTAATAGGCTTCTTCTGGGTAAGCTCGTTCCATCGTCGACCTCATCTCTGTCCTCAGGACTAGATTGAGGTCAAGAGTAGACCCATTTAATATAAAAAAAAAAAAAAACGATAAAGTTAGTAACGAATGAGTATATTTTAAGAGGAAGTTCGAAAGTGACGCATGTTACAGAAAAATTGAAAGGAACTAGTCTATCTTGGTACGGACTACATGAGACGCATATTACTAAAAAAGTGATGAATATTAATGTTATAAGTTTTTAAACTGTCATGGTCACTAGCATTATAATCAACACTAGAAACGGGATAAAAAGTGGACATGCTAAATATCCCATTCTAGTGTTAATATTATAATGATATTAATGTTGATGGATGGAGAGGTAGAGGATGGCCAAAGAAAAGATGGATGGATTGTATGAGGAACGACAGAATGGTATAATTATGATGCCGTGGCGTCTTTGTCAGGGGAGAATGGTAGAAGAAAACGTGTTGCGCCGACTCCAAGTAGAATGGGACAAGGGCAGGAAGATGGTGATGATGTTCATTGAGTTGTTATAGAATGGCACAACGATAATATTTCCGGGATACACTCGCTCGTCGAGTGCGGCGCATGAAGCAGTCAACGAACACTCTAACCAATGGCTCTAGTTTACTCAGCGCAAAGGAATAAAACCAAGAACGTTGTTTTATTTTTAAAGAATGAGGAAAGTGTTGTGAGAAAAGTTTTGACAATGACTGAATTTGTGATGGTTTGTCTAGATCAGGTGACTGCAGATATTATTATGACGACGAACAGAGTATACTTTGTGTTTGAGATTTTCTACCACTGCAGCAATCACTTCAGCAAAACCCGTTTTGCTTTTGCAATTGTGTCGGCACAGGTAACATACCATACCAAAACTTCACCCAACTTCCATGGCAATTAGGACACATGCGCTGGACAATTGCGTGACACAGTAATTATAATCCCAATGTATTAATTTTGAAAATTCAACGCATTGGCGTTATTTTATTACGTTACTTACGTTGCCGAACAAACGATTTTTTCAAACATTGAAACATAGAACGAATTCCTTTCATAATAATCTTTCGGATTGTGATAGAAAATGTGTTACGCCATTGGTGAGTTAGACTCTTTCACATCTTTCCACGGGCGCGTGTGTTCTTATTTTCCTTAAACTCTGGTGACCAGAGCGCGATAGTTGATGTCATAAATTCTGGTGGGCCTCAAGATGTGACTTGCGATCCTACCGCAAAATAAGCCATAGTATCCGAGCTAGTTGGAAACTTTTAAGATAAATAAGCATTATTTTTTATTTCAGAAAACTTATTTAAAAGTAGATATTTCGAAACAGTTAATATGTATAATATTATAAGGAAACCCAACGTGAAAGCCAAGTCTATCCCTTCAAGGCAGCAATCAGCACCGTCAGGTAAAGCAGAAATAGAAGAAACAGAGCAGAATGAAGAAGAGGTAGCAAAATTTGAAGGTTTACCAGTTTGCCCAGTAAGTGGTGACTCGTCTAAATCGTGCAACAAGATGGCTTGTTTGAGCAGAGAAAAAGTTAAACATCCGTACTACCTTATTAATAAACCAAAGCCGGCGCCCGACGTTACCGTCACCACGGAGCCACCAGGACGGTCTCGTTCTGACATGATATTTGATAAATCACCCAAATCTGAGAAGCCGTTCCCAAGACCTCCACCGCCCATGTTTCCCTTGCCACCAAAGCGAGATCCTTTAGAAGAGCAGCAGAGACGAGCAAGACTAACCGAATACAGGCAAAGGTTGATAAAATGTCATGATAAATGATGTGCCGCAAAAAGTTTCGTTAATCAATAAAAAGTCCACGTCACTATAATTATTTTTGATTTGCTGATTTATTTCTAAGAGCCGGAGACGCAAGCGCAACTAGACATATGAAGTCACCAACAAGATATTGACTCCAAAATAAATGTTTCAGAAAGTGTTATTAGAAAGCTAAAAACAGAAATAAATTGTGAAATTTATCAGATTCAAAGGTCTAAGACAAGATTATTTTGCAAACGCAGAAAACCGAAGCAACATTTTTTTTCATTGTGCTCTGACTAAATAAATTGTTCATCAATTGGCAGTCTTGATTTTTCTTGTTGTGGGTTTTTATTATATTTTTGTATATAGATGTCGCACAACATGAAGGTAACTCTATACTTAAACATGTAAGTGAGGTTGTAAATCGACTTCAGGAAAAGTACTCCAAGATGCTTAGAAATAAGAGGTCTAAGTATTATATACACCATATAAAAACGGCAAAAAACTCAATTAAAAGTATGTGGCACGTAGTAAACGTAGAATCTGGTAGGAAAAATCAATCAAGATCGGACTACACTGAGAGTATGAAGCAAGCAGATGGTAAGTCTTTTTCCACAAAAAAGGATTTGGTAAATATGGTCAATGCCAAATTCATCCATGTGACTATAGCATGTGGCGCTCCTCAAGCAGACCCAAACACAGCCCTGGCAACGCTTCGAAAAGCGCGACCCCCAGCCAGCCAGTGTGTTTGGCTACATCCCTTCTCAGCGATTGAGGTATACCGTATTATTACCAAACGGATCGCACGCAAACCAACAAAAGATTTATTTGACACATCAGTAGAGCTGCTAAATACAGCGGCTGCATCGCTTGCGAATGTTCTGTCGGTGTTATTCAATAGGTGTTTGCGTAGTGGATGCTATCCCAGTGCATTTAAAAATATCAAGGTGTCTCCGCTGTATAAGGGCAAAGGCAAGAAGAGTGATATAAACAATTATCGGCCGGTGTCTATCATTCCGGCAGTCGCCAAGGTCTTTGAAAACGGACTATGTGACCGATTACTTGGATTCCTTGAGAAGACTAACTGCCTCACCGACCGGCAATACGCCTATAGGAAGGGGCGATCGACAACTGCCCTTGCACGTGTGGTCATCCGCCATGTAATGAAGGCTCGGGAGGAAAAACAGCAGGTAACAGTGCTCTTCTGCGACCTCTCAAAAGCTTTCGACGTCGCGGACCATGGCGTGCTGGCACTGAAGATGAGGCATCTTGGAATAGAGGAAAAAGCGTTAGAGTTGCTGCTCGATTTTTTAAAAGGCAGGTCGCAGGTTGTGGTGGGCGACGGTGGAAAGGTTAGGTCGGACCCTCTTAACGTCACTAAGGGTGTACCACAAGGCTCCGCCCTCTCTAACATCATGTTCAGTCTATTGCTCAATGACCTACCTGTAGCAATAAGTGAGGCTTATGTCTTTATGTACGCGGACGATGTGGCTGCAGTCGTGTGCGCAGTCGATGGAAGGGATACAAGAAAAACTCAACTTAGTGGTGGGGAAAATTAACAACTGGTTTAAAATAAACGGCTTGATACTCAACACAACCAAGACCCACTACATGCACGTCAACCTTTCCGGTCGAACGTGTACACCACTGTCACTGCGGGTAGGAAGCAATGTGGTCGAACAGGTGCAAGTCGCCACATTTCTCGGCTTCGAACTGGACAGTTCTCTCACGTGGGGGCCTCATTTTGATAAAATGTGCTGCAAACTCGGACGAGCATGCTTCGCTCTGGAGCGATTAGCGGAAACGCTCCCACGGAAGATGATGAGAGGGTGTTATTTCGCGTTGGTACACTCGGTTCTCCAGTATGGCGTTGAGTTTTGGAGCCGAGCTGCCGACTGGGAGCGAGCTTTCAGGATGCAGAAGCGTGCCGTGAGAGCCATTACGCGATCCCAATGGGATGCCACCGCAAGACCACTTTTCAAACGACTTAAAATATTGACTGTTCCCGCGATGGTAATATTACAGGCGGCAGTATACGTTAGGCAACATATAAATGATTATAATAAACGCAGAGATAGACATAATTACTGTACTCGTGGTAGAGACAAATTAGCTGGCTACCCACACACACTGTCTAAATGTGGAAGGTTGATTCATATTATGGGTCCATCGGTGTACAACCGGCTACCGGATAGAATCTTGGGCGCGACATCTGACAATGCTTTTAAAGCCAAGCTCAAAAGCTGGCTAACCGACCAGGCATTATATGACCTAAAAGAATGGTTTTGATTGTTATAATAATTATAATAGAATTTTTTATGTGATTATTATGTTATTTTGTTTATTATTCCGTTTATTGAGTCTTGCCATGAAATACCGTGTTACCCAGTTAATGGGTTGTGGAGGTCTGGTAGGCAGCCGCTCTGCGTAAAATACTGGTATTCAGCTAAAATCCGGCATGACTGGAAGCCGACCCCAATACAGTTGGGAAAAGGTTAGGCAGATGATGATATTCCGTTTAGTGTGTATTTCTAATTTTTTATGATAAATTGTATTTGATGCTCTTTTTTAATTTAATGAATGATTTGTGTTTTTAATTTTTTTTTTTTCAAAATCAGACATGTAATTTTTAATAATTATTAATAAATAAACTAAACTAAACTAAACTAGATATAGAGAGGGAGCGCAGGGCACTAGCCGTCCGGTGCAACATGTTTGCCCGTAGATTTGCTCGGTGTGTGGACCTAGTGAAAATCGCTCTGTTCAAGGCTTACTGCCAGAGAATCTTACTTGACCCATAGATTGCTCCTGTACACGGCCAATCTATGAGTCAAGTACACCAATAGATCGGTAGATGTCCTGCGCGTTCAGTATAATAATGCTTTCAGGTCGATTCGAGGACCAGCCTATTTCGGATTAATTACTATAAATGATTAGCTATAGCACAATGTCACATGAACTACTAAAAAAACATATGAACGGTCATTTGTTTTTTTAAATTAGATTAATCGTAAAATATTGGGAATTGCAACGTTTTCAGTTGACTGAAACTCCGGTCTCCGGCGACTTTGATACTTGTCGCATAGTATGAATTGGAGATGTTATTGAGAGCTATGATTTGAGATATATTGCATTTCTGTTGGAATTACGTCATTTTGACCAAGACCCTTTACTGAGATTTTGACAGTGATACAAAATCGGAGGAATCGGACTGTGAAGGGACTTCATCAGCCAGAATCAAAGACGTGCTTTATAATTCTTCTTCTTCTCGTATCAATGGTATTCTTGTCCCAAACCTTGGGCCCAGAAGATGGCTGCATTTTTAGCGTCACTACAAAGAGTACTACAGCAACATAGGATAAAAAGTACTACAGCGCCATCTATGACACAAATGAAGACCCAACATAAAAAATCCTAAATCGCGCAGTTAAAGTTATCCGCGACTAAGACAATATAGAAGAACCTGACAACTACTATCGGGCAGTAGCCCACCAGACAACTCCCGTCTGGTCGGAGGATCCTCCCTTTTCTATGAGGGATAAAGAACTTTCACCCTATTCTTCATACCCCCAAACAATTTTGGCATTAGAGGCGTCTTGCATGTCTTATAAAGTGCAGGTGTAGGGGCAATTTCGATGGAACTTCGTGGAGCATTTCCGACGTTTGGCTCCCAGACTGGAAAAGGCCGGGGCTGCCTTCAAGCGGCTCCTGCCCAACCTGAGGGGGCCAAACGCCTCCTGCCGGAGGCTCTATGCGGGGATCTTGCGGTCCATGGCCCATTACGGGGCCCCGGTGTGGGCGCGTTCGTTGAGGTTGCGTGCCAAATACTACCTGAACGCGCCCCAAAAGGTGGTAGCCGTAAGGCTGATCCGTGGATACCGCACGATCTTCCCGCGAGGTGGCGAGCCTCCTTGCCGGATTGCCGCCATGGGATCTGGAGGCCATAGTCCTCGCGCGCCTGCACGAGTGGCGCGCGGAGGTACAGCGCCAGGGGGTAACTCCGCTGCCGCGGCAAATTGTCGCGCAGCGGACAGACCTCCGCCGTGATCTCATGGCGACATGGAGAAAGCGACTATCGTAACCCCGTGCAGGGCACGCCACGATAGTGGCGATAAGTCCCCTCTTTGAGGAGTGGCTTGAGAGGCGCCACGGCGCCCTCACCTTCCGCCTGACGCAGGTCCTCACCGGACACGGATGTTTCGGGAGGTACCTGCACCGAATCGGGGGGGAGGAAACGCCCGGTTGCTTTCATTGCGAGGATTGCCCGTAGGACACGGTGGAGCACACCGTGGAGGTCTGCTCCGCTTGGGCGGAGCACTGCCGTGTCCTCGTAGCGGCGATTGGCGGCGGCGACCTCTCGCGTCCGGCCCTGGTTCAAGCCATGGTCCGGGGCGAGAGGGAATGGGAAGCCGTCGCCTCCTTCTGCGAAGCAGTCATGCTAGCGAAGGAGGCGGCGGAACGTGAGAGGGAGATAGCCTCACGTCCCAGCCGCCGCGGGAGGAGAAGCACCAGGAGAAGCACCGGGCGTCGGGGGCCACGCCGTGATGGCTCTCGGCCACCGTAGGCGCGGGCCTGTGGACGGTGAGTAATGGGCTAGCTCGCCGTCCGTCCGTCGTATGACGACGGGCAGGCCGTGTCGACGGCACGTTCGTGTTCCACGCGCGCCTCAAAGAGTTGTCAGCAAACGGGAGGGGCCCGCAAGGGCCGATGCCTGCCAGGGCTGCGGGACTGTTCGAAAGAGATACCGCGGCCCTGGAACATAAAGGGCCAAAGAAGGAACATGGGTGGTTTTTAGTCAGTAAGAGTCTGACACTCCCTTCCGCTCCGCCGTGACGATAACGTTGCAATATGGAGTTTCATAGAATAAAGTTTTCGAACGTTTAGTGTGTGTAGTTGTTAGTCGTATTTGCATCACGCAACAGAAGTGATGCAAAGCGCATGACTAATTTGAAGAATTATGGGGAACGAAGAACGGAGAACAGAGGGATGCGACTGAAGCAGGACAGCATCGCGATAATAGCAATAAAGAAGATTACGTTGGCGAAGGTACACAGCCACCCTCAGAATTGCGACTTTATCGTCGACTTTATTCACGACAACACTTAACTGCCAGCTGGACGATCCCCGACCTACTCTCTTATTAGCACATACAATAAAGTCTGCAAAGCCTGTACAATCATACATGCTACAACGCTTGCAAAATCTCTGAGAACAATTAGTATAAAAATCCTGCCCTAATCCGGACCAAATACACCAATATACATACAGACACACACATAGACACAAACACACACCCATTTCGTCTCCACCACATTCCGTAACACCTGTCTAGTCTCCACTCTGGAAATCAAACACCAAGATACAGACTATATACCTAATCTAGTTAAGGGATCACTAGAAACAACACTATGTTGATTAGTCATAAGTAATATTTTAAGCTACTAGTAACATCCCTGGTACAAATTTGTACCTGCTAAATAAACAAGTTTCTATTTCTATAACAGCTGTTTTGCGTTTACATCTCTGCAAAAGTTGCACTTATCGAGGGCCCTTAAGTGGGCCCTGAGGCATTCCTTAAGTTTTCCTACATCACTATCCTACATTTTGTTTGAACCATGCATCGCATACAGATACAGGCGGGCCGCATCGAGTTTATTTTTATAATTCAATGCCCTGCGGCCCAAAGTAGCTGAAACATGAAATCCTCTTTTTAAATGTGGCAGGCACACTTTCATCACTATCATTATAATTATAGATTTTTGGCACATTAACTGTCTGTGTCACATAATGACCACAGCTTTCAATTCAAACATTAAAAAATAAAAATGGAAACCAAACAAATAAAATTACAGTGTTTTAGATAATGTTCTTGAAGAAATGCACTCAGGATCCACTTCCAGAACCAGAGCCAGGTAAATCTAATAACTCTTCACGATGCCTAAGGGTTTGAGGAACAGGTTGGAATGTTCTGCCTCCTTAGAGAAGGAAGGATCCTCCTCTGACAGGTTTTGACTCTGCACGACGCGCGACGGTTGTTTATAAATATATATGGTTTGAATTCAAGTAGATTATTTCTACAGCGGCCAACCTGGGCCCGCAAACGGTTAAGAGACTTCCAGATTGGCCACTGCAGTGCCTGTCCAGAAGAAAGATGTTGTAGATGCGACGCACCGTCTTCTGAGTAAATCTTGTCTCACGAACCTTTTACGGCTTTATAAGCGTGAAGGTGGTGGTTGATGCCCGTACATGAGGTGGCGGTTACCTTGTTCCTGTTTTCCCTTCTCAGTGCGACTAGTTATTTCGTGCCAAACGTCTGGGGGAGTGTGTAACCGCGCTTTGTAAGCTGAGCTTAAATTGTTCAAAAGCCTGTTTGACTTTATCATCCCACTGTACGAGTACCAATGTCTTACTGCGTTTCTTGGAATGATGTATAAACTTATTGAGGATCATTTGTGACTCTGCTTCTTTAGGTATGTGGGGTCTATAAAATTGACCATCCGGAGAAAGCTTCTCAATCCCTCTACTGTATTCTGTATTTCTGGTTTTGGAAAATCATCTATGGCCTGTGTTCTGGACTTTAGTGGTGTGAAACCTTTTTTGCACACCTCAAAACCTAGAACTTCTACTTCATCTTTTCCAAACTGACATTTCGAAGTATTAATTGTTATCCCGAATTCACTGAATCTTTCTAAAACAATTTAAAATGCTACTTATGTTGTGCGTGGTCGCGACTAGCTATGATAATTATGACGACATCGTTATATGAGAATAAGAAATCTAATCCTTGCAAAACTGTTGTACTCATGAAGCGTTGGAATGATTGGGCAGCGTATCTCAAACCGAAATTCATTCTGAGGAATTCAAATAAGCCAAAAGCGTTACAGCCGTTTTTTCCACATCTTTCGGGTTTATTGGTTTATTATAAGCTCAATCGAAAACGAGCCACCAAATTTTAAGTATGTACTGTATACGGGGTGGAAGGGACAACCTCCCCCACATTAATGTTTTTATTGATTATTTGAAAAAAAATCAGCTGTTAGATTCATTTTGACTGTGTAGGTACTACACTTGTGTAGAAAACAGCAGATTTTTTTTTATAACCGATAAAAAAAAATTCTATGTGCCCCCCTCTCACACTGAAGGGGTGGTTTGTTTAGTCCTTTACCTAGTGTCAGAGATTTTATGCCGCTGGGCTTCTGACTTCATGCCGTCGAGAAATATCTCTCAGGCTTGCTAGTTTGACTGCGGGACTGTTTGAAAGAGATACCGCGGCCCTGGAACATAAAGGGCAAAAGAAGGAACATGGACGGTTTTTAGACAGTAAAAGTCTGACACTCCCTTCCGCTCCGCCCAGAGCGGGAGGAGTCATTTGATGATTTCCCATCCCAAAACAAAATAGCCTTGGTAACCACCAAGGCTATTTTGTTTTGGGATGGGAAATCAAAAAAATGCTACTTATGTTGTGCGTGGTCGCGACTAGCTATGATAATTATGACGACATCGTTATATGAGAATAAGAAATCTAATCCTTGCAAAACTGTTGTACTCATGAAGCGTTGGAATGATTGGGCAGCGTATCTCAAACCGAAATTCATTCTGAGGAATTCAAGGGGTTTATTGGTATATGATAAGCTCAACTGAAAACGAGCCACCAAATTTTAAGTATGTACTGTATACGGGGTGGAAGGGACAACCTCCCCCACATTAATGTTTTTATTGATTATTTGAAAAAAAAATCAGCTGGTCCATTCATTTTGACTGTGTAGGTACTACACTTGTGTAGAAAACAGCAATTTTTTTTTTATAACCGATAAAAAAAATTCTATGTGCCCCCCCCTCACACTGAAGGGGTGGTTTGTTTAGTCCTTTACCTAGTGTCAGAGATTTTATGCCGCTGAGCTTCTGACTTCATGCCGTCGAGAAATATCTCTCAGGCTTGCTGGTTTGAACAAGAGGACTATGACTTGGCAGTCCGACGGGCACACCACTAGGCTATCACTGCTACTGCTTTATTGTCGTTGGCGTTGTCTTAAAACGGGATATCACCATGTTTAGCCGTTTTAAGTGCTAATGATAGTGTTAGTGACCAGTCTTAAACTTGTAGGCTTTAATGTTCTACGAGACTTCACCTCGAGAATTTTTGGCAGCCAGACATGTCGTTGTAACCAACATTAATCGCTATCTAACTTTCTCTGTATTTTTACAGAGAAACCGCCCCCTTGCCCTTCAAAAAAAAAAAGCTTGCCTTTAAAAAAAAAATGTGTGAAACCTGTTAAACCGCCGCCGCCGCCACCGCCGCCACCACCCAAGGAACTGAAAAGTTGTAGAGACGTGCCTTGTCTTTGTATAGAAAGAGTAAAAAATCCACCTCAAGGCCCTAGAACCTATAAAGACGATCCACGGTTTATTTGCGAGGTTAAACCTAAGCTGCCTGGCACCAAGCGGTGTGAAGACTTATTAAAATTGAAATCAGCAAAACCTGACGCACCGTGGCCCAATTGCCCACCACCCCCACCCCCGCCTGATCCTCCAAAGCTAGATCCTTGTCAAGAACAGGAGCGGAGAGAGAAAATTGCCGAATGCAAGAGAAGAATGAAACGCTACTTGGAATAATGGAGAATAAAGCCAGTATTAGGTCTAGTGTGGATTCCCTGGTAGAGCAGTTCAAGATTGAGAGGGATTCAGATCAAGATATATTAAATAGCAGAAAGCTCACAATTCAATCAACAAACACAAGTCACGTAATTGAACTCACCAAAGAGAATGAACTTGACATAGATAGAAACATAACTGAACTAGAGAACCTTATAAAAAGGTTACAAGCTGAAATAGTTGAGATGAGCGCAACAGCTAGCAAACCCATATCATTACATAGTACTATCATTGCTCAAAAAGCAGAAATCAGCAAAAGCAATAAAGGAAACAAGAAACAAAACGCAAGCGACGCATTATCAGAAATGTCAAATAAACCTAAAGAGCCAGAAACTCAAAATTATGGCATGTTGGAAGATCTGGTAGAAATGTGTTCACAAAATGATACAAATACAATAAATGAAGACAGTCAGAAAGATGCTTTTGATGATGTCAGGCGGGATTTCTCAGTATTATGGGATGATACTGCAAAAACGAGTAATTTAGATGTCACCGAAAAACCAATAGAAACTGAGAATAATAAGCAGTTGAATGAATGCAAATATTATTATGTCTTGGAGCCATCATTGAAAGACGTTACTTCGACAAAAGTGGAAGAATCTACAAATAATAAATGTCAAATAGAGCTTACTAATGTTTCTAAGTTTTTCAAAGGCACATGTCCAAATGATGAAGTTTCCCCAAACAATACCCGTAGTAACAACAAGAAAATAAATTCTAATAATGCACTTCATGTAGATTATGATATTTCTGAAATTGTCGATGAAAAAGTCACTGAAAATATAACAGACAATGTTCCTGTACTTTTGAGTGCCGAAACTCCTAGTAGCTTATCTGTCAAAAATATGTCTATAGAAATTAAAGAAAGTGATATTGAAAAACACCCTAGTAATGCAGTTAACAATAAACCTGATCTCAAATGTAGTTCAACAGATTTACCTAAACCGGGAACTGTAGCAGCTATCAAAACCAAAATGGAAAACCTGGGTTCTTCTGACAACATAAGCGCTCCTGTGCCTAATCATGTAATTCAAACACCTGTTACTCGCGAACTACCGCAAACGCAGGGTGTCAACACTGAGAAAACAGTACAGGATATTCCAAAGACAGACAGTTTATTAAAAACTTTCAATAGAAAACTTCGCCAAATGGTTGGTATAAACAGTGAGAAAACTATTTCTCAGGACAAACATAATAGTGAAGACAATTTCACATCAGACAAAGATCTCTCGAAAGCTTTTCCTAAAAGTAAGAGTGAGCCGCAAAAAAACCTTTTCACACCAGACAAAGATAGCTCAAAAATTAGCCCTAAAAATACAGTTATTCCTTTAACTCAAGACAAATTTAATACATCAAATTCCGTGTACAGCAATATTATAGCAGCAGAAAACTCTATGGATTTTATTAACAATGTGAAGAACATAATTCCTTCATTAGTAAGCAACGATCTACCTGACAAGGAAGACGATCCCTCGGTGAATGGTGCACGAGACGAAAACTTTATTAAAGCAAATATTAAAACCACAGACTATATAGTAAATCCAATCAATACCGTTTATGACCTTCAAACTATAAACCCTGAAAACTTAGTCAATGATAAACCTGATTTGTCTGTTAAGAACCCTGACCCAGATATGGGTTCGGTCGGAACCACAAATAGTGGTTTTAGTAGCATACCAAAGTTTTATAGTCCAGAAATTAAAACAGAGGAGGTTATGAAAGTTGAGGAAAAAATAGTGGAAAAAACAGAGCAAAAGGAACAGAAGAAGGAAGATGATGAGGAAGCTGATAAAGACGACGTAGATGATGATTGTGATGAAGAGGATGCTGGTGATGATGACGAGGATGAATATGATGATAACTAAAATGTAGACTGATTAAACTGAAGTAACCATCCGATTATTGGAAAGTATTTTTATTTTGCTCTACATTAAAACTCACGTCTTTTATCTATAGGGGTTGGCAGAACCTACAGAAAGCTACCCGTCTCGATCCTACAGGCGCCTCCTCACATTCGCCTTTAATGTAACTGTTCAGATCCGAGCATAATATCAGTGAGTGAGGAGATCCGAAATTACAGTGTACTTGTAATGTTCCAATTTGTAATAACGACTTGTGTCGATACAAAATCGAATTTTGGAATGTTACATTACAGGCAAATGCTCCGTCATTGAGAGCGTCTATTTGTAACGTAATGCTAAATAGAATCTATACAAATAAATAAAATTAAAGTGTCTGTTTGTAATATCGAAATAACAGCTATATTACTGAATGCATATGAAAAATATACGGCACTTACAACAAAAACACTCTTTTTTTTTCAATTTTTGTCTGTTTGTCTGTCTGTCAGTTTATTCCGGCTCATCTCCGAAATGGCTGGACCGATTGCAATTGGCAGATAACTGATGTTATAAGCTAACTGAGGCTACTTTTATATTAGAAAATAATTAGGGTTCCGTGCATAAAAATTAAAACCCTTGAAATTGTTAACAAAACCTGATTCAAGCGGTTAATCTCCGAAACGGCTTGACCGATTTAGACAGGACTTTTACTGGCAGATAGCTGATGTTATAAACTATTATTATTTTCTATACTATTTATACTATTATTTCAGAAAAATTAAAACCCTTTAAATTGGTAACAAAATCCGATTTAAAGAGGGAAGTAATATTTTTTATAGTAATTTCACGCGAATGAAGGTCGCGGGCAACAGCTAGTCTATACATATAATAAATCTGTAGACGTGGCGTTTCTGTACATTGAAAATATTTAGAAAAAAAAAATAGTAGGGGTGTTAAAGGATCACACATAGAACCCATTTCTACCATTTTTTGAATTTTTGTCTGTTTGTCAGTTCGTCGGTTTGTCTGTTCGTTTGTGCGCGCATCACGTAAAAATCCTTCATTGTATTCAAAATCGAAATATTGAAACATAAGAAGCATTGTTCCGAGTAACATTTAGCATTTATTTCATAAAAATCGACCTACAGACGCATAAGATATTAATGTTTACAATTTTGTTAGTATCATACGCGATTTCTGTGATAAAAATTTTATTATTTACGTAAGTAGGTTTTAGTCGAAGTGTAGTCTGAATGGCTGAAAATGATTTTTTTTTTCCTTTTGTGTTTAGTCTTTGCATGGAAGTAATAAGTACTACTTACAACCTATTGCGAAATAAAATCTCTAAAAAGTTTAAAAATCAAATCAAAATTAAAATGTTGATAAAATCTACTACGTTGTACATTTTTTTAACACTGCCCGACGTCCATATCGATCCCAGGACCTCATGCTTAGTAGACGCACCTGCGACCACTCGACCAACGAGGCAGTCTCTCACATACACACCAAAATTTCCACGTGAACGAAGTCGCGGGCAACAGCTAGTCTTGAATAAAATTGTTACATTACAGGCTTTTACCTGTGATCCGCTCTGAGAGCTCCTTTACATACATTTGCTTCGCCTATTTCTTCATAATCTTGTGTGTCTTATCGTTGAATAAAACAAGACAGTTCAAATCCATTCCAACAATTTATTCACAATAACAGGTATAATTCCATACAAAATACATCATTTAAAATATTTTCCATACTAAATAAACATTCACGTTAAAACTTAAGCAAGCATTTATGACTAGAATTTACTCAAAATAATACCCTTACAACTTTACGTAATTATACAATATAGTTTCATTTAAACACGTCTATATATTTATCAATATATTAATTCATTTATAGCAGAAAATATAACATTTATTCAAGGCGATTAAAAACATTTTGGCACAATTTTCTCTTCTATTCATACCATATAAATAAGGCACATAGCCACATGATTACAATATCTGTATAGTAATACATAATATATTAAAATTTTCCATTTAAAAATTCACTCCTTACCTCAAAATATTTTGAACCCCATAGGGGGAATTTCTAGAAAAAACACGGGACCATAAGCCAAAAGCTATTTACTATTTACAAAATATTCTTCGAAAAATCAGTTTTTTGTCCTCCTGTAGCCCGAGGTGCTGTGGACCTGCAAGCCCAGGCGTGGGCAACAAACCTCAGCGGTAGTCAACCGCTGGGGTAACAACTAATCCAACTATATTTGTCGTGGAGTCTATTTTTTTCTCGGCGGGGGCTGCATCGGGGGTTGGTGGAACGGATGGTATTGCCGAGACAACATGCTTTCCTGAAAAATAAAATGGCACATTCAATGTTTAATATTCCATACACACAAACGACCTACAGTATCCTGTTAGAACCCCTTGTCTTAAGTATCTATGTTAAGGTGGAATAGCCAGGGTAGCCCGCGAAATTCAAATTTTCTGACGTTTTTTTTTTTTTTTTTTTTTTGTGATTTGCAGGTCAGGGTTAGGTTATGTCTGCCAGAGCTGCGGGACTGTTCGAAAGAGATACCGCGGCCCTGGAACATAAAGGGCCAATGAAGGAACATGTGTGGTTTTTAGTCAGTAAGAGTCTGACACTCCCTTCGGCTCCGCCCAGGGCGGGGTCATTTGATGATTTCCCACCCACCAAAAAAAAAAAAAAATGTGTTGATGAAAAACGGTACGCGCGTAAGTTCGGACTACCCTGACGCTTCCACCGTAATGCTTAGAGTTAATTGCTGTCATCACCCAAGCACAACGTGTTTTTGTGAATATATCAAGAACTACAGGGAGGCACAAAAGATTCTTGTTCAAATAAATTAAATACGGCACTTAAAAACTTTAAAAACAGAATGTAGATAGGAGACGACATTTGGCTGCGTTAATCCCCAAGATAAAGCGGTTGATGTAGCCCACAATAGCTTGAATTTTAAATCAAATGACATACCACATCGTTTGGCCTGGTCTGGGCAGCTCCCATCTTTCTTTCTTGTAATATTATTTGATTGGCAGCGCTGTAAACATCGTTATATATTAGATCATATTTTATTTGTATCGTTCCGTCACGCTACTCAAAATGTTGGAATTACATTTTGACCTCCGTTGTAAAAGCCCTCAGATTCTGTTTGGACTCGTTTAAACTAATAGTGAAAAAACATAACGTGATCTCTCAAGCGTGCATATCGTCTTTATTCAAATATTAGACAAAAGCCGTCCACTACTGGAGTTAGGCCTTCCTAAGATTTCATCCCAACGAATAATCCAGTACTGGGTGTGCGCAGACACAGGTGCACTATCTCTTCTGTCATAGTCTGATGGGTCTGCAATCTGAGACAACCAGAGAGAGATTAGCGGCAGCACCAACTGTTTACCGTGCTTTCCGGGACATGGGAGTATCTTAACCGCTTTCTTCCAAAGTACTGGCTGCAACTGAGAAATTACGAAATGGGAAAGGGCAGTCTCCCTTGCATCCATGAGACCATCGGTACAGGTACGAAAGTGTAAAAGTATATATCTCACGTATCCATCTCCTCCTGGGTGAGGTCGAGCGCCTCCTGCATCTCGCGCGAGGTGCTCAGGATGAAGTCCTTGTCACAGTACTTGCCGAGCCCCTGCTCCGTCAGTACCTGAGGAATACCAGCATTTCCTTTTAGTAGTGGTTGATATGAGCCGTGCGACTAACTAGAATCTGAATTTTGGATGAATATGATGGTATAATCCAATGATATTATAATTTTTTACCATTATTGATATAGCCGTACAGTGCAATTGTATAATTAAGTTAATAAGCCATTTTAAAATAAACCTCTGAATCTTGGTCATTGGTCTGAACTTAATAATGTTAATAACAGGTACACAAGTTCTAACAAAAGAGATAAAATAAAATAATTTACAAATTATATTACAAAAAATACTCACTCTACAAAATTAATTGAACAAGATGCTCTATCTAATCTAAAACTTACAAGAAATGAATACTACACAAGTACGTAGCTAAACAACATCTAACTACATTTTAACCAACGTAAATACCTAGGTAATGCCCCATGAGGTAGCTAGAAAAGACAACATCGATTTAACATTCACAAGTGTAAGAAGAAAAACGTGCTGTGCTGAACGTTGCACAAAGTACACCAGGTTCCCCAGGCTGCATGGCATGACAATGATCTTTCGGGATGCCGAAGGATTCCGTGGCACATCCAAAGATCCCGTGGTATGGCAAATGAGACCTTGGGGTACATAATGATATGATGCACTCATTTTTTTATTTTCCTATTGGGTTTATGCGCTGCTCAAGAGTTTGTTGTGTATTAAAAATGAGACACTAGGATTCAGTCATAAAAGTGATTCTCGCCATTTCTGTTTAAAGCGTCCAGACTGATGGGTTATCGCGCAGTGGGTACCAGAAGACGAGCGTCGTCGCCAAGGGGGGCCATAACACGCTCGCTGGCGTGACGACTTAGACGCACTTCTAGAGGGCCACCCCTATTTTTATGGTTCCGTAGCCGAATGGCAAAAACGGAACCCTTATAGATTCGTCATGTCTGTCTGTCCACTTTATTCCGAAACTTTGAAGACTACACGGTTGAAACTTGGTAGGTAGACGATTTTTATACAAAAATTAAAGAAATAAAAACGATTAAGGGGAGCCCCCCTTAATCTTTGGGGAGCCAAACAAAATACATGGAACTGAAACTATTTCTTTTTTTTCATGAAAACTATACATGGGGTATCTCTTTATAAATGACATTGAGTTTCCTAAAACCTTTTATCTCAAAGTCAATCGTTTGAAAGATTCCAACGTGACAAAATTCTAATTTCTGAAATACGAGAAGGAAAGTTCTGAAAAAATGTAGGATTGTACAACGTAAAATTAACTATAAAAAAAATTGGTTTGTACAAGATTTCATCAAACTGCAGCAATAACTTTGTTTTTCATTATCATATTTACTATGAAAAACAAATTTAGTTTTGCTGTTGATTGTACAGTACAACATATTATGAATGAGCCTTAAAAATATTTTTATTATATTGTTTGGTGCTACGGAGCTCTGTGTGCGTATGAATACGACTCGCACTTGGCCGGTTTTAAATTCATAATTTCACTTCTGTTTTGTGTAACTGTTCATAGAAGACACCTGTTCTCCAAATTTCAACTGTGTGGTGTTAACAGTCTCGGAGTAAAATGGATGTGACATACGGACGGACAGACGGATAGGATGAATTTGTAAGGGTTCCGTTTCTTGCCATTTTGCAACGGAACCCTAAAAAGAGGTTCTCGCTGAGGATGATGGGAAACAAATAGGTGCTCAGACAAAAGACACACGTAACTACGAGAAGACGTGCCGAAATCTACCGAGACGTGCCGTGTCATTGCATGCTAAAGTCTTCCCCAGCTTCTCGCAATATACCACAGTCGAAACGAAATGATATGACGAAATGTAAGTGCTATGTGCATTAAAATAAGATTCATAATCATTTTCGCTTACGAAAATTCTCTCTCTCCGCTACGCCGTGCCACCTGGTGAGACCAATTAGAAGA
Source organism: Eurois occulta (assembly GCA_950022335.1). Taxonomy (NCBI): domain Eukaryota; kingdom Metazoa; phylum Arthropoda; class Insecta; order Lepidoptera; family Noctuidae; genus Eurois; species Eurois occulta. The sequence continues at coordinate 2,337,552 of OX465502.1, forward strand.
AATGGAAGAACTAAACTAGCACTCACTCGAGTAATAAGATTCTCCGCTGGATTCTCTATGCAGTAAGGCACGTTGTGGAGAGGTCTCGTCTTTTTGTCACGATCTGGAAAAATATAATAAGAAGATTCTATAAACATAGTTAAAATGGCGCGCGAAGTCTTGGAAATTCTAGAAGTAGTTGTGAAATTTGCGAAAAAACGTCTCGGTCACCGTCGGAATTATTAAATTTTGATTATTGATAAAATAATGAGTTTAAAAAGACCCGTAACGAAGCCAAAAACATTGTTCTCTCTGTCATTGCGATCATTTTATTGTTCTAGACCATACCTGGGAACCTTCTAGTTGCGGAGATACTGGGGGTCAAAGTTCCAAATTTCTCACAAGTTTAATTGAATGTTATAACTTTACGAGTACTTTAAATACCTCCACGACCCCCGTACAATTGAATGCGTCCACCAGCACAATGTTTTGAGTGGGTTATATTGAGTTCTGCCGTAAAACGTGACAGTACACCTCAAAAAAAAAAACGTTTCCCGGCTATAGGTAATTTTTGTTTAGAGTTACTTAATATCATGTACAGAATGCTTGGTTGAACGCTTCGTGAAGGGTCCGTTTATACATTGTATGTAGGTATATTATTCTATGTTCATAATTTAACGAAGTCCTACTGTAACACTCAAGTTTGACCCTGTGCATTACAGGCAAGCATCAAAAATCGTATTCATGATCAATAGCTACGGGTAGGTAACTAATATCAATGGTACGGTAGGTGAGTATAGGTTTGGGTGCATGGCATGCTAATTATATTATTATTGCTTTGAATATTTTTGCAGGAGGGAGGCCCATGCTGCATCCTTCATCTAGTCCTGGGTCTTTTTCGCGGAATCAAAACTAAATATTTTGCGAAACATTTAAGGTACCATCATCATCTGCCAAGCCCCTTCTCAACTATGTTATGGTCGGCTTCCAGTCTAACCGGATGCAGCTGGATTCCAGTATTTTACATGGAGCGACTGCCTATCTGAGCTCCACAACCCAGTTATCACTAGGTAATACGATACCCCTTGGTAAGCCTGGTTGTCAGACTTTCGGGTCACTGACTACCTGTAACGACTGTCAAAGATCTACACTGACAGCCGGGACCAACGGCTAAACGTGCTTTCCGAGGCACGGAGGAAACTTGGTATGTAATGGGTGGTCACCCATCCACGGACCAACCTAGGTAAGCACGGCTTAACCTAAAGATCGAACCGAGCGGCTGTTCTTATTTAGCCATGAGCTAACATTTATGGTTCCGGTAGTTAAAAAAGTTTCATGCACAAACAGGCATTCACGTCAAAAAGTTTTAATCATCATTCTCAGTGCACCATAGCATGAAAGGTGTTTCCAATCATTAAATAAATCATCCAAATGCTTTTAGCCTGCTTATCAAGTTTATGTACGTACTACATAATTATTTCCTATTGAAAAAGAGAAGCGCACAAAAAAGAAGAGGGACACAATATTTTTATTTTTTAAACAAAAATAACATGCAGGAGGTTGTTGACATAGATAAATAAATAACTACACAATCACAACACACTAAAACGGACTTACAGTTCTTTCTCATAGTCTGCATTAAATCGTTGGACGTTTTTCTGCGAATATTATTTTTTAGTTATTCTTTTTCAATCAAATATTATACAGATGCCTTTTCAACAAGAAATCGAATTAACAGTGCACTAACGCCATCTGTCTTGACGTTTTTAAGACTTTTAATAACAAGTGTGATCACATGTATTGAAACCAGATGGCGTTCGTATTTTCTTAGCTTCATAACAGATGCCGCTTATATAAAGCTGTGTGCTTATTATAGATTGAATAGTGTTCTGTATAACATTTTTGGACATTATTTTAATGTGCCATGATTTAAGACAAAATTAAAACATTGATCACGACACAGAATAAACGTAAAACTATAAGAAGCTATTGCGTTTGGTACGACAATTACTAGAATTAATTACAATAATTAAAATATAACTTACTCGATAGCTTTGAATATCTTTTCGGAGTCCTTGCCGTGAAGAAGAGGCTGCATCGCGATTTCTTCATCGCTTTGGTTGCCATCCTCATGTTTTCTGAAAACGTGGAAAATATAAGCTAGACTTTTTTTTCAATTTTCATGAGCAAAAATAAATTATAAGTATAGGATACTTACAATTCCTCTTCCGGTATCTGGCCATCCATACCAAGTTCTCTCCTCATCATTGTACTTAGCGATTGACCATCTTTGTCAACTAGAATGTAAACAATTTAAACAGTTGATCACAACGAACTCTGTAGGCACTAGGGATTGGATAAGGGATTGCTTTAGTTGTAGAAATCATTTTACATCTTTATGTAATTGCAGAACAGTTTGTTGCATTGTATAAAAACAAATTTTAAACCGTGACGAACTGCAGTTATGTAATTATTAGAGAAATTTTGATGCTAAACTAGAGTTAGGTCCCTTCGTCTCATTGTACTACTAAAAGGTGTGCATTAAAAGCGAGATTGATGTCGGCCACATTGCTGTAGTGGGTACCTCCCATAAGCAACCCCACACCCTTTTCAACCACAAAATATAATTTACAATTACATACAATAAAAACTTACCACCATTGATATTGTTTGTAGGTGACGGCAAATTCTGCATGGCAGTTCGTCTGTCTCTCCCATAGAAACTCTCGCGTCCATGCTTCTTTATACTGGTCCATACTGCACCGAATAAAGTGTGATTACGCTGAAACATAGTAACAAAGCGAATATTAGTCAAAGATAAAATCATGAATGTCAATTTTCCCTAAGCTATTCTAAAATGTAACATTTTTTTTACATAACTCTTAACACTAAATCTTCGAGTGTTCGGCTTTGACCATTAAATTTAATACTTGTGTCGACGTACACTTATAGCTGAACTACCGGAACTATTAGTAAAGAACAAGCATAAACGCAATGACAGACGTCTAACTACAATGTGCAATGTTGCTAAATGAGTTGCTTAGGTAAAGTCTAATGATTTTTCTTCAGCAAAGTTTACTCTTATGTAATTATAATGTGATGTGCTTATCAAAAGATTTACTTTAATATACGAACACTGGAAGCAGTTTACTCACCCTATGCATAGGCTCCACGACCTCTCCAACACACTCGTCCAGGTTACCAGAGATTGCTCTCTTGAGCTCGGGTCCAGCTTCATGCAGCGTTCTCAAGCCAGCTTGTAACGTCATCTGGTTGTTCTGCAGAGATGCTGCCGCAGCTTGCTCCTTGCGCTTCCTGAATCTGTTCGTTTGCCGACGAGGAAGCATTGAAATCTTTTGCAGTGGGATTAATGTTAGTAGTCTATATCTCGTTGTGTGTGAGAACTATTTTTACTAGAATTTTCTGCAGTAAGATCGTGACATTTTTTGTGTCTTTGTCTTAATCTTACCACGACTAATCATCTATGTACACAACACAGCATTTCAAATCTTTATTTACAACTATGTCAGTCATCTATCTCAAAGAACTATAAAGTGGAATCTATAATCGAGCAAACACTAATTAAACTTTTGTTTGTAAGTGTGAAGGAATCAAACACAAAAAATGGTGATTTGTGGTTAAAATCCCAAAACTTGCTCAAACATGTCTTCTCTGTGCCACTAACTTACAACCATTTGCCTAAAATTATTTCAATTTATGTTAAAAAGCCAATTTATTTAGCCCTCACCTTTTCCATGCGTATAAACAAACATTTGACAAAAACACAGAAATTAAACCAACTCCACTCAAAAAAAAGGTCAGAAAAAAGGTATAAATGAAGACTGTGCGTTCTAAGCAAGTGATTGTAAATACACAAGTTATTACACGGAGGAAACATGCTTCGGAGAACTCGAAAAAAATTGTCTCAAAAATTGTCATGCTGTCAAAAAATATATTTGGAAAATGCAATGGACTCGGCGATAAAGAACACCTTAAAAAAGGCGATGAAGCTGAAATCAATAAAAATGTCTTGAGAATCATACAATCATCGAAAAACACTCTAGAACCAAACAAACTAAACATGTGTTATGTCGAATCTAATGGTATCTAATCAGACCTTACTAAGTTAAGGTTTAGTTAAAGATGATCGTATGAGTCTAAAATCCCAAATTAAAACAAAGGGAACGTCATGAACAAAAATTCAGAAAAAAATCTCTCAAGCGGCCTCCTTGGCATTAAAACTAGTAATTCTGCCAAGAAAGCAAGCATAAATACAGCATTTGTAAAAAATCTTCGAATGTTGCTTAGTATTCGTGAATCGACTTACGCATGGTTCCTATAAAAATAGAAATGTTGATGTTAATGAGTGCTTACAAAGAAATCAAATTAAATCAAGAAAGTGAATGAGAGATGAGGTGATCCCTGTAACAGTGAACAATTTTGCCGACAAAATTGAAAAATACGTCATAATTTGACAATTCCCTACAGTCATTATACAAATATTTGTCTAGATATTGTATTAGACTATCATCAGGTAACTGTTTTTGAAAACGACAAAATCATTTATCTACCCAAGTTATGATAAGGAATCTAAAAGAAAATTTCCTTTTTATCAACTCAAAAAAGTAATAATACTCAGTCTTATCTTACTTATCGAGGTTATTCGGAAAGTTGAAGTTAAATTAACATTTTAGCTTATCTAGATGACATACTACTACACATTTAAGTTTCAATCTACTCTCAACGTTTAATACACACACACTAACCTTCTGAAATAGTCCTGTATAAGGAATGTGGCATAGAACTTTCCTACGGTGATCTCGTTGGGGTCACCTGGTGGGGGCACTACTTGGTCCAGGAGTTTCGGAGATGTGCGTTTCCATACTTTCTTGATTATAGCTCGGAGTTCAGTGTTACATTCATCGATTACACCTGGGATGAAGGAAAACATTTTTAGTGTTAGCAACTGAAGAGAAAGAAAGCTTTGGTTTGCAATTTTAGTAGTTTAAGCTCTGTATATCAGCACTGCACAGACCTGCGTGTTGGATTAAGGACCACTCCCAAAAATTCCCATTTCACAAAGAGGAGGCCAGTGTTCCAGCAGTAGGAATGTTATATTACGAACCAGCTGAATTCATTATGCTTGCATTCTTTTACCACATAATCTTAATCTGGATTTCGGCATCAGATTACAATGTGCCAAAGGTGAGGCAAATTTACTCAATGAAATTTATATTATTACTGGGTGTCTCAAAAGTAAGTTTATATGTATTTGTTTAGCTTACTGTGTGAACGCAACGATTCGGAGGGGCGCGGGGTATATGTCAATCGGTAGCCTGGCTCTTGGGAATTTAGTCGCTATAGAGCATTTCTCGGGAGCGGTACGTACGCGAATTTTACGAAAATGGTAATTCTGTGACTATAGTGCGAAGAAATTTCTCCAATATTCGAGTTTTTGTCACAATAAATTGAAAAGCCCCCGCGGTTTATGCCGCGTAGAGTTCGAATTGTCCCACGGAATCATACTACCGGGATAAAAAGTATCCAATGTGTTAATCCAAGTTATAAACTATCGCTGTTTTAAATTTCATTCAAATCCGTTCAGTAGTTTTTGCGTGAAAGAGTAACAAACATCCATCCATCCATCCTCACAAACATTCGCATTAATAATACTAAATAAGATAAAATTTAAAATGTTGGTTTACGAACCTGTAGTCTTGATTTGCAACTGCGTCCGAACCACAGCGAATAACGTCGCATTGAAGTTAACAGTACCATCTGAATTTAAGGGCATATTCATAGATACTAGACGTTTGCAAGCCGTTCGATGAGGACAGAGCTTACCAAAACCTGTAACAAATTCATATTAAAACATTGAAAAGCGTGTGAATAGAAATCGAGTAAAAAAAATATGTCCGAACTCTGGCACATTAGACATTATTAAGATGCATCGCCATCAAAATTTATCGTGGACAACTCAGCAGGTGAACACAGTGATGCCCGCTTTAGTAACACAGCACTAAATGAATGCGCATTGTTGAATTCTTCAACGAATAGTACGCCTTCATTTAGGTATTAGTTTTTGCAATTCGGGTTATACTGTGCTTGTAATAACATAATTCAATCATGATTCGTAAGACACGTGGCGCCATCTATTATCATAAGAACGTTATTGTTGTTTTCCTCGGGAACAGTATTTTTTTTCGGGATGAAAGTTACCCTATGTCTGTTTCTGTACACCTGCCAACGTATTTGCGAAATTTTAGGATGATCGGTTCAATGGTTTAGGCGTGAAAGGTTACAAACAAACAAACTTCCTTTCACATTTATAATAATATTATTAAAGTATAGATTCATATAAGTGTCGCCTAGTGTTTGTGTAAACGGCCATTTAATGATGCAAGACTCAAAATCGTGCTATAAAATAATGGTTTACCAAGCGGAGGACTGATTTTCCTCAGTAGTGTCACGACGTCCAGGTGCTTGATCCTTCCCTTTGCGTCTGGGTCGTATTCACTCCATAATCTGTGAAATATTTTGAAGCAATGAGAAGGTTCTTTTGAAACCATGATAACCAACAGGTAACTATATTCATCATCTGGACATAGGCCTCTCCAATTGCACGTCATTCAGCTCGATTCTCGGCAACTGTGATCCAGCTGTAACCAGCCACCCTGCGGAGATCGTCGCTCCACCCACCCTCGAGCGTGTCCCATCTTGTGCTTACCGATTCGCGTTCTTCACCCAAATATTGCTTGTATCAAATTAATGTTTATTCTACGTTCTTACCTAACGAATTCGTCAAGATGATGAGGTCCCAAAATAGACCAATCCCTGGTCAGGTAGTCGAAGTTGTCCATGATGACAGCCACGAACAAGTTGATGATCTGTAATCATATCGAGCATAAGAATAGTTTTCTATTGAGTACCGAGCTCGAATCAAGATCTCTGACCTCAGACACCAGAATTTATTACTTCCTGGCCACGATAAAATAGAGTATGCCATGGATCACCGCGACGCGTCTCATACTTAAAGCATTTATTTCAATTAGACCATTACAGGCACTTTTGAAAGTCAAAATAAAAAGCGAAGCAGGGGCAAGAAACTCCATGGACACTCTTTTAAATATGTCTTGTATGGCAACCGTAGTAGCTAGTGTCGCACGAGCTTATAGCTTGATGCAAATTCTGTCAAACAATTAACAAGTCCCATTGCCCGAAGCAATGAACGGTTGAGATCATGAATCGAAAAACGAAATTTGTCGACATGTTAAATAAAAATAAAATAAAATAAGCCTTTATTGCTGTTCTACAAATTTACATTTTTCTTATTAATAATAATACTAATCGACTACACGATCGGTTTCACTTCACAGCTTGTCTATCGACATGGGCCTCCTCTAAAGCTTTTCATTTCTGCCTGTCTCTCGCTGTTCTCGTCCATTCTGGACCCGGTTTGGTTTTTGTCCATTTTCCATTCGTATCTCTAAGCATATGTCCAGTCCATCGCCATTTTAAAGTTTTACATGTTTTCTTTGCATCCGTAAACTTAGTTGTATTTTTATTTTTTTCTAATCTTATTCTATCTTTTCTCTTGACGCCCATAACGCTTTTCTGCGCTTTTCTGCATTCCATTTTGACATACCTTTATTTTGTTTATTAATTTATCTGTCAATGCCCATGTTTGGCAAATTCGACATGTTACTTCACCCCAAATAAACTCAGACAAAGGCAGGAAGACGATGATGAAGTTCTGAAAACTTACCAAGAAAGTACAAAGCAGCGAGAAGGAGATGAAATAGGGAAAGGCCATCCAAGTTCCGCAGTTCAGGACTTCCGGGTCCTTTTCCGGAGCGTCGTCAGGCCTTTCCGACTTTATGCAGCGTAGGGGCTCGCCCGGCCGCTCGTCCGTGTTCTGGGATAGCGCCATCATTATGTCCTGCCAGGCTTCTCCTGGAAGGAGTAGGTAAATAATTATTAAGTAGTCAGTCTTTGCTGCACCGGTTTCCCCAACCACGTCAGCGCTGGCTGTCATTGAAAACGAGCGCAGTTTCTGTCTTGCATGGTGACACGGCATTATGCTAAGCAAGCGATGGCCGTCCCGCCTAATTCTGGCGTATATTACCCCCCTCCCCCCATTAATATATTTTTGTTAAGGTGATAGCGCCAGTGTAGCCCGTGCAATTCATTTCTTACGTTTTTTGCAATTTGCAGGTCAGTGTCAGGTTTTATGTTGATTAAAATATGATTTGCGACCGTCACACGTATGTGACGTAGTTACAGAATTATAACAACTAAAATCGTCAATAATAATCTCATTCAATAACTATTTCACTAACGGAACTATTTAAACATATCGACGGCGACGGTAGAAATTCAAAATGGCGTAAAGAACATTGAGCGTGCTATTAGATTTGCAAAGTTCAGTTCAAGCTCAATGGCATTACGCCCGAACTCCACAGAAGTGATGACAAGACGAGACACAGGAAATGTGTTGCAAAACCACCAAAAGAATTTCGTTATTCATACTTCTCGACTCCGCTCGTCTTTAGTGGAAACGGTTGAGCGGAGAGGAGAGGAGATTAATGTCTCGTATAGGTTTAGGCCAGCATCCACACTTGGCGGTAGCGCACAGCGGAGAGGAGAAGACACGTGACCGCCTGCGGTGAGCGGTGTGCGGCGGTCGCTTAACTGGGCGTGAGTAGCCTATTCACTTATCTCTACTCCGGTTTAGCTAGTACACATCTACGTACAGCTTCGGTGGATACACCTTCGCTCCTAAGTATCTCCTCGGCTCTCCGCACGTCTCCACGGTGGTGGTGCTATTTAATTAGCTAATTTAGCTATTTTATGAAACGTACCTGTAGCCGATCTGAATAGGACCATAAGAGCTCCTCCAAAGGTCTTGAAGTTATTGTTGCTGCTGATTACATCGTCATCCCAATACACTTTACCGAAGAGCTGTGAACATAAAAAAACTGAATCAAAAATTTATTCGAAAAAGTCTCACAATCAGCACTTTTTAAACGTCAATTACACAAGACAGGCCCCCAAAAAGTCCGCCCTTCGCCACTTCCTAGTGTTTTAGCTGGGAACAACAAGTGGCGGAACCAACTCCCCAGCAACTCTTGCGCTGCAAGCCCTGACATCTGCGCACTTGGCGATATTATGACTGCATCAGCGAGCGGAGTTCGCTTAAATGAATTTCAATGATATTATAAATAAAAAGAAGATATTGCACTAGCGCGCGCAATTTGTTGCAGACAAATTCAGACAATTGTCGTAATTTAAATACCTACTACGAGCGCAATAGCTATCTCTTTCTGTATCATACTTTTCGTATTATCTGTCGCAGTCGTAACAACGCAACGATTATTTGAACGCCGGCCGCGCAGTATGAACGTAGCGTATCTTTCATTATAATATCATTGGAGTATTTAATAAAAAATTGCCATCGACGCGCTAAGAAGAAGAACTCCCCAGCAACACGTATGTCTGTTAGGTTAGAAGAATTAGAATTTACACAATAATCTACGAAGTATTAATAAATCATCAATTATTTTGGAAAAAAAATGAGATAAGTTAGGTACGTTCATTTGAAAAAAAATTAAATTAAATCAAAATTAAGTAAAATCATGCGGAATTGGAATGTCAATAATTAAAACAAATGACACCGTATATTACATTACAATATGACGTCAAAAATCATAACAGACCCGCATTTTGCCAGATATGATAAAGTCCCATGAAATAGAGGATGAGCCTATTGCCACTCAGAAAATCAAAATGGAAAAAGCAAATAAAACTTTACCTGGCCTGGGAATCAAACCCTAGACCTCATGCTCAGAGGTAGTACATGTAACTGCCAGACTAACGAGGGAACTACATTAACAATTTTTTTTTGTTAAATAAATATTAAGTTTTAAGTCCCTCTTTGTGTGACTGGCATGGCAGTATTTTATATTTCGTTGGACCAAAACTTCGCCACTTCTACGGCTTCATCACTTTGGCTGCAAATATTCAAGATAAAACCTTAGAAACGGTACGTTACCTGCATCCCAACAACAGCATAGATGAAGAACAGGAGTACAATCAGCAGCGCAACATACGGCAGTGCTTGGAAAGACTTGATAAACGTCCACAGAAGGGTCCTGATTCTCTCTCCTCTGGATAACAGCTTTATCAGACGCATGGCTCGAAAGAGTCGGAAGAATGTAATGTATTTCAAGAGGTTGGAGCCCTGTGAAAGGAAGATAAGTTATTTCAGAACTTTTTTTTTGGTACAAGTCTTCATCATCAGCCTACAGGCCAGTTCCAGCAGTGGAGCAATCCACTGTTCCACTGCTGGACATGGGCCTCTCCAATCATACGCCTTTTGACTAGATTCTAGGCCACTCTCATCCAGCTACTACCAGCTATCCTGCGAAGATCTTTGAAGATCTCCAGTTGCTGCACACTGCGTACACACACCTGAATACGATCTGACGTTTGCCGATTCGCGATCTTTATTCAAGAACACGTCTACCCTAACGTTATCAATTCCACGGCTAATATGGCATGTCCATTGTTACTTTAACTTTGGTTTTTTACCGGATTATTTATTTTCAGAAAAGATCCCTCAGAGAGATACCATAACCTTTTACCATGGCTCACTGAGTAACTTCTGGATCAGGGTCTAAAGTTCCTCCATTGAGAAGGAAGTATCCTCCAACCACATGGGAGTTGTACCTGTTGGGATACTACCCGACGGTTGGTAGTCGGGTTGTTTTATTTTTATCTTGCGTATAACTTCGATTGTGTAGTGCAGAAATTCTAGTTTTTAACTTGCTTCATAGATGTCACTAGAAGAAGACTTCTAAACAGGAGTTTTGGCTATGTCGCTACAAATATTTGAAACAGTCGTATTGTGAGTGGCCATGGTTCCGTACGTTTTTAAAAAGGCCTTGTTATAAATTGCTCAAGAGCTCGTGACTTCGGCTCAACCCCTTTTACTGTTGCGGCCATAGTGCGCGTCATCGAACATTTGGACCCACAGATCCATTCCATATCCATACCCACAGGTCATAGTAAGCGTCATCGAACATCTGGACACCCAGAAATGGCTTATGCCATTTAATTTTCTGGGTGGTCCCACGCGTTTACGACGCGTCCGATTAAAACGACGATATCTCTACAGTTATGATAGCTCTACAAATGATATCTTTGGAATTGTTACTTATTATGTATGGATTAGTATAGTTAAAGAAAACAAAAAAAAGCATAAAAATAACAATGACGTCACGTGACACGTGACGCGTTCCCAATAAAGTAATATGTATGTTTGATAGTCACTAAGCGTACTGATTCGGGCCGATCAACAGATACGAGAAAGACACCAGCCCGAATCGGATCGATCAACATCTCGATGACCTTCAGAATTCAACAATAATACTATTAGTAACACAAAAAGTAAGTTGATTAATTTATTGAGTTTCCGTCTCTCTCTGAATGCTTCAGTACATCTGGCCCCTTTTTCTTTTAAGCTAATTTATGAATACTTTTGATAGTCTCTTACGTCTCTATGAACAACTTTGTTGATATTCGGCAGCGGCGGTATTCCATACTGTAACAGAAATACACTTATTTAATACGCGTTTCTTAATTACAACTTTAAAGGTTTCCTCATTTGCTTGCTTACGTCTGGTAAATCTGCTGGTTTGTTCTCGTTGACCTGGGTTACCACAATGTCTATAATACTGCCGACTACTAAAATGAAATCTGTTGTGTTCCATGCGTCCCCGAAGTAGTTCTGAAATAAGTTATAATGTTAGTTTAAAACTTGCATTGCATACGAAAACTTTGTTGTATTTCTATAGCTGTAAATATTATTTAAAAACAACCAGCCAAGTGCGAGTCGGACTCGTGCATCGAAGGTTCCGTATAAACTTGTAGGTATTTTGTTATTAAATTACATGTTTACTGTTTTCAGTTTTTTTTTCTTTACATGTGCTTAACACATTGCTACTTGCCAAATTTCACGATTCTAGGTCAACAGGAAGTTCCCTATAAGTATTCCCTTGAGAGTGTCGAAATACACGTTAGTAGTTGAAATATAGGGTATTCAGATCATAGATCCGAATACCCTATATTTCACAGTTCGACCATTCGAGTATCCCTATATTTCACTATTCAAAATGAAGGTTGCATTCAGAATTCTCTATTCAAAATGAATGTTGCATTCAGAATTCTCAATTCAAATTGAATGTTGCATTCAGATCGAAATGAGACTCTATTCAAGATCGTCTATTTAGAATACTCCAATGATAGATTTCTTACATTTCTAATTATTTACATTTTTCACTGAACTAAGTAATAGAATACAGGTAAATTTATAGCTTAGACATTCACACTTCGATTCATAAGTAGGTTTAACATTCTATTATCATTAATATCTACTAGGATCGTTCGTATCTTATCTTACTGACAAAACACTTTATTTTCTTCACACCATTTATTTAGGCAAAACACATTTTTTAAGGCACATACATATGATGCATACAACTTATGAACTAATACACTAAAGGAACATCCCTTCCAGTTTTCTTTTACAAGGATTGATAAAAAGTATTATTCAAATATGGTAGCAAGTCTTTGACACGTGAGTATATGTTATCATTGTGAATATCCTTCACAATATGCTGAACACATATTTCCGCACTGCACTGGCACATAGAATTACTTTGAAATTGGTTCGCATCGTAGATTTCGATCCGTATAACTTTAGCACCACCGATGGAAAATGTTTTGTAAAAACTCATTAACTCTTTCTTGTTTTCATTAGTTGTATTTAGTGTAGGTGGGGTTCTGCGTCGTTCATCCATATCCAAATAATTGATGGCTCTATCAACCATATCAGGATCTATCATTAATGGAGGTGAAATTGGTGAATAAACCCAGCTTGGTGTCTGAAACAGAACACATTATCGTTGCAGTACTGGTATTATTAAGGCCATAACATAATTCAGAGTATTTATTTTTTAAACTTGGACACTTACCGACATTGTAGAATTAGTAGCACACTAAAAGAAATAAAGAACTAAAGTGAAACTGTATCTTTTTATTTTTTATTTTATACTTATATGAAAATTTGTTGTAGCTGATCCAACCCAGTCAGGACTCAGGTGCAGAAATTGAATGATCGATTTTATTTTATTTTTTCCATTTATATATCTTTTAATTTTTATCAATAGAGTTCAAAGTCGTACGTTTTCTTTTTTGCTAGATTTTGATATCCTCGGACAAAATGGTATGGTGAAATTGAAACCTCAAGACATCTCGGCGCCAAACATTTTATTGTTTACCGTAAAGTTATATTGATAAAATAAATACTACTGTACGTTTGTTATTAGTATTATTTCATACATTTTATTTAGAAAATTCAGCAGGCAAAATCATCGTATGTTAGTAGTATGTCATTGATGATGACTTTGCAAAATTGTAATTATTTATATGGAGATGGATCAAAACAAAATAGCAAATCGACATACTATCGTTACTCCTGGTTTTGCCTACTATTATTATGTCGTTATTCAAACTTATATTTTTTAAAGTCACCTAAAATTAACTTAAAATTAACTACTGGTAGATATCCCGATACAGAATTGTTTGTATACTATAAATATTGCTTTTATTATTACAGCAAGACTGTAAAACTGTTTAAAAATCTATCAGTAGATCTTGAGTCAAAACAATAGTGATCATAGAAATGTTCGCTTAAAATAAAGGTTGATAAACACATCACAAAATTATAAGATAAAAAAGAAGCTTACTCTTATACCGAAATCTGAGATTCTGACTCGTCATATTTCCACTCCTCAACGTGTCTAGGAGTTACATGCGAGCGTGCAAACCGCAGCGTTTGTACCGCCGGCGTGGAAAATATTCAGCAAAAACAACAACCTACGAACTTTTTTCTAAGTACCTAAGTATGAAATTCCCCTATTTTTGATTTAAGTAAGTACCTACATAAGATTCAAAATCGCTTAACATTCGTCTTATAAAAAACGCTGTAAACTTAAAACCATAACCGCTACGATTTGTACGCTCGTGTACCCGTGTACACAATTGACAATTTTTGCAAGTATGCAGTTTTACAAATTTGGATTGAATGACGTGATTTTAGGGCTATAAAAACGCTTCACAAATGAGCCTCCGGTACAATTCCTCTCTGGAACGAATCCACTCTGCAAGGAATCAACGCTCCGAGCTCCCTAATCAAGCTAAGCATCAATCAAGAATGTAAGTACCTATTCATAATCCTAGCTAACTATTGAATGGTTAGAGTAATGTATTAATTGATGTATTCGGTACACGCTTAGCTCAGAGACTGAGTGTTGCTTTTCTATGCTGCAGGTTCGATTCCTGCACATATAGAATGGTATGTATATTCATCTAATAAAAATTGTTTTTTAACACAGTCAGCGCAGAGGCTGACTGATCGATGTTTGTAAGCATTTGTGTCCTGGATTCGATTCCTGCACAAATCAAACGATATTACTATGTGTCAATTATTTATCTTCGTCATGATCACTTTTTTTTTTTTTCAAAATGTAGGAATTAGGAAGGAAACGGATTGATTGTAATGCACTATTTTTTTTTTGTTCACAGGTCGGAACTACTCAACAACGACCTTTTCCTCTCCAGCGATGACTCTGATCAAGAAGTGAAGTCGAAGAGGAAGACAGAGGAAAGAAAAACGAAGCGAGAAAGGTCCAGCAAGTCGAGTGAAGATCAGCCATCAAGACCAAAAAAATCGAAAACGATCATTTCGCCAGTAACACTGCCAGCTCGAGTTACAGCTAAGGAATTATTCGGTGAAGACAGCGGTAATGAAGAAAGCGTCACCCCCACACCGAGATCCTGCAAAACTGGTAATATACCACCACTTTACTCATATTTTACAAGAAGGATGGCGAAGGGATATTCTCGACAGATAAGCGAGACTAAAGAGGGAAAATATTATGTAGAGGTGAAAATTTACAATACAGAAGAAATTAAAAAAATATTGCCTATAAATAGATGGCGCTCGGCCATAACTACCATCAAGACGAAACTAGATGATAGTAAAGAATCTTGGGTCCACTTAAAGGAGTTTGTTAAATCAACTCAAAATGATTTTAAAAACTGTGCCATCACCCACATGGGTGCCTATGATGTTTAACGTGTGTTTTTATTTGATTTTTTGTCTGTGAATATTTGCTTTTAATCTTTCTTTACATTGTATCTTCTTTTTAGTTGTTTTTTTAAATAATAATATGTCTTATTAATAATTGTTTTATATTTTATAAGTATGATGTTGTAGTATAAATAAATATTGTATTAGTAATTTCGTCATTGGATTTCTTTTTTTACAGTTACACACCTCAACAGCAAATCGAGATCTAGAAAGTCAATAACCTGTCATAAATGTAAAATTGAAATACCAAAAAATCAGTATTCCTATCATATGAGAACGAATATACACAAAGCAAATTGTTTATTGAATACCAAGTTCACAGATATTCATATTATTGCAACAGCATTCAAAAACAGATTAATGACATACAGATTGAATGTTACTCAGGAAGACGAGTACCTCGGTTTAGAGGCGTTCCTGGGTGATCATCTCATGAATATAACAGAATTGATAAATATGTCACTTAATGAACACAATTGCATAAAATTGAGTTTTGAATTGTTTGCCTTTTTTATGTTATCAAAATCAGACGAACAACAATTAAAGTCGTTTAATACCAAATATGAAATTATATATAAGAGCACTGATTTGAATGAATTATTAACCAGAGTAATAAATAAACTAAATAATAAATTAACCGAGTTCCAGCACTGTCAATCTGGTTGGACATTTGTTTCTATGAGTCATCTCGAAATTAATATAAACAAGTATTCCCCTATGAGAGGTGGGTCTTATATAGAACTGCCCTCAGATATTAAGCACTCGAAAAGTTGTATAAATATTAAAAATAATGATAATTGTTGTTTATTATGGAGTATAGTTGCTGGATTATACCCAGCTAAACATAATGTATGCAGAACAAGTTCATACCCTCATTATACCTCTGTTTTAAATATTGAGGGAATGTCATTTCCTCCTACGATAAATGATATTAAAACGTTAGAAAAAAATAATTCCAACATCAGTTTAAATATATATGGTATACAAAATAATATTGTGACTGGACCTCTTTATGTAACACAAAATAAAAGAAAAAATCATTTTAATTTACTTTATATCGAAAAAAAATCTATCGCACACTACTGTCTAATTAAAGATTTAATACGTCTAGTGCGACGTCAAGTGACTCGTTCTAAAGGAAAACTTTATTTATGTGATGCATGTCTACAACTATTTAGTAACGAAAATAGACACAAGACTCATAACTGCTCTAAGATTTTGACTATATTACCAGAAAATAAATCTGTACTAAAGTTCAAACATTATGAGAGGAAGCAAAAAATTAATTTCATAATTTATGCTGATTTTGAATGTATGTTAATAGACTGTAATGAAAGTAATTTAAATACTTTGAATACTCAGAAACTAAAAACACACCAACCTTCATGTTTCGCTTATTATATTTGTTGCGCACATAATGATCAATTAAACAAGTATGTTACGTATCGAGGTACAGATTGTGTGGAAATATTTGTTAAATATTTACTAGAAGACGTTAAATATATACATAAGATTTTAAGTAGTAAAAAGCCAATGACCCCATTATCAGCAGAACAAGAGATGGATTATCAAAATTCGAAGACATGTCACATATGCAAAAAATTATTATTGAATGATAAAGTCCGAGATCATGATCATATTACATCTGAGTATCGTGGAGCAGCGCACTCCCATTGTAATTTGATGTATAGAGTTTGTTCATTCATTCCCGTTGTCTTTCATAATTTGTCTGGATATGACTCACATTTATTCATTGAAGAGTTAGCAAAGTATGAAGGCTCTATTAATATAATCCCAAAAACTAAAGAAAAATACCTTTCAATAATAAAAGTTATAAATACAGAAAAAAACAATCACCCTATACAAATCAAATTTATTGATTCCTTTCAGTTTCTTAGTTCTAGTCTAGATGCACTAAGTAAAAGTTTATCAGAAGACGATTTTTCAAACTTATCAAGAGAGTTTACTGATAAAAAACAATTTGATTTAATGCGGAAAAAAGGTGTTTATCCATATGATTATATTGATTCGTGGTCTAAATTTGACGAGACGAAACTTCCCTTAAAGTATAATTTTTATAACAGTCTGTGCGAAAAACATATAACTAATGAAGAATATTTACACGCTCAAACAGTTTGGAATATTTTCAAAATAAAATCTCTTGGTGAATATACAGATTTATACATAAAATGTGATGTTCTTTTACTATGTGATATATTTGAAAAATTTAGAAAAACAAGCTTACATTACTATAAGTTGGATCCGGCTTATTATGTAACGTCTCCAAGCTTAAGTTGGGATGCAATGCTTTTATATACCGACACTGAACTTGAGTTGATAAGTGATTTACAAATGTACGAGTTATTAGAAAAAGGAATTCGTGGTGGACTAGCACAGTGTTCTCTACGTCATGCTGTAGCAAACAATAAATATTTACCACATTTTAATGAGTTTGAACCAAGTAGTTATCTAATATATCTTGATTGTAATAATCTATATGGCTATGCTATGATGAAGAAACTTCCTATTAAAGAATTTAAGTTCTTGAGTCTGAAAGAAATTAGCAAGTTTGATGTAAATGATGTGTCAGATGACAATGATTATGGATATATTTTGGAAGTAGATTTAAATTATCCAAATTATTTACATTCCAAGCATAAAGACTTACCTTTCGCAGTTGAAAAAATAGTACCTCCTTATGGAAAATCAGTAAAATTGGTTGCAAATCTCTATGATAAGCAAAATTATGTAATTCATTATGTTCACTTGAAAGAATGTTTGAAAAAAGGTCTGGTTTTAAAAAAGATTCATCGTATACTAAGCTTCAGACAAGAATGCTTTCTCAAAAAATATATTGATCTGAATACTAGTCTTCGTCAAAATTCCAAAACTGCGTTCGAGAAGGACTTTTTTAAATTATTGAATAATGCCATATTCGGAAAAACTATCGAAAATAAACGCAAGCAAGCCGATGTAAAATTAGTAACGAAATGGACAGATAACAGAAATAAAACAAATAAGCATCTTGACGCTGAGAAATTGATATGTAAACCAAATTTAAAAAGTATATCAATTTTTTCAGAAAATTTCGTAGCTGTGGAATTGTACCGTGAAAAGGTCGTTTTAGATAGACCTATTTATATTGGATTTACCGTTTTGGAATATTCGAAGCAACATTTATACCAATTTCATTATGACGTTATTAAAAATAAATACGGAAACAATGCTGAGCTGTGCTATACAGATACTGATAGCCTATTATATTTAATTTATACAGATGATTTTTATCATGATATGCATGATGATCTTACCAAGTTTGATACCAGTAATTTTGGAATAAATAATCCATATCACATACCGCAACTTAATGCTAAAATTCCTGGATTATGGAAACATGAGGTTGGTGACGATTTAATTACAGAATTTACTGGTTTAAGAGCTAAATTATATTTTATAAACAGTTTGAAGACTGAAATTAAAAAAGCCAAAGGTGTTTCTAAGTCTGTAACTTGTAACCTAGAATTGAATGATTACAACAATGCACTGCTGACAAATAAAGCGCATAGATGTAAAATGAATATGATCAAATCAATTAAACATGTTTTATACACTCAGCAAGTAGATAAACAAGTTTTAGAAAGAAACGATGACAAAGTTCAAGTATTACAGGACCAAATTCATACATTACCCTGGGGGCATTGTGATTCTATGTTTGTAGATTATTCCAGTGATGTGTAATCTGTAAATGTGTATTATTTTGATTACCAATAGTAAACAATTTTACGCTGTTTGCACACAAATTAGATTTAAACATTTACTTTGTTGTAAGTACCTACTAATATAAAATTACTGTTTAATAAATGTCTAATGTGTAATAACCATGTACGTTTTATTTTAATTTCCATTTACACAATATTCCTCAAGTTTTACTTACAAGTTCAGAATTAATTAATATAAAAATAAAACATACCGCCTTTTAGTCAAGAAGTATATATACTCAGGTCATTTATTATTACCTCACATTTCATAATGAAGTTCGTCAAGCAATCACAGACTTTAAAAGTCAATAATATAAAATTAGAAAACCATTCACAAAAAGTGAGACACAGCACACTCTTGCCTAACACTATCAGATGTATTATATGTGGTCCATCTAACTGCGGAAAAACTAACATAATGCTTAATTTACTATTACATGAAAATGGAGTAAAATTCAAGAATATTTATTTATACTCGAAGACAGTTTTCCAGCCGAAATATTGTTTTTTAAAACAAGTCATCCGTTGCATACCCAATGCAAACTTATTTATCTTCCATGATAATAAAGAAGTTCTACATCCTAATGATGCCTTAACCAATTCAATTATGATTTTCGATGACGTCACATGTGAAAATCAAATAAATATTCGTAACTACTTCGCAATGGGGAGACACAAACAGATAGATTGTTTTTACTTATCACAAACCTATTCCAAAATACCTAAGCAACTAATACGAGATAATGTTAATCTTTTGTTAATCTTTAAACAAGACGACATAAACTTAAAACATATATACAATGAACATGTAAATACGGATATGGAGTGGCTTCAATTTAAAAAACTTTGTTCTACTATATGGCAAGATCGGTTTGATTTTTTATTAATAAATAAAGATTGTTCTCTAAATGAAGGTAGATATAGACGAGGGTTTGACATATTCGTAACTTTTGAAAATACGTAATATAAACCATATTACTGTAAAAAAATGTTCAATCTTAGTCTACTACCTCTATATAACGGTTGGATATTGTCGGGAATCATTATGGAGGTCAATATAAAAGAACAATTGATAAAATCGGTAGATAGTATAAAAAATAAAATTAAAACAATACAAAATGCAGAAGATGTCGATAATTTAAAATTTAAGAAACTTTTCAAGCCAATAACAGATCCTCTAGAGACCTTAATTAAAGTTAATGATAAGAATAGAACCATATTGGGTACGCGTAAAGGTGACGATAATACAATGAGAAGATGTAGCTCATCCATAGATTTTGAAAATTTTAAAGAATTTATAGAGAAATATTCAAACGATGATTCTGAATCCTATAACTGCACAGGTAATGATAGCGAGAACGATACATTTATGTCACTTAATAAAGAAGATATGATTGAAATCTATGATAATAACATGAATGTACCATTTGGAATTCGAAGTGAAAACAAAAATTTGATGATGGGGAACTCTAAAGTATCATTTTCTTTTACAAACAATGTTAACGATTCCCTCAAATCAATTATAGCCACAGTGAATGACAAACATTATGAAATAACTCCTGGACTAAAAGAACTTTTACTACGTAATAGACCTGACCTCAGTCTGGTAACTGAAACTGATAAAATGGTTTACAAAGATATGCTCAGTAATACAAATGCTCACAAACGCGATTTTAATCCAAACGGTCAATTAAAAGGTGACAAAGGTTTGAAATACCGTCAAATCATTAAACCATTATTTTCTGAAAAAAATTACGTTCAACATGCAGAACAAGTCATTCAGTCAAAAAGTGGTGGCTACTTACCTAAATTGAAAAAGAAGTATAAGAGTAATACAGATTATGTTTATTGGGATGACCCTAATGAATTAATCGATAGATTACGACTGTTAATTGCTTCAAAAAACGCCGGTAATACTAATCATGACAATGAAATTATATCAATTGTTGAAGAGTTAAAAGAAGCTGGTGTTATAAAAGAATAAAAAGCATTGTAGCTTATTTTATACTTAGTTATTTAAAGCGTGTAGACCATGAAGGTTCATACAAAACAAACATCGGTGTCTCTTAACGAAATAAGCTCAATCATTGAGAACATAGACAAATCAACCGAAACCGAATGTTGCAAAAATACTAGTAAATTCAAAATTGAAATATTAATGAAAATAGAACAATTAAACAAATTAATTACTAGTTTGAATATAAGATTAAATAAAGTTGAAAACACCATTGAATTAAAAGAAATTGCAGGGAAGTTAAGCAAGCATTATGAGCAAAATAGACGTCATAAATGAAATCCATAAAAATGCTAGAGTTAATTTTCCAAGAAGAAATGTAATTCTTAAAGATATAGATGACCTTTGGCAAGCAGATTTGATGGATATGCAAGCAATATCAAAAGTGAATGCGGGTTTTAAATACATACTGGTGATTATAGATACTTTTTCAAAATATGCTTGGGCAATTCCACTAAAACAAAAAAATAAGCAACAGGTATCAGAAGCATTTAAAACAGTAATTGAAAAAGGACGTGTCCCAAAAAATTTACAAACCGATCTTGGGAAAGAGTTTTATAATGATCAATTCAAAAGTTTGGTTAATAAGTATAATATTAATCATTATTCTACTTATTCTACTAAAAAGGCCTCGATTGTTGAAAGATTAATAAGAACGTTAAAGAATAAATTATACAAGGAATTTAGTTTGAATGGAAATTATAAATGGTTTAACGGTATTTTAAATAAAAAGTTACATGAATACAATAATGATGTACACAGAACTGTCGGTCAGCCACCTGCTTCAATAAATCAAAGGAATAAAACAAATATACTGCAAAGATACTTAGACGCAGCTCAGTCCCGAAAAAAAGTGGAGTGTAAGAAATTTAGTGTAGGAGATTTTGTGAGAATAAGTAAATATAAAGGATGTTTTGATAAAGGTTATTATCCAAACTGGTCCACCGAAATATTTAAAATAAAAAAAATCCAAGAAACAAATCCAACTACTTACTTAATAGAAGATGTTAGATGTAGACCAATACTAGGCGCATTTTATGCACAAGAACTTCAGAAAACACATCATCCTGACATATACCTCGTTGAAAAAGTTTTGAAACGAAAAGGAAAACAAGTATACGTTAAATGGTTGGGGCTGCCGACCAGTGAAAATAGCTGGATTGATAAATTAAATGTATTATAACTACTGACTGAACGATATTTAAGCATTTTACAAATAATTATCTATTCACTTCCACTTTGTTCTTATTGCAATAAAGACATAAAATATAATTCAATTTTATGTAAAAACAATTCTTAAAAAAAAAAATAACAATGAAGAAAGCACGAAGTACAAGCAATAAACAAATGGCTGGTTTATCATCTGTCAAAGTAAGATCTGGAGCGGGTTTTAGAAAAACACTGAAAAATATTGTATCACATACCAAAAAACACATCAAGAAACTAAAACCTACCACTAAGAAAGCATTAATGGAATTAGCCTGCGCTGCAGCTCGAGAATTTGCATCCGATTTACCCATAAAATTACCCAGAATTATACCAGTACCTAAAACTGGAGGATTTCTTCCTTTAGTGCCAATATTTGCTGGTTTATCTGCCGCTGGGAGTTTGGCTGGGGGTGCTGCTGGGATTGCAAAAGCTATTAATACATATAAAACAGCTAAGAAACAGTTGCTTGAATCGGAACGTCACAACAAGCAAATAGAAGCTTTAATGATTGGAAAAGGATTACATCTTAAGTCGTACAAAGAAGGTTTAGGAATTTATGTTACAAAGAAAAAAAACTAAATTGTCGGCTACCCAATAGAGCTTTAACTAATATTGATATATTGAAGCATTCAAATAGTATCCCCTTCTTTCGAGGTGTATTTATGAGAGATGAATTACCAGATGACCCATTACCATTAGAATGTGGAGTGATTAATCTTGATATTTCTAAAAACTCTGGCACTCATTGGGTAGCCTATGCCAAAATATACGATCACATTGAATACTTCGACAGTTATGGTAACTTAAAACCACCCAAAGAATTTATAAAATATTTAGGAAACAATATTCAGTATAATTATGAAAATGTACAACATGATCACTTGTATAATTGTGGGCACTTATGTTTAAAATTTCTTAAGTTATTTTGGAAAAGTAATAAAGGAACATATTAATTAATTAAGTGATTTTTTATTTCTTACGACTCCTTTCGTTAAACAAGAAAAATATAAATGACGTTGCTAGTTCATGCACGTGCATTCTTCGGTTGTTGGTGATAACCATCACTAGTGAGAGTTGGAAAAGTATTTAATTATTATTTAAAGTAACCTCCTCCGTTTTATTCGTACTAACCATGCTAGTTCTTAATAAAACTCCTAGTGAGAGAGGGAAATATAACATAAGACTACCAATATCCAAAGAAGTGAGACGTGCCGGTGCAGTGAAAATTAAAAAAGTTTCAAAGGAAAACAAAAGATTTCTTCAAGACATTGGTTTTAAAATATAACATGCTTCAAATTACAGATTTACCGCAATATGAGACCTCTATTGAGGCTTATGAGATCCATAGCTACAATCCATATAACAATAGCTTTAAAGAAAATGATGAAATTAGAATACCCATACAACAGCAAGATTTATATGTATTGCCATCAGGTAGTTCCATTTATATAGAAGGATATGTAAATGTGTCAACTAGAGATGCAGCGGGAAAATTAATAAAAAAAGATGTCGACTTTATAAACAATCCAATTTCATATTTGTTTCAAGATATTAGGTACGAAATAAATGGTGTTGAAATCGATCGCATTAAAAATGTTGGCATTACAACAACCTTAAAATCGTATGTCTCTATGAATGAAGGTGAAAGTAAAGCTGCAGCAGTCTGGGGATGGAACTTAGGTGGTACGAAACTAAGAAACGGATATTTTAGTGTTATCATGCCATTGAACAGAATACTGGGATTTGCAGAAGATTATAACAAAATAATAATCAATTGTAAACATGAACTTATATTACAACGAAGCAGCTCGGCATTGAACTGTGTGCTTATAGACAAAAATGATAACGTAGAAATGGACATACAAAAGATACAATGGCGTGTGCCGCATATTAAAGTTTCTGATCGTAATAAATTGTTATTGCTTAAAAGCCTGGAGAGAGATCGTTCTATACAGATAGCATTTAGAAATTGGGATTTGTATGAATATCCATTACTACCAAAAACAACGAAACATTCCTGGTCAGTAAAGACAACTTCCCAGCTAGAAAAACCGAGGTTTGTTATATTTGGTTTGCAAACAGCTCGAAAAAATAATAAAACTAGAAGTTCTTCGATATTTGATCACTGCAATGTAAACAATATTAAATTATATTTGAATTCTCAATACTATCCGTATGACTCACTTAATTTGAAATTTGATGAAGGTAAATTTAGTATATTATATGAAATGTATGCTAATTTTCGTCAGTCGTATTACAACTTAGGCATTGATCCATTGCTTAGCTTAAACCAGTTTAAAGAAATTGCTCCACTTTTTGTGATTGACTGTTCAAGACAAAACGATTCACTTAAAACTGGACCAGTTGACGTGCGATTAGAAATTGAATGCTCTGAAGATATTCAAGATAATACAACTGCCTATTGTTTAATAATAAACGATCGACTGTTCGAATACAAGCCATTAAGTAATATTGTGAGAAAACTATCATGAATGTCATCGTAGATGTTCAAGGGTTTAAGAGTGAAGGAAACGAGTTTATTCCAAAAGAAATAGCAATAATGTACAAAGGACATATACAAGTACTGTTGATAAAACCACCACGGCCATTTTATGATTTGACGAAGAAAGAACGGTTACAAGTGGCTTGGATTGAAAAAAACAGAGGAATAAACTGGGACGAAGGCTTTGTACCATATTTTAATTATAAAGCAAACTTTGGCAATTTTTTTAAAAATAAATCTATATTTACTAAAGGAAACGAAAAAGTGTTATGGTTAAAAGATATATTCCAAATTAATAATGTATACAATTTAGAAAGTAAAAACTGTCCAAGTTTGGTAACATTATATAGCAATTATTCAGATTCATCTGAGATTATAAGTTGTCTACATCACACCAATATATGTGCCTTAAAAAATGTGTTTTGCCTAAATAAATGGTGTGAAGAAAATAAAGTGTTTTGTCAGTAAGATAAGATAAAAACGATCCTAGTAGATATTAATGAATATAGAATGTTAAACCTACTTATGAATCGAAGTGTGAATGTCTAAGCTATAAATTTACCTGTATTCTATTACTTAGTTCTGTGAAAATGTAAATAATAGTAATGTAAGAAATGTATCATTGCTTTTATACCAGTACCTAAAACTGATAAAATGATGTGTACAAAATAATATTTTTATAATTATGTAGAAATAAATATTTAAACCTGACCTATATGTTTTATTACTTAAACACTAACAATATTAATACAACTGTTAACAGCCTGCCAACCGCATGTAATAGTTCGACATCGAGAGCAGTTCATAGAGCAGTTCATACTGAACAGCTTGTTATAATGAGCAGTTCATATTGAACTGCTCTGTTTATTTACACACACGAACGTATGTAGTTGATGAGTATGCTACACTACTACTATACAGGATTTTAATTAAAAAAAAAATGTTTTTGAATAGGCAACTCTAGAATATTGTTACTAGACCATTTTAAGACTTGACGAAGAAAGGATGGTTACAAGTGGCTTGGATTGAAAGTACGAGGTATAAACTGAAATGAGCATTTTGAATAATTATTAAATAAAGAGGTTACAGAGGAATAAACTGAAATGATTTACTGGAATAATCTTATAAATCGAAGTGTGAATGTCTAAGCTATAAACTGACCTGTATTCTATTACTTAGTTCAGTGAAAAATGAAAATAATTAGAAATGTAAGAAATCTATCATTGAGTATTCTAAATAGACAATTATGAAAAGATGTCTCATTTCGATCTGAATGCAGCATTCATTTTGAATAGTGAAATATAGGGATACTCGAATGGTCGAACTGTGAAATATAGGGTATTCGGATCTATGATCTGAATACCCTATATTTCAACTACTCACGTTTTTTACGGCATAAATTGCCATAATATCTTTTTTTTAACGTTAACTTAGAAGTTTGACTTTTTCACAGCTTTCAGAGACTGACCTGAGTATATCGTTTTAATTTCAAATCGATACCTCTATGCATTCCCGAGATAAAGGGTCTTGACACAGACAGACGGACGGACAACAAAGTGATCCTATAAGGGTTCTGTTTTATCCTTTTGAGGTACGGAACCCTTAAAACTTTTCCTACATGCCTGTGTGATTACTTACATCTTCTTAAATAAATGGATTTTGACTCTACGGTTTTCCCTAACCCGTTTTTCATCATACATTAATATTTAACTTAGTTATAGCGAAAAAATCGCGAGGTTCTGATAACTAAGGCGCCATTACACCTGTGGTATGCATGCCAAGTTATTAATAAAGCAGCCACCGACTAATTTCAGCACAGTCAACGTAAGAAAAAATGTTGAAGGAACAGCGGCTTCGAGTTTTTACAGTGCTGATTAATGCTTACCTTAAATCGAAATGCAGCAAGCTTGAACACAAACTCCAGCATGAAAACCGTAGTCAACAGCATATTAATGTAATCCAAAATCTGAAAGAAGAACACAATAATAGCTTTCAATTTCTGAAATTTATTTTATTACGAGAGTCTAAATGTGAAGATGCGTGCCACGAATTTTTTTTATATTATAATAATAATAATTTATTTAGACAAATTTTGATGACATGATAAGCACAACACGTAAAAGATAGTAAAAAATAAAATAAAGATATAGTGTAATAAAGTAGCGCTAGACCCCACACTAGGATACCCTGTGTCGTGGGACTCGTGGGATCTAGTTATTTCTGTGTTAATGACACATTATAAGTGCACTAGGTAGGTAGGGTAGTTCAGTAATCGTATGGTTACTTAGTCTAAACAATATTTAACTTACAAAAAATTCAAATAATAAATAATAAATAAATATCCCTGGACATTTCACACAGCACCATCTAGTCCCAAGCTAAGCATCCTAATGCTTGTGTTATGGTAGCTAGATGGCTGATAAACTACATATACATTTTTTTTTGTAAATACATACATATTATAGATAGAAAAACACCCAGACCCGGAACAACTACTTGTAGGTCATACAAATATTTGTTCCGTACGGGAATTGAACCCGCGACATGCAGCGCAGCAGTCAATCGCTTGACCACTGCGCCAACCGTGCCGTCGAATTCATACAATATTACAATAATAAGGTTTGTGTAGTTTATTTGTATGTACATATGTTTATGTTACAGGGATGTGTTACTCCAGGGTGAGTATCTGCGAGGGATTTATAGTATGGGAGTCAGGAGAGCTTCAGTCCGTGCATAGTCTTGAGCTGATAGCCACTTAATATAACCTTTGATTTACAAGTACGCTATGAACAAGCCACTATGCCCAGCATTTTGTTGACATTTGAAGTTGATTGATTTGAAGTAGCACAAGAAAACAGTTTGTGGAAGGCATTGGGGAAGGCATTTTCCCACCAGTAAAAAAACCTGAAGAAAGTATTGAGTTACCATCTGCCTAGCCTTTTCCCAACTGTGTTGGGATCGGCTTCCAGTCTAACCGGATGCAGCTGAATACTAGTATAGAGCGACTGCCTATCTGACCTCCACAACCCAGTTAGTAGTATAGTAATACGATACCCCTTGGTAAGACTGGTTGTTAAACTTTCGGGTCACCGACTACCTGTAACGACTGTCAAAGATCTACAAATGACAGCCGGGACCAACGGCTTAACGTGCTTTCCGAGGCACGGAGGAAATTTGGTATGTAAAGGGTGGTTACTCATCCACGGACTAACCTAGGCAGGCGCGGGTTAATCTAAAAATTAACCCAAGCGGCTCTCATTGTTAGCCACGAGCTTCTCTGAAGAAAGTATTGCGTATAAATATGAAAATAGTAGGAGAAAATCAAAGAAACGATGGATGGAATGTGTCAAAGATGAAATGACTGAAGATGGTGTGATGGTATGATGTTATTCACAAGGATAACATTATATGTAATCAGTTATTGATAATAAGTTGTTAAGTTTGCTTCACTATTGCATTGGGTTGTGCCTGTCAAAATAGTTGTAAGTGACGCAAGTGACGGTTATATAAATAAATAAATAAATGGTTAACCTTCTAAGATGACTATAGAAAATGATGTACGTAGTCAATGTAAAAAGAACAAATGCTGCACCAACCTCAAATACAGATACATGAGATATATTACCTCAAATTTTGCATTACAATTGCACAAGTCAAAATGATCTTTACGTTTATTACAATAAGGTTACTGTTATCAGAGCTAAAACAACTATAAATCGACAACAGATCCAAGATTTTTAAATAAACTGACAACAGTAAATACGAACCTTCTTGTACTCCGGCGAGGACCCATGGAACTTCATCATGAGCGCCACAGTGTTGAGGACAATAAAGAAGAAGATGAAGTACTCGAACCGCTGTGACGTCACGAACCACCATGTCTTATACTGGATCCTATGCTTTGGGATGTATCTGGAAAACAAACATGTGGCACACTTGACAAGGAGTTTTATAAGAACGTACGTCCGAATTAAAAACGGGCTTCATTGGATCACTCGTTTGTATGTATGTATACATCTGTCACAGCCAATTTGCTCCGAATCTACTGGACCGATCACGGATGGAATAAATAGATTTTGAATATGGGACTCTCGTAGGGGGGCAAAATAAAAATTAAAAATCAAAGGATTTTCTTGCTGTACCGTGTGATATATCAAATTAAAATACTCGTTGTGATTGTCTCCAACTTCTTCTCTTGAAAGACCGTTTTACGGCTAACTGCTATTCAGCATTGCGTACGACTAACCACCAACCCAACACTGCTTTGTTCCTTGATAAGTATGAATGCTGAGCAAAGTATCTAAAGCAGTGTGGTTGCTATTACCTTTCTTCTTTTTCATTTAACTTTTCATAAGGTAGTCTGAGAAGGTATTAGAAAAACTATCGCAAAGAAATTCTTACCTTCTAACAGGTTTTGCTTTTAGTGCAAACTCTATGCAGTTCCTCTGATTCTTATCGAGTTCACAATCCTTGAATTCTTGTTCTCCCTCCTTCTGGAATGTTACTATGACGAAACCTACGAAGATGTTAACCTGGAACGCAAAACAACAAGTTTTTTACAAGTTTATTTTTAATACTAATTTTTAAGGTTATAACTTTACTTTAAATACCTCCATTACCCGTTTACTTCAATGCATGCATCAGCACAATGTTTTGAAGGCGTTACATTAATTGTTACCGTAAAATGAGATTTTTCACCGCTAAAAAAAGTCGTTTCCCAGCAATCATTATATCGTAGAGTTACTTGGTTTGATGTACAGAATCCTTGGTTAGGCTTCGTGAAGGGTCTGCTTGAACCTTGTATAAGATGATGACAACAGCCGTAGCTTTATAAACCTAAGATCACTAATATAATACAAATTGTGAGAATGGCAATCCCCTTGTCCTTGTTTTGTTGGTGTATGTATCGAAAGCCAATGTCAAATCGAAATATCCAAGAGAGGAGCTATATTACCAAAATCTTTATAGAAACCCACTCATAATTATGTTATAGCTATACGAATTTTAACATTCTGTTTCTCTCAATCGGTATCAATATAGAAATAGAATGAGCCTTTAAATGTGTTTGCGGAGCTTCCATTTTTCGATGCTACTTAATATCACTCACCATGAAGAAAGCTATCACAATAATGTAGCTGATGTAGAAGAACGCGACAAGTGGTCTAGAGTTTTCTATTGGTCCATGGCGTTCCTCGTTAGAATCCATTGACGTTGAGAGTAATCTACAAAAAGAAAAAAACAATTGTTGTATGTTCTGGCCATCAGTTCTTCTCTCGTATTTACATTAAGGTGAATGCGACCAACCAACCCGCGAAATTCAAATTTTCTTACGTTTTTTGCAATTTGCAGGCCAGTGCTAGGTTGTATGTTGATTAAAATATTATTCGCGGCTGTAATTAAGACATAATATATGTAGTTACAGAATTATAATCATCAAAATCATCAATACAACGCTCTAAGTTCATAAAGCTGTAGGAATGACTTTTTCTGTTTTTTTTTTGTTCCTACGCCTTTATGAACTTGGAGGGTTGTATTGGTGATTTTGATGATTATAATTCTGTAACTACATATGTCTTAATTACAGTCGCGAATAATATTTTAATCAACATACAACCTAGCACTGGCCTGCAAATTGCAAAAAACGTAAGAAAATTTGAATTTCGCGAGCTACCCTGGCGCTTACCTCTTAACCACAAATCGGTCGTAAAATTTTTAAATGCCTTATGAGACATTGACCGTCCTGACAGAATATGAACATTGGGCCCAGCGTTGAAATTTGAAAATCCAACAACACGATCAATGCCCTTTACAACCAACCATAACAGTTCTGTACTGACTGTAGATTTTTGATAGTCATTATGGATAATCCGAATCCCGAAAGTCTAACAACCAGTCTAAGGGGGGAGGAGATCATGTTAGACTGGATGCCGACCCTAACATAGCTGGGAAAAGGCTAGGCAGATGTGGCATCGCACAGAAATTCGCCACTGATGGTGTACGGTAGAACTGCTCTTAATGTTTCAGACTCCGTTACTCCAGTTCAAGACCAGTGGAATGTTTTGGTAACCTGTGCCAATTTGATGCAGCCGTGAAAATATAAGATTTTGAACATTTTCTTTCTTTTTTGGATATCTCCTGTTTGTATTCGCAGAACATGTTGTGCGTCTTAATCTGCCAATTGAATGATTTTTTTAATTCACTTTCTCGAAAACTGGTTCTTATCGCACCACGATTAGGTTCATCATGCAATGTATTTCACACGCGTGGATAGATGAAAGAAAGAATAGTAATTCTTTCTTTCATCTTACGACTTACCCTGGCCAACCTTCGAAGGTGGAGACAGTGAAGAGTGTCAGCATACCATTGAGCACATCATCAAAGTTAAACTTGTTCCTTTGCCACAACCGCTCTGCTATTGTGAGCTTTCCGTTCTTATGTATTAAGTACGTTCCACTGGAAAAAAGATGTCTTTAAACATATGATTATGTACCAGGCTATTCATAGCGAAGAAATAAAATATTGAAACACAATCGCAAACCGCAGACCGCTTTGCAGCGCTTTATTCTAGACTAGCATTTCGCTCGCGACTTCGTCCGCAAAAATTGTGATAACTGGACTATTAAGCATGATATAAATATAATTAATAGCTTATAGCACCCATGAGTAATGTAACTTATTGCCAGTGAAAGATTTTTTTAGAATTGGATCATCAGTTCCAGAGATTACCCCCTACATAAAAACTTACAAACAAATTTTACCTGTTTATAATATTAGTATAGATAACTATGAAAACGTGGATGGCCAAGTAGTGGGTGTAAAAACACTCTTAACATTTTTTTTTAAACTGGGCCACACCTGGGAACCTTCTAGTTACAGAAACAGTTTCAACTTTTACACACGTTTTACAAAAATTCAAGTTTTAATTGTTCTTAAATAACTGAACATACTGTATATAACAATACTTCCATGACTCCTGTACAATTTTAATGCATCCATCAGCACAATGTTTTGAATACGTTACATTGAGTGACATTGAGCGCTACCTTAAACTTTGATTTTTTACACAAAAAAAAAGTCGTTCCCCAGCATTTACTTTTGCGCAGTGTTACATAGTTTGATGTAATGCTTGGTTGGCGCCTTTTTAATGGGCCTCTTTACACCCTGTAGTTTAAGGTGACAGCGATAGGGTAGCTCGCGAAATTCAAATATTATTAGGTTTTTTGCAATTTAGCAGGTCAGTGTCAGGTTGTATATTGATGAAATATAAGTCGCGCAAGTAAAACGTATGTAGTTACAGAATTATCAGTAAAGTCATTAACACAACCCACTAAGTTCGTTTAACCCGATTCAATAACGATTTCATGAAAAAGTCATTCAATGGGATTAAATGAACTTAGAGGGTTGTATTGATGATTTTAATGATTATAATTCTGTAACTACATATGTTTTACTTGCGCGACTCATATTTCATCAGCATACAACCTGACACTGACCGGCAAATTGTAAAAAAACATAAGATTTTTTTTTATGCTGCTGCGGTAGGCGGTTGCCTAACTAAAGGCAGATTTAGACAGATCTAGTGACTGGCGCCGAAATCGAGACAAGCCAGCGCTGACCCGAAAAAAACCTCGTGTAAATTGATTTCAAGTCAATCCAGTGGCGGTAAGTCAGCGCTGGCTTGTAAATTCACACACGATTATTTAGAAGCCAGTCGGTCAGCGCTGGCTTGTCTCGATTTCGGTACCAGTCACTGGATCTGTCTAAATCTGCCTTAACGCTGAAAGTGGTTCCATATAAGCTGATAATATAAAAATACCGTATTTTTTTTATACTCACGCGCATTCATCTTTAGTCATTTTAGTGATATCTGTACATCTATAGAATTTACCCTGAAATCATATTAATATTAAAGCAAAGTCGTTCACAAAATAATTATGACTGCTCCTGAACTAAGAAGGTTCTTTCTTAGGTCAGGAGCCAGACAAAAATTTTATTATTTTTATTTAAAGTTTTTTACTTTGTCGCGATTGTTTTTATTATAACTAGTATCAAATAAATTGTTTATTTAATGTACCTATTGAATCACCTGACCTCGCTTTCTACAAAACGCTTAGCTAAGCACATAAAACATTTACAATTAGTACATTTCACGTTATGACGTAGCTGGCACTATATTATTTTTCAGCAAAATTAATACTCAATACTGGCAACCATATCTTTTTAACCGACTGTCTCGGAGACGAAGAGTAATGTTTTAGAATAGTCATAATGTCCTCACTGCAGTAAAAAAAATTTTGGTAAACTTTGACAGTATGGTTGACAGTTCTACAAATAGTTGAGTATGAAGATAAATAGCCTATACTATACATATATTTTTAGCAGAAACTAAAAGAAGAAGGGCTATGATACGTACCACAGGCGTCTGATTTCTAATAGAAAAAATTAGGTGGAGTTCCATCTCTCTCCCATTTTTGGAAAGCAGAAATAGAGAGCAAAATGTAAAAATAGATACACAAAATTACCTTAAACAACTGTATACCGACAACAGCGAACATAAATTGCAACATATGATTTATAATAAATATATTTCCAATAGATTTTATCGAAGCAAACACACACTTGACCACATACTAAAGCACAAATAATGCAAAAAATGTTAAAGCCGGCAAAACAGTAACGTTACCCAATTGTAGTGTATTTTATATATTTTTTTTGTGTTTATATTTTGCGCCCATTTGTCCCAATGTGCGTTTGTGTAGGTGTATGCAAACCACGTTGAATAAAGTTGTGAAAAAAAAAAACAGAATGCAAAAATAAATAAATGTTAGGAAAAATACCACAAAAAAACTGGGGGAAAAGGTTGCCTACTTACATCACGTTAGTCCTTGGTTTTACGGAAAGAAAAAAAAACTTTCATTTGCTTTTGTACAGACACGTCAGTGTCCTGTTCTGACAGTGACATTTTGAACAGTAAAAAAAACGTAAACACAGTAATAAACCAAGTACCTCACTCCTAGTTTTCGAGTGAAATGTCAAGGTAGGGCATTGTGCAACAGAACCACACCGAAGCACTTAATTTTGAGTCCAAAAAATCACAAAATTCGAAAAAAAAACTGATAAAAAAAACAACACACAACACCTTTGGGCTAATTTAAATTGAAAATAAAAAAGGAAAAATAATGAAGCATGCAAGCTCCTAAATAGAAAAAAAAAAGAATTTTTTGGACCCACGGGCAGAAGCGAAAAAAAAATTGTTAGTAAACTAATTTTTTGTTTTGCACGTAAATAAGCCTCACACATATTAAAGAAACGAAATCAGATGATTTTGTATACTTTTTTCAGAAAAAATAACTAGTGCAAGAATATTTTCCGAGTGCATAAAATACTTACTTCCATAAACTTATGTAAATTGTAAATAAATTGACCCAAAGGTGTCGCTCAGTGAGTAAAAAAAATTGTAATTATGATTTTCAATTTTTTCTTCCTCCCTACCTTGAACATTTGCACTCCCATGACTGCAAACATGAACTGAAGAAGATTTGTCACCAACAAAATGTTGCCAATCGTCTTTATAGCGACGATCACACATTGAACTACGTGCTAAAAATTGATAAAAATACATCTTTCTCATAACTGTAAATTGGGTAAAACATTTTTCGGAGTAAAATAAAACGTTTTAAAACTAACCTTTAATCCTTTTGCTCTGTTGATTGCTCTCAAGGGTCTCAATACTCGAAAAACTCTCAAAATCTTTATAAAAGATACCGTATTCTTTGACCTGGAAGCAAAAAAAAAAAAAATTAAAAAAATATCTTAATCATTTATATTTCGAACACCAGTAATATTTTTATGCGAAAAAAACAGCCATTAAGGTACAATTCGGCTGCCGACATGAACCGCAAACCTCAGGGACAGAGCCATCTCGACTGATATCCATGTCACTCTATAAAATAGTAACAGGTGGTTATGTTTTCATTGACATAACATAACATCACGCCTGTAATCTCCGAAGGGTTAAGCAGAGGTGTACCTAATAGTACACCCACATTTTGCCAGTTGTGTTTAAGTCCCATATAAAAGGGGATGCTTATTGCCATGAACCACAAATCCAATCTCCGTGGCTGCTACAGCGAAATTCCTGATGGAAATACACAATAAAACTTTGCCTGATCCGAGAATCGAAACCAGAACCTTAAAGAGTCATTCAGATACCTGTCGTGGCCTTCAGAATTGTATCTTAAGGGTATCTAAATAAAAAACAACGAATGCCACTCACCCATCCAAAGATATCAAAGACACTATGACGACAAGTAAATCCAGCAGATTAAAGGCAGATCTACAGAAGGCATCCTTGTGTAAGATGAAGCCGTATGTGATGAGTTTCAGAAGCAGCTCCAAGGTGAACACGGTGGTGAAGAAGTAATCTATTTTACGCAAAATCTGGAAGATATTCAAAAAATCAAGAGATTAGAAAAAACCGGCCAAGTGCGAGTCAAGTTAAGTTTTAATGCACGCTTCAGTGGTTAAAAACCATTTTTTTAAGATCAGGTTTTGACTAATTATCCTCCCAAGGTTTTGTTATTGCAGTCACTTGCTGCTAAATTCACGTATACAGCTGCATCCAGTTAGACTGGAAACCGAACACAACTGAAAACGCTAGGCAGATGATGATGAACAGTATGATGAAGATGATCAAATGGAACCCTAGTATGTACCTCAGTCTGATATTCGCTGTCTTTGGTGCCCACAGGATCTTCCATGGCCAACATGAGAGAGGACGCCAGAATACACAGAAGAATCAAATTCTTGAACCATGAATTCTTCTGAATTCTGTAGCATGTTACACGGAACCTGAAATGGGATGAAGTAGGACTTATATAATAATATGTAAGCTTGCCATCCGTTTTTTGGTAACTGAATTCAATCTACACTAATTTTGTAAAGAGGTAAACTTTGTAACTTTGTTATCTTTGTTGTTGTCTTTGTTTGTTTGTTTGTTTGTCTTTGTTACTTTGTTACTTGGTTGTCTTTGTTTGTTTGTAACTTTGTTTGGTAACTTTGTTTGTTTTTGTTTTTTGTAGTTTAGATGTATCGGGTAATCTTCGGAACTACTGATCCGATTCCGAATCTTCCGAAAATTCTTTCACTAATGGGAAACTACATTATCCCCGAGTGTCACAGGCTACAATAAAAAACAACGGGATGTTCGCGTGTGATAATTTCAGACTATAGTGCGAGCGAAGCCGCGGGCAAAGGTTAGTCCAATACATTTTTGGATTTTAACTTCCAGCTTGCTTAATCCGTACAATATACCTAACTACTCCCTTTTACACATTTTAGTGGAAAACCATGAAACAAACTTCTGCTCACCAGTTCGTTTTAGAGAAGATGAAGAAACTGGTTCCCTCAGGAATGGGTTTGTCTTCACTCTTTATTTCGACATCAGACAAGCGTCGAGGTCTTGCTGTCATCGATGCCAGCTGGTGCTTTGATGAGTCATCTTGCTTTATGTCTCCTAAAAGAAAAAAATATCAACTACGATTACTTCGATATTCTGTACATTTTTCGAGATTTTTGTTTTTTCTTGACACGAGTATAAACGCTCGCAAACCAGCCAAGTGCGAGTCGGACTCGCGCATGAAGGGTTCCGTACACTCGTAGTACGGGAGCCCCCTTTAGTTTTTAATTTATTTTTATTATTTTTCGTTATAGCGGCAACAGAAATTCACATTCTGTGAAAATTTCAACTGTCTACCTATTACGGATCATGAGATACAGCCCGCTGACAGACAGATGGACGGACGGACAGCGGAGTAATAGGGTACCGAGTCGAGTCATGGTGATACGTGGTATATTCTTTTATTTGTTTTTTTTAGTCGCTATCTCAACACGCGTGTAGATCAATTGAAAGTATTTCAGAATATCATCTAAATACTCACCATTTTGTTTCTTCTCGTTTCCTACTAAATTGTCGTTAGCTTCGTCTCTTACTCCTTGGTCCTGTTCCTGTTCCTCAACGTCTTCTTCAGATCCAGTCTCCTCGTATTCATGGTCTGACCTGAAAACATTGCAAAGCATATTCATCACCCAAGGATCCAATTAGCCTTTAGAAAAAATGTTGGAAAAGTAATTTACACTTCACTTCCTATTTTAGGAGAGGTCTAGTCTCCTAGAAAGAATAGAAAAGATTTAGATAAATAATGATAAGAGTAAGTGCTACCATACCTGGGTACCCTCTTATACTTCTTGTAAGGCCGGCTGTTAGAAAGAGTTAATAAAAGCATTATTATTTAAATTTACTTATACGCCTTGGATAATAAAATACAAAAGTTAGCTGAAGTGGGTAGTTTTCGTAGAAATTTATCTCCAAAATAAGGCAATAGTTATATTGACATTATTGGTTAGTTACCCATCGACGCGACTTGCGTCAAACTACACGCGCATGCTTCACTTGTTTTCTTTGTGTAAATCCTGTCGCTCAGCAAGTTGTGTCGCGGTGACGCAAGCTCTAAACAATTTCTTCTCAGCCGTTGTCGCAACACGCTTGTCGTTTGAGCGTGTAGGTTGTGGCCAACGAGCAATGACGTTATTTAAATGCATACCGATGACATTGACATTTTCAATTTCTGATCTCTCTGTATCTGTACTAAAAATATCTTCCTTGGAGAATAAAACTTACCCTTCACTAGAATATCCTTCCTCTTCGTTCACGTATTCGTCATCAGTCTCACCTCTCTCCTCATCCAGCTGAGGGTTACCAGCTTCTATATTTTCTGCTGCTTCCGCCTGAAACACGAGAGATGTGAGATACAAATTTTAATTAACTACTCATTTTTATTTGTTATCTGGATTGGGTAATATTCGCGAATAGACACCACAGTCATGAGTGCTTGTGAGCTGTTAGCACCTCGCATAGGACAATGAAAAATATTCCAAGTTGATGGCCAACCTTTAGAAAGAGTGGAGAGGCACCAAAAGAAGAAGGATACTCATTTGCAGACTTACGAGTATGTTGTACTGTTCGTCCATGTTGATGTCGATAATTAAATGTTTAATTTTCATTGAATATGTAGCGGCACTACAAAAAAAGTACTA
Source organism: Eurois occulta (assembly GCA_950022335.1). NCBI lineage: Eukaryota > Metazoa > Arthropoda > Insecta > Lepidoptera > Noctuidae > Eurois > Eurois occulta. The sequence continues at coordinate 2,375,324 of OX465502.1, forward strand.
CAGCAACATAGAACAAAAAGTACTACAGCGTCATCTATGATGTCCTCTGCATATGACTGATATGTCATATGCAGAGGACAAACTAAACATCGAAATCCTGCATCGCGCAAGTAAAGTTATTCGCAACTTAAGACTATTATAGAAGAACTCGACAACAACTGTCGGACAGTAGCCCACCAGACGGGTGTTATGACTCCCTTTTCTATGGGGGATGAAGAACTTTACATCCTGTTCTCCATACCCCCAAAAATATAATATAATGACAGAGGTGGTAAAATATTTTGTCCTTCATCTACTAAACCAGAATTTATTTTTTCTACCCTGCTGTCTCTCTCCTGAGCAAAAGCCTCCCTCCGATCATATTTTGTAAGCCAGCGTCTCCTCATTCCAGTTTTGACAGAACCTATTCAGTCCAACACAATTTATAATAACTAAATTATTGATACATACATCTTTTTCCTTTTGTATTTCATCCATTTCTTCAGCGTCTCCTAAATTGTCGACAGCGATAGCCAAGAACACGTTTAGCAAGATGTCTGTGTGATCGTTTTGTTAAGAAAATTAATGTATTCAAACCATTCTACAAGGCCTTGAACAATAATATTGAGTCAGTGGTAACACTTCTGACGAAAAATGATAAATTTATCGAAGTATAAACAAATATCACATCTAATTATTGGCCTACCATTTAACTGAGACAGTGTTTGAGGTAGTAGCAAGGTGTGGAGAGCGTGTTCAGTTCAGTCACTCGCCTGCTGATGGGCCACCAGCACCGCGAGCTTTGTATGAAGCTGCGTACGCAACCGTTCAGCTACCTGCGGCTGAACGGACGCTCTCCTATCTCCTTGGATTGGGCTGAGTAGTGTGGTTAGTCCCTTAGCTAAATGGTAGGCATGTACATTAGTTACCATTGACATTATCTACCTAGCCTTTTCCCAACTATGTCGAGGTCGTCTTCCAGTCTAACCTAACCTTACCGGATGCAGATGCTGAATACCCGTATTTTACATGGAGTGATTGCCTAGCTGTCCTCCAAAACCCAATAAGTACTGGGTAATACGGCTCCCCTAAGTAAGGTAGTCAGACTTTTGGACCACCGACTGTCAAAGATCTACTAATAACAGCCGGAACCAACGGCTTAACGTATTGCTGAGGCACGGAGGAAACCCGGTATGATATGATTGTCACCTATCCGTAGACCGACCTAGGCAAGCGCGGCTTAACCTTGAAGATCAACCTGTGCGGCTGTTATTATTTAGCCACGAGTTTCTCGTTAGTCACCACTAACATTTCAAAAATAAGACCGAAGATTTTCTTGGAAAAGGATACAGTTACCACAAACAAAGATGACTATGAAATAGATGGAGGCAAACACGCCGGGTGTGCCGACACCGCCGTAAGCATTGATACCGTGGTACATCACCACGTTCCAGTCTTCACCAGTCAAGATCTAGAAATGAGAGAAAATGCAGACTTAGATCAATACAGAATATACAGGCATACCACTGTTAAACCCGCTATGGTTTGTGTGGTATGTTAATGTACTTTAAAATAGTTGTAACAGTTTTTATTGAACAATAAAAGTAAAAAAATGCATTCAAGAATAAAAACATAAAATAAAATGAAAAACGTTAACAATCGGGAATCATGGTTTTCGTAAAATAACATAATTGTTTCGAAAGAAGTCTACCGTAGTTAAGTCCAATCCGATCAATAAGGTCAAGCTATCAAAGAATATTAAGGAGGCTGCCAATGGCGAGACTTTGTCTTCTATGAATTGTCGTCGGAAGAAAAAGCCAAATCGTATTATTATAAATGTAGCTGTAGCAGTTACTAGTCTGTGTTTAGTTATTCTGTCCAGTAATAAATCTTTATCGCGCAACCAAACACACAGTAAAATTAAAAAGTTACCTGAAACATAGTCAGCACAGCTTGCCAGAAAGAGTCAAAGTTATGCCTCTCTTTCTCATCTTCAGGATCGTAGTCAAATCTCCCTCCGAAGACTTGCATGCCGAGTAGAGCAAAGATCATGATGAACAAGAAGAGAAGCAGAAGTAAAGAGAAGATGGACTGGATGGAGTTGAGAAGAGATGTGACTAAGTTGGAGAGGGAACGCCAGTACCTGATAAGAAAATGCAAGGTTGAAAATCAGCGATTTTTTAAAGTAAAAATTACTTAAGACAGTCCTCAAAACGCCAGCTATTCACCATTAACACAAATCATGGTCTACCTGTGTGCCAAATATCATCGAAATTCGTTCAGACATTAAGACGTCAAAAGGTAACAGACAGTCACATACGCAAAGTTACTGAGGATTACTATAATGAGAATTTTGTACTTTAAATAATAAGAGTTAAAAGATAGAACTATCATAGGTATTAGGTATCACATCTTTAATGGGCTAGAACTGATTTATAAAGTGCAAACCATAAAAGTGAACATTTAGTACGTTAAAGTCTAAATTCAAAATTTAGGTGGTCTAGCTGACGCGCAAAATTATATCAACTGTATTTCAAGTAGCACCAAGTGAACAATAAAGTATGGCTTATTCTCTAGACACTTTCTCGAGAAATATAGCTGTACTTACTTAGTAACTTTGAAGACTCGAAGCAGACGAACACATCTCAACACGGAGATACCCAGTTGTGGCATATTGGTGCTGCTGGTCAGCGCCAGCTCCACGATGGAGCAGAACATGACGAAGCAGTCGAAACGGTTGAATAATGATACGAAGTAGCCCTGGAAGAAACGGAGTCAGAAATTAATGAGATTCATAACAAAGTGACAAAACCGTAAAAAAATAAAATAGCATTGGCGACCTAGACACAGAAACTTTTCATCAGTAAGAATGCTGATGGAAAAATCAAGAATGTAATGCCTAATGTGTTCTCAGCTATGTTGGGGTCGGATTCCAGTTTAACGGGATGCAGCTGAATACCATTTTACATGGAGCGACTGCCTATCTGACCGCCACAACCCACTTAGTACTGGGTAATACGATACCCCTTGGTAAGACTTTTCGACGTTGGCCGAAAGTTTTACTTTTATATGTATTATGTTTAAAAAAAGAAAATCAAATTGAGCGAGCCTATTACCATCAACCGGGCACAGATTCGGACTCCGTGGCTGCCACTGAGAAATTCCTGATCGAAAAACTCAATAACACTTTGCCCGACCCGGGAATCCAACCCGGGAACTCTTGTTCACCAGTCGCGCTTGCGATCGTCGAGGCAGTTTTTCAAAGAAAGATTTAAAAAGTGTAATAAAGAGCTTATGCTCACGGCTGTGTCCGTATGGAGTTCTGTAATTTATTAGCCCACGGGATCATACTGCATGGATAAACAGTATTAGTATGTTTTAATCCAGGTTATAAACTATCTGTGAGCTAAATTTCACTTAAATCCATTTAGTAGTTTTATGTGAAAAAGTAACAAACATCGATCCCTCATAACAAATTTTCGCAGACCACTATTATAAATACAAAAATACTCCCACGGTACAAGAAAAAATACTAGTAAGGGGAAAAGTTAAAAAAAAGTACTTACTTGAACACCCAGTGCGTACATTTTGACTAACATCTCCATAGTAAATAGCACTACAAACAAATAGTTTGCATAGTTCTGGAACTGGTCTAAGTAATGCGGCTGACTGAAAATAAAACAGATTAAGTTGTTACAAAAATAAAAAATAAAACGTTATGGCCCATTTTCAGTTTAACTTGGCGTAAGCGAAACAAAAGCATGCCGCTAGAGTTTTATCGTCAAAAATCCAAAAGCACACTTTAATTTAGACATTAATCCTCAATGTTTGTTTTATGAATTTTAAAATAAGTGAGAATAAAGCTCAAATTACAAATACTGTCTCAACGGTTATGAGTTGTACTTGTTTTGAAATGAGACGAAATAAAAAAACACTAACCCATGGTGTTCTGTAGCTAACACCAACGTATTTAGAAACACAAGCACAATGATGGCCCAGTAAAACGTTTGCGATTTGACCGCTTTCCTAGTTGTTCTTCGCAACCGTCGATTAACCTGAAACGAAAGATTACATAACATCACGCCTGTAATCCCCATAGGGGTAGGCAGAGGTGTCCCTAATAGTACACCCACATTTTGCTGGTTACATTTTAAGTCCCATGTAATATAAAGCTAGCCTATTGCCATCAACCGGGGACAAATCCAGACTCCGAGGCTGCCACTGAAGAATTCTAAAGAAAGACTCAATTAGCTGTCAGACCCAGGACCTCATGCTCAGCAGTTGCGCTTGCGACCACTAAACCAACAGGCAGTCAAACCAAAGATTAAAATATAAATTACTGAAATTATGTCCAAGATAGAGTATAAAAACTAAACCTGGCCAAGCTAATCTGGCGTTTAGTTTCAATATTCTACTACATACTAACTACCACGGACGGACCAGCTCAAAGTCTAAGTTTTACAACTGACATGCAGTTGGCTAAAGCCAATCGGTCACGACCTCAGCAAGCATAGCTTAACCTCCGGTTGACTCCTACGTCTAATACTATTAAGCCTTCAAATAATTTTTAAAAATCTGTGACCAGAACAGTGCTGGTCCTAAGATAGTACCTTGTCGAACCTCCTGCAATAAACTTTACATGTTGATCCGTGTCCTTGGTCTGTACTCGCATTTACATTGTTTTGAGATCCTTCGTTACTTTTTCTGTCTTTTTTACCTGTAATATAAAAATGATTTATAAATTCTCGCCTAATGTGTCTGGAACCGTATCAAATGCTTCTCAATATTAAAAAAAACATGCACTATTGTTTTAATCTATATTAATATTATAAAGCTAAAGAGTTTGTTTGGTTGAACGCGCTTATCTCAGGAACTACTGGTTCGAATTAAAAAAAAGTATTTTGGTGTTGAATAGCCCATTTATCAAGGAGGGCTAAGGCTATATAACATCACGCTACACCCAATAGGAGCGGAGCATCAACGAATTTTTTTTTTTAAACTGAGAATATAGTATTTTTATAATAATTTCACGCGGACGAAGGTTGCGGGCAACAGCTAGTATTTTATAAAGCCGTGTTCTGAATTAAACGAAATTAGTCGCATTAAGGCACTCCCTCACCGGAGCATTCGCCTGTAATGAAACAATCCAACATTCGATTTTGCACGATACAAATGTTTGTTACAAAATATGTATCGTAACAGGTTGTGCACTTTTATAATGCTCGGTTCACCTTACACACTGATACGCTCGAGTCGGAACTGTTACTTAAAGGTAAATGTTCCCGGTAATGGAGCATTTTGTATATGTCGTCGCGTTAGGGTTTTACGAAGAAATGAGTGAGGAAATTTAGTGTTAAGACCAAGACTGTTCTTTTTTTATGAGCAAATTAAATTGACTCATGCGAAACTATACGATAACATGCAAAATTTCTTAAAACCTGAGTGATGTATTACAATGATGCTACTTAGATGCCAAGTATACCTTGGGAATCTTGGTCATCTTCCTTCTGACCCTGGTCATTTTCAAGGTCTAATTCTTCAGCCACTGTTATCCAATTTAAATATCCTTTCAAATCTTCTTCAAACTGCTGTCTTTCACGGGATTTCTGAAAGTCACCACGATTCTTCGCTTTTTCTCTTTCCTTGGAGAACTCTCTGGAATAAATTAACGACACCATTAGTTAAATTAGCTTTTGCTCGCGGCTTCACGCACTGGAAGGAAGAAAATTATGCTATGGGACATACTTCTGGGTTTAAAAATATCCTATGTCCTGACCCGGTTCATGGCCAACTCATCGTAGATAAGCCTGGATTTTCCAATGTTAAGTTATGGACCTACATTTTTTCACATCAAATAGTAAATCTTATTTTTATCTTCTATTATAAGAAGGTAAAATCAGATATCTTGATCCAAACATCACTGATCATTTTCAAAAACAAATTCTTTCAAGATGCAACGTTTTTCAAGTTATGATTCACTTTTTTATCCCAAATACTATGAGACTCTTTGATCACTTACCCGGACAACACACCAAGAATTAGGTTCATGACGAAAAAGTTACCAAAGATGACCAGCGTCACAAAGTAGATCCAAGGCCATAAGTTACCTTTGACATTGGCAATCTGAAACATACATTAAATACAAAGATCTTTTTAAACATTGATACTGTCGCATTTTAGTTGTAGATATCAGATACGATAATAAAATGACGATTGAAGATCCCAAAAAATCTACATCATTCGTTCATTATAGCTAGTTTTAAAAATATGGATGTCGTTTTGGAGAAAAATCCTCTATTGGTCGAAGTTTATCTTCAGAATAACGGTATCCCTCATGGTGTTCAAAGGTGAACACCGACTTGTTTGTCATCTGTAATATCTCGCGGATCTTTCACGCAGTGCCGGCGTTAGGGGGGGGCGCGATGGGGCGACGGCCCAGGGCGACAAATTCTGGGGGGCGCCAAGGTCTGGAGTTGGAGTCTCTGGCCTCCCCTGGTGCAAATCCTCAAAACTGTGCTCTACGCTCTATGCATAAAAAAGAGGAGCTACAAAACTTTCTAAGTCCGCGTCGTTAGCTCTAGGTAACGCTAAAGGAAAGATGAAATTCTTAATATAATTTTACTTGGGATCAGCAAAAAACTAACACTTGATATTGCTTCCCTCAAGTGGGCGCCACAATATTTTCGCCCGGAGTGTCAGTGGCCCTTACACCGGCACTGCTTTCACGCTTTGCCTTTTCCCAACTACATAATCCATTGTTGAGGTTGGCTTCCAGTCTAACCGGATACAGCAAAATACCAGTATTGTACACAAAATAACACGATACCCCTTGGGAAGACTGGTTGTCCCATTCCACGCATCCACGGACTTTGTAAACCGTGCAAAGCCTTGAAGAATGACCCCCATATGGCTGGTTTTATTCTGCCATGAGTCCAGAATCCAGTGGTTCAATACTCACTGCATACATTATATCAGTCCATCCTTCCAGGGTGATGCACTGGAAGACAGTCAGCATAGCGTAGCCTATGTTGTCGAAGTTGGTGATGCCATAGTTGATGCCGGTCCATTCGCCTCTGCAGACATAGTTTACGGGACAATGGTACCCCACGTCACCTGCCTCACTGTTACAGGGCACTGGATCGTCTATTAATTCATCTGAAAGTAATATAACATAATAAAATTATTATCATATCATCACGACGGTTTTCAACGAAAAGTTGGGCAGTACAGCCATATGTGTGAGTCCCATGCTATAAGGGATGAGCCTATTGCCATAAACCGGACCCGAAGATTCCAGGCTGCTACTGAGAAATCTCTCATGGAAAACCCAATACCACTTTGCCCGACCTGGGAATTGAATCCAGGACCACATGCTACTTTGTAGTGCTTGCGTCCACTAGACCAACGAACAAAGTAACATGGAAGTGTATATATTAAGCGTCATAAAGTGTTTAGTTAAGTATCTAGAGATACTTGTAATTATACCAGAGATTATTAATAAACAATGTGTGTCCGGTCTTGGCCTAGCGATATTTTAGATACATATAAAACACCTATTTTTATACACAAATACACTACATACTTGGGTCCAATACACTTCCCCGCTATTCAGCAGGAAGTTTGTTTTTTTTTCTTTTTTAGTTGTGATAACACTACGTGTGTACAAAAAAGAACATACCTTTCGGATTTTTGGTCTTACTGAATTTTTGGGCTTATTCAGAGGGCAATAATATTGTTTTTTAGAAATAAAGTTTAAACTTAAAAATATATAAAAAAAATATGAAAATCGACATTTTTTTTTTGGTCAAACAAACATAAGGCAACAAATTCTTTGCAAATCAACAAAGTGTATTAGAATAGTTGTTAAATAGTATTTAGAATATCGCTAGTCATTGACCGTACACATTGTTTCAGGATAATACCTGACTATTAATGTTCCACAGCTGAGCAAAGACTCAGACTGGAGACTCTCAGGTTTCTAACAGTCACATTCGGTTAACTAATTGACCCAGTATAAAATTAACCAAAGATATAATGACAGAAAAAGGAGTAAATTATAGCAGGACAAGGGAGAATGGAAGAAAACAAAATTGAGTCGACCCCAAGTTAAATGGGACAAGGGCAAGAAGACGATCATCATCTGCCTAACCTTTTCCCTACATGTTGGGTCCGCTCCCATTCTAACCGGATGACGCTGAATACCTGTATTTGAAATGGAGTGACTGCCTATCTGACTTCCACAACTTGGTAAGACTGGTTGTCGGACTTTCGGGCCACTGTCTACCGACGACTGTCAAAGGTCTACAAATGACAGCCGGAGCCAACGGCTTTGCGTGCTTTCCGAGGCATGGAGGAAACTCGGTATTTTATGGATGGAGACACCCATCCACGGACCAACCTAGGCAAGCGCGGCTTAACCTGAAGATCGACCCGAGCAGCTGTTATTATTTAGCCACGAGCTCCGCAAGAAGACGACGATGATGAAAATTAAAAAAAGGCTAATCATAACTTACTTTTGGTAGTATCATTTAGGTAGCAGGTCTCGTGCAAGATGCCAGAGAACAGCTCCAAGCCGATGATGGCGTAGATGATGATCACGAATAGTACCAGGAAGGCTATGTGGAATAGTGGCACCATCGCTTTCAATATGGAATTTAACACAATTTGAAGACCTGGAAAGGTTAATAATAAAGGATTAATCCTGGTTTCTGTTCCTGAATTAGTACTATTATGATTTTTTTTGGTTCAACCAAACTCACTACCGTTTAAACATGGTGTAAACGGACCCGTCACGAAGCCGTAAACCAAGCATTCTGCACATCAATGTAAGTAACTCTTTGCAAAAATTATTACTGCTAACGACTTTTTTTTGGGGTGAAAAATCACGTTATACGGTACGACTCAATGTAACGCACTCAAAACATTATGCTGGTGGATGGATTGAATAGTACGGGGGTCGTGGAGGCGTTTAGATTTCACTATTGTTGGGAAAATATTTTAGTTTTTTGTAGGATATTTGAAATAATTCGTAAATTAAAAACAGCTATTTATAAAAAAAAACTTATGAAAAAGTTGGAACTTTGGCCCCCAATATCTCCGTAACTATAAGGTTCTCAGGTCCGGCAGTTTCGACATAGATACCGACATTGTCGCAAACTTTCAATCGCTTAATAAGAACGAAAAAATTCGGTTGCAATAACGATGCTTGCGAGAAACGCATCTTGGATGTTCACTTGCATTTTTCGCAAGCAAACATTATTGCAACCGATTTTTTCTGTTATTATTAAGCGATCGAAAGTTTGCGAAAGTGTCGGTATCTATGTCGAGACTACCGGCCCAGGTATGGTATTTAACAAAAAAAATATCGCAATGACGGGGAGAACAATGTTTTTTGGCTTCGTTACGGGTCTTTTTACACTCATTATTTTATTTTACGGTATGAAGAACAGGGCGTAAAGTTCTTCATCCCCCGTTGGAAAGGGAGGATCCTCCGAGCAGGCGGTTGTTGTGTCTGGTGGCTACTGCCCGAGAGCTGTTGCTATCGAGTTTTCCTATATAATCTTAAGGCGCGAATAACTTTAACTTTTTTTTATTACAAAATGGGCATACGCTTGACCTCGATCACGCCTGGTGGAAAGCAATGGATGAAGTCTATGATAAAACGAGCGTGCCCAGAAGATCCCTGTTCACTCTTGCTTTGAAGGCAGACGTTAGGCTGATTTTATAGTCACGCGTTTCAGCAGCGCCGTCGGAAACGCGCGCGCTCGGATATGTATTGGGGTAGTAGTAGCGTTTCAAATTCGCGCGCTTGAGCAGCGCCGTTCGGTGTTCCTGTTCAACAGCGCGCTGCCCAACGGCGCGTCTAGCGGCGTGACTATAAAACCAGCCTTATATGCACGATTTAGGAATTTAATGTTAGTTCTTCATTTAAGTCATAGATGGCGCTGTTGTACTTTTTGTATATATATTGATCTCTCTCTCTCTCTTTATAAGATCTCTAATGTTATACCTATGTTTTACAAATAAATGATTCTGATTCTGATTGACGGAGTACTTTTTGTAGTGCCGCTACATAACTTTGACCGGAAACGTCAAAATAGGCCCTGACAATCCTTGCCTAGCTACTAATTTAATATTAATTAATTGTAAGAGCAAAATATGGCGTATATGTATTTGATGAAGTGCTTTCACTATGCACTTCGCTTTCACTTTTCAGAAACACTTTCTCTTTTCAAATACCAAGAAAAGGCTACTTGGAACGAATATTTCAAATTGCAGGTATTCAAACTTACTTGGCACTCCAGAGACCAACCGGAGAGGTCTCAGCACTCGGAAAGCCCTCAACGCCTTCACGTCGAACGAGTCTTTTAAAATGTTCTGTAAGACCATACTCGCTATACTGAAACATGGAAATAACGGTACTATCACTCACTATAACAGATCTTTTTTATCATCACAACACTATCTCATCCTTCTAGACCATAAACAAAACATTAAATTATGTTGATTCCAAGTCTAATAACATATGTTTTACAAAATCAGCTTACAATATATCGAAATTGAAGGAAAATTAAAAATTCAAAAAGTGTAAAATTCTCATTATGCATCACTAGAAATGGAGAGCTTCAATTAATGCACTTGTTAACCGAGTTAAACATGTTCAGCTGATCCCAACATTTCTTCGAACATAAATACATATATGGAGAAACTGATTTGTTTGAACGATTTCAGAGCTGGTCTGCGTAAAGGTACATGAGTACTGTACCCCTTATACTTGTTATGGCTCTCGTTTAACCAGGTTTGGCGCACGTACGGTTATCACATCATTCAATTTTGTTGTTGTTTTCTACGAAAATCCTGTTACTAAGGACCTCGGAGGGTTGTTTCCAACTATACGGCTACAACAATTTTATTATGGTATACAGTAAAACTCACCCAATAAATACTATAGTAAAGTCGAGACTGTTCCAGGTGTTCCTCAGATACGCCCCCGGGTGGAACAGGAACCCGTACGCAATGATCTTCATTATACACTCTCCCGTGAATATCACCATGAATATCCATTCTACTTTTTCCTGAAAACAATTCAAACTATCTTATCAGATCTCTGTGATATTATTAAGACTATTGAAAAATTTGCAGCGACATCTATGACGCACGATACGACCTAAAAATTTTTTCCAGTTACTGGGCTATACGAAACCCCGTGGTAAGAATGATTGTCATACCTCCGGGCTTGGGACTACTCTTAACGACTTTCGAGATCCAAAAATGATGGCGGGGACGCTTCAAGTGCTTCCCGGGACACGGAGGGAACGTTTCTCGAAGTCATTTGGGTTGAAAATGAATTTTATCTTTATCAGCCGTAAGTGTAATAATTCAAAGAGTACTTACCAATACTTGGTTAGTATTATTTGTATCACTGGACGGATATGGTGTGAAAACTGCTAAAGCTATACAATTTGCAAAAATTGTCGTCAATATCATGTATTCAAAAGGTCTGAAATAGCTTAGTGAAGGAAATCATCATTGATATAGTACATTACACAACTTCATACCTTGTTATTACCGACGAGATAGGCAGAGGTGTACCTAATAGGAGGGTGTGTTACGTGACTTCGAAAAGTGTAACACCGAATAACACGTCCCCGTAAGTTTACGAAAACGAAACACTTAACAACGAATGCACGCTACCACGAAACACTTAACAACGAATGCACGCTACCACGAAACACTTAACAACGAATGCACGCTACCACGAAACACTTAACAACGAATGCACGCTACCACGAAACACTTAACAACGAATGCACGCTACCACGAAACACTTAACAACGAATGCACGCTACCACGAAACACGGACAACCCAGTTTGGCACGTTAAGTTTATGTCCTATGTAATAGGGGGCGAGCTATCAACTGGGTACAAATCCAGACTCCGTAGGTGCTCTTGCAGAATTCCTGATAGATAAACCCAGTAATCAATTTGCCCGAACTGGGAATCGAACCCAGGACCTCATCATCAGCAGTGAACTGAGTGCATTGGAATACCAGTATTTTAGAGCACTGATAGCCTAGTGGTGTGACCGTCGGCCAAGTCATAGGTCTCGAGCTCAAACCCAAGACACGCACGCACCTCTGATTTATCGGATTCATGTGCGTATTGTATAATTATCACTTGCTTCGGTGAAGGAAACCAAAACTGTCTGAGAAATATATCTCGACGGTGTGTAAAGCCAAGTCAGAGGCCCATGGGCGGAATAAAAACTCTGACACCAGTTTAGGCACTAAGCACACGATAAAGAAGACGAAAGACCAGTATTTTACAATTGACTGACAACCCAGGTACTGGATAATACAATACCTTTGGTAAGACTGGTTGTCAGACTATATTAAACGAAAAATAATAAAATGATGAAACTATTAAAAAGGATACTTCCACTCCACAATATCATAACACACTTTCCTTAAGGGATTCTTCAGTCCAAGACAGAACAAGCTTCTTTTAGGCTTCTCTGGTTGTGGCTTGCCCCGCGGCCTGGCTTGTTTCCGTGGGGCTGGGGTGGCGGCTGCTGTTGGGTCCACCACGCTGTCCGCCCCAGGAGTGGTGGCTCCCGTCGGTTGGGGCTGGTCGGATGACATTTTGACCTGAAAAGACGGAAAAAAAGGATGGTGAAAAAGGAAGTTTAAATAAAACTGCACGGCTGGGCATGGACAGACAACTGACAGTTTTGTCGAAACATGGCTTACCTAAACTGTACCCTTTAATACACGCTATAAATTGCAATCCGAAGGATTAAAAAAAAAAATCTTGATCCATTGCTTAAAATGTTTGTAAAAGTCGTCTACTGAAATTTAAATTGTTTATTGAACATGATTGAATTACAAAAAATATATACAATACGGCCTTAAGACTATAGATATACATATAATAATTGGATTCTACCTGAACTAGTAACTAGGAACGTGAATACCGCAAGGAATGTCGTTGACAAAATTAAAGCCATTACAATTGGAAGAGTTAATGTTAAATCATCATCTGCCTAGCCTTTTCCCAACTGTGTTAGGGTCGGCATTCAGTCTAACCGGATATTTAACCAGTATTTTACATGGAGCGACTGCCTATCTAACCTCCACAACCCAACTAGTGTTAGTCAGACTTTCGGGCAACTGACTACCTGTAACAACTGTCAAAGATCTATAAATGACAGCCGGGACAGATGCCTTAACGTGTCTGAGGCACGGAAGAAACTCGGTAAGTAATGGGTGGTCACCCATCACGTACCAACCTAGGTAAGTACGGCTTAACCTTAAGTCATTATTTAGCTACAAGTTCCTCCTGTTCAGAAGAAATGATATACAATTTTCTGAATTTGGAACTCTTTTCATAATTATATAAATGGCATTATAAAAATGTTCACTGGCAATTAAAATATTGGATTACAAAATATACTACTGTTGTTCGGTGATATAGACATGGTAGGCGACACGTTACTGGTATCTAAAACCAGTGTAAGCTGACATCTTATTTTATAGAAATTCCGTACTATGCTAGTCCAACCTAAGGTCAAAATATAATGCCTTACTTAACACTCAGTCGAACAGCGTACCATATTAATAGAAATTCATTATTGCATTTTTATTTTTTAATTAAAAACTACATGCTCGACCGGGACTTGTTCGGTTTTATTTCATTAAAAACTACCATTTATTATTCTACCACGACGTTATCGGTCAAAAACCAGGCGTAAATTCCACACAAGAATTCAAAATATCCGAAAACAGAAAAATGTTATCAAAACTCGCTTTCACGCCTTCGGATTCTTAATGCGCCGTTTACGACATTTATCGTCGTAAACCCGATGTACGTCGGTTCGTAAAACTGAGACGCTTTCAACAATATTATTGGCAAGCCAGATGGACGGAGGTTGGATGTCCTTCCGATGAACGAATAACCATTTGTCTATGGCATACACGCTAAAGTGGCATGCGTCGTGCGGTAGCGACTGCGAGGGACTGCGAAAACAAATGAAGGAAGTCGTTAAAGAGAAAACTATGGAATGATTTACACCATCGCATCGCTTCGGACCGGAACGGATTTTACAATCTTTAAACAATATTAAATCGTGTACACAAAGCAAACTTAATCGGTTTGCAGGGCACACCACAAAGATGTTGGTGTGCGTAAAATCAACTGGTGTATTACTTCGCCTATTTGTTAGTGTTTGCTTCACTATAGTATATGTATAATATGAGGTAAAGAATATGAAGCATCAATTTAACCCTATGACTAACCGGTGTCGTGGCATAGATGTGTAATCATTCGGCTGGTAAATCAAGTGTCGTAGGATCGAATCTGCGCCGCTGGCGTCAACTTTTTGCATTATTAAAAAACTTTTATTTTCATTTTGTTGAATTTTTATTGTAATTTACCTGATAATAAGAACATTATTCGAAAAAAAATATGGAAGTAAAAATTAAACAATTTGTATTAAGAAATCAACAACATTTATTGACTAGGTTTTTTTTTATATTATAATCACAAATTAAAAAGTTTTGTGCATGACAAATATTCTAAGTCGGACAAGAAATAACGTTACTTTTCTTATTCAAGTGGGTAATTTATTTATTAGTGAAATGAATAAACATGTTAATAAGATAGATATTAAGATACAGGTATCCTAAATTGTTATCTCACTAACAATAACATCACTCACATAAAACAAATCGAATTACCCCCTGATATTTTTATTAATATCCTATTGGTGCGCCTTCGCTATCTATGACTTATTCATGCACGAAGTAAATGTCTCCACTAGACCTGCATGGAAGAATATTTTTTTTATGATAGCGCTCACCATCTTTTCGCCACAATATTTTGCGACCGTCCTTGTCTGATTTAAAACATTTTTCATCTCTAAATATAACTATATTATTGCACCAATCAAAATCTAAATATTCTCTTGCGAAGCGTACCCGGTTTTGCCTGTGAATATCTGACATTCAAATTTTCTTGGCTGGCCTACAACATTTCACACCAGCTGCTCGCAAGTGGTTTCGTACAGTTTGTAATGTCACGTCATGTTTAGTTGCCGTGGAACGAGTAGTGAGGAAGGGCTCAGCGGTATGCGTAGCAACTATATCAGATGCCAATCTGTGAATGCAAATCCAGCCTTTGGTCCCGGTCGGCAAGGATCAATGCTTCCCGAATCTGCATAACGATGGACCCACAATTGCACAGTCCTTCTCTGTGAACAATAATAAAATATTGTTACAAAAAACAACAATCAATAACATGTGGATTATTTAAACATATTAAACTTCTAAACATCATAATAACATTTTGTTACTCACCGATATCTTTAAACGTCTCGCAATTTCACTAATTGAAACATTTTGCTCATGCAAAAGAATTATTTCAGCTCATAAAATTGTGGTTCAATGATTCATATTGATTCACAAATAAAAGCACTTCTCAAAAAACGCAGGGTATAATGTCTAAAAACGTAACGAAACCCCAATAGTCAATAGCATTATGACGATGAACTTAAACTACTAACTTAAACATGATTTGTCATTTTTAGAGGGTAGACAACTAATACATTCTAACCCAAATATAAAGAGACTTGCTAATAGTTAAGCAATAAATTGAACAAACAAATGTAAAATATTTTATTAAAACATACAAAAACATTATGCTGTTGGCAGTCGGATTCGATCCTACGGCGCCGGCGCAGTAAGTAATTATTTATCGCACGCTCGACTAATGCGCCACGGAGACGATTGTATGATAAGCTAAATTTATGCGTCATATTCCCTGCAACATTAGTGACAAGAAATTTTATTGTGTGTGCGTGGACAACGGGTAGCAAACACTAATAAATAGGCGAAGTAATACACCAGTTGATTTTACGCACACCAACATCTTTGTGGTGTGCCCTGCAAACCGATTAAGTTTGCCCCGTGTACACAGTATTTAAAGTCTATATTACCAAGCCGCGCACAGCATGACCGCGGGCGTCTTCCGCGATACGCGATCGTAGCCGAAAGTATGCTGCGACGCGCGATCGGCTCCGTTCGCCTGTCGTCGTATCCGATCGGATCCTTTCGGCTGTCAAACACGGTAGGAATGAAACTATTTGACTAGGCGCAGAAATGGATACGTTCACAAGCGACGGTGCCGATCCTATGCGTTGACATCCTGCCGGACGCGATCGGTTGTCGCCGCATCCGTTCGTATCCTTTCCGATCCGATGCGATGCTAGCCGTTTAGTGGAAATCATCCCTATGAGTCGTCCTTGAGCGACGAAACAACAATATATAAATGTAAACAGGGTGGAAGAAACACCGACGCACAAACCGTTACCACGAATTTAGTAGGTACACACAGCGTCAGTAAGTGATAACCCCTCAAGCTTTAACATTTTAAAGGTTGAGGGGCTAGCACTTACTGACGCTGTGTCTACATCATTCTGAGAATCCACATAGAATATTTTCATCGATAATTTGATGAAAAAATTCTAAGTAGTAGGGTTCAGAATGAAGTATTGAATACGTGGTTTACCCGTTTGTGGCTCGCTGTCTCTTCCACCTTGTGTAATACATATTTAAGAAGTAAAGCAAGTTAGTTCATTAACTTTAAATCATCAAGTCATCGCCTGAGATCGAAAACAGGATTTAAAAGAAATAACTAAAGGCGCGGTGTTACCTCTATATTCCCAAAAGATGGTTTCTTAGATAGTCGAGTATGAGGTAATGCAATAAAAATGTCTAACGTAAAAAATACAGTGGTCAGGGTTTAAAGAAAATTTTTAACTGAACAGAATAATAAATAATAGTTTGATATTCCCAATAAAAAATTGGGAATGTGCGGCACAAAAATAAACTTTGGCGTCAAGTATCTCTGTGCTTCCGGCGATAACAATTTTTTTAGAATTTTATAGAATTTTCATTTTCTTAAAACGTTAACCAAATAAATATTTAATGTAATGTCTATATTTTGAATATTCTAAAGAAAACCTGTAAAATGAATGCAAATTCGTAGCCTAGTCACATATCAACACAAATACATATTATTTTCAACCTTATTCACGTTCCATACTTATTGGCGACAATACTTTACGCGGTCTAGTAGCGATTAAAAAGCTTCGAGCCACCGCAACTCGACTTACGGAGTTCAGCACATCTCTGTACGTGCCGAACCATCACGAGTCAATTCAAGACTGCCAAGGCTTGACGCAATTCTCATCGCCGGACACCGTTAAATGTGTCGAAACTCTATTGCTACGTAGGACACAAATACACGTAGGGATTACCTACGTTAGCTGCGCGGCTAATTTGTTTGCCAACCACTCATCCGTGCGTAACGTGCCTGTGAGCCGCAATGGACGCTGCCGTCTACATTTTCACACATAGTGAATCTACACGCGCGTAATTTAACCGTGGAATGCTGTAGTGGATGGTTTAGTTGAAAGTATGACTGGTAGTATACGTACCTACATGTGTGGATGAAAGCCAAGAATTGATAATTGGATGCAAAGATTGATGTTTTGACGGCTTCAGGTATATGCTGTATACATTACCTAGATGTTACAATGTCTGATAGATGATCAAAGACGTCTGAGAAAGCAACCCAGACTCATTTGTGCCCGGTCAATGGCAATAAACTGGTTCTCTAATACACTGGCGAAAATCTGTAAGTTTTATAAACCTTTGCCGTACCGTTCGAGAAAACTAGGCGGACTGTTTTATTAATACTTACCTATCCCAATACAAGTGTATAAGGAACACTTCATAAGACTAGTTCTAACAGTGCCATGTCTCTATACTCTTGTGTTGCTAACCAACTTTGTTAAGAATTTGCACAACTTTGAAACTGAAGAGCAAAGACAGGCTAGAGATAGTACTCGTAGGAAAGACTTACCTTACACAATTCAACCAAAATTGAAAGTGGTTCGACATGGTCCCAGATTTCAGACCGTCTTGTTATAGGTACAACAACTTACCGTTAGAAGTTAGAATTTTAACCAGTGCAAATTGATTCAAAAACAAGTTAAGGACATATTTATTGAGGAAGGGCAGAGGAAGGGAAGACAGTATTGAAGAGTTCATCAGTTGACAAATGACTATTAAGGGACTATTAATTTTGTTATTTTCATCTTTTGACATTATATTTATTTATAAAATGACTATTCATTTTATTATTGTTAAAAATGAGTTATTGTTAAAAGTTTTTTTTTTTATTATTACTATTACTAAGTAATCCTTATTAATCTAATTTTATTACTACTACATTACATAATGACTTGCAATAAGATGATGTATACATGGTAAAAAGGACCGGATAAATCTTTATCCGATTTATTCAATGGCTTGTACATTTGGCGGTTTTATGTCATGGCTATCCAGTTTCTTCTGGCCACCCACCTAGTCGGTTTTAGTACACTACTAAGTGGACTACTAAGTCCACCTAGTAGTGGAGAGATTTGGAGGAGACCTACACTCAGCATTGGGTGTCCAAAGGTTGAAAAAGAGAGAGGGAGATGTAGATTTGTCCAGAAGTTTTTCTATAGACGTTGCATGCCACATTCGTTTACGTGAAATTATTATAAAAAAAATATTACTTCGCTTTGAATCAGATTTTGTTACCAATTTCAAGGGTTTAATTTTTTTTGCGCGGTACCATAATTATTTTTCTAAAATAAAAGTAGCCTATATTAGACCTTATAACATCAGCTATCTGCCAGTGAAAGACCCGCCAAAATCGGCCAGCCGTTTCGGCCGGAGCAAACAGAAAGACAGACAAAAAAAACATTGTATAGATATAGATTCATGTTTTAGATTATTCGACCCCTTTTAATGTCAGGTATTATTTTTTCTTTTCTTATTTTCCTAGTCTTGGCCCATACTACACGATTTTGCAAAATAAATCTAAAAAATATGTTAAAAAAAACTCTCGATCCGTGAGGATATTATTAAGTATCGAGATTAGATTCTATGTATTTATGTAATCCTTTTTGGAGAACAAGCAAAAAAATTAAATAAAATGTAGGTGATAAAATGTTGAAACTTCTATGGCAACACACGGGCGCGAGCGGTCGCTTCTCGGGTAGTGACGCTATAAAAAAACTTTTTTGCAAAAAATAAAACCGACTCCAAAAACATAAAAAAGTCAAAAATAATTTTAGCTTGAGAAGTCGGTGACTTTTGCTTGTTTGATTCAGTTTTTTGTCACAGACTTCTGAAGCTAAAATTATTTTTGACTTTTTTGTGTTTTTGGAGTCGGTTTTATTTTTTGCAAAAAAGTTTTTTTATTTTTTTATTTTTTAGTTGCAATATTCGATACAAATATTTTTCATCATCAGACCTGTAATGGCACTTGTAACCCAGATGGGTGCAAAGTTTTAATCAATATACATGAATTAAGTCCAAACGCAAGGTAGCTACTGTAAACAGTTGAGGAGTTCCCTTAACTGTCCTTCGTCTTCATCATCAGACCCCTTATGACAGTCACAACCCATCTAGGTGTAAATTTCTCATCAATACAAATTAATCAAACCCAAACACAAGGTGACTGCTGTAAACCGTTGAGGAGTTCCCTCGACTGTCTTTCGGTTCCATCATCAGAGCGACTCCAGACCTTCTTTAAATTTATTGTAGTGCTTTAAAATACTTAATCAAAAAATTTACAAACGCACTAGTCGCCACTACAATTTTTGAAAGCTTCCCTCAATTTCTCTTGGATGCCATCATCAGATCCCGGTTTCCTTATCATGGGCCCACCCTTGAAGTATCTCCATTCCAACAAAAAAAAATATATATATACGGTCGAATTGAGAAACCTCCTTTTTTGAAGTCGGTTTAATAAAAAACAATTGACGATCGAACATACTTATGCCGAAGAAGGTGTTGTCACGTTTTAAAAGTTTGTTTGAATTTAGGGAAACGGTGGTAATTTGGGACCGAAATCATGCATTTTTAATTCCATTAATACATATTTTATGTTTCTTATTCTATTTGGTAATGTCATTGGTATACCTATATGCCCCTTTCGGATCGGATAGGTTTTTTAACATATTGTATGACAAATATTATAATGAGGTAAAGTTTGTAATCTTGGATGTAGGGTGTTCGGAATTACTGAAACGATTCCGAAAATTCTTTCATTGATGGAAAGATTTCTTATCCCCGAGTGTCACGGGCATACTAACAGTGATAGTTCAGTGGTGTGACATTCGGACTGCCAAGTCATAGGTCTCGAGTTCGAACCTAATTCACGCACATTTATGTGCGTATTGTCTAATTATCACTTGCTTCGATGAAGGAAAACATCGTGAGGAAACCAGCATGCCTGAGAGATTATTTCTTGACGGCATGTAATGTAAGACAGAGGCCTATGGGCGGCACAAAAACTGTGACACTAGTGTGTAGCTTGTAGATAGGTGGTAGCTAATGAGGTGCTGGTACGTTGGTGCCACGGAAGATGAATAAAACGGCGGACAATTGTGAATAAACGTCTGTATTCGACTTAGGCACTAAATGGACCAGTAATTTTGACTGCAACGCGAGCGAAGCCGCGGACAAAAACTCAGTAAAGTCTAGTAGAGTAAAATAATAATATTTGATAAAGGGGTGTGTTAGTAAATCTCTAGATTGAAATAGCCTCGAAGACACGCCCACTATGACGTCAGATCGCAGTCATATTTCGTCCGTCGCTTGCTAGACACACGCATCGATAATTCGATACACAGTGTGACAGTGTCGTATGTAATGTGATATAAGATTTCTGGGTTAAGAATATCAGCCTTTTAAGAGTACTGCAGGAGAGATCTGGGAGTCTAAAATGGCCGCTTTAGCAGAATCATAATAGGATAATAATATGAATTACGTTTAAATTCGTAAAATGGTCATAGACGTACCTACTATTATGGATTGTCACCTTATGACCATTTTACGAATTTAAACGTAATTCATATTATTATCCTATTATGATTCTGCTAATGCCGCCATTTTAGACCCCCTGCTCAGACAGAAGAGAAGGTGGATTGAATATTATGGTGTACTCACAGCATTGTGGTGTTTTCAGACTATCAAGAATCATAATCTGCTCAGCCTTTTACCAACTTTATTAGGGTCGGCTTCCAATCTTACTGGATGCAGCTGAATACCTACCAGTATTTTACATGGAGCGACGGCTTATCTGACCTGGGCCGGCAGTCTCGACATAGATACCGACAATGTCGCAAACTTTCGATCGCTTAATAATAACAGAAAAAAACAACGTACATAACGTTGCTTGCGAGAAATGCAAGTCTCAACATCCAAGATGCTTTTCTCGCAAGCAACGTTATTGCAACCGATTTTTTCTGTTATTATTAAGCGATCGAAAGTTTGCGAAAGTGTCGGTATCTATGTCGAGACTGCCGGCCCAGTACTAACTGGGGTGTGGCCCCAGTTAGTACTGGGTAATACAGTACCCCTTTATAAGAATGGTTCTCAGACTTTCAGGCCACTGACTACCTGTAACGACTGTCAAAGATCTACAAATGACAGCTAGGACCTACGGCTTAACGTGTTTTCCGAGACGCTGAGGAAACTCGGTATATAATGGGTGGTCACCCTTCCAGGGATCTACCCAGGCGAGCGCGGCTTTACCTGAATATCGACCCGAGCGACTGTTATTATTTAGCCAGAAGCTCCTCATTTATAACTAGTCCCTCCAAAAGATACACTTCGCGAAAGACCTCTAAAAGTGAAAACATTACTGTATACAACAACTATTTACAAAACATCACTCTGCCAGGCCCTCAAGCGCTTAATGAGCATAATGTCATTACAATTCATATTTTACGTTCATCTTAGAGATGAGACGACAACACAATCCGTGACAATTAAATACATAGTAAGCACATAAAAATGCACCGAAATAACCGTTTTATTGGTAGTAAAACGGTTCCCAATATGGCAAGAAATATAGAATCGGCTAGATAAATATTGGACGCACTTATCTTGAGCTTTCTGGAAGTGATGACCACTTGCTATGTTTGTATGTTTGTTTACGTTAAATCTTGCAACTGAATTTTAAAACAGTTGTCTCCAAACGATTGAGATCAAATGCATACACGTTTAGTTTGGATGACAATGCATGGTTAGCTAAGTGACTTAATTCCAAATGTAATGTGGCGAACTCTCAATGATGGCGGACTAGTTATTTTTATTCCACCTCCATGATCATCATCATCTGCCTAGCCTTTTCCCAACTACGTTGGGGTCGGCTTCCAGTCTAACCGGATGCAGCTGAATACCAGTATTTTACATGGAGCGACTGCCTATCTGACCTCCACAACCCAGCTAGCACTGGGTAACACGATACCCTTTGGTAAGACTAGTTGTCAGATTTTCGAGCCACTGACTAACAGCAAAATTCTTCTATTCAGTATAGAGTCATTTGAATAGCGGTAAAACCAAAACTGAACAAAAAACTGAGGTTGATCTCCGTGCACAAAAATACCCCTTCTGTGCTACATCATTTGCCACGCTCTAGTCCCTGTGTAAGAGAACTTAGCTAACTACAAGAGTAAAATAGTCTTACTTTCAACATGTAAGAGCTCGCGTGTCGACCTACCACAATTACTTTGGTAAACGTTTGGTCTTCATTCTTCATATCACTAAAACGTTTGGCATGTCCAATGTCATCTTTTGTTTTTTCATTAATGTAAAATACCGTCGAAATAACTTTGGGTTAGGGTTCGTTTATTCGTCATCTTTTTTCACCATTTAGCCCTATCTGAATATTTAAAAAACTCGCGTGGAGAGGGTTCCGTACGTTAATTATCTAAGTTCCGTTTGTTTTAAATCTAACCAAAATTTGGAAAATTTCCTATGTTACTTTTAATACCATAGATTTCATATACTTACGTTTTTCTGTAATCTATAGGCAAAGAACATTTTTTGTATTGTTTTCAAAATTTTCGGCTCTGTAGGTTCGGAGTTAAGTGGGTCAATTTTCTCCTATTTTCTTAAATAACTTTTTTTTTCATTTTCTAATTTATCGCCCAAAAGCGGCCCCCGTGTTTAAAATTCATTAATTTACGTTACACTTCCGTCTTTGGGTAACCGACTTACATATGTACCGAATTTCAACTCAATCGGTCCAGTAGTTTCGGAGTAAATTGGCTGTGACAGACAGACATACACGCGAGTGAGTTTATTATTTTAATAATAAATTAAAAACTTTAATTAAATAAATCAAAGTAAAAAAAAAACTAAAACAAGTAGTAAATTAAAGTTTTAAAATTGAATATTATCCATTTGTAATTCATTTTGGAGGTGACTTTGAGGTATTTTTCCATCGAGAAATTGTTATGGAATCGTGTTTTCGAAACAAATAATACTTAGAAAGAGTCCTCAGCGATGTTATATAGGGTGACTGGTATTTAGTGACCGATACTTATACACGTGATTGTACTCATGATAACAAACAACTTTCCTAAAGAAACAATTTTTTTTAACTCATTCAATGTTATCACAATATTGTAGCCCTATACCGCACCTATTACACTCATATATCTGACCAATAAAAATAAATAATAAAATGACTATAAACTATTTCCCAATCACATTCCGTTTCTAAATCAAACCATTGATCTTTTAAAAAAGAAATGAATTAAATCATACTCTTAACCTCTACTCATTTTAATCTCAACATTTTTGGCCCGATGCCACAAAAATTTAAATTTAATTGAAGACAAGCCATCCGTCACTTTTATTCGCGATCATCTAGAATCATAGTGTGGAAGTTTATTTAGATAAGATGCTTATGCTATGCCGGAAGTTTCGTAAAAGTTTTGAAGATCTGCAGTATTCTGCCGTGCTAATTAGAAGTGCAGTAAAGAGGTTATTAGTAGTTTCGAGTAAATGGTGCCTAAACATTTTTACTTTTATTTGGCTTTTTTAGGTATGATTTTGAAGTTTTGCAAAAATGTTTTTATTACATGTATAGCTGAATATGCATTGTTTCGTAAGAACTAACCCTATTTTCTATAAGTTTAATACAACTATCTTAAAACAAAAAGAACTATTTATGCTTAGCAGGGTCTTCATGACTAAACCCAGTATTACAAGCTATAACAGCAGTAAGTTTGGAGTTACTGCGCTTTCTACTAGCAAATACAGATTACTGCGCTTATTTCATTTAATTCAATTATTATTATCACTTCGACTACAAATTAAAAACGCAGTGCAGTAGTGAGAAAAAGCTATTAAAAATAGTATTTAAGTATACAAAAGTACACTTATTTGGTTATATTTATCCTAACCATTTCCTAATTAAATATAACGACATGAATATTAAAAAATACGTTATTTGAAATGACAAATAATACTTTCTTAATCATACACAATTACTGCATTTTTTACTAGTGACATAATATTTTCTTAAAGCTATGCTTAGACTGACTACAAACCATAACTGCAGTAAAGAGTGACTTATAGCTTTTCAATTCGTGTACATACGTAAAAAAACCACAATAACTTGGTTATATCTATAATAATATCAAAAAGAGGTAAATGATACAACTATTTTATTAAAAAAATGTATTCCAATTAAATCTTAAAACAGAAAACATTAAATAAAATCTTTAAAGTCGTAAACTTTCCTTTCTTTTGTAAATATTGGTCGACTCTGTGATGAAAACTGTCAGCAGACATACATTTAAGTGTGCGAAAATCAAGTTGCTGTTAATTATGTTAACTAAGAAAGACAATATCACCCAATTTTTGTTTTGGGCTGAACAATTATCCATCCACAAAATAACGTGATCTTTGTCGCGTTTGTTATCTAAAATTATTCACTAAACATTATTATTTATCATTATTACTAACAAATCATAACATCAGCAAGTGTTCCTTACTGCGCTTCTTACTAGTGAAATAAATTATGTTCAATAAAATACTGGAAGGCAAAGAGCAGTAATGTGTCTTACTGCAGTTGTGCTTAGTAATTTACTTCTCAGCAAGAAACATACTGCAGTTTGGCTTACTAAAAGTCCCACTTCAGGGACAGCTATCAAAATAAGGATTAAATTACCATACAGAGCTCATTACGAGGATTCCGAATATATGAAAAACTCAATTTTCCAAAAATCCTTCCTTACTGCGTTTCTAATTAGCACGGCAGTATTGCGGATAGAAGATAATATCCGCGTTAAATGTGATGACTTATAAGATTAACTCTCGATTTCGAAAGGTCAAAATCAAATCAGTTACTAGTTGCCAATTGAATAGTTTTTTAACACCCGTATCTATAAACAAATCAAACTGATTACTTGAGTAAAAGTTATTTAAGATTTTTATTCTGTAGTGTAGTAATTGCTTGCAGTTAACTGTCAAAAGATAGAATTCTTAGCTTTGCGTTCTTTGACGGTTCTTTGTTTAAACGAATGTCTATTTCATAAAAATGTTTGCTTATGTAACTACTTAAACTCAACTAGTTACTTAAGCCTGACTATAGATACGGGTGTAAAAAAAAATCGTGGATTTTCTCCAGTTGTTTTCTCTGATCAGTACTTATTCATAGGGAAGAATGAGTCTCGGTATGAAACGAACGGTCACCTATCCACGCACTGACCCCAGCAGGCGTCTATCCTAACCTTCGATCGACCCTTGCCGCAGATATTAGTCAGCCACAAATCACTAATAGTCCGGTTTACAATATCTTTTTTAATTATGATAATTATGTCACCAGAACCATGTAATCCTGTTGCTAATTACCAATATTAATTGAGAATCTATCACCAATTAGTACTAACTAGCTAGTTTGGAACACTACACTGTAATATTCGCGTCTAGACGAATTTGCCCTTGATACGGTCATGTAGTTTTCAGCTTTTAGTGTAGCTGTAGAGGGCGCCACGAGGCGGATTGAAACTAAAATGAGACTTACCTGTACAGTCACAAACAAAAATATGTATACACTTTCCTAAATTCAAAAGCAATTTTCACGAGGAATAACGATTGTAACTTGGAGATAGGATTTTTTTCATA
The DNA here is from genome assembly GCA_950022335.1 of Eurois occulta. NCBI lineage: Eukaryota > Metazoa > Arthropoda > Insecta > Lepidoptera > Noctuidae > Eurois > Eurois occulta. The sequence goes on from OX465502.1 coordinate 2,401,345, forward strand.
AAAATATGAGTTCCAGAATACTATGTTTGTAACAACATGAAATTTTAATTAGAACTGGTGGAGAAAAACCCTTTCAAAAGTTGTTAAGTGGTTACATTGTGGTGCTCGTGACTGTACATGGGATTTTTGAGTAGCAGAAACTTTCGGCTGTTATTAAATAATAACAGCGGAAAGTTTCAGTCTTTAAGGTTAAGCCACGCTTGCCAAGGTCGGTCTGTAAATGGGTGACTGATGTAATGATGGTCCCCCATCACTTGAATATATTATCGAGTTTCCTCCGTGTTTCGGAAAACACGTTAAGCCTTTGGTTCTGGCTGATTTGTAGATCTTTGACAGTCTTTACAGGTAGTCAGTGGCCCGAAAGTCTGACAACCAGTCCTATTAACTACAATATTACCCAGTACAAACTGGGTTGTGGAGGTCAAACAGGCAGTCGCTCCATGTATAATACTGGTGACAGCTGCATCCGGTAAGACTGGAAGCTGTCCCCAATAAATTTGGGAAAAGGCAAATGATGAGGTAAGGTTCTGAAAACTCGAATGATAAGACTTTGATTATTGCACTATTGGAATTTCAGCGCTCAACGCTGAGCCTAGCCTTGAAAATTGAATAGTGTGTTAATATTTTGACGTTCATTTACGTCGCTTAATGTATTGAGAACGTGCATTAAAAATGTTTGAAAGACTTGACAGCACTGGCTGTATTTTGAACTGGCTCGCCACTTCTTCAATGTACAACTGTCTAAGTAAACTCAAAACATTTTTATTACATGGGACTAAAACATAACTGGTGAAATGTGGGTGTACTATTAGGTAAACCTCTGCCTAACCCTTCGGAGATTACAGGCGTGATGTTATGCTTCGAGTAAATAAATAAATTATACAGTTGTGCTTGCCTGTATTCAAACGAACTCATAAGCTTGAGGCCTGTAACACTGCCATACTGAGCCACCACTCTTCGTCAAAATATAGAGGAGTGTCAAAATGCCGCTAGAGAACGTTTTTGTGAAAAAGCGACTTCCGAAAAAACACAAAAAAATATCTAAAATAACTTAACTTTCGGAAGTCGGTAACTCTGTTTGTTTCATTGAATTTTTCAAAGTTTTTTATTTTTATTTTACCCCACAAATTCTTGTCATGAATAAATTTTACATTGTAACTAGAAATTATTAAGGACCATCATGCCAATATAAGCCAAGAAGAAAAAAAACCAAACTACTGAACTGATTTTGATGAAATTATTCTATGGGACCAATCGAGAACTATAACCTTACACATCAAAAAAATATTTGTTCAAATCGGTTCATAAATGACGGAGTTATGAGCAAACAAACAACAAAAAAAATACAAACGAATTCAGAACGTCCTTCTTTTTTTTCGAAGTCGGTTAAAAAACTAGAATAGAGTAGTACACACTGATTTTCTTCAAACTATCTATCTATGTGTATAAAATAGTAAACTGACTGACTGTTGATATATCAACACACAGCCCAAACCGCTGGTCCTAGAGATATGAAACTTGGAGGGTGTGTTCTTTGTGAAGAGTAAGTCTCCATTAAGAAAGGATTTTTGGGAATTCCACTCCTAAAGGGGTAAAATAGGGGATGGAAGTTTATATGAAAGTCCTTCAGTTTTGATGTTAGGACCTTCAAACTTTGTGTTTAGGCTGACGCTTAAAAAATAATTTATACGTGTCTTAGCGTTGTTGGAAATTCTACCCCTAAAGGGGTAAAATAGGCGATGGAAGTTTATATGAAAATCCGTCAGTTTTGAAGTTAGGTTCTTCAAATTTTGTGTTTAGGCTGACGCTTAAAAATTAATTTATACATGTCTTAGCGTTTTTGGAAATTCTACCCCTAAAGGGGTAAAATAGGGGATGGAAGTTTATCTGAAAGTCCATCGGTTTTGAAGTTAGGATCTTCAAATTTTGTGATTAGGCTGACGATTGAAAATTAATTTATACGTGTCTCAGCGTTTTTGATAATTCTACGCCCGAAGGGTTGAAAAGGGGGATGAAGATATATAACTACTTTTGTTCGGGTGGAATCTTGCAACTCAATTTTGAAGCAGATATCTTCAACCGATTGAGCTGAAATTTTGCACACACGTTTGGTTGTGGTTACAATACATTTTTATGACAGATATTCCTTAATTCTGCAGCCAGGATCGTCTCTTCAAGAGAGAACTCTTAAAAAAAAAACGATAACGATGATGGTAAATTTTGTATACGCGTTCAAGTTTGATAGATAAAGACGATTTCTATCATCCTCTCATCCTGCAACCAGGATCGTCTTCTCACGATTTAAATATAAGGTCACGGACACAAAGTCAGAGCAAACAAAGTGCAGTGTCAAACCACTGGGTTTGGGTTGTGTGTTGATATATCAACAGTCAGTCAGTCAGTTTACCATTTTATACATATAGATATAGAAGATGACTCCGTAATTCTCTGTTTTTCTTTTATATTTTTATTTTCAGGGCTGTAAGCTTTTTTGCCGACGTCATCACACAAAAACTTTCATCCCCTATTTTAACCCTCTTTAGAGTTTAATTTTTACAAACTTTGAATTTCGTATTTATTTATATCTAATCAAAAGCCTAAAAAATAAGATTCAAGTTTCTAGCTTTAAAAATGACGTAATTTCCATACAAACTTTCATCCCCTTTAACAACCACTTACAGCCCTTTTTTCGCATTAAAAAGTAGCCTGTGTCCTTTCTCAGGCTCTAGACTATCTCTGTACCTTTCATTTAAATCGGTTCAGTAGTTTGGGCGTGGTTGCATAACACACAGACAGAGTTACTTTCGCATTTATAATATTAAGTAAGGATATCTAATCAAAAGCTTAAAAAATAAGATTCATGCTTCTAGTCTATAATAAAATTCAAAGTCCTGACTCACTGACTGACTGATTATATCAACGCACAGCCCAAACCGCTCTGGTCCTTGAGACATGAAATTGGAGGGTGTGTTCTTTGTAAAGAGTACTCGTAAGTATCCACTAAGAATGGATTTTGGGAATTCCATCCCTAAATTAGTAAAAAAGGGGTGTGTTCTTTGTGAAGAGTAAGTATCCACTAAGAAAGGATTTTTGGGAATTCCACCCCTAAAGGGGTAAAAGAGGGGATGAAAGTTTACTGAAAGTCCATCAGTTTTGAAGTTAGGATCTTCAAATTTTGTGTTTAGGCTGAAGATTAAAAATGAATTATACGTGTCTCAGCGTTTTTGATAATTCTACCCCCGAAGGTTAAAAAAGGGAGTAAAGGTATGTAACTATGTTTGCTACCGTATCCTGGATTAGCCTATAGGTAACTTTTTAATCCCGGTAGTCCGTTCCCGTATTTATCGACATCCACGTGGGCGAAGCCGCGGGCAAAAGCTAGTTTGATATAAAGGGCACTGTGATGTCACTTTATATGGTCTAGACATGTTAAGTTACGTATTTCATACTATACATATTATGTACTGCTACTCAACATGGCTTGTTGACTACGGGGGGCAGTGTGAGACGCTGCGGGGAACTTAGATTGATCCATTGATCAATCTCGAATAAATGGCTTTTTAAAAGGCATGTAAAATCTTACACATGGAATAGAATATGGTTGAAGGAACGAGAAATAGTTCGCGTGAAAAATAATGGACACTTTTCATTAGGGTAAAATCACATAATCACATAGCACGGACGAACACATCGATGGCGTTAGTAGTGGATTTAGATATGTCCCTTAAAGTGCAGGTGGAGTTGCACAATGAGCAGGTCAGGAGGTGATCCATTGTTTGGGGAAAATCTATTTTATATTAAATTGGATTTTCCATTATTCGTTATTGAACTGTTCACCAGTTGATAAAATTAACATAGAATTGTGAAAATACATTATCTTCCAAATTGATTCCCGTCCGATGAACTTTCGTTAAGTAAGTAGGTACTTAGTATAATAAAAGTATCGATTAAGTTAAAAGCTTTCGCGTGGAGTGGATCATTCTATTCTTTGGTAGTGCGGTGCGGTATTTTTTAACGTTATTAGTGGTAAACAGAGGAAAATGTCATGAGTCATTTTAAATTGAGGAGCTCAAGGTTTAATAATGATCGCACGGGTCGATTTTCAAGGTTAAGCAGCACTTGTCGAGGTGGATTCGTGGATAGGTGACCATCGAGACTTCTCAGTGTCTCAGAAAGCACGTTATGCCATTGGAACCGGCTGTCAGTTGCAGATCTTTGACTTTACAGGTAGTCAGTGTCCCGAAGGTCTGACAATCCGTCTTATGAAGGGGTAGCGTATTACCCAGTACTAACTGGGTTGTGGAGGTCAGATCGGCAGTCGCTTCATGTAAAATAAAGGTATTCAGCTGCATCCGATTAAACTGGGAAAAGGCTAGGAATATTACAAATATGGATGACTGTAAGAGTAGGTGAACACCAAAGAAACGATGGATGGACTGTGTGAAGGTTAATATGGCTAGAAAGGAGGTGACTGTTAACATGACTTGTAGTAATAGTGAAGCAAGTATGGACGAAGAATGCATACTGCGCCGACCACAAATAAATTGTGACAGGAGTCGAAGGTGATGGTTGGCAAACAAACTGACGGTCTTTCGGGAAAAAGGAAACCCTGTAGAAGGGTTTCAACCATTTTTACACACCATCTGTAGCACAAAAGAAATCAATCTATACCAATATCTAAGGAGGCTCTCGTTAGGCAGCTGGATCAAGGGCTTGATTCAGAAAGCGGTACTTCTGGACACGGCTCGTATAGTTAGAAGGTTCCTCTCTCTGGAGCCCTGACCGCCGGTAGCTTGGACCCTGTTCCCGATACCGGTGGGCTACATATTATACGTATAAATAAAAATCCATTGACATAATTATGTTTAACGGTAATCATTTGAGAACAGCTCCACCGATTTAGCTTCAGTTTTTTTGTTGTGTTCGTATTGTCATTTGTCAAAATTTTGTTTCTTTTTTTTGTTTTCGCTAACCTCATTATCATTTTGTTCATTAGCACTCGTGCGTAGCCGAGCCGTGTCGCTAGTAGCTGCTCTAATAAATTATGCAGTCATTAAAGAATTACTACAGCATTAAGAACACCAAATTAATTCAAAATACATGAAACATAATTTATATTTTAAAATAACAAGATTCTAAAGTGTTATAATGTTGGGATTGAGAATAGATTCAAACGCAAGCTCGTATGAAATGATACTAACTCTATTATGGATAAACATTGATTATATAGGTTACATCAGTTGAACTATAATAGGTATATGCTTATACACTACATCTCCCTCCTTATGGAAAAATAAAATAAGACATTTATGGCTTTATTTTATTTTTAAACTTAATGCTAAATTAATAACAATTTCATTTGATATAGTTTCTTAACAATAACAATTGTTTCAAAGAATTTGACACAATTTGGTACTTAATTAATAATTGACATAAATGACTACTAATATATGTCTATACTAGATTACATTTGGTGTATACAATTTTGTACGGTTTTTGTGAACCGTATCGGGTTTGCCGTCTTTTAATATTTGTACATTTGGTGATTCATCTTTCAAAACAATATATGGACCTAAATAGATATTGGATAACTTGTTACCAGTTTCATTCCGAATTAAAATCATGTCGTCCTTTTTGTATGTAATGGGATTTGAATTTTTGTCGTATTTTTCCTTTCGCAATATTTTTGATTGAATCAAATTTTCACGAGCTTCTTTCAAAGATACCTGTAATCGATATTTTAGTTCTAATGGATAGCTGTCATGATTATACAGTGGTTCTATGGTTTTCGTTAGACTACTGGGTAAATTACATTTTTTGCCAAATACTAGTTCAAAAGGTGTATATTTGGTCTCGGAATGAACAGATGTATTGTAACTAAAACTCCAATAAGGAAGCCAACTGCTCCATGATTCCGGATGGTTATCTGTATGTATTCTTAAATACGCACCAAAATTTTTATGCGAATTTTCGAGTGAACCAATACTCTCGTGATGATAGGCTGTTGAATTAATTTTATTTATACAAAGTAGTTTACATACCTCTTTCATTGTAGCAGACATAAATTCAGCTCCTCTGTCGGTTGCTATTTCTTTGGGGATTCCATAACGTAGTACAAAGTTGCTTACGAAGGTTTTTGCGATTTCAGTACTGCTTTTGGTTACTAACGGATAAGCTTCTACATATTTGGTTAACTCACACTGAAGTGTTAATATATACGACGTGTTATGCATATCTTGGTCTAATGGACCTACTACATCTAGATATAGCTTTTCAAAAGCAGTGTGGGCTGTGGTTGATATTACCATTGGTTCTTTAATACGCACTGAGTGCTTTTGCTTTTGACACTTGTCACAACTCTTTATAAATTGTGTAACATCACGCTCCAGTCCTGCCCAAAAATAATACTTTTTTATATTATTGACCATTCGTCTGATACCTGCGTGGCCACTAGTAGGTAACAGATGAAAATCGTTGAGAATAACTCTTCTCTCGTCTTTATCTTCTATCCTTTCAACATCTTTTAATACACATAAACGGGGACCGGTCCAACTACTTATTGTTTTTATAGTTTGTGCTAGTTTTTCTATAAATATATTATTTAATTTATCCCTTATAATATACACTTCATTTATATTTATCTTTTTACAAAACTTTTCCAGTTCTCTCGCAAAAGCGTCTGGCGTCAGTTGCGATCGAGTAGCTGGTTGTATGTAAATAATCATTTGTTTTGGCACAAACATAAACGTTTCATTTTCCTCCTCTATCATCTGTTCTTTCCGTAATTTACGTAAAGTCTGATTACTTATAAATCTGAGCTCAATAGACATCTTTGGTTTACTATGAGTTTCCACAACGCTTGGTTGATCAGACCAGTCATCAGTAGAGACTATAGCATCCGAAGTGTCTTGTGTAGGAAGTAACCTTTTTTTCTGTGCTCGCGTCATCACATTCATCATGCTTTCATGCATATCTCGCAAATCATTAGATGTTATGACGACTCTAGACAATGCGTCTGCAGCTGCATTGTCCGAGCCTTTAACATACTCCACACTAAAATCATACTCTTCTAATGACAATCTTAATTTTAATAACCTACTGGATGGTTCTTTTATGTTAAATAAATATATTAATGGTTTGTGATCGGTCTTAATTTTAAATTTGCGACCGTAAAGGTATGGTCTGAAATGTTTTACAGCCCAAACAATTGCTAGCAGCTCTTTTTCAATTGTCGGGTAAAGTTTTTCCGCTTTATTTAAAGTTCTACTAGCGTATGCTACAGGTTTCCCATTTTGGTTAGCTAAAACAGCTCCTATCGCTAACCCAGATGCGTCTGTCTGAAGGACAAACTCATTTTCATTTGAAAAATCTGGGTACTGTAGTACTGGTGGTGAAATTAATTTTTGTTTTAATAAGTCAAATGCTTTTTGACATTTTTCTGTCCACTCGAATTGTATATTTTTCTTTGATAAATTGTTTAAAGGTTGTGTAATTGCAGCAAAATTCTTAATGAATTTCCTGTAATAATTAGCAAATGCGACAAATCGCTTGACCTCATCTGAATTACTTGGTTTTGGATAATTTTTTACAACTTCTAATTTTTGTGGGTCCGGTAAAACACCCTCTGACGATATAACATGGCCTAAATATAACATCTCCTTCCTCATAAAATTACATTTAACTGGATTCAATTTTAAATTTGTTTTTCGCAACCGTTCAAACACATCTAGTAAATTTTTAATTGCTGAATCTAAGCTTTTTCCATAAACAATCAAATCGTCTAAATATACAAGACATTTGTCATATGTTAGACCAGCCATGGCAATGTTCATCATTCTTGAAAACGAATTTGGGCTTGTTTTGAGTCCCATTGGCATTCTGGTCATTTGGTATTGTCCGGAATTAAATGCTGTATATTTGCGACTTTCTTTATCAAGGCTAACATTAAAAAAACCTTGGTATAGATCTAGATGGGTAAAATAAACGCATCCTGAAAGAGAGTCGAGTATGTCTGTAATATTCGGCAATGGGAACTTGTCATCTTTAATGCAATTGTTCAATTTTCTATAGTCAATGACCAAACGCCATTTCTTTTCTCCGGAAGCGTCCTGTTTCTTGGGTACTAACAACACCGGACTGGACCATTCACTTTTACTGGGCTCTATTATATTTTGTGACAACATGTCATTTATTTGCTTTTGAACCTCTGCTTTTTGAGAATGTGGCAATCTGTAGGGTTTTACGTAAACGGTGTCAGCATTTTCTTTCAGTCTAATTTTATGATTGTATATAGGTGTAGTGGTCAAGGTGTCACCTGGTAAATAAAAAATATCCGCATATTTAGCACATAATTTTTGTATAGAAATCTGTTCTTCTGAATTTAAATGTTTTAAGTTTAGCTGAGATAACAATGACTTTACGCGATCCGCGTTGCGTAAACAACTATCAAATGTACACATATTATATTCACTTAGCTTATGTATTGCTGGTTTAATTTCATTCAATGTTAGTGAATTTTCTGTTGTATTTAATATTTTGATTGGGATCTTGCCATTAACTGGTGACCCTATACTACTAGCCATAAAGACACCTTCGCATAGCTCTGTCGCACAGACTACGCACTCTTCATTTACATTTGTTTCTATATAATGTATTGATTCCGACCTCGACGGTATGTTAAAAGTTTGTTTTTCCTGACAACTTAAATTTAAAAGTATCCTAACATTTGTTGAAGTGTTTAGTTGTAATTGTTTATGTTCTAAATTGATGCTTGATCTATACTTGTTTAAAAAGTCGTATCCAATTATGCCATCTGCCTTACATGGTAAGGAATTAAAAACATAAAACTTGTGACTAAAATAGTGTCCCTGTGTCTCTAACTGTAAATAAACGAATCCAATTGCTTCGACTTTGCCCCCAATACCATTTATTGAAGTTCTCCATTTGTGTATTGGAATGTTTTGTTTTATAATCCCATTATAGCCAATGGCTGAAATCGATGCTCCAGTGTCAATTAACCATGAATATTGTGAACCATTTAAGGATAGCCTAGCAACTAATGAATTATCATAAGAAAAAATGTATTTACTTTTAGTCTCGAAAAAATTGTAAAACGTTTTCCTTGGGAACGTCATCATCTTTATTCGTCGTCATCACCCGTTGGTTCCGGTGTTTCTGTGAACTTCTATTATTATAGTAACTATTATTAGACTGACCTCGATGTCCACGTCCTGAAGGATTCCCTCGGAAGCTTTCCTGTCTGCCCCGCACAGCTCCGCGCTGGTGATTGTATCCTCCAACTCCTCGTCTGTTGCTGCCGCGTGGATGGCTGCTATTATGATAATACCTACCTCTCGTTGCTGAATAGTGACTTCTATGATTGCCCCTATAATTATTGTAATGTCCGTTTGACCTTCTCATCGACATAATATTTGATGAAGTGTTATCTGATGATGAAGTTTCTTCATCTATCGCTGCCTGTATGGCATCACTTAGGGAGTCATAATTTCTGGCAGCTATTATTGTGCTCAACCTACGGTTTCGCAATCCGTCGGCAAAGCGTTTTATTGCAAGCTTTTCATTTACGCGTTTCAATGAATCATAGCTTTCCTCATGTCCTTCGGACTGCGAAATCGTGAGGTCAACAAATAAACTCGATAGTTCTTGGCCGTAGTCCGTTACAGTTTTTTCGTTTTGCTTAATTGACTGTAATTTGCTAGATATAGCCGTGAATGATTTTTTGGGTAACAAATGTATCTTCATATCCTTTAATAAATCGGAAACGTTTCTATATTTTTTATCTAGTCTTAATTTAGCGAACTGCGATAATCGACTTTTTAGTACAAACTCCATTAACTCATTCTTCGATGCGTCCTCTAAAACTGAATCGTAATATTCGATACCATCGATTAATTGTTTTGTAACTAACTCAGTATCATTCATTACTGGTAATAAGCTCAGCGCTATTTTTAAATCGAACTTAGACATCGTGGCAGAAGCTATTGGCTCGCTTTTACACAAATTAGTAACTTCTAAGTACAAATTATAAAACTTAGCTCCACATTTATGTATATCTTCAATTTCTGATACACTTTTAAATTTCTTTATTCTTTTTATTTCTTCTATATAATTATTGTATTGTTCATACAAAATACTAGCCTCATTTAGCTTTTTACTTCATATATTTTCTTGCCTCCTACTGGAGCCAATTTTAATTAAATATGTTCGTATTTTCAATAAATCACTATGCAATTCCTTAATGAAGTCTGCCATAAAATTAATATTGCTACTGATTAATCTTACATACAAGTTATTTAATACTTATTACATTCCAATATTACTGCATACTATTTACTTAAAAATAAAGTCTAAAGTTCATTTTACGCGTGTTCGTGCTTCACTGCCGCCGTTCTATGATTTTCGATTACGCACTTTTAACATAATATGTATTACGATTACGCACTTTTTTAATTTATTCCGATTATGAAACGCACTTTCACTGTACAATGCACTTTTTTTTTTTTTATTCTTGGCGTGTTTTCGCGGCTTCTCCCGGCTGCGTCCCTTTACGCGATTTCTCCCGGCTGCGTCCCTTTACGCTGACCACGAAGTATACTCGCATATCTTCTCAAGACCAGGTCGTTCACGTTTCTCTCCACCAATTTTGCGTGACATCGCCGGTACATTTTATACACCATAAAAATGCCTCCTACACCCAGGAGCAGTGCAATAACTAGTAGAATTATGTTGGTGGTACTTGCATGATACAAAAGTTGTTCCGTTTTTGCTGAATTTTGGCCATTACCGGCTGCTGTTTGCGCGATCACTACCTCTTCTTTCGTGTTACTTTGCGTGGTGCCCATTTTTGATTTTTTCTGTACCGCAACGAAGATATTGTGCCAACGAACACGACGGATCACTATTTTGCCTCTTTGAATTCTTCATTTTGTACGAAAGTTTATTAATCACTAGCCATATAAAGTCATGGTATCAAATTCGCACGCGCGAGGCTGACCGCTCTGGCAGGGTCGCCATATAATGTTGGGATTGAGAATAGATTCAAACGCAAGCTCGTATGAAATGATACTAACTCTATTATGGATAAACATTGATTATATAGGTTACATCAGTTGAACTATAATAGGTATATGCTTATACACTACAGTGTTCTACGTGGTTCAATTGCAGGAATGCATTATTATTAATAATTCTATTAATAATATGCACTTCATCTCGATGCATTATGTACTTGAAGGTATTAAATCTTTGAAATGGAATTCAGAATCGTCCGTAATTCATTTTGAACCTCCGTATGATTTTGTGTGTTTTTAAGGTTCCGTACCCAAAGGGTAAAACGGGACCCTATTACTAAGACTCCGCTGTCTGCCTATCACTCCGTCAGTAACCAGGCTGTATCTCATGAACCGTGATAGTTAGACAGTTGAAATTTTCACAGATGATGTATTTCTGTTGCCGCTATAACAAAAAATACTAAAAAACAGAATAAAAAAAAAATATTTAAGTGGGGCTCCCATACAACAGACATGATTTTTTTACCGTTTTTATAGATAATGGTACGGAACCCATCGTGCGCGAGTCCAACTCACACTTATAGCCTGATGGGGCTGCGTTTGACCTGATTTTCGCTTCCAGGAAAACTATCGATGAGGTCTGCGATGGAACGAGTGTGCGCAGAAGCTGCCTCACTCTACACGGACGCTCACAGAGAGTTCCATGTAGCATCGGTTTAGTTTATTTCTCAAACGTACATACATAGTTCACTTAAATATAAGAAATAGTACAAAAGTTTCTTTATTAGTCCATAGTACATGTACGGTAAGATAAGGTAAGTAAGTATAGAATTTTTGTTAAATATTTTAAGGGGGAACGCCAGGGTAAGCCGGGATATTGAACTATTTCATGATATAGTCATTCAATGGGATTAAATTAACTGAGAGGGTTGTATTGATGACCATAATGATTATTACTCTGTAAAGTCATACTTGTTACGGCCGATATAAACATATAACCCGATAAATTGCAAAAAAAATGAGAAATTTGAATTTCGCGGGCTACCCTGACGCTGTCACCTTTTTGAGTTAAATAGTACGAGTATTTAGCACAACTTTTTCTATCATACATCTCAATCAACCGTCAATACCCTCTTTCTTGCCATATAACTTTTATTTTATTCTTCAAAACTCATTAAGCCATTCCGAAAGTCTGATCATAAAAGCAACTTTTAGGTCACCGATGAATAATGCCTAGGTCACCCAAAAACGATCTCTCTCGATGTAAATGAACTATGAAAGCACCCACCCATAATGAAATGGATATCATAAGAACATGGGTTCCCATAATATTATCTTCGTCACCCTCATTTGTATGGAACCCGTGCTTTTCATAGAAAATATACTGGTATTTTTAGGAATTTTTATATTAACATTTGGAATGATTTGGCTATTTCTAAGCGGGTTTTAGGATGCGTTCAAATGAACGGGCGAAGATTGTTGAAACGTGAATTGTATCAAATATCGTCCAAAACAGATGGTAACTGAGTCTACGACCCATAATTATTGAAGAAGATCAATCGATTTTATCATCCGCCTAGCCTGTTCCCAACTATGGATCGGGTTCCAGTCTAATCAGATGCAGGTGAATACCAGTATTTTACATGGAGCCACTGCCTATTTGACCTCCAGAACCCAGTCAGTACTGGGTAATACGATACCCCTTGGTAAGACTGGGTGTCAGACTTTCGGGCCACTGAATACTGGTAACGACTGTCTAAGATCTACAAATGACAGATGGGACGGCTTAACGTGCTTTCCGAGGCACCATCACCCATCCACAGACCAATCTAGGCAAGCGGCTTAACCTGAAGAGCGTTCATGAATGTTCTATGGCAATGTATACTTAACATAAATGTTGATCGATGGAGAGGGAGAGGACGACGAACGACAAGACGGGTTTTCTGAGGAATGGTTATGAAAGGTTTGAGTATAGCGTGACGGTTGACAAGGGGAATGGAAGAAAAAACGCGTTACGCCGACCGTAAGTACTAATTTCTCCAAATGATTTTAAACTATAAAATATTGACGGTTAAGTTCAAAATCGGATGAGAAAATTCAACAGTTTGTAGTAACTTGATGCGCTGGCGACTGTACCATGGAATAAGGGCAGGATGATGATGATTATGGTCTATTGCCTATGTCTATTGATATGCTTATTGTTATATCTATTAAATTTATCCCAATTATTATTTTTATTTTTTCTGTTATATTATTATTTATAATTACTTATTGTTTTTTTTTTATTATTTGTTTGTATTTATTTTGTTGTTTTTTTATTATTACTTATTATTTTTTCTTTCTTTCTTTCTTTAAATTTTAATGCTTCTTTGTAACTGTGACATTCTAGCAACGTTATGGTGCATTAATTTTTCCCAAGTCAAATCGTGTGAAATCGCTTTGTTTATAACCATGACTAAAGTAGAACAAAACGTATCGATTTTGAGCATTTGATCGTATCAACTAATCAGTTTTAGTTTTATTTAATGTGACGGATAGAAAATTTAAAGGAATCTTACCAAAATTGTCTCGCAAAATAAAATGGCTGGTTAAATCATGGTTTAATTTTATTTGTTTATTGGTTACATATCGCGAGAAAAAGAGTGAAATCGACACTCTCAAGGGTATCAAAATTTATAGGGTACTTCCCGTTGACCTAGAATCATGAATTTTGGCAAGTAGCAATGTCTTACAGCAAATGTAAAGGAAAAAGACCGTACATATGTAGTTTACTAACAAAATACCTACAAGTTTATACGGAACCCTCAAACTCAAACTCAAAGCATTTATTTCAATTAGACCATTACGGCATTTTTTAATGTCAAAAAAAAAACACAAAGAAGCGAAGCTACAGTCCCAGTCACAAGGCATAATAAATTGAGAAAGTACTGCAGTTGCACATTCCAAAGCGTAGATCTCTATGGAGAAGAATGGGCAATAAACTCCATGGACACTCTTTTAAATCAAAAATATTGTTACAAAATCTTGGTTACATCATTTATGTTGAAATTATACATATATGTGAGAACAATGTAGAAAAACGTGCAAAGTAAGAGCGTCCAGAGTAAAAGATAAAATCAACAATTTAAAAATAAAGTAATTAAAATAAACCGTGGCAGTTAAGAGATGATCAGTCCCAACTGACAGCGCCCGTCCACGAACATGGCGCATGTATCAGCCCCATTCAGCTCAACCATATTGAAGGGAACTAAATGACCCGACACACCCGCCACCATCAGCGAGACATTTGAGTCCTCGGTGCGCGAGTCCGACTCGCACTTATCCGGTTTTTAACCGACTTTAAAAAGGAGGAGGTTATCAATTCGGATGTTTGTATTTTTTTTTTTTTATGTATGTTCGGGCATAACTCCGTCATATATGGACGGATCTGCAAAATTCTTTTTTTGTTCGAAAGGGGTTTGTTACGAAGTGGTCCCATTTAAATTTGGTGAAGATCTGATGCTGATCTTCGGAGATATACAATGGAACTCTTCAATAATAGACAGCAAATCTGCCGTGATTGGTGCCATGAAATGTATTGTTAACAATGTAAAAATAAAAAAACTTTTTGCAAAAAATAAAACCGACTTCAAAAACACAAAAAAAAACCGCAGGTCGTGTGGTCGTCGGTGAAGTCACCGACTTCTGAAGCTAAAATTATTTTTCACTTTTTTTTTGTGTTTTTGAAGTCGGTTTTATTTTTTGCAAAAAGTTTTTTTTTAATGTTAACCTTTTAAATGCCAGAGCATAAACGGACGCGCGTGCCCTCAATTTCACCTACCATTTTGTCACATATTTGTGTCGTTTGGCGTACAGGGCGCGCGCTTGTTTGTCAAGGCCCTCAAATTAGCCAAGCCAACCATACTTCTGGTAATTTGTTATTTTAAAACTGAAAACGTTTAACTTTAAAAAACCGACTCAATTTAACAGAATTTTATTTCAGTAAACATAACTATGCTGAATGTTTTCTCGCGATTCTACTTGCGTACATTCGAATATATATTTATGATCTGTATCACTACGTGAATCATCGTTGCGAGGTAAACAGAACTCTTGGTGACGCCAATGCTTTAGACAGGGAGTAGGTATTTCCCGCAGACGAAAGATAACATGACGGCTTTTCCTCAAAGGGTTTTAACGGAATGATTACACGCTCGTTGGCCAGTTATTGGCAATAAGAGTTATTATTCTAGACTGATACCACTATCATAACTTGTCCGACCTGGGAATCGAACCAGCAGTATTTTTGTCCATTGACTACTCTTTATTATGTAAGTAGTAATTTCTAAATTTTAAATTCAAACACTGTTTTAAGCTTTGTGAGGTTAATATCTAAACTTGTGCTGCCACTTACGGGATATCAAAAAAAAATATAAAAGCAAATCAAAGAGCATTACCTCTCCTCTATACAGTGATATTCTGTATTTATATGTATGTATATGTATACCTAGTATAGGAAAATATTTACAATACTAGTATTTTCTTTTTTTATATTTATATGTATGTTTTTTATAGATATATTTTTGTTTTAAGTTAAGTTAATTTTCCTTGTTTTGTCTTTTCTACACACTGTGTCTACATTTCTAATCCATCTTTCTCTCGCAGGTCTGCAGGAAGAAATTTCTTATGAAATAAGCAGTACCTATGTGCTCTTCTATGTTAATGTAGGGATCCCTTCTTTTCGCATAATGTTCTTTGTCCTAATATACTTCGGCATAACGATTTTGGCACAATTTTTTTTGGCATAATAATACTTCGGCATAATTTTTTTTGGCATACATTTTATGTTGGCATAATTATCTTAAAAACTAATTTGTTTTGGCATAAATTTGATTCGCATAACGTTAGTAGGCCTAATGACTATTAGCATAATAATATTTAGGCATACAAAATATTGTTGGTTAAAAATTTAATATGCTGTGCAACAAAAGTTAGTGACAGAACCGAATTGCGGCAAAACCGACTCCACGTAGTCTTGTTTGTCCTACCCCTAGAGTGTAATTTAAAATCGCGTAGGCGCGTAGGGGCGAGGCGGCCCGCGGGCTGAGGAGCAGGTGGCTGCGAGCGAGCCGGTGGTGAGCGAAAGCCGTCTGCGACGATTAACACGCGTGGGGCCGCCGGAGGCCCGCAGCGCCGGAGCCGTGACAGAAACCCTGCCTGCTGCATGTTGCATGCTCGTTTGAATGCTGCATGCTGCATGCTTGCTTGTTTGCTGCATGCTTGCTTGCATGCTTGCTTGCATGCTTGCTTGCATGCTGTATGCTTGCTTGCATGCTGTATGCTTGCTTGCTTCATGCTTCCTACAGCGAAAAAAAAAACCCACAAAATTGTTCAATACGGTATATTATATTAATATGTTATTTATTACCTGATTCAGGAGATATGGCTTTTTTCCAACCGTCGAAATAAATTGGATCGCCCTAGCTTTTTTGCCCGAAGAGGATAATTATCCTCTTCGGGCAAAAAAGCTAGGGCGTATAAAAATGTTATGCTTTAGAACTTTATGCTTAATAAATTCATGCTTTAGAATATTATGCTTCATCATTATTATGGTTAGAGAAATTATGCTTAAAAAATTATGCGTAAGCTGTTATGCGTAATTATATTATGCGAAAATATAATTATGCCAAACAAAATTATGCTAAGTTATATTAGGTCTTAACATTTTATGCAAATGGATAGTGAACCGTTAATGTATTGTCCTGTTAAGTTCTGTGTGTACATAAATAACTAAATATCGCGGGTCTCAAACCATAGGGGCGTATCCACAAAACCCCTACTTTTCAGGAGAGATAAAAAACTTAATAACTTTTCTTGTGATTGAGCCAGCTTGTTGTGTTTTTGCATGTAGCTATATATTTACACTACAGTTATTATGGAATGCTTGATTTTAAGGTATTCCCTCTATGACACTAGTTTTTAGCTTATACTATAAGCTAAAAACTAGTGTCATAGAGGGAATACCTTAAAATCAAGCATTCCATAATAACTGTAGTGTAAATTACGTCTATGTGCCATGACGAATATATGGTAAAACTCCGTGAAAATTCCCCCAAAAATGCATGGAATTTATGGACGTAAAACCCTTCTCCTTAAATGATTAATATTTAAGCGTATATTTATTTTTACCTTGTTGGTGACTCAAAATATTGCAATTTAGGAATGAGAACCCATCAAAATTAACGTTATTTGCGCGATTTTTAAAATTCATACGCTTGTATGGCTTGTCATTTATATTGAGAGGTGGTTGAATTCAAAGTAGAGGTATACACCAGTTTTGTTCTACAATCTATACAAAAAAACCAAATGGTATTCTCTAAAATGTTTTCTGTGTGAAAAGAAAAATAAGTATAATAAAAATAAATTTATTCATAAATCTGAACATAATTATTTGAAACTTATTTTAGGCTTTTACACAGAAAAATAAAATTTTATAATGAATAATCGATCTTTTTAAAAGAATCAGTCATAAAAACCAAGGAAAATAAATTCTCTAAAACAATAAAAACAAAATAAAAGATATAAAAAAATAAGAGCAGAGGAAACATTGCACAAGTGATGTATAAAGCGTGTATTAGAAAGCACATCTTTCTGATACATGCTGTAGATATTTAAGCTTTCCTTAACTACTTTTTGTTCCTAGGTCGACGTCGTATTTAGGATGCTATTGTTGCAGCAAGGGTTAAGTCGTGCGATTGGCGGCGGCGACCTCTCGCGCCCGGCCCTGGTTCAAGCCATGGTCCGGGGCGAGAGGGAATGGGAAGCCGTCGCCTCCTTCTGCGAAGCAGTCATGCTAGCGAAGGAGGCGGCGGAACGTGAGAGGGAGAGAACCTCCTCACGTCCCAGCCGCCGCGGGAGAAGCACCGGGCGTCGGGGGCCACGCCGTGATGGCTCTCGGCCACCGTAGGCGCGGGCCTGTGGACGGCGAGTAATGGGCTAGCTCGCCGTCCGTCCGTCGTATGACGACGGGCAGGCCGTGTCGACGGCGCGTTCGTGTTCCACGCGCGCCTCAAAGAGATGTCAGCAAACGGGAGGGGCCCGCAAGGGCCGGTGCCTGCCAGGGCTGCGGGACTGTTCGAAAGAGATACCGCGGCCCTGGAACATAAAGGGCCAATGAAGGAACATGGGTGTTTTTTAGTCAGTAAGAGTCTGACACTCCCTTCCGCTCCGCCCAGAGCGGGAGGAGTCATTTGATGATTTCTCACACCCCAAAAAAAAAAAAAAAAGGGTTAAGTCGTAGGGCACGCCACAATAGTGGTAGTAAGTCCCCTCTTTGAGGAGTGGCTAGAGAGGCGCCACGGCGCCCTCACCTTCCGCCTGACGCAGGTCCTTACCGGACACGGTTGTTTCGGGAGGTACCTGCACCGAATCGGGCGGGAGGAAACGCCCGGGTGTTATAACTGCGAGGATCGCCCGGAGGACACGGTGTGCGTGGAGGTTTGCTCCGCTTAGGCGGAGCACCGCCGTGTCCTCGTAGCGGCGATTGGCGGCGGTGACCTCTCGCGTTCAGCCCTGGTTCAAGCCATGGTTCGGGGCGAGAGGAAATGGGAAGCCGTCACCTGCTTCTGCAAAGCAGTCATGATAGCGAAGGAGGTGGCGGAACGTGAGAGGGAGATAACCTCACGTCCCAGCCACCGCGGGAGAAGCACCGGACGTCGGGGGCCACGTCGTGGCTCTCGGCCAAAGATATGTCAACAGCATGAGGGGCCCACAAGGGCCGATGCCTGCCAGGGCTGCGGGACTGTTCGAAAGAGATACCGCGGCCCTGGAACATAAAGGGCAAAAGAAGGAACATGGATGGGTTTTAGTCAGTAAAAGTCTGTCACTCCCTTCCGCTCCGCCCAGAGCGGGAGGAGTCATTTGATGATTTCCCATCCCAAAAACAATAAAAAAAAAAAATGGTTAAGTCGTTGTCGTCATTTGTAGCTCCTGTCTCTGAATTTTCGTTTTCTACTACAGGCAAATTTTCGTAACAGCTGTGGTAATTTAAGGCTTTGGAATAGTTCCATCCTTGGTAGCCATGAGGTCTTAATATTTAACTTGTTTTAGTGGAAGTGGTTCTGAGTACAGATTTGTATCCATAGAAGAGGAAATGTCCGACCGCGTTACTTTTCTGGTAAACCTTAACTCCTTAAATTCTTCCAGTAATCGAACTTGAAGAAAAGCGAATTGGGAACATCTTTCTTCACCTGTATCCATCTGACGTTAGCCTATTTTAAAATCGTTCCATCCGTGGCTTTTATTGTGTTACCATCTCAAAGTCTTTCAATTTTGAATGGTCTAACACCTCAACAATGTATGGATTGTCTTTCCGTGCCAATCGTATCACATTTAGCCAGTCTTCGGGAATATAGATTTTGGCGTATTCTGAAGCCCGGTCTATTGTCGAATGCATGTTGTCACATTTTATGTGGGTGTGACCTGGTTCGAGAAACTTGTAGTCAATAATTTTTACATTATTTTCTGGGGACATCATTACATAATATCTTAGCATTGTAGCAACCAATGAATTTCGATTTTGTTCTGGGCAGTAATCAGAATAAAGAATCAGGTGTTCCACACCATTATTGATAAACACACTATCACTGTTTAGTACTAAACGCAGGATATTGTCTCTACGCTTCATTATTCACAGTAAAGGTATTTCACGCATTAAAATTACATCCACTCGCTATGGCAGCTCACTGCAGAATGACTGTGTTTCCGTGTTGTTGACATGACGATACGTCCGCGTAATGACGAAATCTTGAGACAGCAATACTAAAATATGTAGACGTATGTGCATACGTCCGCAGTGATGACTAAATATCCCCAGGATCATGTTGACATTGATGGTCGTATGCGCATACGTCTATATGGCTCGACACAATGATTTCAGGGTAAAATAAAACAAACAGTCGTATGTGCATACGTCTATATGGCCCGACTGGATTTCCTAGGATCATAATAAAATTGAAATTCGTAAGTGCATACGTCTCTAGGGCACGTCAAAACGGCCTCAATAAGCAATAATATTGCTCTTACGTCTATTATACGGCTATATGGCCTAAAAATAATTGTAGACTGTCTAGCTTACGGCAAATAATATTTTGCAATTTATACAAAAAGTTATTGGTATTAAATTATAAGAAAAATTTAGGTTATGTATTGCTCATAGTAGAATCCAATTGCATTAAAAACGAAAAATCGCATTTTTGCATATACGCCCCTATGGTTTGAGACCCGCGATATCTTCCGTGATTATCCAAGGAAACACCATTTAGCAAGCACCATGATCGCAGGATGACACCCCGCGATCGTCCCGGCATCGTCGTGCAACAGCGTCGAAATATCGGGAGCTCAGAATAATGGATAATCACGGCAGATATCCCGTAAGTGACAGTATAAGTTTAGTAATTTATTGACCGGATTTCATTATAAATCGACGTCAAAATCTAAGCCAGAGTATGAGTAGGCAATGTATAGGTATAGCTGTGGGGCTACCTTTGTTCCACATTGACACAGTAGACACAGATTGACAAAAGAAGTATATCCCACCGATCATCCTCTGCCTAGCCTTTTCCCAACTATGTTGGGCTCGTCTTCTAGTCTAACCAGAAGCAGCTGAATACCCCTATTTTACATGGAGCGACGGCCTATCTGACCTTCACAACATAGTTAGTACTAGGTAATACGATACCCTTTGGTAAGACTGGTTGTCAGACTTTCGGGCCACTGACTACCTGTGACTGTCAGATTTACAAAGGACAGCCGGGACCAACGGCTTAACGTACTTTCCGAAGCACGGAGGAAACTCGGTATTGTAATGGATGGTCACCCATCCACGGACCGACCTAGGCAAGCACGACTTGATCTTGAAGATCGACCCGTACGGCTTTTATTAGGTACTTACCGACGAGCTCCTCCCACTGATCTCAAACTTTATTCAAAGTGCCCATGCCCTTACGCACTGCGAGTCACAAGCTTCGAAACTAAAATATTCATAAATTTTCTCTCTAATAATATTGAACCATAACCAGTGCTCCAGTTCAAAGCGGATACCCATCCATTTCTCAACCTCGGCGCACGTGGCTCATCTATAATTGTTTAATTACTGCCCGGTACGCACGTGGCGTGCGTGTGAGAGCAGCGGTGGCCCAGTGGTGGCGGCCCCGACTTACGAATAGTAAGTTGTGGGTTCGAACCCAGGCAGGAACATTACTTTTTGTAATTTATTTCATTACCACTGCTCTCAAAACGGTGAAGGAAAACATCGTGAGGAAACCGGCACGTCCTAGAACCAAAAATTCGAAGACATGTGACATCTACCAACCCGTACTGGGCCGGCGGCGGCGTGGTGGATTATAGCCCCTTCCCTCTCTTAGAGAGGAGGACGTGTGTCCCAGCAGTGGGAACATTTAGGCTGATTATGCTTATGCATGCACGTGGCGTGGCACATTCTTGCGCAGATGTTCTTCACTTACCCATACAAGTATAGACACATGTATTTTTGTGTATGCTCGGTAGAAAATATGTTTTGTAAACACGCAACATGTTTGAGAAATAATTTAACAGGTGTTAAGTGATTATTTTTAGATTGTCAAAAACTAGTTCACTGTATTTTGGCAAGTAGGTAAACACAATTCCAGGAGAACCAATAAAATAATGTTTTTAGTGACACACTTACAAACATGATTTCGTCAATTATTTCTTAAGAACATGTATGTATGCATGGTGTGTTCATTTGTGTATTTTTTATTATATTTTTTTTGTACTCTAAAATAATGCTGTCTTATTTGACCCAAAGGTTGACTGGTAGTGAATGCCTTGTGGCTTTAAGTCCACCTATGTACCACTCTTGTACATCATCATCTGCCTAGCCTTTTCCCAACTATGTTGGGGTCAGCTGCCAGTCTAACCTACATGAAGCGACTGCCTATCTGACCTCCACAACCCAGCTAGCACTGGGTAACACGATATCCTTTGGTAAGACTGGTTGTCAGACTTTCAAGCCACTGACTACCTTAACGACTGTCAAAGATTTACAAATGACAGCCGGCGGGACCAACGGTTTAACGTGCTTTCCGAGGCACGGAGGAAACTCGGCATGTAACGGACCAACCTAGGCAAGCGCGGCTTAACCTAAAGATTGACGAGCGGCTGTTATTATGTACCACTCTTGTACATGAAGTTTAAATGAACAAATAAATAAACATGCTTTCTAACACTAGAAAATGAGACAGTGGGTTGTCATAGATATATTCATCATTCATTATCTTTCTACGCTGAGCTGGGTCGATACACAATCATCACAAATTAGATAGATTACGGACTACTTCGTTGGTCTATTGGTCGCAAACGCATCTGTTGAACATGAGGTCCTGGGTTCGATCCTCAGGTCGGGCAAAGAGTAATTCGCCCCGCATCCGCACACACGTAGGGACAGAACCCCGATTTAGGACGACCAGGCCTGACTCTAGAGCCCAATCCTCCACCATCCTTCCCCGCGTGTATGTGTGTAACGAGAACCCCAAGCCAAGTTCTTGCCATTGAGCATGAGGTCCTGGGTTCGATTTCCGGGTCGGGCAAAGTGCTATTGGGTTTTTCCATCAGGAATTTCTCAGTAACATCCACTGAGTCTGGATTTGAGCCCGGTTGATGGTAATAGGCTCGTCCCTATTACAAAACACTTGAACATAACCAGCGAAATGTGGTTACTAGTAGGCACACCTCTGCCTAACCCTGGATTACAGGCGTAATGATATGTAATACTTCATGACGCTATGTCAGTCTTTAAACCTTGATAATTTTCTGGAAATGAAACCCGATAAAATTCATTCACGGATTAAAAGGTCACAGGAACCGGAGGATCGATGGATTCATGATTATTTCCTAGTACAAGCGTCCTACCTACGATTACTAGCGACAGTACAGCAGGGATTAAATCTATCCACTTAATTTACCTACCTTCCTGTACGTTACTTTTTGATATTTGGCACACGAATACACCATGACCTAAGACCATGGGATACTTTTCATCCCGTAAGTGCCTTCTCGTAGGATAATTTCCGATATCCATTATGATAATATGAGCTCTTTTTCGTCTTCAGGGACGCTAACTTAACAACAACAATGAATATTTTGGCTACATACCCCTAATATATAATCTTTAGTAAGGTCAAGTGCTTCCCTAAACCACTTTAGGGTCTTCGGGTAATTGGGTTAGCTCAATGACGGTTAAAACATTAGGAGAGGTTAATTATGTAAGGAATATCCATTACTTACATAGGTCTCGAGTTCGAACCCAAGACCTAACCTTTGATTTTTGGGATTCATGTGCCTATTGTATAATTATCACTTGCTTCGGTGATGGAAAACATCGTGAGGAAACCAGCATGCCTGAGAGATTTTTCTCGACGGCATTTAAAGCCAAGTCAGAGGCCCATAGGTGGCATAAAAACTCTGACGCCAGGTTAGGCACTAACCACACGATACAGAAAGCTATGGCCCGGCGCTCATTATCGGCATCGGCAGGAAAAGGGATTCTTCGGCATTCCTACATGCAAGCACACTGTCGGAAACTATGTCTTGGCATGCTGCAACGTTCTTAGGGATGACGAGGCGTCCTCAAGCATGCCGCACTCGCACCGCAGTGCAAACTACCCCCGAGTGTTGCCTCGGCGCCGGCGGCGCGGCGGGTGACGGCGTACCGAAGGATCCCGAATTATCCCGAAGCAGCCTCAAAGCTGCCGATGCAGTAGCCTCAAGCATACCGAAGCGATATTTTTGTTACTACGATCATATATCATGGAAATTTCTACTTTATTGCCATGAAGTTAATGTATAATGCTTTTTATCACCTAAAATCCTCAGCCGTGCCGATGCCGATAGTCGGCGCCGGGCCTAAGTAGTAAGCAATACTATAAAGAAAGTGAGTTTGTATGTAGCGAAACCACTGATCTGATTCCGAAAACTCTTTCACTATTAGGAAGCTATATTATTCCTGAGTATCATAGTATATATTGACAAAAAAAAAACAGCATGTTCCTGTGGGATTATATACGACTATAGCGCAAGTGAAGCCGCTAGCAAAAGCTCGCACCTAATAAAGGTACCGTGAAACTTTGATATCAAGAAATTCAAACATTTTAACTTTCACAATAAATTATTTGTACTTTGAGTTAACTGTCTCCATAATATCATATCTTGAACCAAAAGGCCTTGGTAATTAATAAATCGGTTATCGTGGTCTGGGCATGTGATGCGGAGGAATGAGGAAAATTTTGAGTATGAATGTAGATGGCTGTAAAAGTAGAGAAAGATCAAAGAAACGATGGATGGACTGTGTGAAGGATGATATGGCTAGAAAGGAGGTGACTGCTGAGATGACGAGTAATAGAGAAGTATGGAAGAAGAAGACATGCTGAAATTGGGATAAGGGAAGGAGAATGATGATGAGAAGGCCTGTGTCCCAACAGTGGGAACGGTACAGGCTGATTATGCTTGTGTGGAAGTAACAGTTAAACAGTTACTGCTAACACAAACACTCCCAGTCCAAAACATACAGACATCTATATTTAGTTCAATTACGAGCTAAAATTCTAACTATTTCCCAAGTGAACACGTGTTTTATAAGCCAAGCTATAAATACTAGCCGGTGACCCGGTTCTGCTCTTCTATTTATGGTGAAAATGTCCGTTTCAACGGTGCTGTCGACCCCATTTTGTAGACTGATTGTAGATAGGAGTGGTGGTTGTGGTGTAAATATTTGTTCGTAAACTGTGGCTACCTGTCAAGTGGTTTTTGCCCAGTGATTTAAGTGTTCACCTTTGTTGGGCCGATGTTCTATCTACAGCCTTCATAATTGTTCATAAAATACCTGACACAGTCAAAATTGAATGTAACCTAATTCTTTCCTTCCTTTTACAATCAAGCATCGAATAATTGTGGTTACTTATCAAATTCTACTAAGTATTGCTTCATTATAAAGGGTGTAACAAGACCCTTAACGAAGCCGAAAGCACTTGTTCTCACCGTCATTACGAACATTTGTTTGTCTAGACCATACCTGGGAACCTTCTAGTTACGGAGATATCGGTCAAAGTTCCATCTTTTTAACAAGTTTTTTTTTTAATACATGCTTTTAATGTAAGATTTTTACTTTGAATACCTCCACGATCCCCGCACTATTCAATTCATCCATCAGCACAATGTTTTGAGTGCGTTACATTGATTCCTACCATAAAACGTGATTTTTCACCCCAAAAAAAAGTCGTTTCCCATCAATATTTTTTGCGTAAAGTTACTTAGTTTGATGTACATAATTTCGGCATACTTTTAGTTCTGAGAGTTTGGTGTTCGTGTGTTACCTAAGCATCAACAGATTTCATACAAGCCAATGCGACGTGAGGTCCGCTTCACCGCCCGACCGCACGGCCGAGCGGTATCGTGTGAAACCTAGCGTAACGCTTCGTTATCAAACCACCCAGCAGCTAATCGATAACTCGTTGAACTTATCTTTCTGATAACATTTGTGTACGAGTGCTTTGTTGTCATGGCTTTGTCTTTTTCGAGAACTTTTCCAGGGACTTTGAAAATGCCGATGATGTACAAGTTCATGACTGCTTTGAGTATTTGATTAGAGTACTTTGTATAGGCAAACTATAATTTATAATTCTTTCAATACAGGGTGTAAACGGACCCTTCACGAAGCTAGATACGAACTAGGCGACTGTTCGCTACCAGCTTTTGTAGATCCAATGCGTACGCTCACCGCTATACCGCTTAGTCGACACATATAATTAGCGTTTTTGTGCAATAGACATATTATTCTTAAGCAGATATAAATTTAAAAAGGACATCATTAATAAATTTTAAAGGATCGGCAGTAGGAAAACAAATAGGAAAACCTATGGAGATAGGTTCTGCACAATGTAAAACAATGTGTAAAACCTGCCATGTGTAATGTGTGTGTGTGTTGTTTGTGCAATGTGTGTGTGTTGTGTTTGTGTGTGTGGTTTTGTAGGGTAGGGACCTGTATGATACATCACGCATACTTATTGTAATTTTTTTTATTTGTTTTACACATTCATTTTTTTTTTGTGAATTCTTTTTCATTAAGTTAGTTATAGTTAACGTTTGCTAACAGTTTGTTTTTATTATATATCATAGTAATCTGTGGAAAATGTTGTGGGTAGTATATTTGTTAAGACTAATTTTAAGGCAAAGCTGTTTATGCGCAATATACTACTGTTTGTTTTCCCAAATGCAATAAATAAATAAATAAAAAAAGACATTTGGATGATTTTGATGGAAAGGGAGAAAAAGATACCTTGTGAGTGGAGATGGCTGGAAAGGAGAAGAATTGAGAGACTTTGCCTTCTTCGAAGGTTATGAAGAAAATTAAGAAAAAGAATGACAAATTACACATCGGATAGCAACCAATTAATCAGGAATATCCTGGCTTCCGCTCTGGTTTATTTTTATATGCCGTGGTTCTCCGAATCAAATCAAATCAAATTATAATTTATTTGTTAACATAGGTAAAAGGTTCAGGTCTTATGTTTGATGTTTGTTTGTTTTTGTTTGTTTTGTTTGTTTGTTTGCTTTCGATGCTTGGAAACGGCTTGCCCGAGTTCGGAAGAACCCGACCATCTCTTTTCCCAGAGACGGTGAGACGAGCCGCTTTGCAGGGTAGTTCAGAATAATTTACTGAACACGTCTGCTACTACTGCTGAGTGTGCGCGTCTGCTGGTTGTGGGTAAGTCGGATCTTGACGGGGTTTTGACGTTACTTTGGGTTATTATAATTTATTAATGTATTTACATACATATAATATTGTTATGAAACAAACAGACAAAGTAGCGCACAAATAATGTTGAAATAAAAGTGATACCTTCCCTGTAATTAGCGGTCACAATTAATAAAAATCTACTTGTGCAAAAATATTATGAACACGCAATTTAAATCTGCAAAAAGATAATTATGCAACTAAAAAACGTCAGACCTATTTGCAACATGACATCACTACAAACAGAAAAAAGAAAAGCATACAACAATCCTGAACCTATTAGAAACGACAAAACATTCACACGAAATAAAAGAAACGACAGATGATTATGAGTCAATTATTTTACACGGAAACTGACCATTGAATGAGTATTTGGCACAAAACGTTCACATTTTGTGAGCCAAACGATCAAAATGAACTCGTTATCGGAACCCGGCCTCTACATATAAATAACTTACTAAAAATACATTTGCCTGCTGATCCGGGAATTGAAAAAAAAGTAAGAGGAAGCGGTGACAATATTAAGAGAAAAAGTGATGAATGATTTGAAGAAAACGGATATGTTTTAGAAGATGGTGGAGAAGAATGTTGAGGAGTGCATAGATAGCTGACAACAGAGAAAACGATTTCGATTTGCATCATACACTATTTTCAATAACTGGTTGTAATTTTTGCACTACTCATAATTTATCGGGTCGATCTCCAAATTCTCCAATAATACCGGATATAGCTGAATACCAGTATATTACATGGTGCTGGTCTGACTTCCAAAGCCCAGTTACCGGGTACTAAGATTTGGTTAATGGTAATCGCTATAATTACTTAAAATTCAAGATTCAAGATTCTTTATTTGCTTAGGTATAGAAAATATATAAGATGTAGAAAGGAAACAACTCAAATGATAGGTCCATAATTCAGTTATAAACTCCATTTCCATGAAAGCTTTAACATTTTTCAGAAGAAGCTACATTCACAGAACAAACAATATTTAAACAGTTCTTTTTGCAACTGATTCTTTGAACAAATCGTTTCAAGATAATCTTTCAGAAGAGAACAAATCATTTTGTTACACATTAAGGTGAATGCTCCAACCAGCCCGCGAAATTCAAAAATTCTTGCGTTTTTTGGAATTTGCAGGCCAGTGCTAGGTTGTATGTTGATTAAAATATTATTCGCGGCTGTAAGACGTATGTAGTTACAGAATTATAATCATCAAAATCACCAATACAACCCTCCAAGTTCATAAAGACGTAGGAACAAAAAAAAAACAGAAAAAGTCATTCCTACAGCTATATGAACTTAGAGCGTTTTATTAATGAATGCACTGGCCTGCAAATTGCAAAAAAACTCAAGAATTTTTGAATTTCGCGGGCTGGTTGGAGCATTCACCTTAAAGGCAATGTTCAAGCACCAACAGTAACCGAAGGCATTATAATTTGCCTGTATAATGCACGCATTTCACTATATGCAGCTATCCATATAATTACCTCAATTCTGGGCCAAGATCTCTCGGATTTCAGATACAAAGACTATCTGAGTCAGAGCCGTCTGCCACAGCACAGTGAAGTAAATTTAGCGCGAGATCCATTTAGCATACGCCAGACGTGACTGCCCAATCTGGGGGTTTGGTGATTTTTATTTAAAGCCAGGTATCGATACTAGCCGTGTCGACGGCGTACGTGTTCCACGCGCGCCTCAGAGAGATGTCAGCAAACAAGAGGGGCCCGCAAGGGCCGATGCCTGCCAGGGCCGATGCCTGCCAGGGCTGCGGGACTGTTCGAAAGAGATAACGCGGCCCTGGAACATAAAGGGCAAAAGAATTCATTCAAGGCATTCCTTCTTTCTCCGGAACCAATGATACATTTCTAAAGTTTCTTTTTTGCCAGATAGTTACATTATTCGTGGATGTTATAGGCTATAAATCATATTTATATCATGCATATTAGCCGTGCTGTCACATTTTTTGCGGACGAAGTCGCGGGCGAAGTGCTAGTAGTGTAGAATTTAGAGTACTGCCTCGTTGGTCAAGTGGCTGGAAGTGCGACTGCTGAGCATGAGGTCCTGGCTTCGACTCTCAGGTCGGGCAGTGTTATTGAGTTTTTCTTTCAGGAATTTCTCAGTAGCAGCCATGAAGTCTGGATTTGTCCCGGGTGATGGCATTAGGTTCGCCACTTATTTCTTGGAGATGGGACTAAATGGGGTGCCTGAACTATTAGGCATACATCATCATCATCTGCCTAGCCTTTTCCCAACTATGTTGGGGTCGGCTTCCAGTCTAACTGGATGCAGCTGAATACCAGTATTTTACATAGAGCGACTGCCTATCTGACCTCCACAACCCAGTTAGTGCTAGGTAATACGATACCCCTTGGTAAGACTGGTTGTCAGACTTTCGGGCCACTGACTACCTGTAACGACTGTCAAAGATCTACAAATGACAACCGGGACCAACGGCTTAACGTCCGAGGTACGGAGGAAACTCGGTATGTAATAGGTGGTCACCCATCCACGGACCAACCTAGGTAAGCACGGCTTAACCTAAAGATCGACCCGAGCGGCTGTTCTTATTTAGCCATGAGCTCCACACATGAGGCATACCTCTGTCTATAAATACTCCGAAGATCACAGGCGTGATGGATGTAATTAGTGTCTCCTCATTACGATATTTCAATTAAAATTGTTTGCATAAGTGACACTATTTCAAATGTACCAACAACAATGTTGACTAGTAAATGCTTTCAGTTATTCACATTTAGTTCGTGCCAAAACAAGATAAGAAGATGAAATCTGAAATTCTAGTGGTATCGATCCAGGAGATGTCTAGTCAGGAGAAACGGAGTGAAAATCTGAATTAATGCTGTCTCTTGGTCTACTTACCGATCAAATCAGCCAAATGAAAAAAACTTTTTGCAAAAAATAAAACCGACTTCAAAAACACAAAAAAAAAGTGAAAAATAATTTCAGCTTCAGAAGTCGGTGATTTGTTTGATTCAGTTTTTTGTCACCGACTTCTGAAGCTAAAATTATTTTTCACTTTTTTTTTGTGTTTTTGATGTCGGTTTTAGTTTTTGCAAAAAGTTTTTTTATTTTTTCATTTTTAGTTGCAATATCTTATACAAATATATTCTATGCTTTTATTTTACATTGTTAACAATACATTTCATGGCACCAATCACGGCAGATTTGCTGTCTATTATTGAAGAGTTCCATTGTATATCTCCGAAGATCAGCATTAGATCTTCACCAAATTTAAATGGGACCACTTCGTAATAAACCCCTTTCGAATAAAAAAATGAAAATGAATTTTGCAGATCCGTCCATATATGACGGAGTTATGCCCGAACATACATAAAAAAAAAAAAATACAAACATCCGAATTGATAACCTCCTCCTTTTTGAAGTCGGTTAAAAAACAAGCTAGTCTTTCCAAGTATTATCCCAATGAACAGGTTCAGTAGTAAGTTTACCTTACGGAAATTTCTAATTTCTGTACAATTCCAACATAATATAACATCACTAGGGATTGCAATTGCTGGATCCAGCATAAAGCAATCCAGCTGGATCCAGCGCCTTTTTAAACATGCTAGATCCAGCATACAGTGCTGAATCCAGCGATGCGGATCCGCAAACGTATCAATTTCTATATTGTTTAGTTTTTCAATTTAGGGTTAGGTAATAAGAATTCACGGCTCCTGCACTGCCGAACACTGCATTGAATTAGTGTCAGAAAGGCTGAATATTTTCGACTTAGTGATGGAAACCGATACCATTGGGATCACTACCGATGGCGCGTCCGTAATGGTAAAAGTTGGAAAACTTTTGCCTTGTTATCAACAATTGTGCTACGCTCATGGTATCCAGTTGGCTGTGGTGGACGTGCTATACAAGAAGAAACCTCATAAGGAAGTAGAACAAGCAGCAACAGATGAAAGTGACGAATGCGAAGACGATGAAGACTTAGAGACAGAGATGAACGATGGATTGGCATTGTCAGTTACAGTCGAATCAACATTAGTGGACTCTGGTGAATTAATCCCACGATACAGCGCACTGCTCATGAAAGTACGCAAAGTTGTAAAAAATTTCAAAAAATCACCCACCAAAGATGATTTATTTTTGCAAAAATATGTTAAGGAAGAGAAAGGTAAAGAACTAAGTCTGATTCTTGATTGCCGCACGAGATGGAACAGTTTGCTTAGTATGCTGGAACGTTTCTACAACCTAAAAGTTTGCATCTATAAAGCATCGATAGACGTCGGTTCAGAAATAAAATTTTCCGGCGATGAATGGTCAATAATCAATGAGTTGATCGTCAGTCTACAACCGTTGAAACTGGCTGTAGAAGCTCTTTGCAGAAGAGAGTCCACATTGATAACTGCCGACACAACCCTGAAATTTGTCTTAGACAAGCTATATAGCCAAGGCACTTCCCTAAGTGCCGAGCTAGCTGAAGCACTACGCAACAGAATCGCAGAACGGCGCCTCTCCGAAGTTACTGGTACGTTAGTGTACTTGAAAAATCTAAAAAAGTATGAAGAAGCAGTAAAAAAACCTGGCTATTTTCCTTTGCCAAAAAAGAATGCGATGCGGCAGGGGATGAAAACTTTGTTAGAATGAGTAAATAAACAACATATTGTAGAGCCGGTGCAAGGAGATATCATGGAGTTAGAAGAGGATGGACTAGATGATGACGCAGAACCCGTGAAAATGACTTTAGAGCAAGAGCTTGAGATGGAACTTAAAAGAGAGTAACCTTAATAAACAAAAGCCAAGTGGTCCATTAGATTACGAAAAAGTCCTGAAAAAAGAAATGAGCGTTTATGAGACCGAAGGAGTGCGAGGTGAACATTTATCAATGGTTTGTGAGTATTTAATGACCCTAAAACCGACCAGTGTAGAGGCCGAAAGGGCATTCTCAGCAGCCCGCTACATATGCAGTTCTGTGCGAAGCACATTGTTGGGAGATAAGACTATAGATAAAATTTGTTTTCTAAGGTCTTACTTTCAGAGAATTCAAAAAAAGACATAGTCTCTTATCGTCAGATTTTATACTGCCTAATTATTAACGAATAGAGAAGATGAAGTGGAGAGAAGATTATTTCGGAGCTTCTTTTGATACAAAAAATTGATTGAAGATTAAAATAGTATTATTAATACGGTCCTTTTTTGTAGTTAATTTTAAAAGAATTTGTAGGCATGATTGCTACTGATTAGCCGTCCTATCCTATCCTATCATTAAACATAAACGTAATAAGATATTGCTTATTTAGAAACATTATCTAAAATGTTATATGAGGTTATATGTTTGTTATTTAATTTTAGGTT
This sequence comes from Eurois occulta, assembly GCA_950022335.1. Classification (NCBI taxonomy): domain Eukaryota; kingdom Metazoa; phylum Arthropoda; class Insecta; order Lepidoptera; family Noctuidae; genus Eurois; species Eurois occulta. The sequence continues at coordinate 2,433,508 of OX465502.1, forward strand.
GATTCTTTTGATCTCAAATGATTAAGAAACCAAAGCAAATTGATATCAGATATTACCAAATGAGTGAAAGATTTCATAGATTATCGTAAGAAGTACAAATTAATAAAAAAAGTCTTAAAAATGTCGTCTTTTTAGTTTCGTTCCACATTTTGCTGGATCCGCGCTGGACCCAGCTGGATTCAGGTCAATCCAGCAAGAATCCAGCTGGAGTGAAAACGCCGCTGGATTGCAATCCCTAAACATCACGCCTGTAATCCCAGAAGGGGTAAGAAGAGGTGTACCTAATAAGACACCTACATTTCGTCAGTTATGTTTTTAAGTCCCATGTAATAGGGGGCGAGCTGATGGATAGAGAGGGAGAGGAAGGCCCAAGAAAAGATTTGGATTTTGTGAGGAATAATATGAAAGACAAAGGAGTAAATGATGCCGTGACGTCTGATAGGAGAGAATGGAAGAGGAAACCGTGTTGCGCCGACCCCGAGTAGAATGGGACAAGGGCATTAACATGATCGAGGCAACAATTCCAAAAAAAGTGTTAAATAGTAGACATTGGTTTTTGAAAATCTGATCAATTCTCTGATTAGTAATTATGATGTCAAATCTCATGATTAACTCTTTTAAATAAAATTAACTTCACCAAGGTTAACCAAGCAAACATACAACTGGAACTGTTGAATTTTGACTATAGACAGGCTTTCATCCTTCCTAACTAATATTATAAATGCGAAAGTAAGTTTGTTTTTACCTTTTCATCATCCTGAAATTTTGCATAGGTATACGTTGTCAGGTGTACAGAAACAGACATAGGGTGCCTTTCAACCCGAAAAAAAGTACTGTTCCCAAGGAAAACAACCATGTTCTTATGATAATAGATGGCGCCACGTGTCTTTCGAATCATGATTCAATTATATTTTACAACGCGAGCGAAGCCGCGAGCAAAAGCTAGTAAATAATAAAGCTCATTGTAAAATAATAACAGCCGCTCGGGTCGTCCGTGGATGGGTGACCACCCATTACATACCGAGTTTTCTCCGAGCCGTTCCCGAAAGTACCCTTTGGTAAGACTATGGGCAGTCGCTCCATGTAAAATACTGGTAATCAGCTGTATCCAGTTATACTGGAAGCCGACCCTAAAATAATTGGGAAAAGGCTAGGCAGATGATGATGACAGTCTTTCATAAAGCCCAAACACGTGTTCCCCTAGCGAAACACAACACGTTTTCACTTATGAAGATAATCCAAAAAGCCAATCAAGGTCTCCATTGCTAAATAGAGCATTAAATCCTAATGCTAAATTAATTAAAGGGATCAAAGTCGAAAACAAATGAAGTCAAACGTCACTGCCGTAATCTCTTGGATTATGTGAACGTGTATCGGACACCCACATACCTACATGGTTTTAGATATAGCTGCTGAAGTGGCAATAGCCCAGAAAGCAAGACATGGCCATGAGCTCCGTACTACCTTAGCTATTGTACTATTGTTCTCAGATTGCAACTGGACATGGCCTTTCGCTAATACACCGCAACATTCTGTCCTCCATCTTCTGCACCCAGTTTTTTTTTTTTTTTTTATAAATGGCGTCTCGCAGATCAACCTAGGAGGTTATCCTCTGCTAAATCGGACTATCCTCTGGGTGGCTTGAGTGTAAAGAACTAAGCCCCCGAGAGAGAAATAAAAAACAGAAAAACAGAGACTAAATCTCTTTACCATTTAACTCTCTAACTTTATTATTTATTTTATTTTTATTTTCGATAGTAAGTTTGTTTGTTTGTTACCTTTTCACGCCTAAACCATTGAATCGATCATCCTGAAATTTTGTAAATACGTTGTCAGTTGTACAGAAACGAGCTTAGGGTATCTGTCATCCCGAAAAAAGGACTGTTCCCAGGAAATCAACAATAACGTTCTTATGATAATAGATGGCGCCACGTGTCTATCGAATCATAAATTGAATTAAATTATTACAAGCAGATTACAACCCAAATTGATTGTAAAATTCAAAATTAACGCGAGAGAAGTCACGGATAAAAGCTAGTTACTTAATAAAGTATTCTCAAGTGCCTCGTTGGTCCAATGGTCGCGAGCGCGACTGCTGAGCATGAGATCCTGGGTTCGATTCCCAGGTCGGGCAAAAGTGTTATTGGGTATTTCCAGCAGGAATTTCTCAGTAGCAGCCACGGAGTCTGGATGTATGCCCGATTGATGGCAATAGGTTTGCCCCTATTACATGGAACTTTACAAAATTGTGGGTGTAAAGTCACGAGCACCAATATATAACCACTTAACAACTTTTAAAAGTGTTTTTCTCCTCCTGTTCTTATTAAAATTTCATGTTGTTACGAACATTGTATTTGAAACTCAAATTTTTATGAAAAAGATCCTATCTCCAAGTCAATCGTTATTTCTTGCAAAACTTGCTTTTTTTAGGAAAGTTAGTACATATTGGTGCTCGTAACTGTACCATTAGGTACGCCTCTGCCTCACCCTTTTGGGATTGATGTTATGTTCAAGACCATTTCTATTATGGAGTCTATTAAGTTCTTCAGTAGATATTCGCTGCTACCAATTTAATTGGAGGATAATCTTAATAACCAATCTGTTTAATATAAATAGCTCATCAAAGACCACTTGAAAACATCTAATGGACTATAACAGCCAAACACCAAAAGATTAACTCTACAACATTTTTATGAACAAAATTTCATCTACGTATTCAGTCATTGACCTTTAAGATTTCAAACGCCTGTTGTATACGAAAATGAACTTGCTAAACCGACAAACAAGAAAATATAGTGAGTCATAGCTTGCCTAAAATAAAAATGGCTGCTTTGAAGATATTTTTGATGGACACGCGATTTATATTACGTCTGTATTATATTTGGGGCTTCGTCATATGACAGGGTTTTTGTCTCCTAGATTTTATCGTGTAAGACTAGTTTTTCTATTATTTTATGTTACAATAAAAAGTATGTTAACCTGACAACCAGTTTTACCCAAAGAGTAATTAATTATTGTGTTATCCATGTCCACCAATTTTATGAATTTAATTTTAATTTTATGATTTATATTATTATTTTATTTTTATAATCACTATTTTCATAATGAATTATAATTTGTGCCTTGCTGTACTATGTTACCCTGAACTTCCGAATGCAATCTGCCTTTACTAATGAAATTGGGCCACCAAGATACAGGCTGTGCCTAGTTTGGGACCCACGGCTACTTCTTTTGTACACATTTAACTTTGCTCATGTATCTTGTTTTTCTATGTTAATATGTTACCTAACTTGTGTGAGTCAATAACTATAATTAAATTTAAATTTCTCCAATAACTGAGTTGTGGAGGTCAGATAGGCAGTAACTCCGTATAAAATACTGGTATTCAGCTGCATCCGATCAGACTAGAAGTTGACCCCAACATAGTTGGGTAAAGGTTAAGCAAATAATGATGATGTAGGGACTTTTGACCTCATCATTCTCTTGCCCTCATCCCAATTCATTTGGGGTCCGCGCAGCAAGTCTTTTTCTTCTATACTTCTCTATTACTCGTCATCTCATCAGACACCTACTTTCGAGCCATATCACAGAGTCCATCCATCGTTTCTTTGGTCTTCCTCTACTCTTATACCCATCCAAATTCAAACTCAAAACTTTCCTCCTGACATTTTCCTCATTCTTCCGCATCATATGCCCGTACATGATGTAGAGACTTTTGATCTAACGCAAGAATTTAGCCTATGAGGAAAACCGGGCCTAATGAAGATCAAGTAAAAATAAATTGATGAGTAATAAACTATTCTAATGATCACAATCGTTGATTGCCAAAAAATGTGGTCTGAGTTAGATTCTCAAGTCATCTGTCATCTCATAAACAAGACAAGACTTGAACTATAACTAAATAAAAGAAATAAGAAATTGAATAGTAATAGGATAAATTCCTGACAGACTAACCCCATTACACTTTGCCCAACCTGGAAATTGAATCCAAGACCTTATGCTCAGCTGCAGCGCTTGCAACACTAAACGAACGAGGTAGGCATTAAGAGGATATTGATTATACCAGTATCTTGTGAAGCAGAAGGTCAAGGCTGCCTCGTTGGTTTAGTGGTGGCAAGCACGACTGCTGAGCATGAGGTCCTGGGTTCCCCGAAGTGTTATTGGGTTTTCCATCAGAAATTTCTCAGTAGCAGCCACGGCGTCTGGATCTGCGCCCGTTTGATGGCAATAGCCTCGCCCCCTATTACAAGCGACTTAAACATAACTGGAGAAAGGTGGGTGTCATATTAGATACACTTCTGCCTTACCCTTCGGGTATTACAGGCATGATGTTCAGAAATCAAGTCACTCACTGCAAACGCCAATCGAACCATCTCTCCAAACCACCTCATCCATGGCCAAGAATCTCACAGAAATCTTATCCATATCGGTAAATCAATCTTCCGAACACTCGCAGTCAAGCGGCCTCAAGATCATCGACCTCCTGACGTGATGCAGAACTTCAAATAGTTCGGTTGCAGAGCTCCGAATGTACAAATAAACGTACGATTGCTAAAAATCAACGCATACCACAGTGATGTGAGTTTTCAGTGAAAAGAACAGTAATAAGACTAATAATTTAGGCTGGGGCCAAACGAGCGTACTTTTTTGAGCTGTGAGTCGCGTAAAATGAGTCACGGAATTTACGCTGCATTCGGATTCTTAATAAGCGTCTTAGCGTCCGTCGCCGTGTGGTACAAACAAGACTAGTATGAAACCGAATGCAGCGTAAATTCCGCGACTCATATTACGCGACTCACAGCTCAAAAAATTACGCTCGTTTAGCCTCACCCTTTTATGCTAGAAAATGTGAGTCGCTGAAATTACGTTGAGGTTGGTTTCGTGCTATATTGTGGTTTGCGTCAAAATGATTATTTCAGGGAAGAGTAAATAACTGACTGACTACACTTCAAATAATTTTATAATAATCTCATGCCAAATAATATATTATTCCAAGAAGAGATATACAGGCTTGAAGGGACATTGACGCACAAGGGGTTATAAAAAAGGTCACCAAGTGTTCAGTACATCATACAACACTACACGGTCAAAATATATGAAATTCTTCTCCATAGAGATCTACGCTTTGGAATGTGCAACTGCAATACTTTCTCAAGTTATTATGCCTTGTGACTGGGACTGTAGCTTCGCTTCTTTTTGTTTTTTTTTTTGACTTTCAAAAGTGCCGTAATGGTCTAATTGAAATAAATGCTTTGAGTTTTGAGTTTGAGTTTGAAACAACACATTTTTTTCTTCTTAATCGAGTGGTCAGTGCCTAACATGGCCAGAGTTTTTATGCCGCCTCTGAGCCTCTGACTTGGCTTCACATGCCGTTAAGAAATATCTGTCAGGAATGCTGGTTTCCTCACGATGTTTTCCTCCACTGAAGCAAGTGATAATTAATAATTATACACACATGAATCCGAAAAATCAGAGATGCGTGTCTTGGGTTCGAACTCGAGACCTATGACTTAGAAGTCCGACGGTCACACGACTACCACTATCACTGTCTTATTTTTTGAAGTGAAAACTTCTTTAGCGGCGTTGAGCACTTTAAAAAAATTGTTCTGTAATGGGTATAAAAATCTTAAACTCGCGTCAGGACACTCGCGTCAGGACACGTGACAAAGCGTAAGACGGATGGAGAGTAGACGATTTTGAACTTAACCTTCAACATTTTATGGTTTAAAATCATTTAAAGAAATTTGGAAAAAGCGTAAGACGGATGGAGAGTAGACGATTTTGAACTTAACCTTCAACATTTTATGGTTTAAAATCATTTAAAGAAATTTGGAAAAAGCGTAAGACGGATGGAGAGTAGACGATTTTGAACTTAACCTTCAACATTTTATGGTTTAAAATCATTTAAAGAAATTTTTAAATGTTTCCAATCAACTTTGAACCTAATGCTTTAGGGATAAACACGGAATAGAAAAAACCGTAGACAGAGTATTCTATAGACTGCTGGATATCTTCCTTTGCATTCGCACAAGAAAAAGAAGAACATATAAACGTCACAAGCAAAGAAAAGAGACAGAGTATAAATATTTCTGTCCCTTATCGCGTGTCGGCTGAGCACATCATTGTGCACAACAAGTTTGACGTTTGTGGCGGTACCAGATTGACATCCAATTTGTTTATTAACAATTGCATCGAAATTATACACATTATATGATCTTTTCGAGCTTAATTCGACAACAGTACATTTGTGCAACTGTGCAAAATGGTAAGGTGCAGTGTAATAAACTGTAAAAGTGATAGTTTGATGAAGATTGCTGGACTGTCCTTTCACTCGTAAGTATTAGATCTTTTTAAGTATTCAATCGCTTTGTGTCCTATTATTTCTCATAAAATAGTCGCAGTAATGTACCAACTAATTCGTTTAATAGATAAATCTCGTATAATCGTGATTTTTGCAATAATTTTATTATCTTACCTCAAAATTCAGTGTTGCCACTTTTTGACGGGGAATTTACCCTTTAATATGGGTAATACCGAATAATGCAATGTCTATAAAAAAATACTCTTCCGACCTTGATTCATATGATATTAGTAATACGCACTACTTAAAATCTATGTTAGTAACACACGTATTATACGATTTTAATTCGTATAACTGCACTCACCTGACGCAAAAAATGAAAGATAATAAAAAATCTTATTAAATTTTCAGATTTCCGAATAAACCCGAAATAAGAAACTTGCGGATTGCTGCTACCGCATGAATCTTTAGGATGTGATCCTATGATCAACATAGATCATGATTATTTAACAGATCCTTCTAGGCTTACTCTTTATTCTAAAGAAATAATAACCTATATTGCTGGTTTTATTGCAAGAAAGTTGAGGAAAGTTATTAAATGTGAGGATTGTCTTTTGGCTTTGATCACAGATAAGTATCACGGAATCATTGTTAGAAGAGACAAAGGAGGCCTTATTTATCCTTCTACTGACTTAAATAAAGTCTGTGAATTGGCAGAAAAGATATTTCGAGCGCGTTCACATAAAGGAAATTCATTTTTTAATGAGAAAAATGTGATGTCAACACTTATATTATCGTGTTACAAGGAATGCACACGTACCAATATTAATATATTTATTAATGACCATTTCGACAGTCAGCCTTTTATAGGGAATCACAGAACTCTCCTCATTAAATCAATCGCAATGCATTACTTCGAAACCCGTATTCACCATAGTACCAAACAATGTTTTGAACCACAATCGAAAATAAGAATTATACATAATAAGTTAGTGCTTTTTCAAGGACAGTAATTTGTTTATAAATAAAATATTACAGTTGCATCATTGCTATGTTTTATCGTTTTCTGTGTATTGGAATGTTCATTTTAATTTGCAAGTGTATGAGTTTGGCGACACTGGTTCCCGTACTAAGGCAGTCTAAGGGCACTTCCATAAATGATAGTACTTTTATACTGATAAAGCAATTGGTGCAAAATTATTCCCTAACCATTCCAAAATATCAAACATGCTCAACGTTAATAATCAAGTTTTCACTTCTGCCGGCACTCCCGGAGTGCTAGTTTTTTTTTAATTACCGGGACTGTAGTACTGGGACTGTAGCTTCATCGTACTGTTTTGAACTGGAACTTATGTATAAGTTTTTAAACTGTCATGGTCACTAACATAAACACAAAACACACAGTGCACACACACACAGCACAGCAGCAGCAGCAGTGCACAATGGACATGGTAAATATCCCGTTTCTAATGTTAATTATAATGGAACGTATGTATTTAGACAATTCAGTGCTTTTTAATAGTTTCATTGAAATAAATGTTTTGAGTTTGTAAAATTGCTACAGTGACGAAGCAAAACAAATACCTCTTCTTATACGGAGATGCGATGAAACATTTTAATTGACAACGCCATTTGGAAATAAGAAGTCCTTTATTATCCATTCAACTTTTCAATGGCGTTACCAAAGTACAAACAAAACGTATTACATCGAAATAGACAGTCATTTGTAGAAACAAGGCTGTGAACAACGATTTTTTTTTTGTTTACAAGTTTCTATAAAAACATTTGCTCATACCTACCCTCAAATTCTTTATGGCTAGACATTCAAATGACTAACACCTTCGAGATTTTTCTCCATTTGCAGTCGTGGTAGGTGGTCTAGGTGACTTTGCAGTGCATTGAACCTCGCTGATGAACTATTGTGTTAAATCAACACATAGTCAAGATTAGATTTAGGAGTATTCAAGTTTCATGCGCCACAATACTGTATTCGCGTTCGAGTTCGCGTAGTTGATTTTTGGTCGAAAGATAATCATCACGTTGGGACTACTACTAGGGACTCGTGGCAAAATAATAACAGCCGCTCAGATCGATCTTTAGGTTAAGCCGTGCTTGTCTAGGTTAGTCTGTGGATGAGTGACCACCCATTACATACCGAGTTTCCTCCGCGCCTCGGAAAGCACGTTAAGCCGTTGGTCCCGGCTGTCATTTGTAGATCTTTGACAGTCGTTACAGGTAGTCAGTGCCCCAAAAAGTCTGACAACCAGTCTTACCAAGATGTATAGTATTACCCAGTACTATCTGGGTTGTGGAGGTCAGATAGGCAGTTGCTCCATGTAAAATACTGGTATTCAACTGCATCCGGTTAGACTGGAAGCCGACCCCAACAGAGTTGGGAAAAGGCTAGGCAGATGCTGATCATCATCATTCATGCCCTTGTCCCATGTTATTTGGGGTCGGCGACACGTTTTTTTATACCTTTCTCCCCTGTCAATCGTCACGCTATCACTTACTCCGTTTTCCTTCATATCATTCCTCACACAATCCATTCATCTTTACTTTGGTCTTCCTGTGCCTCTCCATCCATCAACATTCATATTCAACACTCTTAGTCACATGCGATTCGTCCCTCCTCATCACATGCCCATACCAAGACAGATTAAAGACATTTTGAATATTTTGCTATAGACGCGCTGAGAAGCAGATTTGTATCCGTTTTTTTTTTTACATTATGGAGGGATAAAACAAAATCGCGTAAAAAAACACCTATTCGAACTTAGCACCTGACAAACTCACGATGGTCATTATTTATTTCTCTATGATAGGATTGGACTATATTTTGTTTGACAATGACTTCGCCAAGTCCACGGTCGGTGGCAGCGCAGAGGTCTATTAGGCTGCATTTTTGGGGGTAGATAAGAGCTGGAGCATAGTTTACGACACAGCTCAACACCCACACCGATTAACATACATTTTTATATGTCTGTCAACAGTTCTTTCATTTTTATTTACCTCTGTCAAAATTAAACTGATCTTTTTTAACATTATAGTAAGGTTGATATTGGTTGCGGTCAAAGACAAATCTGTCAAAATTTAGTCTAAAGTTTCTGTTGCCAGAGGTAGAAAAACTGTGGGAATTCTGTATCTGAGGGTCTATCAAATTAGAATACAGAATGTATGTGAAACCAATATGTATGTTTCGAATAACGTCGTATTTCTCACATTTTAACCTTTTGAACGCCATTGTACATATACGTGACAAGCCAGCGCGTGCCCTGTACGCCAAACGATACAAATATGTGACAAAATGGTAGGTGAAATTGTGGCTTGGCGTGGAGGGCACGCGCGTGCATTTATGCTCTGGCGTTCAAATGTTAGAAATAGATTAGAAACGAATGTATCTTTTGCATTTCAGTATTTAAACACTTCTCAATCTTAGAACCAATGTTAGTGCAATAACAATGTGTTATGAAAACAATCAGAATGTTTCTTGTATTTATTTAAAAAGTATGTAAAGATAGAAAAAGTCAAACAATCCGGTCTCACAGCTGATTGAAAGTCAAAATATAAATAATCTGCTGTTACTTGTTTTATACAACATGGCTGGTGCAATCACTGGCCACTTTTCAGGTATGTGAAAAAAAATGATGTAATTTTTCACGTTTGCAAACCCTTTTTTTGTGATGGGAAATCATCAAATGACTCCTCCCGCTCTGGGCGGAGTGGAAGGGAGTGTCCGACTTTTACTGACTAAAACACATCTTCAGTTCCTTCTTTTGCCCTTTGTGTTCCAGGGCCGCGGTATCTATTTCGAACAGTCCCGCAGCCCTGGCAGGCATCGGCCCTTGCGGGCCCCTCCTGTTTGCTGACATCTCTTTGAGGCGCGCGTGGAACACGAACGCGCCGTCGACACGGCCTGTCGTCATAAGACGGACGGACGGCGAGCTAGCCCATTACTCACCGTCCACAGGCCCGACGTTTGTAAACCCTGCGAAGTTAGGCAGAGGTGTACTAGTGTGGGTGTAATAGTACCCCCACATTTCGCTAATTGTCTTAAAGTACCATGTGATAGGGGGCGAGCCTATTTCCATTAACCGGGCACAAATCCAGACTCCGTCTAGGTACGATTCTGCCTAACCCTTCAGGACTGACAGGAGTTGTGTTATGTTATAATTAATTTATTTTGCTACACAAAATATTATACCAGTATTGCTAACACGCGTATTTTCAGAACAAAAGTATTAGTTATAGTTTTATCGAAGAATCAAAGTTCAGTCGTTTTAATCAGATTGTTTGTCCAACCTTGAATACAAACAGAAAGATTTGCATTTTAAAATATTTGTGTGAACCTAGAATTGTCAACAACATTACTTTACGAACCCGTGGTTTTATCTCGAACTTTTCAGCATCCAAATCGTGAAAGTTTGCTATTTTCTTTTGTACAACTTGATCACGAATTCAGAATTAGCTTTTGCAAAAGTTTTCATCTTAAGTAACATAACCTTACTTGACATTTTTCAACAGTGTTTTATGTTTAGTTTTCAATTTTTTTTTTTGGTTTGTCGTTTTCATATTAATGTGGCCCATCCACATTAATATGAACATGACAATCATATTATGACAATCTATATATATCAAATGGTAAACTGACTGACTGACTGGGTCAACACACTGCCCAAACCGCTGGTCCTAGAGACATGAGACTTGGAGGGTGTGTTCTTTGTGAAGAGTAAGTATCTACTAAGAAAAGATTTTTGGGAATTCCACCCCTAAAGGGGTAAAAGAGGGGATGGAAGTTTATTGAAAGTCTATCAGTTTTGAAGTTAGGATCCTCAAATTTTGTGTTTAGGCTGAGGATTGAAAATTGATTTATACGTGTCTCAGCGTTTTTGATAATTCTACCCCAGAAGGGTTAAAAAGGATTAAGGTATGTAACTATGTTTGTTACCGTAACCTGGATTAACCTATAGGTTACTTTTTAATCCCGGTAGTACGTTCCCGTCCGATATTTTCCAACATCCACGCGGGCGAAGCCGCGGGCATAAGCTAGTATAAGATAATATAAGAGTAGAAGACCAAAGAAACGATGGATGGACTGTGTGAAGGATGATATATGACTGCTGGATGACCAGTAATACGAGTGTGGAAGAAGAAGACATGCTGCGCTGACCCCAAACGAATTGGGACAAGGGCAAGAGAATGATAATAAGGTTCATAATTAATTTATTTGCTTTCCACAATCTAGTGATTGGGGAGTTTATGACATAGCATGAAGTAAATACATACCTAATCACAGAGCAAGGACAACGTCTAGATCGCTCATTGAGGTGGTATTGCCAACCATTTTCAATGCAAGGCATGTATGTTACCGTTTACTCGCATAATTATACTTGAAGGCAAAACATAAGGAATATTGGAAAGGAATGGGGGCGGCCTTTACCCAACTACTGGGGCACAACAGGCTAAAAAGATAATTGTGACGCTTTGCAAGCAGTTAGTGACTGAAGTTCTTTCTTCTTAATCGCGTGGTTAGTGCCTAACTGTGTAATGTGTGAACAGTGTAGGCCTTGTAGATTCCTAGAGGTGTGATAACTTTTGTTAACCTCTTATCTTGTTTTCCATTTTTTTTGTGTAGTAAGCAACGACTTATTGTCGGGCCTATGCTGTCCCCCCATACTTGAGTACTAATGCTGTAACATGATAATATTGTAAAATCTAATCATTTTAAAAGAGTAACCATGGACTTTCTTGCCGTTTCTTCTCCATAGAAAACGACCAACCCGAACCGTGCACCTTTTTGTCGACGTTTCATAAGTGCCCATGTAGGCCTATGTGAAATAAAAATATTTTGATTTTTGATTTAACCTGGTGTAAGGCTTTATATGCCTGGTGGCTATGGTTTGGTTTCCTCACGATGTTTTCCTTCACCGAAGCTAGTGATAATTATACAATACGCACGTGAATCCGAAATATCAGAGGCTGAAGACTGTAGTTGAGTGCTTACTCACTTTCGGCCTCACGGAATACTACCATATATAGATAGCTATAGTACTTATATTATTTTCGCGTACGTTAAGCAGTTGGTCTTGACTGTCATTTGTAGATCTTTGACAGTCGTTACACGTAGTCAGTGACCCGAAAATCTGACAACCAGCCTTACCAAGGGATATCGTATTACCCAGTAACTTTAATAACAACTACACTACTACTACTACTTTTATTTATTTTTATATTAGTACTTTATGTTTGTTAGTTTAGTTATAAATTTTATTATGCATGCTGTGGTCTCCTGTAAGTGAAGGAGTACACCTACGTGATACTTTTCTCGTCTAATATTTATTTGTGTTTGTGTACATCCTTTGTTGGAGATCCTGAACAAATAAATCAATAAACTGGGTTGTGGAGTTAGATAGGCAGTCGCTCCATGTAAAGTACTGGTATTCAGCTACATCTGGCTAGAATGGAAGACGACCCCAACATGGATGGGAAAAGGCTAAGCAGATGATGACCGTCTCCACTCGCTACTAGCAAACCCGTGTATCTGCTACCAACTCAGTTGGCATCCGCAGATTCTTTTATTAGCAATCTTAGAAGTCTATGAAATCAATAAACCCTTTGAGTTGTTGGAGTTCAATAAAAAGATAAAAATATCTTTTTACATCACAATCTTCAAGGTTTTTTATTTGGACGAGTGTATTGTCTCTGTTTTATCAGTATTTAAGCATTATTCAAATACTTTATTATACGCCAGAGAATAGGAGACTGTCTCTACTCCATTAGATTCTTGTGTATATTTTTTGGCAAGCTGCCAGGATCTTGATTAAGAGGACTAGACGTACGTTCATGAGACCACTGTTTCCTATAACTATTATAGCATAACTTCACGCCTGCAATAGGCGAAGGGTTAAGCAGAGGTGTCGCAATGACAAATATCAACAAAATGTATTCGAATTCGCGGAATAGGTTTTTCCTACACAAAAATGTCGTGCAAGTTTTTGTACTTATATTCTAGTAAGATTTTTCGTAAATCTTTTAATGGAATTATTGCGGGATTTGTAAAATGTTGGTCGAATTTTCCCATTGAACAAGGAATGCTGCCGTCGTTTTCAATCATTTAATAAGCTCGAACACCTAAAGCATCGTGAGGAAACCAGCATGCCTGAGAGATATTTCTTGACAGCAATGCAAAGCCAAGTCAGAGGCCCATGGGCGGCATAAAACTCTGACACCAGGATTGGCACTAACCACACGATAAAGAAAAAGAACTAAAGCGAACACGCTGAAATTGACACCTCCAAATATACAGCAAAAAAGGTACATTTTTAGGGTTCCGTACCTCAAAAGGAAAAAATGGAAGCCTCATAGGATCACTCGCGTGTCTCTCTTTCCGTCTGTCACAGCCAATTTACTCCGAAACGACTGGACCAAATGGGTTGAAATTACACATTAGATATGTGTGTACCGTGTATTCGGTGACCCAAAGACGAATGTGTAACGTAAATTAATTAGTTTTAAACATGGAGGCCGCTTTTTGGGGGTAAATTAGAAAAAAAAAACTATAGCGCCGAAAATTTTGAAAAAGAAATACTAAAAATAGTTCTTTGTCTATAGAATATAGGAAAACCTATAAGAAACCTATAACAACAAATACTAAAAATAAATTAAAATTAAAGGGGGCTCGCCAACTACGATGGTACGGAACCCTTCATGGCGATTCCGACTCGCAGTTAGCCGGTTTTTAATATTTTCATAGTCTAAACACACGTTTCAAACCAAACAACATGTCTTCTTGTTTTCCTAAAACGAAAATTGACGTCTTGGTTGTCGTGTCTGTGCCCACCAGATTTAGGGAGCTTCCCTAATCAGTTGGGCATAGACAACAGACAACGCCCAGACTAAACATTAGTAAAACTGTATTACGTCTATGTAATGACATAAGAAACTATAAAAGAGTCTGCCCACTACACCGTTCCATACCATGACCGTGAGTCCTAAGTTCTATGCACATATCAAGCGCGGATAGTAACATGCAGGGACTACTATGCCCACTAGAGCGTATTAACAGTGTATCATACCCGTTTATAACGGGTTTAGAACGGTCATCATACCCGTTTATAACGAGTTTAGAACAGTCATCATTCGCGGTTGTTACTCAGTATTCTATATATTGAAATATCCCTAGTGGCATAGTCACCGTTCCGTCACCACGTACGTAGCAGGCATGGAACGTTAACAATAATTGTCGGCGAGAATTTTTTACCGGTGCCGACATCTCTACGATACGATATACGATAATAAAAATAAAATAATAAAAAAATTTGTTTATTTCTCTTCCACAAATAAAGAACATCAGTACTTATGTTGTAACATATTTAAACAGGTAAAAGTATTTTATTTGTGGGAGACTGGCGCCTAAGCTAAGCCGAGGCCTGTATTTTAGGACACCAGGTCCCCACTAAGATACATATTAGGAAATATAACAAAAGTGGTGCCAAAGATTGCAATATATTGTAATACGAAACAGAATTTTTAAACCGGGTAGGCAAACGTATAGTAAAAGTACTTATTTAAGGTAGAGTAGAAGAGTTAACAGGTGTGTGGTTGTGTGACAGTGTATGAGTGCTGTTTTATGAGAGTGAGTTTATGTATGAGTGTACTGTGTAGTGTGTGGTGTTTGTGTGACAGTGTATGGGTGGTGTTGTATGAGTGTGTGTGTGTGTATGAGTAATATACTATGTGTGATGATTGTGCGATAATATGTGTTACAAATACTACAAAACCTGAGATCAAAATTACTTCTTTATTTCCAGGAGTTTCTCGGTCTCCATATAGTCCAATCCCAACAGCCATGAAGTTACCTTTCCCTTACATTGTTTTGAATTACAATTAAATATATTTTTAATTTTATTAATTTGGTTATATATTCTAGGTGCAATAAAGTTATAAAATTTTTGGGCAAATCTAGTTTTAGTTTTTAAGGTTTTGCAAACGGCATAGTGCCTTCTCGTGTTGGTTAATTCTTGGTTAAACGCCGATATATCCCTATGTTGTCGAAGGACGCTCAGAAGAATGTACAGTTGTCTAACAGTTAGTACACCAGTTTCCTGATATAACTTACGGGTAGAAAAGAGTCTAGGTTTAAAGAAGGCAACCTTTAAAATTAGTCTTTGAGCTCGCTCTAGCTCCAACAATTTTGTTTTGTCCGTGCCACCCCATGTAGTAATACAGTAGGACACAATAGATTGAATTAAGGTCTTGTAAACCATGATCAGTGTTTTCCTATCTGCTATGTGTCTAAGTTGTCTAAAGATGTACGTAAGTTTACGCACTTTCTGGGCGACGTTATGGATGTGTTCTCCAAACGAAAGCCTATTGTCAATAGTAACGCCTAAGTAGCGTATGGATTTAACTGATTTGATTTGCGGACAATTATTACACTGTAATAT
This sequence comes from Eurois occulta, assembly GCA_950022335.1. Lineage (NCBI taxonomy): Eukaryota > Metazoa > Arthropoda > Insecta > Lepidoptera > Noctuidae > Eurois > Eurois occulta. Next base: position 2,449,255 of record OX465502.1, read on the forward strand.
GGGAGGAGCCGAACATTGGTGAGCAAATATTTGGGATACGTTTTGTGAAGTCACAGCTGGGTTACGAACGGAGAATTGCATGAATTTGGTCTTGTCCGCATTCAAGGTCAGTGAATTTGCAGCCAGCCAGTGGCAGATAGTGTTAAACCCAGCCTGAGTTTTAGCATAAACATCTTCCCAGGTGTCGCCTACAAATGTCAAAGTAGTATCATCTGCATATGAGATAATATTACAGTCTCGGATTTGAAGCTGACAGAGCTCATTTATATAACACAAAAATAAAGTGGGTCCAAGAATACTCCCTTGTGGGACTCCAAACGTCATTTTAAGATCATTACTCGTGTAGTCACCGATACTCACACACTGAGATCTTCCCGATAAATAATTAGCGAAAAGATCAAGCTGTTTCCCACGAATTCCCATGCTGTTCAGCTTGCTCAGCAGGTTGGAGATACAGACTGTGTCAAACGCCTTAGCAAGGTCAAGGAAGATTGTAAGACATTTCTTATTTGCATCCATTTTCCTGACTAAAAAGGTGGTGAAATTATGAACAGCCTGATCAGTAGATTTTCCTGCTCTGAAACCAAATTGTGATGAGGAAAGTAGTTCATTCGATTCTAGATAATTTACTAGCCTAACATTTATAACACGTTCAAATACTTTTGACAATGATGTGAGGATTGAGATAGGTCTATAGTTGTTGACACAGTCGGTATCCCCTGCCTTGTGTATAGGAATAAGTATAGATTTTTTAAGTGCATTGGGGAAAACACCAGCCTCTAAACAGCGATTTATGAGATCAGTAAGCACAGGAGCAATGAGGCCTACAACTTTTTGCAGAAACCTAGACGAGACGTTGTCCCAACCTGCTCGACAATCGTGTTTTAGGTTAAGTATAATTTTTTTAACTTCTTCACAATCCACATTTAGTAGAACAAAAGAGTTACAGGGTGAACTTTCTTTATGTTCAGCATTTTGAAAAGGTGGGATAGGAGGTATAATTTGTGCTAGTCGACTACCAACACTAGCAAAAAATTCATTTGCAGTGTTGATAGACAACTGCTGCGAAGAGTTAGCAGATAGCAAGTCTTGCGAGGAGATATTTTCTTTACTATTATTATAACTTGTTATGGCTTTTATAGAATTCCATAACTTTTTCGAATTATCTTTAGCCATTTGCAATTGATCTTTTTCATACTGACGTTTCAATTTTTTCAGTAAATTATTACAGAAGTTTCTGTAGCGCTTATATGTTGTACAAAAGATTACATTATTTGGTTCTTTTTTAGTTTTTAAGTTCATCCAGTCCCTATTTCTTATACACCGTAGAAGGCCAGCAGTTATCCATGGCTTTAGGAGAGTTTTGTTTCGAGGAATCTTTAAGATCACAGTATGTTTATGAATCAAATCAGCCATAATATTTACAAAGATACTAGTAGCTGAACATGGATCAACTTCATTATAAACTTGACCAAAATCTATCTCTGAGCAGTCCAACACAGCTCCCTCCCAATTAATTTTCTTAACCGTGCTAGTATTTTTGGCCTTTCCGGAACTTTTACTATTAAGACAAAATAATATAGCTTCATGATCAGATATCGTAGTTTTCAAGTTGAAAGTAAAAGCATTTTGTTTCGTCTTAACTATAACATGATCAAGGCAACTATTACCCCTAGTCGGTGTATAGATTGCTGGTAGTAGGCCGTAGAAAGACGCAATGTCGAGGTAAGCTAAAGAGTTAGCATCAGAATTTAATATATTAATATTGACATCACCCGTTATAATAATATTCCTAAAATTAGATAATTTATCAAGTAGATCGTTAAGTGATATTAAAAAGTTATCAAGTTTTTTAAATGACGGTGGTCTATACAGGGTGTTTGGCGCATGGACCGACACAATTGTTCCAGGTGTTAGTTTTGTAATATTTATAGAATTTTGTAAATAATAGTATTATAACTTTGTGTGTGTGTGTTCCATGTATAATATTATAGTTTTGTAAACATGTAGTGTATAGTGTAGACACAAATAATTCGGTTAGAAAACAAAAAACAGTGACTTTAAACAATATCAAGGAAGCTAGTCACATTTTATTTAAATCTAAGTCTACTTCGTTTTTTATTTGGATGGGTCTTTCGCCTTCACTCTTCCGAAGAAAGATTCGCCCGAAAGAAATCCAGCAGCCATCATAGGAATGGGCTTTAGCACATTGCCTGGCTAAGTAAAATAGTCTGCGTGCCTTGCCAGTTAAAGAGTCCGAAACATAAATATTTCGTGGAGGCCCTTTTATCTTTAAATGATTTGTGTTCAGCGGTAATTGTTTTTGTTCCTTCTGAATCTTATTAAACTTAATAACGGCGGATATAATCGATGTTTTTCTGGCTACGGTAGCGAAGTCAACAACTACGGCATCGGTCTTAGTGTTAGTCCTGTAGATGTCGCGTATTTCTGCTTCTACTACTTTAGACGGTAGATTGACTGCTGAGCTGAGATCCATAATAATGTTCACTAGGCTTTCCTTAGTCTCATTTTCACTCTTTGGGATATGACGAATTTCCATTGTGGATGCCCGTGCTGATTTTTCGTGAGACTCAAGTTTTTGCTCCAGGAGCTGCACTTGCTTTTTGGTATTTTTGTTCTCCTGTTGCAATTGTCCAATAATCACCAGTGATTCATCATATTTCTTAGACACAAAAGAAACCGATTCCTTTAATTCAAGATATACGACCCATGCATGGCACACTACGGTGTTGGTCGGTAACGGAACGGTCTAGTGAGCGTAGTCGCATACTTTTCAATACAAAGGATATTTTTTTACCTGATACGTTCACAGCGTGGTCATGGTATGGCACGGTGTAGTGGGCAGACTCGTATCATCTTGGTCTGAACTCTGAAGTCAGGGAATCCTACTCTACTACATCAATTTATTCGTTGTCGATGATGCATATTCTCTTCTTCTTCCATACGTCTCTATTAGCGGTCATCTCGGTGTCATCCTTTTCTAGCCACAATCAAGTTAAGCTTACAGCTGGACTTACCCAAGCTCGATCACACACCCGTCCCCACCAGCTTTTTCCCAACAATTTTGAAGTCGATTTTTACATGGACCGGCTGCCTTTATGACCTCCATTACTTGATAACGCGATACCCATCGCAAGACTGGTTGTCATACATTATGACTACCCAGACGAAAGGACTATCGAAAGACCTACGAACCTATGACAGCCGGGACCAACTGCTAGATATATCATTTTTAGGGTTCCGTACCCAAAGGGTAAAACGGGACCCTATTACTAAAACTTCGCTGTCTGTCTGTCTGTCTGTCTGTCTGTCTCCAGGCTGTATTTCATAAACCGTGATAGCTAGAAAGCTGAAATTTTCACAAATGATGTATTACTATTGCCGCTATAACAACAAATACTAAAAATTAAAAAAATATATTTTAAGGGGGGCTCCCATACAACAGATATGATTTTTTTGCCGTTTTTATAGATAATGGTACGGAACCCTTCGTGCGCGAGTCCGACTCGCACTTGGCCGGTTTTTTTTTAACCTTGAAGAACTATCCGTGCAGCCACGAGCCACTCCAAGTGTCTAATCCAATTACTATCACAAAATCTAAATCGATGCGTCTCGACGAAACTACTCGTAGAAATAGCATTTCTTTTCGAAAACTGATTAGACTCTAGTGAAAGGGGGAGAGGGGAAGTGGGGAGTGGCTCCCCCTCTTACATAAATATTCAGCAGAATACAGGACGGTACTGAAACGCGGTGCCAAGATGTTTCAACTCGAGGCTCTGCTTAAAGCTGTCAAGGACGAGTGGGTTGTTAATGGTATGGTTCCGTAGTTTTTGAAATTTTTAACCGCTCTCATTAATCAAACCTAGATAGCATGAATAATCACGAGGTTTTCGTTTTCAGGCGAAAATAAACTTCCAAATATGGTGTTGTAATTTTGAAAGCTACTGCAAGATAGCGTGTTGTGAATTGTCTAGCAAAAAAGTAGTCACACCCCGCACAGTCCATATAATCCCATTGAATGACTATTTCATAAAAAAGTCATTCAGTGGGATTAAATGAACTTAAAGGTTTGACTGGCCTGTTGGTCTAGTGGTTAGTGACCCTGACTGCTAGGACGGAGGTCGTGGATTCGATTCCCACACAGGACAAATCTTTGTGCGATGAGTACGATTATTTGTTTTGTGTCTGGGTGGTAATTTATCTATAATATGTATGTATTTAGAAATATACAAGTATGTTTATCAGTTGTCTGGTTGCCATAGTACAGGCTTTGCCTAGTTTGGGATCAGATGGCGGTGTGTTGGTTGTCCCAAGATATTTATTTATTTATTTATTTATATTTATTTATTTATTGATTTTCTTAATTTTATTCATTTTTCACATATTTATTATTTACAAAACTATAATAGAAATAAATATGTACAAGTATAAAAGGGTTACAGGGCGTCCAAAAATTCGTCTGCATCGCTGTCAACAGGAAAAGTGCCCAGAAGGGTGGCAGCATTACCACGTTGGATGGCAATGCTGATTCTTTGGCCAAAAAATAGGCCCGCCCTCTGGTCACGTGAAGAGTCGACCAACCGCTTGGCGATTTCCCGAAAAACTAGGTGGGCACTCGGACCTCATGGCCCTAGTGTTTCAACCCCAAACGGCTCAAACACATAACTACCAATTAAATTATTGTATTTGCGCCGTTTGAGGTTTTGAAAATCAAAGGTATTGATGATTTTAATGATTATAACTTAGTACAGCCGTATTTGTTACGGCCGCAAATATATTTTAATCAACATCCAACGTGACACTGAACTGCTAATCGCAAAAAACATAAGAAATTTTGAATTTCGCGGTCTATTCGTGCGTTGCCCCCTCAACGGCTAAGTCCGATTAACATCAAATCACTATTGTATGGTGTCCCTCTGCAAAATACTTAACCAATTACGATGGCAGAGAAAAAGAAAACAACGCTTACTTATTGCATGTATGTGATAGTAGACTACACGTCACAATTTTTCCATTACTATCACTTTTATGTTAGACTAGTTTTCCGCCCGCGGCTTCGCCCGCGTCAAGTTCGGTTATATCGCGTTTCCAAGAGAATTCTTCAAAAGTCCGGGATAAAAACTATCCTATATTCTTTCTCAAAGTCAACTCTATCTCTGTACCAAATTTCATTAAAATCAGTTCAGTGGTTTAGACGTGAAAGCGTAACAAACAGACAGACAGAGTTACTTTCGCATTTTATTAGTAGGGATTAGCACAAATGGCAGCAAAAAAGTATAATGTAGTCTGATGTTGGGATCCATAATGTAGTTTATATGAAGTGCGTCTTTGAACTTCTGAGTGACCACAAGACATATACGACTCATTAACGTGCCTGAATTATATTACAGTCGAATACAAAACCGTCTCAAAACATGTACAACACACGTTTGCACATAAAACACGTCTGTGCAGATTTCACAGTTCCCGGGCTATTTCTAAAACGTCATTGACATAATTGTGTCATCAAAATGGCGACAAATACGCTGCATTATGTTAAGTGTGTCACGTATCACGATGATACTTATAGCTAAGATTATACAAGGATGCGTGGAATATTTTATTTTTGTATTTTGGGTGAATGGAGAGAAAGAGATGTGCTTTTAAAATGCGTTGCTAAAATAGAATATAGTTTCAAGGAGAAGCTTGGCACGCGTCGATGGGAAGAGACCAGATGGTATGGCCATAATGCCATGGAAGTTGGGTAGGCCTTTGGTGTGGGACGCAACTTGCGTCGACACCCTTGCGCCATCCCATCTTCCTAGCACAGTGGGCTGCGCTGGGGCGGCTGCTGCAGGTGCTGAAAACCTCAAACGGCGCAAATACAATAATTTAATTGGTAGTTATATGTTTGAGCCGTTTGGGGTTGAAACACTAGGGCCATGGGGTCCGAGTGCCCACCTAGTTTTTCGGGAAATCGCCAAGCGGTTGGTCGAGTCTTCACGTGACCAGAGGGCGGGCCTATTTTTTGGCCAAAGGATCAGCATTGCCATCCAACGTGGTAATGCTGCCAGCCTTCTGGGCACTTTTCCTGTTGACAGCGATGCGGACGAATTTTTGGACGCCCTGTAACCCTTTTATACTTGTACATATTTATGTCTATTATATTTTTGTAGTTTGTAAATAATTAATATGTGAAAAAATGAATAAATTTTAAACAGAAAGAAATATATACAAATAAATAAAGGAGAAACTTTAAAAGAGCATTTAAGTTGCTGGGCTAAGGCTTCTTCTTCTTCCCCATGACTTCCAGTTGTTTCAATCCAGGGCCAATGTGGGCCCAGGGCTGCGGGACTGTTCGAAAGAGATACCGCGGCCCTGGAACACAAAGGGCCAATGAAGGAACATGGGTGGTTTTTAGTCAGTAAGAGTCTGGCACTCCCTTCCGCTCCGCCCAGAGCGAGAGGGGTCAATTGATGATTTCCCACCCAACAATAAAAAAAAAGGGCCAATGTGGGCCACTGGTCGCTAGTTTTGTCCAGCTCGTCTTTACTTTTTATCTATCTTGTCATGTCCGAACTATGTTGGAATTGGATTCCAATCTAAGCGGGTGCAGCTGAAATATGTTCATTTTACATGGAACTACCTCCATAATCCAATTACTAGGCATTTACTTCTTATAACAGGTTTCATGATTGAAATTGAAGATTAATAGGTAACTAAAAGGAGATGGAACTCGTATAAAATGCACGTGCATTTTTCGAGAGGTTTATTAAATGAAGCTCTTCAAGTTACGATATTAAATCACGCCGCGCCGCACGTCAGATTAGCCCTGCTACTAACTTTGCTGACTGGGTAATCTTATCAACACGGTCTAATTATCTATTTCTTTTTTTTTTTGTTAGCCTCTCATGTGTCCCACTGCTGGGTCTCTTCTCTATCTCCTTCCAAACCAGAGAGGTGTTATTTCTAAACACGTTTAATACATTTTTAAATATTCCTTTAAAAAAACGATATTAAAATTAGTAGCCCATCGGTAGCAGGAACAGGGTACAAGCTACCGGCCGGTCTGCGCTTCAAAGAGGGAACCTCCTAACAGTGCGCGCCGTGTCAAGAAGTTCCGCTTTCTGAATCAGGCCCCTGATGCCACTGCCCAATGAGAACCTCTGATCTTCACAGCTCAGTCTGGGTAACGATGACAGCATATTACCCTATTATCTTTATGATAAATCTTGTGCCAAGAGATGAGAAGTATCAACTTATTACATTAGCTTGTGTTGACTAGCCAGACTTTGGAGTTCTTCTATACTAATCTTATAAAGAAATATATGTTTGTAAGTTTGTATGTAGGGGCTAATCTCAGGAACTGATTATCCAATTCTAAAAATTCTTTCACTGGCAGAAAGCTATATTATTCGTGGGTGCTAAATTATATTTATTACATGCATATTAGCCGAACTATCACAATTTTTGCGGACGAAGTCGCGGGCGAAGAGCTAGTCAGAAATAAAATTAATAAGAGGAACCCTAAAAATAAAAATAACGCGTAACTTAATGTGAGTCAAGGACAAGGAAATTCGGATGATTTATTAATAACATTATATTATGTAGGTCTTTCGAGGACAAACGGCAGTCATGTACTGCCGAGTTCAATGACAGTTGACCGCTTTTCAACCTTATTACTCAGGGCATAAGGGTTAAACGTAGTCGACCCTCAGTGGACTCGGTAGTATATTGGTGACTTCTGGGAGAAAGTCTTAGTTTTGTATTACTAGTTTGTTTAGAAGTCAGAAATATGAACTCATGAGGATGTACTACCAAGAAAAAAAGTCCGATGTTCTAACCTAGGTCATGGTCTACCAGCTCATCATCTTCTTCGCATTCGCTTCCAGTCTAACTAGATTTAGCTGAATACCAGTATTTTATACGGAGCGACTGAATACCACAGCCCATTTAGTGCTGGGTAATACGATTCCGTGGCTGCTACTGAAAAATTCCTGATGGTAAAATCCAATAACACTTTACGACCCGGGAAGCGAACCCAGAACCTCATGCTCCTGCCAGGGCTGCGGGAGCCCTGCCAGGGCTACGAGACTGTTCGAAAGAGATATCGCGGCCCTGGAACATAAACGGCAAAAGAAGGAACAGGGATGGGTTTTAGTCAGTAAAAGTCTGACACTCCCTTCCGCACCGCCCAGAGCGGGAGGAGTCATTAAATTTGATGATTTCCCATCACAAAAAAAGGACCTCATGCTCAGCAGTCGCGATTGCAACCACTAGACCAACGAGGCAGTCTCCAGTTCATCAAAAAGAGAGAGAGAGCCATGGTAGAACGAATTCAACCTTAAGCCTTGTCTTCAAGTGGGGTGATGAAAATCTGGTTGTTTTAAACGCCATCGAAACCCAAGTGTGCCTGTTCACCGCCAAAAGGAGTCCGTTAAATCTGACTCTTACTTTCCGGGGTATATCTGTTCCAGTTACCGACAGCCTCGAGCTTCTTGGCACGAGGTTGATTGCGAATCTGAACTTCGGTGCCTATATTGAGTCGAAAGCTCAAACTGCGGCAAAAAAGCTGGGTATCCTTAATAAGGTTAAGCGTTACTTCAAGCCAGGACAGCTTTTAGTCTTATATAAAGCTCAAGTTCGGTCCGGTATGGAGTATTGCTGTATTGCTGTCACCTTTGGGATGGCTCAGCCAAATTCCAATAAGCCACACTTGAGTCTGTTGAGCGCAGAGCCAAGAGACTCATTGGTGACGATAAGCTAGTGGGTACCAAGCTTCATACCCAGGCCAACCGGCGCAAAGTTGCATGTTTGTCGGTCTTTTACAGATTGTACTTCGGTGAGTGTGCCCAAGAGCTCCACGAGCTCATTCCACCATCTCCCTGCTTCCATCGGGAGCCCAGACGTACTGCAAGTTATCACCCATACCTTGTCGATATTCCACACATTCCCACGAAGCGCTTTGCTACATCGTTTATTATGCGCACAGCCAAGGAGTGGAATTCCCAGCCTGCGTCGGTGTTCCCAAGTTCATGTTACCCCAATCTATTTACGTCGCGAGTTAATAGGCTTCTTTTGGTGTAGCTCGTTCCATCGTCGACCTCATCTCTGTCCTCAGGACTAGATTAAGGTCGAGAGTAGGCCTATTTAATATTAAAAAAAAACTATCAAGAGTCACTGACCTTGTAAATAACTAAAACTTAATAGTAATAGTTATTTCGAGCAGAACCCAGACAACAAAACAGCCATCCATATAAAACTATTTTTGTAGATCTCCGAAAATATTTGTTCATGACAATCCAAATAAAAATAGTTCGCTCATCATTTGTAGCTCAGAAACTGCTCGTCTGTCTTCGATGAGGTTTTTGTTTAAAAATCATTCAGTTGATGATGTGTGTAAGGTCAGTTTAACAATACAAGATTATAAATATTCGCGGAGTGTGGTAATGAATCAGGAGTAAAGGTAACTTTTTTTAAACCATTTACTTTGGAGCTAGTTCTTAGGGTTCCGTATCGGAAGGGTAACCAATGGGACCCTCCACTATTGTCTGTCGGTCTGTCAGCGGGCTGTATCTCATGATCCGTAATAGGTAGACAGTTGACATTTTCACAGAATGTGTATTTCTGTTGCCGCTATAACAACAAATAGTAAATTAAAAATTTAAGGGGAGTCCTCTACTACGATCATGCGCGAGTCCGACTCGCACTTGGCCGGTTTTTAATTAGAATAAAGAGATGAGAAAGTCATGGAACAGAACACAAATACATAGTGTAACTGTTTGCTGTTCCTCTTAATAAAAAAAAAAAAAAAATAAAAAAAAAAAAAACTCTTTATAAATAAATAAATTCGAGCAAAAAGACTCAGAGTGTTAGCAACAATGTTTTTACAAACTATAACACACTTACAAAAATAAAACCAAAAACAGAAACATACTACCCACCAATTACTAATTTAATAATTACCAATTTCATTATTCATCCAGCTTTGCTTCAACGCAATCATCTTCATCATTCTGTTACCCTTATTACAATTTATTTGGGGTTGTCGTTGCCTAATTTCTTCTACCATACTTCTCAATTCGTCTTATTCTCAGCAGACATCTTCTTTCTAGCTATATAATCTTTCATACAGTCCATTCGTCGTGTTTTAGGGTTCCGTACCCAAAGGGTAAAACGGGACCCTATTACTAAACCTCCGCTATCTGTCTGTCTGTCTGTCGGTCTGTCTCCAGGCTGTATCTCATAAACCGTAATAGCTAGAAAGCTGAAATTTTCACAAATGATGTATTTCCGTTGCCGCTATAACAACAAATACTAAAAATTAAAAAAAATATATGAAGGGGGTCCCCATACAATAATCGTGTTTTTTTCGTATTTTTAGGGTTCCGTACCCAAAGGGTAAAACGGGACCCTATTACTAAGACTTCGGTGTCTGTCTGTCTCCAGGCTGTATCTCATAAACCGTGATAGCTAGAAAGCTGAAATTTTCACAAATGATGTATTACTATTGCCGCTATAACAACAAATTAAAGTAAATTAATTTAAGGGGAGTCCTCTACTAAGATCATGCGCGAGTCCGACTCGCACTTGGCCGGTTTTTTTATTATTTCTCCTCTATTATAGACATCCAAATTCATATTCAAATCATTCCTCACGACATTTTCCTTATTATTCCGATTCGCTTGGTCACACTATGACAGCCGATTTCCATACAACTTCCCAGTTAGTGTTCCCACTTTCAGAATTCCACTAATATGTACCTATACCCATTTCTACGACATTTCTTACTAGACAATAAGATAACCTATTGTTTGTTAGAGGTCCGTACCCAAAATAAACGGGACCCTATTATTAAGGCTCCGCTGTCTGTCCGTCTGTCACAGGGCTGTATCTTTTGAACCGTAATAAATAGACACTTGGAATTTTCATAGAGTTAGTATTACTACTATTGACTGACTCGCTGGTCTAGTGGGCGCAAACGCAACTGCTGTTTGAGGTCCTGGGTTCGATTCCCAGGTCGGGCAAAGTGTTATTGGGTTTTACCATCAGGAATTTCTCAGTAGCAGCCACGGAGTCTAGATTTGTGCCCTGTTTATGGCAATAGGCTCGCCTCCTATTACATGGGACTTAAACATACATAACTGGGGAGTTGTCAATCAATCAATCAATCAAAATATTTTTATTTCACATAGGCCTACATGGGCACTTATGAAACGTCGACAAAAAGGTGCACGGTTCGGGTTGGTCGTTTCCTATGGAGAAGAACCGGCAAGAAACTCCATGGTTACTCTTTTAAAATGATTAGTTTTACAATATTATCATGTTACAGCATTAGTACTCAAGTATGGGGGGACAGCATAGGCCCGACAATAAGTCGTTGCTTACTAGTTACTACACAAGAAAAACGGAAAACAAGATAAGAGGTTAACAAAAGTTAACACACATCTAGGAATCTACAAGGCCTACACTGTTCACACATTCACAAACAATCGTTAAAAAGAATCTATACAAAGGCAAGAAAATATTATAAAAGACTAAATTAAACCAGTGACAAAAATATAGTCATCAGTGCTGTAACTATTCTGAACAAAGGGTGTTTAAGTGATGTGATAACCATTGTAAAAAAAGAAAACAAAAAAAAACCATTGTAAATTAAAATGAAAAGAAAAAAAAAATTGATTGAGAATAGTTAGAGACATCCACATATTTGTGCTGTTTATGAGCTACCAGGGAAGCCGCATGCGCAGAAGGAACTAAAGCCAAACCTCTTTATCTTCAACGTAGTCCTTGATTTTGTAGGTGTACTATTTGTGGGTGTACTATTTGGTGTACTATTTGTGGGTGTACTATTAGGTACACCTAGGCCACCTAGCCTAACCACTTAGGGGATTATAGGCATGATGTTAGTGCCGCTATAACAATCAAAAATATAATGGGGTCCCCATACAAGAAACGTTTTTTTTCAGCATTATTTATTTACTCTCCCCATTGGTTTACAAGTTCTAAAAAAGGAGTTGGATGAGCGTAATTTGACGTAATTTTCGGCACTGAAAATGACTCGAGGACAGTGCTTTCGTTTGACCTTCACTGATTGCGATTTTGTACAATTTTGTTTTAACCAAATTCAACGGTTTTTCAGCGACTAATTTTGAGTTATGTAAATTACGCTGGGCTCTATGTCTACACTACATTTACCAATATTAATTTAAAAAACTTTTTGCAAAAAATAAAACCGACTTCAAAATCACAAAAAAGTGAAAAATAATTTTAGCTTCAGAAGTCGGTGACTTTAGTTTGTTTGATTCAGTTTTTTGGCACCGACTTCTGAAGCTAAAATTATTTTTCACTTTTTTGTGATTTTGAAGTCGGTTTTATTTTTTGCAAAAAGTTTTTTTATTTTTTCATTTTTAGTGGCAATATCCTATACAAATATTTTCTATGCGTTCATTTTACATTGTAAACCATACATTTCATGGTAATAGGCTTATTCTTACTTCCTTACTAATATTATAAATGCGAAAGTAACTCCACAACAACAAACAAGTAACAGACTTCAGAGTCAAATGCTCATAAAATAAAAACTAATAGGCCTACCTGAATCAATTTTTTATGGGACCAATTCGAAACTATTCCGCATCAAACAAAAAAAGAATTACGTAAATCGGTTCAGAAACTTCGGCGTAATCGGTGTACATACATAAAAAAAAATATATATATACATATATACGAATTGAGAACCTCCTCCTTTTTTTTGAAGTCGGTTAAAAAGTTTAATAGTTTAAGCTGTTTTTTCTATCAGTTATATACAGTCACTCATAAAATTATTCTAAATCTGTAGTAGATATTTATATTCTTATTTCGTAGCCTCGTAGATCTTAGCAGACTCACCATTAACCATAAAATCCATTTAAATTCCTCCTACATTTAAATGCATGTCAATCTTATTGTATATTGCAACTTTTAACAACTAAAGTAACAATAATTTTCCTTAAAAATTCACAGATATTTCTGGAAAAATATTTACAATCAAATTCAATTTAGGACCAAAATAATAAGTACACAAAATCTCGCCCATTATGACTTATGATTGTGTACTTAACATCAAAATTGAAACCCTCATTTCCAATCTTTTAATAAATGACTCCTCTCACCACAAAATCGTTTTATCAATAACTACAGTACAATAATAAGACATTATTTATTTGTTATCATGCACATACACATGAAAAATTGTAATAAATCATTATCATTGTATTGGATAGGTTGCTAAAGTCATTTAATCTCCCCATTGCATTGATAACCCTACCTTTTAATACCACCATATCCACATGCGAAGGTTTTCTGTACACCTGAATATACCCAAAATCACTAGCATGTGAACCATAATCTCTTAAATTCACTACAGCAGAGAAAACTCTAGCAGAATCCATAGTTTTTGGCACCAAAATGAAAAGCTCAACTCAATTGATTCACACAATTTGCTAAAAAACAGAAAAGATTAATCTTACGAGAAACTGAAGGTTGAAATAAACAAAATTGGTACTTTACCTAAATGTATACGGAACCCGCTGAACAAATCCAGTAATGTTTCACATCACTTTCTGCCCTTCATCACAATCACCATAATTATCACTAACCATTAGTATCTAACTACCAAAAATATACGATTTGTTACCTAAATACAACACTAGCACTTAACACACCACAATGTCCCAACATTATCCACTAAAAGACAATAAAAAAAACGGTTTTTAACGAAATATTTTCGGTATTTTTCGGTTTTTCGCGTGTAAAAATTGGGGAAAATGTATTTATAAATATTTTAGCGGACGGCCGGGTGCTCCGAGCTGCCGCGTACCTCGGAATTCGGATTTAGGTTAGAAACGGCGGGTTATGGCGCCACCCACACATGCGCAGTAGTGTACCGACAGGGACAAAGATTATGAAAGCTTCAGATGAGATAAAATGTTCTGAAGTGGTTTTGTGTGTAAGCATAAGTGGTGGGGTAGATCTTTTGTGAGCTGTTGTTTTGTATAGGTTTTTTGCTATGATAGTTTTATGTAATCTTAAATGGCACATTATGTCTGCAACGGCACCACAAAAAAGTACTACAGCAACATAGTACAAAAAGGACTACAGCGCCATCTATGACACAAATGAAGTTAATGCCTAACCTGGTGTCAGAGTTTTAAACCGACCATGGCCCTCTGACTTGGCTTTACATGCCGTTAAGAAATATTTCACAGGCATGCTGGTTTCCTCACGAAGTTTTCCTTCACCGAAGCAAGTAATAATTATACAATACGTAGGTACATGAATCCGAAAAATCAGAGGTGCGTGGGGTTTGAACTTGAGACCAATGACTAGGCAGTCCAATGGTCCCACTAAAGAAAAGAGAAAAGATATCGCTGCTTCGGTTCGCATCTTAAGGCTTTATTATAGAAAAATCAAACAGCAACAGACTGTCGGGGAGTGGCCCACTAGACAACACCCGTCTGGTCGGAGGATCCTCCCTTTTCTACGGGGAACTTTATGCCCTATTTATTCTTCATGCCCCTAAATATCCTATGATAAAATTGGATTTATGTATTTCAGCATTTCGATCCTGGCGAAGAAATTGCCTTGTAAATGTATACCATCACCTGCTTATGTAACTTTTTCGCAAGTAGGTATGTTTGTTTGGGTCAGCTTTCAGTTTTATGGATGTATAATACCAGCTTTGCTGATACGTGTCACAAACAAAAGCATATTTTTCTTCTTCACTCATATTCTTTTTTATGAATAAAACTAGATGTAAGTTTAATTAATATAGTATTTTTATTGTGAAAGTTCCTAATCTACGTAATGTTAGATAAATAGATACTCACTGCAATTTTATTAGTTTGAGTTATCTTGCTGCGCCCTGACAGGGTCATGTATTCACTAGTTTTATGCCTAGCGTGTAACTATGATTGTGTACATTGTGCGTTAAACAAATATAGTACATTTTGATATACCTAAGTGGGGAAACTTTGTTATTGCATTCGAGGCGGAATTAACACCCGAGCTGCAGGCGAGGGTGTTATGGAGCCGAGAACTGCAGTAACAAATCCCCACGCGTATCAAACGACGTTTTTCAATACACTTTCGAAGAAATAAAATATTATTAGAACGGAAAGTATTTTTGTCAGGAATTATTATGAAACTATGATTTCATTTGCAAAAAAAACAGGAAATTCAAATATTTTTGAATTTACACAAATAAATGTTAATTTGTTCATAAAAGTAAATTTGTTTTAAATAATCATAGGTAACTATGAAATTCTATTTACAAAAATATTTACGCCGCAAAGACGCAAATCTCTTTGCCCGATTTAAAAAAAAAACAATCAGCGCCGACTATCGTCATTGAGGCCATTTGGACTTAGTATAAGTATAGTTATCTGTTGAGTGCACGTGTACGGAAAAATATTAAAAATCCCTGCGTGTGAAATAAATTGCATGTTGAATCTAGTCGTAGCGTAGTGCGAAAAGAACCAGTTTTCGAGAAAGTGTATTGAAAAATAAATATTCTGTTGTGGTTCTAAACATAGTAAATCGTGTTTTTGGCTATATAATTTGATATTAAAAAGCATGAAAAGCATCTCAGTTCTCATGAAAGTACATATTATATACTAGGCGTCTACAGGCGTCCAACAGCTATGCCACACAGAAGAAAAGTACCATAATCTATATAGTAACGGTTACTGAAAGAAGACTACATTGTAATTTATTAAATAATTTGAACCGCTGCGTTCAAAGATTTTTAAATAATCGCCTTCCTGAAACAGGAATCGAACCCGCTAAATTTGAAAAAAAAAACATGTATTTTATGATAACGATCGAAAGAGTTAATCTTTATGAAAAAAATCCTAAATAACATAGCATCTAAGACAATGTGCCACGTAGGTATTAACCTACCTAACCATCTACAAGAAAAAACAAATCTATGCGTCTTAACGCACACAAGCACGCATCTTCTGGCAGACTCAGCGGCGTTTACGTAGATCGCAACACTCTGCTATTACTGAAAATACTCGTAGTCACTCGGACACACTGCAGACGAGAAAATACTATGGGAACTCACTGGTACTGCAGTGAGGAGTGAAAATTTCGTGAGTGCTGCGAAGTATTTGGGTCAAAATAAGAATGATGACCATCAATCATCACGGTTGGCGCAGTGACTGTCGCAGTATTCGATCCCGGAACAAATATTTGTATGGCCTACAGATAGTTGTCCCAGGCCCAGTTCGCGGTCTGGCTGTTTGTGTATTGTTAACGCACCCACGATACAGGAAAAATTACTAGTGATGGGTAACGTTTAAAAATAAAAACGATGAGTTTCTAGTTTTTAACCGACTTCCAAACGGAGCAGGGGTCTAAAATGGCCGCTTTAGCATAATCATAATAGGATAATAATATGAATTACGTTTATCAATTCCAATAAAAAATCCCAGGTTATCAATTCGTCTGATTGTTTCTCGTGTGTTCAGAGATAATTTTGAACTACGTCAGCCGATTTCGAAGATTCTTTTTTTATTGGAAAGGGAATATCTCAGGATTGGTCCCATATTAATTTAATCAAGTTCTGATGAGTAGTTTTTCAAGTACTTTCCATAATGCGTATTTTATCGACTACGTCCATGTTGATGTTATTATACCATTATTTGTTGATGTACACACAACAATAATCGCATCACGAATTTGTAAAGGGTTATTTGAAAGAGTACTCTTCGGAGGTCCCATTAAAGTTTTGTGAAGATCTGATGAAGACCTCCGGAGATAGACAACGGAACTCTTCAATAAATGACAGCGAATGTGCCGTGATTGCGTAAACTGGTGATTGGGTGTACTGTATACATCCGCGTACTCCACGCGGACGTGTACAGTACTTCCACATTTCGCCACTTAAGTTGAAGTTCCAAATTATTAATTATATAATGATGTATTGTTAACCGACCTCTTAAAAAGGAGAAGCATTTTAATTAGTGGTATTTTTTTTTTAAATGGGAAGGTGGTATCCTTCTTTAGAGGCTATTTTTCTAGATCAAGTTCCGATGGATGATTTTTGTGTTAGCATCTTTACATAGATACGTAAACAAACAAGAAAACAAGAAGTTATTTTTTGATATTTATTGTACCTATCACAATGTTTTCTTATTTAACCCAAAGGTTGACTGGTAGAGAATGCCTTGTGGCATAAGTCCGCCTATGTACCACTATTGTACATGAAGTTTAAATAAATAAATAAATACGTATTTAATATACTTAATCCATGTTGAATTGTTGATGCTACTAGTTACAGTGTAAGTACCACAACTCAAAATGGAAAAATAAAAAAACACTCTTCCAAATTAATACAAGCGATTTCTAAAAAAATAAAAAATAAAAATGTTTATCCACAACCACCTTCCCATTAAAAAATATTACCGCGAATTGAAAAGATTCTCCTTATTAACAAGTCGGTATATGCATCGGACCCGTCATGTTATGGTATATTATGTCACTTTCATCCGAGCAGTATTGCCTTCTCATAAAAAAACAAGGGGATCTACAGACCTGGTTTCAACCATGGAGCCATTTTTATATTGCTGAAACCATATCAAAAGTAAAAACCTTGTTTTGTAATAAAACCGTTGAAGTTCTTTCTACGAAATCCGAGTTTACCTAACCGAAGTCACTTTAATGTAATAACTATTATCATGAGATATAAGCGACCACTAACATAATCTCAAAAAAATAATTTAAAAAAAAGAGCAAAAATGTTACTTATTACTATCTCACTCCACTCTCACTTCTATAGAAGCGACATACTCTCGACTAACAGTAGTACCACCTCACCGTGACATATGACGCAGTGATTCAGTACACACGTGACGAAG
The DNA here is from genome assembly GCA_950022335.1 of Eurois occulta. Classification (NCBI taxonomy): domain Eukaryota; kingdom Metazoa; phylum Arthropoda; class Insecta; order Lepidoptera; family Noctuidae; genus Eurois; species Eurois occulta. Next base: position 2,467,158 of record OX465502.1, read on the forward strand.
ACTGACAGGATCGTAGCACTCGCATACATCACGCTTGTAACGATAGTGTAGTTAGCAGAGTTGTAACTGCTGAACACATTGTTTCATTAAATTACGTTATAACTTGAGCTTGCATTTTTTGTTTTCTGGTGGCAAACATAGCCAAGCGTGATATTTCAGAAGCTTTCTCTCAACCCTGTTGTTACAAGGGTGGCTGCAATTGCTGCCAAATCTGTATTAAGTCAAAATCATAGGTATTATAATTAGGTACCCATTCATTGCGAAAATTTTTAATAGAATAAGAGGCCAGTTTATACTGGTATTGCTACCACTGACTTACGGGACGCTGTACCAAGGGACGATGCTTCCAAGTTTTAGTAATTTTAAGTGGAATGGGAGACTGGTAATTGCATAGTATGGATGTAATGGCTGGAGGCATCTTAACGGAGGCAGAGGCAGAAGTAATGGAACAATTTCTTGCAAAGAAGTTCCGAAATTTGAAGTTCAGGTGGAGACGAAGGGTGGACGGTGAGTAATGGGCTAGCTCGCCGTCCGTCCGTCGTATGACGACAGGCCGTGTCGACGGCGCGTTCGTGTTCCACGCGCGCCTCAAAGAGATGTCAGCAAACGGGAGGGGCCCGCAAGGGCCGATGCCTGCCAGGGCTGCGGGACTGTTCGAAAGAGATACCACGGCCCTGGAACATAAAGGGCGAAAGAAGGAACATGGGTGGTTTTTAGTCAGTAAGAGTCTGGCACTCCCTTCCGCTCCGCCCAGAGCGGGAGGAGTCATTTGATGATTTCCCACCCTCCAAAAAAAAAAAAAGGTGGAGACGAGGGCCGAGGTTCTATTGCAACTCTAACTTACATTCATCATCTTTCTACCCTTGTCCCATTCTACTTGGGGTCTGCGCAACCCGTTTTCTTCTTCCATTAGACTTCCAACAGAGGAGTGTTAGATGTCACGGCATCATTTACTCATTTCTCATTCATATCATTCCTCACACAATCTTTGATTTGGCCTAACTTTAACTCTTATTCACAGAAAAAGCTGAAATTAAAGCTTCGGAACGAACTTGAGACTTTGAAACGAAGAAAATACGCTATTTGAAGTCGACACTGCTGTAGGTGACCATAAAGCTTTCACAGGCATCCAAAAAATTCAAATCGAGAGAGTGCTATCAAAATATTCCGAGGTTTATGTTCGATTTTTATGATTAGGGGAATCTTAACGATCCTTTATGGAACCTTTCCAAGCTGGCATAAAGGGCATAGCTTGAAGAATAAACACAAGAGTTTTTTTTTCATAGTCCCGCGTACATGATCAGACCGTCACACCACCTGAGCCGCGGTCGACCTCGATGGCGATGTCTAGCCTCAGGCGTCAGTGAGTTACGATCTTTGCCCACCTCTCAAGGTGCATGCGTGGTGCGACATGGCCAGCCCACTCCCACTTTAGCTTGGCTATTTTAACTCCAACATCAGCTACTTGAGTTATGGAGCGCAAGGTGGTGTTTCTAACGCGATCTGATCACTTGGCACCTATTATGCTACGCTCCATCGCCCGCTGGCAAATCTTAAACTAATTGGACTTTTGTTGTTACGAAACCACGACAGTTATGTATGTATGTAATGGTAAGTCGAATGAAAGGCATGGAGCTGAATATATGAAGACAAACTAATGAGATAACCTAACACACGCATGTGGCTCCCCAAAGGTTAAGCAGAGGTGTACCCTCAAGCACTGTATCTACATTTCGCCAATTACGAGTATGAATGTATGATTATTGGTATAAGTTACATGCAATAAACAAAAAACAATATTATGTTTGTAACTCAATCATGCTTATAAACAACTGAATCGATTTGGATGGATTTTAGCACACAGTAAGATTATGTTTGGGATTGACATACACCATACTTTTCAGCCTTATTGGTGCAGCTATTTCCCTAGCATGTGACTGAAACTGCGAGCAATGGTATGTACCTATGCATATTGCAAAGCACTATTTCCCTAATACTCCCTAACTTGACTGCCTCGTTTTTCGAGTGACGAGTGGCAAGCGCAACTGCTGAGCATGAGGTCCTGGGTTCGATTCCTGGGTCGGGCAAAGTGTTATTGTGTTTTTAAATCACGAATTTTGTCAGTCGCAGCCACGAAGTCTGGATTTGTGCCGGTTGATGGCAATTGGCTCGCTCCCTATTTCATGGGACTTCAACATAACTGGCAAAATGTGGATGGTACACCTCTGTCTACGCTTCGGGGATTACATGCGTGATGTTATATATTTCCCAATAATGGTATGTAATAATAATATGCCGAAGATTGATTGATTCATATATCCTGTAAAAGCCATGTGCATTGCATGTTACGTTACTAAATACAATAGATTAATCCATGTTCAGCAATATTACAGGATGAATTAAAACTTTAGTTAGGTAGAAGGTTGAAGCCAAGAGTGTAATCCGATTCAAACTACACGTGCTAGAAAAACATCGTAAGGGATCATTCTTTTTTTCAATAAAATAAAAAGGAGTTAAAAGTAAAAAAAAACCTTAGATTTATTTAAAATTGAGGTCAGAAATTCTCCAACGGTAACGTTTTAATATGACGTTTACTCATGACACTACAAACGTTCATGTATTGAATAGTCTAGAGGGACCGCTTTTTTTTTTGGGATGGTAAATCATCAAATGACTCCTCCCGCTCTGGGCGGAGGGGAAGGGAGTGTCAGACTTTTACTGACTAAAAACCATTCATGTTCCTTCGTTTGCCCTTTGTATTCCAGGGCCGCGGTATCTCTTTCGAACAGTCCCGCAGCCCTGGCAGGCATCGGCCCTTGCGGGCCCCTCCTGTTTGCTAACATCTCTTTGAGGCGCGCGTGGAACACGAACGCGCCGTCGACACGGCCTGTCGTCATAAGACGGACGGACGGCGAGCTAGCCCATTACTCACCGTCCACAGGCCCGCAATCTAGAGGGACCCCTGGACTATTTAATGCATTCAGCACAATGTTTTGCGGGCGTTACATTGAGTGCTATCGTAAACCGTGGTTTTTCACACCAAAAGGAAAAGTCGTTTCCCAACAACGAAAACAATCGCCCTGTAAATTAATATGGCGGATGTATTGTATCTGTTTAAACTAATAGTGGAGTTTATAAATATTTTGCGAACAAAAGACGCCCGCGCATCATGTGTAGCATTATTATAAACAACACATAAACTTTTATAGGCTGCCAAAATAATATCACATTAATAAATAATATGAAAGTCTATGTTCTTACGTGTAAAGCTGCGTATACAATATGCTACTATTTTATTTATTTATTTTATTAAAAAATGGGTTTGCTCTTCGCCTCGATCACGCCTGATGGAAAGCGATGGATGAGGTCTATGATGAAACGAGCTTGCCTAGAAGGTGCCTGTTCACTCTTTGAAGGCAGACGGGTTAAATGTGGGAGGGAACGCAGAGAATTCCACACTTTAGCTGTGCTCATAATAAACGTGGAGGGGAAACGCTGAGTACAACTCGTCGGGATATCTACCAAGTGTGAATGGAACTATGATAATAAATCAAAAGAATTAAAATCAAAATATTGTATTTCACATAGGCCTGGGCACTTATAAAACGTCGACAAATAGGTGCACAAAATCAAAGCATGTATTTCAAGTAGGCCAGTTACAGGCACTTTTGAACTGTCGAAACAAAGACAACAATGAAATGTAGCTACAGTCCCAGTCACAAGGCAAAAAAACTGTGAAAGTACTATAGTTGCCCATTCCCTAACGTAGATCTCTATGGAGAAGAACGGGCAAGAAACTCCATGGACACTCTTACCACACCGTACATACCGTAATGTAGGTAAGGTATGTACCATACATACATCGCAACATGTATAATCATGTACCTACAAAAGATACCTTAAGTATCATGTATGTACCTTCGTACATGATTGTACGTACACGCCATTTTCCCATAGGCTCACCACGTTCTTACATAGCACACACACACACACACACACGCAGGCCGGTTGCGAGTAATACGCACCTGACCTTTCTAGAGGACATCGCCAATATGGTCATCAGTGGCGAAGGTTCCATACAACTCGATTCCTACCGGCTTCCCTTTGAAAAATAGCAGTCAGTATTCTATAGACCGATGACCGTTGGGGTAGACGTGTTCTTGAGTGGAGACCGCGAATCGGCAAACGTAAGGTGGGACGCCCTCAGGCTCGGTGGAGTGACGATCTTCGCGGGGTGGCTGGTAGCAACTGGATGAGAGTTGCTGAGAATCGAGTTGAATGGCGTGCGATTGAGGAGGGCTATGTCCAGCAGTGGACTGCTATAGGCTGATGATGATGATGATGATGATGATTCTATAGACAAATAATATAATCACATTAAAGACATGTACTTCGGCTTACCTCTTACAAAAATTTACCCTTCGCTATTGATGGTCATGTACTCTGTCTGCAACCTATCCTACTTTATTTTATCTAGGTCTATCGATTTACGATTAGCATATATGATGGTAGGTACCTCTATGAGTCATCATCATCATCTGCTCGCCTTTTCCCAACTACGTTGGGGTCGGCTTCCAGTCTAACTGGATGCAGCTGAATACGGGTACTTTGCTTGGAGCGACTGTCTATCTGTACTGTACTGGGGAATACGGTACCCAGGATTATCGCCATCGCTGTGTGAGATCGCCATGACTTAACATGAGTTATTTTTTTATTTTTATTTATGATTTAAGGTAAAATATCCCCATGAAAGTAAACTGGTAAAATCAATGAGAGCCTAACAAACTCAAAAGTATGAAAATTATGTTTTTGTCCATTAATGCATTGATACAAGGCAGTAAAAAAGAAAAAAAAACAAATTGGTTTTCACTAACGGAACAGTGTTTACAATACACAATTCATGTTGCGGTCAGGTTTACTGCATTACGTCACTGCTGATCCATTAAAATTAACGTCGTAAATATAAATGTTCCCGTTTCGTAACGATTGGTGATTTTTTTTAATTAAACGCTTTAAGATTAAAGGGTGGCTGATGGAGTGGATATCGAAGCGAGATATAGGTACCTATATAATAACAGCCACCCGAGTCGGTCTTCAAGGTTAAGCCGCGCTTGCCAAAGTTTGTCTGTGGATGGGTGACCATCATTACATATCGAGTTTCCTCCGTGCCTCGGAAAACACGTTAAGCCGTTGGTCCCGGCTGACATTTTTAATCTTTGACAGTCGTTACAGGTAGTCAGTGGCCCGAAAGTCTGACAACCAGTCTTACCAAGGGGTACCGTATTACCCAGTACTAAACTGGGTTTTGGAGGTCAGATAGGCAGTCGCTCCAAATAAAATACTGGTATTCTGTTGTATCCGGTAAGATTAGAAGCATACCCCAATAAATTTGGAAAACGGCTAAGCTGATGCAAAAGATATCTATAGCACCAGTCGTTCATTTGCAGTAAGCTTTCATGGCAAAACCATACAAAATATTTATGAGTAAACCCGTAATAACAGTTTGGTGGAGCTAGTAATATAATATCTCAATTCTTCAGGCAATAGACATTACGAAATGAATACTGATGAAACCGACAAAAAAAGCATACAAAAGGCACTTTTGGTCAACTGTAGAAATGTCTTTGAATTTAATAAAGCGCCATCTATTACTCGCTGTGAACATTACGACATTAGGTTGCGAGCTAACTTTCGGCGGGAAGAATCCTAAAACATGAAGTTTGTTACAGCGCCATCTAGTTGACGTTATAGAAACTGCAAAGCGAGCTTACAGCAGACCCTTTTTCTGAGGAATGTAGTACACATTTGGATAAGCAGATGGCGCCAAGAGCTTGTTGCGAGCTTTGCTAAAACAATGAGCCTGGAGTACTGGCCTCAAATGAGTTATAACCTAGTACCTACCGGCCCTGTACCTACGATACTTCACTGCCAACCCTCTGGAAAAGCGTGGTGATTGATGACGGCAATATTTCTTCGACAATTAATATTGTTAATTAATACCCGTGTCAAAACTGATTTTAGTCTTGATAAAACCAAAATCTGTTACATCGCAACTGCATTGGATATAGGTCAACATTTTACATTGTATAATGGTGATCAAACATTTTATTTCCCCGCAGAGATGCTGTAGTAGACTGTAAAAAAGAAGAATCTCAGTTTTCCCATGACATAGAAAACGAGGTCGCCAATGCAGATTTTAATGACAGTTGGTTATAAAAAGAGGATTCTACCTAGATAAAGTTTAATGACTCGTTTAGAATAGGAAAACATGATAAAAGAGAGAAGGCCTATTAAACAAGCTTAGTTTTTACCCGACTGCGGCGATGTCCAAAAGGCGGGTTATTGTTTACCCTAAACTTCTCAAGGGATCATTGTACTCGTCTTATTTAACAACTTTCAGAACGGGACGATGCCTGAAATATAAATCGTGAAAAATCGTGAAAAATAAAAGTTTTTGAACATTTTGACGATTTAGCAAGGATTATGTTTAGAAACTCAAAAAGAGTGGATTCTCATAACATCACGCCTGTAATCCCCGAAAAGTTAGGCAGAGGTGTCCCTAATAGTACATTCCCATTTCGCTAGTTATGTTTAAGTCCTATTTAAAAGGGGCGAGTCTATTTTGAGTCTATTCGTTTTCTTTTCTTTTAATTTTAATCAGATTTTTTCGCAATACTTCTCAAATTATTTAAACATATTTTGTTTAGTTACAGCACTGATGACAATTTGTGTCACAAGTTCAATTTAGTCTTTTATAATATTTTCTTACCTTTGTATAGATTATTTTTAACAATTATTTGTGAATGTGTGAACGGTGTAGGCCTTGTAGATTCCTAGATGTGTGTTAACTTTTGTTAACCTCTTATCTTGTTTTACGTTTTTTGTGTAGTAAGCAACGACTCATTGTCGGGCCTATGCTGTCACCCCATACTTAAGTACTAATGCTGTAACATGATAATATTTTGCCGGTTCTTCTCCATAGGAAACGACCAACCCGAACCGTGCACCCTTTTGTCGACGTTTTATAATTACCCATGCAGGCCTATGTGAAATAAAATAAATTTTGATTTTTTATTATTGACATTAAACGGGAACAAATCCAGAATCCGTGGCTGCTACTGAGAAATTCCTGATGGCAAAACCCAATAACACTGCTCGACCTGGGAATCGAAACCAGGACCTCAGGCTCAGCAGTTTCGCTAGCGATCACTAGGCCAAGGAAGCAGATTCTCAAATAACTTTATTTCCTTCATAACTTCCGAACGCGACACAAATATCGCAGCCCTCATAACTTCTGTAAGATATTTTCTCTTAGCCTTTTATTTTCATAATTTACGACGTACGGACGAGAGAGCTGGCTTTCTTAATAAATTTTAAACGCTAAGCAGCCTCTTCTACTGAGATACGGAAGTTTTTATCTTTTAAAGTTAACCAGTTGTTCTTTTTCTTAACTTAAGTTATTTAGTAAAGAAAACAGTTATCTTCACAGTCCGTTAGGTTAAAGTAGTTAATAAAATGTTTCAACCGAAGGGTAAACTTTAAGTATATATTTTGATATAAAAGGTACTTTGATTGTTTATGCTATGTAGGTGCTAAAAGCTGGTCCCCCAATCACCTCCGTCTCTAGCTCACTACAATACCAGAAGCTTTGCAGGTGCGTTGGCTTCTTAAAGACAAAGGTAAAAGGTAGGGATAATTTTGCCTGCAAAAATCTCACATACTAAGCACCTTCATCAAAATCTTTGGTGGACTTTTCTTACACATCGAATCCTTTCCGTACCAAAAGCTGTTGGTTCCAGTTTTCTACTCATAACAGTCTTAATAGTCCTAGTTAACAGTCCTGGGCACGAGTTGCCGTGGCCGACTTGGAAATCTCTAAACAGACTTCGAACCCAAGTCGGCCGGAGCAAAGACAATCTCTGCAGATAGGGGTCATGGACGGCTCAGACCTCAAGTGCGTATGCGGCGTCTCCCCACAAACAATGGGCCACCTTCCATCTTGCACCGCATGCCCTATCACCTGCGCTCTTGATGATTTATTTACTGCATCAGTGAGCGGGGTTCACATGGCTGAATTTTGGGCTAAACATATTTAACCTTTTTGCCATCGATACGCTAAGAAGAAGAAAAATATCTACTATCTACAGTAAGGGAAAAACTATGGAACATGAAATTATAGGATATCTACGAGCCCCTGCACGTGGCAATTTGGGCTTGTGGAAGTCGGAATGCAGTCATCATGATAAAACTAATAGGTACCCTACCATGCGCCTCTAGCTAGGCTAAAATCCTTTCAAGTGTAAAAACTATTTTCAGCAGGTTAAGTTACGTAACTTAAACACTCTATTAGCGGCTCAGTTAGCTGAAAACTAAAGGTCAATGACATGTAATATAATCGATCGTTTCAATGTCAAGTTTTTCTTTATATTCTTAGAATATAAAATAGCTAGAAGCAGGCGACTTACCTATTTAGAAACTAGAAAAAAGTTATGATGAAGTGATTGCAGCATTTTAAACTGTAAGTCGTGAATCGTTTTACATAGAATCTTATGTCACAGTTCATTAGAGTCACCTAATTATTGTGTCATACCAAAAAGGTGATGGAATACCTTAAAGAAATCCTTAAATTTGATCTTGGAATGTGTAGTAGTTGCGAGAAGAATAACATCGGTCGACGTGGCGACGCTTGGAGGAGCCCTAGATCCAGCAGTGGATGTGTTTTGGTTGATATTATGATGATCAACATCATCATCTGCCTAGCCTTTTGTCAACTATTTTGGGGTCGGCTTCCAGTCTAACCGGATGCAGCTGAATACCAGTATTTTACGTGGAGCGATAGGTTTAGCGTTTTATAGGTCGTAGGACCTATCTGAAGTATCTGACCTCCACAACCAAGTTAGTACTTGGTAACACGATGCTCTTAGTAAGACTGGTTGTCTGACTTTCGGCCCACTGACTACCGTAACGACTGTCAAAGATCTACAAATTACAGCCGGGACCAACGGCTTAACGTGCTTTCCGAGGCACGGAGGAAATTTGAAATGTAATGGGTGGTCATCCATCAACAACCTAGGCCAGCGCGACTTAACATGAAGATCGAACATTAAGCCACGAGCACCTATATTTATTATGATGCTGATAATTTATTTATTTTAAATGCAAACACGAAAGAACAGATTCAACGATGATGCTGGTGATGTGTAAGTAGTAGAACTCCTTCTTAAAAAGTTCTAGAATAGGGTTAGTTATGCCATCAAGTAACCATACTATGCTGCGGTTTATAGCGTAAAGGCGTTTAAAGGTGAGGGTACTGTGTCTAGGGGATGGACACAAAACAATGATACTAGCGTATGATAGTAAGTAAGTACGAGTAAACAAGAACTCATAGTTCACGTCCACTAGCTAGGTCATGCTAGTGGACGTGAACTATGAGTTCTTGTTGTAGTCAGAGGTTACCTCAAAACAATAGTCCATGGACCTATCTGCCCTGTCTAAGAGCTGATTTTTACATATTCGGTCAACTTTTATCTTAAAAATAAACGTAGGGTTTTGACAGTATTTCTGTAGACAATAATATTATAGTTAAAAAAAACACGCTTTAGAGTGACGTCATTTTATTTCTCGTATTCTTCTCAGTAATCTCTTTCATTTGATACCCATTTCGGCATGCATAAAAATAACTAGTCCGCCATCTTTGGAACCGACCGACCGGATTTAGAACGACGTTACTTAGCTAGTCATGCATTGTCATCCAAATTAAAAATGTATGCAAATTTTCAGCTCAATCGGAAACCGGGAAGAGGGTCAAATTTAACTTCTAAGATAGCACGGACGCCAGCACGTCAAGCTGCCCGGAACTGTAGAATTTTCCCAACCAACCATGAACCTAATGCTTTAGCGATAAAGTAGAAATCTATTAAAGAAATTTGACAGTTTGTAGTAGCTTGATATGCTGGCGTTTGTACATAGATTACCGGTGAGGCTCATTAAAGCGTGTTTAAAACGTCAGCTTATAATAGTGTTATTTATTATACTTGAATATTATAGAATCGACTCTAAAAGTAACATAAAAACTAAAGTTAATCCCCTAATAACCTCGTAACATCGTTAAAGTCATCCACAGGCAAGACTTACTTGCACCGGTTAATATCATTACATGCGGGGCAAAGGACTACCTACCTTTCCTTATAAACCATGATTTTATCGAGCTTGCACCCTGACATGTGGGCACTAAATGTCAAACTTGGTTACTGGTAGCTTGGAGCGTGGTTAATAGGATTTCCTGTGATCCCTGGAAATTTTCAGGCGTAGGTACGGTACTGATGTTGTTTAAGTAACTCAATTTACAGCTATGTTGTATGTTTTCAAGTAAAAAGTGATAAACCTAATGTCCTTTCTATGAAAGGACGGTTTCATGTTGTGATGCTGGTGTCAGAGAAACGACCAAACGACTTTGACAAGGCAGATACCCAACAGCATCATAATACAAGTCACCTTGATTTTGACAGTGATGAAAAATTAAAGGTAAAACAACTGTGAGATAGAAAATTGATGAAAGTTAAAATTAGAATGTATTGGACCTAAATAATGGTCCTTACAAAGCTCATAGGATACCGAAAATAGCTCATAATACGAAAAATTCCAAGGAATTCTTCGCGAGAAACACAAAAGAGGTCTCAACACACGAAAGGTATGAAAAGGAATAATTCGTAATGTCGAAGGAACGACTCTCTTCGCTCCTTCCCTTGGTATGACCTAAAACATTTCCAGCATTGCAGCTTATGGCTGAAAATCAGCTGCAATGCGCAACATTCAAACTAGCACAAGAACCACAAGGTAAAATACTACAAAAGTCGTTCACCCTGCATTCTATACGCCTCACAGCTCACCTACACGTTTATTATCTGTTAAATTATAATCGCCATTTTCATCTCGATACGATTTTGACATTCTACCGAAATTGATTAGAATTTTTACTACACCAATTCGCGAGTGCAAACAAAAAATATACACATCCGACGTACACCCTCAATCAACAATCATTATTTAGCAATTTTACGACTCAAATGAAGTAATAGAATCGATGAAAAGACAATTTAGAATCGAATTAACACGCAGAAATGTCACATTTCGCGCGTAAACGTCAAACGTCAAGCGGCCATCTTGCGCGAGCTTATTGGCGCGTTCGGTAGGGTTGTTTGAGCGGCGAACAGGCGGACGTATGCCTGTCTCTATCGCGCTCAGTTACATAATACGGAAATGGGTGAGCAGTGTTAAGTTTTGTGGCGAGTTCCGCATGCGGCCCGTGTCGGGGGTAGTTATTGATTTTTCAAGGAGTTTGCGGCAGTCGCCTAACACGCCGGTGCCCAGCGCGAAAAACACATCCGAATCGCGCTCGCGTTTTTACAAAAAATACAATTATTTATCCTAAATTCTAATTTTACAGTTAAATATTCCGATTTCTGTTAAATTCGTTCTAAAATCAGTTGTTTGTGTGGAGATTTTTGTGCTGGAAAACTCATTTCGTAAGTGTTTGAAGGTTCAATTGTCACATTTTTATTCCAAGGCACCATTTTAATAATGTTTTATGTGTCTGTGGGGGCTCTTGGTGTATTTTTCTGTATTTCTAATTCCATCTGTGATTTTAAGTCGTATCGCCTGTTGTGTTATGTTAATTGCCATCAGCTGTTGGGCGCAGCCGTGCAGCTAATTAACCGTCAGAAAGTAAAAAATATTTACGATTATCACATTCAATAATATTCCACTGCACGGAACAAAAATACGAAAAATCTGACTCACCAATTTGTCCAGCCCAAAAGTGGGCTTCAGGAACCGGGTCCGAACCATAGTGTGGTGCACATTCATTTTGTTTTTTTTTTAATACTTTTTATTTTATTTTTTAAATCTAATGGCACGTTCAAATCACTCGCACGTCAGTCCTCCACTGATTAAATCTCAATGATGCATATATACTGGCGGATGTATACGAAGCTCAATATTCTCCCTCGAATCAATAGTGTAATGTATAGTGAGGATAGGACAGATCTTAGTGAGGCGGAGATGTTGATGACGTCACTGGTCGTTAGTGACACCATAGGTGACGTCATATGTCCTTGTTCATGTCCCTCGGGATGCCTACGGGTGTAGACCTCATTAGTTTTTAATATGGCTGGATTAATCCCCACTATAGGAATATTAATGGCCCTGATCTACATAGATGTGTGCTGTCTTATCCCTTATTAGATTAGGGGAGATCCAATTGATAAGGTGGACTGGGTCTTGAAGCCCTGCCTCATCTAAGCTTTAAGAAGAAGATACGAGTAGACTGGTTCTTGAATTCTCATCTAGGTTTAAAGAATCATATAAATCTATACGCCTTAGCCAACCGGCAAATGGCAGCGATTTCTATAAATTAATTTTTCGTCTCGAACTTAATATAATTAATAGTGATCAAAGACAGTGTGTAGTGAATTAAATGTCCTGACTTGAGCTGAATTGGAGTGAGGTAATTCTTTTGTTATTTTTTTCCAACTGAAAGTACATTTTTCAATATTTAAATAATATTAAGTAACAAAGACTAGAAAGACAAAATCAGTGTGGACCCTTCTGACAAGAAAGCAGGAGATAGGAATAGGACCATGTTTTAACATCTTAAATAGTGATTAATGATGCATACCCAACTGCTGATCAATTAACATCATCATCATTACTCTTGCCCTTATCCCAATTTATTTGCCGTTGGCGCGGCATGTCTTCTCCATCTATACTTCACTATAAGTCGTCATCTCATGATGTCACTCCCTTTCCAGCCATATCATCTTTCAGCAGCTGTTATATCATTCTTTGCAATAATAATAAATCAATCAAAACAAAATGGCCAACGTTCTCCGCAGTAAAACTTCAAGGTTTACAATAGCTTATAAATAAAAAAGAAGTTAATAATATCAGCATTGCAGTAGTAATGGATACTTCGGTTCTATTGGCTTGTTTGTTCAAAATTGTATTGGTACATCAAAATGATTCCAAAATTAATTTCTATTCTTTCCTCTTTCTTTTAAAATACTCGCTTTTGCATTTCGTATTATTATTGTGTTTCAAAAACAGTAAAATCTCTAATAACACCTCTGTTTTCTAGCTGTCTCTTATCCTTAACATTCAATGTACTGTACCAACAGATGATTACAAGTAAAATGATTTGATTGTCTATTTTAATTTTTATCCTGTTATACATTTCTATTGACGCCCTGTAATTATTTTCCCTGTTGATACTTGTACTTTTTTTTTTATTTAGGTCTATTTTTGTAGTTTGTAAATAATGTACATACTGAATTCAAATAAACCAGCTCGTATTAACCACGACAATTTCGATTAACTATTTTTATTTCGTTTAATCAATCAGAACTCTTCTTTTATCCATGTTTAATGACTATGTTTTCAGAATCTATAGGATATTACTTTGGTACTAAAATATTCATTACATAAATCACATTTAAGCTTCATATCACAATTTACTAAAGCTAATCCATCGTCATTATCGTCATCAGCCCAATCTTATCGTTTGTAGATAAGTGCTGGACCTTTTCGTACGCCACTGAGCGTGATCTCCATTGTTCGCTGAACCGGCAAGAGGCATGCGCGGTTATCCGGAATACTCGCTCGGATGGAAGCCTTGATCTTCGATTTTTATCTTTTTTGCGGTCTCAAATAATCTATTTTCTTTCAGTGGCCTTTCTTTCTGTAGCCTTACTTTATTGTCAATTTCTTCTTTTCTCTTTAGAATCTTTCTGTGCTGTTATTTATCCGTTTTTCAGTCAGATAGATTTTTTATTGGATAGTTTGGTTTTCGGCCCATAAACATTTTGAGTATGAATTTAGATGCCTATAAGTGTACAGGAAAAGGGGAGAAGAGGGGTTAAAGGGAGGGATGGAAGGGGTGAAGGAAACGATGGATGGATTGAGTGAGAAATGATATAAAAGAAAAAGGTGTAAATGAATGCGACGGTTAACAGGGAAGAATGGAAGAAAAACGTGTTGCGCGGAACCCAAGTAACATGGGACAAGGGCTGGAAGATGATGATGATGGCTATTAGACTGGAGAAAGACCAAAGAAGCGATGGATGGACTATATGAAGAATGATATGGCAAGAAAGAAGGTGACTGAAGAGATGATGAGCAATAGAGACATATGGGAGAAGAAGACATGCTGCACCGACCCCAATTAAATTGGAATCAGGGCAGGAGAATGAAGATGGTTTCGTTTCCTGCCTCGTTAGTTTTGTGGTCGTAAGCAGCCACGGAGATTTGTGCCCGGTTCATGGCAATAGGCTCGCCCGTATAACATGGGACTAAATATCACATGTATGTCATTACCAGTTGCGCCGCAGGGTAAGCGGCAAACCAGAAAAGGGGAAAAACTGATAAAGGGTGCTAAAACTGCCCTGACTGCGGTCCGTAGCTCTTTGCCAAGAGCCAGCCAAGTTGATGAGGAGGGTTTCACGAAAGTAGAAAGGAAGAAGAAGAAGCCCTGTTCTCGTAACCTGTGCGGCACCGCACCGAGTGGACCCAACATGCTGCTGCGCCCTGCTGTGCCTACGACGCAGCTGTACCTTTCTCGTCTGCATCACTCCACGACAACTGAGGAAGTCGTGCAGTATTTGAAAGTGAAGACCACCTGGACTCTGAGGGTCGAAAGGTTGGAATCGCGTCACAACATCAACTTTAAGTCATTCGTGGTTCGAGTTCCAACCCAACATCTACAGACCTTCCTGAAAGAGGACTTTTGGCCGAAAGGTGTCGTATATCGACGTTTCCGAGGACGGTTACGCGACGCCACGCAGAGAAACACGACGCCGACAACATTACGTGTATAGTTTATTATTAGTTTTAAGGTTTTTAAAATATGTATTAGTTTATCTTTGTGTAAAATTATTTTGTGTATTTTATCTATGGGCCTTGTTGCCTGATAATAAAATGATTATTATTATTATTATTATTATATAACTGGCGAAGTTTGGATGTACCTACTATTAGTTACACCTCTTCCTAACCCTTCGGAGATTACAGCCGTGATGTTATCTTATGGTTTCCTTGAATGATTTGTATTTGAGTGATGTTTCTCATTTGTTTAGTTTTGTATCTCTTAGATCTTTGTAGGATATTATGTTTATTATTTAAATGGCATTGAAAGCTATGACGATGGAGGCACTATCGTTGTTTAAAAATACTTCAGTATGAACATTTTCGAGGAATTAGGTAATGTCTATTATTATTATTTAATAACAAAGAGGTTTTTTTTATAGGAGTGCACTTGTTTTTAATAGACTTTCTAGGGGCCTTGATATTGACTTGTTCTGCACCAGTGTGGCGTCCTTGCGAAGGCAAATGGCACAGAATTTTTTCGATAATTAACTAACTTCTCTCGTTAGTAATAAATTGTCGTCTTTACTTTTTTAATCGCTATAATATATGTTTTTTTTTGTCTACGTATGGATGTTTGTAATTAGCGATTTGAAAATATTACACTTTTTACATAAATTTTTAGTCTTCTTTAAAATAAAATAAATAAATATAAATAATATTATATATTTATTTAATTTGACAACATTGGTCTACTGGTTAGTACAAAAACAAACTTATCAACTATGTGTTATTAGTTATTAATTAATTAAGTACACATAATTATCACTCATTCCTGCCGCACGAGCAAACGGACAAAGTGTCTAAAGTGTCGTGCTGTTGAGCTAAAAATACTGTTACTGGTAACCCTCATTCTGCTTATTAAGGATGCGTTCTTTTTCCTCATAATGACATAAAAGTCGTCAGTTCGAGCTACAGCAAACATGCTAAACGCGCTGCAGGACTAGGGCAACCTCAATATACACCCTGAAGCCATTAATTAGATTGCATAGAGCAACTAGAACCCTCCGCGTACACCTGATCCACAAACTGCCCGTGAGAACCCTTGACAAGAAGCTTTAAACAAAGTTATTTGGACCTCGTTACTACAACGAGTGAATCTGTGAGACAGCATGCTGCATCTGGCTGCTGGTGCTTACCTACCTAGCTACTACTATCTACCTGATCTTTGCGGTCCTCGTTGACATAATGTCCCAAGTATTTCCCTTTTAAGCGTTCATCTATTGAGGGATATTGAGAGCTCGGTTTCCCGGGAGCAATAAAGATCAGGTACTCACTTTTAATTACATTGTAAGTATACAAGGCCGTGGGCTGCCACATAACTTTCACAGACGCTCAGCATCTCCCTGATTGAGCCAGCCGTTGGACCCAGCAGCACCATGTCATCAGCTTAGCTTAGACTATTGACGCTAGCATCATCTATTTTGCACCCAACTGGTCTGCTACTGAGTTCAACGATCAACTCATTAACATGCAGTTTGAAGAGCTTAGGTGAAGTAAATCCCCCTTGTCTCACCCCAGACTCCAACCTGTACGCAGAGTACGTCTCCCCAACCAACTTGGTTTAACTAGTTAGAGTACCAGTACTTGAACAAACCCATCAACTCAGGTGGTACACCTGCTCCCCTGAACTTATCTCAAGGGACATCATAAGTAAGACAATAGGTCAAAAGCCTTTAAGAGATCAAGGAAGCAGGCATACACCGGAGTACTTCTATCATTATAGTATTAGACCGACTGCTTTAGGTAGAGGATGACACTCTCAGTGTAAAATCCAGGCGGAAATCCAAACTGTGCGTCATTTAAAGTTATCCATTTGCCAAGTTCCTTGTCCAGCAGACCGTCCAACACCTTAGCGATTACGGTCTGTAGTTCACCTTGTCAGATACATCCCCAGTCTTATTCTTCACGATTGGTACCACTAGAATTTTCAGCGTGTCGGGTGGGAGATATGAGTGGCTAATGTAAATCAGCGCCAGCACTCTTGGCAGTTGTACCCTAGCACACCTGAGGAGCTCGAAGCTGAAACCGTCGTGACTCGGAGACTTTCTATTAACCATTTGATTAGTTCAGCTACATGCTTGGCCGAGAAACGGATCGGTTCATAATCACGACTAGTCTCAGCATCGATCACCTCCTGAGCTGATCCATGTCATGTCTATGTCTACGTGAGGAATATTGCAGTATTATAACAGATTTCCAAGTAACCAATCAAAAGACTGAATAGTCTCTAAGAAAGGATAATCTCAATACAAGTTCTGTTCAATGCAATACGTCTTTGTAGCATCCTTGAATACACCAACAATAAATGCAGATTTGATCTTACTCTTACCGTAAAAGGATTTATCAGTATAGCCAGATTCTGAAGCCTTTCAGCAGGTACTCTAGGCATTGACCATCCTTTATATGTTGATGGTTGACCAGATAGCAACAAAGTCATTGACTTATTCGCCTTTGATCAGGAAGCAGCATCAATTCCATCGCTGCGACCTCTGTTTATCGGTGCACATCCCTGGTCTGCAGGGTTCGGGCCAGCTCCAGCGGCATCCTGAGGGTATTCATACAGAGGTTTGATTGTCAGTACCTCAACTATTGGCGTATAGTTAAATTGCAAAGCAATCGAAATACTTATGTAGTGTTAGGTACTTGTAGTTTAAAATTTGTTATTTTATGATCTTTAGTTGATTGAAATAAATTAATCTATTTTTTTTCAATAAGCGACGAATTTAACCCAATTTTGATTATTTGATTATAGTGATAGTTAGTGTTATTTTATACACTTGTTAACTAAAGATAATTGAAGCTACAGAATTTATTTATTTATTTAAAACTCTTTCAACTATCATTACAGGTTTAGAAACCTAATGCGATAGCTAAGCCTACATATAATATTAACTATTTTAAATAACACTATTACTATTTGAGTTAATTACAGAAATAGAAAATAAAGGGAATCATTATACCGTGCGTGTTTTGACTGCTAGATCGAAAATTCAGGTTTAGGAAATATTCTAACAAAGACCACCTAAATTGGAAGGGGCTAAAATATTAGTCATACCTCACGCAGAAACATAATTTCGAAGGTATGATAATTAGGCTCAATTAGAATAATATTCCGTGTTTTTTTGGGAAAACAATTTTTTCCGGCAACCTTTGCCCTTTTACTATACATATAACTTTCATTGGTAAATTTGTTTTTTATGAATACTTACGTACTTTCATTACAAAACAAAATAAGTTGTGGATTGTCTTTAAGATTATCTTGAGTGGTTACAGAGCTCTGACTTCCTCAGGCTCCGCGAGGAATTTCACTGCACAAGATTTCTGCATTGAGAAAGTTGAGAACTTTGTCAATCGCTACTTAAGTACATTATTGGTAACTATATTTTCGAGCCGTTTGGGGTTCAAACTCTAGGTCCGTGGGATCCGAGGCTCACAGCCTTTTCAAAACGCTTAGTTGACCCAAGGTCACTTCCCGTGACCCAAGGGCTGGCCTTTATCTTGGCCAGAGGTTCAGCGTTGCCATACAACGTGGCAACGCCACCAGTCTCTTGAGGACATTACCAGTTGACAGCGTTGAGGACGAGATTTTTGACGTCATTTTTTAGTTTATTGATACGTTAGTTACTTTATTAAAAATTTATTTAATATTGTTCTCATTTAGCTTAATTTTGGTTGTCTCAAAAAGTATTAAAATTCAAAAATATAAAAGTAAAATTTGACTTTGCAAACAACAAGTTTTTTTTCACGGGTAACATTAAAGGAATCATCTTCAGAAATGCTAGGCTAAAGTTTGGCAAGCACTCAATTTCAACATCTCATTTCAGCAGCCGGGTGAACCCCTTTACAGCTTCACGTGATAGGTTAGCAAACAAGCCGTCGGCATCGGCGTCGGTTGTCCTGATGCGAAGTGCTGTTTAGGTAAACCAAGTCTCTAATGGACATATCTGTCATAACAAGGGATTTGTTGATCGTTTTCATCTTTAGAGATGAAGTGAAAAAGTTTCGTGTTATAGTCGACGTATTACCTATAGCACTACGCCCGCGACTTAGTCCGCCAAAATTGTGATAGCTCGACTAATATGCATGATATAAACATAATTTATAGCATAAAGCATCCACGGATAATGTAGCTTTCTGCCAGTAAAAGAGCTTTTAGAATTGTATCATTCGTTCTGGGGATTACCTCCTACATATAAACTTACAAGAAAATTTTACCTGTTTATAATATTAGTGTCCACGTACACCACTACAAGTATCATATTTATTGCTCAGTACAAACTGGGTTCGGGAGGTCAGATAGGCAGTCGCTCTATGTAAAATACTGGTATTCAACTGAATCTGGTTAGACTGGAAGCCGACCCCAACATAGTTTGGAAAATGCTAGCAGGTTTACCTACCACTATCAAATAACAAAACGTTATTGAAATCATGCTTTTTGAGTACAGACGCCAACGCATCAAGTACTACAATATGTCAAACTTCTTTAAGGGGACTACAAGAGCTAAACGCGAGTTTTATAATGCTTAAAAGTATATGATTCACTGCAGTTAACACAATCAAAAAAATATATGTTATTCTTTAGGATATAGTCTAGTTAAGTAATGTGCTGAAAACATAATAAAACTAATTTTAATTGATAGAAAAAAATCACAAAGATACCTCTAAAAAAATCTTTTAACAAACAAAAACCATATTAAAATACATACGATCGTTCTGATTTTTTGACAAAACATTTAACAAACAACATTCTAACATAATACTGTTTTAGTTTTTTAATCCAGTCAACAGATTTTCTGTAAATCGCGTTTACTTATTTCGCAATATAATTCGTACGCATGTGTGCGTAAACGCCTGTGCACCGACAGTGCCGGCCAACGCCTGTTACAATGCGGACGTGCGTTAATGTGTGCGTGCATCAGTTGGCTCTTGTAGTCCTCTTAAAAGATTTTCAACTGGTTGGGAAAATTTACAGTTTCGGGTAGCTTGATGTGCTGTCTGTACCTATCTTAAACAGTTGAATGATTAGTTTTTCAGCTTACAAAGGCATCATAGTTTTCGCATAAGAGTTACTAAGAGAATCCCTATCTCTCTTCATGAATAATAAAACACAAAAACAATTCTCAAGCAAGCTCTATCACAAACAGAATAATATCTTGCATATTCCAATTTTGTTTGAGAGAAAAGCGCGTTCAAAACCTTTTTCAGCACTTCTGCAACTACAATAATAAGCAAAAGATTTTTCAATAATTAATCAGATTTACAGCTCAAACCCTCACGTCAAGGTCAAAGCTAAGTAGATATTACATGCAAAATGGCTAGGTTTAAAAAGACTTAAAAAATGTCACTGTACCCAAGTCGTAATGTTTTGTTATTCTTGTATGATTCTTTTTTTTTCTCTCTCTTATTGTTCATTTCCATTATTATTATAGTTTATCTTTTGCGTAATTTACTTTGTTTCCTTTGTTATTTGTTTTTTTTTATGTAATGTTTTTGATTTCTTTAGATATTTTACCGTGTCAAATTTACTGTATGTAGATTTATAAGTGAATGATATGGTCTCCTATAATTGGAAGCGCACATCTGTATTTGTCCCTGTTAATGTATGCTTGCATGTAATTGTGTAATTTCTGTTGGAGATTCAATAAATAAATAAAATAAATAAATAAAGCTTATAACGAAAGAAGGCGACCCTGACCTTACTCAAGGACATGAAATTACAGGAAATGGTCGGATTTTAACTGTAAATACAAAAGCTAAGCTTTGTGTTTTTAATGCTGTTTGTTAATGGCTTTCTCTCATAACGTAATGAAAGCCCAAAAACATTAAATTTCGCTTATTGTAAAAATAAGTAAAGTTCATTTATTTTCTGGCTGAATAATTTTTGTCTTAGGGGATGTTTGGTCACTCTAATTTGTCTGACTGATTGAATATAACTTTTAAATAAATACTTCAATAACATATAATAAAAAAATCAGACATGTAAAAATAAGTAAAGTTCATTTATTTTTTGGGTAGCTTAAAAGCGTCTGACAAAAACTCTGGTCCATCAAAAGTGTCTGACACTTATGATATTACTTTAAAATAATATTCTACATGACATATATAAAAATCAGCCATGTGAATTTAAGTTAAATAATTCTTATTTTTATTTACCTTTCTCACCTGGTACCTGCCCAGGTGTCACTCGGCAAGTTCCACAAAGCGCGTAGGTATTCAAGGCACACGAGACGCTACTGAAAACTTCAGGTTTCATCCGTGTGAAAATAAGTTATGTCTGATTGCTCTGGGATCTTACTCTACTAGTAAGATAATAGGTTTGCACCAAAAAGCTACTAAAGACTTAAAACCAAACTAATGCGTCAAGATTTTATAGAACCACATCAAACGTGATTATTGGGCCAACAAAAGTACACCAATGACAAACATTGGTCAAGTGTGTCGTTCACACAGGCCACAGAATAGGTCAACCTACAAATAAGTATAAATCGATAGGTGATACGTCAATTACTGGTTCTATAAGTCCCGCCCTTGCTACGCTCAGGTACAATGTGTTCATATGCCGATATGATAAAATTTATTTCGATGCTATATCCAAGTTAAATTCACCTGCATCTTAGGCTGTGTTTCCACCATAGACGAGCGAGGATGCGTAGCGAGGGATGTGTGTGAAACTAACCTATAATAACGCTTCTTTTTCACAGCTTGAGGTATTCTAGCTGTGTGATTGGTTAGTTCAACATCAATTGCTACGCGTCCTCGCTCATCTCTGTTGGAAACATAGCCTTAGTCGTGAATTGTAGTGATCTATAATATTGGAAAACACTAAATTGATTGCGTACACAAGTACGTCGCTGCAAACAAAATTCGGCAAAATGGGGTACCTTTTATCGATTCGTCCTACACCAGTTGCGATTGTGGTGCCCCTGGTGTTCTCAGACTATAATCCACATGCAGAAGTCCCCCTTCATGCGCGTAAACCTGCCAGAATAAATTCTCTAAATGGTAAAATTGACATTCAAATCCATTGCGTAATTTAGAGGGTATAAGCTGACCCACTTCGTTATGAAAAACGGTACCTGCTTCTTCTTTTCTCGTTTGATTTGTTTTTATTAATCATTCAATTTATTTATTAAAGAGTCATGGACATGAATGTTGATGGATGGAGAGTGAGAGGAAGACCAAAGATAGATGGATTGTGTGAGGAACGTTATGAAGGAGAAAGGAGTAAATGATGCCGTGACGTCTGACAGGGGAGAATGGAAGAAGAAAACGTGTTGCGCCGACCCCAAGTAGAATGGGACAAGGGCTGGAAGATGATGATGATTCAATGTATTCCTTTCAATCTGACTTATTTGGGGCTGTAGAATACTTATTTCCTTCCATGCACCTTTATCAGTCGTCATCACAGTGCTTACTGCTTTCTATGCCATATCATTTTTGCAGAAGTCACCAGCATTTTTTATTAGAGAGCAGCGGTGGCCCAGTGGTGGCGGCCCCGACTTAGGAACAGTAATGAGTTCGAACCAAGGCAGGCGCATTACTTTGTATAATTTATTTCATCACCACTGCTCTCAAAAACGGTGAAGGAAAACATCGTGAGGAAACCGGCATGTCCTAGAACCAAAAATTCGAAGACATGTGACGTCTACCAACCCGCACTGGGCCCGCGTGGTGGATAGCCTATTCCCTCTCTAGAGAGGAGGCCGTGTGTCCATGCAGTGGGAACATTATAGGTTGATTAGGATGTTTTCCAAGCAATGGTAATGCCCAAAGTGCGTTCCTTATCTTTGCGAGCAGTAGTTTATCCCCCCTTTTCTTGATAATCATCCATCACATTCGACACGTATCCAACCCATGCGGTCTCCTGCAGAGTGAACCGCTACGTACAGGCTGCCTCCAACAGCCTTCTTGATCGCGTCTGACCAACTTGCCGTTGTCTATACCCTACAGAAAGACAGTAATTACAAACATTTTACTTACAAACCAAACCTAATTTTATAACAATTCAAGTTTTGTTGTAGACTCATTAATAAAGTTGTGTTAATTATAATTTGCTGACAACTGAAATTACTTAGTTTGTTGAGTAAAACACGGATTATAGCTGCTAATGATTAAATAGCTCGACATTTATCATGTTTTGTATCTTTGAAAAGAAAGTAACTGTACTACTATATTACTGGGTAAGACAGAGATTCTTTGCTTTAACAAATCTGAATAGGTATATATTGTATACTCTTACTTCAGACCCTGTAGTGAAAAACCGGCCAAGTGCGAGTCGGACTCGCATATAAAGGAGGCCATACCATCGCAGTAGGGGAGCCCCCTTTAATTTTCAATCTATTTTTATTATTTGTTGTCATAGCGGCAACCGAAATACACATTCTTTGAAAACTTCAACTGTTGCTATTACGGATCATGAGATACAGCCCGCTTACAGACAGACAGACGGACAAACGGACAGCGGAGGCTTAGTAATACGATTGGTTACTCATCGGGTACGGAACCTAAAAATAACATTCCTTCGTTCTTTATACCTTTACTGATACTGATAGTGTTAGCCTGCGTCATCCCAATGCTGGGCAAAGGACTCTCCCATGAATTCCAGTTGATTCGATCCAGGGCTAATGTGGACCACTGGGCGTTGGTTTATACCTTTATACCTTTGCATAAAAAAATTCAAAGGTCAAATAGGCTTTCGCTCCATGTACAAAGCTGCACCTTAGCACAGTTAATAAGATTAACTATAGGACTAGCGAGGGTTAGTCAGGCCAGATGAGGAAAAAGACAGCACAAATTCCGAGACGCTTGTTTTTTCGTCGGAAAAATTTGGAGTTTCCCTTTTGTGCCTGGAAAAGAAAATACTCCATGCGACAAACCGTCTGAGCAACTCGACAGCTTAACCAGTTTCATAGCCAGTATTAACTAAAGATTAAGCGTCTGGGTCATTCATTCGAACTGCCCTGACAAAGTTTTCGTATTATCGTGTTTGAAACTGACGATCGTTTTAAGTGGCGTCAGCGACCCACCTTTTTGACCTAATTAGGTTAATCGGCTATTTAAAAAGATAGGGAATTATAAAGGCTGGCCTCGTCGTCGTCTAAATTTTCCTACACGTGTCGGTACTATTGGTTTTTATATCGCACTGGGCCGTCTCGACATAGATGCCGACGCTGTCGCAAACATTCGATCGCTTAATAATAACGAAAAAAGTCAATGTCAAAGCATTTATTGCGAACTAGGTGTACAATGTGGTGTTATGTTATGTTAGTACTTATGACTTAGCAGCCTTTTACAAGCATTGCAAAAATTCGGTTGCAATACCGATACTTGCGAGAAATGCAAGTCTCTACATTCAAGATGCGTTTCTCACAAGTTACAAAGTTACACTATTAAAGGCATATTGTCAAAACGCGGCTCCCACGTTTCTGCACTGCATCTGCCATGTTCATGGAGGCTCGTACGGACGGATTCACAGCTATTTTATGCAAAAAAGTCGCCTCCTTATTGAGCAGAGTGAGGGGGGCTCAGAACGACGTACTGAATACGTGGTTACCGTTTTCGTCTCGGTGTCCCTTCCACCCAAAATTTACTTGTAAAATAAACTGCTAAATTAATTCTTCACTTGATTAGAGCTGGATTGGAACCTGGAGTTACAGACATCAGCATCATCATCATCATCAGCATCTGAATTCACCCCCTGCTGGGTTTAGTCTTCTCTTTTCTTAGGAGTAACAGACACCAGTCCGATACAGTCCACCCGGTATACTGTCCAGGTTTAGATCTACATTATTGTTGTTGCTAAAAAGTTTTTTTTTTACTATTATATCTAAGTTTTCTGTAAAAAAATATTATTACTGTCAATAATAAATGAAAGAACACTTTCTTTTGAAACCTTTGAAACTTTGGAAACGTTTCCATCACTAAAAAAATTTGTAACAAATACACTATTTTCATTATGGTTACTTTTTGTCTAAGTTTTTGACTTAGCAATCCTTGGATATTTTTTTTATTTATATATTAATCACCAACTCGCACTAACAGTGGTAAGACACCAAACATACAAGTTATAGGCTAATAGAAGACATAAAATTAAAATAAAAAAATAAATATGTTATAAAATAAATATGTAAAATAAATATGTAATTTAAAAGTGCCTTCTCTATTTACTCGTCATCTCATCCACCATATCCTTTCTAGCCATATCATCCTTCACACAGTCCATACATCGTTTCTGTGGTCTTCCTCTACTCTTATACACATCTACATTCATACTCAAAACTTTCAGCACGACGATTTCTTGATTCCTCCGTATCACAGGCCCATACCAAAGCAGCCGATTACCACACAATATTATTTAAGTCACCGGCCGGCGCCAATATAAGTGCCTGTGACTGGTTTATTTAAAATACAATGCGTTGAGATTTAGTTTGGCTAGTGCAGGGTCAACAAGTGTCAAGCCATCAAACAAATCAAATTAGCAGACACTACGAAAACTCAGACATAAACAACGAGCCACGCACAATGTAGGGTTCCGTAGTCTTGCAACGTTAATTTTATCCACTTCCTACGGTCCGATATGCTTCCGAACGATGATTTTTATTGTGATAGTAAAAAAACAAACTTACATTTGCAGTTGAAAACCTGTGCTCCCAACATAATATAAGCAAAACACAAATAATATAGTAACACAATATAGTAGCAAAACGCAGTCATGAGGTTACATCACTTAAATTCGATGTTCTCAAAGAACTTAGTGAAAAGTATCCAGGGTGGAAAATGTACTTTACTGACGGGTCTAAGAGCAAAAATGGATGCGGTGCCGCTTATTATAGTATGAGTGATGGAACTTCAGCCTTGTTTAAATCTATTGATACAAACGTATCTGTAATGACGATGGAACTCGTTGCAATATCAAAAACTTTAGAGAACATAATTTGTTTGGACAGTGCGAACCATTCGGGGAATCAAAACATTGTTATATGTACGGATAGCAAAAGTGGTTTAATGCATTTAGCTCGATGCGCCTCTGGTTGCAGAGGTACACCGATAGCTTATGTAATTCTTAAATTATTTTATGAACTTAGTGACATTAATTTGAGGTTGCAATGGATTCCATCTCATATTGGTATACATGGAAACGAGAAGGCTGACATATTTGCAAAAAAAGCTATTTTGGAAGGATTGGAAATCGACATCGCTCCGTTCTACACAGAAATACTTGGTTATTACAAGAACATATGCTACAATCGTTTTAAAGAGTATTTCGACAGGAAGTCTAAAGAAAAAGGCATATGGTATAAGACTATGCAAAGTGAGCCTCCTCGAATCCCTTGGTTTGCTGAAAGTCATACAAAAAGATCGTATGTTGTTATGGCACATAGATTGCGTTCTGGTCATTTTCCATCAAGGAAATTTGGATACCTAATGAAAAAAGTTGATTCCCCTAATTGCCAAGTATGTAACAAAGTCGAAGATGTCCAACATTTGCTGGTGGAATGTGAAAAGAACAGGAGAGAGAGGGAGATAGTGATGCAGGAGTTAAAAGTTAGTATGTATGATGTTGGAGCTTTCATTAGAGTATTATCTACACCTAGTTCGGGAGAAGCGAAACTGATATATGAAATGGTTGCTGCATCACTATTTCCCTCGCTTACGCATTAATATATTTGTATGTTATAATTACGTGTAATAGTTGTTTAGATTAGGGTATGATGAGGCTGACGTACCTTTGTAAGGTAAAAGCCTCTAAATAAATAAAGATTAAAAAAAATAAAAAACATAATATACTTTTCCAAGTACTTTTATAAGTTTATTTTATTTTATTTGTTAGGGATAAAAAACAGTTACATACCAAGCTTAACTAGAGATTCTTAAATTAGCACAATGCTTCGAAATAGGTACATATAAACATAATTAATTCCATATTTATTTTTTATTTTGTTAAGTTGGTCGACTATTACTCGTAAACTTGTAAAGCTTACTTAGCTGTGACAGATTTCCTTTTAACTTCGTTATATATATATGCTATCAGCGAGATTTTTTTCACGCACCCAAACACAACCGTTTAGCTGGTAGAGACACTAGTCTAACAAAAATTTGCACTTTAAAGCTTAATATTTCACAAACGAATCCCTTAATCGGAAAATAATTTAAACAAACTCCCAATATTTTTTAAAGGCCTATCCAACGACATCCCACACTAAGGGGTACGCGAGAAAAAAACATCCCCACTTTACGAGTAGATAGATATTGGAGATACCGAGATGGGATATAAAGCAAAATAAACTTTTCGAGATTTTATTTTACCACTTTGTCAGCGTAACTAATCTGTATATTAATGCCAAATTACAGCTTTCTAGTACTAATAGACTTTGAGCTAAGCTGCAGACAGACAGACAGGCAGACGGACATGGCGAAACTTTATGGGTTCCTTGTTTGTTGACTACGGAACCCTAGAAAGCGCTCACTTTTTTACCAACGCTACTTTAAATCGTATTTCAATGCGTCATTTTGATTGTCCACTGGCTGTACGGTCAGCAATCGATGGCAATTTGGCTTCGTTCCATAAAAAATATACAGTGTTCTTAACGACAGGAACGTATGAAAGAGATAAAATCAAGTATGTAAGAGAGATAGAATGTTTAGTACCTGATTGTGGTAAGAAAAGAAAGGATTACTCCCTGGAGAAGAATTTTCTTTTGGAGAAGATCTATTGTCGATTGTTCATGTCGGAGTTGTGTGGTAATCAGTTATCATGGAATGGGCATGTGATGCGGAGAAATGAGGAATGTTTTGAGTACGAAAGTTAATGGTTATAAGAGAAGAGGAAGACCAAAGAAACGATGAATGGATTGCGTGAAGGATGATATGGCTAAAAAGGAGGTGACTGCTGAGATGATGAGTCATAGAGAAGTATGGAAGAAGAAGACATGCTGCGCCGACCCCAAATAAATTGAGACAAGGGCACGAGAATGATGATGACATGTTTAGATCGCTTTGGCATCTTTTGAATATCAAGGGGTTCTCCTCAATAACTGGGTTGCAGAGGTCAGAGAGGCACGCTCCATATAAAATCTAATAGACACAGCTCATAAACTATAAAAAGGCGCCAAAAATCTCCTCAACGGTGTCAGCTTGTAATGCTTGTAATGTGCGCAAGAGGCTGGTGGCGTTACCACGTTGTATGGTACTCTAGCCTCTGGCTAAGGTAAAAGCCAGCCCTGAGGTCACGGGAAGCGTCAACTAGGCATTTGTAAACTTCAGAACATTCAATTGACTCAGCGCGACGAAAAGTACCTATGTTAATTCTTTTATTCAGTCTTATAGAGTTCCCAAATTGAACTTTTACTGCCTCAAATCAATTCAATTCTCCAGCTGCATATTCGATATAGCTACGCATCTGTTTAGACAACTTCGTTACTTTTAGTTGTAAGATCTTACGTGATTGCTCCGACTAGACATTTTGGAAGGACGCCAACTTATCAAGATGGCTACCGAATTTTGGTACTAAATCATCTACGAGATCGCTGGGATAGGATGGAGAAAGGAGTGAGTGGCTGTTGTTTTTCATTTCCGACTAATTCGGGGTTCCTACACAGCCTAAGATAAAGCCAGCTTCCTGATTTCGTAAGACTATCTTTATAACAATCCGATTTGGATATCACAAGGAGCTCGTGGCTACATAAGAACAGCTGCTCAGGTCGATCTTTAGGTTAAGCCGTGCTTACCTAGGTTGGTCCGTGGATGGGTGACCACCCATTATATACCGAGTTTCCTCCATGCCTCGGAAAGCACGTTAAGCCGTTGGTCCCGGCTGTCATTTGTACATCTTTGGCAGTCGTTACAGGTAGTCCTGTGACCCGAAAGTCTGACAACCAGTCTTACCGAGGGGTATCGTATTACCTAGCACTAACCAGTAACCTGGTTGTGGAGGTCAGATTGGTAGTCGCTCCATGTAAAATACTGGTATTCAGCTGCATTCGGTTAGACTGGAAGCCGACCCCAACGTAGTTGGGAAAAGGCTAGGCAGATGATGATTTGGATATCACAAGAATTTTGAAGGAAATTCCTAATCCATCTGCTTTGGTCTAGTTGTCGCAAGTGCGATTGCTGAGCATGAGGTCCTGGGTATTCGGTTCCCAAGTCGGGTAAAGTGTTATTGGATTTTTCCGTCAGGAATTTCTCAGTAGCAGCCACGGAGTCTCGATTTGTGTCCGGTTGATGGTAATAGGCTCGCCCCCTATTACATGGGACTTAAACATAACTGGCGAAATGTATTTGTACCTACTATTAAGTACACCTCTGCCTAACCCTTCGGAGATTACAGGCGTGATGTTATGTTATGTTTCTAAGCCATAGCTCTAGTTGTTTGTAGCTCAACAACGTAAATAACGCAAGAGTATAAATTAGCATAAAGTCACCTTATTTTTTTGATTACCTTATTTTTTTGGGCCACTGCCATGCCCCACTGTTGGGCAAAGGCCTCTCCCAATTCCGTCCAGGAGTACTTTTCCTGAGCCTAAACAAACCAGCCCTCGCAGTACGTCCATCTCCCGGCACCCGTTGCGTGGACAGTTTTTCCCAGCAGTCATCGTGAACGTGGCTAACGTGACCCGTCCCATCCCATTTTACCCTGGCAGCCTTCCTGCCAAAGTCCACTATGCCCGTTTTGAAACGCAGAGCGGTATTTCGAACTACCTATTATAGTAGCTTCTCCACCTTACAGCCTGTCTGAAACTACCACAGCAGCGGGCCTTTTCATACATTTATCAGCCATCGTCTCAGTGCCTCTCTCTTTAGTCATGTAGCGGCACTACAAAAGTACACAGCACTACAGCAACATAGAACAAAAAGTACTACAGCGCCATCTATGACGCAGAGGACAAACTAAACATCGAAATACATCTAAATCCTGCATCGCGCAAGTAAAGTTATTCGCGACTTAAGACTATAATTATAGAAGAACCCGACAACAACTGTCGGGCAGCAGACAATAACACCCGTCTGGTCGGAGGATCCTCCCTTTTCTATGGGGGTTGAAGAACTTTACACCCTGTCCCTCATACCCCCAAAGTCACATAATCATGACATCTTGCTTAGATTCCATCCTCCTTCTTTGTTCCATTATTTATTTTACGCTGGTAGAAACCCTAGTTTCTAAAATTCCACGCTAGTTAAGCCACACCCCGGTATGTACCCGCGGAGTTAAGTCTGATAATTAATATGAAGCCACATCCTTATAGCCCAGATTTTAGCCGAAAACACTTAGGAACCGGCTGGAGTGATGTTGATTACATTACACAAAGTTAAGCTTCTAGGGTTTGGGTAATGTAGCAGAAAATATGGCTTTACATATCTGTTCTCGGGACATTAACCGCTTTGTATGAGGAAGTTTAGTCATACATTTGTATGTAAAGGGTTATAAAGTACTTCGGTTATCTGCTATATACAAGCGTGACGTAATACCTTACAAACTGAAAGCGCCAGGGTAGCCCGCGAAACAACAATACTTGAATTTTTCTTTCTAGGGTTCCGTACCCAAAGGGTAAAACGGGACCCTATTACTAAGACTTCGCTGTCTGTCTGTCTGTCTGTCTCCAGGCTGTATCTCATAAACCGTGATAGCTAGAAAGCTGAAATTTTCACAAATGATGTATTACTATTGCCGCTATAACAACAAATACTAAAAATTAAAAAAAAAAAATATTAAGGGGGGCTCCCATACAACAGATATGATTTTTTTTGCCGTTTTTATAGATAATGGTACGGAACCCTTCGTGCGCGAGTCCGACTCGCACTTGGCCGGTTTTTTTAAATTTGCAGGTCAGTGTCAGGCTGTATGTTGAACAAAATATGATTCGCGACCGTAACACGTATGTAGTTACAAAATTATAATCATTTAAATCATCATCATTGATTGACTTTTCATGAAATACCCTGGCGCTTTAACCTTAACTTTCGTATACTCGCACCAAATTTTATAACACCTATAGGTACTCGCATACGGTCTGACAGACTCATCATCATCTGCCTAGCCTTTTCCCAACTATGTTGGGGTCGGCTTCCAGTCTAACCGGATGCAGCTGAATACCCGTATTTTAGATGGAGCGACTGCCTATCTGACCTCCACAACCCATGCAGCTAGCACTGAGTAACACGATATCCTTTAGTAAGACTGCTTGTCAGACTTTCGAGCCAGTGACTACCTTAACGACTGTCAAAGATCTCCGGTCTGACAGACTGAAGGTTTGAAAATCAATTTCAGATTTTTTTTTTCAAATAACTTAAACTTGGATATTACTACGAAGTATCGTAAATCTGATAATTTACCGACAATATACCGATCATTTACTGAGTATATCCTTTCATTGTAGTTTCTGAAAAATAGTTAGATTTTTGTTAGAGGTCGTAAATGTTAGCAAAGGTGATTTGTGTTCTTCTAACATACTTACAAACCTAAAAGATACATTATTAGCTATAATAAACAAAAATAATTTAAGACTTATGTATCATAATTTAAGTTTCAGTACAAAATCACGGAAGACAAATTTTGTAACACCTATACCCGCGTCGGTCTCACTGACCGATATTCGCCTAATACGGCTATATGCGCTATTCGCACAAATACACTTCTAGTCCTGAAATTATCGTAGCAACTAATCATGCAGCTAACAGAAAGTACAAAATATGGCATTTTGTTCTTCCTCTTGCATTGATTATAGCATAAAAAATCACGAAAGTCTGTTTTATCGGTCTCACAGACCAACGCGCGAATGTTGGAAGGTTAAGCATCAAGTTTTAGGCAGTATCAACTACTGCATAAAAGGGGAGCTAAACCAGCTCTCTTGCGACAAAGGGTCCTTCCACCTCCACCAGCTCTTACCATATTCTGACCACAACCTAACCCCTGACCTTCTATTTCAGCAGCGAATGCCCCAGCAGCCCAGCGTCGTCAGGGCGTGAACCAGTGCCCAGCTCCGCAGTCCCCGGCCTAGTGGCTAGCACAGATGATCGGCTCATTCTGGAACCTCTGCCGAGCGTGCCCTTCCATGCCCGTCGATAAGGTAAGCTAGATCTTTAAGTAAATG
This sequence comes from Eurois occulta, assembly GCA_950022335.1. Taxonomy (NCBI): domain Eukaryota; kingdom Metazoa; phylum Arthropoda; class Insecta; order Lepidoptera; family Noctuidae; genus Eurois; species Eurois occulta. Next base: position 2,499,164 of record OX465502.1, read on the forward strand.
GACGAAGTTGTCGTTAGAACGAGGTGATCTGACGGAGTACCAGAGTTGTCGACATAGTTCAGAGAATAAGTGAGTTGAAGTGGCAAAAGGCCGGCCATATTAGCCGTTGAACTGATGACCGTTGGGATAGACGTGTTCTTGAGTGGTGACCGCGTATCGTCAAGCGTAAGGTGGAACGCCCTCAGGCTCGGTGGAGCTACAATCTTCGCAGGGTATAAATGCAAAAAAATATCTGAATTCTGTACAGTCAACACACAAAACCTGCCTAAAACTCACAGGAAAATGAACCTCTTGTACCAACACAAACATTTCCTTCGCAACCTCACATTCATCAGGCACCTTAATAACTTATTCACTTACTCCACCAAGGCTTCACGTAAACTGCCGCCATGATTTCTCGCGGGGTCTAAGCGCTGTGCAGCGCTATACGAATTTATTAAGCTGAATCGATCCAGCCGAAAGCGGCTAATTTTTTATGTTACCTCATAAGGTTTCCAGCGACGGTTATGTAAAGGATTATAGCATAAGCGTTTAGTCTAGGTTTTTGGTGTATTTAGGACATGAAGAGTATTTAAGGGGACAGGTTTTATGGTATGCACATACATTCAGCGTGGGCAGATACATGAATTATAGACATATACAAGCCCGTATCCGTTGACAGCGACCCAGACAAATTTTCTGTCGTTTCGTGAACATAGTAGTTAGTCATTAATTGCTTAATGACTAGCAAAGTAAAAAGAAAAACCGGCCAAGTGAGAGTCGGACTCGCGCACCGAGGGTTCCGTATAAACTAGTAGGTATTTTATTATTAAACTATATACTTACGGTTTTCAGATTTTTTTCCTTTACATTTAGATGGACAGATAGATACGAGTACTTACATGATAGAAAAATGTTCTGTAAGATATTGCTTCTTGCATTTCATGATTCTAGGCCAATGGAAAGTTCCCTATAAATTTCGATTCCTTTGAGAGTGTCGAAACATACGTTATTTACGGCATAAACGGCCGTATCTTTATTTACGTTAACTTAGAACTAGAAGTATAATTTTATCACAGCTTCAAGGGACTGTACAGTAGAGTTGAGTATATGGTTTTAATTTCAACTCGATACCTCCACGCGTTTCCGAGATAAAGGGTCTTGACAGACAGACTGTTAAAGGACAATGACCAAAATTGGTACCAAAAAGTCTCGCGCCTCAAAACCAAAATTTTATAGTAATTAGTTTCATATTTTTTTATGGCATTACGCGTCGGGGATTTGATTTTTGAACTGGAAATATAATTTTGAGTTTAAAAGTATGGATATTGTTTTACTCCCTTTATAATTATGACGTTCCGTTTCAACTGAATATAAATGACGTTCCGTTTCAATTGAACAAACCCTTGTCTGTCAAGCGGACTCTAAAAGTCCTGTGAAAAAATGCATTCGGCCGCTTTTGTTTTTGACGGTTATTTTATGTGAAAAACTATACCTGCCTCGCTTCAGATTACTCCAACGTGTAGGGCATACAATAAAAATGAGAAGATTATAGTTATTTTGTCTATGGTTAATTGGCCGTTCACAGATAGTCTTATTGATGTAGAATGCAATGGAATCGATTTTTTGATGAATCGATTAACCAGTAATCGTTTCTTTTGTTTATTATACATATATAACAATAACGTTTGCTTGAAAAACATTTCAAGAATTACAAATATGTACAGCTTGGCAAAAAAGAGTGTGGAATAAATGAGGTCGCCACTGCCACTGCTTCGAATAGTTTTATTCATTTTAAATAGTTAATTACGCAAGGAAAGTTGATAATTTTTAAAAATCTATGAAAAACCACTAGGATATACGCACAGACACAGAATGTACTAGCAGTTGACAAGTAACCAAAATCATCGATATTAGTTCCAACTGTCACCGCGTCAGACTCTTTTTTGCCAAGCTGTATTTGCTTTGCTTTCTTTGAATAACAGCAACAATTAAGTGAGATCAGTACACCAAATCGATTTAGTTTGGTTTATTGCTATTTGCCACAAAATAGATTTTCTCAGCCTAAAGATTTTGATTTATCGATTACATCCCTAAATCCCGACTATATAGCACTTACTATACTCTATGGTTTATAGTTATCTTATCTGTGGCATCTGACATTTGTACTGTACTGACTGACTACGTTAAACTACTAATATTAATTAATATATTAATTCTTACTAATATTAGTGTATTACGCTGTTTTTAGAGCAATAATGTAATGTATGTGTGTTAAAATACGTCGTTGGTAGCGTCGAAAAGATAGACCTACTTTTTAGGTCAGTTTCGATTTTATAAAATAACTCTGAAATGCGGGTTTTTTTTTCAAAAATAATTTTTGTAGCAGTTAATACGATGAGTGTAGTCTATAAAAAAGAAAGTTTGATTTTGATGCAGCATGGTACGGGATTCCATACATCCATGAGCATTCTCCTTTGTTAAATTTGTAAATAGGTACCTAAATTCAAAATACATTGTACTAGGTATTTTAATTTAATTTTAAGTTTGCATGCTGAAGGAAGTAAGCGAAATATGTGAAACCTTTTTATTTGTAAGACCATGTAACCACCATATTTCATGCAAATAAAGAATCTAAAGACAGACAGATGGACGGACGGACAACAAAATGATCCTTAAGGGTTCCGTTTTTGCCTTTTGAGGTACGGAACCCTAAAAATAAGAGATGATTTTGGGATTGAATAAAGTTGGAATAGGTATTACAAAGCTCTGATCGTGATCCATCTGAAGGTATTTAAATTCAATGAGATCTCCTCTTCAATCATTAATAAATAATTAGTAATCAAAGAATCTCTCTCAATAACAAAACATAACATTACGCCTGGTAATCCCCGAAGTGTTAGGCAATAATATATGGGAGCACCTAATAGTACACCCACATTTCGCCAGTTATGTTAAAGTCCCATGTAACAGGGAGGAAGCCTATTGCCATCAACCGGGAACAAGTTTATGTAGGTATGTATCTTGAAATGAATTTAAATAGAATCCAAAATGTTGTCGAATTTTCACGAAAATCCTTGCAATTTCGTATCGAAACTTCCATTAAGGCACGAATTGCGCACTCATCTCTCGTCCACCCTCATACCTCTTGAAAACTCAAGTAACATGATAAGCAGAGACCCTCCCTCCGTAATGCAACATGATTTAACATCGAAAATCGTGCTCCTTCGTCCTGGCAGGAAGCCAACGCGTCTAGCCACTCCAATCATGAGTTTACATGTAAAAGGCGAATTTTGTTGAATTAACGTATTCGTTTTTGAAATATTAAAGAACGGGTTTCACATAAGGAATAATACACTTCTCATCAAAAAAATCGAAACACTTTCGTTTTTATTGTTTTTGTCCTAATTTTTTACAAAAGAGAATTAATTCCATGAAAAAAAAAACATTATTGTGTAGCTGGCAGTTTGGTCATTACAGTAAGAAGAAAAAAATCAAAATTCGAAATTAGAATTTCATTTTTGTTTATCCTATAAATGAAATTAATCACTGTTTTGAGACAAATGTGTATTTAGGGTTGGAGTACGTTTCTCGTTTAAAAACTAAAAATTAGCGCTTGTCTTTAAACTTTTTGTTTCTTATTTCATTTACTGTGACTTTGGGACGTCTGAAAAAACTTTTTTTTCTAAAACATATGGATACTTCGCCCGCAGAAGCCGCCCAAGTGGTGGCATTGCTGGATTCTGGACTTAGTCAGCGTGTTGTGGCTGCAAGATTGCATCTAAGCTTATCATCTGTTCATAGAGTCTACAAACGCTATCGGGAGACTGGTTCGTTCACGCGCCGGTCAGGATCTGGCAGGAATCGGGTCACTTCTGAGCGAGATGATCGATTTATTGTAACAACTTCTTTACGAAATCGACGCCTTGACGCTTTTCAACTGCAGCAGCAGCTTCGCGTTGTACGAAGAGTAGCTGTAAGTGACTCTACAATAAGAAGAAGGTTGCAGGAACGCGGATTGGCACCGCATAAGCCAGCGAATGGGCCGAAATTAACTGCAGACCATCGAAGAGCGCGCCTTAACTTTGCACGCGAGCACCTAACTTGGTCATACCTTCAGTGGAGCAAAGTACTGTTTTCTGATGAGTTTAAAATTATGCTGTATGGTAACGACGGAAGAAACAAGGTCTACAGAAGAGATGGAGAACGCTTTGCACAATGCTGCATTGAAGAAAAGGTCAGCTATGGTGGCGGTTCGTGGACGGTTTGGGGAGGAATCAGCGCCGACGGTAAGACAGAACTTGCCTTTGTGTCTGGGCCACGGCTGCCTGCACTAAACTCTCATCGGTACATCGAACAGTGTCTTGAACCTCATGTGATGCCCTATGCACATTTTATTGGCAACGACTTCATATTCATGCACGACAATGCTAGAGCTCACACCGCGGGCGTCGTACGAGATTATCTTACCGAAGTCGGTATCTCCATTATGGTATGGCCAGCAAGAAGCCCGGACATGAATCCCATTGAACATCTATGGGATGAATTAAAGAGACGAATTCGAGCAAGAGATCCAGCCCCAGAAACACTTAGCCAGCTGCAAAATGCAATCCAAGAGGAATGGGATAATATACCACAACATGTGATCGTGACTCTCATCCGATCGATGAAGAACCGTATGGAAGCAGTAATAAGAGCTCGCGGAGGGAATACAAGTTATTAAATAAACGTTTCTTACATTTTTTTTTCATTTACGCGTGTTGTTTTACCCATTTCCTTCATATTCCATACAGGGTAAAAATTACTCATTATACAAAATACGAAACCTATGAAGACTTAATTTGAATTTAGAACAATAACATTAGGATTTAAAAACCTCATACTACTCACTATTAAATGACATTTTACATTTAATCCTAAATATACACATTTTTCTGATAATCCTTATCAAATCATAAACTGCGAGGTGTTTCGATTTTTTTGATGAGAAGTGTAGTTTTTTAGTTACAGCTGAAAATTAGAGGTGAACCTCCTCTCCTTTTCTGTTCAGAACCGTTATCTGCTAGAGCGAGAAACAAAGGGGGAATTGGAAAAATGCGGTTCCGTGCTGCTAGTTGAGGTGCAACCCTCATCATCTTACCTGGAAACTGGGTTGTGAAGGTCATATAAGCAGTCGCTTTATGATAAATGCTGCTTTTTAGCTGTGTCCGTTGTTCAACGGAAAGCCTAACCTAACACATTTGGGACCGGCTATATAGTGTATGAAATTGGACCCTTACTTGACCTATTTATAGGTGTTATTAAGATTACCCTTGCCTAGTCGAGTAAACAAAAGTTATATTATGATTTGAAAATTTGGCTTCGAATATAACAAGACATAAAAAGCTGAAACGTTTTTATAATTAATCAAAAAATATCAGAAACGTTCGCTTTTATAACAAATTCGTTCATAAAATCCCATAGTTGATAAAGTCGTATTCTTAAAAATACTCAGTCTATTCACAATCTCTATCACTATTCGTTTAGACACCATAAACATGTATGTTTGCAGACTGGCGACGTTCTGGCGTCTGGTGTTTACCAGCGGTTCTCAAAATTAAACCGTCTCCCCGTGGCGGTATGGTATAGGGTAACAAAAGAAACATTTCAAAGAAACTTGTGTACATATTTATGTTGGATAGAGATGCATAGATAGACTATACTTTACTTATTTGTGTCCTCAACTTAAGTTTCTTGTTTTAAATATAAAACAAATATTATCTTAAACACACACTCAGTAAAAGTTTAGCTTTTTATCAGTGAAAGATTTTTGAAACTTAAAATACCTATTTATAATTAGTTTCGATTGCACACAAAATATACGATGTGATGAGGAGGGATGAATCGCATATGACTACAAGAGTGATGAATATAAGTGTTGGTGTATGGATAAAGAGAGGTAGATCAACGAAACAATGGATGGATTTGGTGAGGAATGATATGAAAGAAAAAGAAGTAAATGATTGCATGGCGGTTGACAGAGGAGAATGGAAAGAAAAATGTGTTGCACCAACCCCAAGTAACATGTGTTAACATTTCGTATCTGTGGCAACACTCTGCACAACACTATTGAATTACACATCTCTACCTTTGCTTAAAAGATGGCTACTAAGAAATGTTTGTGTTTTGCGGTGCAATATAAAAATCCAATGTTATCTCTCAATATAATGCTCAATAAAAACAATCACCGCGTTCACTTAAAATCCCCGGACCATCCTACATGGTAGCAAAGCGTGGTTCATGCAATTGATTGTATAAAAGTAAAAAGTATGTGCCGCAAATCGTCCATAGAATAAAATTGCTAGAAATCAACATGGAACAACGGCAGGACGACGATGATGTACACAAAATAAATCTGATACTTATAACATAATATTCCTTAACAAAGTCTTTCGTCATTTTTTAAAACTATACATTAAATGTCTATTTCAAGATTTTCAGACTATAAAAGTTTTAAACCAAGAGTATTGTACAATACGAAATAAAAACAAAAAAAATATAAAATACCCTGTTGCAAATACCCAGAATGTTGTACATCAACTTTGACATTAATTGCGATCCTACTAATTCTTTAGGGAACATAAATTAGAACTCGTGTCGGCAACTATACGTGGGTGTCTGACAATCTGACGTGGAACGATTAAGAGTTTAATCAGACTTTCATCAGGCTTAGTGTTGCGACACACCGCAGTAAAATTGTGTAGCATTTTCAGCATTATTTCAGGTATATTTTGTAACTAGCTGTTGCCCGCGACTTCGTTCCCGTGGAAACTATTTATTTACATTTTTCCGATGAATTTTCAGTACTGAATTGATGCCGACTCTTGACCAATAGATGGCGCTGTATGTCCGGAATAAATTTTATATTTATTTTATTTTTTGTAATAAAAACTATCCTATGTCCTTTCTCAAGTTCCAAACTATGTCTGTATCAAATTTCACACAAATCGGTTCAGTAGTTTAGGCGTGAAGCAAAGACAGACAGACAGAGTTACTTTCGCATTTATAATATTAGTTTGGAAGTTTGGATACCTAATTAGGTGGCTTGTCTTTGTTCTGTCCATCGAAGAAACTTGAGCGTTAATTCAGACTCCTTTCAGTACTTAACATTCACGCAATGCTCTTTCTAGTTAAATCTGAAAAGTGGTTTTTAATTTAAAAGCCTCTGGATTTTCCTGTTTTTGTGTTGATAAAATGTATCTCTTAATTCAGCATGCCTCTTGGCAAAGGCTTCCTTTAACTGTTTCCATTGTTTTCTATCTCGAGCCACTTTCCTCCAGTTAGAGCCTGCTGTAATCTTATCTCATCCTCCCATCTCCTTAGTGGTTTTCCCCTGCTCCGTTTACTATTTCTGGGATACCAATCTGTTATTATTTTGCTCCTATAAAAAGTGGATATGATAACATTTTTAAAGCGCTCTCAATATGTACCTAATTAATATAATGATTCCGAATAGTTCTGTTTGACACTTTCTCTCTATTTTAAAACATCCTTAATGATATTAAAAATCTACTTAGAAAAAACATGCACAAATGACTGCCTCCTTGGTCTACAGGTCGCAAGCACGACTGCTGGGCATGAGGTCCTGGGTTTCGATTCCCTGGTCTGGTAAAGTGTTACTGGGTTTTCCATCAGGAATTTCTCAGTAGCAGCCACGGAGTTTGAATTTGCGCCCGGTTGTTGGCAATAGGCTCGCCCCCTATTACATCGGACTTAAAATAACTGGCAAAATGTGGGTGTACTATTAGGTACCCCTCTGCCTAAACCTTCGGGAATTACAGGCGTAATGTCATGTTATGTTTTGAAAAAACAGTATTATCGATTCAAATTCATCACCATCAGCTCTAAATAGTCATATTAATGTTGAAATTATTGAAAAATACCATTATTAGCCACCATTGTGTCCTTATAACCATCCATACGGCCTTTCACAATAATTTAAAAGAAATGGCCGCTGTCCTATAATGAACACTCATTTGTTTTTTTTTTATGAAAGCGTCATTACTTTTACATCTCTTGTGGGGAACATGAGCACAAGCAATTTGCCTGGAGCCAATTACTGTGGTGTCAGGAATTCTTTTAATTGTGATGCATGGTGTTGTTACTTTATTTCAGAACTTCCACGTAAAATCTTTTTTTTTATTATTATAAAGCTAGAACGTTTCGTGTTAAGGTAGCCAGGGTAGCCCGTTAACTTCAAATTTTCTTACGGATTTTGCAATTTGAAGGTCAGGGTCAGGTTGTATGTTCATCAAAATATGATTTGAGAACATAACCAATATGGCATTACAGAGTTATAATCATTAAAATCATTAATACAACCCTCGTAAGTCCATTAAATCCTATTGAATGACTCTTTTTTTAAATTATAATTCATTGGGATATGAGTAATAGAGAAGTATGGAAGAAGAAGACATGCTGTGCCGACCCCAATTGAATTGGCATAAGGGTAAGAGAATGATGATGATCACATGAACTTAGAGGGTTGTATTGATTATTACAGGATAAAGTGAACATTTACGTAAGACATGCGTAAGACCATTAATTATTTCTAACCAGATCCTCAAAGACGAAAACCTCCTTTACTTTCAAAGGAAAAATTAAGAATATGATTCTTATTTCAAAGTCTTTGTAAACTTGAGGATAAAGTAATTATAAGAGAGGGACGATTTTTTCAGAACTTTCTAATTCAGAATACAGAATGGATGGAAACGTTTTTGTTAATTCAAGATTTTTTTTTACTTTTTTATTATAGGCGTAATGTTCAAAATTTTGTTTAACGAAATGAAAATGTAATGTTTGATGAAATGAAAAAAAAAATATCGAAATGTAATGCTAAATGCATACTTAAATGAGATGAAATGTTAAGTGTATTGCTACATGTAATGTTTAATGAAAATAAAATTTAAGGTATGTAATGTTAAATGAATTGTATTGTAAGAAATGTAATTGTTAAGGCAAATAAAGGCTAATGAAATGAATTATAGCCGTATAACAGCACTGGATAGGGATAAATGGAAGGAGAGAAGGGAGGGCTTTGCCCTGAACTGGGACACAAATAGCTGATAATAAACACGTGTGGAGAATAACCTTCTGAAAAATGTATCATTGGATTTCATATCTGTATTTTGGATCTCATAATCGAACAGGTTCAATTTTTCCCACACAATTATTTTATTAGGCTTCCAATCAACCTTATCAATAATTAGTATCATTAGTATGGATATGGTCTAGTGGTCGTAAGCGAAAATACCAAGCATGATGTCCTGGGTTCAATTCTCAGGCCGAGCAAGCTGTTATTGGAGTTTTCGGCGTCTAAATTTGTGGCCGGTTGTTGGCATAGGCCCATCTCCTTTCTCATGGGACTTGAATATAATTGTCTACTATTCGATATATCTCTGCCTAACCCTTCAGGGATTACAGGTATGATGTTATGTTATGTTTTTATTCAGTCTGCTATAGTATTTTCTTCTGCCTGCTTACTATTTGCTACTTTCACACTTATGTATAGAAACTCCATTAACGTGAAGGTTTTAAAACTTACCCCGCAGCTGGGGTCGTAAAATAAAACTTTGAGAGTCACTGTCCTAAGGCTTACGTCACTGCGTGTCGCAGACGTCCAGTCCAATGGAATTTAAATTAATTACAAAACAATCTATCCTTTCTTACTTAAAGGTCATTGAACGTGGATATAGTAATTAAAAAGATGTCTTGGCTTTTATTTCTTTATTATATACAGACTACAAATAGAACTAAAATAAATATAAAAAGAAGACTAAAATAAAGTACCTATATATATACAACGATGACAAAATGACACGTCTTAGGCGTCAAAGTACTCCTCCGCATCGCTATCATCTGGAAACGTGCCCAGAAGACTGGCAGCATTGCCACGTTGAATGGCAATGCTAATTCTTTGCCCAAAGAAAGACCCAGCCCTCTGGTCACGCGAAGTGTCGACTAGTCGGCGAGAGATTTCCTTGAAAAGGAGACGCGCACTCGGGCCCCATGACCCGAGCGTTTCGACCCCAAACGGCTCAAAACTGTAGTTACCAATAAGGTTACAGTATTTGCGCCGCTTGAGGATCTCAACAGCCGCAGCAGCAGCGCCCGCACAGCCCGCCGTGCTTGAAACGTGGGATGGCGCAAGGGTGTCGACACAAGTTGCGTCCCACACCAAAGGCCTACCCACCTTCCAAGGCACCAACGTCATGCCGTCTGGTCTCTTCCCATCGTCACGTACCAAGCCGTTTGGTTCTAAAACCGCTGGTACGCCGGCGCTGGCAAGAGCTCGACGAATCAAGTCGTTAATGCTGGCGTGCCGTGCAATGCGACCTGCGCCCCTGTAGCAGGACAGGCCATGGTGTCCGAGACTGTCGACAGCTTCACCGCAATGACACCGATGCGGAGCAACACAAGGTGCGCCTAAGCGTAGACTCGTAGCGACCCGGAACGATGCGTCATCCATCATAGTGCCAATGGTGAAAGATGGAAGTGCCTGAAGCCACAAGCCCGACTCCCATTCCCCCACGGCCAGCAGACGGGCACGCTCCACAGTATTGATTGACGTGTTTAAAAGGTTATTCCGTACAATACTGCAGAGCGGCACGTCCCACTGTCTCTGGGAGGACAGGTTGTCGGGCACATCCGTATTAGGACAAGCCATTTTCCAGGCGTTCAACGCATCAGTCAAATATGGCACCTCAAAATCGACCAGTGAGGACGTCAGAATATCCCTGGTTATTTTTTTCGGTACCGTAGACCGAGGAGAGGAAAGCTGGTAAACTTATACTTGAAATTTTGCGGACGCCGAGACCACCCAAACGAATGGGAAGTGCGGCTTGCTGCCAAGCTCGGTCGTCCAGGGCCACATTAAGTATTGAAGTTAGAGTTTTCCTAATTATTTGGTCCACTTTTTCTAAAAGCTGTGGATGCTTCCAAAGATGAGAGGAGCGAAGGCTATACGTGAATTTTGGTCCAAAACAACAGTATCGAATAAGTGTGAAGGCCGAATGAATGTTAATTTTGAAAAGTCTCTCCGAAACATCATTAAAATTTTGAATTTTTTCTTCAATGAACGTCGGAAAAGATTCGTCAAATATTGGTGACCCTAGGAGGTGAAGAGAATTTTTTCCGGTAATTTTGATATTTGGAGCTAACGAGTTAAATTTAGAAATGGTAGTCTGTCTGTCAGTCTTTCTTTATTTAAGTTGAATAATTAACAGAAATCAGGGAGGATCATGAGTTTAATTTGATAGTTTGTGATTCCATTATGATCACAATCTTTTGAAGAAAGAAAATTCAACTCAGCAGTAAGTGAATAATTTTTCGGCAACCCTGTCTGGTTTGGGCCTGATTGATGGTAATAGGTTTTCTCTATATTACAATCATGGGACTTAAACATAACTGGGAAAATGTGGCTGTACTAAAGGTAAAACTAACTAATCCCACTAACCCGACCCGTCCAGGAATTCGTGAGGGAATGTATGATTTTCTTTTCAGTGTCCATTTTTTAGAGTTCCGTACCTCAAAAGGAAAAAACGGAACCCTTATAGGATGACTTTGTTGTCCGTCCGTCTGTCTGTCTGTCTGTCAAGACCCTTTATCTCGGTAACGCGTGGAGGTATCGAGTTGAAATTAAACCCATATACTCACGTCTACAGTCTCTTGAAGCTGTGAAAAAATCAAACTTCTAAGTTAAGGTAAAAAAAATGCCGTGTCGACGGCGCGTTCGTGTTCCACGCGCGCCTCAAAGAGATGTCAGCAAACGGGAAAGGCCCGCAAGGGCCGATGCCTGCCAGGGCTGCGGGACTGTTCGAAAGAGATACCGCGGCCCTGGAACATAAAGGGCCAAAGAAGGAACATGGGTGGTTTTTAGTCAGTAAGAGTCTGACACTCCCTTCCGCTCCGCCCAGAGCGGGAGGGGTCATTTGATGATTTCCCACCCTCCAAATACGGCTGTTTATGGTGCAAAAAACATATATTTTGACACTCTCAAAGGAATCAAAATTTAAAGGGTACTTCCAGTTCACCTAGAATCATTAGCAAGAAGCATTGTCTTATAGCATAAGTAAAGGGAAAAATCTGAAAACAGTAAAAATGTAGTTGAATAACAAAGTACCTACAAGTTTATACAGAACCCTCGGTGCGCGAGTCCAATTCGCACTTGGCCGGTTTCTTTTATTGTAAACATCACTTTTTTTAGAACAAAATACAATTAAGTAGTTACTTACTTGTATTCTATTGTATTAAGAATCATATAAAATGATTTAGCTAACCGTTGACATCAAATTTTCTGAGCTTACGATTGTGGCAATGTACGGTCGGGTAATTTAGCTTGACCTTTAGCAGTCATTGCTTTTATTAGCAACCCCAATAAATATCTGTATCATAAATAGTCCATAAAAATTCTATAAACAGCATTTCACAGTCTCTGTGACCGTCGTGAAGTCTTATTGAAGTGGGAAATGGCTATTATAGTAAGGTTTTTCGAGAGTTTCAGGATAAAAAGGAAAACCTTTTTAACCTCTGAGTCTGACTGAATAGTACAAAACTTTTATTTGTCATTTTTCGGTAATATCCTATACAAATATTTGCTATGAATTTATTTTACTTTGTTAACAATACATGTCATAGTAATAGGCTTATCCCTAATAGAATGGAACTTAACACACCTAACTTTCGAAATGTGGGTGTACTGTACACATCTGCGTACCCCCTCAGAGCATACAGGCGTGATGTTATGTTATGGTGTTGTGTAAACAATAAACATCCACAAGCGATTGCAGCAATCACGACAGATTTGCTGTCTATTATTGAAGAGTTCCGTTCCATATCTCCGAAGTCCATGATCAGATCATGACAATATTTCTATGGGACCAACTCGAAAGTATACTCTTTTAAACAAAAGAACAACTTTGAAAATCGATCCACAATTTATTGATCGAGAAATCGGTGAAGATTTATTTAAAAAAAGACATACAGCCGAACATAGAACCTCCTCCGTTTTGAAGTCGTTTAAAAAGACTTTATACTGGCTTAAATGTTTGTAAGCTTTTATTTATAATAAATGGCTTGAAAAGAAAGCTCGTGCCGCCCTTGCTTAGGTTGGTCCGTGGATGGGTGAATGACATACCGAAACCGAAAAATCCGTGCCCCGGAAAGCACGTTAAGTCGTTGGTCCCGGCTGTCAATTGCAGATCTTTGACAGTAGTTACAGGTAGTCAGTGGCCCGAAATTCTGACAACCAGTCTTACAAAGGGATATCGTATTACCCAGTACTTACTTACTGGGTTAAGGAGGTCAGCTAGGCAGTCGCTCCATGTAAAAATATTGGTATTTAGCCTCATCCAGTTAGACTGGAAGCCGACCCACGACGACGGTGTAAAGTTTTAAATTGATCGTTCGATAGTTTTAGTTTTTGAAACTTACAGTGTGTTGAGTTGTTGAATTGCTGTAAAGTTTTATAAAGTGCAAGTTTGTTGTGGACGTCAACTTGCATAATAAAAAAAGTCTCACGCTTATTTATCTTATTTTCAAATCACCAAATTTTAAGATACCTTTTGACATCTTATTTACGTTTAAGTTGCTGCTTAGTTTTATTGCAAACCGGTAAAAGAGTAATTTACCTTTTTTAAGCCTGTCACGTTTCCCACTGCTGGGCAAAGGCCTCCCCTTTCTTTTTCCAAACCTCTCTATCTTGTACGATATCTGGCCATGTTCGCCCCGCAAACAAGATCAGATCGACACTCGGCAGCGATTTCCTCCATTAGGTGTCTAGTGAGTGACGATCCGTGCCCATCTCTCCAGATGCTTTCGTGCTGCGAGACCCACTCCCACTTTAGCTTAAGTCATACACTAAAATGCTTTGAAAAACTGTGTAACTAAGCACCCAGGATCATCATACTAGTAGTATTATAAATGCGAAACTTTGTGAGGATGTATGGTTGTCTGGATGTTTGCTACTCTTTCACGCAAAAACTACTAAACGGATTTGGAAGAATTTTTTTTATATAGAAATTCAAATTTCAAAATTTCAAATTCAATTTCAAAATTCTTCCAAATTTATAACTTAAATTAACACATAAAGTAAGTGTGATCCCGTGGGACAATTATCGATCCACGCGTTCGAAACCGCGAGCATAAGCTAGTAAAACAAAAACCCTTTTCTACTCCAAAACAAATACACCTAAAACATAAACAAAAATTCCCTACATCGCTGCAATAACCTGAAAATGATCGCCATTGTATCAAAATGCTCCAATACAAGCCTGAACAAAACGCCTCTATTTTCCTCGGCAAAATGTCCTCTTGAAAACGGGGTCGTATAACAAAAGTTTGAGTGCCTTTGGCTTCAATAGCTGACGTCATGGGCTGATGGGCTGCGTCTAATGCCTCTACTGATGGAATATTCCAGACTCAGAGGAAACAAAGAATTCTTTCTTTTATGTGATTTTGTACTTGATGGATTAGTTAGAAGTTAAATGGTGGTTCTCCGTTGCTAGATTGTAAAACGCCTTGTTATACGGCTTTTCACGTAATAAAAACGCTATGTAACTTAGGTAGAGAGTATGTCACTAAGCAGGCGCATATTCATGCACTCGGTCTGATGTTAATTGCGCTGCCGTTATCACAATTTATTTTAGGATCAGGATAACATGCCCTCTTCTTTCATACTTCTCTATTAGCCATCATATAAATATTATCTTGGGACAACCAGCACACCGCCATCTGATCCCAAACTACGCCGAGCCTGTACTATGGCAACCAGACAACTGATAAACATACTTATATATTTCTAAATACATACATATTATAGATAAATTACACACCCAGATACAGAACAAATAAACGTACTCATCGCACAAAGGTTTGTCCTGTGTGGGAATCAAACCCACGACCTCTGTCCTAGCAGTCAGGGTCACTAACTACTAGACCAACAGGCCAATCATGAGCCACCCCATTTCTATCCGTGTCATCTTTCACACAGTCCATTCAAGATCTATAGTTTCTTTGATATTCCTCTACTCTTATTTACGTCTTCTCAAAACTATCTTCATCACGATATTTTCCTTTCTCCTCCACATTACATGGTCCATATAATGACCACCGATTACAGAGTTACTCAACGATAATAAAACGAATAACACTTTTCTCCGGACCACACTCAATAGTCGCTTTTGCGGCGGAACCCCCGTAAAACTCAGTCCTTCTATACAGGGTTATTTGTAATAACCTGAAATCGCGAAAAAAAAATCAGCTGTTCCCTACATTTATGATCGATTAACTCGTCAAAATGTAGGGAAGAGCTGATTTTTTTTTCGCGATTTCCGGTTTGGTCCCATAGTAAAAGTTGTTCATAGTGATGAGTACAATGACCTCTTAAGAGGTTTCTGGTGTTTTACAAATAACCCTGTATATAATCGAATTAAGTCCTTCAGTCCATTATTACTAAACTCAAAAATTTTACACACACAGATACAAGCTTTAAAAAAACGCTTTCGAACTTTAAGAACTTTAATTTTTGGTATCTTAAAAATAGGGACTCTTAAATTTTGCTTTCGTACCGTTCACACTTAAAAATGGGAAACTTTTCTTATTATTACATCTTACTTACTTATATTTTACCGCATAAAAGCCCCAATCGTCGGACCCAAGCTTGCCTGAAGAAGTTTCTAGAAAAATGGGGGCGTTGACTTATAAATTACTTCGCATTTGGGGCATGTAGGCAACTAAACTTTGAGTACCATTGTCCTAAGTATATGACGTCAGGGCCTGCGTCAAATGTTTCCCAAATAGACCATTATATACAGAAGGTTAATTTAGTAAAACAATGCTTGCAAGCCCACTAACATAAAACAAAAGACAAAATAGCTGTACGGCTTTTTAAAAACGTGTTTTGTTTTTTCATAAAAAATCTTTATATTTTGGGTTTTAGAGTTTGAAACTGGCTGAATAAGCCGTGCTTACCTAGGTTGGTCCGTGGATGGGTGACCACCCATTACATACCGAGTTGCCTCCGCGCCTCGGAAAACACGTTAAGCCGTTGGTCCCGGCTGTCATTTGTAGATCTTTGACAGTCGTTACAGATAGTCAGTGACCCGAAAGTCTGACAACCAATCCAACCAAGGGGTATCGTATTACCTAGCGCTAACTGGCTTGTGGAGGTCAGATATGCAGTCGCTCCATGTAAAATACTGGTATTCAGCTGCATTCGGTTAGACTGGAAGCCGACCTCAACATAGTTGGGAAAAGGCTAGGCAGATGATGATGAAACTGGCTAAATAACAAATGAATTTGGTTGCTTCATCCAGTATTTTCACAATCCTATTGGTAGAGGAGACCAAAGGGTTTTTGGCAAGCATAAAGACTTGATAGCTGAATAGGTATGGCGTGATGAAAACGACGTCCTTTTCTGATTAATGGACTAAGCAAATTCCGTTTAGCTTTTTCTTTCAAAGAAATGTATCCCTTTATTCTCACAAGCACAGACATGATCTTTTGATGATGCAGACGAGGATGAAAAATCTTAATACATTTTACAACTAATTTCTCAATTTTACCAACAGCGCCAAAATAATCTTGTGGTACTGTATTTTTATTTACTGATTTGATACCCTAGCTAAAATGCATATCTGATAGCAAAACAAGCGTTACTGTTATGTAAATCAGCTATATTCTCCAAAACCTACCCGATTCTATTATCTAACATTCCGTACTGGAAAGGTGAACGCCCTGCCATTTCTTATGCACTACGGCAAACTTTAAATCTAATACATTACTGCAGACGTAGTTTGCGCCAACAACCGTGTCAACTGTCTAGAACATTACATTGCGAAATAAAACTCGATACGAATCCTACAGAAAGGAAAAAATATATTTAAGAGTCCTCAATTTCATCCCTAAACCGTTACTTCTATTTATTTTGCACTCAATCGTAATTCGAACTCGACAAAAAAGAAATTACAGCTATTACAAAACACAAAAAACGTTTCGCATTTCAATATAACCTCAAAATTCTTCCATTTTCCCGCTCTCCTACCTTTGTAATGTGGGCCAATAAAGGCGCGCCGGCGTGGCACGTGATTGGTCGATTCTTTGCGGCGCCGCGTTACTATTGGTCGATTGCGACGGGCAACGACCTCGCCGGCGAATTATCACCTTGAACTTTCAAACTGTGTGTCAAAAGGTCGTTTTTAGATTGATTATTTTTTTTTTCAAGGTTCTGCTGTGTTGAAATGAAGATGACTCATTTACGTGAGTGCTTCGTTGAGCAAACTGAAAGGAGGTTTTCCTTTGTAAAAAATAAGATTATGGGTACCTAATGGAGACACTTGTATTTTTTATCTTATTTTTATAAAACGAGAGGTCGAATCAAGGGATTGTTGCTTGGTTAGGTAATTTTGAGATTATTTTTGTGTAAAAATAAGTCACTTTTATTTTAATATTTTTTAAATATTGAATCAAAGTAACGCCATCTTCCTTTCTTAACGTGAACTACGCACATGGAAGTGGTCGTTAAAGCTGGACAGTAATGGGCCATGATGGAAACACTTTACCATAAACCACAGGAGGTTCATTAAATTAGCCAGTTAACTGCCCTTAATGAACATTGAGAGTCATTAACATAATTAGATTTTTGGCATGTTTACTTAACACACATTCATTTCTGAATTTATCAACGTAGTAATCGGAACATTCCTTTATTTATTTTCTTGATTGATTTTCCTGCGGGTTCGAAAGAACCGTTGTGTTTCCTCAGGGACTCCCGGCGACCATTGATCGACTTGAACGTAGCTTTCTGTAATTTACTCTTAATACAATGCTATCTATGCCCACTCAACACACTTACTTTAGTGGAATTATTGGTTCTCTAGAAAAGACAATATATACATAACATCACACCTGTAATCTCCGAAGGGTTAGGCAGATGTGCACTTAATAGTACACCCATATTTCGCCAGTTATGTTTAAGTCCCATGTTATTAGAATACCATTTAGGCGGCGAACCTATTGCCAGCAACCGGGCACAAATCCAAACTCCGTGACTGTGACTGAGATATTCCTGATGGAAAAACTCAATAACACTTACACACTTAACACCCGGGAATCGAACCCAGGACCTCATGCTCAGCAGTAGCGCTTGTGACCACTAGACCAACGAGGCAGTTATAAGATATTTTAATACCGATTCTCGTACATTACGCATCCTGAAATATTTAACCAGAAATTGACAGCACACTGTTGACCATTTTTCTAACACACCGAAAAATAACACACAATAATTCGCCATTTATTCAGCACAAAAATTCCGGTGCAAAAAGCAATGCACTACAAAACAAGGCTGCCTGTTTTTGTCATTGAACCAAAAAAAAGTTCGCACATTCAAAAATAGAACGCCTACCATTACGTCATCCGTCACAAACGTGAAACGTGTCGCATTCAGCCGCAGCCTTCAATGCCGAAAACGAAAAAAAATGGAACAAAATAAAGTTCTACGTCAGTTTCCTACATGACGTATATCTATATGCCTAGCCTTTTCTCAACTAAGATAGGTTTGGGTTCCAGCCTTACCCGATGCAGCTGAATACCAGTATGTTACATGGAGTGACTGCCTATCTGAACCCTTAGTAAGACTTGTTGTCAGATTTTCGGGCCACTGACTATCCTTAACGACTATCAAAGATTCGTAAATGACAGCCAGGACCAACGACTTAACGTGCTCTGCGAGGCACAGAGGGGACTCGGAATTTAATGGATGGTCACCCATCCACGAACGTATCTCGGCAAGTGTTGCAACATTGAAGACCGACCCGTGCGGCTGTTATTCTTCAACCTCGGCTACAAAAAGTCTATTACATAACGTTTTGCTATAAAACATGGCAGAGGCAGCTGTGTTCACAGCCAATACGAGTACTAAAAAGTTTTTATTACGCCCTCATAAAATGGAATAAAAAGCGGAATAAGCAGAATTGGAAAATTAGTAAACCTCATTGTTCTGCGCGCAATTTAATTTAGGTTTCCGCAGTGCGATTTCGGACTGTATGCTAGCATTATGATTTATTGCTGCTATATTCTAGTTGGTAATAAATTATGAAGTGCTAACCTGCATTATGGAAATTAATTAATCAGCATTTTAATCATAATGCTGGTCTATAATCTGGGTCGACTGGTTTTCTATGTCGCTAGAGGAGCTCAAGAGTTTATTAGCAAGTAAATTCAACACGGTGATTAAAGAACGCCAAAAATATATTCGGAGGCCTCGGCATTCAGATTTTGATTCAATCTGACTTTTCCATACAAACTATAACGTTAATAGTAATCTATCATCTATTATGCAATGTAAAGTGATGGCCTGAAACACAGGTTTAAATAAACCTAGATCAGGCAGGTCGCTACCTAACATTTGTTTTCGTCATTATCGTAACTTCCAAAAGTTATTTATTTTAGTTATAGTTTACTTATAAGCACTAATTATACAATTGTTTAGAAATAACACTACTGCACATAAATGTACACTTTTGTAATACCTACTTTTTTGAAATAAATTATTCTTATTCTTATCTATGGCCAATCATTTTGACAGTTTAACAACATTCATTGCGTTTATTACACTGTTAAGCAGACCATTAAAATAAAAAATGAAGCAATGATGAGATGATTAATTGCTTTCGAAATAATTGTGTTTGTTAATCTGTTTGGGGTCAGCACAGGTTGTGTGTTGTCTTTTACACGACAACTACAACTCAAAGCATTAATTTAAATAATTTATAGGCCATTACAGGCAATTATGAACTGTTAAAAAAAAATGAAGCTACTGTCCCAGTCACAGGGCATGATAACTTGTGAAAGTACTATAGTCGCGCATTCTTAAGCGTAGATCTCTATGGAGAAGAATGCTACCACCACTGATATACTCTTTTAGGGGTAGGTTTTCAAAGGTTGACCTCTACACTTGCTCCCAAAATCAATGGTTAAAGATTCTTTTTCATTCAGTGAGATAATCACGAAATGGTGGAACATACTGTTCTTTGCGTGGAATATTCAGAGTTTAATACCTAATCTAAATTAGCTTCACCAACAACACGGACTTAGTTAATTAGTGTTCTCAATTCTGCTCAGCAAAGAGCGTTGCCCTCGCCACTAATTTAATGTAGGTACCTACTTGGGAAGACAGCCTTCTAGGTTTTTCTTAGCGAACCACTTTCTTCTACACTTTTTGTAGTATTTTTACTCTTTTTGGAGAATGGGTGGTGCTGCTGTAGCGGCACTATGGAAATACTACAGCAACACAGTACAAAAAGTACTACAGCGCCATATATGACACACATGAAGAACTATTAACATCAAAATTCTAAATCGCGCAGTTAAAGTTATCCGTTACATACGACTATAATAGAAAAATCAGATAGCAACTGTCGGGCAGTAGCCCACCAGACACAATACCCGTCTGGTCGGAGGATCTCCCTTTTCTATGGGGGATGAAAAACTTTACACCCCGTTCTTCATACCCCTATACTGCTATACCATACACCTCTGCTCAACCATATACAATACTGGCTTGATGTTATGTTTTTGTCTCTTTCTAATGGAGCAGAGCCAGTACGTTCTGGTTTGAAATGTATGGATCATGATCAGCCTGAAACGTTCTCACTGCTGGGACACTCCTCTCTATGACATACGAGAGGGAGATTCATCTCAGCAGTCACCTCCTTTCTAGCCATATCATCATTCATACAGTTACCACGCAAAATAACTAATCAATTAATCTTACTAATAATCGATACCAAGTAATCTCAAGATGTTAAATGTAAGTTCATTTAAAAATATAGTCATTGTATTTATAGTGTGAAAGACTTCTTTGACCATAAAATTTAAATATTATCTTGAAAATTTTGTACGCTTATCACAGTTAAGCAAAAACATGTATGCTCTTGTTTTTTGTTTTGTATTCCACCATCTTCTTAGACCATGTTTTTAAGCAAATAAATATATTCTATTCTAACTTATTTTTAAGCATGATACATCTGGAAACGTCTACGTACATACCTCCCACGTACATCCTTAGAAAGCAATGTATACCTTTCCTTTGTTTTATTAAGATTGACTTTCCCTCCTCTGGTACTAAGAATAGATCACTTCAATACAGCTGGGATGTAAGGGTTTCATAAGGTTAAGGGGCAAACAGGGTCGTGAGCAATCTGGGCGGGGTCTTGGTACTGATCTCAATGTGTCGGCAGATTTTTCACTGTTGGAACTGTAAGATTTTTTCATTGTAGGAAGTGACACTTAGTCTTTTCTTAACTATGTTTTATACAGGATACTTAACTTAAAGGATGGGCGTAGGAGTGTAGACAATTTAGCAAGTAGAAAAGTTCTGAATTAATAAATTCGCAATGTTTTTAGTAACAAATTATGTCTTTAACGTTATATTTTTTTCACACGAACGGTATTATCGATTCCCTCGCACCAATTACTGACAATGAAATGACGCACAATCCCACAGCTAAAAATAAGTCCGTATTATAATAAGAACACCAGTATCTATTTTTCGCAAAGGAACAAAATAAAAAGGAGAAAGAAAGACTACGAGGGCTGCTCTGAAAATTTCGGGAATCAAGGAAGTGACACAACATTACTATTTAAAAATGTATTTATTGCTTTTCGAAGTATTCTCCGCAAAATTTGACACTTTTTCCATACGATGGAACCAATCATTGAAGCAACCATTCCATTCGGAAGTTGGGGTCTCCAAAATGGCCGTTTTGTAGGCGTCCACAGCTTCTTCAGGTGATGAAAATCTCTGACCACGCAATTTATTCTTTATTTTAGGGAAAGCATAGAAATCATTAGGGCTTAGGTCGGGGCTGTACGGCGGATGGTCTAATAATTCTATGTTTTCTTGCTCTAAAAACTCTTTTGTTCTGTGCGCGGTGTGAGAACTCGCATTGTCGTGATGGAGGATGATGCGGCGGTTGCAGTTCTCTTTACGGTGTTCAGAAACGACCTGGGGCAAACAAATGCTAGCATACCATTCTGCATTAACCGTTCTTTGTCTCTCAAGAGGAATAGTCGCAACATGGCCGGCTTTGGAGACAAACGTGGCCACCATTTTTTTTGCAACACTCCGTGAACGAACAATTTTTGTTGGCTTTAACTCATTTTCGAACACCCAAACTCGTGACTGGTTTTTTGTTTCGGGTTCGTACGCATATATCCAGGATTCGTCACCTGATACGATGTTGTATACAGCATTTGAGGATCCTGCGTGGAATCTTTCGAGAGTTCTTATGCACCAAGTAACGCGAGCCGCTTTTTGCTCTTCACAGAGCGAATGCGGTATCCATCGGGAAAACAACTTTTTTACACCTAATTGTTCATGCAAGATTATTTGTATTTGACTCATACCAATGTCTAAAGTTGCCTGAATTTCGCGGTATGTCACATGTCGATCTTCCTCAATCAGCTTACGCACAGCTTCAATGTTTTCTTGGGTGACTGCAGTTTTTGGACGACCTTGACTGGGATCATCACTGAGCTTGACACGTCCACGTTGAAATTCAGCAAACCAGCGATAAATTGTGGTTTTGGTTGGGGCTTTATCACCAAATGCAGAAATCATCCGGTCAACACACTGTTTTTGTGTTAAACCACTTCGAAAGTCATAATAAATCATCGCTCTTGAATTTTCTCGAGTCAATTCCATTTTCTCAACGACTACACAAGTTTGACAAAACCTTGTGACAAAACCGAGAATCTTTTTTTAAATAAATAAATGGTATTCGATTTTTAAAACCAAGGAGTTTTCAATTAAAAAGATTTTAACATGACAGGAACAGTGGAAATATTCCATTCCCGATACTTTTAGTGCAGCCTGTGTATTAAACATTGTTTTAAGCTTTTACTGTTTATCACAAACATACATTGTCACTTACAGTATTTCTTCTTTTGAGAGCTCAGAATAATTGCTAATCACGGAAAATATCCCGTAACTGACAATGTAAGGAAATACTGTTAATTCTGCACAAATAATACGTATATGGCTTTAATAGCCAGTTACCTATAACATGCATACAGTCCCAGAAAAACAAAACAACGCTAGATTAAACAAAAAAAAAAACAAAATACAACTCACCAGGAAATCGAACCAATCGGTATGACTGAACTACTTCAAACAGGCGCATCCAACTGAAACTACCCTCATCCGGCCAGCCCGCTGAGAGTACTTCAAATCGTGCTAGCGATGCACTTTGGTATTGACTGAAACTATTCTCTGCTTATCGAACTAGTATGGACTTCCTCCGTGCCTCGGAAAGCACGTTAAGCCGTCGTTGGTCCCGGCTGTCATTTGTAGATCTTTGACAGTCTCGTTAAGGTAGTCAGTGGCTCGAAAGTCTGACAACCAGTCTTACCAAAGGGTATCGTGTTACCCAGTGCTAGCTGGGTTGTGGAGGTCAGATAGGCAGTCGCTCCATGTAAAAATACTGGTATTCAGCTGTATACAACATAGTTGGGAAAAGGCTAGGCAGATGATGATATAGACTAAAAGGAGACCAGCTTGCGAGGGATTCAAAAATAGATAACATCACGCCTGTGATCCCCGAAAGATTAGGCAGAGGTGTACCAATGATATACCCTTAATTCACCAGTTTTTCTTTCTAACCTAACCTGGTTGCAGAATTTTATATGCCGCCCATGGGTCTCTGACTTGGCTTTACATGCCGCCGAGAAATATCTCTCAGGCATGCTGGTTTCCTCACGATGTTTTCTTTTACCGAAGCTCGTGACAATTACATAATACGCACATGAATCCGAAAATCAGAGGTGCGTGTCTTGAGTTCGTACTCGAGAGTATGACTTGGCATTCCGACGGTCACACCACTAGGCTATCACTGCACTTAAACACCAGTTTCACCATTATCGTCATCCATAGCCTGGATTCACCCTTTGTTAGGTATAGGCCTTTTTTAATTGTGTGGTGTTATTCGATAACTAATAAATCGTAGTAATAATTTCAATTAATAATGCACCATACCTAATTACCCACTTTAGCTGTTAGTCCCGGCTGTCATTTGTAGATCTTTGACAATCGTTACAGGTAGCCAGTGGCCCAAAAATCTGACAACCAGTCAAACCAAGAGGTGTCGTATTATCCAGTATTACCTAGGTTGTGGAGGTCAGATAGGCAGTCGCTAGATGTAAAATACTGGTACTCAGCTGATTCAGGTTAAACTGGAAACCGACCGCAACATAGTTGGGAAATGGCTAGGCAGATGATGATGATGACTGAATTATCGTGATTGCATTGAATGTAGTAATGGATTGTCGCATAGTAGCCCCTAATCCCATTAATTCCCTAATCGATCAGCTAATTTGCCTGATTAGTAGGCGTATTTGTGTAGCAACAACGAATTGGACGTAGTTTTCATAAATATGATTATGGTAAATGAGAAATGCTGGTAGAAGAAATGGGGTCTAAAATGGCCGCTTTAGCAGAATCATAATAGGATAATAATATGAATTAGGTACGTTTAAATTCTTAAAATGGTCATAGACGTAGCTACTATTATGAATATTGTCACCTAGTGACCAGTTTACGAATTTAAACGTAATTCATATATTATTATTATCCTATTATGATTCTGCTAAAGCGGCCATTTTAGACCCCCTGTGTTTACCATTATCAAATAACTTAAGAACGTATGTCAATAATAAAATATTAATTTATTTTATGATCAGTCGAAGCCTTTGACAGTCGTTAAATGTAGTCAGTGGTCCGAAAGTCTGACAACCAGTCTTACCAAGGGGCATCGTATTACCTAGTATTAACTGGGTTGTGGAGTTCAGATGGAGGGCAGTCGATCCATGTAAAATACTGGTACTCAGCTGCATCCGGTTAGGCTGGAAGCCAACCACAACATAGTTGGGAAAAGGCTAGGCAGATGATGATGAACAGTTGAAACCAGTATAACCTAGACCTTTATTCTATTACAACTCCGTACTGCACTAGGCCAGCTGAAGTTCATGTTACCAAAGATGAGCGTTTGATTCTAACTATCCGTTTCTGCTTTTGAGGATTTGTTAGAACCATGGAATCTAAGGTTCCTTGTTAAGGGGAAGCGCCAGGGTAACCCACAGAATTTAAATTCTCTTTCGTTGTTCGTTCGTCCGGCTGTATGTTGAGCAAAATTTGATGAAACTGACCTACAAATTGCAAAAAGAAAAAATAATTAATTAAATTTCGCGGTCTACCATAGTGCATCCTCCTTAAGGTTTTTCTTTATAAAAAAATAGCAACATCAACAATAGGTTTCCTTGTAACTTTGGGAACAGACTGTACCCTAGAAAAAACAGTTGCAATTTATGGTTTAAGAAACGGGACTCAATGTGTGAAAATTAAAATAGTTAGCAAAGGAGACTTCTTTTCAGTTGTTTCGCACTTCTTTTGTTTAAAAAAAAATACGTTTAATTCAGACTAATAAAGTGTCAATAACTTGTTAGTAACATTATCGTAAAACTATGTTAGTCAGAAAACAAAACTTAGACAACATGCAGCCTGATAAGCCTTCCTACAACTGCAGATTCAGGTCTCTCTGCAATCATCCTTAGGATTCCGTTGCCACTACCAAAGATAAGACTATTAGATACGACGAATAGTTTTTTTTTTGGATTAGTTGTCCAAACGGAAAAGTTACCAGAGGGGACGTACCCCTAATATCTATGGCTAAAACATTAACTCAAAAGCAAACAGAAACTTAAATGTGTTTTTCTTTTTCGTATCCTTTATACGCAATTTACTTCTGAACTTGTTTCTCCCTAGAGATAGTCCGACGACCTAGTTAAAAAGTAAACTCTCATTACAATGTAATTCCACTCAATCTTATTGTTCTCAATTACGTTAAAATAAACCTACTTAGTACTAACTGGGTTGTGGAGACCAGATAGGCAGTCGCTCCATGTAAAGTACTGGTACTCAGCAGCATCCGGTTAGACTGGAAGCCGACCCCAACATAGCTGGGAAAGGCAGATGGTAACGGCTTGGATCGGGATCAGCAAAAAAGAAGTGAGGTGATGCTGTTGAGCCGATCTGATGCAGTGCTTATAAGCAGCTTTAGAACTTATTTGTTACGAAGAATGCCACTTCATGTTAAGCGGGCAAATTTAATTCATAAAAAGTAAATATCACGTCTGTAATCCAAAAAGGATTAGGCAGAGGTGTATAGGACACCCACATTTCGCCACTTATGTTTAAGTCCCATGTAATAGGGGCGAGCCTATTGCCATCAACCGGGTACAAATCCAGAATCCGTGGCTGCTACTGAGAAATTCCTACCCGAAAAACCCAATAACACTTAGCCCGACCCGGGAATCGAACCCAGGACCTCATGTTCAGCAGTACCGCTAACGAATACTAAACCAATGAGGCAGGATTAATTATACTTG
This sequence comes from Eurois occulta, assembly GCA_950022335.1. Classification (NCBI taxonomy): domain Eukaryota; kingdom Metazoa; phylum Arthropoda; class Insecta; order Lepidoptera; family Noctuidae; genus Eurois; species Eurois occulta. The sequence continues at coordinate 2,525,624 of OX465502.1, forward strand.
TTCTCAATCACGTCAAACAGACCCAATTAGTACTTACTAACCATTCTACTGTTACGAGTAAAAGCCATGTTGAAAGGGTACTTTAAATGCATGTTAGCATTAAAATCAGCTTTTCTGCGAAGCGATTTTAATTAGGTAATGAGAGAACTACCCACGTTCTGTTTGTAGAAGATAGTATTATGGGCTTTAATCGTTACAGGCTAAAGCTTATTTTGCAATATATAGTTAGCCATTTAAGCGTTGATTTCGAACTTTTGCTATTAAATTTCTCCTGTACAAGCCGCATACGAATGGGATTTTCCATCGGCAACTATTCAGAAACCATGTAGGAAAGAGTTTTTAAAAAACGACGAATAGAAACTGTCTATTTACCCCTTATAAGGGATTTTCAAAAATCCTTACTTGTTGCTCATTTTTTCCCCGTTATTTATGGAAATCTTGTTCAAAACACGCATATACCCCGTAAAACCACTCCCCATAAAAATATTAAATCTCTATTCGCCGTAAAACTAAGTACTCAACTGGAAAATGTAATCCCTAAGACCTTTAAATTCCCATTAAACAATGCAAGTACCCAGTGCAGCAGACCATTTCTAGCCGAACAATGGGTCACCGGACTAGCAGCGCACTGTTTGTGTAAGATAAACTTCAGTATTATAAACTTTGACGTTAAAAAGCGGAGCGGATTCCGAGCTACGTTCTTTTGTTAAAACCGGCCAAGTGCGAGTCGGACTCGCGCACGAAGGGTTCCGTACCATTATCTATAAAAACGGCAAAAAAAATCATATCTGTTGTATGGGAGCCCCCCTTAATATTCTTTTTTTTTTAATTTTTAGTATTTGTTGTTATAGCGGCAATAGTAATACATCATTTGTGAAAATTTCAGCTTTCTAGCTATCACGGTTTATGAGATACAGCCTGGAGACAGACAGACAGACAGACAGCGAAGTCTTAGTAATAGGGTCCCGTTTTACCCTTTGGGTACGGAACCCTAAAAATGGACTAGTTAGTGGACTTTGGTTTTATTGAAATTTGGTGTTAAAAATTAAAAAAAAATCCTGTCCTCCCAGAGACAGTAGGACGTGCTACTCTGCAGTAGTATATGGAAATCCTCGTTAAATACGTCCCCATAGATCTTTTGTTGAAAGTGGACTTGTGGACTATTTTTAAATTTATTCATCCATAGTTTTTTGGACGGTACTCGTATTTTTCTATTTTTTTATGTCCACTTATAGTTTCTTCTCATTTGTGTCTGTATCACTGATAAGTGCATCATGTCTCATGTTACTATGCATCCATCGTTTCCCTAGTCTTCCTCTCCCTCTCCATCCTTCAACATTTATATTCAGCACTCTTTTAGTAACATATTGCACCTTTATTTCGAAACCGTTACTAAACGAAATTTTTACGAAATGTAGTTATTAAAAAGGAGGAAAAAATAGTGTGACGTTTGGCAGAGGAGAATGGCAAAAGAGCCTTCAAGAATAATAGGAAGTGTAATATATTGATATATGTATACTAATATTATGGTTTGTTTGTAAGTTTATATGTAGGGGGTAATCTCTGGAACTAATGATCCAAGGCTCAATTTTTTTCACTGATAGAAACATACATTATGCGTGGGTGCAATACGTTTTAAATTGTATTTATATCATGCATATTAGACGAGCTATCACAATTTTTGCGGACGAAGTCGCGGGCGAAGTGCTGGTTAAATATAAGTGTAATATCATACTATGTGAAAGAATTTCGGAAATCGATGTAATGCTGGCAGAATAGTGGTCATGGACCAATCGCCAGGAAGAAAAAAGAAATAAAATAGAGTATTTTAGGTAAATACTCTATTTTATTTCTTTTTTCATTGATTTTGACATTAT